>OY757239.1:19257669-20600215 GCA_963583995.1 Xylota segnis
CAATACTTGCCCTATAGGTAGGTGCAAGTAAAAAACACTCCAGACACTTTAGCTATCTACAGCTTAAAATGGCAGCTTGCGTACTCACTTAACAACCGCGAATCCCTTCCACACGAAACCGATAGACGGAAATCACAAAGGAAGGCTTGCCGTGGCTAAAAAACAAAATGTAATATCTTATTTGTATTTACCAGTTTTAGGTACAGTCTAGCTCCCATAGAATAGCTGAAACGGTCCCATAGTATCAATTTTCTGGTATTGAGACATCTATGCACCTTATTCGAGTACCGAGCCTGTCACATTACAAGCTAGATTTTCTGTAGAAGCTCTTTCGACGGAGAATAGTCGGAAACTGTCTGCATTGTACTTCCTTTAGACCTACCAGACTCTGTACTCGAACAAGAATATATGTACCTCGTAGTACATACAGTAATGCTCCGATTGGCATTACGTGTAGTAACAGTGCATTACCAAGATCCTTGTCACACATATAACAGTGCACCGTTCCATCTCCCACAAAGCCAAAATTTTATATAGAAACAAAATTAAGACGTCGAACGAGGCCCCCTATGCAATGTAACCTCTACATGAACCAAAGATTCTATTATAAGAAATTTCAGTGTCACTATCTAACCACAAAACCACTAGACAGAAGCTAATTTAACATAAGCACGACACAATTCAATGCTAATCACATCAACTAAAACGTTAGCCCAGTCTAACTTTACATCCTCGATAGTATAGTGGTCAGTATCCCCGCCTGTCACGCGGGAGACCGGGGTTCAATTCCCCGTCGGGGAGTATCACTTAGTTGAAATCACTTTTATTATTTTTTTGTTGTACATAAGCATAAGCCTCATTTCTAAATGGTGCACATAAGCCCATGTAACATTTTAAGCTAATTTTTGTATAGACTAGGGTGCGAGCCCTAAAGACTAGCAAGTCAGAGTACTTCAAGAGTTTAACAGTGGGCAAGTACATTCCTCTGAAATCTGTAGAGTCGCTAGGACGTCGGCAACAACACAACGAAGTAAGCCACACATATCTTTGACCAGCAGATGTGGCAAAAGACTATCTAGTCTAGCGATCGCAAGTCGGTGATGAAAGCCAGGCTTGAGATTACTCGGAAATGGCTGGGAAATTTTAAATCCCCCGAATCGGTCAGGAGACATTGCAGATCAGAGCATCACTCCTCTAAGGATTTCCTAAGCGAGTCTGTTTCTGAAGTACCAGCCCCTGAGATGGTTAAAAACTAAAACTCCTCCCAGTTAGGGCGATCCCAAGGGGACCAAGGCTCTGCTCAACATCAAGATTGACGACAAGAACGCCTTCTCTGTGTTCTAAATGTTCTAAAATGTTCTTCATTTATGAGAGTGAAAAACAAACGATACAACCTCCATGGCTGTATATGGCAAATCGGGGTCATAATTAGAACTTCTGCCTCAGCTAACAAAAATGTCTTTACATGCCTTGAGATTTTCAAAGTCGATTTAACTGCAATTACGCTGGAGTTGAAATTGAAACAAACTTTGAAGTTGCTTCGGACTTGAACGTCCTTCGAGTATGATTTACCTTTCCTAGCAGCTTTGGAGATATGTACGTTCGGAAGACCTTTATTTCGAAAGCTGGGAGTTATAGTTATTAATCTACGAGGGATTCCACACGTACTAACTTATGGAGTGACGCTCTTTTCTAAACTTTCACCAAAAGGACTCTGTCGCCCAGTGACAATATACTCTCAATCTAAAACCTTCAAGCAGAATGGTACTGTAGAGTCTAGGAATGATACACAACTCTGACATCTCAGCTTAAAGTGTACTATGAATGCGATACGCATATTCAGTCTCAAACCCTGTTTTGTTAGCGTTTTCAGTTAAGACCTTGAAGTTCTCCGTTTCTGCAACGAGGAAATACTTCAAATTATTAGTGGAACAGTGTCATAAGTGTCAGAAGTAGGGAGGTCTTATAGGCCAACCAGTTTTCTATTAGTTTAACCCTAAAACACTGTGAGACGATTCAAATTGGGGCGAAATCTTGTGGTAAAGTCTCCAATGAGTTTGTTATAGGTTGGCGCATAGGTCCCCTGAATCCCGGAATATGGAGACATAGATGGTGTCTAAGAGACCAATGACATAAATAGCTGCAAGACATTTCTCGGTTGAATATAAGGTCCGCCAATTAGTAAGGCCAAGAGTGGGCTCAGATACGCCAGCCTGATAACCGCCACTCCTACCTGCTAGCTAAAAGCATTCCATCTCTACATTCGTTTGGAATGATATTTCAGATGCTACGTCTTAAGATAAAGGCCATCTGTTGGGAACCCACTTCAGGGTACATTTCTAAATCGGGTTTTGCTTTATGATCTTACTACCTTTCGGGACATTGATTGTTTTACCATATTTAGAGTTCACCTTCACCATCTATATACTAGCGTCTCACAGGGTTCCGTTTTGTCTCCGCCACACCTTCTTATTTTATAAATAGTAACACGTTTGCTATGAAGACCTCTAAACGGCACCATAAACGGCAACTAGTCCCAAAATTCAAAACAGAAAAACGGTTGACAAACCAAGAACAGGTTGGAGAAGATGTGGATTGGTCCTAGGCCCAAATACTTCTTCGCCAGCTCCTTCAGCAGTTCTTAACCTACCTGTGTACCACTTTATTATGTGACTATGCGTTCTATAGATTGTGGATTCATTGCTTCAACTATTATTATTGCTGAGGCTAGTTGCGAAATAATTTTGGAAGGTGAACCTCCTATCAATATCATTTTCAGGATAGGACAGGAGTGGTATTTGTTTGAGTAGTCCATTGGATAAGGTTTATCTCATCCTATTTCTTCTTTGGCCATTCTTAGAACCGTTTTACGTGTGCATTCTTCAACCGCAAGATGCAGAGGAGTCAGTTTCAATAGTATCAAGTTCTGTAAGAGGCATGTCTCTCTCGTAGTAACCAGACTGATCCTTTTTGTCCACGCTATTGCTCCATCTGTGATCAGTGGCCTCACAATAACTAAATACCTATACATCCATCTAAGGATGGTAGGACTAGATCCCCAGTATTTGCCCGCTACGCTTCGGCATATCATTAAAGCGCGTCGCTTACTCTTCTATGTATACGTTTTTTCGGTTTGACTGATTTCAGTATAGGGCCCAAAAGCTATATCGATGTTACACCTTCAAGTTTTCTTCTCCTGGGGAAAGGTACCATCGTAATTTTTAGTCGGATTAAGACTTAGCCTAGTCGTAAAGTCGGGTTATTTTAAGTCCCCTACACAATAATAAGAGTTCCTTCAAACTTACTTCTGACAATAATGACTACATCATCACCATATGTTTGACAGTCAATGTCATAGTTTGTCAAGTTCCCAAGCAGCTCATCAACAACACGACTTCTCCTTGTTACGCTGACCTTGATGATACTTTCTGATGTCCAAGTCGATGAAATATGATGGATTGTGACATTATATGGCCAGGAGGTAAACTGTTCTAACGATGGAATCATCTAAAGTGATCCTACATTGTACAATCCACCACTTATGCTGGTACTACTTTCTGCGAGAAGATAGAGTAAATCCCTGGTAGCATAATACAGATAGTACAGCGAACCGCCCAATTACATTCCATAGCTGCTATTCCTCTCTTTAGTGTTGCAGACTGGACCTTCATTCACAAAAGACATGTGAACCCCAAGCAAGTAGTGCAAACCTAACAATCAACAGAGCAAGTTCAGTGTTGACTATTTGGCATACTAGACCAAATGACCACTAGATAGATGCTAATTTAATAACACAGGCACTAACTCATTTTCTAGCTTGATAGGCTTTTATATCCTCGATAGTATAGTGGTCAGTATCCCCGCCTGTCACGCGGGAGACCGGGGTTCAATTCCCCGTCGGGGAGTACCAACAGTTGTGATATTTTCCTATTTTATTTTACATATAGCGGATTGCGAGGATCTTCATATATCATGTGGTCTACCTACAAACTACCCACTTTCAAAAGTAGGCTCAGTTCCCAAGGTAGATGATTGGTTTCTCTCCTTCTGGTCTTTCACTGCAAGTCATCTCCCTACGTAGAGATTTGTTACAACATTTTTCATGGGGAAAGCATGTATGCGTACGACGTTGCGAAACTAGATTACGAGCTAAATCATACAGAGATGACAAAATGAAATACTAGACCCAACCCAAGTACGATTCTAGCCTCGCAATCGTGTATATCCTCGATAGTATAGTGGTGAGTATCCCCGCCTGTCACGCGGGAGACCGGGGTTCAATTCCCCGTCGGGGAGTATAGAACAGATGATGACTTTTTGTCCCACAAACTTTTTTTAATTTTTTTTAGAAAGCTTTTCAAGAATTGGAGGCGAACGCAAACTTATGCAACTAAGTCACACAAAGGTAAGTATGTAGGGTGTGTGTGTTTAGGTCTAGGAATCCTTACGCACGACTAGATTAGATTCTCGACGAATAAAAATTAATAAGACTCAGGCGGCCTGTCAGAAGAGTCACCATGAACCTTTCTGAGATTTATGACAATCTCGGGTTGGTTTCCCTTACCTAGCTTAACAAATCAACCTTCTTTTAGATTACCCCACGACAGGGTTACACTGATTCGATGGCATAGGCAGCCACCCCTTCTACTTCTAGAAATGCTTGCTTTAGATCTTTGTTCCACCACCAAGGGTGGGACCTCTTAGACTCACTACTGACCGTGCAAACCACAGAGAGAAGATGACTTTTTGTTAAGGGCTTAGTGTTACCCTTATAATAAGACACACGACGGGCGTTACAGAAGTTAGGGGGAGAGGATAGGTCATACCGATGCACGTTGGTTTTAAATGTTTGTGGATTATATTGGAAGGGAAAAATAGAGCTTGGTAGAGCGTTTCACATTCGTATTGTACGGTTTTGGGAAGAATCCCTGAACTAGACGGCACGTCTGAAGAAAGGCTTAAGGATACACTGAAGAGCAGTCGAATAGTGATGAGTGTTGCGAGAAAATTACTAAAGTGGCAGAATGCAACTGGCTAGCTAGAACTGTTTGTAAAAAGGCGTTGCAGCTAGATCAGAGGGGGTAAAGTATTTCTTGCATCGTTTGGGGGGGTTCTAGACAGTTCAGAGCGTTCTTAGCGACGTCGTACGGCCATTCTAACGAAGATTGTCATTAATATACATACTAAGGATCTAAAGTTGTTTGGTCTCGGCGACGCTTAAGCGACAGAAGACAGCGTTGGATGTTTAGATTTTATTTTGCTGTCAAGGTCGGAATTTAATGAGCTTAGCAACCGCTGCTGCTCCAGTTCTACGGCCGAAGAGCAGGGACGATAATATGCAAAGCTGAGGTGATATGCAAAGAGACTCGGAGACAATGCGTAGCCTTGGGGGGCGCCAGCATTTATATGGTGGAAAGAAGACTTAAAACCTTCCACAACAATTTGAAATGAACGTTTCGAAAAGTTTCTTCTAATCCGTTGAAGAAGAGATTCATCGATGCCAAATGCAGGCATTTTCGACAAAAGAGCGTGATGCCAATCTCTGACTAAAACCTTTGAAATGCAGAGAATGGTTCCACTTTTCGGTGATATACATATTTATACCATCACATCCCCAGTGCACCTTTTGCTACGAAAACCCTACTGCCGGTCATTGAGGAGCTTCCGTGATTCAAGGTATCTCATAAGCTGACGGTTTATCAGCCTTTCCATGAATAGGTCTGTAATTGAAGGGTAAAGAAGATTCGCCATTTTTAGGGACGGGCTGGACAAGTGCTTTTCTCCGTCCACTTGTAAAGAGTCCAGAAGAGGAGGCCAGATGAACTAAGCTCACGCAGTGGTTTTGACAGCATGAAAGAACACCTCTTGAGAATTATTCTCTTCAGATCTGTACGAGTGGGAAAGTGGATCGTCCCATAGACTATTCAGCGCGATTAAGCACAGGGGCAGGCTAACCACAATCTGGGAGTGTGGAGTTCGTAGCACATTGGGACAATGTAGTATTTTCTGCCTCAATTTTTTGGCCACAAAGCATTATAGTCGTTCCTGGCTCGTTTAAATTTTTCTGATTTTTTTTTGTTGGGTCGGTCTTATAAGACCGAAACCTTGACCCAATCACACGTTTACCTTAGCTTGATTCTATCTATTCGGTTAGAAATGAACGACTTCTAGCCGAGGGGTATGGTCCTTGTGATCATATCGACGACGACCAGTTAAACCTTCTAAAAAAGCTGTTCAAGCCGTCCCAGTTGGTTTTCTCGTACAACTGAGTGGTTGAGGTACCAGAAATCAGCCGATACGATACATGTCAATGTCATCCTGACCATTTTACGCCCTTGTTCTTATGCGTAAACTACGCAACAAGGACATCATATCACTGGGCACACCGCTCTGTTTCCAATTGCGTTCATCTTTTCCCTCAATGCCATCATAAAGCGTTTGTTTTTCTTAATACCCCCAAGGACGCAAACAGAAAACAAAAGGGAACGCAACAAGGACATAGACTATGCTCGTAATTCCAGAAATGGATGATTTACCACCGCGCAGCCAAACCGGGTATAAATGCGGAGAAATTGCACCGTCAATGACAAATGCCAATGCTTACTCGTACACTGGCAGTAAAAGCACTTTGATTTTGTTATAGAAACCATAAAATTAAAATTATTCTTCCTTATCATCCTTTGGCGTCGTTTTGTGGATCTCGCTTGGATGCGTTCCGTTTTCGAGAAAGTGCTGAAAATATGATTGGAAAAATTTGCATTTAAATGCGACGTGAGCAAATAAATGCGCAGTTGTAAAATAAAACTGATTTATGTGATTCAGGACGAGTGCGAGACGGGGGTCTCGTCTTGGGAAATGGTTGAGGAATTTCTTAAACAAGGACGTACTTCGGTGTAAACGGCCCACGATCAGGTGAGCAGCGTGTCAGTCACACAGATTTCAACGTAAAACATCTAAATTTCAGGGAAGTGTTGGATTGTCCTGCCATTCGTATGCAATTGGTAATCAAACCAGGATTCCAGTGATTCTAGGAAATCCTTTGTGCGAGTATGTGGGTTCATTGTGATTCGGATCAGCTACTATAGTACTGAACTGAATTGGCTACAGATACATGCACACGAGAGTATCTTTAAGATATGATTGACGCAAATTGACTGCTCTTGATGTACGACGGCTGGAATCGATTTCTATATTTGTGAGACTGATTTTCTGGTTTGGCTTATTTGTTATTCAGCCAACTACCTACAATTGCAAATCTGGCTTGAATACTTATTTTGCCACCTGTTGCCGAGATATAGATTATGTCACTTTGGTAAGACGATAGAAATGAGAATTCTTTCATCGTCCGAGGAGTCTTGGAGTCCGCTTCACAGGCAGACGAGTACCCGCTGTTACCTGATCTCGATCACCACAAGTGACGCGGATAGAGGTGTTTTTCGAAGAAGATCTCTGTAGAGACTGCGGTGATGAGGAAGTCCATGAAGAAGTCCATTTTTCAAGCACCTATGGGAATAAGATATTTCTTCCAGCACTCATGCAGAAGATATTTAGGTAGACCAAGTGACCATTCTACAGAAGAGAACATGATTAGCGCTAAGGCCCGCCGCCTTGGCGGATCCAACTAACTTACAAGCATGTTGAAGGTCAGCACCCCGGTCCACACTAGGACTAAACATGTGAAAAGCAAGTGATGTATAGAGATTCTTTTTCAATATTATCCTTGTGACTCACACCACAGAAGGTATTGTGAGGAATACCAAGTTGGGTCACATGGTACCCAATTGACAAGTGCCCTGTGCCAATGGCTATAATCCAGTCTTGGTTCACCAAGCATCTCGATTGACTTTTTTTTTTTTTTTTTCCTTGGACCCTAGCCCATATGGCTGATACTGCGACCTATCTATTGTATTGTATCTTAGGGTGTAATTTTACTCTAAGAGACGTACCACCTCCCTAATGAAGGAAAGCACGTCCTTAGTTGCAGAGGTTCTAATATCTGCCGGCGAGCATGTTACCTTGCGGAAGATGCGCCACCTCAGCCAATGCGGAGCTGGACATTCACAGAAAATGTGCTCAGATGATTCGTCATCTTCTGAGCAGAACCTGCATTCTATGTCTGGGCATAGATTGAGTTTGTTGAGGTGATATCTCAGGCCGCAATGACCTGTTAGAAAACTCACCAGCTTCCTAATGTTTTCTTTGTCTAAAGTTAGAATTTCCTTATAGGAATACGGCTTGAATAACCTCTTGGATTGTCGTAACCCCGGGACATTTTCCCAGTGGGTTAGACGAAGTTTATGCTCCCATGCGTTAATCAGCGCTGTGGCATTAGCCCAGTTGACGCCACAGTAAGGTTCAGGTCCAATGAACGCAGATCCTGAGTCAGCCCTGGCTAGTTCATCTGCAGATTCGTTGCCTGCAATCCCCTGATGACCTGGAACCCATCCGAGTACCACACTTTTATGTCTAGCAAGAGATTGTAGTGCATCGTAACAGCATTTAACTGCTAGGGAGTCCATTAAGTTGAACGACAGAGCTCTGAGAGCTGCCTGACTATCTGAGAAGATATAAATTTTAGCGCCCTTGATTCTCTTACTTTATTCTTTGTTCTGGCGCAGATCTCCATGGCATGGAGTTCAGCCTGGAAGACCGTGGGCCACATTCCCATAGGTATTGAGACTTTGGTATTGGGTCCAAATCAAGAATCAGAATCATATCAGACCTCTAGGGTCCAGTGTTGGAACACCATTAGACCAGTCTGCACGGTCTAATATATTAACCTCAAATAACCTACCGAAACAGTATTTCCTGACCATAACGTCGGGGACAGTGCAGAGCATGTCTCTTTGTGGGATTGAGTCAAGAATTTTCAGGTGTCCCACGTGTATTCTAGTTGCAACTTGATAGCGCATCTAGCAGCCGTCTTCCTAATGAAGATTTGTAGAGGCGTGAGCCCAACGATGGCTTCTAAAGCTGCCGTAGGGCAGGTACGCATGGCACTTGAGATACGCAGACAGGCTATTCTTTGTAGCTTCTGAAGCTTTGCAGCCGTTGTCCGCGTACGTGATAATGGGCCTCACTAACATTGTATATATCCAATGAATCTCGATTGAGTTAGTTTTCTTTGTAACCAGGTTCTGCATTTCTTGATATGACACAACGATTCAAGGTGTTTCACTCTTGATTGACAAACTGGAGGAAGAAACTGTCCTACGACGCATACCCTCATAACCCAGATGAGTGTAATTTCAATGATTACTTTCGAACCAGCATTTCTCTACTAGTTTTGAGGATGTGGTCAATGCAGCATGACTCTCTGAAAAGATAGCGATGATATAACTTGGAGAAGGGATATCGTTCAGCAAATGGGGTGCTGTGCGAATTGCAAGCAGATTCACTTGGAAAAGAATGGTAGAGTCCGGGAGAAGACACTTGCGTCGACTTTGCAGTCCATTTTCGAGCCACTCTACACACATACATCATAGTCGATTCTCTTGGAATCGTTTTCAAGATCATACAAGATCCTGCGCTGGACAAAAATTCATGCAGTTGAGTCTATTATGTGAAGTCGGAGATGATTAGGTGTAGCATCACACTTCCAGCATCTGTTGGACAGAACTTCAAAGTTCCTGCGATCCCCACAATCCACTGACAACTCGGGAAGAGCCTTTTGAATAGCTTGAGTGTGGATGTTTTTAAAGATGCCTTCAATGCCCAGAAAGAGTGCAGAAGTACATTGTTTGTAGTCGAAAGCCTTTTCGTGCACACTACCTCATGACGAGGTAAGCTGTGTTTTTGACAATGCAGGCCTCTTCAAAGAACTGCGCATATCCATGATACGTACTTATCATCCTTCGCGGGTTCAAGACCACATCGGCTCACTTCCGGGATGAAAACAACTTTAACAACACTTCACCTACAAACCACTACCACTACGAGAAAGCTCAAAATAATGACATTTTAACTCTACCAACTAAGGGATTATACCTTCAGCGTGAGAAGGTTTGGCAGAGAGTCCATATCGATTAGGCTGGAGCTTTCCTGAAGCTAGTGTACCTCACTAGAGTAGACTTAAAGGCTCTCTGATGCGATCCTCAGTTGCAGTGCACTAGAAGCTACGGTGAGGGCTATAAGCCATTCTTCTAGACCTTAAAGTTGTTGACTTCCAACTCTTTTATGGATATACATATGTATGGACCCAGCCTACGATTCTTCATATGCTCTCCAAAAACGAAGTGTAAAATGAAAGTCTCGAACTCGTAGCGCTGGAGCTAGGCTATAAGGTCTTGGTTTTCAACGTACGACAGGGTCTCAAACAATCGTTCAATGTTTACAGAAATGCCAACAAAGAACAAAGATACTCGTAGATAGTCCAACACCACTAATGGTCCCTAAATCTTATAGTAGAATCTTACCTTGTCTAGGGCTGTCTTAATCTCCTCATAGAATTTACGAATAAGTTTAGCAAAAGATTGAACTCCAAGACAACATGGTTTTGGGAGTAATAAACTCTGGCTCAGCCATTGATCATGAACTCTATTTTACGTTGCCAGTACGTAGGGTGTCCTTTAATATAACAAAATGGTAAGTCGTCATCGCATTTCGACTCTGCGAGCTTTAAGTGTTTTGAGCGTTGAAGTTATATATTGATGGTGTACTCTGTACCATATATACAGACTTGAATTGAAGGCAGGTTGAGTATAATTTTAAAAGATGTTGTGGAGGGTGAACTGGGGTTCCGCTGTACTCGTTCCAAATTCTCACTGTGGCCCTAGACCATGACTGCAGGACTTAATAAGATCAGACTTATCAAAAGCCTCAGTCCAGCTTATAGCTAACTATTGCGATAGTACGATTAATACTTAGAGGGGAAAATACTACAATCGGGAAGAAAGGAATTCCCATTGCTTATAAAAGGGCTTATAAAAGAGGTTAATCAGAGTCTAAAAGGACAAGAACAACAATGCTGACCGAGGGAGTTTCCTTTAGTCTGGCAAACCTGATAGAATTGTCAAAGGAAAAGATTTTCGAACAAAAGTTCCTGTTCAGTCACGACATTGAAAAGTACTGATGTAAACCTCGCAGGGTCTAGTTTCTAAGACTTGTTGCACCAAACATTTGTATTTTTTTTTATTTACGAAGAAATGAGAAAATCTCTTCTTGGAGAACATCAAATCATTTAAGCCAAAGTAAAATAGAGCAAACCATAGTTTGGATACAATCGTTTGAAGTCGCTAGCTCATATGGTCTAGAAGCTGAGCTGCAGGTGATGATTTGGAAGGGTACATGAACCGACTCATTTGTAAAATATGGCTCAACGAAGAAAATATGTTCAAGGGCTCGGTCTACATACGTATGTGACATGGGACTGGTGCATTTTTCACCGATCCACAAGTCCCATGAGAACAACACCCACTGCAGGACCGGAAACTATCCTTAATCTGTTACCGCAGGACATCTTTGTTGAAGCAGTCAGATTTGGAGACATAGTACTACAGCTCATTCCATGTTCCTGGAAAAATGCCTACGCTACCCCAGATTAGCTCCGTACCCAGATTTCAAGAGACCATTCCCAAGATCGCTCCCGAGCAGAGAAGAATGCAAAAGCGGTCAGCCTACCTGTACACGTACCACGTCTTCACAGATGGGTCAATAAGCGATTTAGGTGTGGGCTTTTTGAACCACTGGACATATCCAAACCGGTCCGCCTTCCATACAGCAGTGTTTTTCAAGTGGTGGTTCTAGGAGTGACAATAGCTGCCGGAAGAGTGCGTTGAAGGCAAGAACACCGGAAGGTATCACTTTTCCATTGACAGCCCTGCAGCAATAAAATCGATTACTCCTACTGCAATAAAATTCAACCTTGTGCAGTGCTGTTGGGAAAAGCTTAACGTTCTTGGAACACAGCACAAGGTTGCTCTTTTCTAGGTCCCTGGACACAAACAAATATCCCCGGAAATAAGAAGGTCCATGAACTGGCAAAAAGAGGTTCAGAATAAGCATCAGAACAGGAAGTTATCTCGGTGTTCATTCCGCCTTGCGCACTGAAGCTAAAAGCAGGGATTAAGGCCCGTTGAGGGAGGACTTCCTAGACACTTGTGCCGTCATACAAAGTTTATGACCTTGAACATGAGTATGTAGGATCGACAGAATTATGCAAAAAAATATGATAAGATGAGGAAGGTTATGAGGACACAGCCCACTTTCACTGTCACTGTTCAGTTGCATCAATGACATCTTGAATCAAATCTACTGGATGGTTTGGTAGTTCATAGGAAACATATCAGTAGGAATAGGGTCAACCAATGGTGAAGGGACTTATTTCCCCTATGGGCATCACAATGAACCTGAGTGTGGCGATGTGATAATCTCCTATCCACGAACTCAGTTCTGTCAAATAGCGGCCAACTGAGTGTACCGAATCAGTGTCTAAATCATGCTAAATCAGTTTCGGCTATTGGAAATCTTCGAAAAAAAAGTTCTAGTTCCTGGCCCTGAGGGAGAATAAGATTTAAGAACAAAGTGTACTAGAACACTGGTTAGAATGGCATGATCATGTAGAACAGAGGAACATCAAGGCACTTTTACTCCTGAGGGACTAGGCAATGGAGGCAATGCGGAGGGAGACCTAAAACAAGTCAAGGATAGCAGGTTTCGAACTGTAGGTCTAGCCTATGAACGTCGAGGTGGCTCAATCTGATAAAATTCCGTGACGCTATTAAAATTGCTCCAACACTTCGAATGTGACGGGAGGTCCTCCAGCAAATTAATTCAGTTCGCCCAAATTCAATAACTCCAGATACGAGAACATACATACATATGTAAATTAACCCAATTCCAAGCGAAACTCATAACAAAATTATTTACTCAAGACACGTTCCATAAGCACTTGCAACATGCGACCAACTATCCCACCAACCTATACGACTATGTCGCCCAAGCAGCACAGATGTGCGCGCCGAGCATTCCTTACCACACATCCAAATATAGTTAGATAACTGCACATCCCTTCAGTCGGCAACTTGGTATTCCATGGTGCATGCCACAACGAATAGAAATATGTTCACGTGGATACTTCAAATTGGTTAACTAGAAGAGGATTACTAGTGTTGACGTTGGAGGGTCGTCATTGTTGAATCTTTATATCGTCGTACACCCCAATTGTATGTGTGTGTGTGTGTGTGTGTGTATCTGTAGGGATAGGGATAAATGCATCAAGGACACTAAAGGTGAAACTTTCTTCTTCTTCCCTTCATTTGCAACCAACTAGATATAGATACAAATAAAAGGAGTATCAACCATAGAATGTGATTACATTTGGAATTGACTTTGGTAAACGCTAAGGAGTGGATTCCAGCGAAAGTTCCTTAATGGAAACTGTTTCAGCATAATTTACAATTCTGTTAATTCGCAACGGCGCGGCGGCGGCAGCGGGAACGCACTGGCGCTTAATGATCCCCGCGCACTTAAAGGGAATAGCTAGCTACCTAGCTTTCGCCTTAATGCCAGCTAATAAGGATAAAGAAGACTTCAAATGCACTAATGATGCGCGCCATAACAGAGTCCTTACGAGTGAATTATCGATGTAATTTTAATTAGAGCAGGGAAGTCCTTTTTGATAATTCCCCCCCCCCCCCCAGTTACGAGTTAGTTACGCGTGACGGATGGATAATTAAATATGTATACGAGTACAAGGACATTGTGTCGTTCAATTTAAGAAATCCACCGCACTTTATGCTTTCGATTATCTTTAAGGATTACGTCCAACACTAAACAGGAAATAAATCTTAACTTGGTTGGGATTTTTGTGTTTTTTTTTTTTATTTTCGCGCAGCAGTCTTCGTCCTTCGGGGGCTTCTATCCTCGAGCGATTTTTAGTATCTACAAAATGCATTCTTTACGGGATTTTATCGCTCCTTACAAGTGCTGGAATCATTCGTACTGTGTGTCCAATATATTTGGTGCATTTGGCGGGACCTGTCACATAATCAGGGAGATAAAAAAGAATAGTGCACACGATTACTCCTAATGGTTGGCGCTGGCAGATACTATATCGGGAATAGTTTGCTTTTCGGTTTAATTCTCTTTTCTTTTTTTTTTTTGTTTTATCCAGCAGCTCGTTTATCCAGCGTATTACATGGGAGAAAAGTGTAAGTTACGCGCGAGATAAATTTAAAACCGGGGAAACAAATGACTCGAGGGCGAGTCCTGACTAGCGTCAGGGATGGCAAGCAACAACCTAGCTGAGGCAGCACCCACTGAATGAATGGCGAGGAACTATGAAACGGAAGGATGTCAGTTTATGGCTCTCTATAGAGGGATATCCCGATGTACACTTAATCTTCTCGCTTCTTCGCGTTTTTTTTTTTGCTCGTTGCTTTGTCCTCTCTCTTGATAGAGATATAGAAATATAAAATATTGGACATGGGAATTGCAAAAAGCGGTTGGTGGGGGAAAATGCAAATTAAGCAATAATTAGAGAGTCTAGAGGGAACCTTATTTTATGGGAAAATGGCGACGGTAGAGCAGGAAGAAGGTTCAATGGCTTCAGATGCATAAATCAAAGTGGGTTTGTGCGAGTATACGTTGGGAGAGTTGACCCAAAAGGACCTGCATTTAGGTCAGTTTGCATTTTTTTGTGTATAATTCGGCTTAGGGTCTATCCTTCGCCATAGGAAACTGCATCTTACAGATCTCGCACCAAATAGCAAGACTCGACAGATTAGATGTCGTTTAGGGCTAGATTCTGGATTTAAGTAGGCAGCCTCAGCTGGGTCAAATGCGGCTATAACACCAGCGGTCTTACAAAGGGAATTCTCTCATAAAAACTACTGACGTACAAGGCTAGATTAGGTCCATCTAAAAGGGTTGCATAAGTCAGGCAACTCAGAGTATGGAGTTCATGATTGGAAATAGTATTCCTTCAGACCCAAAGGAATGAAACTGTAGGAACTAGGGTGGTATTGACTTACTTGTGCATGTTGCATGTTGCACTAGAGCTGCACCAGTGCTGACAAGCTGCTCATGCCTATAACGCTCGTAGGCTCGTGGGTATCCTAAACTCCCATAATTCGGGCTATACTGACTTCAATTTGGACTTTGACGTCAAGCAGTAGTTCCTAGCAGAAGTTTTTGGGAATCAGCGACAGAAATCTATAAAGTTGGATCAAAGACAAAGTCTGGAACAGGTGCGGGAGTTTACTCCAGTATACTAGATTTGTGTATCACCCCACGGCTGCTAAGCCACTGTAGCGCATTTCAAGCAGAAGTCAAAGCAGTCTGTGAAACTGCGAACTGGTTTTCGATTAACTCGATATAGTGCAGCGGTATTGTTTTCCATGTAGACAGTCAAGCTGTGATAAAAGCAGTGGAATCGCTAATAATTCGATTTAAGTTTGTAAAACAATGCCGCGGATCTGTTAACGAGATCGCTGTTAGGTGCGACGTATCTCTGAGCTGGATTCCAGGCCACGGAAACGTCCCTGGTAATAAAGAGAACAGTCAGTAGATACCACAGCAGGTGAAATAATATCAGCACATGTCTCTCCTCCAAACAAATCTCGCCAGAACTGGATTTTCGGATAACCAGTAGACTTATCTCTGTCAATAGAACAAAGATAGTTGAGGCTCTCACCGGGCACTGTTTGTTAGGCAGACATGACACAGGCCTTGGTGCTCCCTTCAACGATTTCTGTAACAGTTGTAGAGACGAGGAGAAGGAGGAAACCATGACACATCTCTTGTGCACCTATCCATCCCCATCGCTTTTGAGAAGGAGAAACCTCGGCGAGTACTGGTTTAGGTAGTGGCTAAACGACGAAACATACGTTTTCGACATGGGTTCACACAGAAACCGGTTGCCACCCCTTCTATCCCACGTGAAGGGTTTCCCTGTAGGTTTTGAATGCTGGTAATCCCGTTTTTTCCATAGTTGAATATTACCGGCCACAACCTAAGGGCGGGCCACCGTAGTCGAACGCGACTGGAAACTGATGACCTCTGTCGAGGTTGAGACGAGACATTCCCCAAGCCCAAGCAGAACTAGTAAAACGGCCCTCGGTGAATATTACATTGAAGACCTGGGGAACCTGTCAGGAAAGCCCCCATTAACCATCCTAAAATGTATAACAACCTCGGTGGTTCAGAGAGGCCGTGTAGCTATCTCCAAGCTACAGACCGAGTTTTGTCTTTGTTTTCGCAGTACCCTACGACAGGAGTTCACAATCGATCCATTGCTGATCCGAGTGCTGGTTGCATATGCGGCCAACCCCTTCAACCTACCTACCTACTTGTCATCTCACTCTCGTCTGCCCATCAAAAGGAAGCTTTTCTTTATAACCCTCCTGGTGGCCTGGTATATTTCGAACATCAGGAAGCATCATTACTCCGCTAAAGGCTCAAATGAGTTCTAAGGAAAGAGTGGATCATTCAGATCACGACCAACCGGAATGGAATGGGAAGTGCATAACTATGGACAGGTGTACCTAGATCCTACATTTTCTTGAGGGCTATGTCTACATATTATAGTTTCTAAAAATATATCCCAGGTCTGTTTAACTTCTTCCTAGTCGCTGTGATTCAGATGACTAGTTCTACTCAGCAACCGGTTGATTTAGGATCTCCGCAGATCCTGCTGGCACTACATTTACGAACTCGGCGGAACTGACATAAAGTTTTGGCGCCTCTTTAGTCTGAAGTTCACACATAGTATTTACTTTCGTGAGAGTGCCTAGCTTCACTTTCAACGAAAGATGTGTCCTAAAACCTAAGTTGGTTGAGATCAGTTTGAATATTGCTAAAAGGTCCTTCTACCTCTACGAAAGATCTCTTCACAGCTGTCCAGTAGATAGTACCCCATGAGCTGTGATAATGCATTCTGCGTAACTAGGAGATGGGTGTTCTTTGAGAGTTCCATGACTTAGGCCGGAGAGTCTAGCTAATCTCCATCTACCATTCTAAACGCAAAAAGCGAATAGTTTGCTGATTCCTTATGAACTTCTATTGATCGCTGTTCGGTAGAGTCTCTCCCGGAGGTCGGCTTTTGTTTGAGGTACACCGAGGTGAACCATGATCAAATGGACTCCTCTTCTAAGAATAATCTTTTGTCACCGGATTCGCAGGAGGCTAGTGATCGAATGTACCACTCCACAATGGGTTCGATCGCTCAAGACATATTGTTGGTTCAGTAATCTTGAGCATTTGGCAACAGTGTTTGAATCTGAAGTCTGGCGGTGAACTAATATCCTGCATGGTGAGCATCCTTGTATCGGCACTTGGTGACGCTCTGTGCCTTGTAGTGTTGGCTTGTCATCTACGTCAACCTCAAGGCAAAAAAGAAAACAGAAAGTAGGCTCTGGCTGATGGCTGATTGAAATGCCTATAATGTGTGGCCACTGGACACTCAAGAATGGAGTCCATTGATTTCTTATTGGATGCTTAGTTTCCTGTGGTTTAAGTGTGTTAAAAAAACACTCCTTTATTTCCAACATCGGAGTGTCATTTCATTCCAGGAAACCACTTTCGCAGAGCACCGGGAGAAGACTAGCTAATTGCGGAACACCAGAAGGTAATGTCTTGTTTCTTTTTCTCTGGAGTTTTAAATGAGTTGGTAGACTTCAAAAGGACACGATACAGAGCGGTTTTATATGCAAATGACATTGCTGTTCCAGCTTCAAGCAAACATCCATAACTTTATGAGAAAAAAACAAAGGTCTCTGCATAGACCCTTTAAGTTAACAAGAACAGGGTGCTCGTGTACCAAACCTTAAGCATACTGTATCTGTTACCAAGAGATCTGGTAACTAATCTAACAGATAATGGCGGCCGCCTGAATTTACACCGCAAAACTGTCGACCCGATCCGGGGCTTAAAGGGATCGAAACTGTTCACCGCCCATTTCAGTTTATCCTCGCTGATGAGTTCAGGAGCTGGCAGTGAGCGTAAAGCATTTATCCGAGCACGGCCGTCGCTAGGCGTACATGCAAGAAAGTGAGTCCATAAGCAGGTTAGGCTATGTTTTATCAGATTCTGCCTATGATCCTTTGGGATTCATTAGAACACTTGGCACGGTTCGTGATGTGGAAAGGACTTTGGGTAGTCTAGAGGATGGAGACGTATTGTCAATGAAATTGAGCCTGGATGTACGTTTAATCTTCCGAACTTCTGCTTTGAAATTCTTCAGACTTCCTCCGTAGATTTCCCAGTCCGTGGGTAGCATTGTGGATTTGGGTTTGTTAAAATGTTTCCTGCTTATGCAGCGATGGTTACTGTGTTCTGTATCCCACCACGGCGGAGGATTGCCTACCTTTCTTGTCCGTGACGAGTTACTGGCACGAGACCCTTTGTGATGTCCTAAGGCTGCTCCTAGAGGGTTTTGCTGGATTGGAAAACCTCACGTCAAAGTCTACTTGTATCAGAGTTCCACCGCAGCTTGTGTCTACTGATTTGATATAGAAAGGCAATTGCAGATTGCGAATTTTCCAACAAACTGTAATTTTTTAAAGCATCAAATTAACGCCAACTAATTAATTAAGTTGCAACTTGCTGCAGGACACCCTTAACATCGTGATACCATCAGCACAGCGAATAAAGTCATTTTTATTGCATTACTTAGCGCATGGCCTTCGCCACGAAAACCCACCACACAAAGGACTTCACCCTTAAAAATACAAAAAACAGATAAAAAAGCGAGAAAAATTAAAAGAAAGCATTAACTGCTTAGAAAATTTACATAAAAAAATAGAAAGAGGAAAGGAAAAACAAACACAAACAAGCGGAGGGAAGGTCCACCGCTCTACTTTCATTTTTATAATTGTAAATTAATTTCGCGAAGGGAAGACTGCGAGTACATTCCAAAGAAAAACAAAAGCACTGTCAAGGGAGGACCCAGGGTCCTGCCCCCCAGCAGTAACTTTATTTTTCCTTTCACAACTCCAAAGGATATTTACTGGATCATAAAGTTAAATTTATATCCTCTCGCTCCCTCCCTCGCTCTGGTTGCATCTTGTCGACCTTAAAAGTCTTTGTGCAGGAAGTCAGTCCTGATGTTTAATTAGAGGGGTGAAGTTAGAAAAAAAAAATTCAACTTTTCAATCCAGAGGAACCTTCAGGGAAATCAAGATATACCTTTTCGAGCGGGTCCTTTGAGCTTAGGATACAGGATGCAATGCACCCTTGGTTGTTCCCTCGATTTCCAGTGATTCATCTTGTGTGTAGTCTTAAATGCGAATGTCGGGTCCTGTCAAACGTGCTTGCTCCTGAGAGTAATTGATACGTGTGCATCTGCTTAAGCAAACAAGCGAAGTTTGCAACGTGGAATAAGGACATCGGGTGGGTTTTGCTCTATTTTTCTCCTAACCATGACAAAATGTTTTAATTAACTAGAATTTGTAGTGTCCTTGTTGCATGGGAAGGGCTTCACTTTGATAGAGAGAGGGAGAGAGAGACAGAGCGCATTTCGCTTCGTTTCACTTTGATTGAATACTGCAATGCAATGACAAAGGATGCGAGGTTAATTTACGATAACAAGCAATTGGATCGGGGAGTAATTGACTGTATACTCATCGCAAGTGGGTGGGGGTACACTTTACTCAGGGTGGGGATGGATGGTAACTTGTGGCGATTTTAATTGTGCCAAGCTGATGAATTGCTCTGGGTTAGGTGTAACAGATTCTTGGATAAAGGATTACTAAGGTGTAGTACGAGAGTCCTAGTAGGTACGTGAATTGTTGGCAGCTTGCTTAACATAATCTCTCCGGAACTCACCACATTTGGCATGTCCTTAAAGCCAAGTAGAACATCCCTCCGGAACACGCATCTGGAATGGCGGCACTGGTTTTGGAAATTTTTTCCTATCCGACATTCAGTCGATGTAAAGGGGTTTTCAATAAGGACATGACAATTTTGGGTTTAAATAAAACACGGAATATTTGGAGTATCGGGCTCTAATTCATTCCAACTGTAGCACCCATGTTGAATTTAAGTATGACAATCAATTTCGTTCATACATAGGACCACCGCGAGAACGTTTGCAGCGATCGAATATGTTGAGCCAATTCACTATCACTCTTTCACACATATCGGCCGGAATGCTGGATATTCCGGGCTCAATATTGTTGGCTTGTTTCTGTGGCCAATTGAACAGAATTTATTTTTCGAAATTACACGAACTACCGAACTGCTTGGATCAGCTGTGTGGCATGTGGCACTATCTGCTTGGAACCACATATCACGCTGCACGCATCAATAGAGTCGGTTAGTCGTTTATTTGCGAGTTCGAGGGGGCCGTACCCTCCTCTTCGAAGGACTTACATATGTATGTACATATTTCTTAGATGGCATTCAGGAGAGATGTTTGGCTTTAAACTTGTCGAATGTCGCTCTCTTTCAAATCTCCTATCAGAATAGACTCCTAGAAATCTCAAAACAGGAGTTGACTTGAATCACACAAAACCTCTTTGAGCTGGAGTACCAAGCATGGACAGCTCTCTACCGATTCATTCGTTAAGGATTAAACCTCCAAGAACCAGATATTTTACGATAAATCTTCCACAGTAACAGAGAGGACCAAAGAACTAACTAGAGTTGTGCATTTGAGTGTACTTCAGAGAGTACTCAGTTGTTGAAATCTACATATGTATTTGCTGAACTAGTTCGTCCTTTTAGTGCATTTAGTTCAGTTTAGTTCACTGCTTACAAAATTTAGTCCTGTGCTATTCGAGCACATATGTAGTTTAGCTGAACCTGTTCAACTACTGAACTAAATGAACATTGGGAACTAGTTCAATCAGCTCACTTGTTAGAGTTTTTTTTTAACTATTTGATTCGTGAATAACACAGACCTTAGTTGTAACCTCCATCATTACTGAAAATACCTTGAAGTTAAGGCTGTTGATCGTGCGGGTCTGGGTAACAGTTTAACAGTGGACAAATGGACTAAAGTAGAAGTCCAACTCACAGAAACTTTCTTTAAGTCCAGCGTGAGTATCATGGCCCTAGATCGAACTCATGACAAGATTACTGACTGTGCTGTTCAAAAATTAGAAAACCTTGCTCTTCATCGGCATCTCCTTGTTGTTTCTCGATATCCTGATGATAAGCTATGATTTTCCAGAGAAGTAACTAAACTAACCTCCGTCTTTAAAACTCTTCAATTACATCAGTCTTAAGTGCGACGAGTGAGGCTCTACAGCAAGCCCTTATGAATCCAGTACAAGGCACTCCTTTCTTATAGGTGCTTAGTCTGGAGGCCGCAGCAGATAATATCAAGGACCTCATGGCACTTACCAAGGCTACTAAGAGTCTGAAACGGTTGAATGGGGGTCGGTATACATATATTCATCTAAACTCGAAATTACTCGCTCTTTCAGACTGTCAATCTACGAAAGTGTATTCCAAGCTTCGTCCAACTGGTAGTTTCAGCAACGAGAACTATCCACTAAAGTGGACACCAGGAAGTCGATGACCTTTAGTATGTATGTACATCAACAGTCAAGTACCCATGAAGGGCATCTCATTCACAGTTGTCAATTCTAAATTGGTGAAACGATGCTGTGAAGAACTCACACCGGTCACAGCGAATCACGACATCACACTCGTTTGGGAGAGAGCGCGAGAAGGCTGCAAACGTTCGTTTACGCAATACCTTAAGGATTTTCTGGCCAAACAGTATCTCAAACGAACAACTTAACCGGGGAAGGACCCATGAACTTATAGGCACAACCATACAGAGGTTGTAGAGGTGGCAGGGCTATAGCTAACCTGTCTTAGTGACGCAATGGAATCCTATTTCTCAGGATGGCAGGATATGCGGCGTTCCTAGGAGTACAAAGCGCACAAGACCCGAGAAGGAAACACCTGACAAAGGGTTAGGCAGAACTGAGGTACATTGCCAGAAACCAAACACGATGGCGCGAAGGTGTTGCAGAGGTCCTAGAACCCACAAGGGGATATACATAGGTTCCAGGACACAATAGTATACTAGGGAACGAGCTGGCGTCTGAATAGGATCTGATAATGATCGTCACTTCTGTTCTACTATCCCAAGAACTTGATAGAGACCTAGATGCTGCACACTCTCACTATGCCGTGTCTCCAGAAAACTCCGAACATAGCACGATACATCAAAAACCCAGACAATTTAGTGCCATAGTGCTCGTGATGGTACTATGGATGGATATTACCAGTCACAATTTCTTGGCGACCCATTGAAGTAGAAAGCGACTAGACAGTAACAATCTCTGAAGAGGTTCTGGCGATTCTTACCCAAGTCTGTCCAGATCGAGGAAAATGACTCTAGCGAAAATCACTTCGGGGACCTGAGCCTCGGTTCAGGGAGGCCGCTTAGTTCCACTTAACACATATCAAATTTTTGTTTGGATCCATCGAACCACGACAGAGGTTCACAATGGGTCCGTATGTGATCTGAGAGCTAGCTGCAAATGCAGCCTCCAATCCTACCTACCTACCTAAGTGTGACAGAAAGGTGCAAGGGAAAGAACCTTCTAAACCGACGGAACAGTTCTATCACCCTACTATTCCGCTTCATCGTATTCAGTCGAAGGTCGATCCCTCTAATATCTCTCTTGTGGAGACCAACAAAAATTTGGTAATGACATCAGAAAGTAAACTTCGGCCGCTCTAACGAGTATGTACCGACAAAGCCGAAGCTGGGAAAAAATACTCTTGAACCAAGAAATCTAGGTATTTGGAAGCAGGCTTCATGGTCTCAAGACTCTGACTTACAAAACCATCTATGTAAACCTGCGTACATCCTGCGTATATACCACTCGTTCTCTCCGTCATGAGTACACCTCGTCGACGTCCACTTAAAACTAACGACAACCATTTGAGCTACATATTACCTACAAAAGCCTCACTAGACCACGATTCCTTCTCCCATCAATAAATCCCGTCCTGTACACCAGGGCGTATGAGAGACCTTATTTTCTGACTTTTTTCCCCTTATGTCCTTACACATGTCAATGTGTGTACTCTTTGCAATCCATCCCTTCCCTTTTGTTTTTAATTGAAAATTCAACTTTTGCATTTGCCGTCCTCCCCGATAGGGGGCAGGGGGCAGGGGGCGTTCTTTGTATGGTCAAGGGTGCATTGGTAGTGATTGGGCTGACTGCATTTCGAATTAATTATGTGAGACGAAAGCTTGGTGAAATCACAAGAACGAGGTCAACGAGAAAATAAATTGCTTCCGATTTGTTTTATTTGTTTTCCCCCGGGGTGGGGGGTAATTCGGAGAGAAGTCGGAACCGATGGGGTGTATTATCCGACAAAGTTGCAATTTAATTCGAATTGACCATCGCACGATTGATTTACGAGAATTTGTTTTAATTCCGTCTTTGATTTTGTTGTAGGGTACTTGAGGTGAGTGGACAGAGAGTGGGAGTTAATTGGTATGGAAACTGGACAGGTTTCGACGTGGAATCCTTGGAGCTCCTAATGAGCACTCCTGTTCAGGGACTGCAGGAACAGCCTTTCGGAATAAGATAAATAACTCCAATCGTTAGCAGTATACATCTAATGAGGGAACTAGGGCAAGAATATTTAGACCTATGAGCAAATACATACTACGAATCCATCGGCATAAGCACCAGCATCTTTCGGGCTGAAATCTATGCCACAGACCAAATCAATAAACTGTGACATAGCTGTAATGTCAGATAGTCAAGCCCCTATCGTGGCACTTGACCCCTATGTCATTAGGTTTAAACTCGAGCTGAAATGCCTACAGAAACTTACTGAGCTACGCATATGAAAAATCAACCCACATGGGCAGCTATCTCGGAGTAGAGGGTAATGAAATGGCCGACTCCCTAGCGAGAAGGGGCGCATTAGAAACCTTCATGGGTCCTAAACCATTCTACGGAATAGGGGATCATACGCTCAAAGAAACTAGAAAGGGAGTGTAGGCCAAGAACCTAAAATAACGCGGGGGGGGGGCGTGAGACAGACCGAGAAATTTTTCACGCAATACAACCGGAAAAGATCAGAATGAGCAAGACCTACCTAGAACGTATTCTGGGATCCTGTAAGGCTCCACAAGACTGAAATTTTTGGGCATCAAATGTCATAAAGAGCGCTTTACACAAAGCACGCTCAGTGGCTATAAGATGTGGTATCGGAGCCCAAGAAAAACCGAAAAACCCACCCAAGCTGAGTGGTCTGACACTCTCATCAAGTTCTCGACCCAAATTTTTGTTTCCAACTTGAACAGCAGGCTAAGAAAGCAAGCATAGCATTATACGGCCACAATAAGACTTTTGGTAAAAAGTGGGCTGGATGTATACTGTTGTTGGGAGTCTATTTGACCGCCTCAAGCAGGACCGAATCAAGAAAGTTCAAGTTGCATATGAAAGACACAGCTACTTTAAGTGCACACAGTATAGTCCTGGAGACGCTACCACGTCAACTGGATGCGTCTTTGACTGACTACCAAACTCTTTCACTAAATTTAACCAATTTCTCAGTATTTCTCAGTTTTTCATCTTCTTTCATCCAAACCCATCAAGCAGAAGAAGGAATTTAATACACTACCTCCTTAATTATCACCTCGATTTCGGAACATAGTTACTACGAGTATGTGGTAACGAACGATCCGATGACTTGTCCAGGTTACGTTAAGTCCTTAAAAGGTCTCTATCAGAAAAATTCAATATTCCTTGACAAGTCCTTAAAAAATCAAAAATAGACGAGCTACTAAGCAGATCCAGACTGTTCGACATCCCCCACAATATGTTCTAACACAGCTGCAAGGATAACGACGATAATAAGTCTGTAACCCACTTTCTTTGCAGATGTCGCGGCATAGTGAGGTATTAGATATTGCGGTGACCTTGTAAGCTGTTTAAGTTACGAGAAATTAGTAAGAATGTGTTTCAATACAATCCATGTTCCTTTCATTTGAACCTGAAAGGAATGGTACTCTACTGTATCTTTCCTTCCTCATATCAGCCCTACTAAAGTGGGCGTGGTATACTCCATTTCGTTTGAGGATGTTACACGCAAAAATCAACAAAATCAAGTTTTTGTTTTATGGTTGAATTGTAGATAATTTAAATATCAAAATATTTGGTCCTTATAACTGATATTTGGTAGTTGAGTCATGAAAAAGTGGCCAGGAAATAAGCGTATTGAAACAAAAATGTAAAAATACTTGTATTGTATCTTTTGTCAGAAGCTCATGTATGACATTAAATTGAAGTATCTAAAATGTAGGATTGAAAAGTGGTCTTTCCTACTGATACCAATCGTACATACATACATATACATATGTAAGTACTTTATAGGGTCCATCTCAATCATTTCATTTTAAATCTAGACCTTGGATCCCACATGGACCTGTTTTGCTAAATATTTATTATTCACACACGAGAAGAATATTATATATTACACACACAACAAAATTAAGTCAACTTTGTACTTTTGTAAAAAAAGATTTGTAATGATATTATAGTGGGCGTGGCATACGAAAAAAAAACGAACAACTTTTGTCGCCCAAAAGTACTCCAGATCACAATGACGGTAACATTTCCATTGAACTCACCTGAAAGCAAAAAATTAAAATTCAATTAGACTTATGAGTATGCATTTTTTTTTAAATATTTTCTTTAAAGATTATTCAAAAATGTCTATGTTTAATACATTTTTGGTTTTTTTCAAAGGATCACCCAAAAGGCAGTTGGACAGTCAACCAAATCAACTAAACTATCATTGCGGTGACTTTTGAGAAGTGAAAATTAGGAGGTTATTAACACACAGTTGGACAACATGCTGAAATACTGAAAAACGTTTCGTAAAATTCGTCCAGCTCTTGGTCATTATAAAAGGCCTTCCCGCACATCTAAAGTGGCTTCAATCAGAAAGTTTGAACGTCTGGACAGCCAACGTCAATATGAAAACCGAGATGTGTCCATTTCTAGACGATCACAGGAATTCGACCTATGCGCAACCACTTTCAAGTCAGGTTTGACCGACATAATGAAGGCTTCGACAACAGAAAGCGTTCTTTTTCTATGATAGTGAATTCAGTCACTAATGACTTTTAAATTACCTCGTCAGAGCTAAGGGGAATTCAGAGCCTTACTTTTTTAGCCTACTTTTTAGCCACAAAGCCGGATGGCAGGATGTGCCTTAAAATATCCTTGGTAAGGATACACACAATTCTTGGAAAATCATAGGAAGGCGTTTAATCAAATGATGAAACAAAGTTTATGTTTCAGTAAAGCGTACAATAGTCAACTACATCGCAGTGGAAAGTATCCTTTGCAAATAAGAACTATAATAAGGTCAGCGAGGCAATATAGTGCTTAAGACTAGAACTCACATTTGGTTCTTCAATAGATGGCAGCAGGATTCCTTAAATGACTGAGCAGGGGTGGTCAGCTATTAAGCTGACGGAACCTTTGAGACCGCTGAGGAAAGGAATCCAATAAACATGAAGAAGCTTCCAATGTGAGATAGAACCCTGCCTTTTCCTCTGCACACAGTCTAAACCATGATAATGTTTCAGAGATGGCACAGTACCTTAAACCTGAAAACGCAAACAAGTGATTTTGATCCCGAAAGTCGGTAAGAGTTGCCATCCCTATTAGCGGCGGTGGCAAAGTTTAGAACATGCGCTACCATCCAGGGTGGCAGCTCGCATTATGGACTTCACCACAAATGTCAAAATACTCAACGGGCACCCGATTCGTGAAGAGTCTTTGCCTGAGACACGCCAGTGTGGCACACTCTCTTCGGAATTTTTGGTCGAATGCTGCCTCGTCCATTTGCTAGATGTGGCCGAGGCTTTGTAGTCGACGTATCCTCTTCCCCAATTGCCCTCCTCGAAACTGCTTTGCTTCCCTAATTATCGTCTAGCATTCGACTCCAAATGCATATGTAGCAAAACTGACAGGATCAATGTTTTGTAGAGCATCCATTTCATTTTACTGCCATTTTGAAACCATTTGTTTCGCCAAACCGAAGTAGCAGCGATTTCCCAGGGTAAGTCTTCGCCGAATCTTCACACTGCATCTATTTGCCAAAATCCGTTTCATGTTTTCTCCAATTCAGTGGAAGTCCCGATAATTTCTATCGAGATCCCGAATTCAGTCGTCGTCTTCTAAACCTCAAGACGATGAATACTGCCATATGCCTTACACTACACGAGCTGTACAGCGACATCAACCTAGTCAAAAAGACGGCGCACTAGTCGTCTGAGATACCTAAAACACCAGCGCTTCTCTATTTCAATCAAACCCGGAGATGGAACCTCGCCTCACGCACCAGTGAAGGGGATTTCAACCGACTTGGAGGGCACAACTGAAAGCAGTTAGCTAAGGACTGAGCTTATGCAGCTAATGTCCTTAGTGCAAGCGTAACTAGGTTTACCATCCTTCGGTATGAATACAACTTTTACCTCTCGGTCATATTCCCTGCTAACGAGTAGCTCCTCAAGAAGGGTATTGCCAATCCTTCGATTTCTTGTAGGATCATTAGAAAAGCGAATCTTTCACACTTCCGATACAGACTTCTACGTACGAGGTGTTTGTAACTCAACTGAACATGAACTAGGTGTGGAAGAGAGTGGTCCGTTTCATGGCGAAAGGAAAAGGAACCAAGTATCGTAAAATATAGGAAATCTTCACCTCGCCATTGCTATCGCTGTAAAAATGTTCTAAAACTCAAATTAAACTTCCTAAGACGAGAGAACCCCACGTTTGGCGGAGCTAAAGTACATAAACCTTGGCGCAATGGCGATGTATCATTTATGACCGAAATTTTCGCATAGTCATGTCCTGGCGATAAATTTTGATGGACCTGTTTAATGGGATCGACATCGACCAAGTTAAGCGTAACCCTTTTTTCAATTCAAAGCGAAAGGATACCCCATGGTCAGTCTCCTTGTGCGGGTTTTATGCTTATTCATGGGTTCCATTTGCCATTGTCCCTACATCAAGTATATCCCCCTCTATGGTGCTGCCACATATATGTGGATTCAATGAAGTCATCATATTTCCACGGATTACTTTGCACGAAGGGTCGTTCGGTTTTTCGTAAATGTGACACCACGTACCCGCACCACGAACCAATCAATTGAGGATGATGGACACTGTGTATGGGGATGGGATAGGTCAAGGACTTCACTGATAAAACCATCCTACTCCACTGGTGTTCCAGTTTCGGTGGCAACATTGTTGTTTGCATATGCATGTGCATTGTCCGCTGTGCATCCGATGGCGCTTTCTCAAGATATGGCTTGGCTGCTTATCTGCCAGCCCCCATTGTATTGCATTCAGAATGCGATTCCATGCAGCATATCAAAAGGATCTCGCACACTTGAATGGATTCTGCAAATGGTTTTCATTTCCATTCCCACTTACAGGGGATCTGCGAAAAAAAGAGTACAAATAGCAACTTTTTTCCTTCCTTTCTGTTTGGTTTAAATTTTTATGTTCAATCATCGCAGGAGGAAGCAAGGGGGAACAGAAACAAGTAAAAAGCAGAGAAAAAGACGTGATCCCCTATCAAAATTTCGAATTGACTTTGAGGAATATGAGGGGCACAAATGCACTTTATGTGCAATAAGGAGCACAAGTTTCCTTGCAGGGGATCCGTGTGCGCATTTAGTGTATTCGGAGAAAACAAATGCAAACAATACTCAAGTGGAATAGTTCTTTGTAATGATTTTTCCCAGAGTAATGTCCTTGGTTTATCCTGAGCTTGATTGCGTGAGTAAAGGTAAAAGCAAGGATTTTCTGTAACATTAAACCGAGTGCATTTGCATGGTCGTTGTGTGATTGCTGCATAGGAATCGACATGCTCATCAGTTTTATGTCTCTGATTGGGATGGGGGAGGGATGTGGCTTAGTAGGACAGTTAAACTGAATGATGCTGTAAAGGATATGCTTAGATCTAATGGTCTTCGAATAATGCGAAAGGTGAATTAGCTACTAGCATAAGTACGACAAAGAAATGTGCTAACGACCATCGGGAGAACCTTGCTTCCAGATCATGAAGGGCAGGACTCGATGGGTCGAGATGGAAACCTTGAAATAATGTTACAGTCGTTACTGGCAATATGGTAAAACAAACTGTATTATAACGAAGCAGACCAAAACCCCGCTACCAGGCACAAAGAACCGTCAAAGAAAGACTAATACAGATCCTGCATTGAAGAAACTATACAAGAAAGTGACAAACTCTTTCTGGAATCAAACAAAGCTGAAGCGCACCAATCTCAGACTTCGAACTGAAACCAAAGGTTAGGTCCCTAATACCCCTCATGTTTTAAGACTGACATATGTACATATCTATCAAGGAAAAAGTCCATCTTAATGTAGTAACTTGAGGAATTAAGACTCATACAAGCTACAACAGTGAAGTTCATGAGAACGGTCTATACCTGAACGACAAGTTCTCTGACAAAGCGACATACTAAAGTCTTATCCTGGACAGAAAGATAAGTTGAAAACCTAACATTCGAGAAATAGTCAAGAAAGCCATAGTGGCAATAAAAATATAATGGACGGGGTCTACAGCCTTAAATAACTCACGTGCTCTACAACCCGGTTAAACCAATACTCACATATAGTGGATAGTCTGAGAAAAAGCTATAAGCCGGGAATATCAAGGTCCAACCTACAGTTTGTCTGTGCATATGTGAAGATCTACGAACAACTGTCCTTGCAGCATTGGACATTTTTCTTTACCTGAAACCCCTCGACATATTTTGCAAGCAATTGGCAAAAAGGGCATTTGTTCGCCCTTAAGCTACCCTACAGAGGTCAAGAAAAGAATTTGGCTATGCCGCCATGCTTCATGTCTAAAATTTTCATAAGAACTTCGTCGGCACTATCTCTTCTATATCACTCTGGAATGGGGATGCATAAATTCACTTCCACACTAATGCCTCAAAAACCAAAGTCAGTGATGGAGGAGGTGTTTTCTCTGACAGTCTTAAACCTAAGGCCTTCTTCCGTCTTTCAAACCACCATAGCAAGAATTGAAATAGTTTTACATTGGCTTAAGGAAAACGTGATATCTGCTAAGCATCTCCGCACCTTTTCGGGCAGCCAAGCAACTATTAAATCCTTGGAATCGACATCTATTAACTCTTTAATAGCGTTAGGCTGCCGATCGTCTCCCACGAAGATGACTGAGCAGTTTAATAATCATCTCTATTATGTGCCGGGGAATAGTAAAATTCCAGGGAATTGTAAGGCCGATGAACTCGCCAGAATAGTAACAACCCATTTCGTAGGACAGGGGCATCACGCAAACAGAAATTTGAATTAGGTACTATTGAGGGCTATTGGCACTACAAAAAGTGTCATCACAGGACACTGTCTAATAGACAAGAGTGCCACAGAGTTGGCACAGAGTTGGCAGAGTTTCGAATGACTTTTACAGAAGCTGCTTGGATGAAGTAAAGGAAGAAATTATTCTCCATGTTCCTTGTGTCCCGCAAAAGAAACGTTTCCTTGGGAGCCTTCTATTATTACGACTTAGGTATTCTGACAAATATGTTCAAATTCAAGTGGCTTTACGAATAGGTAGAGAGAAATGTTTTCCTATGTATCACAATGGACGTATCACTGGTCTAAGTGCGTTGGCTTTCTATGCTGGGAGCCACTTTAACCAAAGCAAAATATTGATTGAGTCCGAAAAAATTAGTTTTGATCACTAGTATTACTACTGTGGGCGCCGTGGCTCAGTGGTTAGTGCGTTGGACTATGGAGTAAGGGGTTCAGGTTCGAATCCCGGTCGGGGAACACCTAAAAGTTTTTCACGGCCCCACCTCTCGCGAGCGTCTGACAAACATCCGAGAGTACAACTGTCCTGAGAAAGCTTCTCAAATCACATATTGCCCTTCGGACACGGCATTAAATAGTAGGCCCCTTCCATTCGTGTAAAGAATATAACACGCACAACACGATTGGTTGTGAGAAGCTAGGCCCTGGGTCCCATCGACCTGTAGCGCCAAGTACTACTATAGATGTGAGACCACATCAGCTCCATGAAAACAATCGGAACGGAGGCTAAGTTGTTTCTGCAAACACAGTCAGTGCAAGTCAGGGCAAGTACTGGAACCAAAAGCTGTTTCCGCTCCTCCTCTTCTTTCCAGATCTCCTAAATCGTAGCCTCCAGAGAGTGTTCAATCTAGCGTTGAATTGTCATGTACTCTGGTCGTCTTTTTACTTTTGTACGACATGAGAGTCTTCTTTTCTGGATACATGATCGTACCATCGTAGCTTACTTTCCTTTAACTATTCTGTAATAGGCACTACTTTAAGAGACACCCTTATATGGGTTATTCACCAGCAAATACTGTCCTGCCATGAAATTTGCATTAAAATCAGCTTAAACGCCTGGGAGAGGAAATACTAGCAAAGGGAGAATAGGCAAATCAAGAGCATGTACTCTAAGAAAATACCTCCAAGGAACAGAATCGATTTGCATATCCTAAAATAAAAAGCACCAATCTCTTCAGTAGAGAGGCTCAGTGTTTAGCGTATCAGATTACTGAGCTTGACCGCCCCAAACAAACTTTGCCCAAACAGACATTTACGTTATCCTTATGTAACATCGGTGCAGGCTCCAGCAATATTAAAACAGAAGCTGTACCTGCTGCACTCACGGTAATGAAAATTCCCAGTTGTGGTCAGTTGTCAGACTCAATTTAAAGAAATATGACAGATAGCATTGGGCAAGAAAATCGGCTCAAAAGATGTGAAGAGTCCTATGTCTGGATAATGGGAGTTTTCAGAAATACTTCTACAACTGCACTCAAGACTACTATGGTTGAAGGATAAGTAAAGATTCGCAAGTCAGACAAATTCTAAACAAAACTTGCGAATCTTTAACCGACTAAGCCATGCTGTGAATCTTATGCTGTCAGACGGGACCCAACCTTCCATCTTACAGAAATGCCCTAAGCATGTCCCACTCTTTCTAGTAGAGGCCGAAAAAGTTCCACCTTCATATTGTAGCCAGTGAAACGACAGAGTATACAGAACCTGCGTGCAAACTTTCAGAGGTTCAAACGTCGACTCTGACCACTTTCATCTTGCAGCCAAAGTTAAAGCTCGGCTAACCAACGAGAAGAAGATGCGAATCGCCCAGAAAACAAATGGAAGCTATAGTACGACTGTAGTAGCCAAACCCTCCACAGAGCGCCTGAGCGAGCATCATAAAAGGGGTAGCTGACAACACCACAGGGAGGAGTAAAAGATTATGCGTACAGAGAAAAGGGCCTACGCAGGGACATTTAAGGGTGCTGCCATAGAAACAACACCCGGATATTCTTTACGAAAGCCAAGCAACTGGCAGGTGACTTCAAGACCGGAACGCAGACTCAGTGAAGGAAACTTTGTCACCGAAATGCAGGGATATTTAAGGAGCACTTCTAGCAGCTACTCAGTGGGCATCTGGTAGAAAGAGTGATACTACAAAACGAGAACACACCCATCCCAGTTCTAAAGAGGTTGGCTCGGCTATCAAAAAGATAAAGAACAACAAAGCACCCGGTTCTGATGGCCTACCAGTGAAACTTTTCAAGCATGGGGGTGATGTTTTGGTAGGGTCCTGCACCAAATCATCAATCAAGTGTGGTTAGATGAAGTCTTGCCTGATGACTGGCAATCCTATATGTCTTGTAAGAAGTTTCGAGGCATATCCTTGCTTAATGTCTCATATAAGATGCCATCTAACATACTGTACGAAGTCTGAAGACCTATGCACCACACTAATCGGCACTTACCAGTATGGCTTCCGACGCGGCTGGTCGACGATCGACAAAACATTCACATGGTCAGCTGTGGTCGGGTCTCTTTATCGTTTTATTGGGTCCAAAGTAACCTTGAAACACGCCACGAGGAGTGCAATTCACCTAACGTTGACCATTTTGCGGAAGTTCGATGAGATTTTGGAAGTGAGGAGGCTCATCTGTCTGTTCATCTGACTGTTCTCTCTAGCTTATCATGTCCTTGGAAGCCCATATCTCCCGAAAACCAGCATAGCCTTATGTTGTGCCGAGAGTTAAGGGATTTGGCTTCCTCTTTACGTTTTAAGTTGGTTTTGATGAAAGTGGTAACTTGGCTGTCGAAGTGGATATCTAAGTCTATATGTTTGGTTCAAAGGGACCAACTACGTCCTTTTGTATCTCAGCTTCAGCCATTTGTATCATAGGGTGCTCCCTACTAGTTCGCTTGGTTAATCGCTTTTCAAAGAAAACTTTCAGCACTCCCCTTACAAGGATAAACTATTCCAAGTTTGGGTGATGAAGTCCACTTAATTATTCGATGGAAGAACAAATTCCTTTTGTTATGCAGCAACAAATGTTTGTATTGCTCGTTCTGTTTAGACTGTCTTTCGACTCAAATGGCAGGCGAGGACTTGTGACAAAGTTGCTAAATGCAATTGAGAACAATATCCCGATTGTAAGGAGTATAGGAGAAGTTTTAAGCTTCTGCAAATTGGTTATCTTTCATTAGGAGACAATTGAGGTCAACCGATTTTTTGTATCGCATCCATTGGATACGGATATGCTGGGAGTATTCAAAAGGGAAGCAATTAGTGAGTCATCTCGAGTTACAACGACAACGATACACACAGGAGGGTGGCATCGAATGTGAATAACCTTTTATTAGTTCACATGTACAGGGTATAATAGGAAGCAGGAAATTTAGTTTCTTCTTCTTTTTTTCTTTTTTTTTTTTTCTTTGATTAAGTGGACAATGAACCCGTCTTGGATGTGTGTCCACACTATCCCCATCCTAGTGGTTGATAATAATTTAGGGACACGCAATTGTCAACGAGAGTACATTTCCTACTACAGTCGACAAGGGTTCGGGGGCTTGTGGTTGGGGGGATTCGTGAATGTCCTTGTGACATTGGGGATATTCGTTTTATTCATTGGGGACAGATTGGAGTTCATTTTTACATGTAGTCATACTCGTTAGCAGAAAGCTATAAATATAAAAGAGTGACAGTCGCTGGGGGTTTGGCAATTAGCGTGTCTTGCTATATGTAGGACATTCAACCTGTTTTCCGTATGTGAATAGTTAATTTGTTGGTTTTAGGTCGTGAATGGGGTTCGTGTAGTCCTTTTTGTTCAGGCTGTGACGGGTCATGCAATATTGAGCACACTATTAATAAGGGATCAAAGCTTTTGTAAGTTGCCTTTCGGCTACTTTCAGTGCTAGAGCTACTGAAAGTGTTAATTGAATAGAGAAATGGGGAGACGAAGTCTCTGCCTCCGTGTTGTACTTAATGGAAAGGGGTCTTCACAAATGCAAATGGGAAGAATACCATCATTGGGCTCTGTCCGTCTAAGACTAACTTGGCATTGGGGGGGAAGCCATGTATCATTCGCCGCGAACAACGCTTCCCTTTCCGAAAAAACTCATCTGAGAATCGTATATCCAGGATCATGCCAGAAAAGTCTTCATTGCCAGATATTGATGTGGATCGGAGCTAGTATCAAAATGGGATCCTAACAAGGCTATCACAGACACAGCCCTATGTACAGAGTATTAGTCAAGTGGCAAAGGAAATAATGGGCAGAATGTAGAAACTATGCCCCACTTACTTCGTGCTAACATGTGTATGAAGCTGACTGGGGAAAAGGCTGCATTAATGCTTAAAGAATCATTGCATCTGGCTCGTCGAAGTATCTTAAACGACTATTTTTCGTGTTTCGGACTTTATTGCTCCTTACTTGGATAAGTAATTGGGAGTATGAAGCAGTTTGGAAACTTCGAGAGAAATATACACAAACGGGTCCAAGACAGCATTCGGTAGAAGTTGTTCTTCTCAGGGACCTAAGGCATTTGAAGCGTATGTTATACACAGATTACAGTGGTCCGAGAAGCCGCGGAAGGGGTTTCAATTGATCAAGTTAATCAAGCAATGATGCGGATCTTTCCATGAAAGTGCTGGGATATAACCATTGGTGTACGCTGCAATTAAGTCAGCGGTTATTTACTTAATTACGAACTTATTTACTTACAACAAGTCTACCAAATAGGCTGGCCTTTAGATAACTGCCTCCAGTTGCGCACTTCAAGGTCTTCCTTTACTGCATTCTTCCCCCGGGTTCGAATTGAAGACTCTACGAAGGGTAGATCTTACCCAGTCTCATGGTCTTATAAAGAGTCTTCATAGTTATCCTACTCAGACTGAAGAAACATCGATTGGCGAGAGTTATTCTTCGTTTTATTTCTCTTGCTGTGATGCCAGAATTGATAGTAGAGCCAAGGTAGACAAAGTCCCTTACTATCTCGAAACCTACTCCGATGTATAATAATAAGCTCTGGCTTATTTAATAGGTCTAAGTTGAAAGGTTGAAATGCATTAAACCATTGAAGTGGCTTATAGCAGATTTACCGGCCTCAAGAATGGCTACGATTCAGATGTGTTAGAATAGGATAATGCCAAGTGCCTACTGCTCTAATGGCAGCCTTAAAACCCTGCCGAAATAAATCACTGTTTTCACTCCCAAAAGAACTCTGAAGATTGTGGTTCTCAGCTGAGGATCGCTCTGGATTTATGCAGCTAACACCCAATTATTGGATCTTCGAATGTTGTCAAGTTGTCATAGTATGACGTATTGCCTTCACTCTATCCAGGAAGGTAGGCTTCTTGGTAATGGCTGTGAGCATTTCAACAAATCCGTCGTAGTTCTCCATGGAGGGAAGAATGAACCTTTTTTTTTAAAGAATAATTGAGGCCTTAAGACCCCTTACAGACGCTGAGTGGATTTGCCTACCAGCTGAAATCAAGTTCATTAATAAAGCTTAGGAATGTTTGAACTGAGGAGGAGGTGATATTAGAAGGCGAGGTAAAGGCTTTGTGGAAGTGTTTGAGCCTTGTCCGATGGCGGGACATTCACGTGTCCGGTTGACTTATACCAATTTTCTTGAGGTGTTAGTTAAGAGAGCCCTTAGAAAGTCCGCCAGGACTTTATTGATAGAATCTCTTTCGTTTTCTTTTTGAGAAATTAATGAATTTCTTGACATGTCCTAAACCAGTTAGGAAATTCCAGTAAACTCTATCTTTATTTGGCAGACAGCTACCCCTGAGAAGGTTTCAGGGCCAATATATGGAGACCGGCGACCAGATCTGGCAAGTTCGTCGGCGATCTCCCAGGGATACCTACATATGTATGCATATGTCTTGGGACCCATATAACAGTGATATTATTATGTACAGCTAGCTGTAGGAGGATTTGAAAACAGTCCCAAACTAGCTTAGACTCAAACTCAAAGAGCTGCTTGGCTGTCCTTCAGAGGTTTCTCTGATACACTCTGTGGCATAGAGCTCGATAGGGAATACCTCTGCTTGGAAGATAGAAAAGTCTAGAACAGGCGCAGGAGGCTTTAGTCACCTATTCAGTGGTTCTGTTCAGATGAGATTCTTAATTAAGAAGAACGAGCCTTTAAAAGGATTCAAGTTCAGTAAAGTAACTATCAAAACTGCCCTTGGTAAAGTTCTCCATCGGCTTATACTTATGTGGAAGCAACAGAGGGTGTCTTATTCCGTATATCAAGAAGGACTTTCCGGTAATACCCCTTATATTGACTGCGTTTGTTCCTTATATTTCACTTAAAAGTGTTTTTTTTCAAATCGAATGCTAGAGTTGTGCAATGCTCTTGAATACCCTTAAACATCTGGCCCGTCGTTTTGCATTCCTCTCTTTCCTGGAGACGTTCCAATTCTGGTTCCATGTGCTACTCCACATTGAGCTGTCGTTCATTTCCTTTTCCTAAAAATATTTATGTCAGACCTCCCTAACCCAACTTCCGAATAGAGAACGTCTTCCGAACATGTTTCGGAAGTCATTCATGTGTCATTACGCATTCGAATTACAAATTTTATTGCTCCGTTCCCTGAATGCCATTCGATTAGATTTAATACCGCGACAAGTGACTCACCCCCTCTTGTGGAACTAGAGCATGTTCGACAAGAAAAGATGCGCGAGTTAAATAGCTCGCAAAACTTTTACGACAGGTTCCTTAATTAACTAAACGCGAGCGTGTGCTTAATGTCTCCTTTGTGGAAGGATCCTGTGATAACTATCTCCAGTTCGATTCGCAATTCCGAGAACTTGCTTAGCGTTGAACCCTCTTTCCAGTTAAATCACTTTCGAACGACTTATGCAAAATGAATGCACATTAAATTTTGATGCACCACATCCCGTCTCTTGGGTTAGGGGTGCCCTTATGGCTGGGACACACAATCTCAACACTGCTCGTGTATTTAATTTTTGATTTTATGAAAATTAATTCAAAAGTTTTAACCATTCACCGAGCAGCTGTTGCTCCAGATCGTTTTCCAGCGACACGCGGAGGGAGTAACTTTGAAAATGAGAACCAGAAGGACTTTTCACTCTACTCCCAAGAACAAAGAAGGAGCAGAGCAATCCCAAACATGACCTCTACGGCGAGTGTTTGAAAGTGACCCGCCTTTCCTAAACCGAACGTATCAAGGATAGGAACTTACCCACACAAGTACAGCATAAGTTAACTTGATTTATGCATCGCATACGAAGGGTCCCCTTAAGTTTTAGTCCACCAAAAGGGAAAACAGGATAAAAGAAAGAAATTCCTTGAATCGAATTGAATCAGAAAATGTAATAAATTAAAAGCATTCACTGCTGCTGGCACTGGCACTGGCACTGGCACCCCTGCCCCCATGGTTTATTATGACACATTTCAGGACAATGTCGAACGAGGTATCGAATGTCCTTTGAGTGGGTGAATGCAAGGAGATTTAGTTAGCAGCGTCAATTTATTATTTAAGAATACCATCTGTGGGTAACTGAGAGCAGCCTCGATTGAGAGAGAAAACCCCACAGGGAGTCTTATCGTATCGATGAAGGATACCACCGCCACCGGCACTGGGGTAAGGGTCTGTAAACATCACAAGTGCAGCGGCGACAAGGTGACATTTAAGGATTAGACGAATGTTTTTTTTTTTTTTTTTGTTTTCCTTTATTAAGGACTCGGAAACAATGTTGGCGGTTGGTTAATGGCATTGATAACTTCAATGGCATTCGTGGGGGTCGTGACGGAATTCGCCGACAAAGCACGAATGCAATAGAATGGTATTTTTCAAATTCCATCGCACTTTCGTGTTGACATTCGATTTATGTGTTTAAAAATATATTTTCCGACCTTTTAATGGAGCGGGTTAGGACGAGGGGCTAAATGTCAGTTTGTATCTGGATTCAGAGCGTATCCTTTGGTATAAGCAACAGTTCTGTAATTGGATGCAATGGTGGCGACTAAAAGTTCACCTACTACGTTGTATTGGAAGCTTTGGTGACCAAGAATCTGTGATCTATTTTTTAAAGCAACTGACCTTGAACTGGTTCCACTACTCTTTAGAAATGTACGCTGTTGTATTGTCGGGTTGATGGCGAAACGGGGGTGAGGATCCAATGCCAAACGCCAGCTCTCAATCACGCAGCCCATCTTAAACAATTCGTGACTGTTTTCCAGGCAGAGATTTTTGCCAGGTGGTAAGATACAAATACCTAGGAAGACAGTTCCTGCATGGCACGGATCTTAGACGTAACAGTTTCGGGAGTTTTATAGAAATACAGGACATTTCTCGGTGTAATGAACCCAACCCAACTCTCCATGCCCAAACCAAACTAAGCTTCACTTACATCCTTCCTCTTGCCTTGCTCTTCTGCACAGTTTTTCTAAAGGGGAACACAGTGATTATTTTTGGAAAGGGATCCTCTTTAGGCTTCCTTATGGACAGGTTGTTGTGTTAGGTTCGACATCCACTCGCCTTGTTACAATTTTCATCATTATAGTCATTCATACCCAACTGGCTTCAACTGACTCCCCTGGTAGGCTCGAGCCCATGGAATATTATTTTGGTATGCCCTGCAATATTCCTGATCTTTCAGGGCCAGGTCTAGTCTTTTGGCTATCTATCAGAAAGTATTTAGTAAGAACAGCGATCTGTGATTAAGAAAGTGTTTCCAATCCAAAATTGGTTTTAGTAGAAGTATCCGTCTTTATAAAAGAGGCGAAGGGCATACGGAACCTCCATCATTTCGGCAAAGACTGACAACTCCCGATTTCCTGTAATGCTTCTGTGGTCTGCCGCTCATAAGCGTAGGCGAATGTTGAATGACATCTCTGCTGTCATTAGGCATCAAAGTGGTCTTCGAAGTTTAGGAGTACGACAAGGTATTTGATTACCGCTTGACCGTCAGTGAAAATGCTAATATGCCTGATAAATACTACATTATATTATATCCAAAATAAGGGCTCCTTTATGGCCAAAATGTTTGCCTGAAAAGCGCTTCAATGATCTGGAAGGCGTAACAATTGTGTCTGGAAAGATCAGATTGTGTGGAAACATCAACGTCCTTTCCCTCATCACGCGTACACGGAGTGTGTACTACAGTCTTGAAGTTCCACGTCGGAACCATTCTTAAAATGTATTTCGGAAGCCACTATAGGCAAGAAAGATTCTTTCGGTCAATCCGATACACGAAGAGAGCGAACCCTAACAAGATGATCATGTGCCCTCTTCCAACCGACGGACAATAACGCTCTAACCCAGAGAATCATCAAATCATCAAATCCCAGGCATTAGGTTCCAAACCTTCGAAGAGGATTTAAGACTCTAGTGACCAAGAGGAGGCTAATGTTTTATCCATCAGGAGAGATGGACTGCTCGATTGGTTTTGGAAACATCCGTAATGACTGACAGTTCTGTTCTATACTCTAACGAGTTTCTTTAGCTCGAGTTTGACAATAGTATGAGTAGTACATCGAAAGCTTAAGAGAAATTAAGAGATCACATCAAGCTAAAAACCCCAACACCCTCTGTTGCTATTACAAAAATATAAAAGATTTAGCTGACCGCCTGCAACAAGAGTCCGGCATACAATAGACTAAGCAGATTCTGTTTCAATGTTTCTTTTCTCTTTTAACCCACAGGCTTTCCCTATTGCATCTAGGAATCCAAATAGATCATACAATTGAATTTCAGTCACATCCACTCCTTTTGTCGTACCTTACTCAGCAAGTCATGCCAAACCTTCTACCTAAGCTAATCTCAAACTTAGTTGTTAAACTCTGTAACAGGACTAACATCTAAGTCCGCAGATGCATCCTTTCTGGAACTCTTCCAACGACCTTGGGGGAGGTCATACGACCTCCTCTACACGGACGCAAGAAAGTTCTCCCTCTCCTTAAAGCAGGAAGGATAAAAAGAAAATGTTACTTTCAAAGATTATCTTGACGTTACCTCATACTGTGCTCAATACACCACCAACGAAGGGCGGACACTTCGTTCATGGTCCTCCATTTAAAAGAGAAAAAAAAATCGAAAAAAGGAAAACCTTGATAGTAGAGGAAGGAAAAGTCTCCCATGTCCCATTTCGCTCTATAACTAAATTCACAGGGACAGGAATGTATTGTGTTCACCTACAATAACCCACTTTGTGTATTTTTCCTCCGCATACACATACACATATTTTTTTCCATTCAAAGGACTCTAAAAGGGGGAGCCATCGACAACGATGGCGACTTCATTATGCTATGAGAGTTGGTTTTTGTTTTTTTCATTCCTTTGTTTGAATTTATTGAGGGGTTTTTTTGTTTCAGGAGGTCTATGAGTCAGAACAAGGATACTATATGTAAGGATGTAATAATTAATTTCAATGACCGTCTGAGAAAGAGTTTAGGCGAGGTTTACTCATCCGCTTTGAATGGTAGGAGGAAACTGCTGCTCAGCAACACAAGGGTCTGATGGCTCAGCAATGACGACCAGAAATGTGTGTCTCCATTATTTGTTTGCGCAACAATGGTCATTTTATTACCACCGACATCAGTGTATGCCATTACACAAATTGATCTTAGCAACGAATGTGCGTAATCGTATGTAATCAGTGGTTTTGCTTCTCGACCAAGGACATGCCACCAAACGCAAGGCACACATTAAACAACGAAAAAACGTCGGGACACATAAAAGAAACACTTATACTGGCTTTCTGTCTCGACTGTGCGTAGGCAGTAAGGACTCAAGCATTCAAGGCAAAGAATAAACAAAAAAGAAAATTTAAAAAAAAAAAAACATAATGTCCTTGGCAGAATGTCCGTCTGCGTCTGTTGATCTGATTCATGTATTATATCATGGCTAATGGGTGTGAGAGCAGTCCAGAATTTCAAGACAAAAAAGCATAAAGGATTTCTCTTCGGCCAGACAGAATCATTGAATTTAATTAATTCAGTGTTGCGAGGGAAAGGAGGACGAAATGCAGACAGTCACGTGTTGAATGGATTGCAAACGTTTTCACTTTCACCATCGTATCGGGGAAAGTGATCCTATGTGCATATAACACATGCCTCTCTGTCTTGTTATGCAATATGTGTTCAGGTTTCGAAACGATGGAGTCATATAATTTGTGCTGCTTTGATGACTTGTAACAGAGCTTATCACATGTCAATAGTCGTCAAGATGGTCACCGGAGATGATGGCATCAAAATAACCAATAATTCTTTTCGAAGGATTGTCTATACAATGTTCTCCAGTACCACCTCCTACGCAGGATAGCTATGTTCAAATCCTACCCCAAAGCAGGGACTAAAAAAGTCCAGACAAAAACGCAAGAGTTGCTACAACAATGATGCTGGCATAGTACTTTCCTGTAAGCTTTCTCGCAAAAGAAACTCAACGGCAATAATGGTTACAGGGAGGAGCCGAAGTGATACTGAGATACCACCAAGGACAAGTGTAGACGATTGGCAGGAGACCTATCTCACTTCCTTTGATAAGCTAATGAACTGAACTTTTATCTGGCCGAGATCCTTACTCGCCACATATGCTTTAGAAACTACGAGACTGACGACAACCCAATTGGGGGATGTAGAACATATTACGTTCCATTGTCTACGATATTATGAAGAATGGCACTTGCTGGTAAACAAGTTAGGTGAAACTTGTCGCCAGACAATTTTACCAGACAGGTGATGAGTAGGGAAGTAGCTTGAAAAGCAGTAAATCCCACGGTGTCAAGCAAACAGCGAAGACAAAACCGACAACGAATCCCCTCATGATGCCAGCAGGAATGAGCGAGCACCTGAGACTGAAGTCTCTCCTTCCGGGGAAATGCTTGACGACAGTGCCGCTAGGGCCAAAGATAGAGTTACATATTCCTTCCCTACGACGTAATAAAGAAACGAAGGCACTGCAAACACATGTATCCAGTCACCTGAACAGCCTGACACGAAGCCTTGAAGTTGATCATATTCAATGCATTCAAACCAAATGGAAATATTGTGATTCAATGATCACCATCAGACTCCTTTTAGTCAAATTCTGCTGTGTGCCCAGGCATAGGCTGCCACACTTTCTAAGAATGATGCCTACCCACCTTAGATTTGATTTGATTTGATTTGATTTGATTTGATTTGATTTGACTATTTTAGTTTATTTCTTTCCTGACATTAGTCTCTGAGTAAAACTAATAATTCTTTGTCCATCCCACACCCATCTATATCCTAATTTTCTCCTACTATCTTGAGTGGGTACTCGAGTAGGGGCTCCAACAAACATAGATGATTTTGCAAGCCCATCTGTAGAAAAGTTAATACAAGAGAAAGAAAGGGCTACAACCAAGCACGAATCCCGGTCAGCAGTCACTGGTTTCAACTTCCATCTAAAACCAATGAAATATTACTTCACAAGGAGAAGAGGAATAAGCCGAATTTTCAAACACCTCTGACCTTGTCATAGGCCACTGTGATAGTACTGTACACTCGGTCTTCCTTGTGGATGTAGATGGTCAGAGACGATAAAACTACTGCGAACTGAATAGATCTATTGTGCTTCCACCCTGGACTATTCTACTATTCGGTGAAATAATCAAATTAAACCTCCTCCTCTAGTCCAGCCAGCTGTGATGAACTGGAATATCTATAGTAATTCCAGTGAAATAACAATTCTCTCTCCATGGATTATTGCTTAACATTCCATAAGAAGTGTTTCTTTATGCTACATACAGAATCTGTCCTCTACACTTAGTTTTCTAAGATATTCCTTGAATCCACAATGATCCATTAACATGCAGTCCGCTTAAGACAGGACCATTCTTTTCGGGTTGTTGTTCCTTCCTCTTGTATTATATCCGGGAATAATCCGCTGATAGGTCCTCGACCCAAGAATATATGTAGTTTCCGAGCCATTACTACCAGTCGTCAACTGTTTTACATATCCAGTATATATTTATCTCCTGTCGAGATTGGAACAAACTCATCTATCCATCGCGTTGACATCTTAGAATATAGGGACGTTCTTAGAGACTTTGAACATATCGCTCCAAAGAGAGATGAATCCGTACTAGATTTCCTTTTAATTATACATGTGGATCGTACCCAGGGAAGTCTTAGCTAATCTAGACCCCAACAAGAAGCTAAACAGAAAGCAACAAGAAAAGCTTGTAAACCTTTTTCCTTTTTTTAGGAATGATGACTCGCTTTTAGAAAGAACTACAACATCCAACGACTAAGCAATGTGCAGTGAACAGATGTGCAGATCCACAGCCGAAAGGCCCCACAAGCTAGTTAAATCAGTCTAGGTAGAAACTCAGTTCCAAGGTCACCTTTCCTGGGTGCCAGATCATACCAATTCTCATATTCTATCTCTTGCGCAGGAAATTTATGTATTTTTCCAATTGGAGCTATGCAATCAAGGCAAACTCCAACGACACGTGGAATAAATTGTGTGACAAACTACAGCTGGGTTAGAAAGCAATTAGCATTGGTCGCATGTCATGCAATACAAATTGCCGCAGTTGTTCGAATTTAGAAGATAACCACTTCCTCTGCAGGGCAAAGCCGGATATCGCGATTTTTTGGCAGCCTAGATAAAATCGCAATGAGCGTAGTTTCGTGAACATCACAAAATGGATTTAGGAACGAACTTCTTTCGTACCTCTCTAACAAATAGTTCGCACTAGTTCGATTCAATTCCAGTGAGTGAGTCTATAATAGAGACTTTTCAAATAGCGTATCCTTGTGTAGGACTTTACATTCTCTAGCATCTGCCAATCAACAGGGATCGTCAGTGGCTTGAACACTGCCAACACATTGGACATTTCAAACACCAAACAGTGGGTAAAATAATTGCTTCAAAGCTTAGCTTAGTTTAGAAAGGGAGAACTTTCGGAGTGTCGCATCCCCGGAGGCATCGTGTTGATCCACTTTTCATCAAAGGTGCTAACAATAAAGCTGATTAATAGCAAACAAACCAGCTTCCGTCATTACAGATCCTTTTTGGTTGAACATCTAACAGATGATAGTCAAGGACTAATGCACCATACGAATCCTGCAGCGATAGGTCGCAAAATGAGAGCCTTCAATGCATCTTCATGTCCTTTTTGTCAGGATTCGATATCCGACAAAATTACAGCTGCAAAAACAGTCTAGGAACGAGTAAGCATTTCGGAAATCTACCTCAGAATGTACCGCCAAACTCTAAAATGATAAAAGAAGCGAACGCTGGAAAAGAAGTGCATGAGTCAACAAATGTATACATTTCACCAGCTGAAGAAAAAGAAGTCTAGCTGGTCTTAATCTTATTACCGTGCACCGGCGACATCCATTTCTCGCGAATCCAATAAGACATACAGTCCCAAGTACGAAGTTTCCCATTCATACTCAGCCCGCTTATCATTTAACCCAGATTCGCAATCGTAAACACAACAATTGAGATACCACTTCCCGCCCGCTGGCTTATTGGTGGCCATAAACTACTAATTGTCCCCCGAAATCGATAGCTCTTGCGTAACTGAAGCGATAAACTACTACGACCACGCTCAGCGGTATGGGTGCACCTATGTGTACCTATCGTTCAACAAATGGATTGATTGACAAACAACAGTCAAGTGTGACATTAATTACCTTTAGTTCCAGCGATCGATCTCTGTGTTCGTTCCGTGCTACTCAATGGTGTGGTAGTAGACCAGCAGCGGTTCGTCGACCGCTTATCAGAATGTGTGCGTAGCAGGTTCAATGACTGCGATTGATAGTAGGTCAACGGGCCAACCTAGAGCGATTCCCGACGCGAAGAACTCAGAATTTATTGCGACACCTGTTCCCGACCGAAACGCGCTAATCCATTCCCGATAACCGACAACGACGACCGATAACGTTGGATGATCTTTCTCGCTCCGTGCGTTTGTGTCTGCGTAACACCAAACCGAGACAATGGCGCCGATTGTGAAAGTTTCAACTGGGAGGGACCGTTCCGATTCTAATTAGACGCTGGATGGGGTGTTTACCCAAAGGATCTGGCTCCTATCACCGATGCTATGTAGCCCCGGTGAGGATGTCAAGATCTGAATCCAAACATTTTCTCACCTAGAAACGCGGAGAAATATGTTTTTTTCTGCTTATTGCTTTGCCGATTCACACGTATTCCATGGACACTTTTCAGACGACGTTCCCGGCGTATTTGCCCGATTCCCGAGCAGGCGACTGCGATTTCCCGAAGGATTTACCCATTGGATTTGATTTATTTTGATTTGTTCTCCATTTGATTGGGTTTTCCACTTTTATTTTGGAATTTTCTTGGAGACACAACAAAAATAAAAAAAAAACTTGTATACACGGCGAATACGTCAAGTAGCTCTCATAACAGAAACCATTTTTTGACGTTTCCCTTTGTGGTGTCGTTTTATTTGGGTGTTTGCTTTCGTTGTCATTTTATGGGTTGGCAAGGAACTGTGTGCTGGGGCATCTGGCGGAAATTTTATGCAATAAATCGGGGAGGTCGCTTGATTGGTAGATGGCGGTGTAAGCAGTTTGGTGAAGGTTTCTTACGAATTCTTGGTGAAATCATGGATATTTCGAACGTTTCAACGTAAAACTGAGTGTTGAAATGTTAAGTAATGAATTATGGCGGGGGGAATCATTTCAATCTTTTGATTGATAGGTATATGCATTTCGTAAGTAGCATACGGTTGGAAACAGACCGGATAAGCTCTAAAAGCAACGCGTGAAGTCTGCAAGGCAAGTTGGTGAAACTTACTACGATTCGATCCGAACCATACGTCCATTAATATGGACATTGCTACTCACTTATTATGAGGCAGATCACATCCTAACCCAGGCAGTTACATTATAAGCCGCGCTACTGTGAAAGATTTAAACAGGGGCCTTGTCCTAGCTCTCCTGATTGGTGACTATAAGTCGGAGTTACCCCAACAACTTTCGGTGTGGACCCTCAAAAGGTGAACAATTGGTCGAGGTCGTAGACTCTTATAACGCTTATATGTATACTCGAACTATTCTTGTCGGAGCAGGACCGTGTCAAACCTACAATACTCATACAGTAACCTGTAAATTAAAGGAATAAACCTGACATTAAGTTCACAATATGTGAATAGAGAAAAATGCAATCAACTTTTGCAGACGAAGATGCTCAACTAAGATCAAATACGCTGTCAGGTACAATGAATTTTCGAGTGAATGCCTGACGAAGGGTATCACAAGAATAGAAACATCTCCAACGTCCTTTACAAGATCTTATCGTATTATGTGAACGCCTAAAACCTTCCTTCAACAACCTGACTGATCTTCATTAGTGTGGCTTAAGCGCAGGAAAGATCATGAAAGGTGGCAGATTCTGAAGGCGGTTGGGTAGTATGTATAGCCCTTTCCTGAGAAATTAAGAACAGACAAGTGGAAGGGTATCTTTACCGACTTAGATCAATGACGCAGCTCATCAAAGACTACGCTGTATCACTGAACTGTAGCTGCCTTTTAGAAGAAAGGAGTTACCGATCGAAGAAAATATTCACCAAGAGTTTCATTCTTAATGTAGGCAGTGCATGTCCGCTGCAAAAAGTTTAATCCCTTTGCCTTTCTCGAGACAGATCTGGCCTAAGCTGGATTAACCACGTAATGGCGGCTTGGTTATGCCAAAGCAATGATAGGCCACCATTCTAAAATAACTTCTGCGAGAACTTATGAGTCGAAGTCTGACTTTGTTCTGAAGATCACTACTTTTTCATTAATGACCTTGCGTCTTTCGACGTCATGAACATCCTTCATGTTCATGTTAGTCCCTGTTTCGCTAAAAGGAAAAGATACATGGGGCCAGAAGGGATCCCTTTAGGTTTAAGTGTGTCTATACCAGAAGGGATCCCTTTAGGTTTAAGTGTGTCTATATCTTAATACAGACAGCCACCCCAACATGCATCATCCCACATTATTCGGGCTAGAAAGGTCATTGAATAACAAATTTTGTACAACAACTAAACTGTCTCCATAAAGGAGAGAATCTTAATCCACAGCATCGCCCTGTAGCTCTTAACACTACTAACCGTACCAGAACTTAGATGAATTGCTGGAAACTCAACACATAGAGAGAAGATGATCCTTGAAGCTCCAGAAGTCTTGATGTCGATCACCAACGAAGATGAAAGGCTGGAGCTAACATACAATGATTCCAAAACGTCTCTAGAACAATGAGTACATAACATTCCGATCCACAACCATTTTGAATGTATGTATGTAAACACTTTAAGACCATAACTCACATGGTTTCCCTGTTTTACTGCATTAGTTTGTCTTCAGACACTAGACTGTCGTGTAAACCCTAACAGCAGGTAAAAACCGAGATCGCGAATGCAGGAAATACACTATCTGTCTTGTCTTAAAGCAGTTTGTGGATTTTCTTTTTGACCAGGGATCTTATTCTATTTCCTAGACTTCCATGGACCCTTTACTAGCTCGTTCCCAAGCAGGGAACTGTCTATCTATACAGATGGATCTAAGATGGATGTAGGAGCAGGGTCTGGCCTTTTTTCTGAACCGCTGGGGATATCTAGATCAGTTCGCCTCCCGAACCATAGCAGTGTTTTCCAAGAGGAGGTACTGGCATTGACAAAACCTGCCCGTGAGACTGCGATGAAGGCAATACCACCAGAAGGTATCATCTTTTTCATCGACAACCAGGCGGCAATAAAAGCGATTACTGCAATCGAAATAAAATCCAAGTTTGTGAAGTGCTGTCGTGAAGGACTCAGTGTTCTTGGAACACGGCACAAGGTTGCCCTCTGTTGGGTCCCTGGACACGAAGGTATGCCAGGTAATGAGAAAGCAGACGCCTTGCACATTGAAGCAGAAGGCATGGATTAGAGTCAGAAGTGAGGCCAATAGTAGATGGACCTCCCTGGACACCTGTGTGATCACTAGAAGCCTATGGCCCTGCTTTGACAAGAATAGGACCCACCAAATTATGGATAGGAAGTCCCTTTCTGTCCTTATAGGAATTATCACGGGGCATAACTCTCTTCACTCACGGATGAAGATTTATGTCGGGGATGTGGAGACGAGGAAGCTAATGAGGATACAACCCACTTTCTCTATCACTGCCCTGGGCTTATCCACCTTAGATTCGAATTTCTAGGGCGACACTTTTTCTGTGATCTTGAAGAATTAGCATTGATTGGTCTCAATGAAATTTTTAGGTTCATCAAATCCATAGGATGGTTTGCCAACGGGCAAGGGACTTTTTCCCCTATGGGTATCACAATGGGTCTGTACTGACCTTGAGTATGGCGATGTGATATTTTATTCTAGTCACCTTCCCACATACTTAACCTAACCTAACTATTGCCTAGCCGGTAGACTACAAAAAAAGCCTCAATAAATGCGGACAAAGCATCTGAAGTGGCAAGTTCGTCAGCAGCTTTATTACCAAAGATACCATTACGTTCCGGGTGATTGTGAATCAATTATGTCCACCTAAACTCAAAATCGATGGACAGTAAGTAGCTTCCAAATATTTACATGTGAAAGAGGCTTGCCCTGGAATCAAGATCGATAGCAAAAATGTATGCTTGCAAGATAGAAGTGGATTGTCCTAATGATGTACTCAAGTTGTATCTCAAAATTCTGACTCCTATCACAACAGTGTACATATTTTAATTGGAGTATCATATCATACCAATTGCGTTTTGGAGTGACAACCTTAAAGGTAATAAATGACCTGTATAGCCCTGTATAGCCAATACGATGGACCATAGAAAAAGGCTCCGGAAATGTCCAGAAAGGCACAAAGAGTGATTTCTTTCTTTAATTCAGACGAGCGTGCTAATACTAATAAAGAATATGAGGTGTGCGCTTATCAAATAAATTATTAAGTTTGTTAATTTTATGGTAGCCGTCTACATATCTGATTGTGTTCACGTAAGAGTTGTTGCAGTTGCGCAACAACCTTTCGCTTTACTGCACGACTGATTGATTTCATCATCCGAGATAAATCGGAAAAAAATGAGTGATTATCATTCACTGACAGCAACAAGGTTAATTTATCCTTGAATCTATGAATCTGTGTGAAATTATTGATTCATTGATATTTTTGACTGATGTGTTTGACTATGCAAAGCCATTTAATCGTCCTTCGTCAAAAGAATTAAAGGCTTCGCCTCATTGTCCATCCCAGCTCTTGTTCACAACGATCATGGTATCACTTACTCCCAAGAGAAAGCCAGTCCGCGAGCAGTTATGTTTACTGCTGATTCCACCTGATTCCATACTTCACTTCCGCCACCACCATTACTGAATCCGGTTCAATACACATAAGGACAATTATTTTTTCGAATCCGGTCAATCCTAGACAACAAATCTTCAGTTTCAGATGAGATCCCTCCCATTGTTTTGAAGAGGTGTTCTTCTACATATTATACAAGCATATCCTTCCAAATACCGACCCATAGCCATAACCTCAGTGCTCTCTAAGGTCATGCAAAGCATTCCATAACAGTTTTCTAAATGACAGGCAGTACGGTTTATGACAAGGAACCTTATGGTGTACCTAACAGAAAAATGGAACCAATGTACTCACTATCACGATGAATGCCGCGTTGTGGCCCTAAATATCTCCGAAGCTTTTGATAGAGTATGACATAATGTCCTCTTAAGCAAAATCCAAGCTTACGATGTCAGTAGTATCTTCTCATCATCTATTGCAAACTTTTTAAGTAATCGGCCAATTCAATTTGTATTGGACGGATATACTCATTCTCGACCAATACTGATGTGCCTCAAGGTTCAGTTCTCGCTCCAATCCTGTTTTTAACATATATTGACGACCTATTCTCTCTCACTCGCAGTCCAATCTAATCCTTTGCGGATAGTACTCTTGACCCAGGCTGCGGAGTCTCGCTGGCAACAAATATCTACCGAGCTCAACTCCAATATTGATGCAATCATCAATTGAGCTAAATTCGTCCAAAACCCAGTGCTGTTTCTTGTCTGTGAAGCGGGATACTAATGTAGCCAAACTAAAAATGAGTGAAGCTGATATTGAGAAATCGAATGGCTTGGCATGCAAGTTACCTCATACCTTCGCTGGAATCATCAGATTTCCAAAGATGTAGCGCTAGGTGGCTTTGAATCCTCAAAAGCTTTAAACGTTTTTTTTTTTAGTCCTGCAGACTTGGCTACTATCTATAAAGCTTCTATTCGTTCGAAACTAGAACTTACGTGTTGGAGTGCGAGCTTCGGCAACCTGTTTGAGCTTGTTAGATTTAGATTGATCGGTGACCCTTCAATTTGCGATGAAATCTCTTCGCTAGACCATCGTCGGAACGTTGAATGCTTATCGGTCCTGTACCAATATTACCACCATAGGAGGAAATCTATAGCTGTTTCTCGCCTGTTCGTCAGTTTAATCCTACTACACGAGCGGCCTCTTCCACACAACCCTATCTTCTGAAACAAATGCTTCGATCGAGGTTCTTGGGCAGAAAGCAATGATGCCAGTGGCTCTTGTGGCGGTGCCAATTGCGATAATTTGACATTTCCCCTGGCACAGCATAATCCTGGCGGTTCGTGTCGAAACCTTAAAGCATTGCAATGTTGGCAAACAGTACTCCTCATTGTTGGTGTGTATCTCAAAGTCAAACGTTAATTTCGAACTGTCGTGTTTGATCGTCTGTTGTGGAGTCATAAGAAATTCTTATTCGATTTGGCTCCTCATTGACTCGATGATTATGTGATTGGCTTGCGTTCCTTTCCTTATTTTCAACACACCAAATCTCTGACATTTCCTGTGGATTTTCCTATTTTTTTTTCTGTACAAACCTGTATAACACACCAACAAAAATCAGCCAAATCGGTCGATTCCGTCTCGTTCACAGGAATTGAACCAGTCTGCACTGTGGTGAATTTTGCGTAAAAATCTTGGCCTACACCCTTACAAGATCAAATTAACTCATGAACTGAAACCTTGTGACCATTTGAAGTGCTGAAACTTATCCGACTGAGTTCCCCAATATTTTGGGGCAAATCCTAAATTTCATCGACAAGTCATCTTCAGCGATGGAACTCATCTTTAACTTAACGGCTCTGCGGCAGCACAATGGACCTTTTCTGGTTCAAGTACATCCTTATCAAGGACCGGTCCAAACCAACCAACAAACCAACGGCTCTGTCAAAAAGAGCAACATATGAGTGGTTGGACAGCAACAAACCCACGTGCACTCCAAGAGACTCCATTGCATCCAAAAATATTGATATCATGCCGGAGGTGGTTTTAGACCTTACATTTTCGTCTATGATAAAATTCGCCATTTACTGTCAATGGAGTTTGCCATCATCCCATATTGGAAGGCGATTGTTGGCCAAAATTGGATGGACGTCAGTGATGTGTGGTTCCAGCAAGATGGTGCCACATGCCACACAGCTGGTCAAACATTTGATAAATTAAAGGAGAAGTCGAAAGGCCACATCGTTGGATTTCGGAATACACTGATACCAACGAGCAAACAATGTTAGAGCGACCTCAGGACCAATATCGAACGCTAAATTGCCAACGTTCCGGCCAATATGTGTGGAAGATTGTGGGAAATTTATTAACAATTGCTCATTGAATATAAATACTCACTTATTGACCCATTTAGGTGTTTATCTAGGGTATTAAGCGCGTACTTTCCCATCTCTACCTACCTGAGTAACATTCGCGCAATTTGCTTTCAATAATGGGGACCGATATTTCCAGGTAAATATTGAATAATGCAGCTATTTTCTCATGAAACAAGTTCATCAAGATAAGTGAATGCTTAACCTTGAAAATACTAAGTCACTGATATAATATTTAGTAAGAGTTGTATTTGCTAACTATATGCATTATGCAATATGCAATAAAAAATAAACATAAATATATATCATCGTTGACTATTGACGCTGTTTTAAACGATAACACACAGATGAAGAAACTCGTCTCTAATCAGCCGTGACTTTGAATAGCACGAAGCGCGTATTTACGAACCTAAGCCCGATTATTCTAATCGAGTGACCCATGACACTATTACTTACAGATTGATGAAAAAGCACAGTTTTCACTTTTTATTATTCCTCACCTTATTGATAAGGAAGTAACCGATTAAAGACGGAGAACAGTTTAATTAAAATAAAATGAATGATAGCCCTAATTGTGGCGGCGGCGGCGGCGACGGCGATGTCGGTCAAAAGGACATTCACTAATCAAACGATGAGAGTTAGTTTAATGAACACTTCAGCAATGTATTGACGCAAAGTGTACTTTGGGTGGGAAGAATGAACATATTCCCATCCTCACATCAGTTTCTCGAGATAGTTAGCAAAGCAGGCAACAGAAAACCCAATCGAGCAACAAACAACTATCCTTATGGTAAGATGAGGAGGAGATTTGGAGATAGAAAAATATCTGACCCAAACGCTGTACCCAATATTGCACTCAAGGCCGCCATTAAAGCCACTCCTGCGAAAAGGTGGCTTCCCAAGGTAATGAATAAAGGAAAAATTTGTTCTGGTGCCTAAAGGGAACAAACCATTCGGAGAACTTTCATGCTGCATGCTAGATATAACAGAGAAAGTACAGGAACGCATTATCGGGCTAGAAACAACAACTAAAAGACAGGAGTTCTACTCAAGCACCAGCAAGGCCTCCTTAATGGACGGTCTACGCAAAGCCTTAGGTGATAATAGCTAAAGGAATCTATAGAAGTAGCGTTTGCAGAACGAATCGACTGCCGAGGCATTTACAGGTAAGAAATTGCTGTTCGCCGTTCGCATGCTCATCCAGATGAAGTAGGGGCACTTGGCTTGATGATTCACTTTTAGAGAAATGACTTCTAGGATGATGTCTTTGAGAAGCCACTAGAGGTATTGGGACTGGTTCCACCAACAGAGCTGAGGCCTAGGAGTAAGCACTTTTCAACGTAGGAGGACATAGATATAGCCGAACAAGAGGGAGGAACTAATAAAAATTAGAAGTAGTGCATATCGCGAAACGTCTACAAAAGGCCTCAATTGACGTTTTATCACATGGACTCGGCGAAAATTGTGAAGTAAACACCAGCGGGGGAGAAGGAAGTGCCAGTCAACGAAAATGGCAGCAACCCTAGAATGCACCGAGTAAAACTCGATGGATAAGTCAACTTATCCCGAAAATCATCGACTCTGGATACAGCGTAAGCACGGAGAGCTAAACTTCGACATGGCTTGAGTACAATGTGGACATGGATGGTTTCGCACCTACTTGCATAAGTTTCAGGTCGGATACACCACAGTTTCCGGACCAAATGTGCTTACAAAGCTCCCTTCATAGGTCGTACAAACAAATATCAATACCGGATGAAAAATCCTTTCTTCTTCGGTTGGTCACTCTGATTGTCCATGGCCTTTTCAGGCTGTATTAGTCAAAATTGTCACAAGCTCCGCAGAGGTGATCTGTACTAAAGCCACCAAGAGGCTTTGTCGCACAAAGTTAAATGAAAATACACCCCATCTCTCATTGACTAGTCTTAGTCTTGTTCTATGTAGCAACTATTCGTAATAAGTCTTAGCGGAGCTAGAAGAAAGCTAACGATCATTGTCAGGTTCTGTTCAGATGCCTGTCTTGCTGATTCGTCTGCTAGTTAGTTCTTTTGGAAGTCGGTGTGTCCTGGAACCCACTAGAGTTGAATGTAGTAACTTGAAGCGCTTCACAAGTTTAGATCTAATAACCGAGTATTAGGCTTTTATAGAGACTTGACAACCGATGAAGATATCGTGTTCCGTTCTCGCGATTGTTACGACGTTTGGCATACAGTGTCGTGGTTTGAAAATAAATATATTCCTACATCGGTTCCTGAGCTGTGAATATGCCCACTTTTCTCCTGAGGGAAAGTTTGATATAAATTTTAAGCTGAAGTATGGGTGTGATGTTTGATTGTCTGTGTTTGTACCCAGATGTGTTCATCTCACGTGGATTGTTACAAACGTTAGCCACTCTTCATAGCTGTTGCCTCTAGTAACAAATATGTATGATGGAATTAGTGTAACTTAGTCTTAAAGACGGTTTCCTAATCTTTGGATCTTGGACGGGTGTCTGAGAAAGGCGATCTTACCTCTCATGGGGCACCAGGCTAGGCATTCGTATATTAGAATGTATCTGACGACGGATGAATGCCTCCAGTACAAAATAGTACAGAATGGTACAGCTCAGCACAGTACAGTACAGTACAGTACAGTACATCGTCCAAAGGCATCGTCCAATTGTTTGCCAAAGATTTTACTGCTGATGCGCACCGTTTCCAAACTAGTTTTTGGTCGGAGTGTGCCAGACAAGTTGATGTGACATATGAAGTGGCATCCCACTGGGTTTTAAGAGCGTGCTTGAGTGTAAACTGTCCTCTATTTTCGGAGGAATTGGATTTCAGGTTTTTGTAGGCTCATCCATGCTCAGGAAGGTCGCTACAGTGACTTCTTGTTGATAGGATAGGATGAACTTTTTGTTGTTGAATATCACTTTGTACATTACGGCTGAGTAGGGACATCAAAAATCATCACTCTTGCCAAGAGATTCTCATTTTCGTAGCCTTACTTACCTCAGAACTTACGAAGTGCCAACTCTACCTTAAGGTTCATTAAATGCTCGTTATATCGCTTGGGGTAAGGCGCATCAGTCCTGAACCGCTCTCAAGAATCGCACCCACCGATAGCTGGTGACAGACGATGGGAGTTGGAAGCTTAAAACACCCCATCATGTCCTAACCACGATCTCAACCAATTTTGGGTAAACAACAAATGCACCAAACACCTTACTTATTGTCATAAAATACTTCTATACTTTAATAATTATTATTTACAAAAACAAATGCACTTCAAAACATTCATTCTACTAAAAGTTTGGAACACCAAATCAAACTAGGAACCAATTAAGTAATTTGCGCAATATAAAGCCCGCCAGCAGTGTGGCAATAGAGCTACTTAAGCCCATACTGCCTCCGGTTTTTGTACCAGTCCAAATTATCCGACCCTCAATTCCTGGATAGACAACCTGACGGGCTTTGATAAATGCCGTCAATGTTGCACTATCTACCAACGGCAACCGTTGAGTTGTGGAACTATCTTCATCGAACTTATGACCATCACCACCGTTCAGTAGGAACTCTGACAGTACCACACTGTATGTCTTTTCATCATCCAAGTCCGCGTAAGTTGGTACTTCACAGTCGGCACACAAAGCCTCAACGCTTTCGACACGTTGCCCGACGGGTTTGTTGATATTGTACACCACTCGCAGACCGGACAGTTGTAGGAAACCTCCATTCGAATCCTGATCGTATATTTCCGCCGAACGCTCCAGTGCTTTGCGAATAGTCTTGCCAGATACTTTTGTTACGAATACATCGTTATTGAAGGGCAGAACCGTAATAATATCATTTTCGGTGATTACTCCATCGGAACGCTTCTCGATTGAACTGCGAATACCTTTAAAATGCGAACGAGGTCAGTTGGGGTACTTTGGTCGGATTTATGTAAGAACTTACCTCCACCCTGAACTAAGCCAATAGCGGCATCTGTCCAGTACTGGCCGCCAGCATCTTGCAATGTCCTGGCATATACCAAACTGTCGGCAATCAAGTTACCTAAATTGCACTCCTCGACACGGCATATAGACGCTCTTCCTTCCAGTTGAACTTTTGTGTAACCAACGATGGCATTCTCGAGTGCGGTGATGTTAGGCCGGTATACATTGAGCAGCTCAAGGATATCGGAGTCTCTGGGTATTTCCCCGTTTAACAGGATCGGTTGTCCATCGAATTCTATGAGGTTTCCATTCGCGTCAAACTGGGAAAGAATTTAAAAAAATGTTTAAGGCTTACAAGGACAGTGTTTCTATGATGAATTTTTGAAATCGAAATCCGTGCACTCTTCAGTCATAAGTCTGAGCTAAGGGCTTAAAAATTCTTCCTCTTAATCTACCGGACGCAGCACGGGTATGCTACAATCATGTCCTTTAGACGGACTTAGACAGAGTTCTCTACCTACACTTCACAACGAAGTCAGAGATTGTAGGAGGAAATATGCACCAAACTCTTGATCAACTTGGCCTTATATACCTCCCGTGCCGTTAGGGGACTAAACGTGCACCTCGACTTGAAAGGTTTACATATAGTGCTGGCCTGGTAGTTAACTAAAAGCCAGATTTATAAATGAACTTTATAATATATGTTCATAAGTTTTTAGGTCAACTTTGCTTTTCTTTTTGGCCTGGTTTTGGCTGAGCTTGGTAAGTTATTTTCCTAAAGTTCTCAAGATCGTCTAGTATTCACGTAGGGCTTCGAATTCACATCGTTTTATTTTGGAATGGACATTGCTAGGTTGTACCCGAACATATGGTTCTGATACGTGCTGTATAAAAGCGACTGCCAGTCTTGGCAGTCCAAGCCAAGCTTAGGTGATACAGAAACTCTTTGACTATAGCATGTAACACAGGCCGTTTCGGACTCCTTGCCTTACTGCAAAATGTAGGGGTATGGGATTAAGTAAAATAAACAGGATTTTTTCGACAGCTTACTAACACGACATATAAAGTCTTAGTCTCCAAGTCGCCTTAATGATACTCTTGTTCAAGAGTGAGTTCTAGGTAAGCACTTTGTCGCAATACAGGCAACTTTGCATCCCTACTTAGCTTCTTGAGAATGGATAGGGCTGCTCCACACTCTAACCTGTGAAACCCAATTTATGACGTATAGTCTAGGGCGCCTTGTTGGTTGAGGCCCAGGTTCACCCCGAACTGTAGTGCCACCTAAGTCTAAGATGCTTTCAAGAAGCCTATAAGGAAATTAGATGTGATTGTCTTTCAACTTAATTTTGCACAAGGTCATCCAACTCCGTGGATATGGCGGCCTCACATTCATTGTTCGGATTGCTACCCGGAAAACTATTATCTACTTATCTTCTTCGTCTTACTTCTTACTTCTTATTTCTGAGACCCAATGGACCTTTCCGAACTGTACACGTTAAAAGAATAAAGTCCACGTAACTGGGCTTTAGGATGATACGTTGGTAAGGAATGTAGGAAGGAAGAATAAATGTCTATTCGTTGAAGACTTCATGTCCGATAAACCTTGGGCTTGAAACCCCGGCTTACGGAAACCCTAAAATCTAACAAAAATCAACTATTTACCTGTACGTGCAGTTTTCCCAAATACTTAGTGTAGGCATATGCCTGCACTACCGGCACCTTCTTCCCACTGCTCTGAGAGACAACCGTTGGATATGGTCCCTCAGGACGTTCAACGTCTGGTTGGTCTCCGTTGTACAAGAAGGTATTTGTGTGACCGCCAATAACGATATCGACTTCAGGGCACTTTGCTGCGATTTCTTGATCCTTTTGGTATCCCGAATGGCCGAGGGCAATGATGATCTTAATGCCCTCCGCTTTGAACTTTTCAGCCTCAGCACTGTAAGGAATCTAAGTTAGATGTCCAGGTTTCACATTAAGGCTCGGTTACTCACTTTATGGCTTCAATTTCAGGTTGGAATTCAACGTTGTTTGGTATTGTGAGATCTTTTGTTTCTGGTGTGACATAGCCAATGACACCAACTTTGACTCCGCTTACTTCCAATACCGTTGACTTTGTAAGACTTTTCTCTGCCGCTAGTTCAGGTTCTTTGGAAAGATCCAAGTTCGCGGCCAGCACTGGGAATGTTACTTTGTCAAGAAAAGGAATTAGTCCTTGAACGCCTTCGTCAAATTCATGGTTTCCGAGGGACTGTAAGGAAGAAAGGTTTTTATTGAAGTTGGAGGGCTCTACAACTTAACAGACTTACGATTGCATCGGGCGACAGTTTGTTGAGGAACGCTGCTGTAATGTTGTCCTTGAAGACTGTAAACCACGGAGTTCCAGTGTAGGTATCTCCAGCGTTTAGGTAAAGGACTGGCGGGCCTGTGGACTTGGCCTCTTCACGGAACTTTCGAATTCTAGTAAAAGATAAAAATATTTCTCTTAATTTTGATTTTGCTGAAGTGCAGTCCAACTTACTCATGTGCGGTCCTTGCAAAGCCGCCGTAACATTTATTTGTGTTTTCGTCTTCTGCGGAACATTTAGTCCCGCTAGTGCTGGTCTGTTCGAACCGTGCATGCATGTCATTGTTGTGCAGAATTAAAAATTCAATGGTATTAGCTCTTGGCGTTGGAGCTGCTTTGGTTGGTGCCAATTGGAGGACTATCACAGTCACGACAAAAATAAGTTGTTTGTTCATTATCAAGTCTTAACACTGAAATGAATAAAAGGAAGGTATAAGGATAAAGGAAATTTTAAACTCGTTTGGATAAATAAATGCAATTGCTATTTAAGAGGGATCTGATCTTGCTATTAGGGGTACCTATGAAGGCTACAGCTCCCCATTGACTTGCTATTTCCTTCGAACCCTTCTATTTCCACAAGTTCTCGAAAATTTTAGCCGCCATTTTCATTGAGTCTATATACATAGGTACTCATCCACAAGTTTAGATCTAACAAAATGGTTATGTGTGCCTTACCGTCTGGCACCATACGATGTCGCCTTTAAGGTTGATTCAGGTGCAACTGTGTATTTTCTTTGGATTAAGGAGACACTTGAGTATCTACCACAGTTATCTTATAGATGTAGAGGCCCTAGATGTCCAAACTCTGATTGTATGTGTATAGATATAAATGAGGCAAGAAAGCAAGGTCCTAAGAAGAAATTTTCTCTATGAAATCAACTGTAACGTCCAAAACCGATTGTGGCGGAGAAACCCTTAACTGGCATCGGTTCAGTCAGGCTCTTGTTCTATGGGTTCTTAGGACCTGCCCATATAGGCTAGGAACTGGACGTTGGTCGACAACCAATGTATACGGATGCCTCGTATGTAAAGTACTCTTTCATGATTCATTTTCGAACGTTTCGAAGAGTGAACATCGAATAGGGCCACTACTTTATTGTAGGCACGCTATGGAGCTAAATATTCAGATCTTTGCAGACAAGTACTTGCTGCTGTTTGATGTTTGACAGAATGGTTGTGAGAAGCTAGGGCTTTGGGGCCCATCAACCTGTTGCGCCAAAAATATTTTATTTTTTAAATCGAGTGCCCTTTTAGGGTTGGGTTTAGAGTTAATGCTTTCAACTCCTGTTCTTCCCTAAATCTATGTTGCGTGGTCTGGAAATACTTCTGGGTCTTTGGTGCTGGCAAGCAGTGAAATGACTTATCAATGAAGCAGCGCAGCAGAGAAGGATTATGAGGAGAGAAGAACATCAACTTTTAAGGAAATGAGAAAGTGCACGGTCCTAGAAAAAGAGAAGTTCTACTCCAGAAACAATATTCGGAAGTTTAAGAGAACGTAGAACATAGAGCTGTAGAGATGAAAAGGGAAACTTTGTAACTGAGTTTGAGAGTGTAGGTGTCGATATTGAGAATATGAAAAAACTTCTTCTGAAGACTGTTGGACTGTTAATCCAACCGACCAGAATGAAGTGAGGATAGTATTATCTGAACTCATGTCCAACAAAGCTGCTGACTCGGATGACTAATCTGCCGAGCTATTTAGGCAGCGGGTGGGTTGGAGTTGACAAACCAACTTATTTCCAAAATTTGGTTAAAGTCGCAGCACCATTTCATCGATCTAAAAGAAAATATACCCTTTAAACTACAGGACCCTTAGTCTTCTTAACATTGCATTACAAGATCCTATCCTCGGCACCGTGTGAACGGCTGAAACCATTTTTCAAGGATCCGTAAGAAAATCTAAAAACTCCAGATCGATACGCACCATTTATAGAGATGAGAGCCATGTCTAGTTTTAACATCCCTGTCAAACTCGTCAAACTGTGGAGCATGACGAGCATGACAAACTCATCAACACCTTTAATGTCAAAAATTACTCAGACAGGGTATGCGCTTCACTTCACTTCAAACGCCAGAGAGACAATTTTGCAAAAGTCTGGCAATTACTTGCTGACGATATGTTGACAAATGGGTTTACCTCGGATCGGGTATAAATTCTGACAGCAACACCATATCAGATATGAAGAGTTATACTCAGCGGCCACTGATTCTTTGCCCTCATAATACAACTGACCAGTAAAGCCTAAAGAGATTCTATATAAGATCTTCATAATCCCAGAAAAAATACGAACCAATCGTCTAAATTGGCTAGATACTATGTTGAGCGAATGGTCATCAACGCTCCGGCCTGGATAGGCTATCCAACCTGAAGCGTCAACGAAGCAGAGGAAGACCAAGCCTAAGGTCCCGCGAACTAGTGAAAGGGGACCTGAACTTACTTGGAGAGCGCAACTAGAAGTAGTTAACAAACGCCTGTGCAGTAACAGGAGAAGCTCGTTGGTTGAGGCAGAGGTTGACCCCGAAGCGCCACATAAGTAGGACAGTACCACAATATATGGAACCCATCGTTAGGAAAGTCTCTTAGTGTCGATAGAGCCTTTAGTTTTTGATATAAATAGTCATAAAGAAACGCGCCAGTGTGAGATTAACTGTCACATAAATTGAACAATCTTCTGACTGTGCAATGCGAACCCGATCACGTACGTTAGTAAGTACGATTCCCAGCTACAACAAAGGCGCCTTAGAATCTTGCTTCTAATCACACAATAGTGCTAATTGTTCTATTGTGCTCAACAGTTCAGCAACAGTCACACTTGAAAAGCACTCCCAAACAGTTCCACATCAACGTGAATCATGAATGCTTACAGATGTGCTAAGTCGCTTAGTATTTCAAATAAAAAAGAAATGTAAATCTTACACGTGTTTTTCTTAAAAATTCTGAATTAAAATACAAACTACCTATTAAATGCTGAGAAGCACCGGCCGATTGCTCGCACACGTAATACAGTATAATTCAGCACTTAAAGGTGAGATAAATTACAGATTATTCACAGAACACGATTTCATCGATAAACGGAATTACCTATTGTATATCGATTGTGGTAAATAATCATCACGTCGAGCTACTAAACATGTAGGGCAATTTATAGCAGTCTTCCGTAGTCCATGTAAACATTCATAAATGATTTATAATTGAGATCCTTATCGGTTAGTCGGTGGCTAATCTAATCGATAACACAACACTACATGAATAATCCTTGTCGATCTGGACATTGATTTACACTTTCTCCTTTCAGATACGGGTACTCGTGCAAAATGTGGGTTGTCGTTTCCCATTCCACTGTAAACATATTATGATTCGCCATAAACTAATTATCTAATAAATACTTTTTGACATTCTTTAGAAACAATAAAATAAACCTCATCTTACTTCGGGTGAATTTAGATAATACACGTGTATGGACTTTACACCCCAGTCTGACAGAAATACCTACATATAGTGAACATCTTAATTAGCTAAGTAGAGGTTCCACTTGACATGGCTTGCATGACAGACTACCATGCAGGTGCATGTTGTAAAAAAAACACATTGTTGATCCTAGAGTCAAATAGTTATTCAATATCTCGGTATCTTCATATAAAAATAAAGCTCTATCTAAAGTAAATAGGACTTTTACGAAAGGCCATCTGTTAGTAAATAAGTATATTACTGATATACTGTCAAAATTTTATGACATTTAGACGAATAGAAGCGGAGCTAGAAGTGACAGTATATTTGTGTCATCGGTATAAAAAGATTATCAAACAAAGGGCTAATATTGAGTTTTGGTAAAACAATTACCGAAACGTTTCAATAGATAAACCAAGTTTATGGAGATGATTCTTTATCCTGTGTCATTAAGACGAAAACGGTTCAATTGTAATATCTATTTTATTCCCCTCAAAGTAAGCTAGATTTTCAAAATACTTGTCATAGGCCTATTTTGGAACCGCCTTCAGCTCTTTCTGCGAATTCTCCTTGATCGGTTCAATTGTCTCAATATGCTTTCGGTAACTTTACTCGTGGAAACAGGAAAGAGTCACACGAGGCCATGCCAGGTGAATACGGAATACGGCAGTAGTCGCGCACAAGATAGTGCGTCGGGCTGTCAACTCGTCTCATGCTCAAAACATTGTGCATAACGCTCTGCACCGATCTGAACGATCAGATTGGCTGCTATCTCCCTGATCCTTACACGATGATCTGTGAGGACAATTTTATTAATTGTTTCGATCATGAATCACAGTATGTACAGCATTCTTTAAGCCTTTTATACCAGTCGTATGGTTGTGTTTTTGACATTGTCCAGTCTCCATAGGACACCGTCGCACATAATATTTTTTTAAAAAATACAAAAATTTTAGACATACTCTGTGGTCCACCAAAATAGAAATGTCAAAATTCGTGGAATACACAAAACAGTAACATGTTTGCTCGACAGACTGCGGTCAAAAGTGACATATCAATAACTGACAGATGCACCAATTTAGCGAAAAAATGAGTTTGCAAATATCCTAAGCGCCGTTCATTTAAAAGAGAAATTTGGGGTACTTTTTTAGCATAAGTACGGTACATACATATGTACATAAATAATACATCAAAACTGTGCGTGAATTCATCAAAAATCAGTCAAAATTCATGGAATTGAAATCGTGAATCTAAAAAACATCAATTGCATATCGTATTTTGACCGAACATTTGGCCTATCGAAAAGGGTGTGGACAATGCGCTCAAAAGTAAACAGAATTTTTAAAAATAAGTATGTGTTTCTAGTGAGGTAATCTTTTGACTAAAAGAGGCGTTCCAAAGGCTCGTAGTGACATTCAGAAGGGCATCCCGGTCGATGATCTAAGACAGAATGCAAAACATTGGCTATGCTGCTCAAGTCAAAAGTTATTTTAACTGAAATTAAGCAACCTGTGCAGAGAATTATCAAAACTTATTACCGGGTGTCTTAGGGAGTTCATGGTTCCTTGTATTTTTCAAAGAACTACTATCAACTCAACAAAGCGCTGAAATCCAAGCAAACTTCTGCTCTCGATGTTGGTGGTTACAATGTCAACATTATGATGTTTCAGCTGACTCCCGACAATAGACAATCTCGGCTAGATGATGCTACTGATTGCCTCTGCTCCTTAAGTTATACGTATGATCAAAGACCACGAGTAAACCATGTTAAGTAGGACGAATTCATAGTCAAGTGTCTTCAGTTGCCCACTCCACGTCGGTCGAGGTTCCTTTTTTTTCTTATTTATGAGCTAAGTAGGTTCTCCTCAAGTTATTTCTCCGGATTGGATTACAAAACTGTGCAGTTCGGAACACTCATATCAACCCCCTATCCACATGACCTATCCTCGATATGCAGTCTCTATAGCCGAGGATATTTTCACTCGTTTTTTCTAGAAGTAGTCTGCGGCGTTATGCTTGATAGCAGAGCCAAAATAGCGTTCGTTATCATCACTCTGAACAAATGAACGGGTTTGGCAAGGACACCAAAAATATACAAATCCTGTCATACATATGACTTCTTTAAATTGATGAAACGGCTGTGGGTGTCTCCAGGATTTACCCAAATGTGAATCTGCTACTTTTCTAGCCCTTCCTTTGAGGAATACACATGGGTCTTTGTTCTTCTGCTTCGGGTAAACAATGCAGAAATTCCATTTTTAAGGCATACACCCGTCTCATCAGAAATTCTTTTCTCGACTTCTTTGGATAGCTCAGCTGATACCCTGACATGCACAGCATTCTTGTTTTTATATATTTCGATATTGATATCCTTCATTTTGGTTAGGCTATTATCCTCTAGGTTGAATGGTCTATTTTGCCTGACAGCAGGATGTTGGTTTTCAACACGTTTTACAACGTTTGTCTCTGTCAATTTCTACGGATAAACGTTCGCTTAAACTTTTAGTAAAACTTGTGTGCATTGTTTCTGGAGTACTTTTTATTAATATTCTCGAGTGCACTTAGCGGAATCTCTTTTGCTCGAATTTGCATCAGTTGCATCAGTTGCAGGCCTGCTTGTTTTAGGCACTTGATGCTAGCGACACAAGAGTAGCTCAGCAAAAATTCTAGTGATGTTTTGAACGTGAGAGGTGTAATCCAGGTCATTCACTGGGTTGGGTGTGTTCAAAGTCCAAATTTTGTATTCGAAAACCTTTTTCATGTCAGTTTTACTCTCAAATATTTGTCAGCCGACCGCAAGGGATGAGGCCGTGAGAAAAGTTTTTAGTGATGTCTGGGACACGAATCCTGCTCAGTAGTCGTATCCAGCAAAAACTGAGTACAGAGTTTTTTATGCGTACCTCGACTGGAACATGGTAGTGTTTCGAGACGATGATGGCTGCTCGTAGGCTTCCGACATCGAGAATACTGTAGTACTGCGACCCGGAGACGATCGCAATATGATCTGATATATTTTGTTTAATCGTTTCAAGATCAGGATCTCCCCTGATTTCACTTGAGGAACTAGTATCCTCACGATATTGATTTTTCGTCCAGTCGTAAAGTTGCCAAGCCTAAGATCGTTGTCGGCTGCGGATATTCTCAAGCAACAGTTCGTGGCAGCTTCTACAACTCTGCCACTGAATTTCTTGAGGAATCCTTTTGATGACACTTTTATCCTTCGTAGTGTACTTGCAGCGATGGAGTGCGCAGAAACTTTGGACACGGAATATGCTAGAGCTTCGTTGATAAGAAGACTGCCAGTTCTCTGCTAGCTGAATATTTAGGTATCGGAGAATGTACTCCAGTCACGATCTTATCGTGGTTCGATAACAAATACGAATTTAATGCCGGACATTGCCACTTAAAAAATATACGCTAACGATTAGCGAAGGAATAAGTAAGTAGTCAAACTTTTTTAAAAAGAAAAACCCCGATCGTAAGGTGGATTATAGATTTTCAAGGCTGAAGAACTGTAAATAGGTTTCCACTCACTACTAGGATCGTGAAAGAAATTAAATGAAGTAAAACAAAGGCCAAGGAACCTGCTATACTTCAAACAGTGACCGATAAAATAAAGAGGGCTCAACTGATGCTAATTCTAGACGACGACGACGATCTATCTGGGTCGAAAGATCTGCAAATGTTTCTCTCCGATTTGAAGAAATTTTTTTTATTGTTTTTCTAGAGATCTCATAGAGCTCCAGAAACTTTTATTAGTTTCATCTGTAATATGCCCCCGCCGCATGCAGGAACAATGTTGGTGTACATCAGGAAAGCTTTATTAGTCCTGTTCTCTTCAGCGAAGTTTTGAATAGCCCTTTGACGGACTATGCCAATGAACTTATAATCATGACGCTTGTGTCCAAATTTGTAAAAATGCAATACTCGACTATCATTAGAATTTCTTACGCAAGAATCGGATACCACTTGAGTACCATAGTGTGGGAGCATGATTTCCTGCACGATTTACTTAAATTCAGTATTTCAATGCCAAGTCATAATTTACCGCCAAATTGGCTACTGGCATCTACAACTAAATCCAAAATACTTTCCACCCAAAGTATCAACAGGAGTCTTCCACTGTTTGCCCACACTTTTCACACACCTGATTGTTGGTCGCCTGAATTATTATTTTCTGTTTTTGTTATTTTTCACATTTGAGTAGAGTACACTCAAAAACACACTGTCTGTCTATTAGCGTAATAATTCACCATGAAATCAGACAATTTATATTGCTCTGGCAATTTTCTCTTTACACTTGTTTGTACAGAAGATCACTCTCGCATTTCATCACAAACCATTAAATTTTCAAAGGACAAGATAAATAGGAAACCACACACAAATATTTCATTCGACACATAATGTCACCGACTCTTGATGTGTGACGAAAGCATTAACAACTAATTACTGTTCTAAAAAAAAACGCACAAATTTTCTCAAAAAATACCCGAGTCGTCAGAACCAGCCGATGACACAAGATACAGTCAATGGGTCGCGTGCCCCCTTATCGATAGGTTGACAAGATACATTCGAAAAATGTTAATGCAGAGTTTATTTTTAGTCCCTCGCCGATCGTGTCTACCTACCTGAAGATCTTCAGAGCGAAATCACGAAGAAAAATTGCAAAAGATACTCGTACACCTACAAGATACACAATGTATCTTCTAGTACATATAACCGGTTGGTTTTAATGAAAAAAAAAATTCGCGCCACAACAATACAGAGTTAATCATCCTTAGTAGATCACTTTCCCGACGATCAATGATTACCACGAATTGATTGATTTTTTTTCATTCGACACGCGGGACTTAAGCGATATTAGTCCGCCGAAGTGAACCTCAACACTGACGATCAGCACTAAAACGTTGTGTGACTTTTCGATTTGGAATATGGCCATTTTGATGAGAGCTACTCGCCGCGTTTTCTATTCATCATCACATCAAGTTAAAGGTGGTACCTACATGTACATAGTGGATGGCTATTCTGACCAGAGTCTGTACAGAGAGAGAGGATCGTTCGTTGGATTGTTGTTATCGCGAACAAAAGAACGAATCATAAAAAATATAATTTTGATAAGATACTCGTACTAGATGCTATTAAGTTAATAAAAGTAACGTGTTCTAGATAAATGATTACAATTTATTCATTTATTATCGGCAGCTAGTTGTGTTGGAATGTTCGTGAAGATACGTGCACTTGTACAAGGGATGGATGGATACACAACGTGTACCTGCCCTTAATGAGCACTTAATGATTTATTTTATTTTTCGCGACAGAAAGACTTGGGTTTTGTTTTTTAATTAAGGGAAAAAGGTGATATGTTTATCTAGAGTAAACAGAAAGCGAGTGCTGTGTTGACTTTCTATCAACTGGTTCTAGATACTGGTTTAAGTGCGAAATTATGTGTTGTAGATACAAGTGGCTTGCGCCTATGATGATGAGGGTGTTTGTTTTAGTGTTTTTTTTTGCGTAGCACGACTGAGAATTTCCAATTTTGGATGTTTTATTAATTTTACTGATAAGTACGAGTAGGTGCTAACAACTTAACTGATAGATGAAGTTGATGACGCTAATAGTAGTGCTGTGATAGTTATACACACACGTCGTATGGTAACAAAAATAAAACATGTTTTGATTTTCATTACTTTTATGAACGTGTTTATTTATTATTGCTAACGTCTCTCCCCTGAACTTTGGGTTCCCTCGGAACGCAAAACATAGCGAACACCAGTCAAATACCACACAAATTTCGATTAGCTGATACATACTGCGAACTGATGGAAGCATATACTATACACGAATCATTGAATGACTGGAAGACGTGTTACTAGCACTAGTGGCATCCGCCCAAAACTGTTGGTTAGCTAACTAATAGCAATAAGTCAGAAACGCATTGTCTTGAACCACAGGAAGCAATGAGCTCTAGTTTCGAATTGGTATCAGGAAACAGAAACGTTTCGGACATGCATTCTTCATCTTTATTCTACGTAACCGATTCATTCCGGTCATTGCGTGCAGTCTCAGCTACCGCGCCAATATTGTACTCAGTACCTGTTGGATGTGGTCTGTTTGGTCGCGTATTCTCTTATAATGAAACTTGGACCATGTAGACCATCCGTTGCTCTAAGTGTTCGAACCACATTGCTCGTAGAACGCTGGTTTTCGTAATATAGCTGAATAATTTGGAATTTCAAATATTTTTGAACAATAATACAATGACAGGTTAACACGACTCATGCATCATCTGTCAAACAATTAATAGACATAAAATTACCCCTAAGTGAATCACCCTTTATTGAGCTCGTCTCTGCAAATACTATCACAGTCAACCCTTAACCCTATGAAAACTTAAGGAGTCTCGAAGTTCAATTGCTGAAGTTTTCCAAAGAACCTTTGGAGTTGTTAATGTTGATGGATGGTGAACTTACCTAGTCAAAGTCCGCAATTAAGAAGATCTTCATCTGCATCATTCTATAGTGTACAGATATATCGGTTCATTAACAGCTCGTCAAAGCATCAACTATACTTTTTGGATAAAGTTTAGGCGATCTTTTCCTCTCGTTTACAATAATACCCAGATATGTAACCCCTCGCTTATTGCGTAATCCACATTGCTGGTTACAAATTTTTGACTTCATGTAAACGGGTACAGATAGATAACTTCTCCCCTTAAGTGCCCAAATACATAAATCAGAAAACTTCTCAAGGCGAGGCAGCACGTACATTTATTAATTGGTGAATTATTTCAATAAGGAAATATCCATATCTTCATATAAATGTCCACAATGTTTGAATCATGCTTTAGTCCTTTTATATTTTAGTACTGATCGTTATCCTATTTAAAATATGTCCTCAAACTTTGAAAAGCCCAGATTCTTCTAGAATCTTTCAGACTTCCAGATGGTGCTGCCAGTTATCGAAGCTTCTCACGTTACGTTAACTTTCCATCTATCTGAAACATGGCCGTCCTTATTGACACTTTAAACTGGTGGGACGGTTCAAAGAGGAACTCGCATAGCCGCCACAGTAACATAAAAAGAAATGGCGCGGCTCAGTTCTCTATAGATCTCTTGTGAAGTGTAACCACATCCCGTTGAGAGCAGTCAAAGAAAGAATCCGCTAATACTTGCTATCAGGTGGCAGTTGCAACAAACTAATTCACCCGACGTTTCGATACCGGTTCAAACTTTAAGCGTAGAAGCACATTGTATTTAGTCCTTAAAGCGTACCTAGTTGGTATGTTTGACAAAGATATACACACATGCATATGTAGAAATAGAACTTCGCATTTTTCTTTGAAATGGGATCTAAAACGAGAATGAGAATTACTTCCGTTTTTGGTGCCTTAACAGAAGTTATTTATTTATGGCCGTACCACACGATATGTAGATTATACACAGTCTATGCCATTTCCGGTGAGACTGGTTTAAATTAGCAACTAATTGCACCGCCATCTCTGATTTACCTTTGTTGACATATCCTTTGTCTATCTTCACACCGAATGTCGTAGCATTCCCATTGTTCTGTCAATAGTTATGACATTACAACCAAAAGGGAAATGTGTCAGCCAATGTGTTCGCTCCTCTCTCTTGGAGGAGCAAAAAGACATGACAGTGAGTCATTGCAAAGACATGAAATCTGTCATAAATAAACAACCTGCATTCAGGTTATTTTCCAACATGAGCCACTCACCAAAAGGCCGAGCGCGACATAGAAGTCATCAAATGATTCGAAAGAGATGAAAGGCACAGCTCACTGTTTTCTTCGATTCCAAGGGCATTATCCATAAGGAATTGGTTCCACAAGGTCTGACTGTGAAGTTTCAATATTATTTGGTTGTTCTGGAGAAATTGTGGGACAGAATTCATCGTGTTCGACAATGCGCCTAAAGCTCTAATTGTACGCTAGTTTTTGGCTAAATCATTGCAACGTTCTACCGCCCTCCATACTTGCTTGATGTATGTAGAACCGTGCGACTTCTGGTTGTTTCCTAAACTCAAATTAAGGATTAAGGGGAATACCTGCTATTCCGGCCCTCGAGTACCAGACATACACGCGGTATTGACTCGGAGGGGGATTTTCCAGGATAAATATGATGAAAGGAATGCACTGCAAAGCGTCTTCGTCCTTACTTACTTCTGCTCAGAAATGGGACAGACTATATATAACGAGTTCATAACTGCAAAATTGTTATACAAATCCTACAATAAATACTTTTTAAGTATAATTATGAACACAAAACGTAGCTGCGTGAATGCGGCTGTCATGCATTAGAATAAATGAGTTCATAAATTTATGTTAATACACCCGACTGTCAAATATGACATACATTTGACAAAAATATTTTAAAATACCTTCGATTTTTGTGTATATTAAATTTACAATTGATGAATTCGTAGATGGAATTATTCTAAATCATTTTCGTAAGACGAGGTCCGCAGTAGGAAACTTCATTCCTTATATTTTTCTGTCCTAAGGAAATGAGGACAAATGGGTCTTCATGTCTGTCAATAGTTTTCTCTACAGCCCTGATTTCTTCCTCCCTCCGTAGAGTCAAATTCCATGCTCAACTGAACGGAGATCAAAAGTTTGGTGTCACCATCGAGCTAAATTTTATGTTTAAATTTCCACAGAACAAAAATTATTCTTTTTTAATTTAAGGAAGACAAATTTACTAAACATATAGAAATACAAAATTAAATTAAATTTTAACTCATGGTGATTGTCATACAATTGTTGCCAAACCTTACCGGACTGGAAATTTCTGTCCATTTATAAACTCGACCATAATCTAAGAATTGTATGCTAGACTACATTTTTTTGTTAAAATAGATTTTCTAATAAAAATTTACTATTTCAAATGAAACTTTTAAATATAGTCTATAAGCAAACTTAAACAACAAACTCGTATATTTTCCCCCTCCGGATATTGAAATACTTGGCTAAAGTTCACACATTTCGATAAAGTATCTGCATAGATACCAATGATAAGTAAACAAAATGCTCTTAAAATAAAACAAATTTTTGTAAATCAAAGCGCCTATGGAGAGGTCTATAAGCCTTCCCACCTGTTGTTTTCTTTACTACATTTCACTTGTATAATTTTTTTTGTTTGACAGTTTGGAAATAATTTATATTCTTGTGTTGTTTATAAAATTTGTTGGCAACATTTCCTAGATCCATTACACAGAATATTTTGCTTGTTTTCTTGTTGAGGATAGTTAAAAACCATGTGAGTATAAAAGTCACTTACTACTTGTAAAGACTAAAACAGTCTGATTGGTCTGATTGGTATCATTGCCATGTTTGACATAAATTAAAATTGTCGGATCGATTAATTTACAAACTTGGAAAATAATTGCAACCCACTGATTGCTTGCTTGTATATCACGGTAATTAATAACAATATTGTCATGTCATGTCATGTATCGGGCTGGTTTATGTACTTAGCAATTTAGATTTATCTGTGCGCTTAAAATTTATTTAATTTACGCCAGTAAGTTATTATTCAACCTTTATGAGAGAATATCGCTCTAGATAAGATTCTGAGTTCCGATTTCCTATATTGTTTGTACGTCAGGTCAACAAGTCAAGTCAAGTTTTTCATGACAGTTATACCCTTGGCTGGTTGTCAGATGTTTGCGAGAGGTGGATTGAGGAAAAACAAAGTTCGATATTCTCTATAAACTAGCCACCGAACCTTGGATAAGCTGCAACATAAAAGTTTTTATTGTCTAAACGCAACAAGCATCATCACAGCAGTATCATTAAGACGCTCGTCTAAAGTTTCTATCAGATAATTTTTTTTAAAATACAATTGTCAGTTGCGTTTCGATTGAATAAAACTACATTAAAATTTCTACGACAACTTTGGAGATTTAGTAAATAAGGACAATACTTCCAGTGAGACAAGTCTGCTAAGCAGATTACCTGAACCAAGATATATGTACAATGTACGAGTTTAGGGCCCCATGAGTAATATAAGCCAGGAGATCTCAAAATGTTGTTATATCGTCTTCACATTCAAATGCTTACCAAATACTAAGTGACTACTAAGAATGTCAGTCAGTTATGTATTTGCATTCTGTTCGTTAGTTACTTTGCATTTCTGGAAAACCCATTTGTTAATGGCGCCTTTGACTAAAGACTCAAGAAAACCTTATATTATAGAATGATTTTCAACTATTCCTTACTTAACCTAACCTGCTGCGCAATAAGAAATACGAAATAATGTCGCATGCTAAGTATATCTAGTTTTGCACTTAAGTATACATAACATTTATCTCCTACAAGTACATGTGGTTCCTAGCAGCCAAGCAATTGCTTAAGGATTACCTTGGCATTACGTTTAGTTCACCAGTTGAGGTTAAACTCGGCACAAGCTTACATCAGGGTTTTAAGAGACAATGAAATGGTGATTAATATCGAATGGGTTCCAAAGTAATAGCTCCCTCTGCCTAAAGATAGGAAGATAGATTGACTGACAGCAATATTATTGTTATCAAGGAAGAGTCTCTAGAACCCTTGCTTCTTCATTAACATGACTTTAGTTCTGTTGCCCTGAAAGACTGTAGACGTGACATGAAGGAATCCTAACCCTATAGTAGCTATTACTGAAAAGGTTACAACTAAAAGCCATATTCTTTTATTCTCTATAAAGTTTCAACACTTTCCAACCTCATCGATGAATACTAAGATGGTCAGAGCTTCCGGTCTCCATTATCCACCACTATCTCACCCCTTATAGATGCACAGTGATCTAAAAACCTTAATTCTTTGTGCAGATAACCTTATGTCGCTGGGCTCGGAGGAAGGCTACCGTGTTTCTTAGTACTTGAGTTTGACTGCAGCTCAAATGCTATGATTCAAAACGACTTTTGGTGTTGTTATTCTTTGGACGACAAAAGACTACCGACTTTAGAGTAATCTCAGCAGGGGGCACAATCTTTCAAAAGTCCGTGGTCTTACGAGCATACGCCGACATAATTGACATTTTCGGAAAAACTCAGCCGGCTGTAACCGGTGCGTTTACAAGTAAGAATATGTAACCTGTCAAATTATATTTAGTGGTAAACGAGGATATGCTTTCAGTGAGAAAGAACACCCAACATCGATTAGACAGAAGAACTATAAATCTGACGTACCAAACTTCTTCGTCTACCTTAACTCTGACAACAATACTTCAGCCGAAATGAAACGAAGAATAATTCTTGCCAATCGCTTGTTGTTCTTTGGGGTGAGAAGGTAGTATAGTAGTGAGGGTATGTCCTGAACAACAAAAAGAGATTCTACAGAAAGAAGACATAGATTATTGAGCATGAAGTTTACCAAAAGATATTCGGTTCTATTTACTTTCACTAGTTTTGGACAAGGAGTATTATTACCGACGAACTGGAGGAGCTATACAATTACGTCAATATTTGACTCGAGCTCCGAGAAAAAATTAAGTAAGCGAGGCGCTTAATAGAAGAAGACAGTTGTTGATTGAGACCCAGATGCACCTCGAGCTGTACTGCTACCTAGGTCAGTAGGTATGTCAGTGCCTAACGTAGAAATAAAACAATCCACTGTTTACTACACAATTATCAACATGACTATGTCAGGAGATGCCATTTGCAAAAATCATAGAATCATTCATAGTTATACACGCTAACTACTTTAGACCATTTCACGAAATTACGTACTGCGGTCCTTAGAGAACTGACGTCATAAAAAGAGGTCTTTAAATGCAGCTTTAAATTTCCATCAATTAATTTCACTACAACTTTAATGTCATCATAAACGTATTGAATTGCAGTTAAATTGTTAATTAACATTCAATTCGACTTAATCACGATTAAGATTACTGCTACGACGCCAATCCTACTATCAAATAAATTTAACTGACAAGTAAAAAAATTATCTTTTAATAATAATCTATTGTAATCAGTACATTCTAAGAAATAAGTAATAACTTTTGGTTTCAATGACGAACTTGTACGTAGGGAATAACCTGATGCGAAGTAAGAATTTATTTATTTCCAATTCAACACAAGCCCTTACGACTAATTAAAATTGTAATTAATTGAATAAATAACAAACAATGTAGATTCAGGAATATAAATCACACAAGTTTAGTATCTTCTCATAAATGATTCTAGAACTGAAGGTAAAACTAAAAAAAATAAAGTGCACGACTGGGCCGTACAAACTTGCACCTATGTCTCAAATTCTTGTGTGTATTTGAGGTAAAAATAAATAAACGAATATATGTATATATACATAAGTAGGTAAGCATATGTAAGTTGACTATAAGTAAACCATCGTTCTAAACAGATTGGCCAAAAACGTCATATATCATCTGTAGAATTTGATAAAGCTCTTGAAAATTAAGCATCGTCGTTAAATTTTCTTCAATTTCACTCAAATTCATTGCCTTTGAACTCCGGTGAATATGCCAAAGTAAGTCCCTAAAAATGTAACAATATTTTCTGTCTCCCTCTCTGTCTTTTAACCAATGAAAATTAATTTCAGACAAATCCAATCAAAACCTGTATCGTAAGGAAAAAACGTTTCCATGACAACAGCTGTGTTCTAGGAAAATTTTTTCCAATGGTATATTATTTTGAAAATCGGTTCAGTAGGAAGAAGTAGGGATAAAATTCATGTTTGGCTAATAATGATATGAAAATCGTGTTTTTGTTAAGCAGGTTGTAAGGAAAGTAGAATTTTAGGCCGTTTTAACCAAAAACGTGGTATGCCATATTATAGAGTTTTCTAAAAGAAGCCTAGATATGAAAATAAAACAGTAACGATCGAGAAAAGTTTTCGAGAAAAGCGTATTTTTATGAAGATGGCTATAAGTAAAGTACCTTTCAATACAGTTTTGGTCAAAAACGTTGTATGCCATCTCATAGGGTTTGAAAAGGCTTATTCTAATATAAAATTTAATAAAAATCGTAGGAGCCGTTTTCGAATAAATTGGCTCCAAATGCTCGATATCGCGAAAAATACCGTTATACTAACTTTTGGCCAAAAATGTGATACAGTTCCTGATAGAATTTGAGATGTTTAATCATATGTCAAAATCTAAATAAAATAGTTGAAGGCACTTTCAAGCAAATCGGCTTTTAGTCACCTTGGTCGTAAGTACCGTTATATCATACTCAGACCAAAAAGTAGTACGCCATTGTGTTGCATTACCTCGTACTAGTCCGAATATAAAATTTGAACTAAATAATAGAAGCCGTTTTCTCGCCAATTGACTTTTCACCAAATTGGCTGTAAGTAAAGTACCATTGCTGCCAATTTTGGTAAGCAGCACGATACATCATCTGATTGCAATTGACTAGACTAATTGAAATATGAAGTTTAATCAAAATCGTTAGAGCCGTTTTCGAGAAAATCCATTTTAACTGAAATCGGCCTTAAGTAAACTACCCTTAATTTTGAGGTTAGAATGAAAATTCCGATTTCGCCTCTAGGGATTATCGCACAGACCCTATATATGAAGTTTGATTTAAATCCATCCACTCGTTTAGGCTGTAGCCTCGTGCACAGACAGACAGACCGACAGACAGACAGACAGACAGACGGCATTGGCGGAACTACTTTTTTGGACTTCTCCATTATAGTAATGTCAAGTTTGATTAAAATCTCGAGTTCCAAATTTTGCACGAATACAATACTTGCCCTATAGGTATAGGTGTAAGTAATAAGGAGAAGCTATAATCCGTCTGCAACGGATGATACCCTATCCTCCCTATTACGAGTATGTAGCCCCTACGAAGTGGGCTTGGCCGCATGCCATTTTTTTCTCAAATTACAACGATATCCTCGAATGTGCGATTTTTTGATGAAAACGCCCCCAAAAAGTGGGTGCGGCTAAAATTGACGTATGAACGGATTGTAGAGAATGTGAATATTTAGATATTTTTTCTTAATAAAATGTTTCGATTTCATACAAAATAGTGAAGTTATAAGTTATGAAAAAGTGCGCATGGCAGGGGGCAGGTTTCAAACATTTTTACTTTCTCAGAAGCCCAGATTTCATCCTCCTAGCTCAAAATTTAAGGCCCAAAAAGTAAAAACTGATGACATACGGACGTTTTCTCTATTGAATAGGGTCTATCTCGATTATTTCTTTTACTTAATATACTTAACTTAATACAGGGTATAAACAGTGAGTAGCCCAAATTCAAAATACAAAATTTAAAATATAGACTAAGACTAGTTCTTTGCACGTGACATCAAACTTCCATAAAGTCCTCAATAAATGCAAACATACCAAAAATGTTTATTTATGGAGGTGGAAAATCCTTGAAAAGTTTGTTCCTTTACTAATTAAATTTATGAGTTAATAGCCCATTTAAAAACAAGAAAAAACGAAAAACGAACGAAATATGATTATCTAATATTTTCCACATATTATTGGTTGAAAATATTAATTAAAAAATTGGCTACAGTTCTGAGGAGACTTGGCAATAAAAAAAGAGAAAACGAATTACATACACGAATACATGCATGTTTTCCCAGCCAGATAAAAATGTAAGAAAACATAAATAACAGGTGGTTTCGAAAACTAATTTGGCTTCAATGTTTTATGATTATTTTATCATCATTCATTTAGATTATAGATCGATCTTAAAAATACACTTGACTAAACAATAAGAAATATTAAATCGTCACTCCGCACCATATCTCAAAAATATTTCCAAATGATTATTTATAGCATTACACATTTTTCTTCGATCACGTACTGAATATTTGGAAAAAGTGCCTTCAGTGGGAAATCAAAATTTAAGCGAAAAAATGCATGGTCATAGTGCTCAATCTAATATCATGTTTGTACAAGGTTGGTTGATTGGTTTAGACCGGCCCTCGATGGACTTAGACTAGAGAAGGTCCATTGTGCTAGGTAGGTGAGTCACCCTTTTACTCCTGGAACCATGCGCTCCTTTTTATGAAAGAGCCAATGCTAGCCGTGCAGGCGGTATTCAGATCATTGAGACCGTTGAAAAGATACCTAGTATGGCCTTTCTAATGTTGGCAAGTGCAGGGCATGTGCATAGGAGGTGACAGATGGTCTACTCTTCTAATCATCCCTACAGCTTCTGCAAAAGTCATTGTAGGGGATGCCCAGTCTTTGAGCATGCGTTCCTACAGCACCGTGGCCGTTTAGCGTATTAACTATCATGGAGAGGGCTCCTCTCGTGTGTTTTAGAAGTCCCGTGGTCCTATTTTCGTTTAAATTGGCCAGGGCAGTCTGGCAGTGTTGCAATGGTCAAGCTGATGCCAACGATGGTTGGCCAGTCTTACTGCGTCGGCATTGATCAGGTATTTAGCATATGAAGTAGGCGCCTCGATGTCGGTGCCTTTATGCTATCTAGGCCAGAGGAACCTTTTCTAGCTTCGCAATTTCCCGAAATGTTTGTATGTACATAAAAGCTCAAAAATTTAGCTAAATAAATTTGTAATTTAGCAAGACATTTATTATATTTATTTATCGCCTTCGGCTACAGAATAGAGTTGCAGATCAACGGATGCTAAAAGTCACACATTGCTTGAAACATTCCTGTGACAGAGAATTCTTCTCCCGGAGAGATGTTTTTTTTTTTTTTGTGAGACTAAACTTTACAACGAGATTCAAGCAAATTCAGCTACGGATACTACAACACTCCTAATGAATTTCATTCAACAAGAGTGTGCCACTAATGTATCGAGAAGCATTTGTACATATGTATCTAAAATACCCAATCTTTTAATGGAATAACAATATGTCTTAGAGCTAGAAAAAAAAGTCATATATCCTTTGGGAGGAAGAAATTAAACCGATGAATTCAGGTTCCTGTAATAAGTTCATCGAAATTTAGAGAATGGATAGGGATTTTGGGGTTTCAACCGTCAAGATGGTGATAACTTAAAACAAAGATCATACTACTTCACAAGAAAAATGGTCCATGAAAATTGTCAGAACACTGTTTCCAGAGCATACATTTCGAATAAGTGATCACGTACCAGAAATTTCGCAAGTAACTGCAGATTAAATCCTAGACATCTACAACCGAAAACATGACAAAATATCTTTAGAACTAAAGAGTGACCAAATAGCAATGATACTTTTCCAATTGTTGTGTTTCATCAGCTGTCAAAATTATCAATTCCATCCAGCTGTCAAAATATTAAGTAAGGTTTGCCATTCCATCGTGCATCGTCTCACGTTTGCCGAACGTGCGAAAATTATTACAAAATTCCGACTCAGTTCCAAATGCACAAAGTGAATTTCATCCTGAGATCGGTCGTCATCATGGCTTCAGTGTGCAGGCAATTCGTCGCACCGTGGAAATGTTTAAGAGTGAGTACACTCTTTTGGACCTTAAGCCACCAACCAGATAGAGATTGGTGTAAAATGAAGAAAAAATAGCCGCAACAGTGGGTATCAAAGAAGACCCAGAAATGTCGACTCGCTGCTGATCAGCTGAATTGGGCATCGCTAGAGAGTCAACCTGGCTTATTCTGCAGTTGAATTTGGGCGTACATCCATATAGGATTGTGCTGACGCGAGAATTGAAGTCGGGCGACCATAGACAACGCCTTGAGCTCGATAATTAGGCGCTGAAAATAAGCGTTCGAGCAAGGATCAAAGCACTCACAAAGATTGACTTTTTGTTACGATATATGGCATGGCGGCATCTACAGACCTTATTTCTTTCGAAATGAGGAAGAAGATGTTAACCGACTTTCTGACTTCCTATGTCCAGAGTTGGACAACATCCAAGGCTGGAGTTCCAACAAGACGGCGCTACATGCTATACAAGCGACGCAACGCTCGAAGGAGAAATTTGGCGACTGGGTCATTTCACATCGAGCGTTCATTAATTCGGCGCCGCGATCATGCAACTAGACACCACTCGATTATTTTATCTGGGGCTACGTTAAGTCCTTATTCTACTCTAACAAGCCAATCACTTTGGACGAGCTCGAGCCCAACATTCGACCCGCTATTGCTACCGAGTCATCCACAATTGGATTCACCGCTTAAGGGACTGCCAGCGAAGCCGGGGCTGCCATTTGAATGATGTGCTTTTCCACATATAATGGCATGAATGTCTTCAAAATCAGAAGAATGTCAGAATCAATTTTATAGCTCATACCGTTGTAGTTTTATTAGACTTTTATCCTATCGTTCTTATCTGACCAACTTATATGTATAAAGCCGAAATCACTAGATTTAAAATGTAGCACACTAATTCCTAATCGTCTGTAGATATCTATGAGATAAGACGGGATTTTCCAAAATTCGAGATCCAAGTAGTGTAAAACCACTAATTGAATAAAAAAATAAAAAAAGTAGTTTATTTGAGCTATAAATACTCCTTACAACACCAAAACATTATGCTGTAGTATGGTACGTTTATCTTTGCTTATGCTTACCACAAACTTTCAAAACACCGCACGAAACCGCCGGGCTAGTAAAACAATAAATAGCCTCCACCATCATTATTCATTCGACCGCATTTTTCATAAGCTGATCTAAAATATTACTACTAATCGTTTGAGTTATTATTTAGTCGTTAATAATAGTATTTTCCTTCAAAAAATTTAAAATTATTTTTTTTTTTGTATAAAAAATTGGCTTCAGTTCAGAGGGGGATTAACAACCAGACGAAGAGACTTGAAAACAACTAATTTCGAATGTCTAGCATATGTACATGATAAGTGTAGGTACGTACATATATACTTATATTTATTTAAAATATTTGAAAAGGAGAAACTGATTTCAAATTTCACAGAGACAAGAATATTTTGTAGAAATTCCTTTAAAAATAATCTTGTATTGGTAATTGGTAGAAGCAATGTCTTGCACATTCATACGACTAAAGGCGTATTGTTCTATAAATTGTTAAGTAAGCCAGATTCTTTCGCACTCTTGAAGATCTTTAAGACCAAGATAATATACTCTGACTTGTGACCACCAAATTAAAGGTACTCATGAAGATACCGATACAGAGAACAGATAATGGGGAATTTATAAGAAGGTATAGATACATAGAAGAAGTCAACGTTATAAGATGCACACTGAAGTTTAGAGAAAGAGATTGAGGCACTACGGAACGCAAACATCAGATGCTGCTTTCCAAACACTTGGGAACCCACACGAGGAATATGGCAAACAGGCTTATGTTAAAGAATAAGCAATGCAAGAAGGACAAGAAGGACACAACCTACTTTTTCCGTCATTATCCATGTCTCATGCCCCACACATATGGACAAACATAATTTGCAAAATCATAAAAGTAGGGAGGGACATCTCTCTCCATAACGTTTGTTGGTCCAGAACTGAAACCACGAGTACTTGAAGGGACCAATAGCAAGCTGTAGCGGTATTACTTCTGGCTATAAGAGGTCTCGTGCAGGAGCCTACCAGACACTATTCCACTATTTTTTGATTTTGGCTTCAAATTTCGCTCGAAATCAATTTACTTTCTGAACCCATCCTCCACTTTCATCAGTGCACATACAGCGTGACAATAGATAGGTTCGAGAATAAACTTGCAACAAAAATGAACCAGAGATGGAAAATGTAGCCTTGAAATAGAAGATAAATACTCACATTAGTATAGCCAAGGGTCAGAAAGGTGTTCTTATATCTAAACAGGTGACAGGTACCCTTTTTGCGAACACATCCTTTGGGCCTTCTTTCCTGTCTATCTCAGTTTAGTAGTAGTTTAGAAGGATGGACTTTTAACGAGTCATTCATAGCCCGTTCCTAAATGTTTTGCAACTATTAGCCATGGAAGCGATGATAGCTCTTCATTACGTGGGGTTCCTCTGTACGGCGAGTTACTACTTATGTAACTGACTAAATGCGTATGGGTGATCCTATTTATCAGGATTTACTTAAATGTAGGCCTTGTTGTAATTTAACTAAAATATATAACGTCAATTCCACGAATTTGAAGGCATGTTTGAAGCTGTTCACTGCCCAATGTTACTACACAGGAATGATTGCAAGAATCTGCAAGAAACCAGGGAAGTGACTTCTTAGAAGAATTCCTAGAGTTTCCGCATTCAACACAGCGTACGTGGGTCTAATGTCTTTAGCCAGGACCCATGATTAAAATAAACCAACTATAATAGGTCATATAACATATTTAAGCTCCTCGTAAACCGTGATAAGAGAGAGCCCAAAGCAGTGACACAAGCAAAGCAATTTTATCAATCCTCAATAATGTCTGTCACTGTCACCTGTCACATGTCTAATGAAGTTTTGTTATCTGATCATTAATACATCTGATTAACATCTTTGGCGAAATTGACTTCGAGGATGATAGCGAACATGCTATCTGGTTTAATTTTTGCAAGATTCTTGCTGAGTTATAATCTTAACCCAACAGATATAGTACTTATCAGTTGGGTATACCTGTAATTGGTATACTAGAGGACTACACAAGTCTATATAAATGCTAAGCTAACCTGATGAATAGTACTCCGTGATTTGGGAGTTCCTAAACAAAACGAAATTGGTACTTTTACTTAACGCCCTTCCGATGCACCTGAGACATGACAGCTTTCTATTCTCTTCCATCAAGGGCACGCTGCTTCCAGTTGTCCTTAGCAAGCCTTCTGGCATTAATGATAGCTTGACCCTCAAAACGGAGGTTCAATCTTTCTTGTCGTCTCGAACCTGGGGGCTGTGATTCGAAGATCCTCTTTCCTGGAGCATTATTGTCCATTCGCTCGATGTCTTCGACGCAGTGCAGTCGATTTGTTACATTCATATCTTGGTACAGCAAGGTTATACTTTCTCCTCCGTTTAGTAAGAGTTCAACACTCTTATAGCAAACTGGCAGGACTAATGTTCTGTAGAACATGTCTTCCGAGTTAGGAGTTTTGAACCCATTTGCTACGCCAAGCCAAAGTAACAGGGGAGTCCTAGGAATCGCCGAATCTCTGCTAGGGAATCGAACTCTTCTCTAAGAAATGCTAATTTCTGCTAATTCTTCCCTCTAAATGGTGGAAGCTGAACTTTATCCAACGAAGCAAAAGTGCACCCGTTTGTCATAAAAGAATAACACCACGATGGGCATGGTTCAGATAACCAACCATCCCTTCCAGGTTTTTCAGGGAGTAAGAGGTTTTTTTTGATTCACTTTTAGACAGAGGTGTATTCTCGTATAGACTTAGACTCGATCTTCGAAATCACCTTCTGTCTTCCAAATCTTGTAACGTCTTCCAAGCAGAAGTAATGGTGATGAAATGCTTCTTGTCTTGGGTTAAGAAAAAGTGATAAAAAGAAATAAATATTTGGTCTGATAGGTCTATCGGACCCAGAGCCTAGCTTCTAAAAACCATTCGTTTTGTGTATGTTATATTCTTCACAGGAAGTGTCCTACTTTTAAATGTAGTATCCGAGGATCAATTTGTTGCTTAAGAAGCATTGTCTTGGCAATTGTACTTTCAGATGTTTGTCAAACGCTCGCACCGTGAAAGAAATTTTAGGTATTGAAGAAAAAGTGATACCCAATAAAGAAACAGCCACCAAATTTCTCATCTAAATAGCTCTAGACAGAAACTCGTCTACCTTAGATATGGTATAGAAGTTTTATATGAACCTTTGTTGGTTGCAGGGGCATAGGGAAGAACAACACATTTTTCACTAAGTAAACCTATCCTTATATTAATCGCTATATGGTATCTTAACTGAAAGCTGAATGATTTCGAGAAACCAAACCTCAGGAACCAAACGCTCTAAGAATTTGATATCTTCGAACAAATTCCATATTAGATGTCATTTCTGGACACTGCACTGCTTTTCTCTCTAAGAAAAGATAGCCTCACTTGGGAGCCTTCTTCTTCAATGATCTTGGTGATACTGGGACTCTACCATGCTTCATTAGAAGCTCTGATTGGTTTCACAAGTAGGTATGATCCAGGTGGTATAGCAACTCGTCTTAACGAGCTGGCGATAGCTAGCAACAGTTAACATGTACAAGTAGAACAAGACTAGAATCCTTAAAAGCATATATACATATACGTTCGACCTAGTTGTGCACTTTATTTTGTCTGTTTTTTTAGAAGTACTAAACATGATACCAAAATATTTTACTCAAACCTAATACTGAAGTCGATGATGACTCAATTTCTGTCACACTACTGTGTAACTTGATAGATCGGTTATAGTAGGTTAACACAATTTGTTTGCGTCTTCCTATTAAATACGATACACAATTAACAACCCAGATTAATTCTTGGAAATTTGATTTGCACGAATGACAAATTGGAGACTTATCAAGTTTATGACATTTGTTTGTCGAAATTCCTGAATTTTTGATTAGTTAACTAAAGTTTGCCATTTGTTTTAATCTCGAATTCACACATTTGCATATTTTGTGTACCGAAACTATTTTTATCATTTGATTCATTATCCGAGCAAAATATGTGAAAACCTTGAAAACGTCATGCATTGACATGAAGTTTTGTGGAACATGCCAGACAGTTGTCTGAACAACGCAAATTCGACAAATTTTCACGAACATTTAAAGTGAATTGATGTCACCTGGAAAGATGAGAATGACCAAAACAACAAGACTCTTGGTGTAGTGTTTTAGAATATCTTTTGAATAGGGCTTATAGCTTACATAGAACCTAACAGACAACCTTGAGGTATTCTAGATGTGCAAATAGTCAATGTGTACCCTTTGTGTTCTACCAACCAGAAATGAGCTGATATTACGGAAAGTCTTTATTTTTTTCTCTCGAGTCATGGATCTCCCGGAGCTTTGGTTTGACGAATTAGTGGCATGCCACAAGGTAGTGATTTATCCTTCTTCTATAGAATATAATTCTCGATGATCTTGGTAGGATGCCTGGTAGGAAGAACAGAATTCAAAGTGATTGGAACGTTTTTCATCATTCTTTCAACATATCCAGCTTGGTCCCACGAATGAGACTGAGAGCTACGTTTTACTAAGTTTTATTAGCAGTTTTACTACACAAAATTGGTTCACAGAAATACAAAGTCCCTCCTATACAAGAAGACCATTCGGCTTCGGTCTTATGATCCAACTTGATCCAACATAGTTGGCTTTTATTTTGATCAGGAATGTCAATTCAACTTTCTATTTGTGTCAAAAGAGTACGCATAGGAGTGGTACATATCCCTACTGGCTGCCAAACTGTCTGTTGGTCAGGTTAGGTATACTGAGCTAGGACTCACTTAGCATTCAGTGAAAGTGTGGTAACTACTGCGATCAAAACATTGAAAAGCAACAAGGCGGCTAAAGTTTAATGTTTTCCTCCGAATTTTTAATCAATCAGGGCCAACGGAATAGAATAGACCCTCTGTATCAATAATAGAAACACATATGGAAGTTGGGAATCTTCCTGATCGAACCCGCCGGTGTCCCAGAAATATCTGCAAGATATTTCGAAAAATGTGGTAATCACAGTAGGTATACTGTTTCCAAGAACTTCATCATGAACTGGGCTTACACTAAATAGGAAACAAATAGAATAGGGATTCCCCCTATAGAGAACAGACTCATAGACTACTTCGATTGATAGAAATTCAATTTAAAAAAATAATTCAAATCGATGAAAGGATGGAATGTCCCACTGAATGTCCGGAACGGAACACAAGATTGCCTCAAAGGACGCCCATATGTCTGTAGGTTTATACGGAGTGTTCATTGATTGAAAAGATCCAAATTTTCAAGTAAAGGGAACTATTCCCAACCATTTCTGTAAATTATAAATACAAATATTTGGCCCATCAAGGCCATGGAACCCAGGGTCTAGCTTCTCACAACTATTCGTATTGTGCGTGTTACATTCTTTACACGAATGGAAGGGTCCTTCTGTTTAATGAAGGGCAGTGTCTCATTTGAGAAGCATTTTCATGACAGTTATACTCTCGAATGTTTGTCAGAGGCTCGCCAGAGGTGGGGTCGTGAAATAAAATTTAGATGTTGTCTAGGGATTAAACCTGGATCTCCTTCCTCCGTAGTTCAACGCACTAACCACTTGAGCCGCAGCACTCACTATTTCTGAACAATAGAACAAACAGAGTAAATGTAAACTAAAAGTCAACTTAACGAGTATCCTTAATTTTGCTTAGAAACTATAAGTAGATCAACACCGGCACTTGTGACCAAACATCTACAACCATTGAAAGATATGAAGGCTAGTCCGCCTGGGGAAAGGACATATAAATCAGCAAAATTCCTCCTCGAGCATGTCGCAAATATGATTGACTCTATTCACGACATCCTCAGTGCGGTTTGCCAAAGGAGTACCGGTGATGGAACTAGGTAGTACAACTTGACAGGGACTATTCCTTATCCCTTCGTATTAGGTGAACTCGGTTGTTGTGAACTCGGATGATAACATTACTCCAGTCAGAAACTATAGGTTTATGGATGTACATATAGAAATTGTACTTTGGTAATCAATTGCTTCACTGCCAGATCTCTGCTATGGCCAATCTTAAACAAAAATAGGACCACGGGACTCCTAAAACACACGAGAGGAACCCTCTCTATGATAATTAATATTCTACCCGGCCACTGTGCTATAGGAAGGCATGCTCAAAGTCTGGGCATTCCCTACAATGACTTTTGCAGAAACTGTAGGGTTGAGGAAGAAGAGAAGACAATCTGTCACCTCCTATGCACATGCCCTGCACTTGCCAACATTAGAAAGGCCACACTAGGTAAATACTTTTTCAGCGATCTCAATGATCTGAACACCGCCTGCACGGCTAGAATTGGCTCGTTCATAAAAAGGAGCGGATGGTTCCAGGAGTAAGAGGGTGACACACCCACCTTACTAAACGGCAGCACAATGGAACTTCCCTGGTCTAAGTGCATCCTCTTCGAGGGCAGGTCTAGACCAACTAACCATCCAACCAATTGCTTAAAACTGGCAGACATGTATAGACAGTACTAGAAAAAGGTACTGTGGGGTACTTGTGGTGGCTATAATGGCAATTGTCGGTACCTGGAATATACAACTGACAGTATATGTAGTGATGGCAACTACTCCAAGAGTTCCGCATCCATAGTGCTCTACGGATCATAGACTGGACCCATGCGAATAAAATCATACAGAAGGGAGAGTATCGACGTTCTTTCCCGACAAGCCCAGTAGAAATACCTCGCTAACCGGGCAATAGTAGTGACGTTGCCGGCACAAGACGATTCCGAAAAGTGTTACAGGTTTGCACTTACAAGAGCAGTCATGGGATCAATTTGACAAAAAATGCTGGACCCACCAAGTGGCCCTCATCTTAGACGATTCGATCAACTTAGAGCATGAGACCTGACCTTGATAGTTATCACTCCTGGCTTTTTCAGAGCCTATAAGTACCTCAATAGTTTTGAGAACAATGTCAGTCCCTATTGCCCAACCTACCGGAATGCCAAAGAAAATGTGAAGTATATTATGTTCCCTTGCCTGGGGCACGATGCAGAGAGGCATCCATTTAATGAAAATTTAGTAAGAACCTACTCCAGTCAGTGTTACGAAGGAGATTATATAAGAAAAGTTAGTTCCATAGCAATAGGAACAAGAGTACTAGCTAGCTATCGGCGACCAACTGTTTCGTGCTGTTGGCTGGATCTTTGGCTAAGATTTTCACTTCGATCCAGGAGACCAGCGACCCAATGATGATTTTCAACAAATTGAGCAATCTATCAAATGGTCCACAACTAGTTTTACTTCAGAGGATCAGCGTTCTGGCGATCGCTGTTCGAACTGATGAAATAAGGAATTAGTGAGGCAGCTTGTGGAGAACATCATTCTTCTTCTCTTGTTACACAAAGTTGTTCTTTAGATTCAGCAGTCTAGAAAGTACGAACTAAACAAATGTCATTCACAGGACAGATTATAAAAAAACTGCCACCGGAAGACAGGCCAACACTCGGACTAATGATGTGAGAGGAAAAAAAATAAAAAGTTCAATGTCCTTATAGCGATATCGCATACTTTTCACTTTCCTTTCATGACAACATGCAGATGCGGATTGCAGATGTACATTGACACAAGTCCACTCGTAAGTAGGACACCTTTCTCACACAAATTCTTACCAAATTTCCTTCCGGTAAATTTATTGCAAAATTTTGAAAATATTAACACTGAACTCAAACACACATTAGTACACGATTCCCGTTTGTCTTATTTAAATGCAGTGGATCTCAGAGTATGTACCTCACAATGTTCACTAACCGGTTCTGTTCAAGGCAACCGTCCGCTCAGTCCAGACGATCAAAGTAAACTAACATTACGCAAAGTATCTAGGTATCTGAAAGCCAAACAAATTGCTACTTTGGTTAAACACTGAATACAAGTTTGCCACTTTCCATCCAAGAGATAATAATGTTGTGGGCGACAGTCGTACACATAAGTCAGCTTACTCAGTGGGCAATTCACAATCCAGAAGGGCTTGCAAATCGTATTCGTACTCATGTTCCTACTCGAATCTTATGGAGAGTTCTGCTTATCAGAGAATGGTTTTTGTTTATATTTTGTTTTTGACCAGTGAAAGCCAGAAATAAAATTGTAAATAAAGTAAACTTTTAGGAACTTTGTTACATTTCGAGTATTAGCGGCGCGATTATTCGCCGAAGGTCGTTTTGCTTGATCCATCTGTGGTGGTACACCAAGTTTTATTTATGAGTTCCAGTGAATCATTTGTTTTTTGGTAAACAATTGTGGGATTTTTACTTTGCCAAATTAGTGAATTCTTGGTATTCAATCAAATAGCGATCTGTTTTTATAAACGCAACGTCTCACGCTACTAAGTTTTGTATGGGAATATATGGGTTTTTCTATCTTCGTTGGATGGGGATTCCTTTAGCGTCATCACGAAAGTGATCACGTTAAGGTAGAGCATATCTCTAACCTCAGTATTCCGAAGCACGTTGGAATGATTTCTTCCCGATCCACAGAAAAGGGGGGCCCTTTAAACTGCGCCAACTACAGAGCCATTACACTTTGTATATAAGATCTTGTCGACCGTATTGTCGACCGTAAAGAACTGATTGGCGGCTTTCAGCTCACAATGGACTAAATATTCACATTACGGCAGATCCTTGGAAAAAAGCCAAGAGGTCCCCTCGCCATCACAGCATATGACAGCTTTTATAGAAACGAGTTATACAAAGCCATATCTAGTTTCGACATCCCTGCCAAACTCATCAGACTGTGCAGAATGACGATGCAGACCACTCGCTGCTTCATAAAAGTCGGAAATAATCTTACAGAGACCTTACCAAACAGAGGTCCAGTTTTCCAACACCAGAGGTTCAGTTTTCCAAAAGTCTGTGCAATTCCTTGCATGCGCTGATAGCACTCATATCATCTTGGAGCAGAAACGTGGAAAATTAGGTTTAGCTGTGAGGGCAAAACATTGACGAATCGGAGAGAACGTCACAAAGGACAGCTTTAACCTTCAGGTAGTTAGGGACTTTGTCTACCTCGGTTCCGCTATAAATTCTGACAGCAACATAACTTAACGCAGAATTACTATTGCAGATCTCTATTTCTTTGACCCAAGATGGGAATTGAGTAGCAAGGCCTTGTCAAGAAACACCATGGAGACTCCAGTTTTGCTTTTTTCGCGCAGAAGCATGGACGTGAACAAACACAGATAAAAATATCCTTGGTTTTTGGCGCAAAAATCTTTGAATAATATTTGGAGAAGGAGATTTCACTACGAGCTGGTCAGACAAGTACGCATCAGTCGCCTAAGATGGTTAGGTTTAGGTCCAACGCTCCGGGTCGAAGAGTTATCGATTTAGCAGGATAACGTCTAAGATTAGTCAACCCAGCCAGGATGTGACCTCCTAGGTTTGGATAATTGAAATCCATTGCACAAGGTTTCGTCTTCCGAACGAGCTAATATGCTCGTTGCTACTCCCAGGGATGTGATCTTGGGTATATCCATGTGTCCCGCCAGTGGTAAGGTTCCCATATTAGGTTGACCTGGGAAGAGTTTGGCAAGATATTAAGTTTCTTCTTGCATTCCTTCACCAATTTCGATTTAGTTCTTGGAGGGCATTTAAGACATCTTGACTATCCAAGCAGATGTTAAAGCAGTTTTTCCGGTACTCTTCAGAATACCAAAAATCTTCACCTGAAAGGCATCCGCAAATTGTCCAGTTGAACTGCAAATCTCCATCTATCCTTGAATACTTATATTCCGAACTCGTTTGCTCCGTGTTTGGGGAATCGAACTGTACACCTTGTATTATAATGGTATTACTTACACTACAGGTCTCTCGATCTCGATGATATTCTGATTTCTTACGTCAGAAAACTGTGAACTTAATTTTGTCATCATGGACGTATGCAGAATATGGAAGATTCGTCATTATAAGTATCCACCTACGATAAACAAGTTTGTCTTACCAGCTAATTTGTTTTATCAAAGTTCGGTTTATCGCAATCATACCTTTTTCAATTTTTAAATTTTCAAACTTGAACATCTGTTAAGTTTTGATTTCTACACAGCGCCATCTGTTGGTACATAGGGTACGGGGAACAATGCTATCGTATACTTGAACCATTTGACTAGTGACATCTAGGTTTTAAATTGCACATGAAATATTTTAGGTTCAGTTGCATTTCAATTAAAAGTTTCGATTTATAGGGAGTAGTGCTGTTTTGAAAATTATATTTCTAGTCATCATCTGTTCACAGACTATTATCAAAGCAATGAAACAATAAAAAATGTGTTAAGGCATTCTTTCCAGCAAAGCAAGAAATGATAGATTAATGTTATTTTTGATTTGTTTTGTTTGGTTTGTCCTTTGTGTCCGCTTATGTAGTACATCGCGGAGTTTGTCCAGTGTTTCCATTGATATGTGATTTCCTATTCCCTTTCTACTACCACATTGTATACGTTTGGTGTAATTTTATAAAACTGATCTGCCCCTATTTCTATTTTATCTATCAGAGTGGGTTGTCTGGTACCACAAGCTTTTTACCATCTGAATGAAGACTGGTTTTCAAATCTGTTCCTTGTGCTGTTCTTTAGCTAAAAGCCAGTTTCAATCCAACTAAGGTTGAGACTGCTTAAATCGAATATCAGTAGAACGTAAATCACCAAGAAAAGACTGTTTGTGTAAAGACTGTCAACTTGCATCGAAAGTATTTGTAAGTTTTTTTTAGATAAGCTTAGAGAATTTCAATATCCAGAAGAGCATGGGACAAGTGAGTACATTGCACAGTAGAAATTAAATCGAGACAACAAATATAAAGGGAAAATTTGCTTGACAGTTGTTGACATACCCTTAGCGGAGCAAAGAAGTCGCGTGAGCGGCTAAACACTGCGGAAAAAAGGGTGAAGTCCTCTTAGAGAGTAAAGCGAACCAACTACATCAAACTTGAACGGAACCAAATTAACTCTACGATAATTTGGGACTTCTGTCTCATTTTCGACAAAAAAAAGTTGGGCTTGTGTCTCGATAGGGTGATAGGGGCCGATAGCTAAATTTGTATTGTGTACATCTGAAAGTACAACTTCAAGTTCATCTAAAAATACAGTAATTTGAAAAACGACAAATTTACTATCCGGTATACCTTACAGTGGCCATTAAGGAACTTGTATCTATGAGGTCTGACCTCAAGATGATATGCAGATGATGATGATCTATCTATCATTGATATTCATACATACATACATATCCTCATCTAGACAATTTATTAAGGACAGTGTAGACGCTTAAAAAAATATTTTATAGCCATGTCTTAGCTAATGTGGAATGCCCCGGGCTGGTATGAGTACCAATTTCTTTCATCTCATCTCTTTAAAGGGCTACCTTCGCTGCATTCGAATGTATTTCATTCTGCTCTTGAAAGATCTGATAGGTCACCTAAGATAAGAACAGGGACATCTACTGAATAAGGCAGATTCCAGATCGGTATACCCATTTTTTTTTAGTTAGCACCACACAAATTAACTAAACAAAAAAAGGTACCCCTTGCTCCAGTACAGTCCAGAACATGGCAGGAAAGATGGAATCAGTCAACGAAGGGAAGATGAACCCATCGACTTATACCGGATTTACATAAATGGATGGACCGGCACCACGGAGAAGTGGATTTTCTTCTCGCCCAGTTCTTAAACCGGCACGGCTGCTTCAGAGCTTATTTAAACAGGTTTGGGCTTGATGAATCTCCAAATTGCTCAAACTGTGGAGAGGCCAGAGAGAATGCAGAGCATGTGCTCTTTCAGTGCCCACATTTTCGCTTGGAACGCAGATGTCTTGAGGAAACAATTGGAGAAATACCAACTCCGGAGAACATATGTTGACATCGAACGCAGTATGGAGTACTGTGAAACAAACAGCAGCGATGATCAAAAGCAACTTCGGCGGCTGAAAAGCCTCAGGGAGAGCAAACCAACCCCCCTCAGAACAAGAAACGTCGAGCAGGGTAAGAAGAGCACAAAGGGTGTGGGTTAGTACGTAGGCATATTCCTGGCATCGAGTATTCAGGATTGCGAATCAGTAGCCCCACTTACTGGTATCTTTAGAAGATTACACATCCATTGGCGCAGCAAAAAAAAAAGCAGTCATCGTGGTGATTTTCAAACCATAGGCACACCATACCTCGAATTACTGAGAGATACTATGTGTTTAAATTACGTCTAAGTCTCAGCGACTCTAAGAACCCCTGACCAGTGCTATATCTTTGACTTTGATTTCCAGCAGAATGTATAGATCTCAAGAAAGGTGTGCCCTAGTTGTGCTTGTAAGTAGCGATATAGTATCTTCAATGGGCTACCACACAATCATTAGAATCCATCTTCTCCAAGGTCGCTCTATATTATCGCATAAAAAAAATAGGAACAATTTCAAATCCATACAAATCCATACAAGTTTAGATGTTCCAAGTTTTAACTTTAACTACATATACGATTACATGTACGATTAGAGGGACGTTATCTGCATAATTTCGGCGAAATTGTGTATGCATAACCAAAACATCTAATTCCCTACCACAAACTGTATCGCAATTGAATTTATCACCGAACAAAACATATTTGCTGCACATCTGGACGTAAACAGTCTTTTATTCGTTTTATCTGGAAGCAGAACATATGCGGGGCAGATATCGCTTACAATTCCAACAAACCAACTGCTAATTAAATTAATCATCGCCATTGCCATCGCCACCGCCTTATTGTTCCCTTATCACAATCTGCAGCCTAGCACTGGACAGAGAAGCCAGCCCAACCTTTTAATGAAATAATAAAGCGATCAACACAAGAATATAGTGCACACATTCACACGTCTTCTGTGTGCTAAACTGCGATCAGCTACTCACACTCAAACATATCATCCCCTTGTTCAATAGAGTTGAGTGAGTACTTTACTGACCGTTGCCTTAAGGAATTCGAAGTTGTAAATTTGATTTCTGCCTGTCTGAATACTGGGATAGGGTTGCCATAATATTGGAAGTTTTCGACACCAAGCATCTTATTTCTTATTTTTCTGTCCATGATGTTCATAAAATCCTAGGAAGCCTGAGCTAAATCTGTGACCGCATCCATTCGAACATAGGTTTTCCTCTATATCTAGGAGAAAACCTGCTACTTGGCAGGTTAGTTAGTATACTCATTTTTCTCTCTGTTCTATGACAACGGACCTAGAAAACACAGGTCTTGATTTTCGAGACGAGCTTCTCTGTACTTTGTTCTGTGATCTTGGAGAAAGATTACAGTCGAATCTAGTTCGGATATAATGGGTTGATGTAGGGTTGTATTTATAGCTCTATACATGCCTTTAGAATGACCGCTAAGATTACGACATTGTCATTGTTTTTAAGAGCCCCTTCTTTATATTTTTGCTTGGAACACTTAGTCCAGTAGCGTCTGCAGCTGCCCCGTATCATCCTCATCAAGAAATGAGATTCTGGGAGAATACTTCTTATACAATTTGGAAATTTGTCCATAAATCGAATTTGCTCCAGTAGTAATGAAGGGAACTGGCTCATGTGGTAGCACATTGGATCTTCTAAGGTCCAAGTGTATCCTATCGTGGACGTAGAATTCCCATCTAACCTTAAACCCAAAAAACCCAGTTTAGTATCCTATCTATCTATGCTTTAACATAAGGTCTCAAAGATGTGTGTCAAATGTTCTTGAAAGAAAAATAAATAAATATTTGGCGCAACAGGTCAATGGGACCCATGACCTAGCTTCTAACAACCACTCGTGCTGCCTTCTGTTTAATGCCGTGTCCGAAGGGCACGAGAAGCTTTCTGAGGACAGTTGTACTCTCTTGTTCTTGAAAGAAAGGTTCGTAAAAAAACTGTTGGTGTTTTCTGGTATCCAAAACTCGAACCCCAATGTTGACGGTACAAGATTACAATGTACGAGAAAATCATAACGTTTACGACTTTTGCCTCGTAAGTCTCCTCCACTTTTGACATGTATGATGGCTGTAGGCTGGTTATACTACTGCATTGATTACGGATATCGGTCCATTATCGCACAATCTGTGCTCTTTTCTAATCTATCCCCACAATCCAAAGTAAACGCTTTAGCTTTGAAGTTCATATAGGTGTTTACTACATCAAAACCGACAGGCGGGATTATCATAAAGAAAATATTTCAAAGAATTGTGTTTCTTTGCACAAGCTCCCCAGACTGTAGTATTACTTGAACTTAGAATATCAGGAAATTCGTAGTCTGTAGTTTTTTCCTGTTGAGCGACAGTAAAAGGACCATTAGAGCTATTAGAACATGTTTGCAGGATGAGTCGTCAATATGTAAATTTCTGTATAATAAAACTCTTAGTAAATCAATCGAAGCAGTATCTAGGAACTGCCTTATGGCAGGATAGACCCACTGATGAATTTCATACCTTGCTCACGTGTCAGAAAAACTAAGAAAAGCTTGGATGTTTTTGACTCGACATGCATTGCCTAATGAACTCTTTCTATTCAGGACCACTTCCAGGCATTCACAGGAAAGTCAAATGGATTGGTGGTGACATACTTATATGTACATGAAGCTCCGACTCATCTTATTTTCTTTCTACTTTCATCGACATATCTGTGGCCATTTGATCCGTAGATGTCTGGCTTTACGTAGTCAGCAACAAGAGTCAGGCCCTAACATGTAGTTAGATGAAAATGCTTGTAATGCTTCCTACCAACTACATTTTGAAGCACGCTTTCCAGTAGAAAAAAAGTTAATACTTTTAAGACTAAAACTTAGTCTTTAATTCGAATAGATCAAGGCTACCATGCATTGAAAGCTGTACAATACATGTTTGCCTTTCTTGTTACAGTGAAGGGAAGATTTGTTTAAAGCTTTGAAAGAGACTATCTGATTTTGCTTGACTTTCAGACTAACCTAACTAACTAACTAGCTTTATTCGATATAAAATTAGTTAGAACACTTGTAAGCAATTAGCGGGGCTACATGGATATAAGACGAGTAGTGCGATATCATACATCACGATTCAACACCTTGCCTCTAACATATCCGTCAATGGAATAACCTGCTAACACTTCCAGTTAGTCTGCACACTTTAAGTGGGGTATTAAGGATGCCTACAGTCTATCATTCAATGTCTCGACATCCTTTTTTTTGAAGGCTAAACTCATCTTATAAAATTGTTACATACAGTACTGCCCCATGAAGCCAAATAAATGTTAAGTTAACCGTCATTTTGTTTATAGAATTCATACCTGCGAAACAATAGCAGAATGCTTATTCATAAATTGAAAACGCAGCCCTGGCAACCCTATTCATGGGAATTCAAAGGAAAATCCCTCATTATGCCAGGAAACGTTTCACATTTCGTACATGTGTGTTTCCCTTCGTTTTTTCCCATTACCGCATCTGATCAATAGTCGTGTAGGCCCCTTCGGTGCGCGAGTCCTGGCAATGCAGCCAGTATTTCACGTTCGTTGAACTCAATGTACATTTGAGTGGAAATACATTTTTCTGTGTGTTTATCCGTTATAAGCCAAATTCCCTGCGAATGGTTTCTAGGCAAGCGAGGGCGCCTGCAACGATTGTATTCGAGTCGAGGTCCCTTCCCTACGGTGTTGTGTTCTTTCCTACCCCCACTCGAGTATTTTTTTTTGTTTTATTATGGAAGCAAGCGGCTGCAAGTCGAACTCATTATTTTGAGTATTATTGTCGTTACTGTGAGCGTGAACGTTACCGATTCGTGTTCCGCCGGTCGTACTTGCAGTGGTTGCCGTACTTTTGCGTTGTTTGGCTTGTTTTGTTGTTATTGTGCGGACCGACCGACTGACTGCTATTGTGTCGTGTGCAGAACATATGTTTCTGTTTGTTGCTGTAATCAGAGTGAATATCTGCGGAACGGCGAAGTTGCTCGTATAGAGCAGTGCGAGTGGCGGAGGAAGTCTGGCCTGTGCTGTTGTGGGATTACGTCCGGCGAAGATTATAATTTAAGGATTGACGACTCTGCTTCCGAACACTACATTGTAAGTACATTTCCAAATGCTGCTTTTGTATCATTTATCCAAAAATAGATTGTTACCTCTTGCGTCTGTGAATGAGTTTCATCATCTTTAATTGAATTAATTGGTGCTGGTCCTGCGCAGTGTTTGCATTTATTCGTTTAACATTTTGTTGCTTTTCACTCAATTGAAATACGAATTGCCCTCAGTGAAGTGTCGTTGGAGATGAAGTATGTTTGTGGCTTATCGCTGTTGTGGGTTTATTTCAAATTGATACTAACGATGTAGGATTTAATTATTTTGACTGAAGGGTTGCTTTCTGGAAAGTTTTGTTTTAATGGAAGCTGTGATCCAAAGTGCATTAGACGAGTCCTACACTAGCAGATAGAAATCGGTTTTTGTATTTTTTGGTTTCTTTACATTTCGGTACAAATTTTATTTCAATATATTGTTTGGATCTGACCAATATGAATGGATTGTAACATCATTTAAATGTCCTCCAGGGGAGTTGTTGCAGGATCTGATTCTGATAAGATAATTTTCGATGACTTTTCGACAAGTATCGTAATTTGAGGAATATTTGTATTCAAAGTGTCAAATGTCAAGAGTGTCAGATTGTCCCCAGAAAAAGAAATCCAACGACAACAAATCACACGGTTTTGGCGGCCAGTTCGCATTACCAAAACGCGAAATTTCAATAGTGTTGCGTGAGATGTGGCACCGTCTTATTGAAGCCACATGTCTTTCACCTCGATATTCTCGACATGAGGACAAAAAACAAATTGGTTGACATTTGGCTACAACGATGAAAATTGCCGGTGACCGTTACACTTTCTTTATTTTCGAATGATACCACCAGACCAAACTCCACACCATATAGTGTCCTTTTATGGATACAATGATCCTTCCCCACTTTCATTTGGACTTTGACTTTCCCATAATGCGACAATTTTGTTTGTTAACGTTTCCACCGACTTAAATGAGCCTCATCGGTGAAGAAACTGTTGTGTGAAAATTGGTCATCCAGACGCTGATGTCATCCAATCGGCGTATGTTCTTTGCATTCCGTGGTCAGCTGGTTTCAATTCTTCAAATGCTGGGCTCGTCGTGAAATCGATAGATTTGGATTTTCTTAAACACTTCAACACTAACGGCAGCCATATTTTCTGTAGAGCGTGCATTTTCGATGGTGGATAGGCCCTAAGACATCCAGTCTCTTCAAATTATTTTTAAAAAATTCCCTATGGGACGCTTAGATTGACTGCTCGCATTGCGCTAAACGTCTCTACTACAGAATAACATGCCTTAGTAGTGGAATCAGCAAGGATGAGGTAACTAGTTAACACTACCCATTACGCCATCGCAAGTTCCCATAAGAGCTCAAGGATTTAAATTTGAAGACTGTGCTGGTCAAACAAATTGTCTCCCTCTTTAGCAGCCAACAATGCTATGCATAATTTGAATCTGTGTCTGCGACTATTGTCCTATTGTAGAACAAAGTTTCTTCCAATTGCCCTGATGGTATGACGTTGTCCTCCAGAATGTCCTAATATCCTTCTTTCCTTAAAATTCTTTCGATGCGAATGATATTTCCAACTCAATTAGAACAAAAGCATCGCCACACTATAATACCAGGTTCGTGCTTCACAGTTGATACAACATAGTCTTGCCACATTTATTTCTGGTCCGATAGCCTCGTGCCTTTGCCCAAAATACCACATATTTTTAACCCTCCAGTCCTCGACCGTCTAGGTTTTATGCAAATTTACCTTTTAAAACTGCGAAGATAGCAAAACAAGCGTCTCTCTACTGCTATTCAGCTTTTGTGTATACGTATTTCAGAAGTTGTAAAAACGTTGATTCCTCTTGCATGTGTTTATCCAATTTCTAAGAGAGCTGAAATTGTGTTAAGGTATGTATTTTGTCAGTGGATGCTCTCAATCTAGATGGAGTAAAGGGAAGAAGGTTTATTGGAAAGTTACTGTACGACTTCAGCGAAAGTAAATAAATAGTATCTGCCAGTGAAACCAAGAACATATTAATTTAGAGGTTCAAGAAGGATGATTTTTTAGTAAAGTTCTGATTGTTGAATTAGTTTCTTCTACATCTATTCGCTTTTCGTTCATCATTGACAATTAAGATATCGCTTCTCCTAATTGTGTTGCCCATAGTCGTTTGATGGCTTTTTCTCTCGAAAAAATTTGTTATAGAACCCATTCAGTCAGAATCTTGAAAATATTTCATAGATGTCGATTGACAAGCGTTTATACTGACGGTTTACGTCACAGTTTGATTTTTAAACTTATTGATTACTTAATTTTGCCGCGACGGAAAGGTTCGTCCATCGGTAGAGACAATAGTCCCAAGGTATTGAAAACTCTTAACTCTCTCAACCGTTTGTCCAGCAATGCATACATGAGTTGATAAGGTCGGTCCGAGGCTGATCGTTTTTGTTTTTACAGCCCAACGACGTCTGCCTCCCTCTCCACGTTTGCTGTTATTTGGTGAAGGTCCATAATTCGTCGGCGTAGTCGAGGTGTTTGAGTTCAGATGTAAGAGTCCATCAAATTCCTCCGTTTCCTGTTGATAAGGCCGCATTTAGCATGTCCCTAATCACCAATAAAAATAGTATTGGTGAAAGAAAGCAGCCTTGTCGAACCCCACTTTGGTCTTCGAACAATATTGTCTTAAGCTTGCACAATCATTGGTTTGTTAGCATAAATAAGCGACTTAACACGTTTTCTCAAGAAATGATACAGTGGCATTTTCTTCCTGGCCGGGTTCCATTGAGAGTAACGTAAAATACAGCCGCATATAACTAGTGATGGGCAAATACCCGGTAAATACCCATGTAGAGGCGGTATCAACATCAGCACATGCCTTTTCTGCTAAACTATTTTAAGAAACAAAAGATTGGATATCTTACAACAAAACATATAAGTACGCACTGTTGGTCCTCTTGGTGTCTATGAACATTGTGTTGTGATCGTCGCTGAAAATCTGCAGAAATGTTCATTTCATACAAAATTGCATTTCCGTTGCAAATCTGTTTTCCTCGTCCTTAGCAGCTTTAGTTCGTTTTGCTAAAAATTTGGAACGAACTCCTTTCTATATTTTCGACTGAGTACCTTATGTGTTCATTCTTCTGGAGAGCACTACATTATTAATTTCTCTTTGACTCATAGACTTAGTTACCTATTTTCCCTCTCTAACGCTTAGTATGACTTTGTCCCCTGCCCTAATGGAGAAAGACGGTGTACACTAGACAAATTCGAAAAGGTACAACTTGGGTTTAAAAATCTTACTTTATCTGTTGACACACATTCAAATAAGTTACGGAACATTGTCCAATGGATCACCCATCGACAAGATCTCCAACTTGGATGTGAATCACTAATAGAGTATATAGAAAACGTTAACTGATACAACCAGAAAGGGCTTCCATTGGCCTTCCGTGTTGTGTTCTACATGCTTTCACGTAAAGGATCATATCAAGGATACCATTCATCCATCTGTAATCTTAGTGCACATGATTATATTTAAAGTATTTTTGTTGTTTATTAAAAAATTGGCAAAAATTTTGCATTGATTTCAGATGCTACCACCAACCCTGTACACCACTGATGATAGCTACACCATCATCCAACGGCACGAACCCCAGCACTATGAATCGAGTTCGTGTGCTCGCCCGCAGATGGCATGGCAAATGTACGAACAGCTGCTACGTATCGCCAACAACAACCGACAACAAAAACAATCTCCTTCAAAGGACGACCAGATAGATACGAAACGAGTGTGGTTGGCTGCATTCACAGGACCCAGTTTATCCTATCGTCCAGGGGTAGTAGCAGGTGTTGCAGAACCCCTCTAAAAAAAAAACAACGATAACGTACAATCACCGATGGTACGGACAGATATGCCTGTTTGTTTTGAATGAATAATATCCTTCTGCCATCGCTGCTGCTACTGCACTGATTCCAGGTGCAATCAGGACAACGTTTTTTTTATTTGCGTTTGTGTTTCCCTTTTATTTTATTTTTAGTTTAACTCGAATTTATGTATGTACCAAAAAAAAAATGTATTTGTTCTCAAATTTACTAGTCAACTGATATTATAAACAACATGCCATTGAAGTTTTTATGTTCTCTTAGTGTTAATGTTAAATGCAATAAAAAGTTTAAATTAAACAATTTTATGGTATTTTCTGTTCTTTTATTGTGATTTGGTTTGCAGCGCTATTTACAGAAGGGATTAACTTAATGTCTATGACTAGAGTTTGCTTGAGACTAGGATGTGAATTACCATCACTGTACTAAATGGGGATGCCCTCTTCGACCTGTCCGACGAGCTTCTCGCGAAGTGTTCTGTAGACCACACTGTCCGTGGGAATACCTTCTCGCTGGAGAAAGAGTAGTGTTTCACGAGCACACATTGCAAAGCCTAGAGCCTCTGCTTCGTGCCTCTGGCACTGCCTCTCGACCTGATGGTGGTGTTCATTCAAATAGAAGGAAATCTCAGAGTCTGCATCTTCTTCATCGGGTAATCCATGTTCGTCACTGTAGTCCAAGTCACTCTCGAAGTCGTCCAATTCTTTCTGCAGTTCAACGATTTTCTGCAGTGCTTCGACAAGGATACTGTTTCTCGTGTTTGGCACTATCACTGGATCACGATCACTGGTGGGTGGCGTTGGCGGAGAAGGCGGTGGAGTACTATGATGTACACTAATCACTGATGGTCGTTGTTGGGGATGACAGCCTGGTTCCAATCTTTCTCGTTTATTATCCTGCGATGCGTGGAGTTGAGCATCTCGTTTTCTTTTAAGGATCAGTTTTCCGTTCATATTCGCGGCTCTACTTTCAATTTAAAATACACGAACTAGGCAATAATATTCATCACAGATACGAAGAACCGAAAAGTATCTCGAACCGTATTCAACGAAGTGATCGCGACGAATGCCGAAATCGATTTGCTGCAATCCGTGGTGAACTTGTACCATCAGAGCGACCCCGACCCCTACTGAATGTGTCTGACACACACCAGACCAGATCCTGTATTTGGTCGTGTGCGGCTGCTGCAATTTAAATGTGCGTGCGCGCGTACACCATAAACGAACCCCGAGCGCTTCCTATTTCGGAACAAGTTTTTCAAAAATACACGTTGTACTTGTACACTCTACATCAAAGGGCACGGGAAATGGGGAGGATTTCAGTGTGCTCGGCTCGTATGTAGGGGAAGAAGTGCTCTTCGCTTTGTTTTGGAAACCAAACGCACTCGCATCTGCCGGAGGTGTGTGTAAGGGCAGAACAGGAAAAATCAATGCAGCGAAAAGGGAAAGCAACACACAAAAATTTCGTAGACAACAAAGGCGCGAACAGTGTGTGGAACAAGTTAGAGTTGGATTTAGATAGTCTTGGACACTTCGGATGAGGAACACCTGAAAACAAGAAGGAGATCGATTTTATAGTGACAGTAGTTGAAACGATGCCATTTATAGAGAAGGGAGTACGATCGTTCCTTTAAGAACCACCAACGCTCAGCTAACGTGCATAATGAAGGTTCAAGCCTTGTTGATATATGTATGTATGTATGTATGCATGTACAACGAATCTCTGGACAGATCATTTTCCCTCAAACTTCTGCATGGTTTGTCTAAAGTATCGGTGACCAGGATTTTATTTGGCAAAAGTCCCCCGGGAATGAGATACCAATTTTCTTGTTTCTTTTCTTCTTTTCATTTGTCTCAGCGTCCTGATCTACTAAGTACGGATCCTGTTTCTAGGCTGATTAGCCCTCTGACAATAATATGGATGTCATTAGAAAGTCTTAAGGCCAATGGAGCACCAAAACCCTTCATTGAATCAGCATTTCTGTTGAAGAACATGGAATTAACATGGAGATACAGACTATCAGTGTTCACCTCCTTTATGTCGGTTGCAGCATTTGGAATACGTACTGTCTTCGGATTTTGCACTGAATGGTGTAACATCACCGTCTTGAGTTTGGGTCAAACTTCTTTTCCGAATTTGACACTGATCCCATAGGACTAGGAGTATGCCTTTGCTGAAAAAAGTTGTGGAGTATTATAAGGGTGAACGTTTTCTGCAAGTATTCGTTGTCTTGTTTAACACAAATCAGACGTTGTTATACGCAAGTCCTCCCAGGCCCTTTGGCACTGATAAATTTTGAAGTGAAGGACTGAGTGACCTCTAACAACATGCGCTGGCCATCTTCACAAACAATTTCCGAACACCTGTCTTGCTCAGACAAGACTAGAAAGCCTGACGCTTTGGTTGGCAAAGATTTTTTCAAAATGCTATGTATGTTGGGATATTTTCCAGGGACAGATGAAAGGAATCCAGACCAGACAAGTATTGAATTAATCTTGCTGAGGACATTTGCGTTTTTACTAATAGAGCGCTTTTTATGTAAACTATTGAACCGAATATACAGAGATTGTTCCTAACATTTCAAGAAGATAACTGTTACAGGGAAGAACAAGAAGTACAATGCCATCAGACACTAATGTGACTAAAGAGAACCCAGAGTGATTTGAGTGATTTCAGGACAGCGTTTCATTAACAAAAATATCATAGACCTGGTAGGGACCAGGAAAAAATAACAGACTTGACCACTGTTCTGTGGTACTATTACATAGTGTATAGCTCCACAAATTGGGTTATCGAAGGAGATGTGCTTAAGTATTTCGATTGTCGTTCTTTTGAGTTCAGGGGGCAGGCTACCTAAACCTATGTATGTATGTATGTATGTATAATCATGTTCCCTTAGAAAAGGGCTTCTAGAATCCGTTCTACATTTGCCCAGTTTCCACTAAAGACATGGAAAGGTAGACGTTTTCCTTTAGTTGATTGGATTAAGGATCGATTCCTAAAATAAGAAACAATTTTACATTTTTTCTTTCCAGTACTTGTTTCCTTTCTTTCAGACCCATACTGTAGTTTTTAATCTAGCAAAACGAAGCGAACATGTGCAGCCGGCGCAATTGTCATCACTATCGTGTGTGTTGCTTGCAGCCTACAACCTTCCTGTCTGTTAGTTCTCTTCCAATTCCCAATTTCCCTCGTTTTTGTTTTGTTTGATTCACATACGGAAACGGACGTTAGTTAAAAAGGGAAGGAACATGAATTTATGAGGAAAACGGTGCCATTAAAGAATTTACCACGAGGGTCCCTTTGCCGTGGCACAGACACCCCTTAATCCGCGACGGCGGCGCACGACCAAATAAAAACTCAGTGCCGAGGCGTGCTAGTGCGGGCAATTCACACAGTGCTTTATCACCGCTTCTATTCCTGTTGCAGTCTTCCCATCTAATTTTGGAGAGGACTACTACTTCACTCAAGGATTCGGGTGTGTAACAATAGCAGGAGGGGTTGCAAACTGTTTCTATTCACATGCTGTTTGGTTTGTTATTGGTATTCGAATATTCTTATTAGAAATTGAAGAGGACACGCCAGTGCCAGATTATTTGCTTAGATTAGGCGTGTACCCTTTTCGAATTATTATGCTTGACTGGAGGAGATCTGTGGGCTTCTCTCTTTGGTGCCCAGATCATTGTCCTGACCATGAGCCGTAAAACTTCAAAAGAAATCTACATATGCACAATTGCTCTCCAACTTTATCAAGTCATGATTCAAAACCTGAAGGTTGATCCGCACTTAGTGATGTTTCACACTCGTCACAACAGTTCCAAAACCCGCCACCTGATATGAGCAAGGACAATGAAAGACTACGTATTCCACAGTGTCGTCACTTTTTGTGGAGCTAACGCAGATAGTAATATCACTTGAGACCCTATACAATGTGAGGATTAGGAAAGGTGTATTGTAGTGGAGTGCAAAGAGTGTTCTCTTAATGTGCGGTGTCCTTTAGAGTCACAGCTGTCACATTACTATTGCCTCAGCTTGTATGATCAATCCCACATCAGCTTCTTGATTAGTGATCTCATACAATATTACAATTTTTAATTACTTTTGTATGAGTTGCAGGGACAAAGATAAGATGGAAACCGCCCTTCACCTTCTATGAAGCTTTCCCATTCCCTACGTAAGAAGCTTCCCTTGGCCTGAATAGATCCACGGTATAAAAGAAGAGTTCTTCTGGTCTAAGTGTGTTTGTACCTTGGTAAAGAAAACCAATGTAACTTGAAACGTATGTTTATGAAAATAGTACGAACCCTGAAAGATGAGGTCTACAGATGTACTGGCTTAAGTCTACGATACCATGACCTTAGCTAAAACGAGAACTTTTAGCATTTGGACAGTGGGATCAGAGTATGTGAACAGAGGAACAGGGGAACAGGGGAACAATTTGTATCTACTTTCATTCATATTTGTTAACAAGTCGCGTTAAAGCTCCCTGTGGACCTGGATATCAGACCATAGGCCTTCCGATATATGAATCGAAGATATGACAGGCACAGGACGTTGCTCGCCAAAGGTAGAAAAAAACCGAGACATATCATTCTCCTCAACCTTTCTTGATTGACCTTTCAGAGGTCCTCCGCTTGTGACATTTATTCAGAACTTTACGTTTCTAGGCTTGGGGGCTACAGTAAATTTGGGTGCGGTCTTAGCTTTCCCACACATGGTGCCAATATTCATCTCGTAGCTGAAATGTTGCGTCAGTATACTTAGTGACCTTTTGCGATCTGACGATGATCGCTTTTACCATTGCCTTTGTATAAAGCTTGCCTTTCTGTGGCGCCATGGGAAGCCCCAACCCAGGTTCAGATCCTGGGTAAATCATTCTCTGAACTTTGTATAATAACTCATTATTCCCAAAGATACCACCGTCTAAGGTAATAGATTGCTTTGAAAGTACAATCTAGAGCAGGTTTATCTAAAGCAGAGTCAGATGTACTGAGAAAACTCTAGAAGTTCAGTGCGGTTTGCAGACACGTGAATGCTTCCTCTAAAAAAAAATTAATAAATACTTGGCGCTGAAGGTCGATGGGACCCAGGGCCTAGCTTCTCAAAACCATGCGTGTTATATTCTTTACACGAATGGAAGAGGCCTACTGTTTAATGCCGTATCCGAAGGACAGTTTGTTTTTTGAGAAGCTTTCTCAAATGTACTCTCGGATGTTTATCAGACGCTCGCGAGAGGTGGGGCCGTGAAAAACTTTTTAGGTGTTCCCGTACTGGAATTCGATCTGGAACCCCTTGCTCCATAGTCCAACGCACTAACAACTGAGCCACGACGCCACGGAATGGTCCCTCTACTGACGCATAACTTAAGACCGGTTTTGCCTTTTCTTCGGTGATAACGCTCTGATCTTGTTAAAAGGAAGAAGGTACGAATTAACTTATTATTTTTAGAACGTCATCATCTAAATTTCTATTACCTAAGTGGTAGATTTAAAACGTGTACGAGTTCTTCCCGAATCTCTGCAGCGCACGTCTGTACAAGGTAACAGTCACCATTGGACAACATCCTTAGCCTGTTTGATTCTCTAAGCAGAGTATTAAAACTTTAAGTATGAAGCAAAACATATGCAGAAAAACTGTGCAACAATAATTAAATAAAAATTATAATGGTGAATCTACTAAATATGCACCTACTGACGGTGTCTCCCAAGTCCCAACTACCCTTGAATGCAGTGCAACATGTCCCTTCGTTACCATGACAGCTGCAGCACTTGCATCCCTCCGACATTGATGGCAAACACCCAGATAGCAGTATAAAATATACAGTCCACCCCTAGGGGTAGAAAATAGTGTTAGGTACGCATGTGTCTCACATTTTTCGACAGAGGGATCCATTATTATTTTAGGAACTATCATCGATGGACTGACAGATGCATTCGTTTCCCCTTGTGCCAAGGTCCCTATTTTATGCTACCACTTTTTTTTTTTTTTTCGTTTTGCGTTGTAGGGGATGGAATTTGTTTACCTGACTAAAGGACTCAACATACGATGATTGTATATTTCGAATCAATAATTTGATCCAAAATATGTACATATGTATGTGGTTCCCGGCGGTAGTACCATTTTATTTGATCGATTTGGTTGCTGAGACAACGAAAGAATGAGTGAAATTCGTCGTCGCTGGTGCACCACTTGAAGGCAAGGAATGTGATGTGTGATGTGTATACCTATTCTTTGACACGCTCGGCATGTCTAAATCAGTCAGACTCACAAATTACAAGCGGAGGTCCTAGAAGTGGCAATAGATGCCCGTGAGACTGTGCATCGTAGGTGAGGGTAATCGCTCAGCTTAAGCTTAAGGATTTTATAGTAGCAGTGACTACACTTAAGGGCATTAATTTTGGGGAGATTCCATCTGTCGACTGACAGAATATTAGAATTGATTTGGTGTATGGACTCTAACAAGTCATTTGAAGGTTGAATGGTTAACTACGCCTTACAGTGGGATGTCGGTCCTTGCTTTTTTAACAGAGTTAGCAGCAGAGTTAGCATCTTGACATTGACCCTACAAGTCCTTAAATAGAGTCTCTCAATATTGCGTTTGCATGTGGTCTCAGTAGGACTGATTGAACTGATTTATTGCTCTGATTCGATCAACCGAAAACACAGTGTGTTCATCGAAAGGTATGTTACCTCTTTGGGCTATTCAGCGTTATTCCAATCGAGTTCAACCATTGGAGGCAACATCATGCGGCGAAAATTTTACTCAGAAATTAACTTATTGTAACCAACGATCCACCACTATTCTGTATTCTCCAGCTCGCATCTCCAGAAATCCATTATCAAAGGAAAGTTTTATAGCCACTGTCGAGTATTTCCTTAATTTCATTTCATAGACAGTTTTGAGGCTCCTGGAAAAATGATTCTATTTCGCTGCCTACGTGCAGGCGAACATTAAATGTTCTAAGAATTACATAGATTTGTGTTGCCGGTTCGATGGCGCAGAAAGAATTTCATGCTAAACGCTTAGGAAGATGAGATATGGGGCATGGTACTCTCAGGGTTGAAATGAGAAAAACCTCCTCTCCCTTAGCGTTTTGAGTCAAATGGATGAAATCGAACAAAAAACTTAACCGAAAAACGTTTAGCGTATGATCTAGACGCTGGTGCACTCAGTTGGTCGCTATGTCGCGTTTTGGAAGAAGTTGGGTATACAGGGTCGAGAGTGAGAAATACCTCTTGGTGCACTTCAATTGCAATATCGCCTCCTACCTCCTCTCCCTTAGCGTTTTGAGTCAAATGGATGAAATCGAACAAAAAACTTAACCGAAAAACGTTTAGCGTATGATCTAGACGCTGGTGCACTCAGTTGGTCGCTATGTCGCGTTTTGGAAGAAGTTGGGTATACAGGGTCGAGAGTGAGAAATACCTTGGTGCATGTCGCATTTTGGAAGAAGTTGGGTATACAGGGTCGAGAGTGAGAAATACCTCTTGGTGCACTTCAATTGCAATATCGCCTCCTATATCCTCTCCCTTAGCGTTTTGAGTCAAATGGATGAAATTGAACAAAAAACTTAACCAAAAAACGTTTAGCGTATGATCTAGACGCTGGTGCACTCAGTTGGTCGCTATGTCGCGTTTTGGAAGAAGTTGGGTATACAGGGTCGAGAGTGAGAAATACCTCTTGGTGCACTTCAATTGCAATATCGCCTCCTACCTCCTCTCCCTTAGCGTTTTGAGTCAAATGGATGAAATTGAACAAAAAACTTAACCAAAAAACGTTTAGCGTATGATCTAGACGCTGGTGCACTCAGTTGGTCGCTATGTCGCGTTTTGGAAGAAGTTGGGTATACAGGGTCGAGAGTGAGAAATACCTCTTGGTGCACTTCAATTGCAATATCGCCTCCTACCTCCTCTCCCTTAGCGTTTTGAGTCAAATGGATGAAATCGAACAAAAAACTTAACCGAAAAACGTTTAGCGTATGATCTAGACGCTGGTGCACTCAGTTGGTCGCTATGTCGCGTTTTGGAAGAAGTTGGGTATACAGGGTCGAGAGTGAGAAATACCTTGGTGCATGTCGCATTTTGGAAGAAGTTGGGTATACAGGGTCGAGAGTGAGAAATACCTCTTGGTGCACTTCAATTGCAATATCGCCTCCTATATCCTCTCCCTTAGCGTTTTGAGTCAAATGGATGAAATTGAACAAAAAACTTAACCAAAAAACGTTTAGCGTATGATTTAGACGTTGGTGCACTCAGTTGGTCTCTATGTCGCACTTTGGAAGAAGTTGGGTATACAGGGTCGAGAGTGAGAAATACCTCTTGGTGCACTTCAATTGCAATATCGCCTCCTACCTCCTCTCCCTTAGCGTTTTGAGTCAAATGGATGAAATTGAACAAAAAACTTAACCAAACAAGTTTAGCGTATGATTTAGACGTTGGTGCACTCAGTTGGTCGCTATGTCGCATTTTGGAAGAAGTTGGGTATACAGGGTCGAGAGTGAGAAATACCTCTTGGTGCACTTCAATTGCAATATCGCCTCCTATATCCTCTCCCTTAGCGTTTTGAGTCAAATGGATGAAATTGAACAAAAAACTTAACCAAAAAACGTTTAGCGTATGATCTAGACGCTGGTGCACTCAGTTGGTCGCTATGTCGCACTTTGGAAGAAGTTGGGTATACAGGGTCGAGAGTGAGAAATACCTCTTGGTGCACTTCAATTGCAATATCGCCTCCTACCTCCTCTCCCTTAGAGTTTTGAGTCAAATGGATGAAATCGAACAAAAAACTTAACCAAAAAACGTTTAGCGTATGATTTAGACGTTGGTGCACTCAGTTGGTCTCTATGTCGCACTTTGGAAGAAGTTGGGTATACAGGGTCGAGAGTGAGAAATACCTCTTGGTGCACTTCAATTGCAATATCGCCTCCTACCTCCTCTCCCTTAGAGTTTTGAGTCAAATGGATGAAATCGAACAAAAAACTTAACCAAAAAACGTTTAGCGTATGATTTAGACGTTGGTGCACTCAGTTGGTCTCTATGTCGCACTTTGGAAGAAGTTGGGTATACAGGGTCGAGAGTGAGAAATACCTCTTGGTGCACTTCAATTGCAATATCGCCTCCTACCTCCTCTCCCTTAGCGTTTTGAGTCAAATGGATGAAATTGAACAAAAAACTTAACCAAACAAGTTTAGCGTATGATTTAGACGTTGGTGCACTCAGTTGGTCGCTATGTCGCATTTTGGAAGAAGTTGGGTATACAGGGTCGAGAGTGAGAAATACCTCTTGGTGCACTTCAATTGCAATATCGCCTCCTACCTCCTCTCCCTTAGCGTTTTGAGTCAAATGGATGAAATCGAACAAAAAACTTAACCAAAAAACGTTTAGCGTATGATTTAGACGTTGGTGCACTCAGTTGGTCGCTATGTCGCATTTTGGAAGAAGATGGGTATACAGGGTCGAGAGTGAGAAATACCTCTTGGTGCACTTCAATTGCAATATCGCCTCCTACCTCCTCTCCCTTAGCGTTTTGAGTCAAATTGAACAAAAAACTTAACCAAAAAACGTTTAGCGTATGATTTAGACGTTGGTGCACTCAGTTGGTCGCTATGTCGCATTTTGGAAGAAGTTGGGTATACAGGGTCGAGAGTGAGAAATACCTCTTGGTGCACTTCAATTGCAATATCGCCTCCTATATCCTCTCCCTTAGCGTTTTGAGTCAAATGGATGAAATTGAACAAAAAACTTAACCAAAAAACGTTTAGCGTATGATCTAGACGCTGGTGCACTCAGTTGGTCGCTATGTCGCATTTTGGAAGAAGTTGGGTATACAGGGTCGAGAGTGAGAAATACCTCTTGGTGCACTTCAATTGCAATATCGCCTCCTACCTCCTCTCCCTTAGCGTTTTGAGTCAAATGGATGAAATCGAACAAAAAACTTAACCAAAAAACGTTTAGCGTATGATTTAGACGTTGGTGCACTCAGTTGGTCGCTATGTCGCATTTTGGAAGAAGATGGGTATACAGGGTCGAGAGTGAGAAATACCTCTTGGTGCACTTCAATTGCAATATCGCCTCCTACCTCCTCTCCCTTAGCGTTTTGAGTCAAATTGAACAAAAAACTTAACCAAAAAACGTTTAGCGTATGATTTAGACGTTGGTGCACTCAGTTGGTCGCTATGTCGCATTTTGGAAGAAGTTGGGTATACAGGGTCGAGAGTGAGAAATGCCTCTTGGTGCACTTCAATTGCAATATCGCCTCCTACCTCCTCTCCCTTAGCGTTTTGAGTCAAATGGATGAAATTGAACAAAAAACTTAACCAAATAACGTTTAGCGTATGATCTAGACGCTGGTGCACTCAGTTGGTCGCTATGTCGCATTTTGGAAGAAGTTGGGTATACAGGGTCGAGAGTGAGAAATGCCTCTTGGTGCACTTCAATTGCAATATCGCCTCCTACCTCCTCTCCCTTAGCGTTTTGAGTCAAATGGATGAAATCGAACAAAAAACTTAACCAAAAAACGTTTAGCGTATGATTTAGACGTTGGTGCACTCAGTTGGTCTCTATGTCGCACTTTGGAAGAAGTTGGGTATACAGGGTCGAGAGTGAGAAATACCTCTTGGTGCACTTCAATTGCAATATCGCCTCCTACCTCCTCTCCCTTAGCGTTTTGAGTCAAATGGATGAAATTGAACAAAAAACTTAACCAAAAAACGTTTAGCGTATGATTTAGACGTTGGTGCACTCAGTTGGTCGCTATGTCGCATTTTGGAAGAAGATGGGTATACAGGGTCGAGAGTGAGAAATACCTCTTGGTGCACTTCAATTGCAATATCGCCACCTACCTCCTCTCCCTTAGCGTTTTGAGTCAAATTGAACAAAAAACTTAACCAAAAAACGTTTAGCGTATGATTTAGACGTTGGTGCACTCAGTTGGTCTCTATGTCGCACTTTGGAAGAAGTTGGGTATACAGGGTCGAGAGTGAGAAATACCTCTTGGTGCACTTCAATTGCAATATCGCCTCCTACCTCCTCTCCCTTAGCGTTTTGAGTCAAATGGATGAAATTGAACAAAAAACTTAACCAAAAAACGTTTAGCGTATGATTTAGACGTTGGTGCACTCAGTTGGTCGCTATGTCGCATTTTGGAAGAAGTTGGTTATACAGGGTCGAGAGTGAGAAATACCTTGGTGCACTTCAATTGCAATATCGCCTCCTACCTCCTCTCCCTTAGCGTTTTGAGTCAAATGGATGAAATTGAACAAAAAACTTAACCAAAAAAGTTTAGCGTATGATTTAGACGTTGGTGCACTCAGTTGGTCGCTATGTCGCATTTTGGAAGAAGTTGGGTATACAGGGTCGAGAGTGAGAAATACCTCTTGGTGCACTTCAATTGCAATATCGCCTCCTACCTCCTCTCCCTTAGCGTTTTGAGTCAAATGGATGAAATCGAACAAAAAACTTAACCAAAAAACGTTTAGCGTATGATTTAGACGTTGGTGCACTCAGTTGGTCTCTATGTCGCACTTTGGAAGAAGTTGGGTATACAGGGTCGAGAGTGAGAAATACCTCTTGGTGCACTTCAATTGCAATATCGACTCCTACCTCCTCTCCCTTAGCGTTTTGAGTCAAATGGATAAAATCGAACAAAAAACTTAACCAAAAAACGTTTAGCGTATGATTTAGACGCTGGTGCACTCAGGTCGTCGCTACGTCGCGTTTTGGAAGAAGTTGGGTATACAGGGTCGAGAGTGAGAAATACCTCTTGGTGCACTTCAATTGCAGTATCGCCTCCTACCTGCTCTCCCTTAGCGTTTTGAGTCAAATGGATGAAATTGAACAAAAAACTTAACCAATAAACGTTTAGCGTATGATTTAGACGTTGGTGCACTCAGTTGGTCGCGATGTCGCATTTTGGAAGAAGTTGGGTATACAGGGTCGAGAGTGAGAAATACCTCTTGGTGCACTTCAATTGCAATATCGCCACCTACCTGCTCTCCCTTAGCGTTTTGAGTCAAATGGATGAAATCGAACAAAAAACTTAACAAAAAAACGTTTAGCGTATGATTTAGACGTTGGTGCACTCAGTTGGTCGCTATGTCGCATTTTGGAAGAAGTTGGGTATACAGGGTCGAGAGTGAGAAATACCTCTTGGTGCACTTCAATTGCAATATCGCCTCCTACCTCCTCTCACTTAGCGTTTTGAGTCAAATGGATGAAATTGAACAAAAAACTTAACCAAAAAACGTTTAGCGTATGATCTAGACGCTGGTGCCCTCAGTTCGTCGCTATGTCGCGTTTTGGAAGAAGTTGGGTATACAGGGTCGAGAGTGAGAAATACCTTGGTGCACTTCAATTGCAATATCGCCTCCTACCTCCTCTCCCTTAGCGTTTTGAGTCAAATGGATGAAATCGAACAAAAAACTTAACCAAAAAACGTTTAGCGTATGATTTAGACGTTGGTGCACTCAGTTGGTCTCTATGTCGCACTTTGGAAGAAGTTGGGTATACAGGGTCGAGAGTGAGAAATACCTCTTGGTGCACTTCAATTGCAATATCGACTCCTACCTCCTCTCCCTTAGCGTTTTGAGTCAAATGGATAAAATCGAACAAAAAACTTAACCAAAAAACGTTTAGCGTATGATTTAGACGCTGGTGCACTCATTTCGTCGCTACGTCGCGTTTTGGAAGAAGTTGGGTATACAGGGTCGAGAGTGAGAAATACCTCTTGGTGCACATCAATTGCAGTATCGCCTCCTACCTGCTCTCCCTTAGCGTTTTGAGTCAAATGGATGAAATTGAACAAAAAACTTAACCAACAAACGTTTAGCGTATGATTTAGACGTTGGTGCACTCAGTTGGTCGCTATGTCGCATTTTGGAAGAAGTTGGGTATACAGGGTCGAGAGTGAGAAATACCTTGGTGCACTTCAATTGCAATATCGCCTCCTACCTCCTCGCCCTTAGCATTTTGAGTCAAATAGATGAAATTGAACAAAAAACTTAACCAAAAAACGTTTAGCGTATGATTTAGACGTTGGTGCACTCAGTTCGTCGCTATGTCGCGTTTTGGAAGAAGTTGGGTATACAGGGTCGAGAGTGAGAAATACCTCTTGGTGCACTTCAATTGCAATATCGCCTCCTACCTCCTCTCACTTAGCGTTTTGAGTCAAATGGATGAAATTGAACAAAAAACTTAACCAAAAAACGTTTAGCGTATGATCTAGACGCTGGTGCCCTCAGTTCGTCGCTATGTCGCGTTTTGGAAGAAGTTGGGTATACAGGGTCGAGAGTGAGAAATACCTTGGTGCACTTCAATTGCAATATCGCCTCCTACCTCCTCTCCCTTAGCGTTTTGAGTCAAATGGATGAAATCGAACAAAAAACTTAACCAAAAAACGTTTAGCGTATGATTTAGACGTTGGTGCACTCAGTTGGTCTCTATGTCGCACTTTGGAAGAAGTTGGGTATACAGGGTCGAGAGTGAGAAATACCTCTTGGTGCACTTCAATTGCAATATCGACTCCTACCTCCTCTCCCTTAGCGTTTTGAGTCAAATGGATAAAATCGAACAAAAAACTTAACCAAAAACGTTTAGCGTATGATTTAGACGCTGGTGCACTCAGGTCGTCGCTACGTCGCGTTTTGGAAGAAGTTGGGTATACAGGGTCGAGAGTGAGAAATACCTCTTGGTGCACTTCAATTGCAGTATCGCCTCCTACCTGCTCTCCCTTAGCGTTTTGAGTCAAATGGATGAAATTGAACAAAAAACTTAACAAAAAAACGTTTAGCGTATGATTTAGACGTTGGTGCACTCAGTTCGTCGCTATGTCGCGTTTTGGAAGAAGTTGGGTATACAGGGTCGAGAGTGAGAAATACCTTGGTGCACTTCAATTGCAATATCGCCTCCTACCTCCTCTCCCTTAGCGTTTTGAGTCAAATGGATGAAATCGAACAAAAAACTTAACCAATAAACGTTTAGCGTATGATTTAGACGTTGGTGCACTCAGTTGGTCGCTATGTCGCATTTTGGAAGAAGTTGGGTATACAGGGTCGAGAGTGAGAAATACCTCTTGGTGCACTTCAATTGCAATATCGCCACCTACCTGCTCTCCCTTAGCGTTTTGAGTCAAATGGATGAAATCGAACAAAAAACTTAACAAAAAAACGTTTAGCGTATGATTTAGACGTTGGTGCACTCAGTTGGTCGCTATGTCGCATTTTGGAAGAAGTTGGGTATACAGGGTCGAGAGTGAGAAATACCTTGGTGCACTTCAATTGCAATATCGCCTCCTACCTCCTCTCCCTTAGCGTTTTGAGTCAAATGGATGAAATCGAACAAAAAACTTAACCAATAAACGTTTAGCGTATGATTTAGACGTTGGTGCACTCAGTTGGTCGCTATGTCGCATTTTGGAAGAAGTTGGGTATACAGGGTCGAGAGTGAGAAATACCTCTTGGTGCACTTCAATTGCAATATCGCCACCTACCTGCTCTCCCTTAGCGTTTTGAGTCAAATGGATGAAATCGAACAAAAAACTTAACAAAAAAACGTTTAGCGTATGATTTAGACGTTGGTGCACTCAGTTGGTCGCTATGTCGCATTTTGGAAGAAGTTGGGTATACAGGGTCGAGAGTGAGAAATACCTCTTGGTGCACTTCAATTGCAGTATCGCCTCCTACCTGCTCTCCCTTAGCGTTTTGAGTCAAATGGATGAAATTGAACAAAAAACTTAACCAATAAACGTTTAGCGTATGATTTAGACGTTGGTGCAATCAGTTGGTCGCTATGTCGCATTTTGGAAGAAGTTGGGTATACAGGGTCGAGAGTGAGAAATACCTTGGTGCACTTCAATTGCAATATCGCCTCCTACCTCCTCGCCCTTAGCATTTTGAGTCAAATAGATGAAATTGAACAAAAAACTTAACCAAAAAACGTTTAGCGTATGATTTAGACGTTGGTGCACTCAGTTCGTCGCTATGTCGCGTTTTGGAAGAAGTTGGGTATACAGGGTCGAGAGTGAGAAATACCTCTTGGTGCACTTCAATTGCAGTATCGCCTCCTACCTGCTCTCCCTTAGCGTTTTGAGTCAAATGGATGAAATTGAACAAAAAACTTAACCAAAAAACGTTTAGCGTATGATCTAGACGCTGGTGCACTCAGTTCGTCGCTATGTCGCGTTTTGGAAGAAGTTGGGTATACAGGGTCGAGAGTGAGAAATACCTTGGTGCACTTCAATTGCAATATCGCCTCCTACCTCCTCTCCCTTAGCGTTTTGAGTCAAATGGATGAAATTGAACAAAAAACTTAACCAAAAAACGTTTAGCGTATGATTTAGATGTTGGTGCACTCAGTTGGTCGCTATGTCGCATTTTGGAAGAAGTTGGGTATACAGGGTCGAGAGTGAGAAATACCTCTTGGTGCACTTCAATTGCAATATCGCCTCCTACCTCCTCTCACTTAGCGTTTTGAGTCAAATGGATGAAATTGAACAAAAAACTTAACCAAAAAACGTTTAGCGTATGATTTAGATGTTGGTGCACTCAGTTGGTCGCTATGTCGCATTTTGGAAGAAGTTGGGTATACAGGGTCGAGAGTGAGAAATACCTCTTGGTGCACTTCAATTGCAGTATCGCCTCCTACCTGCTCTCCCTTAGCGTTTTGAGTCAAATGGATGAAATTGAACAAAAAACTTAACCAAAAAACGTTTAGCGTATGATCTAGACGCTGGTGCACTCAGTTCGTCGCTATGTCGCGTTTTGGAACAAGTTGGGTATACAGGGTCGAGAGTGAGAAATACCTTGGTGCACTTCAATTGCAATATCGCCTCCTACCTCCTCCCCTTAGCATTTTGAGTCAAATGGATGAAATTGAACAAAAAACTTAACCAAAAAACGTTTAGCGTATGATTTAGACGTTGGTGCACTCAGTTGGTCGCTATGTCGCATTTTGGAAGAAGTTGGGTATACAGGGTCGAGAGTGAGAAATACCTCTTGGTGCACTTCAATTGCAATATCGCCTCCTACCTCCTCTCCCTTAGCGTTTTGAGTCAAATGGATGAAATTGAGCAAAAAACGTTTAGCGTATGATTTAGACGTTGGTGCACTCAGTTGGTCGCTATGTCGCATTTTGGAAGAAGTTGGGTATACAGGGTCGAGAGTGAGAAATACCTCTTGGTGAACTTCAATTGCAGTATCGCCTCCTACCTGCTCTCCCTTAGCGTTTTGAGTCAAATGGATGAAATTGAACAAAAAACTTAACCAAAAAACGTTTAGCGTATGATCTAGACGCTGGTGCACTCAGTTCGTCGCTATGTCGCGTTTTGGAAGAAGTTGGGTATACAGGGTCGAGAGTGAGAAATACCTTGGTGCACTTCAATTGCAATATCGCCTCCTACCTCCTCTCCCTTAGCGTTTTGAGTCAAATGGATGAAATTGAACAAAAAACTTAACCAAAAAACGTTTAGCGTATGATTTAGATGTTGGTGCACTCAGTTGGTCGCTATGTCGCATTTTGGAAGAAGTTGGGTATACAGGGTCGAGAGTGAGAAATACCTCTTGGTGCACTTCAATTGCAATATCGCCTCCTACCTCCTCTCCCTTAGCGTTTTGAGTCAAATGGATGAAATTGAACAAAAAACTTAACTAAAAAACGTTTAGCGTATGATCTAGACGCTGGTGCACTCAGTTCGTCGCTATGTCGCGTTTTGGAACAAGTTGGGTATACAGGGTCGAGAGTGAGAAATACCTTGGTGCACTTCAATTGCAATATCGCCTCCTACCTCCTCCCCTTAGCATTTTGAGTCAAATGGATGAAATTGAACAAAAAACTTAACCAAAAAACGTTTAGCGTATGATTTAGACGTTGGTGCACTCAGTTGGTCGCTATGTCGCATTTTGGAAGAAGTTGGGTATACAGGGTCGAGAGTGAGAAATACCTCTTGGTGCACTTCAATTGCAATATCGCCTCCTACCTCCTCTCCCTTAGCGTTTTGAGTCAAATGGATGAAATTGAACAAAAAACTTAAGCAAAAAACGTTTAGCGTATGATTTAGACGTTGGTGCACTCAGTTGGTCGCTATGTCGCATTTTGGAAGAAGTTGGGTATACAGGGTCGAGAGTGAGAAATACCTCTTGGTGCACTTCAATTGCAATATCGCCTCCTACCTCCTCTCCCTTAGCGTTTTGAGTCAAATGGATGAAATCGAACAAAAAACTTAACAAAAAAACGTTTAGCGTATGATTTAGACGTTGGTGCACTCAGTTGGTCGCTATGTCGCATTTTGGAAGAAGTTGGGTATACAGGGTCGAGAGTGAGAAATACCTCTTGGTGCACTTGAATTGCAATATCGCCTCCTACCTCCTCTCACTTAGCGTTTTGAGTCAAATGGATGAAATTGAACAAAAAACTTAACCAAAAAACGTTTAGCGTATGATCTAGACGCTGGTGCCCTCAGTTCGTCGCTATGTCGCGTTTTGGAAGAAGTTGGGTATACAGGGTCGAGAGTGAGAAATACCTTGGTGCACTTCAATTGCAATATCGCCTCCTACCTCCTCGCCCTTAGCATTTTGAGTCAAATAGATGAAATTGAACAAAAAACTTAACCAATAAACGTTTAGCGTATGATTTAGACGTTGGTGCACTCAGTTGGTCGCTATGTCGCATTTTGGAAGAAGTTGGGTATACAGGGTCGAGAGTGAGAAATACCTTGGTGCACTTCAATTGCAATATCGCCTCCTACCTCCTCGCCCTTAGCATTTTGAGTCAAATGGATAAAATCGAACAAAAAACTTAACCAAAAAACGTTTAGCGTATGATTTAGACGCTGGTGCACTCAGGTCGTCGCTACGTCGCGTTTTGGAAGAAGTTGGGTATACAGGGTCGAGAGTGAGAAATACCTCTTGGTGCACTTCAATTGCAGTATCGCCTCCTACCTGCTCTCCCTTAGCGTTTTGAGTCAAATGGATGAAATTGAACAAAAAACTTAACCAATAAACGTTTAGCGTATGATTTAGACGGTGGTGCACTCAGTTGGTCGCTATGTCGCATTTTGGAAGAAGTTGGGTATACAGGGTCGAGAGTGAGAAATACCTCTTGGTGCACTTCAATTGCAATATCGCCACCTACCTGCTCTCCCTTAGCGTTTTGAGTCAAATGGATGAAATCGAACAAAAAACTTAACAAAAAAACGTTTAGCGTATGATTTAGACGTTGGTGCACTCAGTTGGTCGCTATGTCGCATTTTGGAAGAAGTTGGGTATACAGGGTCGAGAGTGAGAAATACCTCTTGGTGCACTTCAATTGCAATATCGCCTCCTACCTCCTCTCACTTAGCGTTTTGAGTCAAATGGATGAAATTGAACAAAAAACTTAACCAAAAAACGTTTAGCGTATGATTTAGACGTTGGTGCACTCAGTTCGTCGCTATGTCGCGTTTTGGAAGAAGTTGGGTATACAGGGTCGAGAGTGAGAAATACCTCTTGGTGCACTTCAATTGCAATATCGCCTCCTACCTCCTCTCACTTAGCGTTTTGAGTCAAATGGATGAAATTGAACAAAAAACTTAACCAAAAAACGTTTAGCGTATGATCTAGACGCTGGTGCCCTCAGTTCGTCGCTATGTCGCGTTTTGGAAGAAGTTGGGTATACAGGGTCGAGAGTGAGAAATACCTTGGTGCACTTCAATTGCAATATCGCCTCCTACCTCCTCTCCCTTAGCGTTTTGAGTCAAATGGATAAAATCGAACAAAAAACTTAACCAAAAAACGTTTAGCGTATGATTTAGACGCTGGTGCACTCAGGTCGTCGCTACGTCGCGTTTTGGAAGAAGTTGGGTATACAGGGTCGAGAGTGAGAAATACCTCTTGGTGCACTTCAATTGCAGTATCGCCTCCTACCTGCTCTCCCTTAGCGTTTTGAGTCAAATGGATGAAATTGAACAAAAAACTTAACCAATAAACGTTTAGCGTATGATTTAGACGGTGGTGCACTCAGTTGGTCGCTATGTCGCATTTTGGAAGAAGTTGGGTATACAGGGTCGAGAGTGAGAAATACCTCTTGGTGCACTTCAATTGCAATATCGCCACCTACCTGCTCTCCCTTAGCGTTTTGAGTCAAATGGATGAAATCGAACAAAAAACTTAACAAAAAAACGTTTAGCGTATGATTTAGACGTTGGTGCACTCAGTTGGTCGCTATGTCGCATTTTGGAAGAAGTTGGGTATACAGGGTCGAGAGTGAGAAATACCTCTTGGTGCACTTCAATTGCAATATCGCCTCCTACCTCCTCTCACTTAGCGTTTTGAGTCAAATGGATGAAATTGAACAAAAAACTTAACCAAAAAACGTTTAGCGTATGATCTAGACGCTGGTGCCCTCAGTTCGTCGCTATGTCGCGTTTTGGAAGAAGTTGGGTATACAGGGTCGAGAGTGAGAAATACCTTGGTGCACTTCAATTGCAATATCGCCTCCTACCTCCTCTCCCTTAGCGTTTTGAGTCAAATGGATGAAATCGAACAAAAAACTTAACCAAAAAACGTTTAGCGTATGATTTAGACGTTGGTGCACTCAGTTGGTCTCTATGTCGCACTTTGGAAGAAGTTGGGTATACAGGGTCGAGAGTGAGAAATACCTCTTGGTGCACTTCAATTGCAATATCGACTCCTACCTCCTTTCCCTTAGCGTTTTGAGTCAAATGGATAAAATCGAACAAAAAACTTAACCAAAAAACGTTTAGCGTATGATTTAGACGCTGGTGCACTCAGGTCGTCGCTACGTCGCGTTTTGGAAGAAGTTGGGTATACAGGGTCGAGAGTGAGAAATACCTCTTGGTGCACTTCAATTGCAGTATCGCCTCCTACCTGCTCTCCCTTAGCGTTTTGAGTCAAATGGATGAAATTGAACAAAAAACTTAACCAATAAACGTTTAGCGTATGATTTAGACGTTGGTGCACTCAGTTGGTCGCTATGTCGCATTTTGGAAGAAGTTGGGTATACCGGGTCGAGAGTGAGAAATACCTTGGTGCACTTCAATTGCAATATCGCCTCCTACCTCCTCGCCCTTAGCATTTTGAGTCAAATAGATGAAATTGAACAAAAAACTTAACCAAAAAACGTTTAGCGTATGATTTAGACGTTGGTGCACTCAGTTCGTCGCTATGTCGCGTTTTGGAAGAAGTTGGGTATACAGGGTCGAGAGTGAGAAATACCTCTTGGTGCACTTCAATTGCAGTATCGCCTCCTACCTGCTCTCCCTTAGCGTTTTGAGTCAAATGGATGAAATTGAACAAAAAACTTAACCAAAAAACGTTTAGCGTATGATCTAGACGCTGGTGCACTCAGTTCGTCGCTATGTCGCGTTTTGGAAGAAGTTGGGTATACAGGGTCGAGAGTGAGAAATACCTTGGTGCACTTCAATTGCAATATCGCCTCCTACCTCCTCTCCCTTAGCGTTTTGAGTCAAATGGATGAAATTGAACAAAAAACTTAACCAAAAAACGTTTAGCGTATGATTTAGATGTTGGTGCACTCAGTTGGTCGCTATGTCGCATTTTGGAAGAAGTTGGGTATACAGGGTCGAGAGTGAGAAATACCTCTTGGTGCACTTCAATTGCAATATCGCCTCCTACCTCCTCTCCCTTAGCGTTTTGAGTCAAATGGATGAAATTGAACAAAAAACTTAACTAAAAAACGTTTAGCGTATGATCTAGACGCTGGTGCACTCAGTTCGTCGCTATGTCGCATTTTGGAAGAAGTTGGGTATACAGGGTCGAGAGTGAGAAATACCTCTTGGTGCACTTCAATTGCAATATCGCCTCCTACCTCCTCTCCCTTAGCGTTTTGAGTCAAATGGATGAAATTGAACAAAAAACTTAAGCAAAAAACGTTTAGCGTATGATTTAGACGTTGGTGCACTCAGTTGGTCGCTATGTCGCATTTTGGAAGAAGTTGGGTATACAGTTGGTCGCTATGTCGCATTTTGGAAGAAGTTGGGTATACAGGGTCGAGAGTGAGAAATACCTCTTGGTGCACTTCAATTGCAATATCGCCTCCTACCTCCTCTCCCTTAGCGTTTTGAGTCAAATGGATGAAATTGAACAAAAAACTTAACCAAAAAACGTTTAGCGTATGATCTAGACGTTGGTGCACTCAGTTGGTCGCTATGTCGCATTTTGGAAGAAGTTGGGTATACAGGGTCGAGAGTGAGAAATACCTCTTGGTGCACTTCAATTGCAATATCGCCTCCTACCTCCTCTCCCTTAGCGTTTTGAGTCAAATGGATGAAATTGAACAAAAAACTTAACCAAAAAACGTTTAGCGTATGATCTAGACGTTGGTGCACTCAGTTGGTCGCTATGTCGCATTTTGGAAGAAGTTGGGTATACAGGGTCGAGAGTGAGAAATACCTTGGTGCACTTCAATTGCAATATCGCCTCCTACCTCCTCCCCTTAGCGTTTTGAGTCAAATGGATGAAATTGAACAAAAAACTTAACCAAAAAACGTTTAGCGTATGATCTAGACGTTGGTGCACTCAGTTGGTCGCTATGTCGCATTTTGGAAGAAGTTGGGTATACAGTTGGTCGCTATGTCGCATTTTGGAAGAAGTTGGGTATACAGGGTCGAGAGTGAGAAATACCTCTTGGTGCACTTCAATTGCAATATCGCCTCCTACCTCCTCTCCCTTAGCGTTTTGAGTCAAATGGATGAAATTGAACAAAAAACTTAAGCAAAAAACGTTTAGCGTATGATTTAGACGTTGGTGCACTCAGTTGGTCTCTATGTCGCACTTTGGAAGAAGTTGGGTATACAGGGTCGAGAGTGAGAAATACCTCTTGGTGCACTTCAATTGCAATATCGCCTCCTACCTCCTCTCCCTTAGCGTTTTGAGTCAAATGGATGAAATTGAACAAATAACTTAACCAAAAAACGTTTAGCGTATGATCTAGACGTTGGTGCACTCAGTTGGTCGCTATGTCGCATTTTGGAAGAAGTTGGGTATACAGGGTCGAGAGTGAGAAATACCTCTTGGTGCACTTCAATTGCAATATCGCCTCCTACCTCCTCTCCCTTAGCGTTTTGAGTCAAATGGATGAAATCGAACAAAAAACTTAACCAAAAAACGTTTAGCGTATGATTTAGACGTTGGTGCACTCAGTTGGTCGCTATGTCGCATTTTGGAAGAAGTTGGGTATACAGGGTCGAGAGTGAGAAATACCTCTTGGTGCACTTCAATTGCAATATCGCCTCCTACCTCCTCTCCCTTAGCGTTTTGAGTCAAATGGATGAAATTGAACAAAAAACTTAAGCAAAAAACGTTTAGCGTATGATTTAGACGTTGGTGCACTCAGTTGGTCGCTATGTCGCATTTTGGAAGAAGTTGGGTATACAGTTGGTCGCTATGTCGCATTTTGGTAGAAGTTGGGTATACAGGGTCGAGAGTGAGAAATACCTCTTGGTGCACTTCAATTGCAATATCGCCTCCTACCTCCTCTCCCTTAGCGTTTTGAGTCAAATGGATGAAATTGAACAAAAAACTTAACCAAAAAACGTTTAGCGTATGATCTGGACGTTGGTGCACTCAGTTGGTCGCTATGTCGCATTTTGGAAGAAGTTGGGTATACAGGGTCGAGAGTGAGAAATACCTATTGGTGCACTTCAATTGCAATATCGCCTCCTACCTCCTCTCCCTTAGCGTTTTGAGTCAAATGGATGAAATTGAACAAAAAACTTAACTAAAAAACGTTTAGCGTATGATCTAGACGCTGGTGCACTCAGTTCGTCGCTATGTCGCATTTTGGAAGAAGTTGGGTATACAGGGTCGAGAGTGAGAAATACCTTGGTGCACTTCAATTGCAATATCGCCTCCTACCTCCTCTCCCTTAGCGTTTTGAGTCAAATGGATGAAATTGAACAAAAAACTTAAGCAAAAAACGTTTAGCGTATGATTTAGACGTTGGTGCACTCAGTTGGTCGCTATGTCGCATTTTGGAAGAAGTTGGGTATACAGTTGGTCGCTATGTCGCATTTTGGAAGAAGTTGGGTATACATTGTCGAGAGTGAGAAATACCTCTTGGTGCACTTCAATTGCAATATCGCCTCCTACCTCCTCTCCCTTAGCGTTTTGAGTCAAATGGATGAAATTGAACAAAAAACTTAACCAAAAAACGTTTAGCGTATGATCTAGACGTTGGTGCACTCAGTTGGTCGCTATGTCGCATTTTGGAAGAAGTTGGGTATACAGGGTCGAGAGTGAGAAATACCTTGGTGCACTTCAATTGCAATATCGCCTCCTACCTCCTCCCCTTAGCGTTTTGAGTCAAATGGATGAAATTGAACAAAAAACTTAACCAAAAAACGTTTAGCGTATGATCTAGACGTTGGTGCACTCAGTTGGTCGCTATGTCGCATTTTGGAAGAAGTTGGGTATACAGTTGGTCGCTATGTCGCATTTTGGAAGAAGTTGGGTATACAGGGTCGAGAGTGAGAAATACCTCTTGGTGCACTTCAATTGCAATATCGCCTCCTACCTCCTCTCCCTTAGCGTTTTGAGTCAAATGGATGAAATTGAACAAAAAACTTAACCAAAAAACGTTTAGCGTATGATTTAGACGTTGGTGCACTCAGTTGGTCGCTATGTCGCATTTTGGAAGAAGTTGGGTATACAGGGTCGAGAGTGAGAAATACCTCTTGGTGCACTTCAATTGCAATATCGCCTCCTACCTCCTCTCCCTTAGCGTTTTGAGTCAAATGGATGAAATTGAACAAATAACTTAACCAAAAAACGTTTAGCGTATGATCTAGACGTTGGTGCACTCAGTTGGTCGCTATGTCGCATTTTGGAAGAAGTTGGGTATACAGGGTCGAGAGTGAGAAATACCTCTTGGTGCACTTCAATTGCAATATCGCCTCCTACCTCCTCTCCCTTAGCGTTTTGAGTCAAATGGATGAAATCGAACAAAAAACTTAACCAAAAAACGTTTAGCGTATGATTTAGACGTTGGTGCACTCAGTTGGTCGCTATGTCGCATTTTGGAAGAAGTTGGGTATACAGGGTCGAGAGTGAGAAATACCTATTGGTGCACTTCAATTGCAATATCGCCTCCTACCTCCTCTCCCTTAGCGTTTTGAGTCAAATGGATGAAATTGAACAAAAAACTTAAGCAAAAAACGTTTAGCGTATGATTTAGACGTTGGTGCACTCAGTTGGTCGCTATGTCGCATTTTGGAAGAAGTTGGGTATACAGTTGGTCGCTATGTCGCATTTTGGTAGAAGTTGGGTATACAGGGTCGAGAGTGAGAAATACCTCTTGGTGCACTTCAATTGCAATATCGCCTCCTACCTCCTCTCCCTTAGCGTTTTGAGTCAAATGGATGAAATTGAACAAAAAACTTAACCAAAAAACGTTTAGCGTATGATCTGGACGTTGGTGCACTCAGTTGGTCGCTATGTCGCATTTTGGAAGAAGTTGGGTATACAGGGTCGAGAGTGAGAAATACCTATTGGTGCACTTCAATTGCAATATCGCCTCCTACCTCCTCTCCCTTAGCGTTTTGAGTCAAATGGATGAAATTGAACAAAAAACTTAACCAAAAAACGTTTAGCGTATGATCTAGACGTTGGTGCACTCAGTTGGTCGCTATGTCGCATTTTGGAAGAAGTTGGGTATACAGGGTCGAGAGTGAGAAATACCTTGGTGCACTTCAATTGCAATATCGCCTCCTACCTCCTCTCCCTTAGCGTTTTGAGTCAAATGGATGAAATTGAACAAAAAACTTTACCAAAAAACGTTTAGCGTATGATCTGGACGTTGGTGCACTCAGTTGGTCGCTATGTCGCATTTTGGAAGAAGTTGGGTATACAGTTGGTCGCTATGTCGCATTTTGGAAGAAGTTGGGTATACAGGGTCGAGAGTGAGAAATACCTCTTGGTGCACTTCAATTGCAATATCGCCTCCTACCTCCTCTCCCTTAGCGTTTTGAGTCAAATGGATGAAATTGAACAAAAAACTTTACCAAAAAACGTTTAGCGTATGATTTAGACGTTGGTGCACTCAGTTGGTCGCTATGTCGCATTTTGGAAGAAGTTGGGTATACAGGGTCGAGAGTGAGAAATACCTCTTGGTGCACTTCAATTGCAATATCGCCTCCTACCTCCTCTCCCTTAGCGTTTTGAGTCAAATGGATGAAATCGAACAAAAAACTTAACCAAAAAACGTTTAGCGTATGATCTAGACGCTGGTGCACTCAGTTCGTCGCTATGTCGCGTTTTGGAAGAAGTTGGGTATACAGGGTCGAGAGTGAGAAATACCTTGGTGCACTTCAATTGCAATATCGCCCCCTACCTCCTCTCCCTTAGCGTTTTGAGTCAAATGGATGAAATTGAACAAAAAACTTAACCAAAAAACGTTTAGCGTATGATCTAGACGCTGGTGCACTCAGTTCGTCGCTATGTCGCGTTTTGGAAGAAGTTGGGTATACAGGGTCGAGAGTGAGAAATACCTTGGTGCACTTCAATTGCAATATCGCCTCGAACCTCCTCTCCCTTAGCGTTTTGAGTCAAATGGATGAAATTGAACAAAAAACTTAACCAAAAAACGTTTAGCGTATGATTTAGACGTTGGTGCACTCAGTTGGTCGCTATGTCGCATTTTGGAAGAAGTTGGGTATACAGGGTCGAGAGTGAGAAATACCTCTTGGTGCACTTCAATTGCAATATCGCCTCCTCCCTCCTCTCCCTTAGCGTTTTGAGTCAAATGGATGAAATTGAACAAAAAACTTAACCAAAAAACGTTTAGCGTATGATCTAGACGCTGGTGCACTCAGTTCGTCGCTATGTCGCGTTTTGGAAGAAGTTGGGTATACAGGGTCGAGAGTGAGAAATACCTTGGTGCACTTCAATTGCAATATCGCCTCCTACCTCCTCTCCCTTAGCGTTTTGAGTCAAATGGATGAAATCGAACAAAAAACTTAACCAAAAAACGTTTAGCGTATGATTTAGACGTTGGTGCACTCAGTTGGTCGCTATGTCGCATTTTGGAAGAAGTTGGGTATACAGGGTCGAGAGTGCAAAATACCTCTTGGTGCACTTCAATTGCAATATCGCCTCCTACCTCCTCTCCCTTAGCGTTTTGAGTCAAATGGATGAAATTGAACAAAAAACTTAACCAAAAAACGTTTAGCGTATGATTTAGACGTTGGTGCACTCAGTTGGTCGCTATGTCGCATTTTGGAAGAAGTTGGGTATACAGGGTCGAGAGTGAGAAATACCTCTTGGTGCACTTCAATTGCAATATCGCCTCCTACCTCCTCTCACTTAGCGTTTTGAGTCAAATGGATGAAATTGAACAAAAAACTTAACCAAAAAACGTTTAGCGTATGATCTAGACGCTGGTGCACTCAGCTCGTCGCTATGTCGCATTTTGGAAGAAGTTGGGTATACAGGGTCGAGAGTGAGAAATACCTCTTGGTGCACTTCAATTGCAATATCGCCTCCTACCTCCTCTCACTTAGCGTTTTGAGTCAAATGGATGAAATTGAACAAAAAACTTAACCAATAAACGTTTAGCGTATGATTTAGACGTTGGTGCACTCAGTTGGTCTCTATGTCGCACTTTGGAAGAAGTTGGGTATACAGGGTCGAGAGTGAGAAATACCTCTTGGTGCACTTCAATTGCAATATCGCCTCCTACCTCCTCTCCCTTAGCGTTTTGAGTCAAATGGATGAAATTGAACAAAAAACTTAACCAAAAAACGTTTAGCGTATGATCTAGACGCTGGTGCACTCAGTTCGTCGCTATGTCGCGTTTTGGAAGAAGTTGGGTATACAGGGTCGAGAGTGAGAAATACCTTGGTGCACTTCAATTGCAATATCGCCCCCTACCTCCTCTCCCTTAGCGTTTTGAGTCAAATGGATGAAATTGAACAAAAAACTTAACCAAAAAACGTTTAGCGTATGATCTAGACGCTGGTGCACTCAGTTCGTCGCTATGTCGCGTTTTGGAAGAAGTTGGGTATACAGGGTCGAGAGTGAGAAATACCTTGGTGCACTTCAATTGCAATATCGCCTCCTACCTCCTCTCCCTTAGCGTTTTGAGTCAAATGGATGAAATTGAACAAAAAACTTAACCAAAAAACGTTTAGCGTATGATTTAGACGTTGGTGCACTCAGTTGGTCGCTATGTCGCATTTTGGAAGAAGTTGGGTATACAGGGTCGAGAGTGAGAAATACCTCTTGGTGCACTTCAATTGCAATATCGCCTCCTCCCTCCTCTCCCTTAGCGTTTTGAGTCAAATGGATGAAATTGAACAAAAAACTTAACCAAAAAACGTTTAGCGTATGATCTAGACGCTGGTGCACTCAGTTCGTCGCTATGTCGCGTTTTGGAAGAAGTTGGGTATACAGGGTCGAGAGTGAGAAATACCTTGGTGCACTTCAATTGCAATATCGCCTCCTACCTCCTCTCCCTTAGCGTTTTGAGTCAAATGGATGAAATCGAACAAAAAACTTAACCAAAAAACGTTTAGCGTATGATTTAGACGTTGGTGCACTCAGTTGGTCGCTATGTCGCATTTTGGAAGAAGTTGGGTATACAGGGTCGAGAGTGAGAAATACCTCTTGGTGCACTTCAATTGCAATATCGCCTCCTACCTCCTCTCACTTAGCGTTTTGAGTCAAATGGATGAAATTGAACAAAAAACGTAACCAAAAAGCGTTTAGCGTATGATCTAGACGCTGGTGCACTCAGCTCGTCGCTATGTCGCATTTTGGAAGAAGTTGGGTATACAGGGTCGAGAGTGAGAAATACCTCTTGGTGCACTTCAATTGCAATATCGCCTCCTACCTCCTCTCACTTAGCGTTTTGAGTCAAATGGATGAAATTGAACAAAAAACTTAACCAAAAAACGTTTAGCGTATGATTTAGACGTTGGTGCACTCAGTTGGTCTCTATGTCGCACTTTGGAAGAAGTTGGGTATACAGGGTCGAGAGTGAGAAATACCTCTTGGTGCACTTCAATTGCAATATCGCCTCCTACCTCCTCTCCCTTAGCGTTTTGAGTCAAATGGATGAAATTGAACAAAAAACTTTACCAAAAAACGTTTAGCGTATGATTTAGACGTTGGTGCACTCAGTTGGTCGCTATGTCGCATTTTGGAAGAAGTTGGGTATACAGGGTCGAGAGTGAGAAATACCTCTTGGTGCACTTCAATTGCAATATCGCCTCCTACCCCCTCTCCCTTAGCGTTTTGAGTCAAATGGATGAAATCGAACAAAAAACTTAACCAAAAAACGTTTAGCGTATGATTTAGACGTTGGTGCACTCAGTTGGTCGCTATGTCGCATTTTGGAAGAAGTTGGGTATACAGGGTCGAGAGTGAGAAATACCTCATGGTGCACTTCAATTGCAATATCGCCTCCTACCTCCTCTCCCTTAGCGTTTTGAGTCAAATGGATGAAATCGAACAAAAAACTTAACCAAGAAACGTTTAGCGTATGATCTAGACGTTGGTGCACTCAGTTGGTCGCTATGTCGCATTTTGGAAGAAGTTGGGTATACAGGGTCGAGAGTGAGAAATACCTCTTGGTGCACTTCAATTGCAATATCGCCTCCTACCTCCTCTCCCTTAGCGTTTTGAGTCAAATGGATGAAATCGAACAAAAAACTTAACCAAAAAACGTTTAGCGTATGATTTAGACGTTGGTGCACTCAGTTGGTCGCTATGTCGCATTTTGGAAGAAGTTGGGTATACAGGGTCGAGAGTGAGAAATACCTCTTGGTGCACTTCAATTGCAATATCGCCTCCTACCTCCTCTCCCTTAGCGTTTTGAGTCAAATGGATGAAATCGAACAAAAAACTTAACCAAAAAACGTTTAGCGTATGATTTAGACGTTGGTGCACTCAGTTGGTCGCTATGTCGCATTTTGGAAGAAGTTGGGTATACAGGGTCGAGAGTGAGAAATACCTCTTGGTGCACTTCAATTGCAATATCGCCTCCTACCTCCTCTCACTTAGCGTTTTGAGTCAAATGGATGAAATTGAACAAAAAACTTAACCAAAAAACGTTTAGCGTATGATCTAGACGCTGGTGCACTCAGCTCGTCGCTATGTCGCGTTTTGGAACAAGTTGGGTATACAGGGTCGAGAGTGAGAAATACCTTGGTGCACTTCAATTGCAATATCGCCTCCTACCTCCTCGCCCTTAGCATTTTGAGTCAAATGGATGAAATCGAACAAAAAACTTAACCAAAAAACGTTTAGCGTATGATTTAGACGTTGGTGCACTCAGTTGGTCTCTATGTCGCACTTTGGAAGAAGTTGGGTATACAGGGTCGAGAGTGAGAAATACCTCTTGGTGCACTTCAATTGCAATATCGCCTCCTACCTCCTCTCCCTTAGCGTTTTGAGTCAAATGGATGAAATCGAACAAAAAACTTAACCAAGAAACGTTTAGCGTATGATCTAGACGTTGGTGCACTCAGTTGGTCGCTATGTCGCATTTTGGAAGAAGTTGGGTATACAGGGTCGAGAGTGAGAAATACCTCTTGGTGCACTTCAATTGCAATATCGCCTCCTACCTCCTCTCCCTTAGCGTTTTGAGTCAAATGGATGAAATCGAACAAAAAACTTAACCAAAAAACGTTTAGCGTATGATTTAGACGTTGGTGCACTCAGTTGGTCGCTATGTCGCATTTTGGAAAAAGTTGGGTATACAGGGTCGAGAGTGAGAAATACCTCATGGTGCACTTCAATTGCAATATCGCCTCCTACCTCCTCTCCCATAGCGTTTTGAGTCAAATGGATGAAATCGAACAAAAAACTTAACCAAGAAACGTTTAGCGTATGATCTAGACGTTGGTGCACTCAGTTGGTCGCTATGTCGCATTTTGGAAGAAGTTGGGTATACAGGGTCGAGAGTGAGAAATACCTCTTGGTGCACTTCAATTGCAATATCGCCTCCTACCTCCTCTCCCTTAGCGTTTTGAGTCAAATGGATGAAATCGAACAAAAAACTTAACCAAAAAACGTTTAGCGTATGATTTAGACGTTGGTGCACTCAGTTGGTCGCTATGTCGCATTTTGGAAGAAGTTGGGTATACAGGGTCGAGAGTGAGAAATACCTCTTGGTGCACTTCAATTGCAATATCGCCTCCTACCTCCTCTCCCTTAGCGTTTTGAGTCAAATGGATGAAATCGAACAAAAAACTTAACCAAAAAACGTTTAGCGTATGATCTAGACGCTGGTGCACTCAGCTCGTCGCTATGTCGCGTTTTGGAACAAGTTGGGTATACAGGGTCGAGAGTGAGAAATACCTTGGTGCACTTCAATTGCAATATCGCCTCCTACCTCCTCGCCCTTAGCATTTTGAGTCAAATGGATGAAATCGAACAAAAAACTTAACCAAAAAACGTTTAGCGTATGATTTAGACGTTGGTGCACTCAGTTGGTCTCTATGTCGCACTTTGGAAGAAGTTGGGTATACAGGGTCGAGAGTGAGAAATACCTCTTGGTGCACTTCAATTGCAATATCGCCTCCTACCTCCTCTCCCTTAGCGTTTTGAGTCAAATGGATGAAATTGAACAAAAAACTTAACCAAAAAACGTTTAGCGTATGATTTAGACGTTGGTGCACTCAGTTGGTCGCTATGTCGCATTTTGGAAGAAGTTGGGTATACAGGGTCGAGAGTGAGAAATACCTCTTGGTGCACTTCAATTGCAATATCGCCTCCTACCTCCTCTCCCTTAGCGTTTTGAGTCAAATGGATGAAATCGAACAAAAAACTTAACCAAAAAACGTTTAGCGTATGATTTAGACGTTGGTGCACTCAGTTGGTCGCTATGTCGCATTTTGGAAGAAGTTGGGTATACAGGGTCGAGAGTGAGAAATACCTCTTGGTGCACTTCAATTGCAATATCGCCTCCTACCTCCTCTCCCTTAGCGTTTTGAGTCAAATGGATGAAATTGAACAAAAAACTTAACCAAATAACGTTTAGCGTATGATTTAGACGTTGGTGCACTCAGTTGGTCGCTATGTCGCATTTTGGAAGAAGTTGGGTATACAGGGTCGAGAGTGAGAAATACCTCTTGGTGCACTTCAATTGCAATATCGCCTCCTACCTCCTCTCACTTAGCGTTTTGAGTCAAATGGATGAAATTGAACAAAAAACTTAACCAAAACACGTTTAGCGTATGATCTAGAGGCTGGTGCACTCAGTTCGTCGCTATGTCGCGTTTTGGAACAAGTTGGGAATACAGGGTCGAGAGTGAGAAATACCTTAGTGCACTTCAATTGCAATATCGCCTCCTACCTCCTCGCCCTTAGCATTTTGAGTCAAATGGATGAAATTGAACAAAAAACTTAACCAAAATACGTTTAGCGTATGATTTAGACGTTGGTGCACTCAGTTGGTCGCTATGTCGCATTTTGGAAGAAGTTGGGTATACAGGGTCGAGAGTGAGAAATACCTCTTGGTGCACTTCAATTGCAATATCGCCTCCTACCTCCTCTCCCTTAGCGTTTTGAGTCAAATGGATGAAATCGAACAAAAAACTCAAACGCAATATCGCCTCCTACCTCCCCGCCCATAGCATTTTGAGTCAAATGGATGAAATTGAACAAAAAACTTAACCGAAAAACGTTTAGCGTATGATTTAGACGTTGGTGCACTCAGTTGGTCGCTATGTCGCATTTTGGAAGAAGTTGGGTATACAGGGTCGAGAGTGAGAAATACCTTGGTGCACTTCAATTGCAATATCGCCTCCTACCTCCTCGCCCTTAGCGTTTTGAGTCAAATGGATGAAATTGAACAAAAAACTTAACCAAAAAACGTTTAGCGTATGATTTAGACGTTGGTGCACTCAGTTGGTCGCTATGTCGCATTTTGGAAGAAGTTGGGTATACAGGGTCGAGAGTGAGAAATACCTCTTGGTGCACTTCAATTGCAATATTGAACAAAAAACTTAACCAAAAAACGTTTAGCGTATGATTTAGACGTTGGTGCACTCAGTTCGTCGCTATGTCGCGTTTTGGAAGAAGCTGGGTATACAGGGTCGAGAGTGAGAAATACCTTGGTGCACTTCAATTGCAATATCGCCTCCTACCTCCTCGCCCTTAGCATTTTGAGTCAAATGGATGAAATTGAACAAAAAACTTAACCAAAAAACGTTTAGCGTATGATTTAGACGTTGGTGCACTCAGTTGGTCGCTATGTCGCATTTTGGAAGAAGTTGGGTATACAGGGTCGAGAGTGAGAAATACCTTGGTGCACTTCAATTGCAATATCGCCTCCTACCTCCTCGCCCTTAGCGTTTTGAGTCAAATGGATGAAATTGAACAAAAAACTTAACCAAAAAACGTTTAGCGTATGATTTAGACGTTGGTGCACTCAGTTGGTCGCTATGTCGCATTTTGGAAGAAGTTGGGTATACAGGGTCGAGAGTGAGAAATACCTCTTGGTGCACTTCAATTGCAATATCGCCTCCTACCTCCTCTCCCTTAGCGTTTTGAGTCAAATGGATGAAATCGAACAAAAAACTTAACCAAAAAACGTTTAGCGTATGATTTAGACGTTGGTGCACTCAGTTGGTCGCTATGTCGCATTTTGGAAGAAGATGGGTATACAGGGTCGAGAGTGAGAAATACCTCTTGGTGCACTTCAATTGCAATATTGAACAAAAAACTTAACCAAAAAACGTTTAGCGTATGATTTAGACGTTGGTGCACTCAGTTCGTCGCTATGTCGCGTTTTGGAAGAAGCTGGGTATACAGGGTCGAGAGTGAGAAATACCTCTTGGTGCACTTCAATTGCAATATCGCCTCCTACCTCCTCTCCCTTAGCGTTTTGAGTCAAATGGATGAAATTGAACAAAAAACTTAACCAAAAAACGTTTAGCGTATGATTTAGACGTTGGTGCACTCAGTTCGTCGCTATGTCGCGTTTTGGAAGAAGCTGGGTATACAGGGTCGAGAGTGAGAAATACCTTGGTGCACTTCAGTTGCAATATCGCCTCCTACCTCCTCGCCCTTAGCATTTTGAGTCAAATGGATGAAATTGAACAGAAAACTTAAACAAAAAACGTTTAGCGTATGATTTAGACGTTGGTGCACTCAGTTGGTCGCTATGTCGCATTTTGGAAGAAGTTGGGTATACAGGGCCGAGAGTGAGAAATACCTTGGTGCACTTCAATTGCAATATCGCCTCCTACCTCCTCTCCCTTAGCGTTTTGAGTCAAATGGATGAAATCGAACAAAAAACTTAACCAAAAAACGTTTAGCGTATGATCTAGACGTTGGTGCACTCAGTTGGTCGCTATGTCGCATTTTGGAAGAAGTTGGGTATACAGGGCCGAGAGTGAGAAATACCTTGGTGCACTTCAATTGCAATATCGCCTCCTACCTCCTCTCACTTAGCGTTTTGAGTCAAATGGATGAAATTGAACAAAAAACTTAACCAAAACACGTTTAGCGTATGATCTAGAGGCTGGTGCACTCAGTTCGTCGCTATGTCGCGTTTTGGAACAAGTTGGGTATACAGGGTCGAGAGTGAGAAATACCTTAGTGCACTTCAATTGCAATATCGCCTCCTACCTCCTCGCCCTTAGCATTTTGAGTCAAATGGATGAAATTGAACAAAAAACTTAACCAAAATACGTTTAGCGTATGATTTAGACGTTGGTGCACTCAGTTGGTCGCTATGTCGCATTTTGGAAGAAGTTGGGTATACAGGGTCGAGAGTGAGAAATACCTCTTGGTGCACTTCAATTGCAATATCGCCTCCTACCTCCTCTCCCTTAGCGTTTTGAGTCAAATGGATGAAATTGAACAAAAAACTTAACCAAACAAGTTTAGCGTATGATTTAGACGTTGGTGCACTCAGTTGGTCGCTATGTCGCATTTTGGAAGAAGTTGGGTATACAGGGTCGAGAGTGAGAAATACCTCTTGGTGCACTTCAATTGCAATATCGCCTCCTATATCCTCTCCCTTAGCGTTTTGAGTCAAATGGATGAAATTGAACAAAAAACTTAACCAAAATACGTTTAGCGTATGATCTAGACGCTGGTGCACTCAGTTCGTCGCTATGTCGCGTTTTGGAACAAGTTGGGTATACAGGGTCGAGAGTGAGAAATACCTTGGTGCACTTCAATTGCAATATCGCCTCCTACCTCCCCGCCCTTAGCATTTTGAGTCAAATGGATGAAATTGAACAAAAAACTTAACCGAAAAACGTTTAGCGTATGATTTAGACGTTGGTGCACTCAGTTGGTCGCTATGTCGCATTTTGGAAGAAGTTGGGTATACAGGGTCGAGAGTGAGAAATACCTTGGTGCACTTCAATTGCAATATCGCCTCCTACCTCCTCGCCCTTAGCGTTTTGAGTCAAATGGATGAAATTGAACAAAAAACTTAACCAAAAAACGTTTAGCGTATGATTTAGACGTTGGTGCACTCAGTTGGTCGCTATGTCGCATTTTGGAAGAAGTTGGGTATACAGGGTCGAGAGTGAGAAATACCTCTTGGTGCACTTCAATTGCAATATCGCCTCCTACCTCCTCCCCTTAGCGTTTTGAGTCAAATGGATGAAATTGAACAAAAAACTTAACCAAAAAACGTTTAGCGTATGATCTAGACGTTGGTGCACTCAGTTGGTCGCTATGTCGCATTTTGGAAGAAGTTGGGTATACAGTTGGTCGCTATGTCGCGTTTTGGAAGAAGCTGGGTATACAGGGTCGAGAGTGAGAAATACCTTGGTGCACTTCAATTGCAATATCGCCTCCTACCTCCTCTCCCTTAGCGTTTTGAGTCAAATGGATGAAATCGAACAAAAAACTTAACCAAAAAACGTTTAGCGTATGATCTAGACGTTGGTGCACTCAGTTGGTCGCTATGTCGCATTTTGGAAGAAGTTGGGTATACAGGGTCGAGAGTGAGAAATACCTCTTGGTGCACTTCAATTGCAATATCGCCTCCTACCTCCTCTCCCTTAGCGTTTTGAGTCAAATGGATTAAATTGAACAAAAAACTTAACCAAATAACGTTTAGCGTATGATTTAGACGTTGGTGCACTCAGTTGGTCGCTATGTCGCATTTTGGAAGAAGTTGGGTATACAGGGTCGAGAGTGAGAAATACCTCTTGGTGCACTTCAATTGCAATATCGCCTCCTACCTCCTCTCCCTTAGCGTTTTGAGTCAAATGGATGAAATTGAACAAAAAACTTAACCAAAACACGTTTAGCGTATGATCTAGAGGCTGGTGCACTCAGTTCGTCGCTATGTCGCGTTTTGGAACAAGTTGGGTATACAGGGTCGAGAGTGAGAAATACCTTAGTGCACTTCAATTGCAATATCGCCTCCTACCTCCTCGCCCTTAGCATTTTGAGTCAAATGGATGAAATTGAACAAAAAACTTAACCAAAATACGTTTAGCGTATGATTTAGACGTTGGTGCACTCAGTTGGTCGCTATGTCGCATTTTGGAAGAAGTTGGGTATACAGGGTCGAGAGTGAGAAATACCTCTTGGTGCACTTCAATTGCAATATCGCCTCCTACCTCCTCTCCCTTAGCGTTTTGAGTCAAATGGATGAAATTGAACAAAAAACTTAACCAAACAAGTTTAGCGTATGATTTAGACGTTGGTGCACTCAGTTGGTCGCTATGTCGCATTTTGGAAGAAGTTGGGTATACAGGGTCGAGAGTGAGAAATACCTCTTGGTGCACTTCAATTGCAATATCGCCTCCTATATCCTCTCCCTTAGCGTTTTGAGTCAAATGGATGAAATTGAACAAAAAACTTAACCAAAATACGTTTAGCGTATGATCTAGACGCTGGTGCACTCAGTTCGTCGCAATGTCGCGTTTTGGAACAAGTTGGGTATACAGGGTCGAGAGTGAGAAATACCTTGGTGCACTTCAATTGCAATATCGCCTCCTACCTCCCCGCCCTTAGCATTTTGAGTCAAATGGATGAAATTGAACAAAAAACTTAACCAAAAAACGTTTAGCGTATGATTTAGACGTTGGTGCACTCAGTTGGTTGCTATGTCGCATTTTGGAAGAAGTTGGGTATACAGGGTCGAGAGTGAGAAATACCTCTTGGTGCACTTCAATTGCAATATCGCCTCCTACCTCCTCCCCTTAGCGTTTTGAGTCAAATGGATGAAATTGAACAAAAAACTTAACCAAAAAACGTTTAGCGTATGATCTAGACGCTGGTGCACTCAGTTCGTCGCTATGTCGCGTTTTGGAACAAGTTGGGTATACAGGGTCGAGAGTGAGAAATACCTCTTGGTGCACTTCAATTGCAATATCGCCTCCTACCTCCTCTCCCTTAGCGTTTTGAGTCAAATGGATGAAATCGAACAAAAAACTTAACCAAAAAACGTTTAGCGTATGATTTAGACGTTGGTGCACTCAGTTCGTCGCTATGTCGCATTTTGGAAGAAGTTGGGTATACAGGGTCGAGAGTGAGAAATACCTTGGTGCACTTCAATTGCAATATCGCCTCCTACCTCCTCGCCCTTAGCGTTTTGAGTCAAATGGATGAAATTGAACAAAAAACTTAACCAAAAAACGTTTAGCGTATGATTTAGACGTTGGTGCACTCAGTTGGTTGCTATGTCGCATTTTGGAAGAAGTTGGGTATACAGGGTCGAGAGTGAGAAATACCTCTTGGTGCACTTCAATTGCAATATCGCCTCCTACCTCCTCCCCTTAGCGTTTTGAGTCAAATGGATGAAATTGAACAAAAAACTTAACCAAAAAACGTTTAGCGTATGATTTAGACGTTGGTGCACTCAGTTGGTTGCTATGTCGCATTTTGGAAGAAGTTGGGTATACAGGGTCGAGAGTGAGAAATACCTTGGTGCACTTCAATTGCAATATCGCCTCCTACCTCCCCGCCCTTAGCATTTTGAGTCAAATGGATGAAATTGAACAAAAAACTTAACCAAAAAACGTTTAGCGTATGATTTAGACGTTGGTGCACTCAGTTGGTCGCTATGTCGCATTTTGGAAGAAGTTGGGTATACAGGGTCGAGAGTGAGAAATACCTTGGTGCACTTCAATTGCAATATCGCCTCCTACCTCCTCGCCCTTAGCGTTTTGAGTCAAATGGATGAAATTGAACAAAAAACTTAACCAAAAAACGTTTAGCGTATGATTTAGACGTTGGTGCACTCAGTTGGTTGCTATGTCGCATTTTGGAAGAAGTTGGGTATACAGGGTCGAGAGTGAGAAATACCTCTTGGTGCACTTCAATTGCAATATCGCCTCCTACCTCCTCCCCTTAGCGTTTTGAGTCAAATGGATGAAATTGAACAAAAAACTTAACCAAAAAACGTTTAGCGTATGATCTAGACGTTGGTGCACTCAGTTGGTCGCTATGTCGCATTTTGGAAGAAGATGGGTATACAGGGTCGAGAGTGAGAAATACCTCTTGGTGCACTTCAATTGCAATATTGAACAAAAAACTTAACCAAAAAACGTTTAGCGTATGATTTAGACGTTGGTGCACTCAGTTCGTCGCTATGTCGCGTTTTGGAAGAAGCTGGGTATACAGGGTCGAGAGTGAGAAATACCTCTTGGTGCACTTCAATTGCAATATCGCCTCCTACCTCCTCTCCCTTAGCGTTTTGAGTCAAATGGATGAAATTGAACAAAAAACTTAACCAAAAAACGTTTAGCGTATGATTTAGACGTTGGTGCACTCAGTTCGTCGCTATGTCGCGTTTTGGAAGAAGCTGGGTATACAGGGTCGAGAGTGAGAAATACCTTGGTGCACTTCAGTTGCAATATCGCCTCCTACCTCCTCGCCCTTAGCATTTTGAGTCAAATGGATGAAATTGAACAAAAAACTTAACCAAAAAACGTTTAGCGTATGATTTAGACGTTGGTGCACTCAGTTGGTCGCTATGTCGCATTTTGGAAGAAGTTGGGTATACAGGGCCGAGAGTGAGAAATACCTTGGTGCACTTCAATTGCAATATCGCCTCCTACCTCCTCGCCCTTAGCGTTTTGAGTCAAATGGATGAAATTGAACAAAAAACTTAACCAAAAAACGTTTAGCGTATGATTTAGACGTTGGTGCACTCAGTTGGTCGCTATGTCGCATTTTGGAAGAAGATGGGTATACAGGGTCGAGAGTGAGAAATACCTCTTGGTGCACTTCAATTGCAATATTGAACAAAAAACTTAACCAAAAAACGTTTAGCGTATGATTTAGACGTTGGTGCACTCAGTTCGTCGCTATGTCGCGTTTTGGAAGACGCTGGGTATACAGGGTCGAGAGTGAGAAATACCTCTTGGTGCACTTCAATTGCAATATCGCCTCCTACCTCCTCTCCCTTAGCGTTTTGAGTCAAATGGATGAAATTGAACGAAAAACTTAACCAAAAAAGTTTAGCATATGATTTAGACGTTGGTGCACTCAGTTGGTCGCTATGTCGCATTTTGGAAGAAGATGGGTATACAGGGTCGAGAGTGAGAAATACCTCTTGGTGCACTTCAATTGCAATATCGCCTCCTACCTCCTCTCCCTTAGCGTTTTGAGTCAAATGGATGAAATTGAACAAAAAACTTAAGCAAAAAACGTTTAGCGTATGATCTAGACGCTGGTGCACTCAGTTCGTCGCTATGTCGCGTTTTGGAACAAGTTGGGTATACAGGGTCGAGAGTGAGAAATACCTCTTGGTGCACTTCAATTGCAATATCGCCTCCTACCTCCTCTCCCTTAGCGTTTTGAGTCAAATGGATGAAATTGAACAAAAAACTTAAGCAAAAAACGTTTAGCGTATGATCTAGACGCTGGTGCACTCAGTTCGTCGCTATGTCGCATTTTGGAAGAAGTTGGGTATACAGGGTCGAGAGTGAGAAATACCTTGGTGCACTTCAATTGCAATATCGCCTCCTACCTCCTCGCCCTTAGCGTTTTGAGTCAAATGGATGAAATTGAACAAAAAACTTAACCAAAAAACGTTTAGCGTATGATTTAGACGTTGGTGCACTCAGTTCGTCGCTATGTCGCATTTTGGAAGAAGTTGGGTATACAGGGTCGAGAGTGAGAAATACCTTGGTGCACTTCAATTGCAATATCGCCTCCTACCTCCTCGCCCTTAGCGTTTTGAGTCAAATGGATGAAATTGAACAAAAAACTTAACCAAAAAACGTTTAGCGTATGATTTAGACGTTGGTGCACTCAGTTGGTCGCTATGTCGCATTTTGGAAGAAGTTGGGTATACAGGGTCGAGAGTGAGAAATACCTCTTGGTGCACTTCAATTGCAATATCGCCTCCTACCTCCTCCCCTTAGCGTTTTGAGTCAAATGGATGAAATTGAACAAAAAACTTAACCAAAAAACGTTTAGCGTATGATCTAGACGTTGGTGCACTCAGTTGGTCGCTATGTCGCATTTTGGAAGAAGTTGGGTATACAGTTGGTCGCTATGTCGCGTTTTGGAAGAAGCTGGGTATACAGGGTCGAGAGTGAGAAATACCTTGGTGCACTTCAATTGCAATATCGCCTCCTACCTCCTCTCCCTTAGCGTTTTGAGTCAAATGGATGAAATCGAACAAAAAACTTAACCAAAAAACGTTTAGCGTATGATCTAGACGTTGGTGCACTCAGTTGGTCGCTATGTCGCATTTTGGAAGAAGTTGGGTATACAGGGTCGAGAGTGAGAAATACCTCTTGGTGCACTTCAATTGCAATATCGCCTCCTACCTCCTCTCCCTTAGCGTTTTGAGTCAAATGGATTAAATTGAACAAAAAACTTAACCAAATAACGTTTAGCGTATGATTTAGACGTTGGTGCACTCAGTTGGTCGCTATGTCGCATTTTGGAAGAAGTTGGGTATACAGGGTCGAGAGTGAGAAATACCTCTTGGTGCACTTCAATTGCAATATCGCCTCCTACCTCCTCTCACTTAGCGTTTTGAGTCAAATGGATGAAATTGAACAAAAAACTTAACCAAAACACGTTTAGCGTATGATCTAGAGGCTGGTGCACTCAGTTCGTCGCTATGTCGCGTTTTGGAACAAGTTGGGTATACAGGGTCGAGAGTGAGAAATACCTTAGTGCACTTCAATTGCAATATCGCCTCCTACCTCCTCGCCCTTAGCATTTTGAGTCAAATGGATGAAATTGAACAAAAAACTTAACCAAAATACGTTTAGCGTATGATTTAGACGTTGGTGCACTCAGTTGGTCGCTATGTCGCATTTTGGAAGAAGTTGGGTATACAGGGTCGAGAGTGAGAAATACCTCTTGGTGCACTTCAATTGCAATATCGCCTCCTACCTCCTCTCCCTTAGCGTTTTGAGTCAAATGGATGAAATTGAACAAAAAACTTAACCAAACAAGTTTAGCGTATGATTTAGACGTTGGTGCACTCAGTTGGTCGCTATGTCGCATTTTGGAAGAAGTTGGGTATACAGGGTCGAGAGTGAGAAATACCTCTTGGTGCACTTCAATTGCAATATCGCCTCCTATATCCTCTCCCTTAGCGTTTTGAGTCAAATGGATGAAATTGAACAAAAAACTTAACCAAAATACGTTTAGCGTATGATCTAGACGCTGGTGCACTCAGTTCGTCGCAATGTCGCGTTTTGGAACAAGTTGGGTATACAGGGTCGAGAGTGAGAAATACCTTGGTGCACTTCAATTGCAATATCGCCTCCTACCTCCCCGCCCTTAGCATTTTGAGTCAAATGGATGAAATTGAACAAAAAACTTAACCAAAAAACGTTTAGCGTATGATTTAGACGTTGGTGCACTCAGTTGGTTGCTATGTCGCATTTTGGAAGAAGTTGGGTATACAGGGTCGAGAGTGAGAAATACCTCTTGGTGCACTTCAATTGCAATATCGCCTCCTACCTCCTCCCCTTAGCGTTTTGAGTCAAATGGATGAAATTGAACAAAAAACTTAACCAAAAAACGTTTAGCGTATGATCTAGACGCTGGTGCACTCAGTTCGTCGCTATGTCGCGTTTTGGAACAAGTTGGGTATACAGGGTCGAGAGTGAGAAATACCTCTTGGTGCACTTCAATTGCAATATCGCCTCCTACCTCCTCTCCCTTAGCGTTTTGAGTCAAATGGATGAAATCGAACAAAAAACTTAACCAAAAAACGTTTAGCGTATGATTTAGACGTTGGTGCACTCAGTTCGTCGCTATGTCGCATTTTGGAAGAAGTTGGGTATACAGGGTCGAGAGTGAGAAATACCTTGGTGCACTTCAATTGCAATATCGCCTCCTACCTCCTCGCCCTTAGCGTTTTGAGTCAAATGGATGAAATTGAACAAAAAACTTAACCAAAAAACGTTTAGCGTATGATTTAGACGTTGGTGCACTCAGTTGGTTGCTATGTCGCATTTTGGAAGAAGTTGGGTATACAGGGTCGAGAGTGAGAAATACCTCTTGGTGCACTTCAATTGCAATATCGCCTCCTACCTCCTCCCCTTAGCGTTTTGAGTCAAATGGATGAAATTGAACAAAAAACTTAACCAAAAAACGTTTAGCGTATGATTTAGACGTTGGTGCACTCAGTTGGTTGCTATGTCGCATTTTGGAAGAAGTTGGGTATACAGGGTCGAGAGTGAGAAATACCTTGGTGCACTTCAATTGCAATATCGCCTCCTACCTCCCCGCCCTTAGCATTTTGAGTCAAATGGATGAAATTGAACAAAAAACTTAACCAAAAAACGTTTAGCGTATGATTTAGACGTTGGTGCACTCAGTTGGTCGCTATGTCGCATTTTGGAAGAAGTTGGGTATACAGGGTCGAGAGTGAGAAATACCTTGGTGCACTTCAATTGCAATATCGCCTCCTACCTCCTCGCCCTTAGCGTTTTGAGTCAAATGGATGAAATTGAACAAAAAACTTAACCAAAAAACGTTTAGCGTATGATTTAGACGTTGGTGCACTCAGTTGGTTGCTATGTCGCATTTTGGAAGAAGTTGGGTATACAGGGTCGAGAGTGAGAAATACCTCTTGGTGCACTTCAATTGCAATATCGCCTCCTACCTCCTCCCCTTAGCGTTTTGAGTCAAATGGATGAAATTGAACAAAAAACTTAACCAAAAAACGTTTAGCGTATGATCTAGACGTTGGTGCACTCAGTTGGTCGCTATGTCGCATTTTGGAAGAAGATGGGTATACAGGGTCGAGAGTGAGAAATACCTCTTGGTGCACTTCAATTGCAATATTGAACAAAAAACTTAACCAAAAAACGTTTAGCGTATGATTTAGACGTTGGTGCACTCAGTTCGTCGCTATGTCGCGTTTTGGAAGAAGCTGGGTATACAGGGTCGAGAGTGAGAAATACCTCTTGGTGCACTTCAATTGCAATATCGCCTCCTACCTCCTCTCCCTTAGCGTTTTGAGTCAAATGGATGAAATTGAACAAAAAACTTAACCAAAAAACGTTTAGCGTATGATTTAGACGTTGGTGCACTCAGTTCGTCGCTATGTCGCGTTTTGGAAGAAGCTGGGTATACAGGGTCGAGAGTGAGAAATACCTTGGTGCACTTCAGTTGCAATATCGCCTCCTACCTCCTCGCCCTTAGCATTTTGAGTCAAATGGATGAAATTGAACAAAAAACTTAACCAAAAAACGTTTAGCGTATGATTTAGACGTTGGTGCACTCAGTTGGTCGCTATGTCGCATTTTGGAAGAAGTTGGGTATACAGGGCCGAGAGTGAGAAATACCTTGGTGCACTTCAATTGCAATATCGCCTCCTACCTCCTCGCCCTTAGCGTTTTGAGTCAAATGGATGAAATTGAACAAAAAACTTAACCAAAAAACGTTTAGCGTATGATTTAGACGTTGGTGCACTCAGTTGGTCGCTATGTCGCATTTTGGAAGAAGATGGGTATACAGGGTCGAGAGTGAGAAATACCTCTTGGTGCACTTCAATTGCAATATTGAACAAAAAACTTAACCAAAAAACGTTTAGCGTATGATTTAGACGTTGGTGCACTCAGTTCGTCGCTATGTCGCGTTTTGGAAGACGCTGGGTATACAGGGTCGAGAGTGAGAAATACCTCTTGGTGCACTTCAATTGCAATATTGAACAAAAAACTTAACCAAAAAACGTTTAGCGTATGATTTAGACGTTGGTGCACTCAGTTGGTTGCTATGTCGCATTTTGGAAGAAGTTGGGTATACAGGGTCGAGAGTGAGAAATACCTCTTGGTGCACTTCAATTGCAATATCGCCTCCTACCTCCTCCCCTTAGCGTTTTGAGTCAAATGGATGAAATTGAACAAAAAACTTAACCAAAAAACGTTTAGCGTATGATTTAGACGTTGGTGCACTCAGTTGGTTGCTATGTCGCATTTTGGAAGAAGTTGGGTATACAGGGTCGAGAGTGAGAAATACCTTGGTGCACTTCAATTGCAATATCGCCTCCTACCTCCCCGCCCTTAGCATTTTGAGTCAAATGGATGAAATTGAACAAAAAACTTAACCAAAAAACGTTTAGCGTATGATTTAGACGTTGGTGCACTCAGTTGGTCGCTATGTCGCATTTTGGAAGAAGTTGGGTATACAGGGTCGAGAGTGAGAAATACCTTGGTGCACTTCAATTGCAATATCGCCTCCTACCTCCTCGCCCTTAGCGTTTTGAGTCAAATGGATGAAATTGAACAAAAAACTTAACCAAAAAACGTTTAGCGTATGATTTAGACGTTGGTGCACTCAGTTGGTTGCTATGTCGCATTTTGGAAGAAGTTGGGTATACAGGGTCGAGAGTGAGAAATACCTCTTGGTGCACTTCAATTGCAATATCGCCTCCTACCTCCTCCCCTTAGCGTTTTGAGTCAAATGGATGAAATTGAACAAAAAACTTAACCAAAAAACGTTTAGCGTATGATCTAGACGTTGGTGCACTCAGTTGGTCGCTATGTCGCATTTTGGAAGAAGATGGGTATACAGGGTCGAGAGTGAGAAATACCTCTTGGTGCACTTCAATTGCAATATTGAACAAAAAACTTAACCAAAAAACGTTTAGCGTATGATTTAGACGTTGGTGCACTCAGTTCGTCGCTATGTCGCGTTTTGGAAGAAGCTGGGTATACAGGGTCGAGAGTGAGAAATACCTCTTGGTGCACTTCAATTGCAATATCGCCTCCTACCTCCTCTCCCTTAGCGTTTTGAGTCAAATGGATGAAATTGAACAAAAAACTTAACCAAAAAACGTTTAGCGTATGATTTAGACGTTGGTGCACTCAGTTCGTCGCTATGTCGCGTTTTGGAAGAAGCTGGGTATACAGGGTCGAGAGTGAGAAATACCTTGGTGCACTTCAGTTGCAATATCGCCTCCTACCTCCTCGCCCTTAGCATTTTGAGTCAAATGGATGAAATTGAACAAAAAACTTAACCAAAAAACGTTTAGCGTATGATTTAGACGTTGGTGCACTCAGTTGGTCGCTATGTCGCATTTTGGAAGAAGTTGGGTATACAGGGCCGAGAGTGAGAAATACCTTGGTGCACTTCAATTGCAATATCGCCTCCTACCTCCTCGCCCTTAGCGTTTTGAGTCAAATGGATGAAATTGAACAAAAAACTTAACCAAAAAACGTTTAGCGTATGATTTAGACGTTGGTGCACTCAGTTGGTCGCTATGTCGCATTTTGGAAGAAGATGGGTATACAGGGTCGAGAGTGAGAAATACCTCTTGGTGCACTTCAATTGCAATATTGAACAAAAAACTTAACCAAAAAACGTTTAGCGTATGATTTAGACGTTGGTGCACTCAGTTCGTCGCTATGTCGCGTTTTGGAAGACGCTGGGTATACAGGGTCGAGAGTGAGAAATACCTCTTGGTGCACTTCAATTGCAATATCGCCTCCTACCTCCTCTCCCTTAGCGTTTTGAGTCAAATGGATGAAATTGAACGAAAAACTTAACCAAAAAAGTTTAGCATATGATTTAGACGTTGGTGCACTCAGTTGGTCGCTATGTCGCATTTTGGAAGAAGATGGGTATACAGGGTCGAGAGTGAGAAATACCTCTTGGTGCACTTCAATTGCAATATCGCCTCCTACCTCCTCTCCCTTAGCGTTTTGAGTCAAATGGATGAAATTGAACAAAAAACTTAAGCAAAAAACGTTTAGCGTATGATCTAGACGCTGGTGCACTCAGTTCGTCGCTATGTCGCGTTTTGGAACAAGTTGGGTATACAGGGTCGAGAGTGAGAAATACCTCTTGGTGCACTTCAATTGCAATATCGCCTCCTACCTCCTCTCCCTTAGCGTTTTGAGTCAAATGGATGAAATCGAACAAAAAACTTAACCAAAAAACGTTTAGCGTATGATTTAGACGTTGGTGCACTCAGTTCGTCGCTATGTCGCATTTTGGAAGAAGTTGGGTATACAGGGTCGAGAGTGAGAAATACCTTGGTGCACTTCAATTGCAATATCGCCTCCTACCTCCTCGCCCTTAGCGTTTTGAGTCAAATGGATGAAATTGAACAAAAAACTTAACCAAAAAACGTTTAGCGTATGATTTAGACGTTGGTGCACTCAGTTGGTCGCTATGTCGCATTTTGGAAGAAGTTGGGTATACAGGGTCGAGAGTGAGAAATACCTCTTGGTGCACTTCAATTGCAATATCGCCTCCTACCTCCTCCCCTTAGCGTTTTGAGTCAAATGGATGAAATTGAACAAAAAACTTAACCAAAAAACGTTTAGCGTATGATCTAGACGTTGGTGCACTCAGTTGGTCGCTATGTCGCATTTTGGAAGAAGTTGGGTATACAGTTGGTCGCTATGTCGCGTTTTGGAAGAAGCTGGGTATACAGGGTCGAGAGTGAGAAATACCTTGGTGCACTTCAATTGCAATATCGCCTCCTACCTCCTCTCCCTTAGCGTTTTGAGTCAAATGGATGAAATCGAACAAAAAACTTAACCAAAAAACGTTTAGCGTATGATCTAGACGTTGGTGCACTCAGTTGGTCGCTATGTCGCATTTTGGAAGAAGTTGGGTATACAGGGTCGAGAGTGAGAAATACCTCTTGGTGCACTTCAATTGCAATATCGCCTCCTACCTCCTCTCCCTTAGCGTTTTGAGTCAAATGGATTAAATTGAACAAAAAACTTAACCAAATAACGTTTAGCGTATGATTTAGACGTTGGTGCACTCAGTTGGTCGCTATGTCGCATTTTGGAAGAAGTTGGGTATACAGGGTCGAGAGTGAGAAATACCTCTTGGTGCACTTCAATTGCAATATCGCCTCCTACCTCCTCTCACTTAGCGTTTTGAGTCAAATGGATGAAATTGAACAAAAAACTTAACCAAAACACGTTTAGCGTATGATCTAGAGGCTGGTGCACTCAGTTCGTCGCTATGTCGCGTTTTGGAACAAGTTGGGTATACAGGGTCGAGAGTGAGAAATACCTTAGTGCACTTCAATTGCAATATCGCCTCCTACCTCCTCGCCCTTAGCATTTTGAGTCAAATGGATGAAATTGAACAAAAAACTTAACCAAAATACGTTTAGCGTATGATTTAGACGTTGGTGCACTCAGTTGGTCGCTATGTCGCATTTTGGAAGAAGTTGGGTATACAGGGTCGAGAGTGAGAAATACCTCTTGGTGCACTTCAATTGCAATATCGCCTCCTACCTCCTCTCCCTTAGCGTTTTGAGTCAAATGGATGAAATTGAACAAAAAACTTAACCAAACAAGTTTAGCGTATGATTTAGACGTTGGTGCACTCAGTTGGTCGCTATGTCGCATTTTGGAAGAAGTTGGGTATACAGGGTCGAGAGTGAGAAATACCTCTTGGTGCACTTCAATTGCAATATCGCCTCCTATATCCTCTCCCTTAGCGTTTTGAGTCAAATGGATGAAATTGAACAAAAAACTTAACCAAAATACGTTTAGCGTATGATCTAGACGCTGGTGCACTCAGTTCGTCGCAATGTCGCGTTTTGGAACAAGTTGGGTATACAGGGTCGAGAGTGAGAAATACCTTGGTGCACTTCAATTGCAATATCGCCTCCTACCTCCCCGCCCTTAGCATTTTGAGTCAAATGGATGAAATTGAACAAAAAACTTAACCAAAAAACGTTTAGCGTATGATTTAGACGTTGGTGCACTCAGTTGGTTGCTATGTCGCATTTTGGAAGAAGTTGGGTATACAGGGTCGAGAGTGAGAAATACCTCTTGGTGCACTTCAATTGCAATATCGCCTCCTACCTCCTCTCCCTTAGCGTTTTGAGTCAAATGGATGAAATCGAACAAAAAACTTAACCAAAAAACGTTTAGCGTATGATTTAGACGTTGGTGCACTCAGTTCGTCGCTATGTCGCATTTTGGAAGAAGTTGGGTATACAGGGTCGAGAGTGAGAAATACCTTGGTGCACTTCAATTGCAATATCGCCTCCTACCTCCTCGCCCTTAGCGTTTTGAGTCAAATGGATGAAATTGAACAAAAAACTTAACCAAAAAACGTTTAGCGTATGATTTAGACGTTGGTGCACTCAGTTGGTTGCTATGTCGCATTTTGGAAGAAGTTGGGTATACAGGGTCGAGAGTGAGAAATACCTCTTGGTGCACTTCAATTGCAATATCGCCTCCTACCTCCTCCCCTTAGCGTTTTGAGTCAAATGGATGAAATTGAACAAAAAACTTAACCAAAAAACGTTTAGCGTATGATTTAGACGTTGGTGCACTCAGTTGGTTGCTATGTCGCATTTTGGAAGAAGTTGGGTATACAGGGTCGAGAGTGAGAAATACCTTGGTGCACTTCAATTGCAATATCGCCTCCTACCTCCCCGCCCTTAGCATTTTGAGTCAAATGGATGAAATTGAACAAAAAACTTAACCAAAAAACGTTTAGCGTATGATTTAGACGTTGGTGCACTCAGTTGGTCGCTATGTCGCATTTTGGAAGAAGTTGGGTATACAGGGTCGAGAGTGAGAAATACCTTGGTGCACTTCAATTGCAATATCGCCTCCTACCTCCTCGCCCTTAGCGTTTTGAGTCAAATGGATGAAATTGAACAAAAAACTTAACCAAAAAACGTTTAGCGTATGATTTAGACGTTGGTGCACTCAGTTGGTTGCTATGTCGCATTTTGGAAGAAGTTGGGTATACAGGGTCGAGAGTGAGAAATACCTCTTGGTGCACTTCAATTGCAATATCGCCTCCTACCTCCTCCCCTTAGCGTTTTGAGTCAAATGGATGAAATTGAACAAAAAACTTAACCAAAAAACGTTTAGCGTATGATCTAGACGTTGGTGCACTCAGTTGGTCGCTATGTCGCATTTTGGAAGAAGATGGGTATACAGGGTCGAGAGTGAGAAATACCTCTTGGTGCACTTCAATTGCAATATTGAACAAAAAACTTAACCAAAAAACGTTTAGCGTATGATTTAGACGTTGGTGCACTCAGTTCGTCGCTATGTCGCGTTTTGGAAGAAGCTGGGTATACAGGGTCGAGAGTGAGAAATACCTCTTGGTGCACTTCAATTGCAATATCGCCTCCTACCTCCTCTCCCTTAGCGTTTTGAGTCAAATGGATGAAATTGAACAAAAAACTTAACCAAAAAACGTTTAGCGTATGATTTAGACGTTGGTGCACTCAGTTCGTCGCTATGTCGCGTTTTGGAAGAAGCTGGGTATACAGGGTCGAGAGTGAGAAATACCTTGGTGCACTTCAGTTGCAATATCGCCTCCTACCTCCTCGCCCTTAGCATTTTGAGTCAAATGGATGAAATTGAACAAAAAACTTAACCAAAAAACGTTTAGCGTATGATTTAGACGTTGGTGCACTCAGTTGGTCGCTATGTCGCATTTTGGAAGAAGTTGGGTATACAGGGCCGAGAGTGAGAAATACCTTGGTGCACTTCAATTGCAATATCGCCTCCTACCTCCTCGCCCTTAGCGTTTTGAGTCAAATGGATGAAATTGAACAAAAAACTTAACCAAAAAACGTTTAGCGTATGATTTAGACGTTGGTGCACTCAGTTGGTCGCTATGTCGCATTTTGGAAGAAGATGGGTATACAGGGTCGAGAGTGAGAAATACCTCTTGGTGCACTTCAATTGCAATATTGAACAAAAAACTTAACCAAAAAACGTTTAGCGTATGATTTAGACGTTGGTGCACTCAGTTCGTCGCTATGTCGCGTTTTGGAAGACGCTGGGTATACAGGGTCGAGAGTGAGAAATACCTCTTGGTGCACTTCAATTGCAATATCGCCTCCTACCTCCTCTCCCTTAGCGTTTTGAGTCAAATGGATGAAATTGAACAAAAAACTTAAGCAAAAAACGTTTAGCGTATGATCTAGACGCTGGTGCACTCAGTTCGTCGCTATGTCGCGTTTTGGAACAAGTTGGGTATACAGGGTCGAGAGTGAGAAATACCTCTTGGTGCACTTCAATTGCAATATCGCCTCCTACCTCCTCTCCCTTAGCGTTTTGAGTCAAATGGATGAAATCGAACAAAAAACTTAACCAAAAAACGTTTAGCGTATGATCTAGACGTTGGTGCACTCAGTTGGTCGCTATGTCGCATTTTGGAAGAAGTTGGGTATACAGGGTCGAGAGTGAGAAATACCTCTTGGTGCACTTCAATTGCAATATCGCCTCCTACCTCCTCTCCCTTAGCGTTTTGAGTCAAATGGATGAAATTGAACAAAAAACTTAAGCAAAAAACGTTTAGCGTATGATCTAGACGCTGGTGCACTCAGTTCGTCGCTATGTCGCGTTTTGGAACAAGTTGGGTATACAGGGTCGAGAGTGAGAAATACCTTGGTGCACTTCAATTGCAATATCGCCTCCTACCTCCTCGCCCTTAGCATTTTGAGTCAAATGGATGAAATTGAACAAAAAACTTAACCAAAAAAGTTTAGCATATGATTTAGACGTTGGTGCACTCAGTTGGTCGCTATGTCGCATTTTGGAAGAAGTTGGGTATACAGGGTCGAGAGTGAGAAATACCTCTTGGTGCACTTCAATTGCAATATCGCCTCCTACCTCCTCTCCCTTAGCGTTTTGAGTCAAATGGATGAAATCGAACAAAAAACTTAACCAAAAAACGTTTAGCGTATGATTTAGACGTTGGTGCACTCAGTTCGTCGCTATGTCGCGTTTTGGAAGAAGCTGGGTGAGAAATACCTCTTGGTGCACTTCAATTGCAATATCGCCTCCTACCTCCTCTCCCTTAGCGTTTTGAGTCAAATGGATGAAATTGAACAAAAAACTTAACCAAAAAAGTTTAGCATATGATTTAGACGTTGGTGCACTCAGTTGGTCGCTATGTCGCATTTTGGAAGAAGATGGGTATACAGGGTCGAGAGTGAGAAATACCTCTTGGTGCACTTCAATTGCAATATCGCCTCCTACCTCCTCGCCCTTAGCGTTTTGAGTCAAATGGATGAAATTGAACAAAAAACTTAACCAAAAAACGTTTAGCGTATGATTTAGACGTTGGTGCACTCAGTTGGTCGCTATGTCGCATTTTGGAAGAAGTTGGGTATACAGGGTCGAGAGTGAGAAATACCTCTTGGTGCACTTCAATTGCAATATCGCCTCCTACCTCCTCTCCCTTAGCGTTTTGAGTCAAATGGATGAAATCGAACAAAAAACTTAACCAAAAAACGTTTAGCGTATGATTTAGACGTTGGTGCACTCAGTTGGTCGCTATGTCGCATTTTGGAAGAAGATGGGTATACAGGGTCGAGAGTGAGAAATACCTCTTGGTGCACTTCAATTGCAATATTGAACAAAAAACTTAACCAAAAAACGTTAAGCGTATGATTTAGACGTTGGTGCACTCAGTTCGTCGCTATGTCGCGTTTTGGAACAAGTTGGGTATACAGGGTCGAGAGTGAGAAATACCTTGGTGCACTTCAATTGCAATATCGCCTCCTACCTCCTCTCCCTTAGCGTTTTGAGTCAAATGGATGAAATTGAACAAAAAACTTAACCAAAAAACGTTTAGCGTATGATCTAGACGCTGGTGCACTCAGTTCGTCGCTATGTCGCGTTTTGGAACAAGTTGGGTACACAGGGTCGAGAGTGAGAAATACCTTGGTGCACTTCAATTGCAATATCGCCTCCTACCTCCTCGCCCTTAGCGTTTTGAGTCAAATGGATGAAATTGAACAAAAAACTTAACCAAAAAACGTTTAGCGTATGATTTAGACGTTGGTGCACTCAGTTGGTCGCTATGTCGCATTTTGGAAGAAGTTGGGTATACAGGGTCGAGAGTGAGAAATACCTTGGTGCACTTCAATTGCAATATCGCCTCCTACCTCCTCGCCCTTAGCGTTTTGAGTCAAATGGATGAAATTGAACAAAAAACTTAACCAAAAAACGTTTAGCGTATGATTTAGACGTTGGTGCACTCAGTTGGTCGCTATGTCGCATTTTGGAAGAAGTTGGGTATACAGGGTCGAGAGTGAGAAATGCCTCTTGGTGCACTTCAATTGCAATATCGCCTCCTACCTCCTCTCCCTTAGCGTTTTGAGTCAAATGGATGAAATCGAACAAAAAACTTAACCAAAAAACGTTTAGCGTATGATTTAGAAGTTGGTGCACTCAGTTCGTCGCTATGTCGCGTTTTGGAAGAAGCTGGGTATACAGGGTCGAGAGTGAGAAATACCTCTTGGTGCACTTCAATTGCAATATCGCCTCCTACCTCCTCTCCCTTAGCGTTTTGAGTCAAATGGATGAAATCGAACAAAAAACTTAACCAAAAAACGTTTAGCATATGATTTAGACGTTGGTGCACTCAGTTGGTCGCTATGTCGCATTTTGGAAGAAGTTGGGTATACAGGGTCGAGAGTGAGAAATACCTTGGTGCACTTCAATTGCAATATCGCCTCCTACCTCCTCGCCCTTAGCATTTTGAGTCAAATGGATGAAATTGAACAAAAAACTTAACCAAAAAACGTTTAGCGTATGATTTAGACGTTGGTGCACCCAGTTGGTCGCTATGTCGCATTTTGGAAGAAGTTGGGTATACAGGGTCGAGAGTGAGAAATACCTTGGTGCACTTCAATTGCAATATCGCCTCCTACCTCCTCGCCCTTAGCGTTTTGAGTCAAATGGATGAAATTGAACAAAAAACTTAACCAAAAAACGTTTAGCGTATGATTTAGACGTTGGTGCACTCAGTTGGTCGCTATGTCGCATTTTGGAAGAAGTTGGGTATACAGGGTCGAGAGTGAGAAATACCTCTTGTTGCACTTCAATTGCAATATCGCCTCCTACCTCCTCGCCCTTAGCGTTTTGAGTCAAATGAATGAAATTGAACAAAAAACTTAACCAAAAAAGTTTAGCGTATGATTTAGACGTTGGTGCACTCAGTTGGTCGCTATGTCGCATTTTGGAAGAAGTTGGGTATACAGGGTCGAGAGTGAGAAATACCTCTTGGTGCACTTCAATTGCAATATCGCCTCCTACCTCCTCTCCCTTAGCGTTTTGAGTCAAATGGATGAAATTGAACAAAAAACTTAACCAAAAAACGTTTAGCGTATGATCTAGACGCTGGTGCACTCAGTTCGTCGCTATGTCGCGTTTTGGAACAAGTTGGGTATACAGGGTCGAGAGTGAGAAATACCTTGGTGCGCTTCAATTGCAATATCGCCTCCTACCTCCTCGCCCTTAGCGTTTTGAGTCAAATGGATGAAATTGAACAAAAAACTTAACCAAAAAACGTTTAGCGTATGATTTAGACGTTGGTGCACTCAGTTGGTCGCTATGTCGCATTTTGGAAGAAGTTGGGTATACAGGGTCGAGAGTGAGAAATACCTCTTGGTGCACTTCAATTGCAATATCGCCTCCTACCTCCTCTCCCTTTGCGTTTTGAGTTAAATGGATGAAATCGAACAAAAAACTTAACCAAAATACGTTTAGCGTATGATCTAGACGCTGGTGCACTCATTTCGTCGCTATGTCGCGTTTTGGAACAAGTTGGGTATACAGGGTCGAGAGTGAGAAATACCTCTTGGTGCACTTCAATTGCAATATTGAACAAAAAACTTAACCAAAAAACGTTTAGCGTATGATTTAGACGTTGGTGCACTCAGTTCGTCGCTATGTCGCATTTTGGAAGAAGATCAGTATACAGGGTCGAGAGTGAGAAATACCTCTTGGTGCACTTCAATTGCAATATCGCCTCCTACCTCCTCTCCCTTAGCGTTTTGAGTCAAATGGATGAAATTGAACAAAAAACTTAACCAAAAAACGTTTAGCGTATGATTTAGACGTTGGTGCACTCAGTTGGTCGCTATGTCGCATTTTGGAAGAAGTTGGGTATACAGGGTCGAGAGTGAGAAATACCTTGGTGCACTTCAATTGCAATATCGCCTCCTACCTCCTCTCCCTTAGCGTTTTGAGTCAAATGGATGAAATCGAACAAAAAATTTAACCAAAATACGTTTAGCGTATGATCTAGACGCTGGTGCACTCAGTTCGTCGCTATGTCGCGTTTTGGAACAAGTTGGGTATACAGGGTCGAGAGTGAGAAATACCTTGGTGCACTTCAATTGCAATATCGCCTCCTACCTCCTCGCCCTTAGCGTTTTGAGTCAAATGGATGAAATTGAACAAAAAACTTAACCAAAAAACGTTTAGCGTATGATTTAGACGTTGGTGCACTCAGTTGGTCGCTATGTCGCATTTTGGAAGAAGTTGGGTATACAGGGTCGAGAGTGAGAAATACCTTGGTGCACTTCAATTGCAATATCGCCTCCTACCTCCTCTCCCTTAGCGTTTTGAGTCAAATGGATGAAATCGAACAAAAAATTTAACCAAAATACGTTTAGCGTATGATCTAGACGCTGGTGCACTCAGTTCGTCGCTATGTCGCGTTTTGGAACAAGTTGGGTATACAGGGTCGAGAGTGAGAAATACCTCTTGGTGCACTTCAATTGCAATATTGAACAAAAAACTTAACCAAAAAACGTTTAGCGTATGATTTAGACGTTGGTGCACTCAGTTCGTCGCTATGTCGCATTTTGGAAGAAGATCAGTATACAGGGTCGAGAGTGAGAAATACCTCTTGGTGCACTTCAATTGCAATATCGCCTCCTACCTCCTCTCCCTTAGCGTTTTGAGTCAAATGGATGAAATTGAACAAAAAACTTAACCAAAAAACGTTTAGCGTATGATTTAGACGTTGGTGCACTCAGTTGGTCGCTATGTCGCGTTTTGGAACAAGTTGGGTATACAGGGTCGAGAGTGAGAAATACCTTGGTGCACTTCAATTGCAATATCGCCTCCTACCTCCTCGCCCTTAGCGTTTTGAGTCAAATGGATGAAATTGAACAAAAAACTTAACCAAAAAACGTTTAGCGTATGATTTAGACGTTGGTGCACTCAGTTGGTCGCTATGTCGCATTTTGGAAGAAGCTGGGTATACAGGGTCGAGAGTGAGAAATACCTCTTGGTGCACTTCAATTGCAATATTGAACAAAAAACTTAACCAAAAAACGTTTAGCGTATGATTTAGACGTTGGTGCACTCAGTTCGTCGCTATGTCGCGTTTTGGAAGAAGCTGGGTATACAGGGTCGAGAGTGAGAAATACCTCTTGGTGCACTTCAATTGCAATATCGCCTCCTACCTCCTCTCCCTTAGCGTTTTGAGTCAAATGGATGAAATTGAACAAAAAACCAAAAAACGTTTAGCGTATGATTTAGACGTTGGTGCACTCAGTTCGTCGCTATGTCGCATTTTGGAAGAAGATGGGTATACAGGGTCGAGAGTGAGAAATACCTCTTGGTGCACTTCAATTGCAATATCGCCTCCTACCTCCTCGCCCTTAGCGTTTTGAGTCAAATGGATGAAATTGAACAAAAAACTTAACCAAAAAACGTTTAGCGTATGATTTAGACGTTGGTGCACTCAGTTGGTCGCTATGTCGCATTTTGGAAGAAGCTGGGTATACAGGGTCGAGAGTGAGAAATACCTTGGTGCACTTCAATTGCAATATCGCCTCCTACCTCCTCGCCCTTAGCGTTTTGAGTCAAATGGATGAAATTGAACAAAAAACTTAACCAAAAAACGTTTAGCGTATGATTTAGACGTTGGTGCACTCAGTTCGTCGCTATGTCGCGTTTTGGAACAAGTTGGGTATACAGGGTCGAGAGTGAGAAATACCTTGGTGCACTTCAATTGCAATATCGCCTCCTACCTCCTCTCCCTTAGCGTTTTGAGTCAAATGGATGAAATTGAACAAAAAACTTAACCAAAAAACGTTTAGCGTATGATTTAGACGTTGGTGCACTCAGTTCGTCGCTATGTCGCATTTTGGAAGAAGATGGGTATACAGGGTCGAGAGTGAGAAATACCTCTTGGTGCACTTCAATTGCAATATCGCCTCCTACCTCCTCGCCCTTAGCGTTTTGAGTCAAATGGATGAAATTGAACAAAAAACTTAACCAAAAAACGTTTAGCGTATGATTTAGACGTTGGTGCACTCAGTTGGTCGCTATGTCGCGTTTTGGAACAAGTTGGGTATACAGGGTCGAGAGTGAGAAATACCTTGGTGCACTTCAATTGCAATATCGCCTCCTACCTCCTCGCCCTTAGCGTTTTGAGTCAAATGGATGAAATTGAACAAAAAACTTAACCAAAAAACGTTTAGCGTATGATTTAGACGTTGGTGCACTCAGTTGGTCGCTATGTCGCATTTTGGAAGAAGCTGGGTATACAGGGTCGAGAGTGAGAAATACCTCTTGGTGCACTTCAATTGCAATATTGAACAAAAAACTTAACCAAAAAACGTTTAGCGTATGATTTAGACGTTGGTGCACTCAGTTCGTCGCTATGTCGCGTTTTGGAAGAAGCTGGGTATACAGGGTCGAGAGTGAGAAATACCTCTTGGTGCACTTCAATTGCAATATCGCCTCCTACCTCCTCTCCCTTAGCGTTTTGAGTCAAATGGATGAAATTGAACAAAAAACTTAACCAAAAAACGTTTAGCGTATGATTTAGACGTTGGTGCACTCAGTTCGTCGCTATGTCGCATTTTGGAAGAAGATGGGTATACAGGGTCGAGAGTGAGAAATACCTCTTGGTGCACTTCAATTGCAATATCGCCTCCTACCTCCTCGCCCTTAGCGTTTTGAGTCAAATGGATGAAATTGAACAAAAAACTTAACCAAAAAACGTTTAGCGTATGATTTAGACGTTGGTGCACTCAGTTGGTCGCTATGTCGCGTTTTGGAACAAGTTGGGTATACAGGGTCGAGAGTGAGAAATACCTTGGTGCACTTCAATTGCAATATCGCCTCCTACCTCCTCGCCCTTAGCGTTTTGAGTCAAATGGATGAAATTGAACAAAAAACTTAACCAAAAAACGTTTAGCGTATGATTTAGACGTTGGTGCACTCAGTTGGTCGCTATGTCGCGTTTTGGAACAAGTTGGGTATACAGGGTCGAGAGTGAGAAATACCTTGGTGCACTTCAATTGCAATATCGCCTCCTACCTCCTCGCCCTTAGCGTTTTGAGTCAAATGGATGAAATTGAACAAAAAACTTAACCAAAAAACGTTTAGCGTATGATTTAGACGTTGGTGCACTCAGTTGGTCGCTATGTCGCATTTTGGAAGAAGTTGGGTATACAGGGTCGAGAGTGAGAAATACCTCTTGGTGCACTTCAATTGCAATATCGCCTCCTACCTCCTCGCCCTTAGCGTTTTGAGTCAAATGGATGAAATCGAACAAAAAACTTAACCAAAAAACGTTTAGCGTATGATCTAGACGCTGGTGCACTCAGTTGGTCGCTATGTCGCGTTTTGGAACAAGTTGGGTATACAGGGTCGAGAGTGAGAAATACCTCTTGGTGCACTTCAATTGCAATACCGCCTCCTACCTCCTCGCCCTTAGCGTTTTGAGTCAAATGGATGAAATTGAACAAAAAACTTAACCAAAAAACGTTTAGCGTATGATTTAGACGTTGGTGCACTCAGTTGGTCGCTATGTCGCATTTTGGAAGAAGATGGGTATACAGGGTCGAGAGTGAGAAATACCTCTTGGTGCACTTCAATTGCAATATTGAACAAAAAACTTAACCAAAAAACGTTAAGCGTATGATTTAGACGTTGGTGCACTCAGTTCGTCGCTATGTCGCGTTTTGGAACAAGTTGGGTATACAGGGTCGAGAGTGAGAAATACCTTGGTGCACTTCAATTGCAATATCGCCTCCTACCTCCTCGCCCTTAGCATTTTGAGTCAAATGGATGAAATTGAACAAAAAACTTAACCAAAAAACGTTTAGCGTATGATTTAGACGTTGGTGCACTCAGTTGGTCGCTATGTCGCATTTTGGAAGAAGTTGGGTATACAGGGTCGAGAGTGAGAAATACCTTGGTGCACTTCAATTGCAATATCGCCTCCTACCTCCTCGCCCTTAGCGTTTTGAGTCAAATGGATGAAATTGAACAAAAAACTTAACCAAAAAACGTTTAGCGTATGATTTAGACGTTGGTGCACTCAGTTGGTCGCTATGTCGCATTTTGGAAGAAGTTGGGTATACAGGGTCGAGAGTGAGAAATGCCTCTTGGTGCACTTCAATTGCAATATCGCCTCCTACCTCCTCGCCCTTAGCGTTTTGAGTCAAATGGATGAAATCGAACAAAAAACTTAACCAAAAAACGTTTAGCGTATGATTTAGAAGTTGGTGCACTCAGTTCGTCGCTATGTCGCGTTTTGGAAGAAGCTGGGTATACAGGGTCGAGAGTGAGAAATACCTCTTGGTGCACTTCAATTGCAATATCGCCTCCTACCTCCTCGCCCTTAGCGTTTTGAGTCAAATGGATGAAATCGAACAAAAAACTTAACCAAAATACGTTTAGCGTATGATCTAGACGCTGGTGCACTCAGTTCGTCGCTATGTCGCGTTTTGGAACAAGTTGGGTATACAGGGTCGAGAGTGAGAAATACCTTGGTGCACTTCAATTGCAATATCGCCTCCTACCTCCTCGCCCTTAGCGTTTTGAGTCAAATGGATGAAATTGAACATAAAACTTAACCAAAAAACGTTTAGCGTATGATTTAGACGTTGGTGCACTCAGTTGGTCGCTATGTCGCATTTTGGAAGAAGTTGGGTATACAGGGTCGAGAGTGAGAAATACCTCTTGGTGCACTTCAATTGCAATATTGAACAAAAAACTTAACCAAAAAACGTTTAGCGTATGATTTAGACGTTGGTGCACTCAGTTCGTCGCTATGTCGCGTTTTGGAAGAAGCTGGGTATACAGGGTCGAGAGTGAGAAATACCTCTTGGTGCACTTCAATTGCAATATCGCCTCCTACCTCCTCGCCCTTAGCGTTTTGAGTCAAATGGATGAAATTGAACAAAAAACTTAACCAAAAAACGTTTAGCGTATGATTTAGACGTTGGTGCACTCAGTTGGTCGCTATGTCGCATTTTGGAACAAGTTGGGTATACAGGGTCGAGAGTGAGAAATACCTTGGTGCACTTCAATTGCAATATCGCCTCCTACCTCCTCGCCCTTAGCGTTTTGAGTCAAATGGATGAAATTGAACAAAAAACTTAACCAAAAAACGTTTAGCGTATGATTTAGACGTTGGTGCACTCAGTTCGTCGCTATGTCGCGTTTTGGAACAAGTTGGGTATACAGGGTCGAGAGTGAGAAATACCTTGGTGCACTTCAATTGCAATATCGCCTCCTACCTCCTCGCCCTTAGCGTTTTGAGTCAAATGGATGAAATTGAACAAAAAACTTAACCAAAAAACGTTTAGCGTATGATTTAGACGTTGGTGCACTCAGTTCGTCGCTATGTCGCGTTTTGGAACAAGTTGGGTATACAGGGTCGAGAGTGAGAAATACCTTGGTGCACTTCAATTGCAATATCGCCTCCTACCTCCTCTCCCTTAGCGTTTTGAGTCAAATGGATGAAATTGAACAAAAAACTTAACCAAAAAACGTTTAGCGTATGATTTAGACGTTGGTGCACTCAGTTCGTCGCTATGTCGCGTTTTGGAACAAGTTGGGTATACAGGGTCGAGAGTGAGAAATACCTTGGTGCACTTCAATTGCAATATCGCCTCCTACCTCCTCGCCCTTAGCGTTTTGAGTCAAATGGATGAAATTGAACAAAAAACTTAACCAAAAAACGTTTAGCGTATGATTTAGACGTTGGTGCACTCAGTTCGTCGCTATGTCGCGTTTTGGAACAAGTTGGGTATACAGGGTCGAGAGTGAGAAATACCTTGGTGCACTTCAATTGCAATATCGCCTCCTACCTCCTCGCCCTTAGCGTTTTGAGTCAAATGGATGAAATTGAACAAAAAACTTAACCAAAAAACGTTTAGCGTATGATTTAGACGTTGGTGCACTCAGTTCGTCGCTATGTCGCGTTTTGGAACAAGTTGGGTATACAGGGTCGAGAGTGAGAAATACCTTGGTGCACTTCAATTGCAATATCGCCTCCTACCTCCTCTCCCTTAGCGTTTTGAGTCAAATGGATGAAATTGAACAAAAAACTTAACCAAAAAACGTTTAGCGTATGATTTAGACGTTGGTGCACTCAGTTCGTCGCTATGTCGCATTTTGGAAGAAGATGGGTATACAGGGTCGAGAGTGAGAAATACCTCTTGGTGCACTTCAATTGCAATATCGCCTCCTACCTCCTCGCCCTTAGCGTTTTGAGTCAAATGGATGAAATCGAACAAAAAACTTAACCAAAAAACGTTTAGCGTATGATCTAGACGCTGGTGCACTCAGTTCGTCGCTATGTCGCGTTTTGGAACAAGTTGGGTATACAGGGTCGAGAGTGAGAAATACCTTGGTGCACTTCAATTGCAATATCGCCTCCTACCTCCTCGCCCTTAGCGTTTTGAGTCAAATGGATGAAATTGAACAAAAAACTTAACCAAAAAACGTTTAGCGTATGATTTAGACGTTGGTGCACTCAGTTCGTCGCTATGTCGCGTTTTGGAACAAGTTGGGTATACAGGGTCGAGAGTGAGAAATACCTTGGTGCACTTCAATTGCAATATCGCCTCCTACCTCCTCTCCCTTAGCGTTTTGAGTCAAATGGATGAAATTGAACAAAAAACTTAACCAAAAAACGTTTAGCGTATGATTTAGACGTTGGTGCACTCAGTTCGTCGCTATGTCGCGTTTTGGAACAAGTTGGGTATACAGGGTCGAGAGTGAGAAATACCTTGGTGCACTTCAATTGCAATATCGCCTCCTACCTCCTCGCCCTTAGCGTTTTGAGTCAAATGGATGAAATCGAACAAAAAACTTAACCAAAAAACGTTTAGCGTATGATTTAGAAGTTGGTGCACTCAGTTCGTCGCTATGTCGCGTTTTGGAAGAAGCTGGGTATACAGGGTCGAGAGTGAGAAATACCTCTTGGTGCACTTCAATTGCAATATCGCCTCCTACCTCCTCGCCCTTAGCGTTTTGAGTCAAATGGATGAAATCGAACAAAAAACTTAACCAAAATACGTTTAGCGTATGATCTAGACGCTGGTGCACTCAGTTCGTCGCTATGTCGCGTTTTGGAACAAGTTGGGTATACAGGGTCGAGAGTGAGAAATACCTTGGTGCACTTCAATTGCAATATCGCCTCCTACCTCCTCGCCCTTAGCGTTTTGAGTCAAATGGATGAAATTGAACAAAAAACTTAACCAAAAAACGTTTAGCGTATGATTTAGACGTTGGTGCACTCAGTTGGTCGCTATGTCGCATTTTGGAAGAAGTTGGGTATACAGGGTCGAGAGTGAGAAATACCTCTTGGTGCACTTCAATTGCAATATTGAACAAAAAACTTAACCAAAAAACGTTTAGCGTATGATTTAGACGTTGGTGCACTCAGTTCGTCGCTATGTCGCGTTTTGGAAGAAGCTGGGTATACAGGGTCGAGAGTGAGAAATACCTCTTGGTGCACTTCAATTGCAATATCGCCTCCTACCTCCTCGCCCTTAGCGTTTTGAGTCAAATGGATGAAATTGAACAAAAAACTTAACCAAAAAACGTTTAGCGTATGATTTAGACGTTGGTGCACTCAGTTGGTCGCTATGTCGCATTTTGGAACAAGTTGGGTATACAGGGTCGAGAGTGAGAAATACCTTGGTGCACTTCAATTGCAATATCGCCTCCTACCTCCTCGCCCTTAGCGTTTTGAGTCAAATGGATGAAATTGAACAAAAAACTTAACCAAAAAACGTTTAGCGTATGATTTAGACGTTGGTGCACTCAGTTCGTCGCTATGTCGCGTTTTGGAACAAGTTGGGTATACAGGGTCGAGAGTGAGAAATACCTCTTGGTGCACTTCAATTGCAATATCGCCTCCTACCTCCTCGCCCTTAGCGTTTTGAGTCAAATGGATGAAATCGAACAAAAAACTTAACCAAAATACGTTTAGCGTATGATCTAGACGCTGGTGCACTCAGTTCGTCGCTATGTCGCGTTTTGGAACAAGTTGGGTATACAGGGTCGAGAGTGAGAAATACCTTGGTGCACTTCAATTGCAATATCGCCTCCTACCTCCTCGCCCTTAGCGTTTTGAGTCAAATGGATGAAATTGAACAAAAAACTTAACCAAAAAACGTTTAGCGTATGATTTAGACGTTGGTGCACTCAGTTGGTCGCTATGTCGCATTTTGGAAGAAGTTGGGTATACAGGGTCGAGAGTGAGAAATACCTCTTGGTGCACTTCAATTGCAATATTGAACAAAAAACTTAACCAAAAAACGTTTAGCGTATGATTTAGACGTTGGTGCACTCAGTTCGTCGCTATGTCGCATTTTGGAAGAAGATGGGTATACAGGGTCGAGAGTGAGAAATACCTCTTGGTGCACTTCAATTGCAATATCGCCTCCTACCTCCTCGCCCTTAGCGTTTTGAGTCAAATGGATGAAATTGAACAAAAAACTTAACCAAAAAACGTTTAGCGTATGATTTAGACGTTGGTGCACTCAGTTGGTCGCTATGTCGCATTTTGGAAGAAGTTGGGTATACAGGGTCGAGAGTGAGAAATACCTCTTGGTGCACTTCAATTGCAATATCGCCTCCTACCTCCTCTCCCTTAGCGTTTTGAGTCAAATGGATGAAATTGAACAAAAAACTTAACCAAAAAACGTTTAGCGTATGATTTAGACGTTGGTGCACTCAGCTGCCCACTTTTAAGCGTTTGAGAAGAAAAGTTGTATATTTGAATCTACCGTGGACTTTCTCTGTACATATGTTCAGCTCTGAAGTCCACCATGGACTTCATTGACTCTAACCAAGTTAATTCTCGGATCCTAGCCTACAGCTTCACAAGGGCAAGGAATACTGCACGTCTTCCAATGAAACTACTGCGCGTCTATTGAATTCTTCATAATTTTATTACTTGACAATATTTCTAAACAAATCAAATGCAGTTAATAGTCCTAAGTACATTTTCAATACTATATTGTACTATAGTAAAATAAAAACAAAAATAAAAATAAAATACATATTTATATATAAAACCTCCATTCAACGAAACTATAATTTAAATATTTTTTCCTTTTGTTTTACTTTACACAATAGATTCACTTAAACGAAATATTGACATAATTTGCTGCAATTTGTTTTTAAGTTATATTTAATACTTTTAACTATAATGTGTGTGTGATATAAATATATGTACGTGAGTGTCATATGGTGAATGCTGCTTTTTGCTTAAAAGTTTTATTTATTATTATTATAAGAGCTCTTTACACATCGATACTATAAATATTGTATATGTATAGGTATATAGATATATTTAAGTTATTTTGTTGATAAATTGATGTTGTGTCTTACAGTGGTTCTTTTGTTTTACCTTTCCATCGCTTGGTATAATTACAATTAATTTCACAGAGAGTTTTGTGATATGAATAAGGAATAAGTATTATAGTTAATTGGGGGTAAAAAAATAAAATAAATGTACAACTTAAGGATTAAACTATATTTAGGGAATAAGTGGAATTTTGTTTTTTGTTTTTTGGTCATTTTGGTTGGGTGGTAGGCTTGGATTTATTACCACAAAAATACATTTAGAGATTAATTGTGTGTATAAGTTATATAAAGGTTTTTTTTGTATGAAAAGTTTTACAATAAAACTGTGTGTATATTATGTATAATGGCTTAAAACTAGTTAACCTACAAGTTAATCTAAAAAGCACTTTTTTCTTTTAATAATTATGGTTATGATTTAAGTTTAATTTTAAGTTTATGCATATTTTAAGCTTTATTTAATTTATGTTTATAGAAATTGCTTTAAGCTAATAAAAATAACATAACATAAAGTGGTATAAGTAATTTTTTCTTTATTAAGAGGGCTTTTTTAATATTTGTTGTTGTGAGTTGTAAGTATTTGATAATGGTAAAGTGTTGTAAAGTTTTGTTTATTTAAAGTCACCCCGTCTTCGTCGGCCTGTGAGACGATAGACCATTAAATATGGGTAGGGTATGGGTTAGACAATCGTACACCGTCCTAATGATCAACAAATACTACGTAAAAGGCTTTGCTTCTCCATACTTTGGAAGAAAAGTGTTGATACATTTTCAAAAAAGTGGAAGCTAACTGAGATCCCAGCAGCAATTTTGAGCGACTCCTTATTTGTTTGTGATAATCCCTAGCTGGGCCAGACGGACCGTATTTTTCATTCTGTATCAACTATCCAATTCAACAGGAGTCAAATATAACAGGCTCAAGGTATGGACCAGTCATGTAGAGTAGAAATACAGAAAAATTGCATCATCGGCTCCTGCTGGCTGCTAAATCCAATAGTGAACTATGAAAAAGCTTATCCTTACTATACACATACAGCTGGATACTCGGACCTGCGAAGGGCTATCCGGATTAACTTCAGCACGCATTGGGACGTCTGATTGGAAGTACTATGCGGTGTCAGAGTTAACTAGAGTTCCTCAGAAGAAGAAACTGCTGCAACGAAATTAAATAGATGAATCAACGATGATGTCGTAGTCAGACTGACGGATGTATTATTTGAATATTTTGCGACATACTCAACTCTCAGGATCTTTTAAGACTGAAGCATGATCTTGAAAAAGAAATGGTAGCAAGGGAACCTCTAATGAGCCAACAGCAGCTCTATTATCCCCGAATAGGATTACTAACGTTGGTATATACATATGGTCTCTTGTCTTTGCTGATTCTACAAGGGGCATGATCCTAAAGGTTTGGTGTTGTGCGCCGGGATTACAAAAAAAAGAAGCCAAGCACCTCGGTTATTAATGGTTAACCTGTTAAGATCTCCAACCAATGTTATAAGAGCACCGACTTTCGGTTCTGGTCTTGGAAATTTAGGTGCCTTAATACACCTCTCAAGAAGTGCTATCATTATTGCTACTTAGAACAAAAGCATCGTCTAATTGGTAGAGCATAGGAAGGCTTAGAGAGGAAGTCTCGGCTGCTTCAAACACGTATAAACCAGCGTGTCATACGAACTCGCATTAAGGCTATTTGATATGCGTTGCCACTCTCACAGAGGAGCTAGTTGATGTATTAAAGGCAGGTTCTGTGGACCACCAGACAATACAAACGAGCAGACCCTTAGATCAAAGCAAAAATTGTCATGGGTGATTTTAATGCAAAGCTTGGAAATGACGGTCCCGTTTATGTAGGCTGTAGATGCAGAGGAATCATGAGGTACATATATAGATATATGGGGAGATCAACCTAGTCAGAAAAGTTCACCTACATACAATGAATAAGATGGTTGCGCCATTTAGAGTGGATGGATAAGAATGCTCCCTTCGAAGCTGGTACAGGGTTCTAGACCTTGACTTGTCAGTTTTTGTTAACCAGATTGTAATAATGATCTTGTAACATATAGACACAACTATACAAAAGTGAATATAGTTTTGAGTTAGTCATAGAAATTAAACCGATTGATTTCGAAACACTTGGCGTACAACACTTAAAACCACACTAATATGCATGAAGAAAATTACCAGGAACCACACTAGATGGACATAGTTACTTTGCAGTTCAGCATCGTAAACTGAGTGAACCCTACCGACCTTACAATCCAAGTGTACAGACTGTGTTCCATCGGGTGGGATTTGAGGTTGTGACGAATGGTCTTACTAAGCCAATTGCCTTGGTGCAAGAGTCCCTCAGATCAAGAATACATATGTTAAGAACTGAATGATAAATAAATGTAACAACTTAAGATGGCACCTAAGTATGTAAATACTTCCGAAACTCAAAAATAGAATCGAATTCAGCAAAAATGAAGGACTGAGGAGTACCTACTGATCCGACATGAAGCTCAACTTAAAGGGAGCTGGTATCATAAAAAGTGTGAACAACTATTTCCGTAATACAGTTCTGTTTCATAACACAGCAATGGTAAAAGGAATACTTTGCCACATGAGCAATACAAGGCGTAAGCTGAAAAAATTGTGAAAAGAGTCATTCAAATAAGCAAGGACACCATCCCGACTGTCTATTGGTGAACACAAAATAGAGCCAGTCTTCATAACCAGTCCCAAACGAATGTGTACCCAGATACCAAGGTGTTGTAATAGATTCTAAGCCAACGACTTACAGCATCAAGAGTGAGTACTAATATTGGATTAACTTGATATAGCCAGATCCATATAATCCATCTACCTTAAGTAGATACAGTAGTACAGACCTGTGACAATCAAGTCATACACATGCAAATCCATCACCTTAAATTGTATGCTGCAGGAACATACTTAAGTATCGTATCACGTGGTATGGAACCTATCGGGTTAACCTAAAATTTCGTTCGCCTAAGGTTGGGAGTATTTAAGTCTAAGGATCCAGAAGAGCATATGTAAATCGAGGCGGTTTACAATTGGTCAATGGATTTATGTATGATTTAGCTTTGTTAAGAGTGCAATGCTCACGAGTTCATAATTAAGTAATCAAATGAGTTCTTCCAATCTATAGTCGGTAGTGAATAAGCCTGGGTTGAGTTTACATATAGTGCAAGCAATGAACTGAAATGCACAAGACATTTGCATCATTTAGTTCCGCTTTGCTCCGCTTTATTCCGTTCACTTTACAAAAGCAACTGGCATCAGTAGTTTGACAAACTCAAGAATATTTTTGGAAATAAGGTCAACGAAGGTCTAGCGGATTTAGACGCTGGTTCTCTAATATTACATTTTCAAACATAGTCAACATTTTTCAAAATAATTTGGTTCCGTGGGCCATAAGTCAACCCTTCCAAGTCGGTCTTTACAAAAGAAAACCTCATCAACACTAGTGAAAGCAAAGCATACTCTATCCTCGAAAAATCATAAACTAAGTAAGGAACTTGAAAACATGGTTTGGCGAGGTTCTAATTCTGAAAAACTTCATAACATATTCATTTGCTGGCTCTGCTTCACAATGAATGAATATTTGGCCACGTTCCTACTTCCTCAGAGACTTAGAAAGCGTAAACGACGAAATGGTAGAAGACTGGTTGGACTTCGGAAAACTGTAGAATTCCCAGCCACAGTCCCGAGAGTGACCACATTCAAGTGCCAAAACTATGAAAAATTAGTATAAGCCTTACATCTAAAAAAAAAAAAAAGTTATATTCCCTAGATTTTGTGTGCCTTTCTTTGCCCTTATTTGATGGTTATAACAATTTTAAACAAAAGTCTTATTGACTAGAAAGCATATAACTTAAACACGTTCGCTCCTAATTAGAAATAATTTATTTAACTAACCAATTTGTACTTAAAGTATTTTACTCATAAACGTACGCAATAATTAGTCTACCCTTCGTAGAATGTTTCATTCTAACTTTTTCTTAAATAAACCTTTGGATCTAAATAACGTTTAACTTATAAAATTTGTCAGCTTTTTGTTTTTTTTTTTTTTTTTCAAATAAAATCAGTGGGCTAACGTATCACTATTCTGTCTTACAAAACAAATAAAATTGGAAAAAAAAATGTATCTAACCTTAGACATTCGTTTCGAGTGACAAACCATCATCCAATGCGAATCATGCAGTCAGTACGATTCGAAGAGAATTAATAATTAATTAACCAATTGGCCCGTGCGCTTTGTCTTTTAATTGATTATACTCGTAGTTATGGCTTGTCAATATCGTTTGATTGACAGCCAATTGGAAAACAATCGCACTGTCTGACCCACGCACCAATTGAACTACATTTACAAGATTTTTTTTTTTTTATTTTGTTTATACTTAAGATTAAGTTTTTGTGCTAATAGCAGCGAACTGGATAGATTTAATAAGTCAATAACGATTGAAAGCATTTCCGATGTGACAGGAGAGTTGACACTAGAACTAGGGTTAGGAGCGCGGAGGCCTGGGGTAGGTTGTCAGTCGCCGCTGATTCGGTGGAGGCGGTAGCTGTGGCTGCCTCCTTGACCTGCGGCAGTTCTGGTGCAGTTGGTACCGCTGGTGCGGTTTCGTTGGTCACTTTTAGAATGGTCTGCATGCGGATGTTCTGTGGGGCGATCTCGCAGTAGTAGTTGCCGGCATAGGCGTCTGTGGCGTTTTTGATGATCAGGCTGAAGTTTTGCATGGAAACGTTGTAGGCATTGTCGAGGACATTCAGATTGTTGGTGATTGTGTTTTGCTCCTTGAACCAAAGGATGACATTTGTTTCTGGAAGGGGAGACAGGGATGGTACTGAGGTTGTCAATGGTTTGGTGGGGAAATTTCGCTTACCTGAGGAGTTTTTCACAGGACACTCGAGGATGATATCACCACCGGGTTTCACAGTCCGTTGGACGACTTCGGCGTCAAAGTATGGCAGCATTGTTGATTTGGGGCTGGAAGCGGTAGATTTGACCTGATCGGCTGACATACTGCGATCCTCGTAGTCATAATCGTCGTTTCCGTCGTTCTGCAGGGTTTCTTCGTTGCCTGTGGCACGTTCATCGGCAGCAGGCTTCGAAGTGGCTGAAAGAATATTAAGGTGATTGTTACCTAAAGGACTATACAATGGAAACTGAAGAGCATTCTGATTCTGAAAAGAATTGCTGAGCTTACGACCTAGATGAAGCAGAATAGCAATTAAACAATGTCTTGCTTACTTCCTGTCTTAAGGTTCTATGGTGTAATGACCAACTTGGCATGCTGGGGAGAAAAGTTAGAGAACTCTTCAACTCTGCTAAAAGCAAGAAGAGCTGGGAATAGAGACATACCAGACAACAGCACGAATCCATAAGGAACTCGTTAAAGATCAGGTTTTTACTCAAGGTTCAGCTCCCACATGATCTGTGCTCAGATTCGGACTGAACATAGGTTCTTCTTGGAAGATGATAAATGATCCAAACACGTTCTATGTGAGTGCCCAGCATTACAGTGTTTAAGGAGACGCATTTTGCATAAAGAAATATGATCATTAGGGAAACTGAATGGACTTTTTTAGGTCACCATGTTGGCCAGAGTCAACCAAAAAAGTACTTGTCCCTGATGTACGAAAGTTAACTACACAGGCGAGGCTAGCCTTGAACTCGTATCAATAAACCAAGGAGAAAAAAGAAACAGTGGGAGACGTGGAGAGTCAGAAAGGTCCCAGTGGTGAAAGAACCACTATGTGATGTGAACATAATATCAACAGCGAGATCGATGGCAATACTCAAACTGCCCTGAACGGACAGGATGCCGAGGTTTGAGTTACCAATTGAAATCAAAACAGAAGTGTTCAGGCGTTCTCAATACAAGATGCCTAGAGGAAGGTAAATGCTCGGACATTCATTTTAAACTCGAGCAATACACCAAACGGGAGAATGATCTCTCTAACCAGTATTATGACTTCATATACCTAGTTTGAGACATTGCCCGCTAGACACACATCTGAAATCGGGTGAAAGGAGTACTCTGTAGTCCTGACTCTCAATGCCAACAACGCTCTTAACGCTATCAGTTGGACATGATCATATGTAAATGCGTTTCGAGACAAGAGAAACTAAGGGACAATTTTAAAGACGGAAGCATCATCTACTCCACAGACGAATGGTCAAAGAAACACAAAATAACAGGACGAGTTCCACGCCTGAGTACAACTCAGATAGACTTACATAGTACAGGGCCACAAGTCCAGATGGTCTAGCAGCTGAGTTGTTAAAGGGTTCAAGCGATGTGTTAATAGGGAGCATATACCAACACTTTAGGATCATAGGCCTTACCTATAAAAATTGCAGAAGAATAAGTCTCCTCAACATCTCACACAAAATCGTATTTCGTGCAATGCCAAAGCGCCTAAAACTATGCGTCGACGAACTGTTGGAGAATAACACTGCGGTTTTCAGGCTGAAAAATTGAAGATTGACCAAAGAGTTCCAGATCCGTACTACATCCGATCATACAAGTATCAGTCAATGCTCCGTGCAGAAAAACCAGGGTCACAGTATCCTCATTTTGCTGTCCGATGCAGAACGATGGACTATGTTAGAGGACTTCGAATCTTCGAAAAAACGTTCTACGTTAGATCTATGGTCCACGAACTTTTCAAGCTGTTCTACAATTCTGATTTGGTTAAATGGTTAAGATGCGAAGATCATAAGGGAGTGAATGAGCACCAATGGTCCAGCCCACAGAATCTTCGAACGGGGTCATCTCTGAAGGCATGCGCAAATGGAGCGTGACATCAATCATTGTATGCAACTAAAGGCAACTGACCAAGAATTAGTTATGGACTTGGTTTATCCCGACTACTAATGTGCGGACCAAGAAGAGTGCCCATCATGATGAAACAAATCTGAAGGAACACCATTTGGAACTAGCAGACGTCATCCTTATAAGTCTTCGCAGCAAATCTGAACGTCTGACCATACCACTTAGGAAACAAAGCTTCGAGTTAAAGCCTTACATTGGCGCTGTTAGAACATACAGATGTAGGCATCATTTCAGAGATCATTTGAAATGCAGTATCCAAGGTATGTAATGCCAAACATTTAAGGATCTAGAAAGCATATCAAATCCGATGTAAGCGGATTCTACATGGGCCCCAAATACAGAGACCCCATCTCTCCTCAGATGGGTGATCATTGTCCATAATTGGTTTTCTTGAGACTTCTGACTGGGTTTGTGATGTCTGACAGATTCGAGGCAAAATTCGTTACATTTGATGGCTCATTTCAATTCGACACGACAGCTTCACTATCTAAGCCCAGTGTTGGCATTGAAGTTAGGCATGTAATGAGTAAATTAGAAAAGGTGCACTTAAACGTTCATTCCAATGTGCATTACCATAACCTATCAGTTAGAATTATTGTTATAACACTCCCATTTGTTTACAAAACAACACCTGGAACTAATGGCTAATAGCAGGTGCAACAATAGCTGTAAAACAAATTCACTATTTCAAAGAATACGTGACAATGTTTGGGTCTAACGCAATTAGGGTTGAACTAGTTCTAATGAATTGCCTTTGGCAGGATATTAATGTCACCCCTTTGGAAGGGGTCTTGCGATAGGTAAGGCGATCGAAAGGATTTCATTATGGGAAATTAGATATTCATATTATGTTACTCAACGTGTGTGTAGAAGTGCTCCCTCCTGTTTTTTTTTTGGTAGCAGTTTACCAATGTGATGTATTGTGTTGAGCTATTCTCATGACATAAGTTGACGTGAGTCTGGAGTGATAAATAAGGCAAGATTGCAAGATCTCGGCGATCGTATTTATTTTACTTTTAATGACACTATAATCCAGGATGTATTCAATCCTCGCTAGTAGCCCTACCACTGGAATCAAAGTATATCTCTAGTAAATCATATGATCATTATTGATCAGACAGACTGATTCTAATCCTTATCCATTTAACTTACTTACTAAGGACACAGCTCATCAATACTTTCTACGTCTGTGTTAAGGATTCCACTGAAAAATTTCTAGGCCTTTGAACAAGCTAAATGCGTGATACTTTCCAATAGGCTAGTTCTGGTTTAAAAAATGAGTGAGTATGCCAAGCCAGTCTACCTTTCGTCTTGTAAGTAATACGACGCCATAGTAGTAGCACATAACTGAAATACTTTCATTCTATTCAGTTAGTCCTTAGTGCTTGGAGTCATGGCTGACTATAAGAATAAATGGAATCTAGCTCCCTGATATTTGGCTCAGGCTTTAGAATAGCAAAGACTTTACTTTGACTTTAAGCCTACAAATCACTGAGACACAAACCTACTGTTACCAATAGTTGGATATGGGAACGAAGGACATCAGCTCCAACTCTAGATTTTTATTTCAATCCGGCGGTGAATCAGGGTTCTAAGGCAAAGTAAAATTGTCGTGTTTTTTGAACCGCTTTGGCGACTTCTAGATTGTCGAATTCTTAGGAAAATAAGGAAAAGGGAATTCCTTCCTTAATTGCAGGAACAGACACTGTTTCTCAGAAAAGTAGTGGTTCGATGAACGATCCTTTCTCTACTGACTGCGCTTTCTACCGAGCCGATTAAAAGCAGGCTCTATGTCTGTGAATGTCTTTTGGTTGAGACTTTTCATCGCTTTGGGAACGTATAACGTCTGAAGGATTTAGGCAGCTGAATAAACCTGTTTGGGGATGTAGATACAATTTACATACTTATTGCCAAATCAATGGCATGTATCACCAGCTATATTTTGCTTTAATTAATATCAAGTCACAACCAAAACGAAGGAATACAGACCCATTTGTCTTTCGTTTTTCCTTTTCAAGCCATTATTCAGTTGGAATATTTAGTATGGACGGACAAGCTAGACTAAGAATTTTACATAAAGGAAAGAGTCCAAGAGACCTATAACGCCCGCTTTATCTGCCATGGATCAGCAGGGAAAAAGTAGGACCTGAAACCACCAATGGTGCTCTGGCCACATACATACTATGATAGCCAAACCATTCCTTACATATGGGACTCTTATGTGGTGGTGGAAAGTCACTAAAAAGACGAATACGTGGGATAAGCAAGGTATAATGAACAGCCTGGATTGCCATTGCCGGTGCTTTGAGCACTAAGCCCACGACTGCACTTGAGATGTTTCTATAGGTATGTTTCACGACTTGACCTACAACTAAAACAACAAACGTGTAATAGTGCGCCGTGGCTCACTACTTTTGGGCTCTTCAAGTCTACTAGATTTCGGTACACTATACAAAGTACCTAATATACCTGGAAATGGAGGATAAGCAGAATAAAGCAGTCTCTATACTTGCGGACACACGCATAGTGTGTTCCAGTTGCAGAATTACCAGAGATAGGATCAATATTGGACAAGAATATCCCCATCTACGACATTTGCGCTTATGAAGTTAGAACTCAGAGTATTATCTACCCAGAACCTTATCAGATTATGCCGTGTACCTGGACACTTTCATGTTGATGGGAAGGAAAGGATCGACGAACTGACCAAAACAGGATCAGAACTTCCACAAAGCAATGCAGTTAGAGACAATGGCAATGTTTAGATGAGAATTTTTGGATTTACTCCTAGATACTCACTTTCTAGAAATAAACGTTTAAAGTATTGCGCAGAGTACATGCGGATTATATCTCAAAGGAGGTAGTAAGCGATCACCGCGTCCATCTTTACATATCGGCAGGACCGTACAGAACTATCCCTGCGGAAATGCAGGGCAAATGCAGGAAATGCATGCAGTCGTATAGCATTCTCCGTTCCTGGTTGGTAAAACTATTTCGATCATGTCCAGAGAACGCTTACATACCGAAATTTTGCACTGAAACTGATCTTTATAACGAAGATCGGGAAAGCCACCAACACTACGCTAAAAGACTTTACATCCATCAGCACTTCCTCCTTTCTCCTAAAAACGCTAGAACGGCTGGTGGACATCTACATCCACTATAACATATGCTTAAAGTAAAGGTAAACCACATTAAATTCCCTTGTTGGTGGCAATGAAAAATTGCTGACCAACATAGAATACACGATGCTAGCCTTCCTGCATTTAGAAGGTGCATTCACCAGAGGCTGTCGTAACGTACTCAGGAAACTGTGGATCAATTCTAGGATCAGTGTTGGGATAAATCAGCAAATCAACCAGATGGTTGTCAAGAGGATTAATGCAAATCCAATGCAGTTCAGCGAGGCACACCACAAGGAGGTGTACTGTCATCACAATTGTGGCTTCTCACAGTGAACGAACTACTTTTCACCTTAGAAATGAAAGTTATAGCTTATGCGGATGGCATTGGCTATAACAGTCAGTGGGAAGCCACTTTACAGGACCTCATGGTGAGGATGGATAGGTAGCTGCGGATTTAGAGTCAATTCGACAAAAACGAAGCTAATTCTGTTTACTAAAAGACATAGAATCCCAGAGATCGACAAAGATGAAGGAAGGCATCAAAGGTGAAGATACACGAACGTGTTAGAAAGTACTATACCACTGCAAGAAAGCCATGCGGCGCAGGTGGAAAACCCGTTCGCAAATAATGCACTGGCTCTACACTGTGGTAAGTAAGACCAATACTCATGTATGGAATCCCAGTCTAGAAATAGAAATTCGACAGAAGGCAATTGGTTGGAGGTCATAACCTTCTTGTCCAAGAATCGCTTTCAAAATGACCAAAGTGGCACATACGCTTGTCCAACCACTTCAGTGCTGTTGCAACAGTTTGTACTAAACTGACAAATAGACGTTATGACTTTTTCAATGACAATTCAATTCATTACCAGTTCTGTGCCCTTCTATTGCAGCCCCTAGTCTTACGCCAATACTTTCGCATCCATCACACTAGCTGCTATTAGCGCAGCTGACTGATGTGACACATATGAACATAAATTTAGAATACCGGCCCGCACTCACAGACATAATTGCATAATTACTTAATTCCCAGTCGACAATCCCATTCATCATGGCCATTTGAAGAACTCTTGCTGACGTTCCAAAGTACTCCGAAAGAGTCCCTTTCGGTTGGAACACACAGTTCAACATTAGCAAATAAATTGTTGCAAAATGCAAATGTTAGACATTTGCATAACTCACGAACGCCATTATAAGCGCTGCATCCTTTGCGGCTATCTTTGCATAGAAAGCCGCACTCCATACCGCCCTATCTGAGGCTCATTTGCATAAAGACATTAAGTCCCCATCCACGCGCACACACACTTACGATGACTAAACAATAAAAGAATATGATTAATAGGCCAATAGCAAATATGGAAACCAAAATCGCATCAATCCCGAAATGCGTGACGAAAAGGCTTTTCACTCCAGTTACATCAATTCCTTGACACACACACGCTCAGTGTGTACGCTTCCTCCATTAAGTTGATTCCTCCTCGACCATTTAAAGACCACATGTGTGATAGACGACGACGTCAAAAATCATCAAGTGCTCACCATGTCGTGTCAGATTTTGAAAAGCGAAAACCAAAAACCGAAAAGGACTCACCACGATAAGATCCAACTAAAACGTCAACGACCACCAAATGTAGGCCGACACTTGACCCATAAAGCCTTTGAGTCCCCGCTTTAAACCTATTCTGCGTCAGTTGCAATCAATTTTAATTTCAGACACCCAGAGCTTTGCGAGACTATTTCCACTTTTATCTCAATGATATCCTGGCTGAGTGCTCACCCAGGATTCCATGCGAAACGAAAAGTGGATAAAGAACGAAACGGAAATATCTGTCCATCAATAGCATTTAATGCTAAAATGGTGTCAGCCCACTCCTTAATCTACCACCACCACCACCAACCCAGCCACCATCGCTGACCTAGTCTAGGAGTCACAGCAATGAGCCCCTCTGGGTGAAATTTAGGATAAGAACGTCCGCGTCAGACCGCACCCAATACTACTCCTCGTACACATGGAGCGCTGCGGGAATTTTCATTTGATGATAATAATAACGGCCATCGTGTGCAGAAAATTAAAAGCCAAGGAATCAAATTAAGCGGAGGAGTAAAAGGACATAAAACAGAAAATGGGAAACACCACCTTAGTGGCTTGGCCTTAACCCAAAAGGAGCAAAGCGAAATGAAATAAAAAATATTTACGAAGCATATCGTTCGTTATAATGGAGACAGCACTACATATATTCCATCGACATCGGTCAATACGAAGCGCGATGACGCTACAGGATACCAGGATAGAATAAGTCGTCGGTAAACACGGCTGGATGGCTATGATGTAATTTCCCAAAAAAGGAATGGCATTGAGATCCGAGGAAACATTTTATTCTTCCTTTCCTGTCGGGCATAACACTTTAATGGTGCGAAAGGCAAATAGAATTTCCTTTTGTATCCTTTCACCAATATTGGATCAAAAGGATAAGAAGAAGGAGAGGAGAATCGACCGGAAATAGGTAACAAGTGATTACGATATAAATCAAATATTGAGTCACATTCAGTCGGGCCGACAGGATGTTGGGGTAGGTGAATTTTTATTACGCAAATTTTGGCACTAATGATGGTCAAAGGAATTAATGGCCTGAATTTGTAGACGCTGGTATTTTTAGACCTAGGCCATGTAATGGTTAGCGATAAGGGGAAGAATTTGTCGCTATTTTTCTTTGTTGGCGCAAACGTGTGCTGAAGGATGAAGGACACTGAATCAGGCGTAATAACAATGACATGGTAGTGTGTAGTACGACATTCCTAAGTCCCACGATTTGTAAGGATACGTAGAGGGCAGCACATTGAACTACTGCCAACCATATTGATCATGTTCAAATCAAAACTAGACTCTCCTGTGTACTAACCGAGTCCTTATAAGAGCGAAGGTACGTCAGCATATACATATCTACATATTACTTACTTTCAGTAAGTTTAACCAACTCGACTGCAAAAGCATATGGAGAGTTGACGAGATGCACCTTACCAACAAGCGTAGAAGACCGAAGAAAGCACTTTCATCAAAGTCACCAGAAATCTCCCGACTGAGGTGATAGGTTTCACTCCCCTGTCTGCAAACTTGGAACCGCATCCGTCCGTGAGTTCTATGATCAGAAAAGAAGAAACGAATGAAGGAAGATCGTGGAGATCCAGGAAAGAAAGCCTGTCTACCATATCATCCCAACAGAACCTGTACAATTACATCCAATCCTTCTAATTCTTCTATTTATTGTTATTACGGTCTTGTAGATGTTCCCCGGGTGTCCCGGGTAGTCCGGGAAAGTCTTATGATATTCCTACCTGACATTTTGAATTCCTAAAAAATTAGTGGCTCTCAAGATACCATACCCTTGTTGGAGTTATTTCAAAATATGCAAAGGCTTTACTCTGATACTTAGTTGTGGCTGAGTTGGGGCTTAAGGATACACGATTTTGCTATCCACTTTCTGAGCCTGGCTGTGGTATAACAGACTTGACTCTCTTTCAATTCCATTGGTTTATATCAAAAGTCGAACCTTTTATTTCTGAATTGGAACTGCCAACTTCACGGATAGTAAGAATTAAGAGATTCATATGTGGAATATTCGTTAAAATTCTGTAAGAGTTTCGTATGCCGAAAGAGTCCTTTAGGGTGAAAACTAAAAGTGTAAAAAAGTAACATAGTCCTATATAACGAAGTTTTACAAAAGGTAGATTCTTTGAAGGATTGAAAACACGTGCTCTTAAGGGCAATAAACGGTCCTGGATAAGTTAGGTTTGACGTCATTCAGAGATGCACCAAGAAAGAGTATTTTTTGTAAAAGGATAGAGAAGCAGTTTAGAAAAGCCTTAGTAATGACGGAATCCAATGATGCTGGAACGCTTAAGATACTCCCTAGTTTGGTAAGCTTTGGAGAAAGGCTAATGCTGTCTTCCTACCAAAGACTGTAGTCAAGTGTAAAGTCAGAGGGTAGTTTTTCTATCCATTCGGCCTCCTCGCATACAAGACCTACGCTAAGTCTTCGACGATTCTCCACTAGGGTGTCACTTGTGGAGTTGAGTTTAATCCGGGGTAGGTAAACTCCACTTCGAAGGTACTGTTGTCAGCACTGACGTTAGGCGATAGACAATAGAGAGACAGTCTTTTGTGTTTTGAGAAATATCTGGTTTTGTCCTCATTTACTCAAATCAACTCGTGTCGTCTGTTCCTCAATTGCCGCAAAGGGTGCTATAATGGGTTTTCTGGGATAGATGGACAGATTTGTCCAAGAGAGTGCTTTTCGTGTTGGCATCAGTCCTGCACACTGTCTGTTTCAGCACAACTTTGAAAGAATCTGAAATTCGGTGCATACTTCGAAAGAACTGTTCCCGAAGTGCACCTTGCAACCGTGTTTTCAAGCGTCGGGGGTCACAGCTAGGATCTCAAGACGATGAATGCGATGTTGAAGTCGATAAAGAGATGATGACTCTCGACTGATGACTGAAATTCGTTAGTCTTTTGCAAGATCTGCCGGCCGGACTCCATGGAATGTGCCGATTACTGTGTTGCAGAAAGGCTTCAGATAGTACGTTGGATAGGATCTGTTATGACATTATGTGGCAATCAGCAGGGATACACCCCGATAGTTATTCCAAGAAAAAGGATCGCCTTTTTCGAAGATGGAGTATCATCTTTTGTCTACACGAGTATGTGGTAAAGGTTCATTGATTTTTTGGTAACTTTAAGCCCGCTTGGATAGCTCGGAGGTCAAAGAGACCCTTGCCTTCCAATTGTGCTATTCTTAGCTACATCTGTGGGGTATCCAAGAACGGGATTCACGATCAACGAGTAGACTTGTTTAGTTCTGCTAATATCGGCACTTCTTCATTCCTGGAATTCATGCCGCGGTAAGCTTGGTTTTAAATGCAAAATGTTTGAGGATATTGAGTAGCCCGAGGCAACCTTAGATCCAATACTGTCTCATTGGCAATTGCACTAGGACACTTGTCATCTATACGTAGTCTACTAACTTTACAGAAGCTGTATCGACGAGGAAGAGGAAGCGATAGTCCTTCTTATGTATCTAGTTCTCGTTACTTTAAGGTACTCTTAGGTAGGAACCTTTCTTTTCAGGAATTGAGACATCGCCGTCATTTATCAAATTAGGGCGTTTCTGGGTTTTAGAATATCCAATTTGACCTGCACTGGTCTAAGCATATCTCGTACACAGGCAATCAAATTAAGCCTGAGTCCAATAATAGAGGCAACAAATGGTGTGTCCTAAGCTAAGCACTGTTGTTGGGTACGTTTTCATTGTTTTTTGGCCTTCAATCTCACGGTTTGGCATGATGCCTACATTAGAGAGGAGTTGAATCTTTAAAATTTTTGGTAACGATTTTTGGCCATGTTACACCATTAAATCAACAGACAGACACACTGTAGCTGTTTAACAACTTTGTATTTCCCTCAAATAAATTAAAAATTTAGTTCACACGACAACAGTCGTAATAATCATGCGTCAGTCTCGTCAGTCTCCCTCATCCAGCCAAACTGCTGGCTGTTGGCTGCTGGGCCACCAATGTCGGTTGTATAGTTGCCACAATGATTGCTGCTTGTTTACATAAGAATCCATGAAAGCGAAATTCTCGGAGACTCTTTAAAATAAACTGCGCACCAACTGGGGGGAGCCCCCGGGTCGGGGGCCAGCAATCAGTGAAACATAAACGATGCCAATGCAGCACACATTACCCGGTCGCCATTAGCAACATGAATTGCACAACTCTGTGCAGTTTTTCGAGCATGTGTTCGAGTTGCCTGGATTTCTGTTTCTGGCTCTGGCACTGTGGCGGCGGTAAACTTCCTCAATGTGGCAGTGATGAGCTCATAATGGGGCGCAACTCAACGGCACAGTGACGGCCTGCTGATAGGTGGTGCATTAGTATCCCGCGTGAATGTTTTCCTCGCAGAATTCCACCGCTCCACCTCCGTCGCTGCCATGTGCGACCGAAAATCTCGAAAAATCTCCATCGTGTCGGATATCAGCGTGTTATTCGTTTCCCCCTTGTTAATGAAGTGCCAGGGGGAGTAATTAATATTCCGCCTGGGTTGGCACTGAGCTGCAATGCCAATCGAATCTAATCTGGTCGACTTAGATGCCAGTTGCAGTTAAATACGTGCCAACTGTGAGCAGGAAGGATGGGATTACAGCGTCCCATTCGAGTGTCCACATGAATCTGATGCACAATCTTGATGTCATGCTTAGACAGGAATTCCAGAGAACTGATAAGAACCGGATACAGTCGAGCTAGACAAAGCACATTGTTTTGGTTAAGGATCCGATTCGCGCATCAGAATTTCATAAATCTATGCCACACGGCTTCCCCTAGTGAAAGCTACGCGCCAGTCCACTGGCGGCCACTTAAAGTCGGCTCAGGCACAACTAGTCATGTTGCACTGTTAAGCTGTCGTTGCATAAGCCTTGTGCTTGCTGTGAGTAATGCGATTCTACTTGTTTGCCTGACTCCAAGGTGGCACGACTGTCCGAGTGTAACAAGCAGTCGATGGACGTTGTTTCATAACTTGCAATCCGTATAGGGTGTGTTCATTTGCATCCATAAATAGTAACGTAGTGAACGGACACATGGTGAGATCAACAATCGAAGAGATGAGATTGAAAGTGCATGAGTGGTTGAATAGGATGATGAGCTATGAATCAGGAGGTTTGACTCAAGTACTGCTTTCAGTAGCAAATGAATCTATGGCTTGTCTATCCAGCTTCTGCCAAGCAGTTATATTGAAATATAGTTTGACAATACAACTTTAAGTGAAACGGACCTCTGACTACGAATTCCTACTGTCACCTCTCCGGCAGAGACTTTAACGGATGGACAGTCGAATGGGGTAGTACGAGAACCAACCACAGAGGTGAAGGATTGCGGGATGCGTTTGCTAGCCTTGAATACTGTGCTCGTCTATCTGTGAGAAGTACATAGTTGGGCAATAGGAACATGGAAACTGGCTTAAGTTGATTCAAATGTGGATTTAGTTTTAGTACTTCCTTGCTGATCATCTTGTCCTCCTTGTCTCTGGCAAGTGACTTCAAGGCTTTGAAGCAGGGTTCTACTACTTAGATTCTACTTACTTGCTACATACGAGATGTAGATACAGAGCACATCTAACAACATCTTCCAGCGATTAACGTGTAATGACTGCTTTAAGTGTTGCCAATTTTCTGTACCTTTTCAAGCTTCATTGCCGTTGTGTGTTTAAGAATGTTCAGTCCCGAGACTAGGGACATGTTCATCATGTGATTAATGGCCTACCCATCATAATGCATAACCAGTACTTGCAGTATATAAGTACCTTTGGAAGCACGACCCAAGTTGTAATCTATAGACGTTAACTGGCCTATAAGACTTTGGTGCCAGCAAGTTGATCAAGTCGTAGTCAAGTCACGCTAACGTTTGGTTTCCAACATGTCTGGTAGCTTCGAATAGCAAAGGAAATAGCAAATCTACTTGCTTGCGAGTCGTAGCCAGTGCATAGAACTTAAAGAAGTTAGAATCACTAGACGGGACTTCCCTGGTAAAGTTATAGAATGTTCAGCAAAACATCGGATCGAAGTACAAGACTTGGACAATATATTCTTGGATACCCAACTGTGTTTCAGTAGATAGTAGCTAACAGAGGGGTTGCTCCGTTGCAGGGAATATACATTTCTAAGGTCCAACTGTGTTAGCTTCGACCAGGGAGAGTAAACCAGATATGGCAGTCAGTACTTACGTTTGAGTTCAGTTTTCAGAGCACGAAGTCTAGAACGTTATGACTGATTACTTAGAGTTGAGCATTACATATGGTTGAGCCCTTTGGGACAGGACCGCAGGATTGCCTTGCCTGTTTTGGAGGCAACTTTTAAGGCAATGTAAACAATATATGATGAGATAGTTGATTAAGTTGATTAGATCATGGATTCACTTAACTAACAGGCCACGGAAATATTCAGGATAACCAAGGAGCTACAAATTTCTGTAGAAGAATACTCCTTTTTTTTCGAGCGCTCAATGACTGAGCTTCTATCTGAACCTATTTCGAACTCCAAAGACAAGAACATTCAAATGAAGTGTCTATAAAGCCTGGAAGATTACGCAAATCTTTAGTCATTGTGTGCATGTCTGAGAAACTCGATGTGGCTCATCAAAACTGCATGTAACAGCTCGGTATGCACCTTGAAAGCAACCATCCATATCCATGTTGAGCAAGTCCCACTCGACAGAAAGAGTCACCAGTTTGTTGACACCAGACGAAGTGCCAATCAAATAGTTGACGAATAGAATTTAGCGTCGACCGTTGACACCCTCTTCCCGTACAAATCGCGAGGGCTAAATGGCATTAAGCCTATGATACTTCAAAGTTCAAAAGGAATATTCTAAAGGGGCTAACATGAGTCTTCCTAACCGTTCTCTGCATAGACATGAACACAGAGATGAATGTCATATTTATCCTCAAAGCGAAATCGTCTAACAGCACCACATCTCCACAGATGGGTCAAGAATGAAAGTCGGTACTGGTTCAGAAATATAGGTACTCAGAGCCAGATTCATAAAACTTCCTAGCCATGCAAGACCTACCACCGAGACCACTCTGAACTGTAATGGCAGTCAAGCAACCATCAAAGCCGTCACAACCAACTTACAGCTGATAAAGAGATGCTAAGATCAACTCATATCCCTTAGCTCGAAGCACAGCATCATGCCCTGCTGGATTCCGGGACATATGGACGGTAATGAAAGGTCTCAAGTCTCAAACCCGGCCTCAAACTCATCTCAGGTCTCTGTGAGTTCAATGTAACAAAAACGGGACTAAAAAAACATCACTTGATAGACTGACCACAACTAATTTTCCTCATAGGTATCCTTACAGGCCACCCATCTATAGAGAAACAGAATCAGATCTATAGATCTACGCAGAGGATTTTTTTTGTTTGAGGGCATCCAGCCCATGGACGGGGTAACCTTCTAAAGATACTAATAGCTCAAGGCATCAGTAAGTTCCAATACTTGATGTCGGGAGTACGTTCTACACACTGTTTACTTCTACTTCCAGAGGCTGTTAGAAACTTATGTGTTCTGTGTCTTCCGTGCCACTTCTTCTTATTCCTTCGAGTTTTCTTAGCTCGTTCTGTAAATTTTTTACGAAAGAACAGATCTTCAACTAGTCGTCCCATGATCTTGCCATGTGGCTTACTAGAAGGTGGTTGGTTCATTCTTGCCCCTGCGAAGCGCTTGGAATGAAACATTGCTCCGCGTAACCCTCCTTACCTAGACTTTCTCAGTAGAGAGACGAGTTATCGTACCCAAAAGTGTGGAGATATTTTCGATAGCCACCATGGCCAGATAGGAATTGCGTGAGGCGCGGAAGGGCCTGCGTCGACATAGATGTAGGGGAAGACTTAACACATTTCCTTTGCAAGTGTCCAAGTCTCAAGAGAATCAGAACACAATCCTCGGAAACGTGTTTTTTTACGACCTAAGGAGACTAGCAAACATACCAAACATGCAAACCACCTTAAAACTCCTTTCGAAAACAGGTTGGCTTAGCGGGGTCGATCTGGTCGAAAATTGATTTTAGGACTACACGTATTGTTCAGGTATCTCATCCTGGGCAACACAGGGGATCCATAGAGACCCAAGAGAGAGAGTGCCCTCCGTTGAATGTAGTCCCCTACATAAATGAGTCACCCACCCCTAAATGGCTAAAAGCCACCATTTCTTGCTGCCATTAAGATACATTTAAGCGTTAACCAGAGTTTAAAAGTTCAGCCCATTGTTGATATTGACTCAAGAACAGCAGCCTGTTCCTCCAGACGCACTTCAAAGAAACGTCTTTCAATGTAAACATCGTCGCATCTTCCTCGCAACCCCATCTATTACAAGGAACGATCTCCAAAGGGGGTAACACAACAAAAAAGCAAAAAGCCCTGATGCCTGTCGTCGTAAGCAATAAATGACGACAACATGTTGCCGGCAGAGGCACAATTTATGTGAAAATCCTTCAGCATTCCTTTCATTTAAATATTTTGTGGCAATGGCAACCTACACACGATCTTCGCCTCCTTCCTCCAGAGTCTTGTTTTGTTCGTTTATTTTATTTAATTTGAAATATGACTGCCAATTCTGTTTTTCATTTCACAGTTTAAGTTCCAACAAAATGGGGAAAAAAAAAAGTTTATGGCACGACAATTGGAGGCGCAGTGGCTTATCCCATCCGGGTGCGAACAAGTTGCACTGCTCTGCTCAGCTCTTGTGCGTGTCATGTACCTCTGCTTAGCGTCAGAGAGGGATTCCATCGTTTTATTGGAATTTTCTGTTTCTTTAAGGAAAAAAAAAAAAAAAATACGAATATGAAGTGGAAAATGGAAAATGAGGCTGCTGTAGTGCTGCTTCTGAAATATGTCTGCTCCAGTTGGGATTCTAGTTGAAGATTGTGGTGACGAATGTTAGTTTTATTCATCCATTTCAGGTTTGGAAACTTAGAAGGTACGTGTGTGTTGAAGACTTCCTACTTTCGAGAAGGAAAAGATATGATATGTACTTGACTTGAAGCTCAGAGAGGTTAACCACATTTGAAAAACTTCACAACTTTCCATGAACTAACAGCCAATGGGTTCAGTGAACCTAAACGTTATTTGTGGAATGAAAACTTCAGAGCAGCCCCATGCTTACAACCACAGGATTGAAGGCCCAGTTACTAGTACCTAATCAGGCTACCGCACTGACTATACAGTAAAACCTTCGATTTAAGGAGGAAGCCACCCGCTGTAGACGTAGATACAAAGACTCTTCTATGCTTGGAGTTTTTTAAACTTTGAAAAGAAGGGGGCACGGGCTACCGCGCTACATGTAACGAAATGGGGACCCAGACAGACTATAAGGCAGCATCCCACGATTTCACCCTAACCGTTCAAACCACCTTCCTCCTCAAAGGATCCAAGGATGATTAAATAAACTGTAGGACCATCACGAAGTATATAGTGTCAACGAGAAGGGACACACAACATCGACGAATTGGACAGAATATCACAACAGACACCTACAACTTTGACATAGTTAGGGACATCGTCTACTTCGGCTCCGCTATAAACTCTGAGTGCAATATAACTTCAGAGGTCAAAAACTCTTGGCAATCGCTGTTTTTCTTGGCAATTAAATAGGAAGGACTTGTCAATAAGCACCAAGGAGACTCTATATAAAGCAAATCCTCATCATCCCAGTCCTGTTTTATGGTACAGAAGCATGGACGTGAACGAAGAGACATGAATATATCCTTGGGTGTTCTGATACCAAAATTCTTCAAACGATTTACTGTCTCGTTTGCGTTGATGGGCTTTGAAGAAAGAGACTTAATAGCGAACTCTACGAGCTGTACAGCGATCTGGCCAGAAAAGCACACATCAGTCACTTAAAAGATGGCTAGGACATGTAGAGGGAATGGACACCAACGCTCCGGTCCGAAGAATTTTCGATTACAACCCGATGGTACAGTGTACTGAATGAGACGTTGTCTTAGGTCGTGCGCACAAGTGGAAGAGAACCTTAACCAATTTGTAAGTGCGCAACTAGAGGCAGTTAACCAAAGACAGAACTAACTGGAGAGGCTTTTTGAACCCTGGTCCACCCGGACTGTAGCGTCACCTAAGTAAGAACTAAGTAAAGGTCATCAACCCAAATAATATCTCATTTAGAAGTACAAAACACGGTTGTCAAGTTGCCACATAGGTTATAAGCTCGAAGCTCTTATAGCAAACCAAACCAAGGGACTGTGGTTGTTGCTTCGTCTCTAGAGCCCCAAGTACGTGCTGAATTTAACGTATAGAACAAGCCTTCGTAAACCTACCGAATCTTTGTGTGAACTTGCTGTCTTGCAGGTAGCTTCTTTATACCAAAGTTTAGTCTTCTTTCAGGGTACTCCATCACCTAATAACCCACTGTTCTAGAGAATGTACTTACTATTCAGTGCGAGTCCAAGCCAAGGCAGTCACCATCAATCAAATGTACACACTCTGCTGATCCTGGAGAAAACCCAAGAAATCCATCTTGAAGCTTATAATCTCTTTACGGTTTTTAAGGGCAACTTTTATAAATTGCAGATAAATCGTCAGTCCTTCCAGAATAACGATGGATAATGGTAAGTGTTCCATCAAGCAAAGAGCTCAGGCAGATCGTTGATGTCAGAAAGATTATAAGTACAAGTCAGGGCCTTTATAGTGTCTGGCGATAAAATGACAAGAATTGAGCAAACGCTTCTAAAATAAGTTTAGTTGAACTAGGACAACGAATACCCAGAGCCTTTTTCTATCGAGTGTTCCCTTTATCTTTTAAGGCGTCTTATGCCACCAGCATCAATGAGACCAGAGGCTACAGTGCTTAAAAGCTATGAGGGACACAGGAAAATAGGAGACACAGAGGAGGTACGTGGAATAAGGTCTGCGAGCAGAGGAAGCGAACACCGGCTTCTTTGCAATAGAGAGATGGTATTGTAAGAATGTTTAGGTGAGATTAACGTAGGTATGTGGATAGGCGACATGGGAATGATATACAGAACTACACTCACGTCAGGTAGGTGCACCTGCACATGCACCTATTTTGGATCCTGATGCCTCAGTTAGGGCCTTAATGCTTCGTACGAATACAATTATGTGTGGAAGGGCTGTACATGATGCAGACAGACTAGTCATGTTCCAAATATCCTTTTCTTAAATTACTTACGATTAAGAGGTAATGTTTACCCTTAAATTGTTAAACTACTGAGCGAGCAGGAAATGGCGTGGGTAAGTCCGAAATAACCAGATTTTTGTTGTGAATTGGTTTGAAACTCAGGAGGCGCTAGGTTATGATATTTGCTCAATGCCTGTCTGACTTGCTATTCGTTCAGACTGAGACTTGTTGGTTATGTCAGACTAATCGAAGAAAAGCAATCGATGTCTTCACTCGGTAGTAGTAGGAAACAGTAGGAAAAGCCATACCTACATTTCATTTGACACTTTGAGGCTGTGTATCAGAGAAGACTGCACCAAATAGGTGCCCTTTACTTCGAAGACTTCAGTAAATTGGCAAATTTTAACACCAGAAATCCACTATGATTTAGATAAAGATTCTCTGCTAGTAAAAGGTTCATGTTATCATACCGCACAGACTGTTCCATTCTAGCCTTCATTTTAAATCTACCAATTTTAGAGAGTTTTCCAATAAAGACATAACAATTTCATATTTTAATACAGAAACAATTTTGAACTTTTTTTATGATTCGTTCATGTCAAAATGTCAAACAAGGTTTACATCTTTATTACAGTGAAGTACATGACCGGTCCGCTTTTGAAAATTATTAAAATTATTAAAATTATTATTACTACCGAAATTCTGAGTCGGTGGTTACACTTTAAGAGCGTCTACTCCAATTTTTGGTCGTAAAGATGGTCCCATCAGACAGGTTATGCGTACTACAGTGGATAAATTCGGGCCAAGTTCAGGAACAATATCGAACGGGAAATTGGCAATGTTCCAGCCGATATTTGTGGAAAAGTCGTGTTAAATCGGTTCAAATGAATCGAACGCTGCAGACACACTAGTACTTACTGTGGTCTTATGAGTTTCAAGTATATACTAAATTCTAATATACGTTTTATACCTGGAATAAATTTCAGCTTGATATGTCATTTATTCTGTGTTTTATTCAAATACAAAAATGTTATGTTCTTATTGAAAACCCCTTCATACTCCATTGCGAAGACCAAAATTGTTCCATGGTGTGGAGAGTGAGATGCCTATTAGGGTTGTGCGGTCATCCTAAGACATCAGCATCCAGAAATAGTCACAGTGAAAGAATGCAAACTCATGCACTAAATATTTCTACAGAATTTGAATGGTTTTGAACCCAACGTCCTAGAGGTACTTGAGTTACTTCCAAACATCCCTTGGCATTCACTGTGGCATGTAATTCATTTGAGTATCTGCATGGATCCGCATTCGATAATGGTAATCTCACAGTTTGCTTCCTCAGAAGGCAATGACCATAGACTTCCACTATTCTCATTCGTAATGTTCTATGTTTTAGAGCTCGCTAGATATTTTCCAATTTTCCACTGCCCATAGACACCCTAGGCCCACCTCAGATGACCATCGTAGATCAGGGATATTATTGATTCTATCTAAGCCAACCGATCTGCTTCTTCCACATCGCAGCGTCAAGGTCCAAAGATAATCTGACACATTTCTGCCTGACAATCGAATGACTACGCAGTTTAGGGTAGTCCACTGCTTGGAACACTACAACTTCAAGAGTACTTTCCTTAGTCTTTCCTCGCAGTCAAGGATTAATACTTTGTATGGTATATCGAGGTCAACTATACCAAGGATTTCATCTAAGTCGTCAAGAATAGTGGAATCTTATTGAATGAAGCTATGATGGCATAGAAGACGTAGCTAGCCGAAACACTGTATAACCCGCCTCTACGTGAGCTAAATATTTATTTGCCAGGTACCAACTACTTAAGTGTTTACTTACACTGGTGGCTTGAAAAACAAGCCAACATATGAAGGATGTCTACAATTGGAAAGTAATATTGTCGGTGTGTCGGAGTTGGTGCCACCTTGGTCTGTTACGTCACAGCACCTCCAGTCGAAGCCAAACCAAATGCAGCTAATCCGCTACCAACGGCTCCTCACAGAGTGGACTGAAGTCAAAACTCATTACGTAACTCATGTACATAATAATAGGTCGCACCTACTTTAGACCCGTAAACGTTTGCGGAAAATTGATCGATAACACCCTCAATTAGAGATTCGCCTTGAGTAGGGTACCACACAACCTGGCATGGCTGTGCCGCAGTCCGTTCTATGTGTTGCATTCCTGCCAGCCTGTACGAGTACATCGAAAGCACTCAATAGTTTCAATATTTCATGCACGTCGCAGCAATGCACAATGCAATTGAATAGAATTTATGGCCAAGGCTTGTCTTTCGGTCACTACCACGTTGGTGTTGTACACATCCAAGTGAATCGATGAGGAAATCTACCAGGCACACATGCTCCTTCATAGTTCCTCTAATAACCAAATCGCATTTGGAATACGGAAAGCATTACCCCGTTCACTATCACTAATAGCACAGGTAGTTGCACTCTCTTATCGCCTTGCGTTCGTCGACAGCATTCCTCTATGGTTAGACCTGTGGACCTCACGTGCAAAGGCGAAGGCACTGAACTGTTGGATACCAACGACTGCCAGTAATTCCAATATATTACCATAAAGAAGAATGTGCAGCCCTCCTCCTCGCCCTTGGTAGTAAAATCCTGGGCGGTGGAGTTGAAAAAAAAATATGCAAAATGCAATTCGGCTTGAGAACTCGGTGACCTATATATTCCGGCCAGATCGGTAGCTCCTCGCATCTGTACGAGTACGAGTATGTATCTGGCCGGGGGTAGCACAACATCAATCAGTTGCTATCGACGGCATCTGTATCACATGCATCATGGCAAGAGAACAACACTGTGATCCATTCCAGCGTACCGGTGGTCCTTTGAAGTTGCATCGTACTGCTTGTACGCACCGAGGCGGAGTGCATCGTGAGAGGAGGCTTGCAATGCAATGCCTAGTGCTGGTGAGATACTCACAAGTGGACCATCAATTTCCGATTAAGCCACCATGCGGTATAATGGAAGGGCTTAACGTTATTGATTTTCTTTGGCCAATTAATTAAACTTTAGTGGAGAATCGGCAAATTTATTGGGTGATAGTGCAGTCTAACGAGATGCACGCATTCGTTGGATGCAATAAGGGAGATTTCAGTTTGGGTGCAGTTAGATAAATTATTTGTCGATACTGAGGGGCTTATTGCCAGTCGTATAAGGGAAGAAATTGGAATTGGAATTACTGCCAGTGAACTGGTAACTTATTGTCGACGATTCTTACCAAACGAAGTCCTATTTCTGCTTTTAAAAGTGGGGTGCCTTCCCATTTTGGAATGTTGTCTGCTGTGGCCATATTGTTTGCTACATCGTCGGTCCTAGGTGTCGCAGAGATGAGTTCGAATTTTGAGGAAAGATCCTACAATTGGAAACGTGTCGGTGTCAAAAGGTATTCATAAACAGACCATTGAATAACTTGGCTAGTTGATCTCTAATCATCATAGTCAGGCGTAAGCTTGCGAAGTGCTCTTTGCTAAGTTTCTGACTGATGGCCCTTTGAAAGTATTCCAGTCTACCCTAACTTACACCTTTTACGAAAGGTAGACGGTGGAACCTTATTTCTGTTTCTTTAATATTATGACATACATAGTTTGTCACAGCTGATGTTCCCCAGGGTTCCCTTTTCGGGTCTGTACTTTCTGACTCTCTCATAGAATTTGCCGATCGATGAAGGGCATATACCTTGCCGAACTGGTGTTAACAATGACTTGAATCGAAACCGTGCCAGGCCACATTAGTAGCCGCACTTAGAACAGTCGAGGTTCATTGTGATACCACATGGATCTAAAATCCTTATAAAACTACACTTGGAACCAGCGGGAGCTTAGTGTAAAGCACTAGAAGGGTTGGCATGTAGAAAGAAGGTTAAGGTGCAGTCTTTCTTTTCTTCGTCAATGCAGCTTCTATAGAAACTTTTAGCGATGAGTCCCAGCTTATTGGCATGCGTACTGATAGTACAGTGTCCCGCAATGACACATAACAATTGGAGTATCTCTGATCTATCGTGGGCCAGATGTGTCTGAAAACGATGCTCCTATTGCCGTTTGATCATTTAAGATTGGCTTAATTCACAGCCCTGATAATTTAGTACCCAGCCTAGCTAGCTTTTATCATCACAGCGCCCCCAACACAGGTGATAATTTAGGGCAATTTTTGAAAGACAGTTTCCAAAAATTTCATCCCGGCTTGACTACTTGAATGAATGTCACGACAAGGCTTTCTCGATTGTCATGATCTTCGGCTAGAAAGCGCTACAGTAATTGGGAAGGCGGAAGGAGAAATGGTAGATAGTTGGAGAAGACACCTCCTAATCTGTATAGAAGGATACGGACTCCGTGCTTTTGTTGCCACAAGTCTTCTACTTATCGAGTCCTGAACGGATGGACGAATCAAAATTCTTATCAAACAGAAGTTGTGGAAGTCTGTACCCTTACAGGAGGAATTCAAGATTGTTACGAACAGAAGAGTATCCCGTCCTTAGACTAGACCACTGATATACATAAGTATAGCCAGGTTTACTATAGTTATCCAAAGGTATCAACTGTAACAACATAGCCAGAGCCGCAGTCGACGTGGTTCTTAGTGGTCCTCTGATGCAAAAGCTAGCCGACTAAGCTAAGTTCAGTTCACTAACAGGCTTCCTGCAAGGCATGTGAGTATAGGCTTGATGACGGATATATGAAACTAATATGGATTACGTTGACCTAGACTCCATTTATTTCCTTCTCTCTCTCTCTACAGTACAATCCTGTACTGAGTTTCTGAACAGATTTAAGTATATTGGGCTTCCAGCTAAGTTTCTTATCAAGTATGAGACCCAAATATTTGACATGGGCTAAGTGTCAGGGTAATGGCTCATAGTTTTGAAGGACCAAACTGCAAGGTAAGTCCATTTAAAGAGTATAGAGAGAACGTTTTTCAAAAGATTTTTGAGCGTGTTAGGTAGAATGTGGGTCGCATGTGAGCTCATTTCGTGGATTAACCTAAAAACAAAGACAGAAGTTGGTCTGTAGCTTTGGGATAGCTCTACGGCCTCCGTAAACCACCTCGAGGTTGTCATCTAGGATAAACTGTATAAGTTTTTACGTGTAACCTCCTTCCTCATCATAGTTGTGATAAGAGAACCTTCCACTCTTGTCCTTTTTTGATGAAAGTGAAGTTCGAAAGCCTTCAAGACGTATAAGTGCAATGAGTGAATGGTGGAGGTGAGCAAATGTAGAATAACCCTGAATGGAAATGGGGCCCTTCACACAGTCCATAATGTACTCTTTCTTCAAGCGCATACCCTCTTAAGTTCAAAAGTGAAGGGTGAAACCTTACATAACTGGCTTCAGACGATTTCCAAGCCTGCTGTGATCTTATGATTGTTTTTCAAATCTTGTATGAGGCTATTGTCAATCTATATCGGCTAATCTGTGAAGCTACCCTCATAGGCTACCAACCTTATCTTTAGGTGCAGGTTGGTGCTCGTAGGTCCACAAAACATAAAATGAATAAACTTTCTTTGGTTCCAACACTGCTTGCAAGTTCCTAGGAAAGGCAGTTAAGTGTAGACCTGTCAGCAGTAGAAAGCATTGACCATGTTGAAGTCCAATGTACCATCAGGTCCCTCAAACTTGTTATCTTCCAATATGTCTGATGGACAGTTTTGTTGGTTATCATTGTCCATACTGGTCCCTGTGGTTCATATAACCTCCAATTGTGGTCTGCAAAAGTAGTTCTTGACTATTCGTCTCTCTTGTTGATTCTCTCAAATACTAGAGAGGAAGATGGGTTGAGCAAAATTCATAAATTTTTTTCATTTAAACAAGCAAAAGCTTAAGTTGTGCGTCATTCTTAAAATTCAGTTCAAGTGTTCAAGGTTGTTCTGTAATTATCCCACGTTGTGTGCTCATATCGCATCCCATACTCATGAGATGCATCCATTTACTTTCAATTTAGCTCTCGAACCACTGCATGTGAATTAGGGAACACAATAAAATATCAGGAGGCCAGCGACTGCTTGAGTTGCCTCGGAACGAATGTTAAGGACACCCTTTGTTCCTCGAAGTAAGAACTTCTCTCCTCCTTGTTTTTTTTTTGTTTTTTTTCTACGAATAATGGGTTAGTTATGATGGAAAAGTTTTCTTCGTTTTCAAGTGGTTTTCTGGTTTCTCATTTCAAGCGGAGAATTTCTGGAGAACATAATGGCGGAATATTAAAACTGATGTGGAAAATTTAATTATCAAAGTTTGAAGAGGCGGTTTGCAGCCGAGGGCAAGGGTCGCACAGAGAATAAAAGACTGACGTGGATTGGCACTGTGTGTTTGCATTCTTAGATTTAATGGGACGAGCAGAGAGTATAGGTGAAGTCACACAAAAGGAGATGATCTGGGAGATCTTAAAGTGAATTGCATCCGCCTTGTGTCTGCAATTGTAATTCCTTTACTCCGTTCGAGAGTAGTGCTCATGCAATTTAAGAGAATATATCCACAGAACAAGGAGTACAAGTACTGGCATCATGCTCAGTGTCGGTGACACTTGTGGTTACCATGTCTGGATGTGTACTCCTTGTTGTGCCGTTTGGAGTGCACTGCGGATAAAGAACAATTTGGGACCCCCCTTCGGATGGATTTCCATTTGATTGGTTTTTCCGTGTGGTCGCATTTCATTCCATAACACAATCGATTCTGCCTGAGGTTGACAGAGGACAAAGGAAACTCTGTGACAGCTCGAAATGGAATTTTTCCTTGTCGTCCAGTCGACTGGGTGTACTATATGTTTTGGAATCAAACAGTGGGTGGTAGAGGGATCACCGAAGGTACTTGTTATTTATGTTCAAATCATCGTTTTGACAAGCTCTTCCATCCAAACTAATTAATGTTGATGGCACTCTAGACGTTGGTACATTCCAAATTAGTAATCAGAGTTAGATGTGTCAGGATTTGGAGGAGGATGATGAAAGGGAAAACTACAATAACTAGCATTTCCCAAGAAGGAACTCCAAAGACATTGCATACGAAAGCGGAACTCATCAACAGAAAGGAGAAGAAAGTCATGTGTTAGATGATCCATTTCTGGGAGACATAAACCAGGCAAACAAGGGAACTAAAAATAAGAAGAAGACACCCTCTGAACAGGGTATGGGGCACAATGTATAAACTAAGCAATGTAAGAGAAGGTATGTAGGTAGGTAGATAGAGGTGGTTGTATCAGCATTGCCTAGTATGCTCTGTCTAGCCCTAGCTAAAGCTGGACATGTGGATAGGAAGTGTAGAATTGTTTCTCTGACGTTTGAGATATTGCAGCTGCGGCAACGTATATTAAAGGAATACCTATTCTGATAGCATGAGTCTCTATGAGTCAGTACTAATTGCTAGAACTCTAGAAATATCAGTTCGGTTTCTATTTCATAGTTCTTGTGTTCTGTTCCTGCCGTATTCTGGCCACAACTGCCTAGATATAACACAGTAAAGCACCCCCTGCCATCTACTATCAGCTTGTAATAGAGAGTGCGGAAAGATTCTGCATTTAAGGACTTCAATACCGCATCCTTGGTTGATACAGCGTGTCCTAGAGAAATCTTCGCAGAGTCATGGAGTAGAGCTCATCTTATTATTTTAAAACGAATATGCAGCTTCAAACCATTTAAGCCAAAGAGATTGGACTCAAATCACATATGTCAATCCATTGTCATTTCTTCTGGAAGTTCTGAAGGAACTACTAGAGACCCATATATGTATGCAGAAACGTACAAGGCAATCGGTTGAAATGGGGTGCTATCTATCCTTTTGTGGAACCTTTGACTAAAAGAACTGCTTTTAATCCTGAAAGGAAAAGGCTGTAAGTAATCGTAAAATATTCTCTTTAAGCTCGTCAATCAATTGGCATAACCATTTCAATCTTCTCGGACTATATTCAGATGTTGAGTCGTTCAAACGCCCATGAAAATGAAAAGCAGAAAAGCGCGTTGTATGCAGCACTCACTGTACCCATCCCTTTCAGTTCTTTTCTACAACTGTGAGTTAAATAGAGTTCTGCAAGAACGAACGAGATAAGTGGGTTACATCTGTACTCTTAAGCGACTTTGCTCGAGCAAGTAAGGACTCCAAAACAAATGTGTTCAACTGTGCCAGGATGGACGACCTTAACTTCTTTCATGGCCCCACCTCTTGTGAGTTTCCGCCGATCAGTCCACCTCCAAGGCCCAATATACTTTACAGAAATCGTATTATATCATCAGACTTAGTGACGCATTTATGGGTCAACAATATTGGTATCATCAAGGTCAGGGGATCAATGCAGTCACTCCCTAACAATGGGATGCTAGTTGTCAGTATAAACCAGAAACAGTCCCAGTACTGTGTGAGAAAGGAAGTGCCCTGAGGTGTAGTACAAGACCATTAAAGTTTCCCTAAATTCCATTAGATTATGAACTATAGACTGTAGACTATATTAGACCATAAGTCTTCGAAAAGGCGATTCTATTTACTTTCAGAACTATCGAGGCATATCACTGCATAATGTCGCATATTCCAATGTATTGTGTGAACGGTTAAAGCCTTTCTACAACGGTATGTACCAGTGTGGCGTCTGGCCGGGAGATCCTGGAAAGGACCACTATATATCAAGTCGAGACTCGTTATCATCTCTTTGTTGACTTCAAAGTTCCATATGTTAGCATTCATCGTCTTAAGCTCAACACAAAATTCGACGTCCCGACAGAAATGATTCAGTGGAATTCAGGAACCGTTCTCCCGAACTACTCCAAACATGCACCCGATTTCGGCAAGGAGAAGGGCTGTCGTACGATTCCTTCAGTGCTGGAACAGATATTGCACAGCGCAGCCGTGAACATGGAAAGCACATCTTCTACAGATCTGTCTAAGTTCATGATACGCAGAGGATATCGACATCATCGGTCACTCAATTGAAGGTTTTGATGCAGATGAGGACAAGACTTAATCAAAAAAGCAAAGCAGCATCTGTCCTCCGCCTACAACAAAATGTCACTGTTGGCACGGTAACGTTAAAGTGGTTAAGGAGTTTACACACCGCGGAGCAAACATGTATCAACTCCACCAATCACACTTGGTATCGGTGGACATTCGGCGGCCCTAGGAAATCACGGCTAATTGGGTTTCGATTTGTCAATTGATTTCGTCTGAATGGGTACAAAATTCATTATTTGGAAGAGGAAACGCATGCTCTACGAAACATTTATCCTGCCAACCCTATAGCTATCGCTATCGCGGATACCAGAGCGTTTTGTATGGACAACTGGAAGTCTCATGCTCGGGATCGAAGGAAGCAATAGCTATCAAGCCTTACGTTGAGACTCTTCAAGACCCCGTCAAGTAAAGAAAGTAAAGAGGGTAGATGAACTGCACTTCGTAGGAAGTAAAATGATTTCTTCCCTGATCAGGAAGATCAGGGAATATTGTACTCCTTCTCCTTCATGATAATTCTAGTCAGAAAAGTGTTGTACTTCCATATGTTTCTCAAGTGTTCGCTTTCAAGTCAAAATTCCATTGACATTGACAACGTAAGCCCAACCGATTATTTAAACTTTTCGCTGTCCATTCAACATTCACATTTTACCAAATTCAAAGGAATTCCATTTGTTTTAATTATAAACTGAAAACACACAACCAACTGTCATGGCCTAGTCATCATTTAAACATTTTGACAAGCGTATTTTCCCCATCGTGTCACACCCAGTCCGGATGAAATATTTGGATCGTCACTTTAAATGATTATCATTTTTCAGTCATGCGATTTTATTGACGAAACAAAATGTCCAACGTTCCGAGCTATTTTTAAAAAATTCTACATATTCTCGTTCTGGAATATTTCGAATAATGCAGCGCGTTACGAGAGACAAAGAAAAGAAAGGACAACCAACTTCACATTCACCGTCGTCTTCCGGTGTAAACAGACACAATTGATGGCGGTGACTGTTTTGTTTCACCAAAAAACATGTTGTTTTCCTAAAATGCTTCATTTTTAATTCAAACAACAACAGACAAAGTGCATTTAGTTTTGAAAATAGATCCGTTCGATCTCCGCCCTGCTATAGATAGAACATCTATCATTTGATTGAGCATCGGTTCCATCTGACGTGCTATCCTCATGACACTTCGTTCGTAGATAAATCATACTTCAGTTTAATTTGATTATTTGTTGAAAGACGCATGGTTGAAGCACGCTTCTAGTGTTCAACTCAAGCAGGCAACGGGTAATTGAAATATATAACCCGCATTAGTTCGGAGCTATAACCCTCCCGTGGATAAGACTTAATGCCTTTTGCTTGTTAATTGTCGACATGCCAAAAAGTATCTGTCACATAGGAAGGGGGTATTATATACTCTGTCTGAAGTATCTGTGTGTCAAATGTGTGTCGTTCCAGTGCTCATTTCGTACATCCATGTGCGGATAATTCGATGTCGAAGTAGAGTCGTTTCGGAGCTATTTTTAGCTTGATGGGTTATGACTAATTTGACACATGATGGAGGAGCAACTGATGTTCTTTTTTTGCATTGGCTTTGAGTGGGGATGTGGGGCAACTGGTTACGTAAATACTTGTTTGTGGGAGGATGCCCACTGTCATTTATTCTGAAAAACACATTCAACACCAGGAACTAGTAAACCATTTACCATGAACACTCTCATCATCTGTCGAACTGCTTCAGATATACGATTGAATTAAGTGGTATTCCTCAAGGTTCTGTATAAGGTCCATTACTGTGAAATTCGATGATGAGGCGACGGAGAAATACCAAATCACTTACATTCCAAGAAGATGCTTACAAGCTGTGGTTTCTTTAGGGCCTATCTCAACAGGTCTGGACAGCACCTATAATTGCATAAAATCAAAAATGCGGAGCAGCCTGTATTGCTGGAGAAATCAGAGAAGAACTTGACTCCGAGATGAACACAGAGTATTGCTGTGGAGGTCATCTCATGACCAAATGGGTAATAGAAGTTTTGAGATGACAAAGGGTAGTGCATAGGAATGTGTCATACCAACTTGGAGTTCTGACAACGACACCTTAGAAGAAATGAAAAGAAGAATGACTTTTGAAAGTCACTTTTTCTTTGGGACTGAGAAGGTCCTATTTCGAACAACTAAGGAGATTCTATATATTTAAGACCTGGATCATCCAGAATGAGAAGATCCTCGCTCGTTTTTAGATATTTGGACTGATCTTGCTCCCGTCAGGCAAAAAGAACAGTCGATTTGGGCAGAGGTCGTCAAAGACTGATGGTCTGTCTATACACAAATACTATACATGGTCTGAACAAACACGTCTATAGACTGCACCTGAGGACATTAGCACTCGTCCGTAATGTGAGGACAAGGAGAAAACCTTGGGCGGGAAAATCTTGGAGTTCTTTTTTAAATACAGGACGTTTCTGGGAGCAGTAAGCCCCACTGAATTCCAACCACTCTTCACTTAAACAGCATTAACTTTGTCTAGCACACAATTACTCTAGAGGGGCATACAACGGTCCCAATAAGTGAGTATTTTCCCTCTCAAACCAACCAACCAAGAATACGAACTGTACAGCAACATCGATCACCTAAGATGGCTAGGGAGATACAGAGGGAATGTATACCACAGATCATGACCGCAGAGTCTTAGAAGAATCCAGTCCGGAGGGACAACGTGACAGGTGAATCGCATAGTAGGAGGAGATTTTAAAGAAGTTAAAAGCTAAAGGGTAAGGACCGAACTAACTGGTGAGGTTTGCTGGTTAACTACAGTGCCATAGGTACATTCCATGACACTGTGGAATGTACTACACATAATCCACGATTGGTAGGCTGTTCCCTTAGCTGTCAAGTGGATGATATTTAAAAATGCAACAACTTTTGGCCAGGATCCTAGATTCTCAGTCTCTTGAATGACACCACTAAGAGGGTAATTTCCACAGACCAAGTCCTATCCTACACTAGATGTTGTATAAGAGGATACGTAGTTACTTACCTAAGTGCCGCTACAGTTTGAACGAACTTGGATTCCAAATACTAACCCTCTCCTTAGCTGACTACCTCCACCTAACTTTCAAGATGGCATATGTAGGGTCTGTCGGTTTTTTGCTTGTTGTAGGGTGGCCACATTTTCTTGGTTATAACACAGGAGTCGAGTAATCTCCATCTTTCACCCTCTGCTACTAGGTTGGTAGCATTGCATAGCGCTCATCACCAAACTAAATATCGATCTAATCACAGGGGTGTAGAACTATATGATCAGGAACTAGGGCCTAGAGACTAGGGACTAGTACTCCAGGTCTTAGCCCTGTGAAACCGTGGCCAAGAGTTATTCTCTGTTGGATGTCTGATGTTTGTGTTCCAAAATTTATAGCAGAGGCAATAGTGTAACCATGGCAGACAAAGTGTTAAGCTTAAGTGACACTAGAATCTCCGAAGATTATATAGAGTGAGTCGCATCGCTTTGTTTGTGGCTGGAAAAAAAGGTCTATGGGACCCAGGGTCTGGCTTTTCACAACTAGCTTCTCATGACAGTTGTTCTCTCGGATTTTTCTCTGATGCTTGCGAGACGTTGTCTAAAAATTGCAAGTGAAACCCCTTGCTCAGTAGTCCAACGCACTAACCACTTGAGTCACGGTGCCTACCTTCTGGCTTAGCCCTGACTTAATCTCAGCATTGATATAATAACATCCTTCGATACTGGAGCTTCTTACGGAAAAAGGAAAAATTCAATTGGGTTGCTTTCAGATAGAAGAGTAACCAAGCTTCGTTTCGTATCCCTACATGGTCCATTGGTCTTTCATGTACTATTTCATGTACATTATGGCTGCACATAAATTGAACCAACTATTCTGACTCTGGAAGGATCTAATCAGGCTTAGCTCCATGAGTGTAATTATGTAAGGATTGTCAGGGTATGAAGAACACTGTATCTGCTCTGCAAGATTTACCCTGAAGTCTTCGAGTAAACATGAAAGAAAGACATGATGTATCCATCAGTCAGCCATGGCCGAGGTCTTATTTGGAAAGTATTGTTAGCTTTTTAGAACCAAATTGTACTTGCCACGCCCACTTTCTGTTACAAAAATGGTCTAATTGTCAATTTTTTTTTTAACTTTAGATGGCGCTGTAGTTTGGGGTGAACTTAGGGCTCCAACCTTTCTGAAAAGTCTTTTAAAAACCAAAAGAATGTATGAGTGCTACACATGAATTAGAAGATACCATTAAATTCGGAATAAAATTCCACAAAGCCACGCCTACTTTGTCCAGACTGAGCTAGAGATGCACGATTTATTTCAGACATATTGTGACTTGTTCGTATATACATTTTAGGCTTTGCTTCACTTACATATTGAAGCTAAATGTATGCTTCAGTGAAGTTAAACGTATATCTAGGTTGAAGCTCTCATTTCTTTATGGAGGTATCTTCAATTTTGCTTTACCATCCTAAACTGGATCAGTTTCAAGGTGATTTACCTCAAAACATGTACTAAGCCAACACAAAAGTATCCACACCACGTACAACGATCGGAAGGATGACGAATACCACCACGCCACAGCAACGAACTCCTCACGGACAATCACTTGTACCAGCAGATACTAGCATATCTATCCATCCCAACAGATACAACTCTGTGAAGTGGTTTTTCACATCTCGCACGATGCAAATAAAAGGAAATTAAAACACAAAATGCACGATTTAACTTAAGCTACTAGGTCACAGCCAGTAGCTGCAACTCCCAGCCAGCTCTCCCTCTTCTCAATGGAAGACACAGTCCTCAAAAAAAAAAAAAACATCACTCTTCCAGATGAAAAGAAGAAGCAAAAAAAAAGTATCTACACAAAGAAAGATACTCTTCGTCATCTGCGCTGTCGTTCTCCAGAGAGAGAGAGAAGCTACAGAAATTAATATCGCGCTACGCTAAACGCCGTGCTATGACGCAACTCACTACGCGGCCATAATGCGAATTCATAGAGATCATGCATCTTGTCACGGACCCCAGCGTCCCGGCCGCATAGCAGGAAGGATTAATATCAATCAAAGAAATGAAGCATTTTAATTCAGTTAATTTAAACGTACGCCAACTAAACGTCAAACTGACGATGTTTGTGCGTTTGGTTATCGCTGTTAACGCATTCTAATAAAAAACAAAAATATATTCTCCGTTCAGTGTTCTCGGCCAGAGACGGCTGTGGACGGTTGTAGACAAACTATGAACATTTCCACATAATTTCAAAAGGAATCATCATCAGTTGCCATAAAAATTATCATAAATTTGTCTGACATGTTTCATTGGTGTTTCCACAGAGTTTTTTGTTGGTTGTTGCTGTTGAAGATCGATACGTGATGTTTGTTGTTGGAATTGTTTCGTTTTTGGGATCCAATGCGTCATGGAATCTCCAGGTCCCCTTTGAGTGGAGAAGAAATTTATGAAATAAGTACGAGTGGCTCTGGGGATTTGTTCGGAGGCGGCCCTCGATTGTTCGAAGGGCCACGTAAGCAATTAATTTTATATTGCAAACAGCTTTTGAATATTGATTGGAGAGTTTGATTTTTGGGATAAGTGAGAGACAAATTCAGTACTCAACCGCGTTCCAGTGAACCGAAATCCATCGAAATGATTTACCTGCAAAAGAAGAGAAAGAATACATTAGTACACGATGTATGCATTTGTTGAGGAGAATATCTAAAATGTAAGGCTTCGGAGCGGTCTGTCAATTTTCTGAGAAATTAGCAACTAGAGACTAAGCAGAAGTCTCTGGGTCCACACTATGAGACCTTTGGCTACAACTCTAGATTCTGCAGAAGGAAGTGTGCAATCTTCATACCGAAAGTCAGTATGACCCCTCTTTCTTATAACGAGCTTGAACTCATGTCTATAGCTTCCTCGTCTCCACATCCCCGACAACCTTCATCCGTGAGTCTTAACTTTCTCATGTGGTACCGAAGAGTTACGTCCCGTAATAATTCCTATAAGGACAGAAAGGGACCTCCTATCCTTAAGCATAATTCGGTCGGTCCTACTCTTATCAAAGCAAGGCCATAGGCTTCTGGTGATCACACAGGTGTCCAGGGAGGTCCATCTACTATTGGCCTCACTTCTGGCCAAGATCCATGCCTTTTGCTTCAATGTGCAAGGTGGGATGAATACCGAGGTGTCTACCTGTTGCGATGTAGATTCAGAGCCTTTTCTTGCCAATTCGTCTGCCTTCTCATGACCTCCTTCCATTCTTCCCTGCTTGGGAACGAGCTAGTAAATGGTCTATGAAAATCTAGGAACGGAGTGAGGTAATCCGTAGTATAGACTTTTCCTAGATATTTCTCCAGGATCATGGAATGATTCTGACTGACTTATTCTTAGGGCACTTAAAGCTGCCGAGGTTTTAACAAAAATGTCCAGCGGTAGAAGATTGAGGATAGCCACTAGTCCTGCAGTAGGTGTTGTTCTCATGGCACTTGTGGTGCCAATGCAGGCCAATCTCTGGATCCTCGTGAGGGCCGCTAAGTTGGTGGACTTGCTGGCGGACGGCCACCATACAAGACAACCATACGTCAGAATAAGTCTTACTATAGCCGGATACATCGATAGAATAATTTTAGGTTTTGGACCCCAGTTCTTTCCAAATATTGTACTACAAGTATAGTAGGCTTTAGTTGCTTCCTTAATTCTTTCATTGACATTAGGTCTCCAGTTCATTTTTTTATCAAGAACGAGTCCTAGGTATCTAGCGCTATCCGAGATTTTAAGGGGAGTTCCCCTATGGACGGTAATGTGAACTCAGGAATTTTCCTTCTGTTGGTGAATAATACCAGCTCGGTCTTATGGGGATTGACCGCCAGTCCACATTTCTTAGCCCAGGTGACTCGGGTCTTAAGCGCGTTCTCCAATATTTCGCTAAGAATAGGTAATAATCTACCTATGTGGCCAGCAATACTATGAGATTACTCCGCCTTGAGGGGTGCCTCTGGAGGCGAATGCTTCCATCTTTGTACCCTATACAAAGCCATGTCTATATAAACTAAATCTATTGTCCTAGCTAGAGACTGGTATGTGTCCCTTACATCTTTGGTATGAGTTAGGTTTGAGCCACAGAAGTTCTGGTCAGCTTGTTGGACGGCGGGGTCCCTTGTCAACCGCACAATACACCACCCTAAGTCATGCCATCAGCTCTAGATTCTGTCCTGCCGGACATTGTGTATGACCAAGTGCTATGTATCCGGAGACCAAGAGGAGTGGACATAATCGGATATCGAGTGGTGGTAATAGCTAAAACCCTAGAGGAGGTGACGGAAAACTGCAACAACACCATGAGAGTCGCGAAGATATTGCTTCGCTCAACAGGTCTGGACTTAGCAGACCAAAAGTTGCAAAAGTTGAGCGCCGGGTAATACGGAGTAGCAGAACACTCCATCATGCCAAAGCTCTAGATAAAGGACCTATTGATACTGCTTGACAATAGGCTAGAATAGCGCGAAAGCTAATCGGTGTGTAGGTAGGCTAATAGGTATGTATATTTTGTCGTAGGGCTTACCACCAGCCCCGTGTATACACCCCGCACATCAGTCAACAGATGGGATCCTACGGATAGGATTGCTACTACCCACTGGACCTTGGGGGCATAAGAACTGTTGAGAGATTTAGGGAAACCCGTTCGGAGAAGATCCTGGTCGTCTCTTGCCTTTGCAGCTTTATGGGTTGGTAGCTTGTAGTGATCAGAAAACCGATATGGTCTCAAGTTCTGGTCTAAGTTCGTAGCTAGACAGGATCCACTAGATCGTACTTCCTGAATATCGCCGGTATGTAGCGTATAATATTCCAGGGCCTTCTATAGTTAGTTAGTTAGATGTAGAGTCTCAATGAGACCAATCGTCACCAGATTTGACGGGTATTCGCACAGAGAAGGGAAGACATCTTCCCTTCTTCCCTGCATTCTAAGGAAACATTACATAAATCATGAAATTGGTGTTCTGGGTTCGACGGCCTCTATTCGTCCAAATGGAACACGCAATTGCAATTAAGAATCTATTCACACATATTATCTCACATATGACGCAAGTAAGCAAGTCACGAACTTCAGACTTGCGTTCACTGACCTTAACCAGCCAAACAAACCTAAAAGCCCAAACCACATACTCAGCCTCAACCTGTCAACGTATGTATCTCTTTAATATTGAATAAGCTCCGTCCGCCCGATGATGAATTCAATTTGGATAGCACACCCTCCTGCTGCATAGGTTCAACATAAAGACCGACACATGTACTCCGCCTTCATAAATGGCCACCGAACTCATCATCATCCTGGTCCCACCAGCACCACCAACACCACAGCCACTCTCGTTCATCATCTTCAAATATCATGAAGATACTTTGTTGTTGTTTTTGTTTTGCTCCTAAGGAAATCCACCCAAATCACTCGCACTTGGCACGGCTCCAGCTTCGCAGAGTTATTTCAGTTCAACACGTATCTGTTGGCTATGCTGTTGCGCTACTCCAGCAGCTCTTTACCGTATCCAGTGTGTGTTTGACACGATAAAACTTGGCCTGCAGACCAAATTGAGTGTTTCACTCCAAAAAAATGTTCAAATTTGTGTTCCTTTCGACAAAATAGACAAAAAAAAACTTTATGCCTCATAAAATGCGAGAAAATTAGCCAACGGGGGTGGGGGTGCCGGCGCATTGACAAAAATTTGTCATTTGCTCTATTCTTAGCTCCAGATATCCATCAGATACTTTTTGTTTTGTCATGTTTTTTTTGTGATTTAATTAAGTAGCACATTCCGCTGGTGGCCCAGCCATGGTCGGCTGCAGTATTGTTCCAACTGGATAAATGGAACCGTAAACATTTTTATTTGGCTTAAAAGAATGAACTAATTAACGCCACGGTCGTGGTTGTTGAATAAACAAGTTTAAAACCAAACAACACGGTAGTTAAGGTGAAGAGGTTCGATGAAACAATAAAAGGAAGAGCGACACCGGCCGCAGCCGCGCAAAGGAAGGCGTTTATTACCTATTGTCTCACTTCTCTATACGAATGTATAGGTTGCCATAAAATTTACGCGAATTATTAACGTCCAGGGAGATGTTTTATCGCTGGCTGACACGACAATGAAAATACCTACCAACTTAATTAATTAGAGAGATACACCGACCGATTTTTCGTTATGTTCTGTTCCAGCCAAAGAGGGATATTTGCTTAAGAACTCTATGCTCTGTGCTCTGTGATGTGTATTCTTCGATTTATCATCGTGGAACAGCGATGTAGAGGAGCACTACAGCACACGTTTTCCGAACAAGAGGTAATTGACCAAAAAAGGTCAGAAATGATATTTACTTTGGACATTAGAGGTGAATAGGCTTTTGGCTTGAGGGGATTTGTACACGCCTGGTTATAAAGAATGATAGATAGATGGGAAAAGAAAATACGAGTACGAACACGGGCGGTAGTGAAGGCAAGTTCGTAAGACATGTAAGGTCAATGGAATGGGCATCCATCTTGTGGGTTGGATTTTTGGGTTTTTTTGGCACCATTTCTGTGGATTAGACACTTGGTTGGACTTGTCAATCGAAAGTAAAGGGCAGGTCCTTGATTAATTATGTAGCTTCTGTTGGAATAATCGGGCCACCAGGGACTAATTAAACCAACCGGAGCGAAAGTAGCCCGTGACCACAGGTGACGCCAGTCTGCCTAAATCGTCAAAGAAATGAGGTTAAGAACGGGGTTTTCCTTCTCCTCAGGCAAGTCATATAAAAAGAGGTCCAAACCTTTGATAGTGTCCAGTGAGAACATCAATAACGTGGATGATCCGTGATCTTTAGAACCTACTGCATCCTATAACTCAGATCAAGCCTAGGTCAGATCTGTCTAGAAATGTTCCAAATAGGTAGTTGGTTTGTATGTAGAGAGGAACATACTCAGACTCCGTAATTTAAAGAAGAACCTGTGAGTAGGCAGGTTTGCACCCGGCACCCAGCATATGTGAATGTTAAACTACGCAGGCAGCTGCCACTCAAACCAGTTTTGTAGTGAAGGAGCAAGATTTTAGCGATCTGAATGCCGCTTGACTGTCAGTAAAAATGGTAATATTGGATTGCATTTCAGTCAGGACAGTGCTATCCTGATCGACAAGATTTCCAACTAAATAGCACAATGATAATCTGGGCAGGATATGCTTAGGTTGAGCGTGTTGAAGGAACACCGCAAGCCACACCCTCATCGGTCTTGCATACGTCCGTATAGAGATGAACCGAACTGTCCCCAGGAGATGAAACAGTGACCCATTCACTTTGGTTAGGGATGCTCGTACCAAGTTTCAATCAAGTAAAAGGGTCGGAAGGGTATAATCGGTGCCTTTTAGGGTGACACAGACATTGAGAACATCAGTGATTGACGACTGATCTTTATGATAGCTAGTCCATTGAGAGGATGTTTTGAGTCGAATAGGCGCGTAAGCACTTAGCAGCTTTCCAAAAATGTCTTCGTGGATCGGGTGGAGCATGTAAAGCGTCGCTGAAGGAGCAGCAGTACCTACATTAATCTTAAAAAATCAGACGCCTTCTATCTGGTGCCGATTTCTGATAAAAACCATCTGACGGGCCTCTCAAAATAATCCAGGTTCAAGGTAAGTATATTTGTCATCGCTGAGCAAACTTGATAACAATTTTTGACTAATGCAGCCACTGAAGTAGCTTTCAATGGAAACTACGAAGGTGCTGTTTGCAATGCAGTTCCAGCAGCGTTACAAGCGTAACAAATGGATGAACAAAAAACTTAACCAAAAAACGTTTAGCGTATGACTTAGACGTTGGTGCACTCAGTTGGTCGCTATGTCGCATTTTGGAAGAAGTTGGGTATACAGGGTCGAGAGTGAGAAATACCTCTTGGTGCACTTCAATTGCAATATCGCCTCCTACCTCCTCTCCCTTAGCGTTTTGAGTCAAATGGATGAAATTGAACAAAAAACTTAACCAAAAAACGTTTAGCGTATGATTTAGACGTTGGTGCACTCAGTTGGTCTCTATGTCGCACTTTGGAAGAAGTTGGGTATACAGGGTCGAGAGTAAGAAATACCTCTTGGTGCACTTCAATTGCAATATCGCCTCCTACCTCCTCGCCCTTAGCGTTTTGAGTCAAATGGATGAAATCGAACAAAAAACTTTACCAAAAAACGTTTAGCGTATGACTTAGACGTTGGTGCACTCAGTTGGTCGCTATGTCGCATTTTGGAAGAAGTTGGGTATACAGGGTCGAGAATGACAAATACCTCTTGGTGCACTTAAATTTATATCGCCTCCTACCTCCTCTCCCTTAGCGTTTTGAGTCAAATGGATGAAATTGAACAAAAAACTTAACCACAAAACGTTTAGCGTATGACTTAGACGTTGGTGCACTCAGTTGGTCGCTATGTCGCATTTTGGAAGAAGTTGGGTATAAAGGGTCGAGAGTGAGAAGTACCTCTTACTGCACTTCAATTGCAATATCGCCTCCTACCTCCTCTCCCTCAGCGTTTTGAGTCAAATGGACGAAATTGAACAAAAAACTTAACCAAAAAACGTTTAGCGTATGATTTAGACGTTGGTGCACTCAGTTGGTCGCTATGTCGCATTTTGGAAGAAGTTAGGTATACAGGGTCGAGAGTGAGAAATACCTCTTGGTGCACTTCAATTGCGATATCGCCTCCTACCTCCTCTCCCTTAGCGTTTTGAGTCAAATGGATGAATTCGAACAAAAAACTTAACCAAAAAACGTTTAGCGTATGACTTAGACGTTGGTGCACTCAGTTGGTCGCTATGTCGCATTTTGGAAGAAGTTAGGTATACAGGGTCGAGAGTGAGAAATACCTCTTGGTGCACTTCAATTGCGATATCGCCTCCTACCTCCTCTCCCTTAGCGTTTTGAGTCAAATGGATGAATTCGAACAAAAAACTTAACCAAAAAACGTTTAGCGTATGACTTAGACGTTGGTGCACTCAGTTGGTCGCTATGTCGCATTTTGGAAGAAGTTGGGTATACAGGGTCGAGAGTGAGAAATACCTTTTGGTGCACTTCAATTGCGATATCGCCTCCTACCTCCTCTCCCTTAGCGTTTTGAGTCAAATGGATGAAATTGAACAAAAAACTTAACGAATAAACGTTTAGCGTATGATTTAGACGTTGGTGCACTCAGTTGGTCGCTATGTCGCATTTTGGAAGAAGTTGGGTATACAGGGTCGAGAGTGAGAAATACCTTTTGGTGCACTTCAATTGCGATATCGCCTCCTATCTCCTCTCCCTTAGCGTTTTGAGTCAAATGGATGAATTCGAACAAAAAACTTAACCAAAAAACGTTTAGCGTATGACTTAGACGTTGGTGCACTCAGTTGGTCGCTATGTCGCATTTTGGAAGAAGTTAGGTATACAGGGTCGAGAGTGAGAAATACCTCTTGGTGCACTTCAATTGCGATATCGCCTCCTACCTCCTCTCCCTTAGCGTTTTGAGTCAAATGGATGAATTCGAACAAAAAACTTAACCAAAAAACGTTTAGCGTATGACTTAGACGTTGGTGCACTCAGTTGGTCGCTATGTCGCATTTTGGAAGAAGTTGGGTATACAGGGTCGAGAGTGAGAAATACCTCTTGGTGCACTTCAATTGCAATATCGCCTCCTACCTCCTCTCCCTCAGCGTTTTGAGTCAAATGGATGAAATCGAACAAAAAACTTAACCAAAAAACGTTTAGCGTATGACTTAGATGTTGGTGCACTCAGTTGGTCTCTATGTCGCATTTTGGAAGAAGTTGGGTATACAGGGTCGAGAATGAGAAATACCTTTTGGTGCACTTCAATTGCGATATCGCCTCCTATCTCCTCTCCCTTAGCGTTTTGAGTCAAATGGACGAAATTGAACAAAAAACTTAACCAAAAAACGTTTAGCGTATGATTTAGACGTTGGTGCACTCAGTTGGTCGCTATGTCGCATTTTGGAAGAAGTTAGGTATACAGGGTCGAGAGTGAGAAATACCTCTTGGTGCACTTCAATTGCGATATCGCCTCCTACCTCCTCTCCCTTAGCGTTTTGAGTCAAATTGATGAATTCGAACAAAAAACTTAACCAAAAAACGTTTAGCGTATGACTTAGACGTTGGTGCACTCAGTTGGTCGCTATGTCGCATTTTGGAAGAAGTTGGGTATACAGGGTCGAGAGTGAGAAATACCTTTTGGTGCACTTCAATTGCGATATCGCCTCCTATCTCCTCTCCCTTAGCGTTTTGAGTCAAATGGATGAATTCGAACAAAAAACTTAACCAAAAAACGTTTAGCGTATGACTTAGACGTTGGTGCACTCAGTTGGTCGCTATGTCGCATTTTGGAAGAAGTTAGGTATACAGGGTCGAGAGTGAGAAATACCTCTTGGTGCACTTCAATTGCGATATCGCCTCCTACCTCCTCTCCCTTAGCGTTTTGAGTCAAATGGATGAATTCGAACAAAAAACTTAACCAAAAGACGTTTAGCGTATGACTTAGACGTTGGTGCACTCAGTTGGTCGCTATGTCGCATTTTGGAAGAAGTTGGGTATACAGGGTCGAGAGTGAGAAATACCTCTTGGTGCACTTCAATTGCAATATCGCCTCCTACCTCCTCTCCCTCAGCGTTTTGAGTCAAATGGATGAAATCGAACAAAAAACTTAACCAAAAAACGTTTAGCGTATGACTTAGACGTTGGTGCACTCAGTTGGTCGCTATGTCGCATTTTGGAAGAAGTTGGGTATACAGGGTCGAGAGTGAGAAATACCTCATGGTGCACTTCAATTGCGATATCGCCTCCTACCTCATCTCCCTTAGCGTTTTGAGTCAAATAGATGAAATCGAACAAAAAACTTAACCAAAAAACGTTTAGCGTATGACTTAGACGTTGGTGCACTCAGTTGGTCGCTATGTCGCATTTTGGAAGAAGTTAGGTATACAGGGTCGAGAGTGAGAAATACCTCTTGGTGCACTTCAATTGCGATATCGCCTCCTACCTCCTCTCCCTTAGCGTTTTGAGTCAAATGGATGAAATTGAACAAAAAACTTAACCAAAAAACGTTTAGCGTATGACTTAGACGTTGGTGCACTCAGTTGGTCGCTATGTCGCATTTTGGAAGAAGTTGGGTATACAGGGTCGAGAATGACAAATACCTCTTGGTGCACTTCAATTGCAATATCGCCTCCTACCTCCTCTCCCTTAGCGTTTTGAGTCAAATGGATGAAATTGAACAAAAAACTTAACCAAAAAACGTTTAGCGTATGACTTAGACGTTGGTGCACTCAGTTGGTCACCAAGCGCTAAGTTAGAACTCCGTAAAGTCATGTCAAAAGGTTGGAACCTGGTTGATTAGCCTGTAAATAAACCACTTGTCAAGTGATTAGTGATTTAAGCCGAAGATGTAGTCAACGATCCATTGTTAGTGGAAATATGTATCAATTTATCAATTAAGTTTAGTTTCTGAACAACCCCGACAGAGGACTGATGTGACTGGAAGAGTACAACTTCAATGGGTCAGGAGCACTACCAGTGCCTACGTGGACATCTTTATCTTTACTGATAGCACAAATCGAGTTCCGATAAATTTTCTTGAAGATGAGGTTCTCTGAAGTCCTTGCAAACAATTCGATTGATTGGAGGAAGCGCCGAAGAATTTTGTTGCGTTCGTCTACCATAGCTGTGAGTGTACTCACGCTTCATAAGTTAGCCAATCAATTGAAGGGTTTCAAATCGTCTAAGTACTGCAAAACTGACAAGTCCGCAATGTGGACGATGGAGTCAACACATTTTACTAAATTTCATTAGGTGAATTGAGTCATAGCTGATGTTGTACTCACACTGGGATATTTGTTTGGAACTCTGTATAAAGTCTTCAGAACTAATTGGCAATTCGACTGATGGGATTAGCTTTAAATATGAATGCATTCGCTTGGGACTTGTCTCTGGGGAGACCAATAGTGGTGAAATACGAAATCAATAACATTCGTGACTTGGTTGGGCCCAAGGTTGATCTCAAGATGGTCGACGAAGGACCCTTTTGCAGGCTGGATCATTAAATTCGTTTTTGTTGACTGATTTCCCATGTTACACCAAATATATGATTTGAGGAAACTATTGGATACCTCCATGTCCGGGAGTATGATTACTCGTAAGACTTGATAAATGTCATCGCGTTAGCTTGAGTTCGCATATGTCAGGCGAGGTATATCTTGCTGACCCGCTTTAGAGTCTAGCAAGAGGTTCTCAGAAGGTCCGATGGAATCAACTGACCCGAAAGTCTATAGCCCTTCAGCAATAATCTTAAACTGAAGTGTGGTTCATGGCCAGAAATCGATCAAATTTCTACACTTCCTCAGATCGTGGAGGAAACAAAAAAAGTCCGAATCGATACCCACAAACTTTTCGATCTTAAGGCCTCATGTCATGTATGGGGCTCTATCAAAGTTCATGAGCAACCTCATAACGACCTTTGATGTCAAAAAAGGATTTAGACAAGTACGCTAGTACTTGAACGAATATTTGTTTAGCGGTTAACCAAATATCAAGAAGGAATACGAGAGTCGATAGCTATAATCTTAAGAAAGTAAAGAAAACTGCTTACCTTGATTCTGACACCTCAACAGAGGTTAGAAGAAGAATAACTCTTGCCAGTCGCTGTTTCTCGAACATGTATTTCCATATGATGGCTAAAATACTGTGATTCCCAATCGGCGAACGTTTGAATTTGGGATCTTAATGTCGAAAATAGAAGACAAGGCTTCGAACAAGGACTCAGTAAATCATTAGAGCCTGCGGAGTGACGACAGATATCTGACCGAGATCGTTGCGCAATTCCATGTTAAGTATCCGACTATGAGGATAATTCAGAAAACAGTGAAAAAAGGCTCTTACTGACAAGGATCGTTTTACTCAAAAGAAATGGATATCTAAAGGGTCATCCGACGAGAAACATTATGCGTGATCTCCTGCCTTCAATTCTTGTGCCAACTGGACGTTATAAGTTTGTAGTCTAAGATCTGCATGACAAATGCGTGTAAGATCGTCTCAAAAAAAAACAACATGAGTATCAAATCGCACTCTTAGCCTTGGAGGGGTATTTTTACCAGATCTTGTCGGATGAATACGAGTTGGAATCTTCACTAACCTGTCCGTGACGTTGTGATTTTCCGATTAAATATACTGCAGCGCAGCGTTGAGAGAAGACGCTTGATGATGGCCACTGTTGTATGAAATTTACGAACCGTTTCCGTTGTATTTTCACTGTTTTTGTAGTGAATTTTCACTATTTCACCACAGCGTGCGAATATGAATCGATCCCTTATTAGTAACCTCTTAGTATTAGCCTTTTAAAAGTGCGATCACTCACTGACACTTGAATGACAGTTCAACATCGACGCGAACAGTTCAATATGACACCTATTGCTGGGTGATCCTTTTACATATCAGTCTGACAGAGTAGCCACATTCCTATCTCAATTCCGATACTATTAATGCCTGCAGATACATGAATCCGAAACGTATACCTGCACTAGTACACATCCATCTGTTATCGATGAATTTTTTTCCCAATTACACATTTACCGCCTGTACTTTGATATCATTTTCAAAGATCGAGCAGGAAGTGATCAAATGGCAAGAGCCATGGTTCGAAAACCATTTAGCTGGGAGAAAATCGAACGAAAAGGACATCTGCTGTCTGATCCCTCCTAATCGAATCTAGATATCGCCTGGACCTACGGAGGCGTGCTTCAATCGACAACAAGATACTCATTCGTATGCATGCATGTAGTTGCGGTTCGTTGGTAGTCCATTCAATCGAATATCAATTGACGGGATGCCAGTTGTGCAGTTGTACACGAGAAGGGAGTCGTTTCAGTTGCCGATCATATTATAGATACGACAGTGATTTTTTTTTTCTTTTTTTTTGCAATCGACGCAGCATTAGGAACATCTGACTGTGTGTTAGCAGGCGAAATGGCAAATGGCAAATGGCAAACAAAGGACGAACAATAAAACAGCAGCCAGTCAGCCAAATGACGCCAATAAATCAAACATATTTAGTACACTTGACACTCATCCCTGAAGGTGTGCCAACAGCCAAATTTTCATGACACTTAACAAATTCGCATTAGCGTCACACGAAATCCTTTTCCCCCGCCCCCACACCAGAGTATGACAGGAGCTCCAACATAGCCGATTTCGAATAAATAAAATGTGACGTCAGACGTGTCTTGTTCGCTTGCGCTTGGAAAAAACCTTCTCGTGTTTCCATACGCCACTTAACCTTATTTTGTGATTTTATTTTCAAAGGTAAAGGAAACACTGTTCGAACCATAAATCTCTGGCCACGATAAGGAGAACCTTCGGAGAACCCGAAAGGGTGGAATGCACAAAGAACCCTCGGAACAAGTGCATTTAGGTGTTTTTTTTTTTTTCATTCTATTTAATCAAGACACCAAAATTGTTTTGTAGATTCTTCGCCTCCCTTCGTAGCCCTCCATTCCCCGGTTCTCTATGACAACAAGAGGAGAAAAAAAGAAAACAAAGAACACACAACAGGCAACACAAGGGAAGTGTTTGAAACAAAAGGGTCTTTCATTCGGTGGGAGAGTGCCGTCCCTTCTTGGAGACGGTACCGAGTTCGAAGGTGAAATTTCGACTCAAGGTGATAAATTAGATTCATGCGCCACGGTTCTCTCTCAGAGCCAGTCCGGCTTATCTACAGCCATTTATTTGCCCTAAAAAATACATACAAATGGAAAACAATGATAAAAATCACCTTGCATCAGAGCGATGGACTATGCCACCTAGATAGCTATGTAGCTGTATGTAAACAGGGCTCTTGTACACGATGTTTCCAAATAAAGGATCACGATTCGAAATAAAGTTGTTGGTAGCGTCATTGACCGAGGGCCAATGTATGTGGTAAGCACATACATACATACCAAGTGGAGAAGTGTATTTAGGCAAATTCCGGATGTTGACTTTGTGCACCGGTGGGCTATGCTATTGTGCAGTGATTTAGGAGCCATGACTTTGGCATTGTGCAACACTCAGCTGGAGGGTCCTTCAGTTCGATTTTTTGCCTCTCTCATTTGTGGCAAGTGTACCTGTCTGTAGTGGACTATTGATGGATGGCTTGTGGTATCCTTTTGTATGGGTTTCGATCAGTGCTACCTCATTAGTTGTTGTGGACAATTTGTATTGAAAAAAGAAAAGACTTGAACATGTCCTTCAAATCCTTCGTCGTAGTTCAATTCGTAGAATTGAAAGAGCCTTGATTTTAGTTAATTGGTCCGTAGAAGGAACTGACTATTCAGCACAACATTCGTTTCTTGCTTTCTGTTAGTTCTTTTTCTGACTCCTTAAACCTACAGGGTCGATAGGCAGATCTTTTGCTGTCTCTGTGTATACTGAACACCGAGATCAAGTCAGATATATTCGTAAGCCCTGAGACTTAGTTGTGGTAAGCTGCTTTCCAAAAATGAAATTGGTACTGAAACCGATATTTCGAAACTCAACTTTGAGTTCTTTAGAAATGCGAGAACACTACTGGAATCATAATGGAAAGAGCCTCCTACGACAAGATTCCAAGAGTATCTGGCATGCACCATGCACCGGTCACATGTCGAAAATCATATTGAAACATCAATAGATAGAATAGAGTCAATTTCATAGATATTCCAGACAATTTTTTGTATTTCATTTCAATTTAAAGTTCTCCGGCTCTAAAAAAACAGCCTTTACAATGGAAAAGTCAACATCAACTATGACTTATGTCGGTGGAATTTGACTTTCTCCCTTTCTTGTCAGGATAGTATCGAATCCAACAGTACTCCAACGAAAACCTCCAATCATGTGGCAATTCTGGAAGTCTTTGAGGTCAGTGGGCGAGCTGAATAAAAGTCATCAAGCGAGTCACCATTAAAGAGTCTTTTGATCCTCTAGCATAGATCGAATGTAGATTGAGTGCTATTACTTGGAAATTTGATTACTTTGACGCAAGTAACCTGGCTATTAAGTCTCAAGACTCCTAACCAGGAGTCAGAATTCCAGCGAAGTCCAACTTACATGGAGTTTGGATTTCTTACGGTTAAAGCACATGTATGGATCACGATGGCCTACTCTCCTATTGGCGCTTTACTACGAGTCTAAGTAGTCCAAACAGCAATAAGATTCTCCTTCTATCATATTGGTTAATCACTGGAGATGCTCTAAGCCTAGCTTCTTAGAGCCATTCTTGTGGTGTTCTCTGGTTATCCTCTGGAGCAGTAGAACCACTTGAATTGGTGTTAAGTACTCAGTACTAACTTTCCCGGTTGTTTCAAATTTGCCCTCAGTCTGTCGTCGAAAACGACCACATCACTATCCAGTTAGGTTGAATGGTGTTATTTAAAAAGCAAGACTTCTTTAGGCTATAAAGCCTTATACAAGTTCGTACGCTCCCGGATATCTCGCAATATAATGCAAGATCAGGTCACGAGAGCAGGAGGAAAATCTCTTGAATTTCTTCAAGAACCTACGAGCAGTTAGTCTATCATATTATTTTCTCAAGACTAATGCATTGGCAATTAAACATACCTTTAGCGTCCTAGACTTGCACTGCTACGAAACTTTGAAAAGAGACTTGTCTCCCTTGATATTTAGGTAATAACGTGGTACCATAAACAGTTGGAAATGGATTGTTAACTTCTAATATAGAGGCTTCACTCGGTGTTCTGGTATGCCACAGGGCTATGTCTTTGGACCCATTCTTTGGAACGTTGAATAGAACTACTTATCATGGAGAGGAAAGTTTTTAGAGTTACTGCAGAAAGCTTATAAGTGCCTACATCAGTGCCACCTAGCTGGATAGGTTGAAGGCATTCTTTGGAAACTGGGACTTTAGTCCATAAGGTAATTAAAACAAAGTGCCTACTTCAGTCCAATGGAAGACGGATCTGTTCATGATAGAATGCTTCTAGGTGGTTTCGTGAGCATCTGACAAACATCCGAGAGTATACTATCTTAGGAAAGCTTCTCAAACGATATGAGATTCAGAATTGGGTTTATCGTAGCCACTAGTTTAACACAGTAAACCCCTGATAGAGATATGAATCACAGGATAGCCCTCAGCTCATCTTTGTCATTCTTCTTGTTCTTCCGGCAGATAAGACAGGACAGTCACATAACAGGTTTCGGACACCACTGAAACAGACTTCTTCTTGTTTAGGCCCGGCTATAGGGTCTTGAACGTTGCTCATGAGTCCAGATGAGTCCTTTGTCCATTTGCTCGACCAATGATTTAATTTTCTAATCTTTACCTTAAGGAACATATTGGGATTGCAGCGAAGGCAAGAGCCTGCGATATACATATGCAGTCCCGCCCATCTTATTGCGAGTTCATCAGACATTTTATTTCTTATGTACCCAGCAAAGGGTCACGTTAATAACTCTGAATATATTGTTTAGGAGTGATTTGCAGGTCCCCATAAGCTTTGATCTAATTACCGCAGATCCTAGACTCTTAAAGGCTGCCAACGATACTGCTTTCACGTATAAGCCTGAGTAACGCCCAAGATTTCGGCTTCAAAGACATTACAATCGTCAACTATTCTAAAGGACTGACCTATTTGTAGAATTTGGCGGTGGACTCAGTCCCTGTTCCGATGTTTATCTTAGAATAGAACCTTGGGTTTTTCTATGGCGCTTCCAGAAGACTCTGTTCGGAGTTTGTATGGCAAATCTCGTTTCAAATACAAACATCGGGTTCATGTGATCAGGTACCGTCGATCCGTTGGTGGCTTTATTTCGATGACCAGATGACCATGTTCTTTCCCCAGTCTCACAATAGTTTTGCCTACCAGATATAAGTATTCCTTAAGTCTTCTAGAACCGAAAAAACAACCAATTATTTTGTCAATCTTTCTCATGACGATTGTACTCTCGAATGTTTGTCAGACGCTTGCGAGAGATGGGGTTGTAAAAGAAATTTGTATGAGTTGTCTAGGAATTGATGATAGGAAAGTATTTAGTAGACGCAGAAGCCATCCAAAAGGCTTCTACCTACCTACATCCTAAAGGACATCCAGATCGACGTTCTAAAACACCCATTCGGCATATTTTTAGATCCTTCAACTTGCCGTATTGAATCCGAAGGAGACTACTTTGAGTAAAAGAAGTCGGTTTAGTCGAAAAAAACTTTGAAACAGTCTTTGGTATGAACATGGTCTTCTACAAGCTCCTTCTTATTGAAAAAAAAACGGCTTAAAGTTTAGCCTGTATCACTGAATACCTTTCCGCCTCTATTCCTATTGTTAAACCCAGATCCTTGTCAAAATTGTGGATTCATGTTTCATTTTAAAGTTTAAGTACACTCCTTACCCCAACTCTCGAAGGAGCACGAAATTAGGTCAAACTGAAGACTATGATTTCCTGAACCCGTTAAATGCCTGCAAATAGTTTCCATTTTGTCGGTAAGTTCTCAGCCATGGGAGGCCAAATTTCATAACCCAGCCCGACCCGCGCATTCTGAATCGCGCTAGACGGGAGGAAATGTTTCGAAAACTTGTTTAGTCTTTCGCTTCATTGTGTTTCAACACCGTACCGCATATTTGCGTGGAAATTCATCATTCTCTCCCCGGGTTTTCATTTTTGTTTTTTAAAGATAAATCGAGGCCACGACATGAAATACTGTCTGCGGTAAATTTGGGACACAGGGTGAGGCAGGAACAAAAGCGGGAATTTTCACAGAAGTACTCTGGTGCACGTTGGATGGCTGGTCTTACCACAATTGAATCGATTTATGTGGTGAGACGGTATGATATAATGGGATTATGGCTTGAAAGGGAAGGAATTTCTATTCGAAACTCAAAATTAAGACTCATGCCGGGATGGGGGGACGTTAGGTGTCTGTTGCACGGCATTGTGCTAACGAAGGAATGTGGAAGTTTGTTTTCCGTGATTATTATTGAAATTATTCTCGTTTGCACTTCCTCTTTTGAAAGGAAGCAATTACGCTTTGTTTGGGTTGTGGCGGAGAGGGAGATACCAATTTGGGAAAGTTTTGACATTTCCGCTAAGGCACATTGTGGTCAGTACTTCTTTCACAGCGGTGCATGGGGATCAGGGAACTGTCTACAGACACACGATTTTTGTAACACCGCCTCCTAGCAACGATGGTTTGCATTGTAACCTTAGACAACCCTTGGTGTAGTGCTCTGTCATGCGACTTTTTTTGTCTGAAACTGGAGCAGGTAGGATACCTCATCGCAACGATTTTGAGGTGATTTAAGGCGTGCCTTTGGCTCGAAGTATACCTCAAAATTAAATATAGTTATTTGACAGTTATCCCAAAAAAAAAATAACTCGTGTCACCTTAGTTTGGAAAATGGGCCTGGTTAAGACCTTTGTTCAAAGGACAAGGAATATGCCCAACAAAACATGGGCATCCAATCCCGACGTAGCATGACTTGGCTCGAAACCTGAGGATTGAATCAAAAGGCCAAACCATTGCTTCTTTAGTTTGTTAAATAATTTCTGTTGAAATTGGAAACAGACTTGGTTAATTGTTCGCGAGGATTGTTTTAAAAGGTTAGGCTAAGGGCAGCTCTTATCATCCACTGCTAGTTATGGGGCTTGTGGATGCTAAGTTTAGTTCGGTCGAAGTGACTGTCTTAAATCAAGCAACTTGGTCCCGTACGCTCTAAAAGGTTGCAATGTCACTACGCTCGGGATTAAACAAAAATTATATTTGGCGTAACAGCTCTTTGGGACCCAGGATCTACCTTCTCATGAAATTCGTATTGTGCGTCTCATATTCTTTACACGAAGGGGTCCCGAGCTTAATGCAGTATCTAGGTAATGCCGCCGATGTTGTACTCACCTAAGAGTAGTCAGAGGAAGCCTTCAAATTGCATTTTATTTAACCTAAAAGCAAGGACCATCATCATCTATGATGAACAGATTGGAATTTAAAGCAGATCATCTGTCAGTCACGTTTGCAGGAACGTTCAGTCATGGCTTTGGCAGCTTTGAAAATTTTTCGGTTTTCTGGATACCCTTGTACTGGGTATCTACACATTCTTCCCGCGCCCTACTTCGCCAATGTCAATGCTTCGTTCCCTGGTATATCGTAGGAACCAAGAACCCAACTCAGGTTAACCTAGATATTCAGTATGCTAAAAATCTTTGCCTGAAAGACAGTCACGAATTGTTCCAGATGGACTGCGTGGCTGAGAGGTCAGGTTTGGCAGGTGAATCCCCCTTCGTGTTTGGGATATTGAACTATGATGTACCTTGTGTTGACGCCTTACGATTCCAGAGGTTGTCTGTACTTCCTGTATACCTTGTGTTCTATTGCAATCCGTTTGTTCAAATGTATCGAGTCTAAGAGCAGCGAGTCCGATGAGTCTTTTCACCTCTAGTCCTAAAGGGAGTAAGTTTAAGATTGGTTCCATAACTCCTGTGCGGTTACTAGAATTCGGTAATTCTACGGTATGACTTATACTTTCGACGTTCGACAATAGTGAAAGAGCATATTTCCTTTCGGCCAACATACAAGCACTCAATAGAGTACCATGGGCCCGACGTTTCAAATGTAAATCTAGCAGAGTTCCTTCCGGTTTTAGATCCCACATCTTACCGAAACCCCTACAGCATATCCACTAGGCCCTTCTAGCTTTCGTACCCCAATCTTAGTGTTACACCCATTGCAAATGGGTCACGAAAATCGTCTAGCTTATATTTCCTCTCGACCATGTCGGTCTTTCCGGGAATGAAGCTCTGGCCGCAGCAGTTACATATATGTATGCATCCAACAACTAATTTGTCAAATAATTTTGTCCTGACTGCATATAGCAGAGTTCAGTGGACATCGGACGTCCTTTGCTTACTTGATGAGCATACTGGCCAAGAGAACGATGAAGGCTATGTTATGTAACATAAACTTAGAAAAAAAACTATAAACGACGATTATTCAAAGCACCTGGTAAAAAACCATCGAACATTAGAAAGCGATCCTGCAGTTCAGAAGGCAACAGATTCGCCATGAAACATAGAAGTACATAGACTCCCTTTCTGTTCTTCCTAACTAGGTTTGTGCAGGGTTCTTCGTTCTTGTAGTCCAGTTTAGTTCACTGCTCAGTAACCCAAAAACTCAATTAAGTTCGGTTGTTCTTACTGAACTACGTGTATGCAAAGTACACTTGTTTATTCACTGAACTAAATGAACTAGTTCACTCAGCTCACTTGTTAGAGCTCTTTTTTGAACTAGTTCCTTCGTGAACTACACAAGCCTACTCCTAACCGTCATACTTATGTATGTAAGTAATATCGAGCAGAGAAAACCGCACTTAAACGTTAAAGGGACCGCTGCAGATACATAGGTAAGTGAATCATAGAATCGCGATGCAAGGTGGTTAATAACTTGCACTCTCCAGATGCTGATCTAGCTTTCACTGATACCTGTGCAATGGTGACGCCTTACATGTCTATCTAGCACTCTTTCCACTGTTAAGCAGTTTTTTTTTTTAAAATGTAAGTCCTTCGCATATCTCTTAATTTTATATCCATTTACTTAATAGCTACTCTCGACACTTTAAGCTCTCGTGCACAACGTCATGTGTCGACAATTACCTCCGAAACACCAAATGTCCATAGATAACATCCTTGAAAGCGTGCCAACTGAGCTCGCTTGCCATTTCTGTTTACATCACAACCCAGCCAGCTCCCCTCCTTAATTCGGATGAAAGCGTGCCAAACCCCTTTCCCGATTCCACACCATGAACATGCTAATCTCTTAGCGCGCGTTTCACAGTTTCAAAATACCAACATCTACATATTTCCCATAAAACACAACTTTCCAGAACCGGAAACAAACGAACTGCAAATAACTGTTATAGAGTTCGAAACCATTTAACGCATTGTTCGTCATCTGCTTAACGAGCCATGTCGGAATGGCTGGTGGGTCTCCTCCTAACCTTTTTTTTCGTTTTTTTTTGTTTTTAGCCAAATGGGTTTCCCAAATCCACACCAGCGTAAGCGTAATGTGTATGCAAATCGCTTCTTCAAAAATTTAACATACATATACAAATTATAACGGAACAATAGGATACATCGGTGAAACTGAAAACTATTCGTCAAGTTGTGCTCGTATGTGAAAGCTGACACACAGAGACTTGTGTGTCACGGTCCTTTAGATCGGAGAATAATTACATCGACCCACTTGAGAGGCGCTTAATTAATTCAATGGGATGCATGGTAAGGTGAACCCTCCTACTCCTCCTCTGCCTGAATGGTGATGGTAGGAAGAAGGTTTTGGCCTTAATTAAATTATGTATTAATAGACCTTGATTCCTGCTGAAATGCAGCAGTGTGCAAACGTCTGAGTTCGATAAAGGGTTTCCTGGGTACTCGTGCAAATTGGTAGAAAAAAAAAAAAAAAAACAGGAATGAAACGCTTTTTTGTGCGGAAATTCTTTCAGCCCGCTGCTCGAATATCCTTTGTACGGGTTGTTTGTTTAAAATAAGCCAGCAGGGGGATGGATGCCTTCTTAAGGATTTTCTTGTTAAATTTTCAATTTGAATGGTTTTCATTAAACTGATGGAATGGATTTGGCTTAAGAGGGTTTTGTGGGAGCCGTTCCTCGTCCGGAGTACGTATTGGAAGGACTAGCGATGAATAATAAATAAATTCGAATGAAAAGATTGAATATGTTGAAAGTAGATAGATGTATGTACATTGAAAGTTTTATAAAAGCCGAATTATAATGGAAGGCCGACCTGTCCTGATTCCATGGCCTAAAGGAGATGATCAGACTTCGTTCACAGTTTTTTTTTTGAAAAAATAAGAGAATCGTCTTTATCCATAGAATTAATCATGGGCATGTGAGGCCAATGCTATGTATGCGAACAAGGTACAATTCCATCGGTTCTGTACTTAACACTGCGACCTGAATCTGTATGGTGAAGGTATACTAGGTTTGCAGACACAATTAGACGAATAGAGGTCCCCAGGATTAATTTAACCAACCGGAGCTTTAAATAAAGCGAAAAAGGCTTAGCCTCACAAGCTAGGCCTGAAAGAAAGGAACTCCTGCATGGAGTAGTCTTTTTTGGAACAAAGTTGGGCAAATGCATAGGAGTGGTGGAGAAAGGTTTCTTTCTCCTCCTCATCCTCCCCGCCTCTGCAGCATTCATATGAAAAGACGCCTAGTTTTCTGGTATGTTGGCTTATCAGACATCGATAACTTGGCTAAATAGTGATAGCTTCAATAGAACCAACTCCGCACTACCAAGCATAGACCAGAACTATCTTGAAATCTTGTAAGTAGGAATATTTTACTAAAAGCATCCACCCTTCGCAAGTGTGTGCATGTAGAGAGGGGCATAACCAGGCTCCACTCGGCGACCTGACTGATGACATGATATTTCCTATAATATCTCTGCGTGTTATCACCCAGCAGAGCTAAATGTTGAACTACTCAGACATTTCCAGGAGAGATCGAGGGCATCCCTTCATGATAGCTAGACCACTGTGCGGAGATTTTGAGTCGGATAGCTGGATTAACAGCAACGCAGGTGTCCAGCAACAATGAAGGAGTTGTTCTCAGTGCACCGCTGATGCAGATGCAGGAGTTATGTTTGATTATTCTTTTGGTGGGGTAACCGATGCTAAGTACTGTCGCAGCACTTCAGTTGAGACCACAGTAAGGTTCCAGTCATATGAACTAGCCCTAACTAGTTCATCCACAGACTCTTTGTCTGTAATTTTCTGATGATCAGGGACTCAACAACGATCTAACTTGTTATGGATGGTCACAGAAGCACCTGACTTCTTCAACTCGTTTGACCTGGCGATAACATTTCGAATTCAGCTTTACCTTTCCCCTTCTGCTACGTACATCCAGTTCGATCCGAGACCACACTTCCTTAATATAGAAAATTTATGGCCACTTTCTCAACCCAGCAATGTTCAGTTAAGAGCTGGTCTTTGAAGTGTTCAGGGCTTCCGGTTTGGATGACTTTATTTTGAGCACCACATGGTTTGTCTCAGCTTCTAGATTGTGGAGCATCAGATGAAGGTTCATTATCCATAGGCCATGTGTATAAGGTCATGATCCTACGAATTCCATAGTAACTTTCCGTTAATGCTGCATGGAGTACTATACTTATGATCACCAAGAATAATAGTCGCGACAGTATACAACCCTGAGGTACTCTACTTTCAACATCAAAATCCCAAGATATCTTACAATGGTGTGAAACATGATACTTGCCAGCCTGTATGTAGCCTTAATGAGTTTTTCTGGAATGCCTCTCCTGCACAAAGCCAACCAAATAGCATCCCAATTCAAGCTGTCGAAGTACTTCTCGAAGTCAATACGCAGTAGATGTAGTGGACGCCCATATTCCACGATCTGTAAGGTGTTCATGTGGTAAATGGATCCGGCGGGAAAGCCTGCCTTTTGGACGTCAAGTGTTGCAATATTATTTTGGCTACGGAGGCTTGATGATCATTCTCTTTGTCCACTCCTGCGGTATTTGGTCACTTTCCCATCCTTCCTCTAAGCGGGTGTCAGTCTATATAATTGGCGCCGCTTGACATCCTTTGGCAGGAATGCCATCAAGCCCCAGAGCCTTGTTTTCTTAAGAAACTTAATTGGTGCTGAGATTTCGGCTATGGACTGCTCATTGTCCAAGTGGAAATGTTCTCTGCACCTAGAGTGCTGATCTAGTAGGTAAGGACACCACACGATGGGACCTCTTTACGAACAACTCGAAAAACTTTTGAAGAAGCTGCATAGATGAGGAGAGAAAGAAAGAAAACCATTTGTCACCTTCGTTTCTGCCCTGTTCTTTCCTGGAAAAGGAATCCTTACTTAGGATCCTTCTTCGTAGATAACGATGTACATCGGTGATCTCACAAATATCATCATAAGGACATAGAACATAAAACATCAACAAAACTCTAGTTACACCCGAAACTCTACACCTGAAAGTCGAGGGAATTGTGGAAACTGCGTCCTTCCGTGTCCTCTTATAGCGAATTAAGGATCAATTAGATTTAACTGCTAATATCAAACGGGTAGGTAGTCTTGATAAGGCCTTCGTCAGTACGCCTTGTACAGGAGAGTTATTCTTGGAAAACTCATAGCTGTTATCCATGCTACATAACGTTATACACACTAGTAAGGTGTCGTATAATTTTCAAGTTCAAAGTGGGGTACCTCAAGGGTGCATACTATTACCGCAGGGGTTTATTCGAGTGTTTTAAGGAATTCAATGGACTCTGGCACCTCACCTTAAACTCCCGGCTATGAGAAGATAATTCTTTTCTATTTTCATCTGGGGTAGTTGACCTTACCCTAAAAGCCGCAAAACTCTTAGCACGTTTCACACGGGTTTAACTCTACATTGCCATATCTAGGACGTATGGTCTCGACAGAGTCGGACTGTCGAAAGTCTAGGGAAGCAATGTACTAGGCACGACTAATGTACCAAGCTCCGACTATACTCCTCAATTGAGGAGTGCTAGGTTCGAAGACATCAGTTCTAACTCCAGATTCCATCTTTGATGTGTCCGCAAAGCAAACTTCATTAAAGCTCTTTCCACTGTCCAATATTTTCGCCTCAAATAACATTCCAAAACAGTATTCCAAGTGGTAATGCTGGCAACATTCTTTTCGAGGCGCCGCAACTGATGTGCTACGTCTGACTCTACCACCATCAAAAAATTCCTGGTTTAAGGATTAATACCGGCAGGCGTCCAAAGCGGGCCGGAAATAAGGTCAAGACTTACTCGCTCACTCTACGTCTAGAAGATTTTCACCAAATGGTGGACCTAGACAATGAAAGTCAAAGCTACTGTCTATCTAGCCAAAACCAAGTACGGATAGCAATTTCCAAGTTCAAACCCAACAAGACTACTAAACCCGATGACTTATCATCCAAACTATTTAAAAACAGTTGGAAATGACTTGTTCGAAAGCATAAACTAACTCATTTCTAAGATTTCTAAGATCAGACAAGTTTGGATGATGCTAGATGAATCCTAGCCCGATCAACAGCAAAGAAGACTACCTTCATCAAGAACCTATGTGTCCTCTATCAGTGTGGTTTCAGGACAGCAAAGATCATAATCATTGAAATTTTGAACACTTCGTTAGAATCTAGAAGAAACTGCAGAAATTTGAGTCGGAAACCCTTCAGTTTTGCAACGATTTTCAGACGAACTATATAGTCATGTCAAGCAGAACTCTAGCTGATCCCTAACAGGTAGGTAGTAGTCTATCACAAGTGCGTTAGCTAGTTTGGAAAAGAAAGCTGCTAAGATGGCTTTAAATGGGTTTGAAGGCAAATGAATAATAAGGTCTGAAGTGCCCAATTGGAGGCAATTAGTCAAGGACTGCACTAACCGGAGAGGCTTGTTTCTTCACGCTCAGCCCCACCGAATCCTAAAGAGGTATGGATTCCCTAACGACTTGTTCAAGTTTGCTTTGATGTTTGGAGCTGCCTGCGTTATATACTTTCTTGAGCTTTAGTACTGCTAGACTCAGGCTCTGGCGTCTTTCATATGCAGTTGTTATAAAGACTATGCCTCTCAGCCTATATATCCGAAGTATTATCATACTGCAAGACGATATGCCTTGAACGTATGAACATAGGCAGCTGCTAAGCCCTGTCGACCTTTTCTTAAAATTGATTGTTAACATAAAGTTTATAATAAAGTCTACAGTTGCAGTCCACCTTATGCCTTAGGTCTGTGACTCCATTAGAAGTGACAAAGCCTAACATTATACAACAACGCTCATCATGAAGGCTCACTATTCTGAAGACATGTTTGAAGCCTATTCTGTTAAGACTTATCTTGGAGCCATAAGGTTGTGTATCCATAATCCACATAAAGTGTATCCTCACTTGTGAGACACACTGGAGAATGGGTTTCTAAACGAATTCACCCGCAAACTGGTTTCCAGGAGAGTTTATTGATCCATTTTCTCATGCGTTGGGGATGGCGTGGTGATGGTGACTCGTTCTGTTTATCTATCTTCCTTTCCTCTGAGTCATCCTCGTATTGTTTTTTTTTCCTCGTTTTCTGTTCCTTTTCAAACAGTAGCCGGAATAATAACAATAATTCTCTGCTAGATGGGATGACGCTAGGAAAATTCCAATTGCCCCGATAATTCCATGAAAAAGAACTTGTGGACGGCCAGGCACTTAATAATAGACTCGAAGCGCTGGCGATGTTTTCGTTAAGCCAAGCGGGCTTCAAGTTTGTTTTTAGTGCTAGCAAAACACACAGCATCCTCCTTGGATAGTACGAGTGCTCGTACAAAGCCCGATGAACACCATCCAAATGCAAATATTTTATTAAGGTCTTCAAAGGGTTCATGTCAGACCAATGTACGAGTGCGATCCCCTCACAGCCGTGCGTCGTTTATGACAATTCATTTGAACTCATAAACACTTTAGTCGGCTGGTTTCGAAGTTTTATTACTTAGCGACGCGGACGAGTAAACACTCGTCGAACAACAACAAAACAAAACAAAACGAAACATAACTCCATTTGGACGAACGGGGCACAGGAAGACCAAGTTGAGGTTTTGGTATCGGAACTCCTCCGCAGCACGTTCCGCGGAGGAAAGGCAATGGCACTGCGTCTCGTGAGGAGTTTTTATGATGTCTTCGGTGGCTTTTGTGACGACGGCGACTACGACGACGATGACGACTCGAGTTGGGGGGTTCTGGTGAAATTCGATGCGCTTTTGGTGTTGAATTGGGGGAACAAAGCAATGGGATTGTGGACTGCAGCGGGTAGGATGATGCTTAGAACAAATTCGATTCTTTAATCTGCGATGGAGTGTGTTAGTCCTCACAGGGGTCATGCTTGGAGGCGTGCATTCTCCAAAGAGGAACAACGGATGGTCTACATTTTTGAGTTTGTTTTGTGTATTGGACAGACTGTGACAGCTGGGAATTGAAAAAGATTAATTGGTTTGAGGTTGGAATCGTTTTGAAATATTGCTACTGGGTTAGGAGCAGGGTCTCCATGATAGCCATGAAACGTATACACACTGCAGGGGTCCTACGAAGCAGATCACTAATTACGACCAAAAACAGGAGTGGACAAAGTAGGAAGCCTTGTCTAGCCTCAATAGAAAGATTTGTACGGTATCCTAGACTGTTCTACTTCAAAAGGTATTCACGTGGTCGATGGCTACTTGTTAAACATCGAGAGTATAACAAGTTTATCTTGGAAACGGAAAGAACAATGCAAATACCTTTGGAATTACTGAGCTCTATGAAGAAACCTTTGTAAGTAGCATGCTGGTCACACCTATTTTTTTAATTTTTATTAAGTCGTACGTTTCGTAGTGGTTAGTTCAACTGAGTTAGCAGAGTTCCTTCTTCTGGGCCGTTTCGGAGGGTCTCAGCGAACAGCCATATACTGCACCAGTACGACAAACTAAGTTCCGGAACGATCCCTAAATAGTGGTGGGTTAGAAATACAATAGATAGTGATTTGGGTTTTCACAATTGCTGTTGAAGTAGCAATGGGTGGGCCATCTAGTGGTTTCTTTTTAAATCATAGGTTATTTTGACACTGACAGTTGTTTTCCGCTCGAAATCAGAAACAGAAAGTTGGTATCATACCTCCGCGGAACGAAATGAGTCGCTTTACGCCTGAACAACGTTGGAAAATATTTCCAAAGTAAGTAGCCCAAACAGTGCGTTATTTGAAAAAAAGTTTTGGCCGAAATGAGGCACCCACCGCACCTGCTGTACGCAAGTTTTTACAAAAAGTTCATGAGACTGGTATGCTAGTGAACAACACTCATGGTCCTCGTCGTCCCACAGACGAGAATGTGGCTGCTGTGGCCGAGAGCGTGAGACTCAATTCACGAACATCAACTCGCCATCGATCCCAACAGCTCAACATTTCACGCACTTGTCTGAGGAGAATTCTGCACAAAAATCTCGTATTATTCGCTTACAAGGTCCACTTGATTCAGCAATTGAAGGCGCACCACCATCCAGCTTGAATTGGACAACGATTTTGGGCGAAAAATCATGTTTTTTTGACGAGTCGCAAACAAAATTGCCGCATCTGGGGTTCAGAAAAGCATCAGCGCACGTTATTGTCGAGTGGCAGATGCATCCACAGAGAGTGACTGTTTGGTGGCATCATTGGACCATTTTTCTTCGAAAACGAGGCTGGGAACAACGTTTCGGTCAATGGTGGGCGTTACGGAGCCATGTTAACCGACTGAAACTGAAGACGTGCATTTGGACGATCTCTGCCACACAGCCCATGCCACAATCGATCTTTTGCGCACCGAATTCCCAAATCGTGTTATCAGCCGTCTTGGCGATGTCAATTGGCGAGGCGAGGCAGCCTCGAAGCTGCGATTTGATCAATCGGGAATTTCTTCAAGCTTCTCGAACTAGTATTCCCCCGGAATCTGCTTTCTTGAAAAGGATAATGCATGGGAGCTGGAGAGAAGGTTAAATGGTGATTTTTCTCCTTCTTCGTCCATACAGCCGCGAGAGAAGTCGTTTGCGGGAATTTCAAACGTTAAGGCGTCCCTACCTAACCTGCAGAGACCCACCAGCAATCCGACTGGAGGACCTATGGGTGGTCTTCTGATGAGTAGCTGACATTTTGTCCCAGATCTCCTCAACTGTGGCCAGTTTTGTATCTTATCGTTTCAATGAGTAGATGAAGCCACCTTTAGCATTCGTGAGCTCATTTTCTGTGTCACCTCTGGGTAGTGCATCTGACTTATAGCTTACACCCTTTAATCTAATATTGTGTAGGGTGGTTGTGTATAGAGTCACTCAAACCGCTAAAGGTCCGCCAAGAGCATTCAACTCCCAAATCCTTGCAAAGTTTGGTCACTGAAAGGATGTTCGGTATACAGTGGATATTGCTTATAACGTCGGTAAAGGGACTGCGAAAATAAGGTCGTTATAACCGGCTATCGTTATACCCGACGTTATGTCTGGCAGAAGAATAGCTAAAACTATAATGAAACCAATCAAATGTAAGGAAAGGGGACGTTCTAAGTAACTGGTTGTGAAAGTGAAGTCGTTATAAGCGAGTTCTACTGCCATTACACGGCTTTTCATGGAGTACAGTGGCATGACCAATACCTTGGTTCCTTCAAAATGTTTGCACGAAGACACTAGCACCGACCCACTAATAGATCATATTCCAATCGGATCCGGTGATTGACTTAGTACAGTGCAAGTCGCAAAGCCATCTTTTGGTAACCGAACGTCCGTCCCAGGCTTTTCATGTTTATAACAAGAAGTGTTTCCTGTTCAGTAACTTTCGCCCCATTGGAGCTCAGCCCTACACCACTGACTCCATCCTTGAGTATCTTCTCCAGAAGCAAGTAACACAACTTCAAAACTTCGTACAAACTAGGCCATGAGTACCATTGACCAGCCAACAGTCTTTATGTGGATAGCTCCGCAAAACTTTTCTACGCCAAAAAGTCTTGTTGCACAGAAAGTTGCATTTAACTTAACTTCCTCTCGCAAAACTTTAAGGAACTCCCTCCCCCTTGGGGGACACAAGTAGCTCCATACAAACATTTCGGAAGGAACAAAAAGTGCATCCCTTCTTTATTATTATTATTCCTCTTTGCAATTTGCATACACATAAGTCTGGAAACATTTGTTTCTTTCTAAATGGTGTTCCTGCCATTTATTGTTCGCCATGTAATCCCATTCATGAATCCATCTCTCGTCTGCTGCATGCCGCAATCCAACTTTTAACTTTATTCTTCTCCTTCTTGTTCGTCTTATTAGAGGCGACTTCCCCATCATCATTTTCTGTCGTTCCTGTGGAAGTAATGAAAAAGAAGAACAAACTTTTTATACTACCCCCACCAGCAACAGTACAATGACGTTCTGATTAGTATTCTGTGAGCCAAGATAAAAGAAAGGAAGAAAAAAAAGTTCCGAAAAAGTTTTCTCGTAAACCAGCTTATGATGATGATCCTCCTGCTCCTCCTCCTCCTCCTCCTCGTCGTTTGCTCTGCAGAGCGTTCTTTTATCTTTATCCGCTGCATGCAGTGGCCAGGCCAGAACTTACTAGTAGAACTGCTCGGCTCAGATGCAGGAGTATCTTTTATCTATCTCTCGGCAAACTGCAGACGACGTTCGTTCCACGATACATTAAATATGAGAACGACACACGGCGACGGCACACACAAAGAATGCAAACAAACGAACGAGAGACTGCACATGCACAGAGCACACATGCCCCCTGGTCGTAGTCATAGTCGCAGTCGGAGTCGGAGTCGGAGTCTGGGTATCCTCTGGCATTGGTGGAATGAATTTCGCATAAATTCAGTTCGTGTTACTAAAACAAGTAAGCGCGTCGATATTCGTCGAAATTTCTACTCTCGACGAGGATGTGGATGTTGATGTAGATGTGGATGTATGCGGAGGACAATAATGGCTGAGTGGCATTTTTTATGGCCACAATCCGGGAGTTGTGTTGTAGTGTTGTGGGCGAGAGTCGCATGTTTATCGATTTATTTCCCTGGAACACAGTACTACCCTAGTTATGCGCTATGTGAGTGCACCGAAGGAGAGTGAATCCGGCGGCGTGGGAACAGTACACTCAGCAGAAAGGTAGACACCATCTAATATTTATTGGTTTCAAGTGTTTGGAGGACTGTAATGGGAGGTTTTAATCAGAATAGTGATATTGGATCGAAACTTCTGTCCAAATGTCAACAGAGGGAGCATCATCGTTATCATTTCTTTTGAAACTCTGGAGAGACTGATAGATGCCCATTGAAAGATCTCTAGATTGCACAAGGAACACTGGCAGGATTTCGCGACATTAGAGCAATTTGGGCCTATTAAGCGGGCGCCTTGATTACCCCACTGTTAATAAAGAGGACTATTAACAAAGTAGGGACACTCTTCAAGGCAGCGTGCTCTAACCTCCTCTTCTATGGAACCTAGACGTGAATGAGCGGCTTCTTGGACGACGACGATGCAGGCTTATGTGAACGACGGGTAAGCAGCTCAAAGATGCTCTAAAGAAATGAGAAGATGAAAAGATCTCCAAGCTTTCTGGACTAAGTCCCACTGAGCCTTTGCGTCTCATACTTTGTAAGAAACTTAGCTGGAAACTCATTGTACTTCAACGTGTTAAGACAGCCACTGTTCTGCTGTAAGAAAGCAGTTTTCAGTCACATATTACCTATTGGCTCTATGTGTCCATCAGCAGACATATACTACCAAATAACATCATCATTTAGTAGACGACTTTAGGGAAAGCCTGTTACCTACCTCATCTCAGCCGGGTACAGAGATCGACTTGCTTTTGCATCAGTGGAACACTTAGAACCAGGGCTGTGGACATGTTGTTTTACTTGCCATCAGTAACAAAACTTACTGGACATCTATAACCTGTGCAGCCACATCTATAACAACCAGCCTGTGCAGCTACTTTTTTGACGGCTTTATCGCAATGGTCTAGTCTTAGGACAATAGACGAGTATCCATCTATGCTTAACAATCTTCGACTCCTTCCGCAAGACAGCGACCATGTACATCCTCAACTTTTATCCGATAATGCATCAGATTCAGTTTAAAAATTGACCTGCAATGCCACCTGACTCTTAACGAGATGGCTGGACTATTCAACTGTTCTGGGTGCCGGCGGACTGTGACACTTCAGGGAATTATATGGCCGACTTGTAATGACCGGTCTAATGGGATGACGGAAATATCGATATGACTCCCGTTACAGTTAAACTTCTGCCTTGAGCTCACAGCTATGGATTTAATCAATCGGTGAAGGCTAGAAGGAACTAAGTGCATCATTTCAAGATATACATGTATGTAGGTATGCCCGAAGGTATGTAGATCAGAAATTTTCCTACTGTCTGATCAGATAGAAAAGCACGGTCATAGCAATCTCACTAGGTACCAATACGGGACACTCAATTTTTGATAGGATATTTCTAATGAGTCTTAAAAGCTTCATGGACGAATAGTCCTTTGTGTATGCCAAGGTCTCTCCGTTCGAAGAAGATTGCACTTAGATGCCCCCTTCTTCGATATCTAAGAGATCTGAGTAACGCTAACATTAACACCTCCAGTGCTTTATGTTAAGCTCTACCAAAGGTTCCAAAGGTTGTCTTTAGAGAATTTCTTATTCATGTGGCATTACAATGTACCACCAACTGGTCTAATAGTCGTCGTTAATTAACCAGCCGACTTAACCAGCCTCTCCATTTAGCACGGTCCGTAGCTAGGTTGAGAATACCTTTTAAAGTATTTTTCAATAGGGACATTACAGTTTTGTACTTTGATATAAACGCACCGTTAAGCTTTTTTCTATGACTAAGTGGGCGCCGTGGCTCAGTGGTTAGTGCGTTGGACTATGGAGCAAGGGGTTCGAGATCGAATCCCAGTCGGGGAACACCTAAAAGTTTTTCACGGCCTCACCTCTCGCGAGCATCTGACAAACATCCGAGAGTACACAACTGTCTCGAGAAAGCTTCTCAAATAACAAATTGCCCTTCGGACACGGCATTAAACAGTAGGCCCCATCCGTTCGTGTAAAGAATATAACACGCACAACTCGAATGGTTGTGAGAAGCTAGGCCTTGGGTTCCATCGACCTGTTGCGCCAAGTATTTTTTTTTTTTTTTTTTTTTTTTTTTTTTTTTTTTTTTTTTTTTTTTTTTTTTTTTTTTTTTTTTTTTTTTTAAGTATGTGAAAATGTCGACCGCAGGTAACATTTTCATCATGGTGTAATTTTTGGTGGTAATAATCATCCCACCAGACAAGCTAAGTCTGCTTTATTGGAACATTCACAATTGAAAGTTCCTGTTCCAGTCGGACAACACACCGTTCTTTCAGTCCGTGCTGCGGTCAATGAAGCTCATTATAGTGTCATGTTAAAATACTATTTTGGTCAGAATTAGATGGACTTGACATCAGTTGGAACATGGCATAAGCCGACAGCGTTGCAAATGCGAAATTGCCAAAGTTCCGGAAGATATGAGTGGAAAAGTGGTAGAAAATTTGATAAAAAGAATCGGTCGCTACGGTCGGTTCACGGTGGTCATGTGAAAAAAATTGAATTTCATATTTAAATTTAGAATGTATATTGCACCTGGAATGAATATTAGCCTGATATCTTTAATGTTTCGTGCTCCATTTAAATAGAAAATTGTTATGTCCTTAATGAAAACCTCTCTACTTGTACTGTCCATTGAAGGCAAGGTCTTCCTATAAGCGAAGACTATGTGAACCGGATCCATTCAGATGATAGAGTTTAGCCTTAAACTCAATAAGCCTAAATAAGTTCCCAGACGTGCTGTCATGTAGGATATCCCTACCTTCCTACCAGCTCGTCATACTTAGTTGCCACGATATAGCCTTCCTTATATGAAGTAATCCCAAAATGCTCAAAAAAGTCGTTTGTCTGGAAGTTGGTGATCCGAAACCCTTCGAAATCTAAGGTACATTCGTTGTATGTGGTGTGGTGTGGCGTCTGTTACAGAAACCCTGGCGCCAAAGGCGAATATAAACTCTTCAACTATAGCCAATGAACTCATCCATTGGTTCCTCATTAATCATGCAACCCAATGGCTTAAGTGAAGACTGCCCTTTAATAATTATGCAATGTGTACTCCCCAAGGCCAATTTGTTTCGAAAACAAAAGCATTTTGGTTCGTCCATTACCTTCCCAACTCCGGTCAGCATTAGCCGCGCCTTAAAGGCCCTAATAACTTTTTAATAAAATGCCTCAGTCAGACTCCAAATTATCCCATCTGGTCCCCTGTTCCCGTTCCAATGGGACCGTCTAATCGAACGCGATTAGTTTTTCAGTGGCAAAGTAAACCGATGGGACCCTCATTATACCCTCGCAAGGCCTCTGAAGTGTGAACAATTATTTTGATAAAAACACACGCATTGTCCGTCATAATATGATGTGCCCGTCCACTGGGGTGTCATCAATCATCTGTTTGTGTGTCCAAGAAGATGACACGTAGCCAACAAAGGTCGATGGACAAAATTGTTGAAGGCACACACTTAAAAATCCCTCAACCACATCATCATCATCTCCGGGACGAGGAGACCTCATAGATAATGGAGATAATCATCTGTCGTTGCACCCAGAAATTGATAAAAAAAAAAAAAACCTTTTTCCGGGAACAATCCCGACCAAACGACACGACCGACGTGATGTCACCAGCTGTTTCGAGGAGGAAGCCAAAAACAAAAACTCTCAGAGCATCAGCCACACGCCTTTGATCTTTTATTATCCGAACGCGCTCTGTTCCACAAGTCAATTCCACTGAAAGCCGTCATTAAGGCATTAAGGTGCGATGATGAAACGGTGCGGAATTTTTCAGTTATTATGAGCTCTCCGAATCGGATGATATTTTAAGACTTCTCCGAGTGTAAATGACCCAATTACTGGTGACTGTGGGGAATTTCATAATATTTGGCAGACGGATTTATTGGGGCAATGGCATCACAAATGAGGAAATAGACGGAACCGTGTCGGTCGGTGTCGGTCGGTGTCGGTGGATGTTTTAAGGTCAACTGATGAAAAATTTTCTTGTTTACATCTTAGAGATTCATTAGTTCGATTTCGGTGAAATGAAGACCGGAAGGCAATCGTCATTCTTCAAAATGGTTGCAATGAGTTCCACTGGCGGACACCGTGACCTAAAAAATGTATCGGTATCGACTTAGTATCTTCTGGGAAAAGCTAAAAAATTTGAGCACAGTTTTCAAACCAACTTAGGTGGCGCTACAGTCCGGGGTGGACCTGGGCCTCAACCAATAAGCCTCTCCAGTTAGCGCGGTCTTTGGCTAACTGCCTCCAGTTACGCACTCCAAGTTGGTTGAGGTTCTCTTCCACTTGTGCACGCCACCTAAGGCGAGGTCTTCCTCTACTGCGTTGTCCCTCCGGGATGGATTCGAAGACTCTTCGGGCCGGAGCGTTGATGTCCATCCGCTCTACATGTCCTAGCCATCCTGACTGGGTCGATGTCGCTGCACAGCTCGTAGAGTTCGCTGTTAAATCTCCTTCTCCATAGCCCGTCAACGCAAACGGGACCGAAAATCATCCGAAGGATTTTGCGTTCGAAACGACCAAGGATATCTTCATCCATCTTGATTAACGTCCATGCTTCTGCGCCGTAGAGCAGGACTGGGATGATGAGGATCTTATAAAGAGTTTCCTTGGTGCTTCTTGACAAGGCCTTACTCAATTGCCTTCTTAGGCCAAAGAAACAGCGATCGGCAAGAGTGATTCTTCGTTTGATCTCTGAGCTGATATTGTTGTCAGAGTTTATAGCGGAGCCGAGGTATACAAAGTCCTTAACTACCTCAAAGTTATAACTGTCTATTGTGACGTTCTGTCCAATGTTTTCAAACCAAGGGCCGGTCTATTAAGATAGACCTGCGTGAAGCGGTAGAAACAATCAACTTCCTAGGCACACTTAGAACGAACCTTTATCAAAACCGAAGTTAAGTTGAATCTATGAAGTTAGCTCTCGACCAATGGAACAAAAGTTCTATAAGAAAGGAATATCACCGGCAGGTAATCTAAGACAAGGCGAGGTGCTTCCCATGCACACTCGACCGAAAGTTGACTTTGAGAGACAACACGTTAGGTAGGATAAGCAAAGTACACATCTAAAGCATATAGATACAGCAAAATTGTTGGGAAAAATGGGTTCTAAGACTGCTACCATGAACTGATGAAACGTATCAAAGGGAACTAACCATGATCCAAGGATTAAAGTGTGCAGGCTCTCGGGACTCCCAGTAGTTTGCTCTTTCTCTAACAACGCACAATCTTTCAAACTCTCAAGTCAACAGAAACAACCATATAATGTAGATTGTAGCACTTAAAGTGAATACTTTAACCAGTTTCAGTATCTTGTCTAGTTATCGGGCTCCCGACGATGAGTCTTTGTCAGAGACAAACCTATCGGGATACGTGACTGTTTAATCCATATAACGATGGTTTGGTCTTTCTTGTCAAAGTCATTTGACATCGGTGCAGGAGGAGCAGGTATATTCTCTAAACCGTTTGGAATATCTAAATCAGTCAGACTCCTGAATTACAGGCAATGAAGGCAATACCATGCGAATATGTATATCACCTTTCTCATCGACAGCAAGGCAGTCGAAACTTATGAAGTGCTGTCGAGAAGAGTTTAAGGTTCTTGGAATACACCATAAGGTAAGACTCTGTTGAATCCCTGATCACAAAGGTATGGCAGAGAATGAAAGGGTGATTACAACCTCGGAAGAAGGTATTCAAGCTGGAAGATGGAGAGCAGATGTAAATGAATGTGGTGCCTTAGTAACATTAGACGTCAAAAATGAGTTCAACTCTGCAAACTGGAAATTTCAAGTCCTTTCACTTAGGTCAGTGTACATTTGCTTAAAATAATAATGCTAAGTTGCTTAGAGATACTACATATACATATTTGGTGGAGTTTCACAAGGACCGGACTTTGAATCCGAAAAGTGAGACGCTGGCTGGTCATAGTAAAAAGTCCCAAGAATAGAAAAGCAATCACCATCAGGGTAAGTGATCATGATAAGGGGTGATGGCACCATCAGTCAGCAGTCAACGAAGTAACAGTAGAAATGTTAGCTAAGAGAGAAATATTGTTTGTTTGGAAGAAGGGCAAAAGCATTTACTACTGCGCTGTACTTTGTATGTCAGCGGCTGACTACTGGAGGGGGCTGAACTTGGGGGGCCATCACCCAACCTGACGTCAAAATCGGTTACTTAGGTGTGATGATCGATGCTAGGCTCGCTTGCAAGGAAAACCTTGAAAGAACGTACGACAAAGTTGCAAAGGTGAGCGCTGCCTTATACAGAATAATGACTAACATAGGAGGACTAACATAGGAGGACCTAGGCAACAAAGAACTGTGAAGTCTATTGTATTGAATTGAATTGAATACATACATATGTACATATGAACCAAAACGATGACCGAAACGTCAGAGAAATGTGGGCATGCCATCAGAGATGTCAGGGCCTGGCTACAGACATCAAACTTAGAACTGGCCGACCACAAAACAGAAGCAGTACTAATAAGCTGCAGAAAAATGGTAGAACACTTCACCATACAGGTTGGCGAGCATACCATTGAGTCGAGCCCACACATTAGATACCTGGGAATGCTGTTGGACCACAGGCTCAGTTTCAAAGAGCACCTAAGATACGCAGGTGAAAAAGCCTCCCGGGCAATAGCGGCACTGTCGAGGATAATGCCAAATGTAGGAGGACCCAGGCAGTCAATCAGAAATCTGTTAGCAACAGTGAGCAAGTCGATGCTTATGTACGCGTCTCCCGTGTGGGCATCAGCGTCGGAAGTCAAGTCGTACATGAAATATATGAACGCATCGCACCGAGTCGCTTCGATAAGAGTATGCTGCGCTTTTGGAACTGTGTCTGCGGAAGCCATAAGCGTGATATCGGGCAGAATGCCTATTGACAGAAGTCAAAAGGCTGGCGCTGCCATCCAGGCACAGTGGCAAGATAGATGGGATACTACCACCAAGGAGCGATGGACCCACACATTAATCCCCAACATAGAGGAGTGGAACAGTAGAGGACACGGAGAGGTAAACTACTACCTAACGCAATTCCTCTCAGGGCATGGATGCTTCCGGGAGTACCTCTACAAGTACAAACATGCGGATGACCCATACTGCCCGCATTGTGATGGGAAAACCCAGAATGCAGAGCATATCCTGATGGAATGCCGAGGATACTCGACGGCCAGGGATATACTCGAAATGGCAATAGGTGGACAGGTGACACCAAGTGGGCTGATAACTTTCATGCTAACGACGTCTGAAGCCTGGGAGACGGCAAATCAAGTTATCGCAATGATAATGCAGCAGCTTCGCCTGGAAGAACGAGCAACCCGACGGTAAGAATCTGCAAACTCCGACAAATACATGTATCAACGCATACGCACACTACCAAGCAACGAACCTACACACATCCACATACACATACTCATACACACAACCAGAGCTACGAAATGCGCATACAAGCAGTCAAACGCTCGCGGCACATGAATCGACATACGCACCTGACACAATGATACATGCATGCATACATATATACGTACATAATACACACACCGACAGACAGACTTTCGTGCATTCGCACTTACACCTCCGGACATGCAGACTAAGAGAGAAGCAGCTACGGCTGAAAACCCCCCCTGTGATGAAATGCCTAACGGCGGTACCGTGGGGAATCGGGGTTTGAGGCAGAGGTGGTTTTAGTGAATTAAAGTCCCACAATCAGGCTTTCGACGCTTTCCACCTTCTTACAAAAAAAAAAAAAAAACCACAAACGAACTTTTCTGGTCTAAGCGTAGCTGCGCTCCCTCTATTTGTTCCTCAAAATCCCATCAAGCATAGTCACTGCACGGCAAATCTTTATTGCCACACTACAAGTCCTTTAAACAAATCCTTTCTTCCACTGAAATCCATTAAAAAAATTAATTACTTAATTAAATGACAATTCTGCCGTATAACTGGGTGCGGGATATGGGCCACAGTAGGCCAATGTGAACCTCAAAACAATTGCGTTCTCAAGTATGATGAGTTCCCTTCCTCACTTGTTTTTTTACGAGTACTGCCCCATAAAAGCACTCGTCTATGCAGCACAGGATTAGAACACTCGCGTTCTGCCGTGTGTGTGACATTTATTTGCAAACTCCAAGCCATGATAGTATATTTGGCATACAACCCCCCTGCTGTGGAGCAGAAAACCAATCCCAACCACAGTACACATTCCTTAGCAATCATTAACTCCAATCAAATCCGAACGCGAAGCGGCCAGCGGCGGCGGCGGCGGAGCTGGTGGTGGCGGTGGCGGTGACTCATTGCTAGGAATCAACAGAGATGGAGAAATGAAAATGAAAACCTCTTTGACGTTCGTTCGGGATCAATGGAAAATGTCCGTCCTAATTAAAATGGGTGAAACGCACCGACAATTTCCAGCAGCAGCCCCAGAGCCGCAGCCGCAGCCAGAGTAGCAGCAGCAGCGGTTAATGGAATTTTATTCATCCGAGAAACTGTTGTTCAATTGAGATACATGTCTCTGTATCTGTGTGTGTTTGTGGATGGATAAAACAAAAACGGATCCAAAACAATCGATGTCGTTCGCTTGTACACAGGCCCTCATACCGACGACCACCGACCATCGAGCGCCGTCGCCGCTGCCTGCTGCAACCCTGGGAACAACCTTTTTTAATTGATAGACTTAGATGACATTAATTGCCCGATATGATGGTGCTGCTGTTCTGCCATTGCATACGAGTGCAGATAAATAAATTTGATTTCAAAAAAACCCAACATGAGGGAAGCCTACACGAAGGGTTGCACCGAGGAGGGTTACGCGGACCAGAAGTTCGAATACATAATTCCTCCGTCCATTAGCAGGTCCTGAAGGTTCATTCGTTCGTTGGTCCTCCTTCGTCGTCTTACTTTCTTCGTGCGCGCGCTCTCTCTCTCTCTCTCTCTTAATGAAGATAAATATTTTTGAGTCTCGAATTACCGATGTCGGCTAGAAATGCATTTTAATTTAAATTTTTATTCAGATCGTGTTCCTGCAGCACGGTCTTCACGGTCCTGGGAATCTTTTTTTTTCCAGTTTTCTGTTTTTCTGTTCTCATTCCTGGGCGTGGACGGAATAAAGCGCAGAGTTGCAGTGGTTTCTCTAATATACTGCCAGGGACTGGCGGGGTAAAAGTGGTATTATGCGGTGTACGAGTAATTATGGCCCGTTTATGGAAATATTATGTAAACAGTTGGGAGGAGAGTATATCAAGGTGAGAATCAAGATGTCTTTACAGAGGAAATTCTTTCCCTTCCTCTCCTTGACTTGTGGCTGGCGCGGTGCGGCAGTTGCGGGAGGATAAGGATTATGTTCAAAGGACCGACTTTGCTTTGGATCCTTTTCAATTAGAAAACTTTGTGAAGGATACGATGGGGATTTTGTTTTTATTTTCTCCTTTATGTCGGAACTTTGTGTTTTTTTTTTTGGTTTTCATTGAGAAATCTAATTAATATAGCCCTGGGGAGAATAATTTAGGCGTTGTCCTCCATAAAGTTTGATCTACTGGCCATTAATTTAAAATACCAAACTGTGTGCTCATGACCTATAAGTGAGCTCTGTGCTTTATGAAATGTCATGATCGGTAATTAAATGACTTGTAATTTATACCTTTTATGGGTTTCCTAATTAGTCGTGTCCATCGTCACATGTCACAACACTGGCGGGTAATGAATTGGTGCTTTGCAGACAATAATTAGGCCATTTGGCCGCGGGTCAAGTGGTTTATGGTGGTCAGAGTGGAATGTCTTTACGAAACTGCCTTTGAGGAGACCTATTTGGCGTTAAACTGAGTGAGTGTGATCTAAGTGGGCTATGAACTATGCTGTAGTATCTTCTGCTGAGTTCAGACCGCCTGTTACCGACCGATGAGGTGACAAAGTGTATAGACCATGTCAGGCACTGGTATAAGCATATTTCGATACCTTGGCGTAGAGTTCAACGTTGAAAATTTAATCCCTGGGGACGACGTTCCACTAGATCAACATGCTTATAAGCAAGGTGGCTCAGTGAGAGGTGGCACATTCCGAGATGGTTTCGATAGTTGAAATATAGATTCATACTAGGAGCATTCCTGAACATTGAAGGATACTTCAACAATGCAAACCTTACATCACTCAGACCAGCTCAGAACAGATCCACGTGTATCCTATTCTATCGGACTGGGTAGGATGGATGCTCCATAGACGAAACATCAGATCTGAATTGGTCAGTAGCCAAGCAAATGCTGTGGCCTCTCAGTGGACCCCTCAGAAGGAGTCTTATCAGCTCTGGAACCCAGGGATTAGACTAAAACGGGGTTAAGGCCGTGTCTTGGTAGATTCCTACTACAATTGTTGATCTGGTAAAAGCGCCGTGAACAACAGGACAGACTTGGTCTTAATGAGCAAAAAACCGACCTAGTTCTCGAGCAAAGCACTTGACTTCGAGCCACTTAGGCTAAATGGAGCTCATCTCCTTACATCTGCATAGAAAAACGCATGAAGAAGGCATCAATAGCCCTCACTAGATGTACACTGCCATTGTTAGACCAGTGCTCACATACGACAGTCTTGTTTGGTGGTATTCTGTCACAAAAGTCACGAACCTGAACAAACTTCGTCGTCGCCCTTAGAGACGTGCTCGGACTTTGCTCACTTTGCCCACTTGACCTCTATACAAAAGAAAAAGCGGCAAAAAGTGTCCTTCACCAAATCGAACACTGCATCATTGATTGGCTTGATTGGCTTAGACAGGTCCTCGGTGAGATTGTACTTAGCCCAGAGAAGGTGTATTGTATTGTCGATCTGTAAGGCGGCTGGATCACCCTCCTGCTCTAGAAACCATCTACCGGACTGAAATCATTGAATAGGTATAACGTGGAGCCTTCCTGATAATGACAAGTGCAGGGCATGTGCATAGCAGGTCTACTCTCCTTCTTCCTCCATGTAGCTTCTGCAGAAGTCATTGTAGTGAATGGCCGAGTCTTTGTGTATGTCTTCTTATAGCACAGTGACTATCTTAGAGAGCGTTCCTCTCTTGTGTTTTCGGAGTCCGATGGTACTGTTTTCGTTTAAGTTCGACCAGAGCAGCCTAGAGGTGTTGCATTGGTCAAGTTGAAGTCCCATACTGCGTTGGCGTGACATAAGACATTGACGCCTTGAAGTCGATGACGTGTATACTATCTTAACCAGAGGACCCCCTTCCAGTAGGTAAGCCTCATAATTCCCTGGTATATTACAGTGATCTGGTACCCAGCAAAGGGTGAGGTTGTACTGTCCAACTATCTCGATGAGAAGATTCCGGCACCGTGGACAGATGACGATGCATCAATAGTAATTGCAGAGCCGGAAGCCAGTTTTTTTGAAGAGAGATTCTCACTGCACCAGGACTAGACGCACAAGTCTTGAAAGAGGAAAGAGATTTCTACGACCTTAAGGAACTAGAAAACACGTCATCTGAAATCACCAAAAAATTCAGCACAGAAATGGATTGGTATAGGAGGGCCATTCCCTGTATTGTTCTCTGTTTTTTGGAACGCGTTTCAGACCCATAATCTCCCTATCCTCGTATTACAAAGTTTGGAGCTTGGTTTGCACCGACCATAAATCTGTGATCCAACATTCCTACTGTAATGGAAAGTCCTGCGAAACTGGGCCTAAAAATCTAGTTGCTATCATTGAATGCGCGCTTGGTAGGGAAAGAAAGGCAAGCAATAGGCCTTCGGCCAAATTGAAGTTGTTCTCTACACTCGAATGAGGTGTTCTCAATTTTCTGGGAATTCATAGAAGGCCAACGTGGGGGGTTGTTTGGTGAAGGGAGCTCCAGCGTAAGTATGTGAGTGCAATAAGCCCTCAGTCAGAGGGCTTACCCTAGACAGGACTGTAGTTTAATTTTCACGGATGGCTCCAACAGAAAACTTCACTATCCTTGAGGCAAACAGACTATTGTACCAATAGTATCCTATGTAAGTTAGGCTGCCCTTAAGCCCTTTCTCAACCATGTAATCCATTGCTATATGGATGTAGAATGCAAGAACTCTTTGAATTTATCTTGATTTTCGATGGAATTGCTTAGCAAGGTTTAAAGGATGATTCCTCAGAACCTGAACGTACATATGTTGAGTCTCACCGTGTATTGGGTTCCAGAGGACACAGGCTAACTTAACATATGCTCCTCAACGTTTGCAAAAAATTAACGGCGTTCTTGCTGTCTAGATATCTGAAGCTCCTCCGGAATTCGTCTGATTTTTTTATCTTGTTGCTAGGGTTGTCCTACAGGTCGGGGTAAATCTAGTCCTCAACTTGGAGGAAGCTTTTCCAGTTTGCCTGGTTCTTAGTTAATTGCGTCTAGATGCACATTTTTTGCGGTTTGAAACTCTGCGAGCCGGAGACTGTCCGGCTACTGTCCATTCGCTCATAAACACGGTCGCTATCATAAAGTTGTGACGTGACAATGTCTTATGATTCAATCCACTGGTAGACTAGAAAAGTTAGTGGAACGAAAAAAGGAAGGAATCTGAAGCCTTCACAGGATTACTAATGGATTTCGCTCAATTAGGGTATCAACGCTTAAAGCCTATTCACTACTAGCCATGCTGAGTGGGTGAGGTTCAACACACGGGTTGGGAAGGTGCACAGATAACTGAAGTATATTTCGAGTGCACAGTCAGTTTCGATAAGGTGCAGGACCAGAGACAGCTCCAGTCAAGAAACTTATGTGATCAGGCTCCAGATGGCAGAAGGCACTAAGTGCCTCACTACTCTGATCTGGGCCAGGTTGAATCATAAACACCCTAACTGTCTAGTTACACGTCCTTTTCTGAACAACTCTGCGTATGTCAGAGGATATGTCGAACGACCTTCTATCTGATATCCTGATGTAGACCAATATAATAGCCCTCGTCAGTAGTCCATAGTAAGACAAACTGAAACTCGATACTCTTTCAACAGTCTTACTCAAGTGTTCTCTTCCATTTGGACACCAAAGAGTCACAATATTGGCCATCAATCAGGCCAGTACTTTACTTGTCCTTACTCCGCTTCCTGTGCCCGGTGAAGATTCCAAATTACCCATACAATTATACTCATAGATACATGTCTCAATCAGATACAACCAAAACACACTTATCCTCGTCATAATCTCCAGAGCTCCACAATCATTTCTTCCCATCTCACAGTAGCTACAGGAGATACACACTCCACTCTTGAAGTGGCATCATCAGCCCAAATGCACAGATACTCCGCATCCGAACCGAAACCACATGAAAAGGAAGCCGAAGCCATCCCAAAATATGAGCGCAATCGTGTCCAATCTCCTTGCGATGTGATGGTAAATTATTTTCCAATCTCGACTAAATGCCAACACAAGACAAAACAACAAATTAGAAATTAGACGAGTGCCGGCGCACTGGGGGGAGAGATGATGATCAACCGGAAATGTCGCCATAAATCGTACAAGAGCGTGATGCTCAAGTAGTGCCGTACCGTGCCGTTGTAGTTGCTCCTCCCGGGGCTATACTTGTACATTCAAAAGCGACTGAGTCTCTGAGACTGACATAAACAATTTCAGAGTGGAACTGGCACAGAACGCCAGCCGGCTGCTTTGGCCAAGCATCAGCCACCACCGGGAGAAGTTGTACGAACGGAAACAAGGAGCTCTTTGTCAACCGCAAATGAAGTGTGACAGCCGCTGGAGAGTGTCGGTGTGCTTGCTCTTAAATTGGGTTTTAGCGCTCTGGTGGGACGGGCTGGGTGGTTATGGCTAAAATAGGATTCATTCTGTCATTCCGAGTGGGTTGGGCATGGAGGCACCGTTAAATGGTTTCTTTGTTTTTTTGTTTCTCCACTTTTTTCTGTTTTTGCGGAAGAAGGACACTTGTTTTGCGTAAATTATAGTCACTTTAAGGATTCGCCACATTAATTGTAAGCCCTGGTCCCGCCGCCGCCGGCCGGCCGGCAATTGGACGCCAAATATTGTTACGGCCATGGGAATCAAATGGAAGTGTACACGCTGGAGGGTGGGTGCTAATGGAAGTTACTCTGTTGCTGATGGAAATGGGTCGAAGCAGTGACAAAGCCATTCGATTTAAGTGTCTATGATGTCAAATGGTTTTGATGGCTGGAAAGGATAAGATAACAGCTGCTGAGGGATGTAATTGGCCCAGATATGACAAATGAGGATACTTAACTTGTGAATGGTTCTATTGGAGTTTGGGATTTGTCCCAACCTTTAGCGGCAAAGTTGAAGTTGAATACAGATGTTGTTGGGGATTGAGGCAAAGGATGGAAGAGTAGAGGAAACCCCCCAGCTTAAGACTTGATTATTTGTTTGGATTGTTTCCCAGTGGGCCAGACGAAGTTTGTGTTCGCAAGCATGAATCAGTACCCAATGAACACCACAATGAGGTTCGAGTCCTATGAACGCAGATTCTGAACCAGTCTTAGCAAGTTCATTTGCAGATTCGTTGTCTACAATTCTTTGATGACCAGAGAGCCATCCAGTTACCTTCCAGTTGTCTCTGGCAAGAGATTGTAGTGGATCGCAACAACATTTAATCAATATAGAGTCCATTCAAACTGAGGACAGAGCTTTAAGTGCTGTCCAGCTATCTAAACTTGATACCCTTACTAAGATTTAACATAGCGTCGATCTTAATAGAATGGAGATCACCCTGGTAAACTGTATACGCCTTGGAACGTATACGAGACTTTGGTGTTGGTTCCAAAGACACCAGAACCATCTCTAGGGACCATTTTTCATCCGTCAGTGAACCAGACCAGACCTCTGGGGTCCAGTGCCGGAACATGATTAGACCAGTTTGCACAGTTCAATACTTGTAGCTCAAATAATGTATTCCAGGAACCAACATTCGCAGACCATAATGTCGGAAAGGCGTCTACCTGCTCACATGGCCCTAGTGGTGCGCTCGATGGAGGACTTGATATGAGAATTCCAGTTCAGCCGTTTTTTAAAGATGACGCTGAATAGACTAAAGTCGTACTTTTTATGGCTAAAGGTGGCAAATTGATCAGTCTTCGTTGAGCAAAAGGCACAAGGATGGTTGGGCTACGATTAATGGATAGTCCTTGGGGCACCATTCTAAAGCAAATAGTAATAGTACCTTGCATGACGCTGGAAATGGTCGAGCTGTGTTTACCACTAACAAAAATTGGGAGGTCATCCACGATGGCGATGTAGCCTGATCTATGTAGATCGGCTAGAAGGTTGTCCATAACCCGTGAGAGAAAGTACACCTCCCTGGGGTCTTTTTTTTTAACTGCAGTCACAGATGCCGACACTCCTCCAGAGGAGAAAGTAATGATATGACTTTCACGCATGACCCTAATCCACTTGTTAGGTCGAATCCCCGATACCTATGGTACTGATAGTCCTGGCTGTTGAATCGTAGCCAGTTTAATTGAATGCGCCTTCAATATCCAGGAATGCTCACAAGGCTATTTCCTTGGAACGAAAAGTTCTTTCTAGCTGCTTAAGAAGATAGTGATCTGTGCTTCTTGAGGCTAGCCCTCGATGCAAAGATCGGCTTGCTACCGCATCAGTGGCGTACCCCAACAGCGGCTCTAGACATATGGTGGTACCTAGTTTCTTTGGATATCTATCCAACTGCGTAGTAACCAGGTGGCAGCTTGAATAGTGACTGCCATCAAGGCCACCCATCTCCATTCTGAACGATCTTGAATTTCTTCAAAAAGATACCGACTATACTATGAAACCTGCGGACTTGAAAACTCTAGTCTTGATGGGGAGGGAATTCAGGAGGAAATTTACATAGAATAGGAATTCGTTTGTATGGTACAATTCGGAATGAACCTGGATCTCCACCCTCAAGGGTTACCACTTGGCCGATCCTAAGCTAACTACCTTCAGTTGCGCAATCTAAGTCGTTTGTAACCATCTTTTACTTGTGTATCCCGCTTAGGTCAACATAGATGTTGATGACGATGTTGTCCTTCAAAATAGAGTTCGCGGTTTAACGTCAGAAAGTAGAGATCTTCTACTCAATTACCTTCTTAGCTCCACGGATACAGCGCTTGGCAAAATGATGTCAGAGTTGAAATCAGAGTCAAAATGGTCTCAGTCGACCTTCCTAGCTGTAACGTTCTGCAAGTCTTCCTTAAGGCTTTGGGTCAAACGAACGAAACTGAACAAAAACGGATGATTTTGACTGCAGTGCAGTTAGATGCCCGCGACTTGAGATTTGGGTATACGTCGATCAAGAATGGTATACTGGAATACTTTTCTAAGATGAAAGGTCGATGCTGATCTTGAAAAAGCAGTGAGTCTTCACAATCATCATTCTGCACAAACAGACCAGTTCTGCAGGGATGTCAAAGCTAGACATGGCTTTGTACAGCTCAATAGGTGATGTCGTGTTCGGTCTCAAAATCCTTGAAAAGATAGGCGGTATCGACTCGGATATGTTGACTCCTGGATCTACCGAAGTATGACCTGAAACCATGCCGGCATGACCAGTGACCAATCAGGCTTATGACGACCTTCGCATAATGGAACAGATACACTTCAAGGTCGGACAAAGGTTTTGACGAAGTTTCACCAGTAAAAGTTTTCAAATACACTAGAACTCGCTTATAACGACTTCGCTTTCTACGACCAGTGGCTTATAACGTTCACTTTCCCTTCATTATATTGTTAGCTATTCTGCCGCCAAATCCCTTCTCCTCGTTATAAGCGACTTCCACTGTACATACTATGTACCTCAACCCTGCAAGAGTTAGATTGAGCTCTTCATACAAATCCTTCCATAAGCGTGGCTTAATTCCAATTTCCACGAGTTCTACTAATCGAGCTTAAGGTGTATAGAGATGTATCTAAAACAGTTCAGAGTGACTTCTCCAAACATCTAAAGAAATAAATAGGTATAACTGCTTCTGAGCTTTCCAATTACTGTAGGCTCGAGGAGGAGGTCATGGTGATCAACGAAACCTCGTCGTAGCTAAAGTAGAATGTGGTATCTAAGACGGGTATCTCCATGATATCTGGCAGCTTTGACCAAGTCAAGCAACCTATTATTACTTTCTCGTGTGTATCCCATTTGTATAGTTTGTATCTCAGACCTCATATCTTGACCCTACTCAGCCGCGCTACAAGATGTCTTAAAGGGAAGAATGGCTAATTTGTCAACGACTCTATACACATTGCAAGGCCTGTGACCCCGTCTCGTGTCTCGATCCTGGATTTTCTACCAAAATCCTACTCTAAGTAACTTTTCCTGCTCAAAACAAAGTCGTATCTCCACCTCTGTGTTTTAGCTGCAACCCACCATTCGAAGTTCAAGTTTAATTGCAGTAAACCCTCAAAAACATCTCAAACTTCAACAAATAAACAATTGCATTCGCTTTTCCACACCCAAAGCTGTAGGTATAGAGACCCCCGCTCTGAACTTGAGGGGATTTCTATAGCAACGAAGGCACACGAAAGGCGGAAACTATGTCAGCACCTTTTTCCGGTATCTTATGAATGAAAATACTGTGATGAGTGTTTACTTTCATCGAATGCACACGACAGACAGACAGTATCATTCGACGGCGATTGACAGCATAATTTCGTCGTCGCGTCGTCATGTTGTACTCGGGAAGACTAGGGAAGACCCGTCAAACTGCTTTGAATTGGAGCCCAAACGTGTGTACATGCAGTGACAATAAATAGAATTGAAGGGTTCCGTGCGTGTAACCTCAGCATTAAAGCCCGAACACTGATAAGTCTCCTAACCTACATTCGCCATAAAATATACATATACACACCCAGTTGGGCTGGGAGCAGGCATGCATATTCAGTGGGACGACGCGACGGCTACAAACCGAGCAGCCAGCTTGTGGATTGTTTTGATTTTGACAGGAAAATCGCTTGCGAATCAATGAGGTTGAACCACAAAACCTCTATTGATCTCGATGACATGGGAGATGTGGCATAAATGACACATTTGTGTGGCGGCTTTTGTTGCTTTATGCTGTCATTTGATAGTTACATGTGTAAGTACGTACGTACGAGTAGTTGTAGACAAGATGTAGCGCGTGCGAAAATACGCTTCAATACTGGCATTGATTGTCGGTGGGGGCTTTGGATAGGAATTTGTGTTCGCTGGGATGGGAGATTACACTGGAATGTGGATTGGGGTACTTGTGTGCTCTCAGAAGGCTCAGGGCTTGTGAGCTCACTTGCTGTCATTCGGTCGACAGTATGGCTTACAATGAAATCTGCACAGATGGATCCAAAACATCAAAAGGTACAGGAATAGGATTATTCTCCAAAGTACCGATGCTAAACACAGCCCTCCGACTTCCGGACCATTGTGGTGCATTCCAAGCTCTTTGTACTCGACAGATGGTAAGTCTATCGTCCTGTACAGAGACACTCAGTCAGCCAACAATAAGATCTAAGTTGGTCAAACAACACCGTGAATCCCTTAACGAGATACATAGGTGTTACAATACTCTGTTCCAGGCAACTGCAAAGCAGATGAGCTAGCTACGCTGGGAACCGGACTACTCCTACCTGATAACGTAAAGAAAACCAAAAGGCTCCTAGCTCTACACAGAAGAAATTTAAGTAGAAGGAACAATTACAGGACACTGCCCTAATAGGAATCAGAATCCTGTCAAATAATTATTGGAGAAGCTGCAGAGACAAGGAAAATAACCCCCACCTCCTCGGGACATGCCCTGGACTGGCTCTTCTAAGAAAGACATTACTTCTTGAATACTTCTTCGAAGATCAAAGTGACATGACTACCATAGACATTTTAGGTTTGATTGTGTCAGTCACCTCTATTACTCTTAGGTACTCCATTTCCTACATGGTACACCTAGACAATAAGGAGGCGATTCAATCAGTCACCTTACCTAGACAACAATACCAAAGGTTCGATTGAAAACCAGTCATTCCAAGTACTTGTTTGCACTCTCTACCATCCCGCTCCACCCGATAGTTAGGGTTGGCTGACCCAATAGTCACCTTACTTCAGGCACAACAAATCTCACAACCCACTTGAGATATGTACAGGTTTCCCGCGTACCCGGTGATTCTTCCGGTCTACCAAATGTGTGGTATCATAGTGGACCTTCTCTCGTTCTAAGTGTATGTTGACTCTTCCCAGGATAACCATCTAAGCCTATGGCTTAAAGTATTCTTTTATCAAGAGCAATGACGAATATTGGAGAACTAATTCTGTTAAAGATTCTTTGGGTCAATGAAAGGACTATAAAGTCCTAGCCAAGATAATCTCTATCAGTAGACTATGTCCGCTGAGAATATGCTATGCTTTTCGACCGGTGTCAGGCTGTATGTTTCATCGCGGGAATGCTTCAAGTGGAATACTACTACTATGCCAAAATTCAGGAACGCGTTTCAGTCAGATATTAAGATGTTCATGACAGAAGAGATGTAGGAGAGAGTAGGTTTCTACCTAAGCCAGCTTTTAATCTTTGTTGCCACCGGCTCTGATGGCCTACCAGTGATGTTTTGCCAGGATGATTGCACCAAATTATCAACCAAGTATGGGTGGCTATGTGCCCCATTTTCAAGAAAGACTATCCCATGTCTGCCTTGCAGGAAGGTTAATGTGGAATATAAGATCCTATCTTACGTATCATCAAATCACAGCCCACAGATCCGAGACGACAAACCTACGTTTTAACGATCAAGCTATCGCAGATGCTGGAGTTCTTGGTCCGGACAACTGGAAGCACTATGCTTCGAAGGGAATGAATGGTGCCCTGTCTCAAGCAGAGACTTAAGACTGTTAAGTAAGAGAGCTTTAGGAAAGACTTCTTCCACCAAGTCGTTGTACGTGACCTTCAAAACTGACTTCGAAAATGTTCTAAATGCGAGGGACTGATGAGACTAAATGAGAAAACTTACCTATCTAGTAGGGCACAATAGGTTGCCGTGGAAAGTCGTGTTAGCCTCCACACGTAGAACGACAATGTGGTACCACAGTAATCTGAAATCTCTTCCTTCGAAACAGAAGCTCGAATCAAGCGCTGAGAGCTAATGATGCTGTATGCTGACGTTAGTCTAATTTTTTGAAGGAGTAGGTACCTGTGTAAGTGCAAAGAGGTGTTGTATGGTTTCCTTATCCTCTTCGTATATGCAACTTCTCCAAAAGCTGCCAGAAGGTCAGCCTGATGGTGTGCCTACCCATAACACAGGCCACTGTAACATACCATTTTATGATTAATATGAGAGTCTGTTTAATATAAGACAGTTCGGGTGTTTTCAATCTAGATTTTGCCAGATTTGTCTAGTAATAAGGCTCGTGATTCTGGCTAGCCACCTACTATTGGTACATACATACGACAGATCTGATCCTAAGCAGGAGTTGTTGGCTAAAAGCTTATTGAATTAAGTTCCTGATATAGGACTGCGATGTCGGTGCAAACCAAATCGAATACCTAAGACCCTCTTAGTCTAAGTATCGGAGTAAACTGGATTCAGGTCAAATGGAGATACTTTCCGTGCACATGCGTTTGTCAACTGCCTACCTGGACTGTTCAGTATCTCCTAGAAATATAAACGTGCCCCACTGAAGTATTTAAGCCTTTTTATGAACAATTTTCCAGGAATGTTCCTAGTTTTTGTATTTGTAGAGCTAGATCCACCTAGATAGATAGATTGCTGTATGGTCATGCAATTTTTCAGTGTCCCAGTTGTTGGTATGCATTCCACCACAAATGCGGAAGGGAGAGTAATAAAAAGCAGCAAAAACTATTTTATAACATTCCGAATATACATGTTTAAGGGGAGACTAGACCAGGGCGACAGTTGGTAGTGGAATCACTGATTATTCAAAACATGGTTTGCGGAAGGTTTTTTTTCCACTTTCGGTGTTCCTCGTGTTGTAGGTATAATCCTGGCAAATGGAAGTTAAAATATTTGCAAGTCCGTGGAAGGGCCATGGCGAAGGAAATACATATTTATAACCGTTATGCAGTCCCTAACGTTTTGAGAAAATGCTAATGCGGGCATTAAGGGTGTACTACCCACCCAAATCCGTGGATGTACAAAGTCATGTAGAGATTACGAAGGATCTGGGAAGATTTGTTTCGAATCCGAACCAACATCAATATTAGAATTTTGAAGAACTCTGTTGGGAAGAAAAGGATGGAAATTAGATTTAAGGAGAAATCACTTCACTTTCCGCCATTAGGACTTAAATTGCGTACCATTTCCACCGGAAATGATTAGCCACTTCGTTAGCTTTTCATCAGTTCTGCTACTTAAACGCCTAATCCTTCTTATTATAAGGATTTTAGGCCCATAGTTAGTCCTAGCGAGCAAACCTTTTGCCGTTTGTTACGAGACTTATTACTGTATGATCTATTCATGCTTATGGCTAATGGCTGCCTGGTCTGGTGGCCTGCTGTCACAAAAGTCAAAAACCTACTACTAGCGGAATCAGGTCCACTCCCACTAGTGCCGTTAAAAAAATGCTCTGCCAACTGGACATTCTTACAACGAAATAGGTTTACGGCAAAGTGGGATATGGACAGACCAGCCTCGACTCCAAGTTTCCCTTCAGAGAGTGGACAAATAGTGGTATCATCAATCCCGCCTCCATATCCCGCTACACGAATGGCTCAAAAACAGACGAAGACACAAGCTTAAACATTTTTTCAGAGGAACCACAAATCACCCGGTCCAAGTTCCAAGAGGAAATAGGAGCCTATCCACTCTGAATAATAACAAGCATTAGATATCCATATTGCCAGCCAAGCAGCCATCAAAGCCACCAATTCCATTACAACCAACTCAAAACTCGTCAAGAGATGTAAAGAGGAACTCAAATCACTTAGCTCTAGACACAGTATCACGCTATGCTGGAATGAAAAAGCCGATCAGCTAGCTAGAACAGCCTTAACAATATCAATTGACATCCCAACGGAACACTTGGTCCAACCGGCCATAAGCCTTCTTTCTTACAAAATCTCATCGGACATCTGTAATATGGCCAACGATTCGTGCAGCGCACTTTTCTTGTGCCGTGTTTGAGGTTACCTTAGGTCCAGTGCAGCAATAAAAGGGCCGGAGACCACACTCAATAGACCACAAGCTGACCCTACTCATCGGTAAATATTTGGGCAGTAAGAAATGGACTTGTTTAAGGCACTACTAAATCCATGGCTTACAACGAATTTAAAAATAACTTTTAACCTCCACCCAGTGTCTGACATATGGCTGTCAAGCTTCAAAAATAAGGTGGTTGAGGTTGCTCATACATATGTATATGAAAATGGAATAAGCTAAGGTCAGGAAGCATCCCATCCCATGAAAATAATGCTTTTCAAAAAATACTTGATTGTAAGTACATTTCGACTAAACAGGTATCAAGCCTCTAGTCATTGATTCTGTCATCTCTTATGGTCATCTGTCATCTGTCATCAATTTATGGTGATCCTTATTTTAGTTTGGGTACAGGAATAGATTAGGCAAGTCATTTACATTCCGCTCGGCAAAAATCTTGCCAAACTTCCTTCTAAAAACCAGTAACAAAACTGCAAAAAATAGGCCTTAATAATTCATACACCATAAAGTCAAAGAGGACTTCTCAAATAGCCAGCACGAAGATTTCGAGAGTAAATTTGATTCCAAAGATTAGATGGAATTCCCAGAAGACAGAGGACTGAAAAAGTCGATGAGACCATTCGTTTCATTCCGCTTCCTTATATCTAGGATGATCTGGTTTTAAAGAAACTGAAGCTAGAATGAAGGCAGTGCTATTAAACAAAGAATTTCATTGAAACGGAACACCAGAGGTCGAACATCAGACCTGCCATCTGCTACCCACCTAGTCAAACTATCTAACACGTATACATTTACTTACATAGATAGAACCAGTTAAAACATTCTTAAAGCATATCAGCCAGCAATTCAAAAAAGTATAGAGGAACACAGAACCACATGTACTATAGGTACTCTTTCTACTGTCTAACCTGGAGCTGCAAACAAAATATATTGGACTTTTTGATTCACACTGGTTCAGATATCACTCAGCTGTGGATGTCCTTGTTTTTTTTTCAGGAGGTAACGCAGATTGTTATGATCCTTTCAAGTCCTACACTTCATAGTGTAATAATTTCCCACTAGAGCGGAATTGTTCCCCAGAAATGGGAAATTTTTGTTAGCTTCACTGATTGCTCTACATCTATAAATTATTTATTTTTCAAATTAAAAAGATATTCCGATAGGAAATAATTCCACATGTGAACAAATTTCCCACTAAAGATGAAATTAATTCCCATACAGAGTAACTTCCACGCACCGAATAAACATGTTAAAGAACTATGTACGCAAAGTATGCAGTTTTGCAGTAATTTTTAGTAATAACCACGCCCCCTTAAGTACCAAAATTTAAATGCATTTCGTTGGTTTTGTTGACACCTTATAATGCTCAGTAAATTTTGCACATACTGCCTAAGAATAGACATAATTTGATCAGAATCAACTGCACACTACCACGCCCACTTTATCGGGCCTGAACCTGAACCTGAACCTATTATGTTCACTTGTAGCAGATGACTGACAAACTGCAAAGCTGCTCACATTAGCTTCAACAGGAAGGATAAGTTTTGCAAATCCGGCTCATCTAGATGAAAGGACCTTAGTTACTGGGAGACAGTAGATTCCAAATACGGAAAAAAACACTAGTGAAAGTCTGTGCACCTTTGTCCTTCCCACATATGTACATATGGGATCGGATAAAGGCAGAATCCATTACATCTTAAAGCAAGAAAAAAAAACCGACAATTTAATCTTGTTAAGTACACCAAACACAAAAGGAACCATTAAAGTGTACTCAGTCTGAGGAGGACAACAAACATCCACAAAAGCAAACACAGAGACAGCCGCAGACTCGAGATGACGTTAATAAAAATCTTTTTTCAACCTCCACCCACCCCTGGTCACACAGTGTTCAATCCGCGTGAATGCATTTCCCAGCCCGACCCTGACTGTGCTGCCATATTTCACATTTCATTTCGCAAAAAGATGTCCTTTTCGCCAGCAATTCCTAGAAAATTCAAATCCAGAGTGCACTCTCTAACCTGTGACAATCATTCCGAAGGCAATTAGTCCACAAAGGATGAAGTTCTTGTAATCCATTTCTATCTGCTTCGTCTCCTGGTGGGCCACTGGTCGAGCACGATTTAATTAAAATGCGTATGGAACCGCTGTACACAGGGATGTTTATTGGTTTTTTTTTTTTTCAAAGACTAAGTTCTTCTCTAATTGACACAACGATTTCTGCGATAAGGATAAGCGAAATCTCCTTTTTTTTCACTTGAACCGACACCGTACGCAAAAGGAACTCGAATGAATTTGCTCAGACGGAATCTGAAAATGCATCGAACCACCGAGTGTCTACCATTCCAGTTGGCAAAAGAATGCCGGATGAATTTTCTTTCCGATGAACGGTGTTCATTTTGGATGGGAAATTGCTATGCATTTCGGGTTGATTCTCTTTATTGGAAATTGCTGGGAAAAAAGAGAGAGAGAGAGAGAGGGCTGTTTCAAGAGAATTGAAAAGGGGAAATGGATTTAAGGTGTTGGAGAGTAGTGTTGCCGTGGTGCAGCTCAGAAAATTTTATCAAAAGTACTTGATTGGATAAAAGTGTGAGTAAAGTTGTCTGTTCCAAGAGAGTTTTAAGGACAGTTCTTCCGTTGATTTATTTTTCGATTGAGTGAGCTGGGTTTAATGGTTTAACATTGTAGAATCATAGGTTTTTCAAAGCTGCGCAGAGATACTGTCAGAGATACATAGTAGATTCCAAGAAGAATTGGTAGTGTTCATGTACCAGCTGATGTATTGGAACCTAACCACCATATGCCCGATCCATTAGAAATAAGACCGACTCTTCTGCGCTTACTACAGAGGTATCAGTCTACTAAGCATAGCTTACAAGATGCAGTATGACCATGAAGAATGTCCATTGTTCCATCATGGTGGAGAAAGATATATCGAGATCATCAGTACCACTAGAGGTTTTGCAACAAGACGATGTGTTGACATGCAGCTTTTTTAACCTGACATTGGAGATAACTTTCCTGTTTACTAGATAGCGATCCGAAATTAGCCCGCTAGTACAGGTTGAACTTGATCTAGGTCAACAACCTCGGCGCAGCTTGTTCCTGCAAGGGCCGTGGTAACAGATGAGGCTATCAGATGTGCTGTAGCATTCTTAGGAAGGTTCACATAGCTTCTACCGATGCAGTGTTCCCAGCTACGCTGCAACAGGGTATAAGCTAGTTGCTACCTACTCTGAGGGGAATATTCATGGGGTGCCTTTCACTGGGTTACCTTGGCATATATTCAGAAAGGCTTTTAAAGCAAAAGTTGGAAGTGATAACTACTACTCTAGGTAGACCTCTAGGTAGGTAGGTGGAACAGGCTGGCCGTATTTACAACCTGCACTCGCAGCCTGAAAACCAAGATAAATGTTGGCTTTTAGCTTTGGGATAGCTACAAGGCCTCCGTGAACCACATCGACGTTGTTTTTATAAATTTCAGGATTGTTAACAGCGGATTTCCTGACAGATCACCCAGGTCCTCGATGTGGTATTGGCCCAGGGCCGTTTTCCTAGTTCCGCATAGGATTCAACAATTGCTAAGGAAGTGAGATGTGCACTCTTCTGCATCCGTAACATCACAGCCTTGACAGAGGTCATCAGTTTTACTCTCATTCATCTACGCTGGGCCGTCATGAGGTTGTGGTCTGTAATAATCCCCGTGAAAGGTGCTAAGTTGGGTCTATTAAGCGGCAGGATCTGTTTAGTTTTGGCCTTATCCAGAGATTTTGTGGAGACACGACGAGGTGGGAGTGCGATCCATCTCTCATGAGCTAGTCTCGCGAAGGCTTGTTCTATATTGCGTTTAACAAGAGGTAGGGGCAGTAGAACACATGCACATGACCGTTGTTAAGTCCTGTTCGGACCCATTTCTTGTTAAGTCGTCCACCAGTTCGATTCCTTCCATGCGGCTGAGTGCTGTGAATTCTTCACGACAACGTTACAAAAGTTTTGGTTTGACGACTGGGGATGAGATGGATTTCATGCCCTTTTCCTTCCTAGCTTGGAGAAACAAGTGGAGATTCTCGTGCCCATGTCTGCATTGAGAATGCACCTTTTATTGGAGACGGAGCGCAGGAATACATTGTTGGCATTTAGAGGGCATCTTCGACTGAGTTCATGTGTAACTCTGCTCGACAAAAAGTATCAGGCTAATGTTTAGTGGAGAGTCTGTCTGGGCTGCTTTTCCGAATATAGTGGGTTCTGGCTCTAGATGCTCTACCTGATTTACTTTTATCATGGTCTGTACTAGCACAACCTATCGTCTTAGAAGGAATGGCTTTTAGTTTCGATGACCTTAACCGATCCTAGTTCCATGGATGTGCCGTCTGATGCAATTAAACAGCAACACCAGCTGCTATACCAATTAAGAGTCGACTTTCCCTGTAAACAGGACTGACTTCAGCCAGACTCTGAGCTTGGACTAATCTGTGGTCGAATGTTCGCCATTGGCTTAAAAAAAATCAAGGATCCGGTACTGGTGTCTTCGTGGAAGCCGACAATACTTGACTTCAATACTCGTTAGCCAAGCAGCCCTCATTTTTTCAAGAGCTGATCCATGCTGTCCTGATGACTTCCGACTATATTCGCAAGAAAAGGTTGGGAGGTCGGAGTATCTGTAGTGACAGTCAAACTGCGCTTAAAAGCTTGCTCAACCTGGTTCCAAAGTAGTTTAAAAAAGCAAGAACTCAAGGAATTCAGTCGCAAGGCTGAACCCTTTGACTCTTGTCTGGGCCCAGGTTAAATTCGGATTTCGGAAATGGGAACTCTGATTAAATTGCTACGCAAGCCCCTCAGAGGATGATTTCTCAGAACCAGGGTCATTCCGAGTCCATTGGGTAAGAACCATTGACCATTGGAACTCGTACGAACACAGTTTTGTGTGGCACGGCTCTCCAGGAGGCCAAGCCAGACAAAGTTCCTTGGTGCATTGAAAGTACAGAGGTTATAAGAGTTCAAGCCTGGATTGTTGCTTCTTACCAGGGTTTGTGTTTACAGTTGTTTTTCCTCTTTAGACAAAAGCTGTATTGTTTTCTCCTAACTATGGGTATGGAATTGGATCCTAAGGGTTCTCGGAACCCAACACCCCCACTTGTGCCTGAAAAATTCCAATTTTATCGTAAAACTTGCAGCATTTCTTCGAATATTTGTAAAAGAAAAACAACTTCAAAGGAAACAAATGCATCCTTAAAGGTGAAAGTTTACGAGAAACCAAACCCGTGCGCCAGGTGTAGTGAATAATCCTCTCAATCGAGTCGTTTGTTAAATGCCCTACGCATGGCTTGTGTTTATTGTTATTTCACATCCGTGTTTTCCTTCCACACACACACAGCCACGCACAGAGAAGAAAACATTTTCGAATTAACATTTACATCGCAAACAGGGGTTTTTCCTTTTTCCTGTCCCGCATGATTCCCAGTGAAACACTTCGTAAGAGGCAGCTACGAGTACTGGTGGTACTGTGACATTGTACTGGGAACGCGGCGTGCAAAGTATCTGCACTTCTGGTGGAGGTTCTGTTTGAACGAGCACACCATTTGTACAGTATTTCGATTCACACGTGCACCTTCGGTCGTTCTTCGGATGGAAAACCAAATGTTTACGTAGAGCCGCCGCCGCTGCCGCCGGAGTCGGAAGTGCAGCAGGAAGTCTTGTTGGTCTCTAAATACGAATACAAAAATTATGGGTCAATGGACGCAGTATCATGGATCAAAGTGTTTGTAAAGATTTATGGACTACTGCCATCTGGTGGGGGAAAATATTGAGAAGATCAACTTTGGGTTGAGTATTTGGTGCAATCCGATGTGAAAGTGTCATCCCGATCTCATAGAATCAGAAGCAGCTCGATCATTTTCTTATAGATCAACGATTTTAAAATAAATAAGGTATGTCCCTTCCTTTTATATCTACAGATACGTATGCTAGCGATAGCTGTGCTCTACGACAAACTGGATGATAGAAGCAACGTTGGACATTGAAAGCGCGTTCAACTCTTCGAACTGCTCGTTTTACAAGATCACTTGCGAGGATCACTTGCGAGGATAGATACACCATATACGTATCTCAACAGATTCATGCAGTTGAATAGACTGGATATGAATCACTTGCCCACATACAAGACTGGCTAGCCCGACTAGAACTACACGGCAATGAGCCATGAAACAAAACCCCTGGAAAAAGTATAGAGTCTCAGGCTGGTAACTAAGCAATCAGTTCTAGAGAAGGCGTTAAATACTTTGGAACTTGACAACACATTCCAGTTCGAGCTACTTAACCAGGAAAGGTAGCCAAATGCACAGGGCTTCTGGATACATTCAAGTGTCGAGAGTTATCACATCAATTCTGGTATATGCCGCATAAGGTCTGGGGCATGCATTAAAACAAAAGAAGCCAAAAGGATACTATTGTCAACAAACTAGCTCTGCGCGTTAGGGTCTATAAGCGGCTTCAGAGGCAGCTTTTGTTATAGCTGAAATGGTCGCCATCGACATCCTTGCAGGTGGAATGTTGAGGATTCATAACAGAAGAGACTTGAGCCAACACAACATCAGTAATATCAAGAGGATCAAAATTGACGAAAAGGCATTGTCAGCAGCTATGTGGGAAGCTCATTGGGATCATACAATGAAAGGCAGGGCAAACAAAGTCGTAACCATGGTCACGGTGGTTACCGCAAACATCTGTGTTGATTTGGATACGACAGCTCAGCATCCTGCTGCCCGGTCTATCATTCGACCACAATCGGAAGAGATTGTCTTGGCTAGGTAGTACTTCACAATCGGAAAGAGGATTAGTTGCACGCGGTTTCCTGGACCACGGTTTCCTGAAATCCTTTGAAATCTAGTCTTCGCTAGCAATATTACGGGTAACCGCTTTTCAGCATGACCCTTGAATGACAATATCTTTTTGATGCGGATTCGTTGTAAATCCAATAACCATCTGGTCCTCCTGTTGATCAACACTGTCTCCAACTAATGGAACATTTATGCCTTAACTACTTGACCAGCTGTCAACCAAGCTTTTCCATAAGTTTGAGAAGAAAGGCTCATAAATTTCAAATCCGTATTTACCAAGTGCTTACTGATCTGAAAGCCAACTAAAAGTGTGTATATCCCACCTTATTACATTCGTCGCAGGCGGGACTATCAGTCTGCAATTAGAACCTCGCCTATGATACCCGATTTCATGATAAATCTTCAGTGTGTCTTTCAGCTGACATCTTCACTCAGAGGTGCTATACTCGACCAATCTCTCTTCCCAGCCAAATTCAGCGGCCGACTGTCTATGAGATTCAAAAAGAAGGGATAACGCTGAATGCCTTAGCATGACAGGAATTCCCGGAGACTACAAATAGCACCAGCCAGCCCATCTGAGCCAGAAATTCTTCTGCGAAAAAATTAGAAAAGTTGAGCGACAGTTCCATACGAAGTCCATGCAACTAGCAACTGACAAAGACAGAGCGCTAACACTTCGAAATAATAAAAGGAGCCTAGTTTCAAGGAATTGTAGAGATGTACATATGTATGTCTCAGCTGTTTCAGATTGGCTCTAATGCCGAAGGAGTGATAGAGCAACAAGACCGCTCAACTCCTGTCAATGAAGGGCTTCGCAGTATAGAAGAGGTTAGCACAGGTTCTTCTGATTGATTGCAGTTTTTTGTTCCTAAGGTCCATCGAATATCGGCAAGGAGAGGAGCTATCATGAGATTTCCATTGGGCATGTCAGTCACAAGGGAGTCAGTATCTTTAGGCTCCCCGGTCGCTGCCAATGTAATATTTTAGAGGTTTTTACCATAACTGACGAACAGGCAATCCATGTTGGCCTAGTAGTAAATAAGGACAAGACACTCTGTATCGTTAACAAGAAAGGAAGGTACATACTGCAGTCCGCCGCCTTGGACAAAATATTCCTGTTAAGTAGTCTATCTTCCCTCAAATGTACATCAGCACCAATGATGATGCCTCCCTGGTGGAGGCTTGACAAAGATTCACTCTTCGAGGCCCTTTCTACATCAGATTATCAGAATAAATGGGGTCAACTCTATTTACGAAAAAAGACATGTGTGCTCTACGCGACGTTAACCCCGTCGATCCTGGTGTATGGAACAGAGTAATGCACATTATAGGAATAGGAAGACCTAACCTTTGTTTCAGGTGGCTCGCAGCAGACATGATACCACGTACTTCAAGCCGATACCAGTGCCAGCAAAACCAACCCGACTTCGGCATTGTATACCATACTGGGTCTCATGCCCTTAGATTTTCACTTAAAGGAAACAGGTTCTAAGAGTGTCATATGCTTGAAACAATCCATCCTTAGGATAGAGAGGGTTTCTGGCCAGCGAACAATTGTGGGATGAACACTCTTTGGTACCGAGACAGATTATACATCATCGTGTTACGACTTCAGCCTAAACCTCAAATCAATCTCTCTGTCACTGGAGGAGGTAGGGTCATCAGACCGAACAATATTTCGATTATCAGGGACAAGACAAATTGACGAAGAAATGGGTTTGGATATGTACTCATCTGAACCCGAAATTGTACGCTATCTTACCAAACCAAGGCAGTGTGGACCAAGCGCAGGTTTTAGCAATCGCAGAAGCCAGACGAGAACTGTTCAGAAAATTACTCTCCAAGAAGCCGATCGACGTATGTAGGTATACAGGCTCCTCACACTGGTGAATTCGAATACTCCTTTGTTCCCATGACACACTGGTATGCTAGGGAACGAGCTGGAGGACGAATTAGTAAGAAGTGGGTGCGAACAGGGCGTGAAAATTGTCGTTACCTCTATTCTACTGCTGCTAGGGCTTTATAAATGTTATGTGGAACAAGTTTTCGTGAGATTAGCCAATGACAAATGGAGCGCTCTTTTCAATCTCTCGAAGTCACACCGAAGAAGAATATGACTAAACAGTGATGACCTCTGCAAGGAAGTGGAAGAAGCACATCTCACTTTCTATACGAATGCTTAAGCCTGTCTAGGAAAAAGGTCCTGAGCCAATATCACTTCGGAGACCTGCTTGACCTAAATCCTAATATTCATAACAATTTCCGATTGGTTCATGGAGGTCAAACAGCCAAACTCTTGTTTCGGTTTAAGGTTACTCCACGACATGGGTTCACAATATATGTATCTATCGCCGATCCGACTGCAGTTCCCCCTCCTTCCTAAGACGTTCATGTCGGCGGTGAAGATTCCCCTCCCTAAACGAGCTGATCATGCAACTCTATGTGGTTCTGGCCATCAATCAATCGCTCTATACAACACACTTACAGTTTTAGGCTTATAAGCCTCAGGACCTCCCAAACATCCTTCGGCACAGGCACTGTACTACCAATCTGGATTACTTGACGCTTAATAGACCTAAATTCACAGCAACTTCAATTCTTCTTTCCTTTTCCGTTCACAGAATACTTTCTTGCAAAAGTTCAGCCGGCACCTTAAGCCGCAGGCCCCCCACGAAGGAAACTACCAGCCACCTTGCCATTGGCCTTATCCACTTCCACGAAATCGACTCAATCCCGCGCGGCCCATTTGCAACGCCATATAGGCACATAATTAACCTAACAGTTCCATCTAATTGACCCGTGCTAACTAGTTTCTGAATTCGCAACCGAAGTATGCAAGCGGCAACGCTCTGCGACTCGAATTGATCACAGCACGCCTTACCAAGTGTCTAGGAATGTTGTTTCATTTTTCGGTTAACTGTTGGCTCAATTATAGATTAACGGAACTGTTATTATAAACAAGTCACTGCGTCTCTGAGCCCGAACATGGCTTTCGAAAGACGTATCTGAGTTAACTCCATCGATTCATCGCGGCCGGTAATTACGGATTCAGCTCACAGCCCATCCTTCCCATAAACGCGGCTAAGGCGTCGAATGACAACTGTCATCCAATGTTGCACTGCTGTTGCGCCAGTGTTGAAATAAATCCAACAAATCCAAGTGCATTGTTACAACAGGCAGCGGTGCCTACAATGGCTGATAAACGCTGTCTTTAATTACATGAGTGGGTTCGGTGATGGCACATCCGTAGAGCTGTTCGGTGCGCCTCCAAGTGTGACTTAATGAGTCATAGACGTCTACCGGTGGTTGTGGATAAACCACATCGTGAAAGGATGACTGAATGGATTGTGGTTTCTAGTAGTATCTACGAATTTCGGCTGATTCGTCATTCCATATGAACTGTTGCCAAGGTCTTGGTTGGCATCAACCGCCATAAATGGAGGGAAAATATGTATGTTCTCCAGACTCCATAGTTCTTCCGATTGTCGTTCAATGTCACATGATCTTGCAGATACAATGCCATCCGTTTAATTTGCACCGAGTGTCGTGCTCCTTACCAAGAAGCCCCGGGGAGAGATCAGCGGACAGCGTTTAAAACAAAAACGATGATGTCAGACATTCCATCTTCTTCAATCCATTACATCGGTTCGAATCGGCACATCCTACACCATTCCGCGGCCATGTAAGACAGCCCGTACGATGGAGCACCCTAAACATGTACTCGGCGCGCACATCCAATTCGGCGTGTAGGCAAATTGGAGGAACCAAATGCGGCGTCAATTTATTAATTAATTTGGTAATGAAATGTTCTTTGAAATTGAAATTGGGTAGCGAATAGTTTTTGGCGGCCACAGACATAGATTCCGATTTGGATGACACACAACGTGCTGCTTGGCTGACTAATGGCGTTGTTTGTCCATCAAACTGCTGCTTACACTATTTGCACAATTTGAGTCCAGGAATTCGTTCTGGTTGTGTAATCGTTCTGGATAAGAAGATGTTGATACAAATGTTGGAAGTAAACCCAATATTTGAACAGTCCGAGTCCAGACCAGCGACGGAATCGCCTCGAGGCAAATGATTGAGTGAGTCAGAGATTCTGTAAAAACTTACTGTTGACATGCAGTGATGTTTGCTTAGTTCTTTGAGAGGTATTGCGATTTATTTTCAAAGGCAATCTTATGAATCAACACAGAGGTAGATATGTAGAACAGCAAGTAGCTTAAAACCCCACACTTGGGGGGGTTCACCCGGTTGGTAACGCGGTATCGCCGTCAAGGTATTCTGTTCTGCCTTTATGGATAGACTCTTCTCTCGGGGTATTATTTATTGGAGGTGGTATCCAGTTCAGTATGAATTGGGTCCTCCGATACCATGCTATATGTGCAGCATACTCTGAGAGTAGATCCCCACCTTACGCAATGTTCCACAGTGCTGACTCGTCCTTTAACGTCACACCTCTTCGACTATCATACGTATCCCAGATAACTATTCCCAGAAGGTACTGGCCACTCAAATATACCTTAGCCGTGTCATGATAGAGTTCCAGATGGTAGAGTTAAATGCAGTTTTGACATCAAGTAACCCGTACTACAAGTTGAAGGTTAGGAAGCCTTCAAGGCGATTGCTTCGAGTGGCTTTTACCCCAAAACTTGTTAGTGGTGACTATCAGTCTTTTTGTATATCAGTCAGGCCTATAAGTCTGTGCCTTCCCTTTGCTGAGAAGCAGATACATCGATGTTTAATGGAAAATATAGGTCTTGTGTGATTCGGTGCATTTTAATAGGTTTTTATAGTAAAAACGGCTCTAAACTGCACCAGAAATAATAGAACAGAACATCTTCCCACTCTGATTGAAAGCTCTCCAACATCCAAAGCCAAGTCAGAACCCTGATCTCATTTAGACCAACTGTGTGTCTGGCAATGCGGTCAGGGTGGATACTACTCAAAGGAGGGTCTGCAGAGCTATCTTGAAGGAATTCGATCGACTTTAGAACAAGGCCCTAACCTTTGGATTGGTTAAGTGTTTTTTTACCGTGTCTTTTCACTCATTTACTCTTCCCTAAATCATGTACCCGTTTAATTTAGTCTTCTTGACTTGTTTCAATAAGCCAATTCCAACATTTTTGTTTGGCTGATGCCAGCACTCAACGCATCATTTGGATTTTAGGAAGAAAATTGGAACAACAAATTTCCAAAATTTTGAGTTTAAGGCGCTATAACTTTTTTGTGGGTGGATAAAATTAAACAATGTTTTCAACATTTCTATGCACTATTTAATTGCCTATTCAAAATATGTATAATGGTTTTTGTATCTTGAATAATTCAGAAGTTATACTACTTAAAGTGATTGTACCTCCAATCGAAGGTGTCCCACTGCGTGAGAATAGACACACTCCTTGTGATACGAACTTCAGCAATCTCTCCTAAAAGGCTTATATGTATCTCCTAACTAGGACACCCTGCTGTATGTAAGGAGGCTTTGTGGAGGACAAAAAAGAAAAGACTGAACATATTCCTTTCGTGCGTCGATGAGTCACAAGGAAGGGGTTACTCCGTTTAAAGTGAAACTCCTGTAGAAATTCAGAATCTGGAACCTAAAGTTATACTGAGGCCTATCAAGAGTCTGATTCATCTCACAAATTGTCAACAGTTTACTTAAACCAACTAAGAATCCACTGTCCGCAGTTATAAGATCCCTGAGCACCTAGTTTTAATCTTCGAAGTCTAAACTAAATCACCCAGATGCGTATGAATCTCAGAAGCTCGTTAAGCTCAAGACTTCCTAGATTGTGCAGTTCCGCAAAAAAATATCTCCCAAGACGGTCATTCCTTTTTGTGGTTAGTGTATCGCCAGTTAGCCTCGTTGGAAGGACGTGCGAAAACATTCTACCTCCCTGGGCAGTATATTCGATTTTTTGTTACCTGGGACATCTACGTGGTCCAACGAGTTTGGGTCTTACTGATGCTCACTATAACGCTTTGATGGGTGCTTGACTGTCATCATGGATATTGGTCACATTCCCAGAAATATTTCCTGTCCGCCGCCAGCATCAGTATCTAATTCCATTCTGACTGCTAGACTGATAGACTCCTTGGACTCCTTTAGAGTGTACCTCCGACTAAATGGAATAATAAAGTCCGTTTCCGACCGGTGTTTCGATAAACTCCACCAGTTCCGAGTTGAGGTATGACCACAGGATTTAGCTGACCATAGTCCGACTTCCCGTAGTCTTAGCCCCGTTTTTGCTGCAGTAAATGCCAAATGGAAGAAGGGATCAGTATTGCTTCCAGTGCTGTTGAATGCGTTGATCTCTTCGATCCTGTTACCCTCAGACATCCTGCCCATTGTATCCTTGTCATGTTTTCAAGATTTTGATTCTGGGTTTCCCCACCGCAGTGTATCTCTACTTGAGTATAGTACCACGTAAGCCTTCTTGATTCGATTGTCTATGTTCTCAAATAAATTAAAGCCATAGTGGAGTATAAGATGATAGTACAGGGGGGCTGGAGTGATGTTTTGTTTATATTAGGACTTGACACAGATCCTGATGAGTAATTTCAATAATATATATACTGAATCGTGTATGGGACATTTTTGTCATTTTTAGGGCTAAGAGGGTGAACCTCCTCCTCTCAGTAAAGTTTCAGTGGCTAGAAATCTCACACTCACTGAGGCCAACAAGACCCGTACAGAAGCTTGTAGAGATGAAAATGGAAACCTCGTAGTAGAGTCACAGTCGGTGCTGAGAATATGGAAAAACTTTATCTGCAGGCTGTATAAAGGCAACGAACATCAACATCCCGCTGTCAGGCAGACTAGACCTAGTTTTGTCATCCCTGCCAAACTCGTAAGATTGTGCAGAATGACGATGGAGAGTTCTTGCTGCTCTATCAAGATTGGTAACGATCTTACCGAGACCTTTGATGTCAAAAAATGATTTAGACAAGGTGACGCGCTGTCATGTGATTGTTTGAACATCGTGCGAAACTCACAAGCCAACACCAGAGGCACAGTCTTTCAAAAGTCCGTGCAACTACTAGCGTACGCTGACGATTGATATTATTGGCAGAACTCAGCAGGCTGTCACTGGAGCGTTCACTAGTGGAAATGGAAGCTGCCAGCGAGGTACTCTATGTACCTCGGGTCTGGTATAACCTCCGAAAACAACACCTCAGCAGAAATAAGACGAAGAATAACTCTTGCCAATATCTGTTTCTTTAGGCTTAGAGAGTAGCAGAGCCCTGTCCCGAAGAACTAAAGTGACGCAATATACGACCCTGATCATCTCAGTCCTGCTTTATGACCCTGAAGCGTGGACTCTGTCTAAAGCGGAGCCGCTTCGAGAGAAAGATTCTTCATAAAATTTTCGGTCCCGTTTGCGTTGACGGGCTTTTTAGGAGGAGATTCAACGAAGAACTATACGAGCTGTACAGCGACATCGTCCGCATCAGTCCTTTGAGATGGCTAGGACATGTAGAGCGAATGGACACCGATGCTTCGGCCCATACAGTATTCGAATCAAACCCGGGGGAACAACGCAGTAGAGGAAGACCTCGCCTTAGGTGGCGCGCACAATTAGAAGGAGACCTCAACCGACTTGGAGTGCGTAACTGGAGGCAGTTAGCTAAGGACCGGGCTAACTGGAGAGACTTGTTGGTTGAGGCCCAGGTTCACCCCGAACTTCAGTTTCATCTTTAAATGAGTGAGTTGCCGTAACGTATATAAGTACATCTCTTACTGAACATTCCAGTTTTATAGCCATCGGTTAATTAGGGTTGATTTATTTACAAATTTGTATGCGCATCCATATCTGTATCTGTACCTACAAAGGAATGCATTTTAGGGGTGCAACACATTATCACAGCTAGATTGCACGCCCAATTCCCATTAGGATTGTGTTTGCACTTTAATCAGGTCGCGTTGCGAATTAGAAGATGCATACCTACCTACTCGTACTCTATGTAGATACATTCCCTTGCATTTTCCCCATGAAACCGTATCCCATGAGAGCATGTTTAAAAAAATAAATAAATAAACCAACAATGGGATAAATGATCCTTTGTCTTCTTCGAATTTCTAAAATTATGAGAATGTGATATGGTGATATGCACGCATGTACGGATTAAAATTTCACCACGAATCGGATGAGTGTTTACCTATGAAACGACCTGGAAGGTCTTGCTGGCTCGTTTCTTATTTTTCTTTTTAAAAAAAAAGAGTCATTCCCCTACGGAGCGCCTAGGGTATCAATGGCATATCAATTAGACAATAAAAAACAGCCAAAGGTAAGGAATTATTATTAACAACCGAATATCTTTACGTGACGTTTTGTTTTCTTTTTTTTTTTAATATTGATTTATTGATTCTCGAATTCGGGAAATAGATACACTAATGTGCATGGGGACACAATGTCGGTGGTTTAGGAATGGGAAATCTGAGCAGACACGATTATATGGTTTCCCGGACTGTTCACCTTTTTTTTGCAAATCAGAGGAAAATGTTTAGTCGGTGGAAAGCATTCTAAAATGGAAAAGGCTTTGATTTTCAGTCAGTAACTGTCCTTTTCATGTCCTAAAATTCAGTCTCAGACCCTGGCGTATAGAATTTTAGGACTAAGAGTGATTTAACTGTCGAAACAGATATAATTTCGTAAAGAACGCTTGGAATCAAGCTGGCAATGTTCTAAGCGCTGTCTTCGACTTTTGAAACTGGCACGCTATATCCCTGCCTTGTTGGACTTTGGAAGTGTTAGACAAATTCTTCTACTCTCAACTGGACCCAAGAGTACTTACCATACATTTTTCTACATCTATGGGAGGCAGCTAAGGCCATGGTCGGCATTACTAATTTAGCCAGGCGGCTTGATAAGAATTTGATGAGCAACACCAAGCAACTTCGCTTCTCCGGGCAAATCAGTATTAGCTTAAGCCGTGTTTCCTTTTCCCAGAAAAGGATATTGGACTGCTTTTCCGGGTTTTGTTGTCAGGCTCTTAGTTTTGAGTCACACAGATGTTAGGTGCTATTTTGCCATCGAATTTACCCTAACGTTTCTGACAACATCGTCTGGATAGTCTTGAACTGGATGACTTGACTGTGAATGGCAATTGAAATTAGTGATCGACTTGGAGTTAGTGAGCTGAGGACCACCCTAAAAGGAGGATCTTGTTGGCTGGAGCACATGTCCATCCGAGACTGTAGAGCCTTCAGATAGGTAAATAAAATCGAAAGGGAAAATTCTCTGTTATTTTGGATTGAAAACGAACTTAAGTAGGACGAAAGGCTTTAGACGATAGTTTAGCTTGCTTTCGTTATAAAAGCCACCCTTGCTCTTACAGTCTTCTATAAGGTTTGATATAAAGGTTCAGGACCATTCAATATGGTTGACCGGGAAATTTTTGTGGGAGGATTGTTACTGCTAATGAATTCATAAATTGGCTTACTTGGGTGGCTATTGGTCAGGACCTTTGGAAGTCGAAGCGCCGCTCGAAGTGGCTACACAAAATTGTAGGCTTACGTCTTTTGCTCGAGACATATGTTCCACCACGGGACATCACAGCTGATTTTGTTCTTTTCATCTGAAATGGAGAGCTTTGAGGGATGCAGAGCATGGTTGCCGAAGTGAGATCATTTACATCTTGGTGCTTAGCGGTGGTTGGAATATAGCGTATTCAGATGTAGTTTTCTCAAGGTAGTTAGGTAAGTTGAGGTACATACCCTTAAGGATCCCCTTAGTGGTGTTAACCATCTCAGCAAGAGAACCGTCTGAGGGACGGTCGCTCACGGAACCTAAAGGAGGCGGATTCTGAACCGACGACCCAAGGAGAATAGTTCATCTTATAACTCTTCCAAGTTTCGATGATACAGTGATCGTCACATTAGTCTTGATAGCCGCCTAGCTGTTGATAAGGATGGCTATGTTGCTGCCGAATCTGGTGCTTTGCTTAGCTATACGACAGGAATTGAGCATAGTGTCTATCCAGTCTTATGGGATAGGATTCACCTGCGTATGGTTTAATACTGTTCTAATCGCCGCCGTTTGGTTTACATTGTTAAAGGCTCCTTCTATGCCCAGGAAAACCGCAATAGTACCACCTTTTCTAGCGCTGTCTATATTGACAACCCTTAGTGTATGTCGGGTTAGTTTGAAACGAATGTGAACATCTATTAGTCTTTCGATTGTTAAGTAGAAGGGACGTAAGACTGATCGGTCTAAAGTCTTTCATTGGACTCGTTGGCTGGGACCACCAACCTACCACTATCGGGATGTAGATGACATGCACTTCTCTCCAGGATTGGGGAACGTAGATTCAGCTCAAACAGCGAATAAAGATCTGAGTGAGCCACGGAACGGAATAAGCCTTAGAACTTTACATCATTATAGGAATGATCCTGTCAGGTCTCGGCGACTTGTAGGAGGAGAAGATGTCAATGGCCCAAGCTACTTTCCTGTCGTCGATTATATTTTCGGTCAGTTGTGGGCTGAATGGTGTCGCCGAACTATTGACTCTCTCAGTGGCGTGTGGATGAGTTCCTTCAAAGTATCTAAACAGGACTCAGTCCAAGTGCAGTCTTGTTTTCGAAGGCATCCCGGAACTGTTGGACCTTAGGACTTTCCTAAACCCCTCGGATAAGACTTCGATATGTTCCATGTCGCTGCAGAAGTTCCTCCAGGCTGCTCTTTTGACTTACGTACCTAGTTCTGATTTTGAATCTCCATTTACTTTCTTTGTAGCCATCCCAGTCAGTGGGGTTTTTTGGTTACATAGGATAGCCTTTTGCCAACTCACTGAATCACCAGATGGGGATTTCGTTTTTTTACAGCTATAGTGAGCCGATTAAAGTCTGATTCTACCTCAATGGAGTTAAGAGGGTCCATCGTGTGTATCTAAACTAATTTCTATTGTAATCAGCACATTAATTACGAATCAGTTATGTAATTAGTGTAATAAAGCCTACGTTCGCGCAATCCCCATACGGTAATCCCTTAAAATGATCAATTTGCGTAATTGATTAGGATACACCCCCGGCTCGTATGTACGCAAATTAAGTTTTTCTAACGCGTATTGTGGTCCAATAAACTATTCCGCTCACGTACCGCAACTAACTTTATACTATTTTCAGAGACTGAACGAATATTTTCCATATAAGGCATTCCCTGGAAATGGCTTAAATGTACTCGGAGCTGTACGCTATGCTTTGGTGGGCAAAGAAGCATTTTTAAGGCAAAAGGGCCCTTATCGTCATCTGGTCTAATTTTAATCTGTGCCTGCGTTGTTGAGTGCGGTGAAAGTGAATTTCCGGCGTCAAGCTGAAGGGAAACAGGCACGGTATCCGTTGAATTGGGCTGCGTTCTCACTTTTTCTTCCGTCCGATGCAAGTATGATGTGTCGGCCGAACCGCCGCCGCAGCGCCGAGCCACCGATATGACATTTATAGCGGTTGGATGCACCTGCTTTGTATTATTATTCATTTCTACTGACTTAGAGGAACGTGCGCTGAATGCAGAAGTAAAAATTATTATTTTATTCTTTTGTTTACTCGAATCAGTGTGAATCAGATTCGTGGACATAAATCAAAAGAGACTGCCTTTGCTGGATTGAGATTCGAAAACATGTCAACACGAGCTTTGGCACTGGGGTGGCTTGCTTGGACGAGTATCTCCTCAAGTAGAACCACAGATTGTATCATGAATGAATCAAGGATCACTGTAGGGATCGATGATTATCTTGTACGTGGCCTATGGGCAAGTTCAAGTCAGAAAGCCTCATCAAGGTCAAGGAGGAGTCTTATCTCCTCTAATGTGGAGTCTTGTTGTTCATGAGCTACTTGAGGAGCTGGCAAACCATGGAAATGTCTGTCAAGCATATGCTGATGACATAGTCATCTTGCCAGAGTCAAGTTTGAAGACAGTTACAGTAACTCATGACGGCTGGGCTAAGCCTAAACCCGGCAAAAACTATGATGGTACCATTCACGAGGAAAATGAAACTTGAGCGACTGAAACCGATAAGCTGTAGGGCACTGTACTTACACCAGTCAATGAATTCAAATATCTGGGAATAATCCTGGACAGTAAACTCAGCTGGAAAAGCACACAGAAGAGTTAGCTAGGAAACTCGCTGGCACTGATGATATGCTGGAGCCTAGCGGGCTACATGTTGGGGATGCAGTCCGACCACCCTCAGAGCAATTTCATGGACAAAAAGGACCACGAGGTAGACACTCAATAAGGTGCAAGGACTGGCAAGCCTCTGTATTACAGGGGCCATGAGAACCTGCCCAACTGCAGCCATGGAGGTGCTACTGGAACTGACTCCTCTGCACTTCGTGGTTGAAGAATGCGCAAGTAAAGCGATCCTAAGGATGGTCAAGGAAGGTGTAGGGAGAGACAAGTGCAAGGTGCACTCCTCAAACAAATACTACTTCTCGCCGACACAAGGGGTGACATCACTAGAAGGTTTAGTTAAAATGAATTGGTTAAGAACGTATGCAGGAACTGGAGCGGGGGTATTTGGGCCCAGAACCAAGTACTGAGGATCAATGAGCTCAAGGACCAGCCTGCAAGATGGCTGAAATCTATGCCATCGACAGATGTGTCCAAATCAATCTTGATAGGAACCATACCAACAGTGAAATAGCCATAATATCAGATAGCCAAGACGCTATAATGGATAATGGTACTTGACTCCTATGTCATTAAATTCAAACTGGGCAGGAAGAACAAAGTGGATACCTGGCCATGTCGGAATAGAGGGCAATGAAGAGGCCGACTCCCTACCAAGAAGGGGAGTATCCGAAGCCTTTATAGGTCCGGAACCATTTTGCGGAAAATGAGAACATACATAAAGAGAGAAAATAGGGCAGGCATCTGGAACAACGCTTGCAATATAACCAGAAAAGTTTCGAAACATGTATCAATGAGTAAACTACTGGGTATAGCTAAAGAAGGTCCCTGCAGATCCTGCGGTGATGACTTTTAGATGCAGTTCCTGTCTTATCTATCAGAGGTTCACTCAGGAGTTCCTCCTAAGAATGTCATAAAGCATTTTCAGATTCTTCGGGAGAGTGTAAGAGGAAGTGTCTATTTTGTCCAACCTCCAGTTAGTTGGAATGGCTCCAGTTAGGCAAGCTTTCAGAGTGCAAGCCATATTCTGCCAAATTGTTCGTAAAAGTTTCTGTCTCCCTACCCTCTGCTCTCGACTTGAGGGATGCCTGTTTAGATTCCGCCGGATTTGGGTCGCTTGCGCAGTGTGACATATTGCCAATGTTCTGATCGTTCATCACTGCTAACTTCAGTCTATGTTTGTAGATCTCCCAATACTAAAGTCGTTTTTAACTTTCATAGACCGTCATCTGCTTTGCCGATTGAAGGGGTTTTCTACTAGTGTCCTTGGTGTTCTGTGGTTCTGTCCGAAAGGAAAGTTAGACTCATCAAAACTACGAAGCGAATACAAGACCCAACTTTTAACTTAGAACTCCGAACCTAGGGAAGATTTTGTGTACTATTCATGGACTTAAGCCATATTGAGTGGTTTCCTTCACTCAGGATACACTACTAGCTATTCATGGGAAAGTATGGGATGCACCACCGCAGTGTTGTTTTCATAAGACCATTTTCGGAGGAAGTTGCCATTTCTTACCGAAGGATTTGCTTCAAACATAGAAGGCCTCGGAGGCTTTCTTTACCCGCTGCTCAGTGTTGAGTTACCAGCTAAGTTTTGGATCAAGTACCGCACCTAGGTACTTGGAGAGAGAAGTTAGGTTGGTATTTTAGTTTTAGTGGTAAAAAGGATCAATTCAGCACTGCTTAGGCTTACGTTGAGACCACGTCCAGTGGTTGCTAATCTTGTCCAAGTACCTTCCCCAATCTCACTGATTACTGAAGTATATGTCCCTAAAACTATTGTTACCACACAATCCTGGACCACCTGGTCCAATGTTTTCTGCAGCATGACCGGAAGCATGCCATCAAGGCCAGCGGATTTGATAGTCTAGAGCTACTTCGAGATGCTGTGCTGTTCGTTTAGGTTAAGTATACGTTAAGTGCTTTAGTTGGATTAACTATTAGCCTTTTTGATTGACACTAGTCATTTTGCAATTGGATCCTTCTGCAGCTCTTAGTCTTCACTGTACATACCTACTTCATGGCCTCGAGTTAGGAATCCGAAATTACTTAAGTCACCTAGAACTGTGTATACTCAATAGTAGTGACCAAAGTAGAGAGGATAGGCCACCACCTTGATGGTAGGATTTACTGAAAGCGGAGATGGCCCAGGCTTGGCAAAAAAGGAAAAGGAGATCTGCAGCCACCTGTAGGTATAGGTAACTAATCCATTGATTCCTAACATTAGGGTATACACTTACTTACACCAGTAGATATGAGGAGTTGCTAAGAAGATAAATCCCTTAGACTTGCAATCTCTTTACACAGACCATTCCGGGTAAGTCTATCTCAAATAGGACACCCATTTAGATAGTCGAAGGAAGATTGCCCTTAGGAACACCAAAAGAGCACAATATCAACTCTGCTTTGGACTGGTTGAACCGAGTGATCCATTGGAATGTCGTTAGATTCTGTTAAGGCTGATCTAGCAAGCATACCGGTCCTTTCATTTCCTCGAAAGCTGAGTAGTCCTCGAATCCAGCATAGAGTGATGCTGTGCCTAGAATTAGGGAATTTTAGTTCCTTTTTATTTCGAGTTGGTTGTGATAGAATTGGTGGCTTTAATGGCTGCTTGGGTGTCACTGTTCACAAGCTTCTTCCAGGGTTCGGTGCTGCCATGTACTTCCGCTTGGAACACAGTCGTGTGGTTGGGGAGTGCTATGGAACGATTTGTGGTTGCTTTGCAAAAATTTTTGAGCCTGTGTCTTCATCCGGTTTTGACCCATTCGTGAAAGTTGTTATGCGGGCGGGGATGATGAACCCATCCTTCGTCCAGCTCTCTCTTTGGTTGAAGTCTGAATAAGCGGAGAAGTAATCGGAGGATGCGTTCATGTTATACCACTTGGTGATGGTTCTATCTCCAACGTGGTAGCCTATTTCTTATATATGTATGTCCAGTGGGCAGAGCCCGATCATGCTACCAAAGGCACCCCTAGTAGTCCCTGCTGCAGAGAGTGCTTAAGTATGTGACCTTTGCAGCAGCAGGCCATCAAATTAGGTCTGCCGATGGCATATCCAGTGGATAATGGCAGGTTTGGGGCCCATTATCGAAAATCCTGCTCACAAGAGTCAAAAACTATCGTAACCTTCTTCGAACGTTCTATTATGTTCAGCTCGAGATCCTAAAGATCCTTAGTATATTGTTCAACGACTACAGGTCGCAAAGCCTTATTAAATCATGACATACTAGACTCGCTAATTACTTACCTAAGTATGTATATGGAAACACCGCATAGTCTGCCTTCTTGCAGACTCACGCTACCATCTCTTGTGATCTTGAAAGATGCATTGACTAGGCCCATTGCTCAGATAGGCATACCGATGTCTGCTTAGAGCGGAACTTACCAAATCTCGGGAATTCTTTCATCAGGTGTTTGACAGAAAAATTAAGACACTATTTGGATAGTGTCATGCGTCGGTCAATGTCGAGATACAATATGCCAGACCCTACACGTCGATCAGCAAGTTCGTTGTGATCAGAATAGGAATGTTCGACATCCTGCATGGAAGCAGTCTAGAATTTGTCGGGCTTTTGACGTGAATCCTGCTTAGCCTTTTGGTAGTAAAAATGTACTTAGACTGAGGACGGACTTTCAACCTTTCGAGGAGCAAGAGGACCTATCATCTATCCACACTTCGGTTCGAGTTTATCCCTTCTCCGTTTGCCACAATGTGACTCCAAATTCATTTAATCAAAGAACCAAATCCATTAAATAAATTAAAATTAATTTTATTCCAAAAAATTACAAATTACAATTAAAAAAAAAATACAATCAACAATGTGTATTCTAAGCCCCTGTACATATCCTATATCCTTAGGAACAAGAAAATACCAATCACAGACGATAACACCGATGTTGTCGTTTTGAAGTACAGCGATTCCTGCGAGGACTTCGAACTCTCTGGGATAATAGCTTCAATGGGCTGCTCGCTGACCACCAGCGTTGTGTGCAAACGAATCTTTTGTGGCTCAACTTCACAGTAATATTCACCCTGGCTGGCTTCCGATGCATTTACAATGGTCAGTGCGTAGTTGGTACGATTCAGGGCGTACTCTCGGCTGCGAACGCTGAGAACTTCCTTTCCTGTGGTCAACAGTTCGTCGTTTTTATACCAAAGGATAACGTTTTCTACAAAAAAAAAGACCGCGGATTAGTCTCAATTGGAGGAAGGCGTTGGTAGCTGTGACTTACCTGAGAGATTCTTTGCGTCGCACTCCAGTGTGGCGTTCTTGCCCACAATCGTTGACACGGTTAAGTCATATTTCTCGAAGTATGGAATCAGCGTGGATGGACTGGCTACTGTCGATCTGGTGTCACCATTGGGTATGCTCTGATCGTCAGAGGAGTAGTCGTATTCATCGTCGTTCTGAACGTCGTCGAGTGAATCCAACGGGTCAGACGCTTGTGGTACTGGGCTGGCAGAAGCTGTAAAACAAAGAAAAGGATGCAACATAAGAACATAGGACTCTTAAACTGTTTTAGATATTCCCCAGCCACACTCAGAAGGAACCAACATACTAAGAGGAGAAAACGTTAAAGTTCAAGGATCTGCGACACAATAGAAAGCTAAAAAGCCACTTCCTCTACATACGAGTATAACAAAACAATTCAATTGCACAAATCCTCGCATCCTTTTGTTTGGATCTCTTTCAATTGAGAGACAGAGAGAGCTCTTGCTCGTTCCTAGCTAGGCTTAGGAGCAAAAAATGCCGAGGACAAATATTTCCTTTTGAAATTATCCTCTCTGTGCAATTACCTATACGTATTTGTTACAATTGCTGTGGAATCCTGGCAGCAATTGAAGGGAAGAGTCCTTAAATAGAGTCATCACATGGAGGCGGATATCGTATTGTTATTCGCGCAGCCATTGTGGAAGTGAACTTATTCGATGCGGATGTGCATCAGCGTGTATGTGTGCATGGTGGTGCACCATCTGTCGGATAGGTATGTGCCTTTGTGAGAAGGGTCCACATGCGAGTTCATTAGGTCACAGGGTAGCTAAGTGTGTCCTTTGTCAATAGACCTAAATGGTCAATGTTGATTGTGGGTCGTGGGTCGTGGGTCGTCAGCGGCAGCAGGACATCTGCTGGTACATAGTGTGCGCACACAGATGGAGGGTCGATGATTACGATATCAAATCGGATCTAGGGCTTTGTCATGGTCAGTGCCTTGTCCACTGGTCGGAGGAGTTTGAGAGGGTGACACCTTGGTGGAAAGTGTGATCGATTTTTAAGAAGTGGTAATTTATTGGCTTCGTGGAGGAGGCGGTGCATGGAATGCCCGGAGATTAATATGAGATACCCTTGGACGGTGATGGTTATTATTCCGTCGGATATAGTGTGGGCTTATGCCATCGTTTTTTTTAGGAACTGAGGTCCAATAAGTTCCATCCATTGGTAGCGTTTCAAGACTTCGTATAGTAGGATATTCTACACTAAGGGATACCGCATGATAGAAGTGCAGCACGGATAGCCAGCCTAAATTTTGACAACACAATGTGGTGTCATGCTTAGTACGATTTGTAGAGAACACCAGAAACATTAATGCCGTACAAACCCACGACAGGGGCCCACAATGAATCCTCTAGTGATCCAAGTAAGGGCTGGGACCAAGATCAGTAGGTTAAGATGAATAGCTCTCAAATATTCGTCTTGTTTCGCTTGGTAGTCTTATTTTAGTCCCTAGTCACTGTTAGGTATGCAAGCTAATAGAGGGATAATACCTTTCAATACTAAATTAGGTTTAGGACGGACTAAAAACTAGGGACGTGTAGTTTATGTAGTCTTGAGGAAGGAGAACAACGAACTTGTCGAGAAGTACCTACAGCGATCTGCTTAGTAAAGCGCCTGCAAAGCGAATAGACCCCAACGCTCTTGCCTAAAGACTCTTCGATTTAAATCCGGAGACAATAGAGCGAGACCTGTCTAAGGTGACCTACACAAGTGTAAAAGGACTTCAACCAACTTGAAATGGGCAACTGAAGGCAGTTCGCCAATGATCGGGCTAATTGGAGACGCTTGTCGGGTGAGGCCTAGGTCCACCCCGGACTGTAGCGTCACCCAAGTAAGGATTCCACGCAAACTTTTATTTCTGCAGGGCAGTACCATCAAGTTGTCAGGTCTAAGAAGTGTCTTGTGCTAAACGAAAAATAAGACAAAGTAGAGAAGACTCATAACTGATACTATGATGATGAGACTACGCAGACTATGGGTCATGAACCTCACAATGAGTAGGTAATAGATTTCTCAATAAGGACATAACAGTTTTGAATTTAAACAGAAGACAGAATAATTGAGATACCAAGCTGAAACTCATTGTATGTATAGTATACATGACAAATTTAATTATGAAATTCAATATCGTTTGTATGATCACAGTGAGGACGTTTGCAGCGATCGGTCGGACTATTTCTCGAGATTACATCATTTTTAAACTTTCCCTTCAATAAATCAATTATTTGACCAACTGCATGGCATGTGGAACCATCTTGTTGGAACCACATATCACTGATGTCATTTTCAGGCAATTCTAGTAGTAAGTAGCACTATGTGGGCTTGTTGGAAATGATCTTCATCGGATAAGTTTTGGTGCTTCAAGTGATCAAGAGGGTCCAGTTCTTTACCTTATTTGATCTTCTAAGGGTGTAGGCCAAGACCCTTATGCAAAACTGTTCACAATGTTGACTGAGAGGTCTCACAATTCCTGTTAATTTATCCAATAAAGCTCGCACAGACTGTCTGGTAGGACGATTATTACGACCGAGAATTGTAATAAAAGCTCTTAAAGCTGGTACTCAGAACTTCGAAAGTTATTTTTAATAGTTTCCAAACGTTTCTTGCACGGTAGAGCTCACCATGATAAAAATGTATGCCTTGTCTGACGTTTTGATATTAACAGATGAGAAAAAAACTTCAACGGTGTGTTTGTATTAAAATACGAAATTGTTATGTCGCTATTGAAAAACCCTTCGTAACCTGTAGATAATTACTGTACAAACTTCGACTTGAAACCCCAATAAGGATTAAGGAGCTGCAAGACCCCATTAAGTACAGTCGCGATGTAGGTTCAAAGGAATTGAAAGGATCCTTTTATTCAAGCAGATTCCATGAAGCCGTGCTTCGTTACTTCCGGGTGAACGTTTTCAAAAGTCGATTAAAATTGTCATTACAACCTTAGCTAGGCATTTAAAACGAAGGCTAGAATTCCAGCCAGCACTCAGGTCGCAGACGGATCTATTGTGAATCTTTGTCATGGGTTAGTCCATGCTTGATTGTGGCTAAAGTGGAGCTAAGCAACCTCCCTGAGCCAACCTGAAATTGCTATAAGTTGTATGGTGGTCGATGGTGGCTTTCCTGACAGGAACACGTGGCCCAGATCCCCGTCTTTCATGTCCCAGGGTCGTTTAACTAGCTTTCCACAGGGTTTGGCATTCACATAGAAAGTGTGATGTGCGTCTACGTCTCTATCGCCTCTCCCGAGCTCGTCACTGTTTAGCCACATTCCTCTTCGTTGACGGTAATAAGTCCCGTCAGAGTGATAGCTTCGGTCTATGGCACTCCCAGATGCTGTCAATCTTAGCCCTGAAGGACCTTATTTTACACTATGCAGTCCAATGAGTAGTAATTTAAGGAAGAAATTGCTTAAATTTAGACCTCACCAGCACCACAGGAGAGTCAGAACCGGTCTAAAATATTGTACACAGCTTGCGGTAGCCAATTGAAAACCCTGAAGCCACGTGTTCGCTCCGATGCCAGCCAATATAAACATAATATTTTCCCATCCAATAAAGTCCTTTCCAATCAAATTACATATCCCTCTCATCCACAATTCGATTTCAATTAAATTAAAACCTTGTAAGCGCGATGTATGTACAACTAATAGAGCCCAAGCCCAGCATCATCGTTCCCAATTATTAGGCCCTTCAATTGCACAGCTTAAGCCCCGAAAACGTGATACCAGAATATTGTGTGCATGTGTTGATTGCACAATTCGAATCGATTTAATCAACGACAATCGGAGTTGGTCTCCCAGCGAGTGTGGTGTGGCGGGGCGGCTGGATGGCGAAATTAATGTCTGCCGGCTGTGTACGTCGTCGTGGTCTCGTTTGAAATTAATTTCAATTCGGTTCTCCATTTAAAATCAAATTGAATTGCTCCAAACCCCCATTACGTTTGCAGATTTTATTAAATTTGTTCCGAAAAGACCACATCGCATCCTTGTCTAGGATGTGCAACCCATGAGTCTGGTATGTCTGACCCGCCCGACACTGGCACGCTCGCCCCCCTGGCATGGCGTTGAACAATTTCCAATTTGTAATTTATCGGTCAAAGTGCAGAACCGGAAACCGGCATACAGTCTAGTTGCGGATTGTGTTTTAGGGCAAATCCGCAGTGCAAAATGCAAATATCTACAAATGTATCTGGGTATGGTTCGGGTGTATCTATGCATGGTTTGGGTGGTTAGATAAAGACTTTACACAAGGGTGTGTTAGAGGGCTTTTGTTACAAACCAAACGGCCATAACGTGTTTTCTTATTTTGCTCCCGTTCCCGGGTAACATGGACGTTTTTTGTTTTAATGACCACAACGAGTCGTTTGTTATGTCCATGTGTCGGCTTTTTAAGCGATACGGCGGCAGCGGTGGCGGCGTTTCTGTAAAAACTCAAAAGCCAAAATGGGTCATATTCATTTGGTTCCCGGTCGAGGGACGGGAAGACACCCGAAGTCCAGTGATATTGTAATTGTATACATTGGCGGGGCCCAACAGCAGGTCTACTATAATAAACTCAAGTATTTTATTGCCACCTCTTGGAATGCACTACATCCAGTGGATGTACGTTTTGTGATTTGCATTTTGCAAGGCTGGCTGTCATGATGAGGCTGTGCTGGGTGTGGGGTGAACAATTGTACACTTGTACTTGTGGCAGAACCTTATGTTGGCCAGTTGATGGATGATGGGCTAATGTATTCGGGGTTTATGACCCAATTTGAGCTTATATCGATTTTATGCTTAATTGTGTTTCCATTGCGTCTGGGGTTGCATGGATTACAAGTTTCATTTGGCTACATCTAGAGACGGAAACCAGCTGAAGACAGAGTCGGTCATTAGCAAACAATGCTATTCGTATGACCTGGACCATTTGACTTCAGGTTCAGTCCGTAATTAACACATTTAGGATGGACATGAACTAACCAGGTTATCACAATTACGTGATGCACACTTCCCACTAAAGCGCAGTATCTATCAGGTCCTCATCCGAAAGATGTTTGAACAACTAGAAAGCCATCACAAGAACTGCGTTAGTTTGGGATATGAACGAATAAAAAGGAAGAAAAATCGACGATAAGCTTCAGGAGGAAGATGAGATATGTAGGCCGGAAAATAGTCGTAGATGGTAGGTCCATATAACCGATAAATCGGCCGATGCCCTCCGAGAAAAATTGACAAAAAATCTTTTCCAAGAAAAAAAGCGGCCGATGTTTAGTGAAATTGGAAGAAAACTTTCCTCAGAGATTTCATCTCAATACCTCCGATTCGGACATCCGATAACCGTGAAACTCACTTTGCAGTGACTTTATTCTTGAAACCAGACCTATTCTGAGTCGTTCACTAATAATTCGGAACACCAACTTCAGCTAATTGCAAGGATAACCTTACGGTGGAGATAGTAGATGGTTGGTAAACTTCCTTACAGCCTCTAGACTCATCAACGAAGTAATGTGTCTTCTGGCCCTAAAATTATTCGGTCCAACACTACAGTACAATGCCACATTTTTTCATACTAGGTCGTGTCTTAATACTAAGGTTGTCCTAGATAATTCGTTGAATAATGATTGTGGTAGACAAACTCCTAAGGACCGGCCTTCGGTGAGGATCCACATAGACTAGCGGAAGGTCCATTGCGCTGCCATTTCTTCTAGACCATTGAATAAAATTCATCTAGTGTGGCTAGTAGCTTTCTGGATGTTAGCGAGTGTAATGCACAGTCATCTCTTTCCTCTTCGTCCCTAAAACTTCTACAGAAAACGTTGTATCGCGTCGAGAGATAAGCGATAGTTTTCACTGAACAATAACACCTGCAGATAGTTTGATGGGAAGCAACCTTCGTGTGACGTTACTTTAAGTAGCAATACCCAGTCACTACTAAGGCTAAAGTCTGACGTCGAAAATGCCAAACATGTCATGTTTCTCTGCATGTAGACCCTCATCTAGAAGAAAGCACTAAGAAATAACCTTCGAGACACTGAAAAACATTAAAGAAAGCAAAGAACTAGAGACGAAGCTGACCTCATTTTCAAGGACTTAACGACAAATTCGCAAATATTACTATCCATTATCCAGACAAATTGGTCGTCAGCTGAGTAGCCATCAATGGTGTTCCGCAAGGTGCCCTTTTCAGTTTGCTACTGTTAAACCATGACTTTACTTATTTGATTGCAAGGATGTCCACAACTAAGTCGTTTCGTGAATAATGTAGCTATTCTGCTGATAGTTACGTGCAACTAGTAGGAGCCAATTAAAGGAAAGTAGTAGTATGTGTCAAGCCGTGCTTTGAAATCTGATATAAAGTTGCTTCTTGTTATTACAGATACAAGGCTCACTCGAGTCACAAATGTCATGTAGTTGAGTATCCTTGACATGTAGACCATAAGAGTTGCATAGTCGTATCCATTACATTGAGATGAGTAACTGAACAGCAACTAGAACGACAAACAATCCAGCAATGCATCAATCGAGAACGGATTTCGAACACGAACAACTCAAGAAACAAAGCACGAAATACATATTCGATTTCACCAGTATCTACACGTATTTTCTCATTAGTTATCGATCTGTTCTCCGAGATACTTTAACACCTAAGTTTATGAAATATTAATATTTGTGTTCTTGTTTGCATTTTCAAATATATTTGCTCACAATACGAGAGGGTACTTGACAAAGGACGCAAGATTGCTGCACCGAATGCATAAATATTTCATTATGTCACCACTGCCACCAAGTACCGTCATTGATTTTCTTCATGCAAATGATTTGTTATGAATTATTTATTACGATAAGGGGCCATATTATACAAAGATTGATTATACATTATACTGTGATGAGGATTAATCATTGCGATCTCATTAAAGCCAAGACGCCGAACATTGCAACATTTGAGATAGTTTTACTTGTTTACTTGTTTGCTTAATCTATAAGGCGGCGTAGTATTTCTTTAGAGTGTCATGTACGTAAGTATGTAGGTTAAGGCTCAAATTGACTGTGTTTTTATTCATTTTATTTTTTATGAGTTTTGTTTATTCCCCTATGCCCTGGCTATAATCCGCATCAGTTGGTTTTATTGACGCGTTTCCGGGAAATGTAGACATTTTGGCTTACAGATGCAGTTTCGCTTCGCAGATTTTTGTTAAACGACGAGTAAATTGAAATTTTAGCGAAATAAGCATAAAACTCTTTTAGAGTTCAGAGTCGAACTCGGGTTTAATTACAAAACTTGGATTCAAGTTCCATTGCCGGAAATTGGTAGTCAACTACGAGCCTCGAGATCAATAATAAATCATTCCTGGACTCACATTGCAGGCTGACAATGTCATATGTGACAGAAGTTGTCGAATTCGGAACCAACTTAGCAATGACATAGCAGGTACGTGTAGAAGATACAATTATATTTCGGTCCTATAAGTATTTCTAGGTTCCCCGCAATGAGAGTCATATGGAAGCAACAAGGAGAATTAGAAATGTATACCAGTTTTCTTTTTGAAAATCGAGCTGAGATACGTTAAAATCAAAGTTCTAGTTGACCAAAGAAATACAGTGGGAGACGCTTATAACGATGATGAAGGTACCGAGGAAATAAGGTTGTTATAACCGGCGGTAAAGTGGACATTATATTCGACTGGTCGTATAAACCGAAGACGATATAAGCGATTTCTACTGTATCTGCCTATAAATGGAGTAAAAAGATGGAGTCCCACAGGGATCTAGTTTGAATACCCTATTACTCACCGTGATATGTGAGGAATGAAATATGTTCGCAGATGACAAACAACGTAAAGAAGGAGAGAACTTTAGAAAGAAAGACATGCATGGCTGACGTTAGAATAAAAAGTGAAAATGTGGTTAACAGGTAGCAACTGGTGTGCTAAGTACGAAAATTAGGCTTCTATTACTTCTAAACAGAGTTCCGAGTCGGTATTACAAGTACACTCTTGAAGATAAGTCTATAAGGAGGAGAGTCATGGAGTTACTGTTGGGGGAGTAGCTGGGAAAATATCAAACGATCGTTTGGTATGTAAATTGATTTCAAGACTAGGACCATTTCACAATTACATGCCTACTTAAGTAATAGAATAGTACATACCCACCTAAGATCGATAAGGAAAACAGGGAATGGAACAATCGCCATAAAGAAAACCACACAATCGAAGAAGCCCAGAAGTGAAGTGCAAGCTTGGTATGAAGATTAAACTGGTCTAAAGGTGTGAAGGTAAGTTTCTTCATTAATGACTCACGGTCCTACAAAGGAAAACAAATCAAACGCCAAGTTAAAGGATCTTTGACCTATCAGTAGGCGCATCTCTTTCTTCCTGACTTACTTAGCATCCTTCTCTGAGGAACAAATGTATACTTTTCCATGACATTGAGTCATTTTCTGATAGTGTCAGTTAAAAATGATGGTTTTATTGCCTCGGATATATCCTTCAATATGCTTAATCCTCAAATACTGCAATAAACTAAACTGGAAAGATGATATGTTCCGAACGTAAAGAGAGCAAGTGAAGTACATAAGTGCTAAGGTTTTCCTTCCACAGTTCCATGGTTTTCCATTGCTTTGATACTTCATGCTGCCCTCTGTTCTGTCTACAAGCCTCCTTTGAATAGAAGATACAAAGTTAGTCGTTCCTTGATCAATTCTACACATGAAGACATTTACTATACCCAGCCAACTTACTCTGGATGGAGGATCAGGTTCACCTGCACATAGATGGTTCCAAAAGCGGAATTGAAAGATAGAATCTGAATGTCTTCTTCTGACCACGCCCACCTAGACACTGAACCGTGTCTCGAGGTTTAAGGAAGCCTTGGTTTGATTTCTCTGTTCCCTGAACCTTTATTATGCATTTTTCTCACATGCGAGTAGAGATGACGGTATAGCTCAACATTCTCATATCTTGGATGCCAGGATATTAAAACTCTTCGAGGAATTACTCTTAGAATTCTGCTTTTCATAAGTTTTGGGTACGCGACTTGCTTCATACATATGTATGTAGGTATAAGTATTTATCAAAACAAGGCTCAACAGTACTGTGTCTCACCAAGAGGTACATTTGAGCCATGCTAAATGAACAACGTTAGGTTGGGTATGATAAAGTCAATATCGCAGATCAGACCAGAGTCATCTGGATAAGCCCTGATGTGATTCTTTTTAAAGAACATTACCAGAAGACGTGGCACCGAAAACGCGGAGGAAAGGATCATTCATCTAGTACCGTCCACCTGGTTTTCATGCGTCTCATTCCTTAGACAATTTCAAAGAACCAGTTTAATAAAAATGTCAGGTTGGTTCAAGTAGTCCTTATGTAGCATGCCAGGTAGTATCTATAGTTTTTGTACAGACAATAACAATGACCCAACCATACTATAGTGTGCTATACCGTACTGGGAGTCATGCAAATCCATTGATATACACAGTTGCTTTAGGAAACACGTATCTTTCGAGACGAAAGAATGCACATGAGTCCCTGATTACTACTTAGTGCCCCGCTTTGCTCCGCCGCTCCGCTATAAAGAGTGTGTCAGCACACACTGTGTGCTTGGGAAACACAGTCTCTTGGAGCACTTTCCCAGCACCAGAGGTACTATAATTTTGAAGAATGTGGATATGGATTGCACAGCAAGTACGTCATTAACTTGTGAGCTAATACAACAACCGCGCTGGAATGTCATGCGATGCATTGTTGCCACTACAAGTGTTTACTACAAAGTAGATCGGCAATTAAATTTAAAAGCCCTCAACCAATGCTTGGTGTATCAGTTCGAACAAAAAGGCTTTCAATTAATTTTTTTTAAATAAAAGCAAACCACACATACTGAACAAACTCCTCTCCGTAACCCGATAGCAGAAAATTATTTTTAAATGCGCTGCTGACACCATCACATCCATTCAACACTTATCCGTTCCTCATCTGACGTATGACATTGATTTGTAAATTGCCCACGACTGTTAAACAATGAATCAGCTAGACTTTAAGGAACAACAACAAAAACCGTCCAAACAAACAATACACACAAAAAAAACTTGCATCGCTCGATAAACAACCTCAATGATGCAGCATAAGCTCCATGGCCCCATAATGGACCGGATTCAAGGCACACAAAGTAGTCCCGGGTATTTCGCTGCCGCAGCACTGGCTGGGCCCTATGCACGGAGCCAAACCGTGGTAACGCGTGGTTCGTGATGTTTTCTGAATCCGATCGTCCTATTTGTTTATTTTAGGCGATACTTGGGATGGTTTTGTTATTGCGGTGCGTTGAGATTTTATGGGTTTTCGAGCGTGGAATCAGCATCGGTCAGAATTAGTTTGGGAACACTTCAAGTAATGCAGTCACTTGTGTTTGCTTCGATAAATCGATTCATACCTTGATTATGATCTGCCATTTCATCATCAACGGATACGTATCCGCGCGTCGGCGGCGCATCCATTCAAAACACACACGCACTGCTGTCGGTTCGGCAGTTTTATAAATCCAAATAAACAATGTCGGCGGCATGGTAATAAACACAAATGTGGCGAAAGATAAAAGCAACTCCGGAAATCCTCTACCGCGGCGGGGGCATTTTGTTTTCTGTTAATAACAATCCATTCTGTAATATGCACATTGACCAAAGGCAGTCGACTGGAAAATGCAACACATGTATCTTGGTTCGGTGCTGAATTCGAAAAGGGGACGATTCAGATGTGGCAATGCATTCGCAGATTATTATGAAATCGAGAAAAGGAAAACAAGGGAGAATTGCATTGTGCAGAGGATGGTTAATCCATTCATCCATACATGCAGTCGGATTGGACAAGCTGTCCTTGTAGCACTTCAAGAGGTTGATAAACATGAGTCAGTTCGCTTCAGTCTATGGAGCAGTAGAGTATGTTTTCTCATGGATCGAGGGTTTGGAACTTTATTTTCAGCATCATTCCAACGCTATTGCTACGCTGCTATGTTTGCGCTGCCATTTTGACATCACTGACGTGTCAGTGATTTAGCTGTCATTTCTCATAATGTGGGCCATTTTGAAATATTGCCAACGAAGTCATTATGGATACGTTGAACCTCTTGAAAAGTAAAGTAGTACACTGCACTAACTGTAAAAAATACAGGAAAGAAAACGAAAGGAATTCGTACAAAACTTAGATTTTGTAACACATTGTACGTAGGATGGTTCCTTAGGTACATGATACCGTCATCTTTTTTTGTTTTTATTTTTAGGACCCTAGCCTATATGGCTGATACTGCGACCTAAAAGATCTATTGTATCGTAGGGTGTAGTTTTACTCTAAGAGACGTCCCACCTCCCTAATGAAGGAAAGCACGTCCTTAGTTGCAGAGGTTTTAATATCTGCCGGCGAGCATGTTACCTTGCGGAAGATGCGCCACCTCAACCAATGCAGAGCTGGACATTCACAGAGAATGTGCTCAGATGATTCGTCATCTTCTGAGCAGAACCTGCATTCTATGTCTGGGCATAGATTGAGTTTGTTGAGGTGATATCTCAGGCCGCAATGACCTGTTAGAAAGGTCATCAGCTTCCTAATACTTTCCTTGTCTAAGTTTAGAATTTCCTTATAGGAATATGGCTTGATTAACCTCTTGGATTGTCGTAACCCCGGAACATTTTCCCAGTGGGCTAGACGAAGTTTATGCTCCCATGCGTTAATCAGCGCTGTGGCATAAGCCCAGTTGACGCCACAGTAAGGTTCAGGTCCAATTAACGCAGATCCTGAGCCAGCCCAGGCTAGTTCATCTGCAGATTCGTTGCCTGCAATCCCCTGATGACCTGAAACCCATCCGAGTACCACACTATTATGTCTAGCAAGAGATTGTAGTGCATCGTAACAGCATTTAACTGCTAAGAAGTCCATTAAGTTGGACGACAGAGCTCTGAGAGCTGCCTGACTATCTGAGAAGATGTAAATTATTGCGCCCTTGATTCTCTTACTAAGGTTTATTCTGGCGCAGATCTCAATGGCATGGAGTTCAGCCTGGAAGACCGTGGGACACATTCCCATAGGTATTGAGACTTTGGTATTGGGTCCAAAGACACCAGCACCCACTCCAGAGTCCATCTTTGATCCATCTGTGAACCATATCAGACCTCTAGGGTCCAGTGTTGGAACACCAGTAGACCAGTCTGCACGGTCTAATATATTAACCTCAAATAACCTACCGAAACAGTATTCCCTGACCATAACATCGGGTACAGTGCAGAGCATGTCTCTTTGTGGGATTGAGTCAAGAATTTTCAGGTGTCCCACGTGGTCACCTGCCTTAAACTTGTATTCTAGTTGCAACTTGATAGCGCATCTAGCAGCCATACCCTCATCTTAGTATAACATATACCGGCCTAAACTAGAAGTAGTGGACTGCATATATTCTAGACAAAGTAGAACAAGGAACAAGGAGAGCAAGGAGAACACACATAAAGGGTTTTTCAATTGTGTACTTAAATGAAACACAAAACACTTGATATATCGAGCTAAAATTTATTTCAGGTGTAGTACACATGTTACATTTAAGTATGGAATCCGATCCCGTCCATGTGACTACCAAGAGCACGTTTGCAGCGACCGATTCTTTGGAACCAATTTTTCACCACTCTTGGACACATATGTATGTATCAACCGGATCATTGGAAATTTCGCGATAAATATTGGTCCTCAGATCCTCTACCGTTGTTGACCTGTTGGCATAAACCAAGGATCTAACGTAATTCTATAAAAAGGGCTCTAACCTGGCCGAGGTGGTCATTCAACCGAACCATTTCGTTAGAAAGACACGGTTACTGAACTTCCATTTTAAGAGATCAATTGGTTGAGCAGCTGTAAGTGGCATGTGGCACCATCTAGTTGGAACCACATATTACAAGTTCATCCAATCTTGGCCGAAAAAATCTTCCAATTTGCGATGATTTGGAACTCCTTTGACCGTAACAAGGTGCTGATTTTCATCGACGAAAAACTACAACCAACACAACTTTTTGGGAATGGTTCGTTCCTCTTTCAGGACTTAAAATGATCAAGAGGCTTAAGTTCTTTAGGTAGTTTGATCTTTTAAGACTGCAGGTCAGTGTCTTTACCCAAAATTAGCCACAATGTAGACTGACAGAATGCCAATTCTTGTGAAATGCATGGAATCGACTGATTTGGCTCATTTTGAACTGAAGCACTTCCGGCTGCGATTGTTAGGTCCTTCGACCGATGCGTTGTCTCACTGGAATAGGAACATTCAATAGTGAAAATCTTGACTCGGATTTAGCCAATATAGCACGCACAGGGTGACAGGTGGGACGATTATTACGACCGAAAATTACAGCAAGCGCTCTAAAAGGTGGGACCGCCGACTCGGAATTCCGGTAGTAATTTTTAATAATTTCCAAACGTTATTCGTTCGTCAACTTTATTTTGATAAAAATGTAATTTTTAAGTAACGTTTTGACACTGACAGATCATAGAATAAGTTTAAGAGTGCGTTTGTACTAAATTACGAAATTGTTATGTCGTTTTTGAAAAGCCCTTCACTTATACGTATCTCAAAACATTTCACGCCCAACTAAATACCCAAAAACATTCACAAGGTTGTCGAAAAGTATTGGCTGTGCTTACTAGGCTGTAATCCATCCTCACATATGTACATACGCCCCATTGAAATGGAAGCTTAATTTGTGGTTCTGTTGTTCGAATAGTACGTCTAAATTGTTTAACTACGGCACCAGTGGTTTGTATCTCTAAGTAAGCGTAAACAGATTTGTGGTTACTAATGTGTGCAGTTTTGTTATGTTTAATGGAACCAGTTTACCACTCTTTGCGGAGCTAACACGCAAGATGTAAATAATTAGAAAAACTTAAAGCACCGCAGGTACTACTGCATTGTTAAGTCTGAAAATTCTGCTCAGGGTATGCGTGTTAATAACATGAAAGTGAGTTGAACATTGGGTCATTCGGTGAGGGCCCTGTTCGTACTTCTTCTTTTTATGATATGGAAAGGACTTATGCCTTATAGTTCCTTATGTGGATGTCGTTGCTATTAAGGTTTCAATCTAACCATTCAGGAACAGAAAACCCTGTTAAAAAACGCAAAAAGAAGGCTGGGAGTCTGGCTCATAGATCCTCCTTATTGAAATGAGCACAAGCCACAGCATTAGACACAATAATCTAAATAGAAAAGGCAGGTCACTCAACGTGTTCGAAAGCCTTCTACTTCAAAACAGTGACTACTCCTATTCTTACACCTTGAGTGCATGGTAGTTCTGAAATCTGGTTATAGTTTTCTAGATGAAATAGACCTACTTCTGCATCAGTGGAACGGTCAAAATCATTGACCTGGTACATTAATTTGGTGCATCGAAATCTCCCATCACAGAGGTCTAGATCTAGACTTTACTCCTAAATCAACTAAATGCTGCATTTGGCAATATCAACGTGCAGTTCACTCATAGACGTACTTTTCGTAAGTCCCACCATACCTCGAAACAAGCTCACATGCTCATTACGGTGACTGTTTAAGCGAAAAACATTTATATGGAGAGACAACACAAACATTTTGAGATCCAGGCATTTATCGAAACAGACAAGCTACAAAAAATACTACAACGCTGTTAAATAATATTTTAACCGGAGTGCCACAGGGCTCTGTGCTGAGTTCTCTTCTGTTTCGCATATGCTACATACGCTGAACGAGTGATAAACTAGTTCGGTTGCCAATTTTAAGTCGACTTTACTCTGTTTTCCTTCAGTTTGACTCTGAGCCTGGATAGATGGCTTCAAAACTAGTCAAGGGCTCGATGCTGGTGTCTACGTGGAGAGCAATTTCAGTACTCGTTAGCCATGCATGCCTCTGTTTTTCAAACAGAAATTTATGCTATCCTAATGAGTGTTGACTATATTTTTAAGAATAGGTTGGGAGTATCTGCGTCTATAGTGCTTGTCAGCCATTCTCTAAAGGTCGAGCTCAACCCTGCAACCCGTTCCAAAATAGTTCAGTAGCAAGGCTGAATTCTTGGGTCCCAGGTCACACTCTGCTTACAGAGAAGAGTGTACAGAAGTTATTGGCATTTTACGGGACCCTTTCTTTTGCTAAAAATCTTAGGATGCTATGCTTAAATGAGACTTCTATCTTCACACTTGTGGAGGGGACAACCAGACTCTGGATCAGTTTCTTTGTCATTGTCACGCCTTTGCTCGGATCAGGGGTAGGATTTTCAGTGATGAGTTCTTATAATGTGTGCTCCTCATCGCTGAAGTGGATTCTTGGGACCGAAAGTCGAAGAAATTCCAAGAAAATGGGTAATATTAGGTTTTCTTTCCTGGTAGTAGAATAGACCCAGTTGCGTTTTGGTGTTTGAGTGATGCGATTCCTAGCCCGACAAACTAATGATGTCATACATTTATTCAAACTGAACTTAGATGATAAGGTTTGAACCATCTACAGGAGTAGGGAGGGGTATAAGCTGAACATGTTGCAAGGAACTATAGACACATAGAGCATAGAGCAACGTTACACAAGCGTACAGGACGGACATCGAACAGTGATGCCTGAATGATTTTTTTTACCCGGTACTAACTTCAGACAGCTGTATCTGTCAAACCAATTGTCAGATTGCAAACTGTCAGTGTCATTTTTATGGTTTATCGTGATGAGTTTCGCACTCCAATAATGCGAAATTTACAATCAAAATTATGGTTCTGTGCGGCTAACTTATAGAGCACTTGCACCATATTGCACTCGACATAATCGACCATCTGATACCGCTATTCGTCATATTGTTGACCGCTTTCACGATTGTTGACAACATTTCCTTTGCAAGATCCAGCTGGCACCAGAAGTGAAGTGGAATTTCAGTTATTGGGCCCAAATCCACTAGCATTGGATCCGCTGTTTTATCTAATAGTTCTGTACAGCCTTGAGATTCGTCTTTCGCTCAATGGGCCCTACATTCCGAAATATGCACACTTTGGTGAGGTCTATGGCCTGATGGAGTTATCGGCCCATATTTTCTCAAAAATGAGGCTAAATGGGTCAATGGTATTCGCTATAGAGCTGTGAGTACTAACTTTTTCGTTCCCCGATTGAATGGCATGAATGTTGAAGAGATGTGGTTACAGAATGATGGAAACATTCGATGAACGCATTATTTCGCATAATGGACCTGTAAATTGGCCTCAAAAATCTTGGGATTTGACGCTTTTTGACTATTTTCTTTACGGATACGAAAAGTAGATAATCTATGCTGACAAAGCAGTAACAATCAACGCATTGAGAGCGAACATTATTCGTGTTACTGAGGACATAAGGCCACAAATGCTTGAAAAAGTGGTTAAAACGTTTGTCCCTGGGATGACATTCAACACATCCAGCCACGCTGAATGTATGTATTCTCTCGATTGGACACAAATATGTGGCTGTTCATTTGTTTTGTCAAACCGGCAAAACTGATCTTCAAACCGTCTGACAAAAGACTCAAACCCTGTACTGAGTATAGGGTCTGTGAAAGTACTCACGTCAGTATGGTGCAGCAACATTTTGACTACCCTCTCTTGGGACACTAGTACATCGCAAGAACAGTGTTTTATCAAACTAACCTTCGTTAGTTTAAGGAAGAAAATGCCATAAAGATGATATCTTAGGAACAACTCTGCATACCTACAGATACCATAATCCCCATCCCATTCCATGTGGTATTCCTTGATCTCCAGGATCATTAGATATCTCTTTTAAAGCCTCTGCATTCGAGCCAATACCCCATCACTCAAAACTGCGTTCCACCGAGTAAATCACCCGCACTCAAAATTCTATCCCCTTTCCATAAATTTCTACAAACTTTACCTCATCCTTCCAACATGACACTCAACCAAATTGCCTCAAATGTCTGGGTTCTCCCCCTTTTTCTTATTTTCTTTCTCTGGAAAAACATACATAATTCGACACTGATATGCTAAAGTGGCTTTAATTATCATCAAAAAAATAATATGTATGTGATACTCGTCTCCAAATAAATTTATGTGTCCCATTTATAATGTGAAAGTCACCCGCACCGTTTGGATGTTCATTACCAAAAATAGCAGCCCTCTGCACTGGCTCCGGCTCTGGCTCTGGTTCTCGAAACGAGCCATTTCACAATTCGTATGACTCATCTAGCGCGCGCGTTATATTCATAATTGGGACACGAACAGTTTGCGAACTCTCCAGTCCCCAAGGTATAGGATACAATTAACGAATTCGACAAACACCCAGGTCGAACGTTTAATTTGCATAAAGATCACATAATTTGGCCGTCTTATCAAAATTGTATGTATTTCGCGAATGTCAATTCGAGTTAGTCATCCATCCGCACACAGTTGGGCTTTTTTTTTGAACTAACGTCACAGTGAGGGGCGGTTTTAACACTTCGATTTCTTGTCAAAGATAGTGTTCGTGGTTTACAGATTCGTTAGGTTCGAGTGTGTAAGCCGTCGTCGATGGCCATAATTTAATGAGAAAAAGGAGTGGCCCTTAATTGCATCATTAAATTACACGCACACCATGGCAAACAGCCGACTTGCAACTCTGCATATGTATTCTCTCTGCTGGGGTTAGACAGAAATTGGGTGTGCACACTATTTCAATTGTATCTCGGGCGGGTTCCGGGCGGTTTCCCCCCACCCTACTGTCTAAGATACACTTTTTGTTTCGTTTCGCTGCTAGTCGTGTCTCTCCCCATGGAATGTGTTGCATTCATCGTGGCCATATATCAATCTGCGAGATGTTTTCGATATTAATTTATCATCTCTCTCCTTAACGAACACAAGCCGGGTGCCGAGTAATGAAGGATATCGAATGTAAGCTCGTGGGGGGAGGCAGATACATACATGGGCCACGCGATGCATTTGATGTGATTGAAGAACGTGAAGAAGGGGCTTTGAATAAACAACGACGCACACGGCCAGGAGTTCAATGTCAAGATGTGGAGATGAGATGAAAACCACATACCACAGAGAGCGAAAAGATATAAAAGTATCTATCGGGAACACAGGCATTAGATGAAGAGCACCACATGTAGTCATAATTTTTCTTTGAGAAAATATTTTCTCGCAACCAACCCCCAAAGTATCTACCCATTACGAGTTCGTACGCGTAAAACATCGACCAGTCAAAGTTTAATGTAGTATCCATAAAGGAAATCGAGATACATTTACCAATTGATCAATTGGATGTGATGGACGGGGGGAGGGTGAATACAAATTCAGACAAATTTTTTTGTCAGACTGCTGTGCTTTCCGATGAAAGAAGCAATTATGATCGATTTAAAATCAAAACAGTTTAATTAGTGAAATGCGCCCGGCACGGTTTTATTGCGGCTTTTTATTACAAAAATTTTAAAAGGAAAGCAATTTTGGCTTTAGTTTGGTGTAGACTTTGGACTATCTGGCATTGGACAGTGTCATTGGCAGGGGCTTTACTTGATTGTCGAAGTCGTAACATTGCCGCGACTAGAGAGAGCATTAAAATGGAAGTTTATGGCTTAGCAGGTATGTATGCACGTGTGGATGATAAATTTTTGAAAATGCTTTTTAGATTTTGTTCGGAATGTCATGGCTAAGGAGTAGGATATCCGCATAAGCGGTACAAGGCACTACGAAGTACGACTACTACACATGTTAGCCGTTCCCTTTGCAAATGAACTGTCCCTGAGGTAGTTATTTGACGGTTTTGACAGTTAACTTTGTGATCAGTTGAAAGCAGTGCCATAACATATCAAAAGCAGGGATTTTCTTGTCATAGATACGTATGCAGTTTTCCACTTCTAGCAAAGTTACTACGTATAGATACAGCTTCCCAAGACTAACTTCAAAGAAATCAGCTTGAAGGTGTTCACTTGAGAGCTCAACTGTCTTCTGTAAGACAAATGTTGGACAGGAAGAACTTCACATTCAAAGCAATGGCTTACACCCTTTGAGGCGATTTCGTTACAACAGCGAAATGTAGGTTTGTGAAGCCTTTATATGACAGACAGGAAGTTGTTAATGGATTTCGTTCATTTAAGTACCAATGAGTGAGGCATATGATAGTCTGGTTCACATTGCCTGCCAGTTGTATTGTTTAACCGTCTAAAACCATTTGCTAAGGAGCTGATTGGCCATCCGTAACCGACTAAATAATGAAAATAGGGAAGATTGTGGAAAAAAAGGAAGTCCAGATTGATACTCACCATCTGTTTATCGATTTTTAAGGACATAGCCATAGTACTAGTTGCGAAACTATTGGAAAAAGTAGTCCAAATCATGCGTGCTATCCGTTGCGGGTTGGAAATCGTTTGGCTTAAATTAGTTGAACACAAAACAGAAGCGGTGTTGATCAACAGCCAAATCGGTCTTAAAAACCTAAGTATGCGTTATGATTGATTCGAGACTCTCTTGTAAGGAGGACCAGGAGTAAGCAAGTAAGAAAGCTTCATTAGTAAATAAGGCGCTCATACGAATTTTGCCAAATATCTGCGGGCCAGGACGTCTTAGGTTAGGCTACTGCAATCTAGTGTCGTTACATCTGTAATATTGTATGGATCACCATTATGGATGGAAGCCATGAATACAATGTCTAATAGACTATATGGACGGAGAGAGGACGCAAGCTGTGTCATTGTACGGATAACATCAATAGGCATTCTGGTCAAAGAACCTTAAGCAAAATGTGAGAAGAGCCGCAAGAAAAATGAAGTGGTGTACGACGAAGAAGCAGCGAGGAGCTTGTTGTAGACTGTCAACCGAGGCAGATGAATCTATTGTTTTATTCCTACCACCGAAACCAGGATATGCCACAAGTATGGGGAGGTAGACCATTAATTAAAACAGGTTTTAACAGGACGTGGCTATTTCTGACGACTTCCCAAACTGCCAGTGCTGCGCTAACTGCTGCGTGGAAGATGTGGGCCACGTATCCTCTCAGTACCCACGTTTCTACACTCAACGAGAGTTAATAATGGAAAAACTGACAACAGATATCTAGTGGCGTCCATGCTAGGAGTAAGAGATTAAGTGGAATACAGTACCAACTTTCGGCAGAAACATGTACGTAGAGGGTGTTACTGGTGCATTTGCAAATATTGTGCAGAAGGGGCTAAAATGCGGTTGGCTGTGATCAAGTGCATGCTGTCACCAAGAAGAGATACACAACGTCGGCCACTATAACTTTAAGGTAGCTTGGGACTTTGTCTACCTCGTCTCCGCTATAAAGACTGAGAAGAACATCACTCCAGAGCATCATTCACTCACTCTTCAGACGAAGAACTACTCTTGCCAATCGCAAGATCATTGGCCTAAGAAGGCAATTACTGGGCCTTGTCAGGGAACACTAGGAAGACTATAAAGCACCATCCCAGAGCTGTTCTACGAGGCAGATGCATGGACGTGGTTGTATTAAATCCAATATTCGCGTGATCTTCGGTCCCATTTGCGTTGACAGACTTTGGAGGAAGAGATTGAACAGCGAACTTAACGAGTTGTACTGGAACCTGGTCTATGTCGTGCAAATGGCTAGTGTACGTAGAGCAAATGAACTGAGGGACTACCCAGTGTCAGCCTTAGATGACACCCTCAAGTGGAAAACGATCTCGTCCGACTTGGAGTGACCGCGCTAACTAGAAAGGCTTTTTGATTGAGGCGTATGTAGGTCAACCTCGGACGGAAGCATCACCCAACTATGTATGGAGGGAGACCTGTCATCCGCAAGCGAAGGAAGTCGAAGAAAAATACATTAAAGTCAAACTGAATAGACTAGAATGCGCAGTGAGTGTTCAGTGCCTGCCCTTCTAAGTCTTTCACAGAAAGGAGAGATTCTAGGAGATACTAGGAGACACAGTGAACATGAGGAAACAGAAATTACCTCTGTTGCCATTATTCGGTCCGAATTGCCAACGGATTTTGACGTTTTGGAGATAATACGAGACCTGGATTGGAGTATCAGTAAGAAATGTCAAAAAACTGAACTTGGTCCCCTTGTTCTGATTCTCCCTGGTTTCGATGGTGAGTTTCCATGAAGAATCGTGAAACCCATCAAACACATATCTTCCCAGCTGGTGGACTTGACTAGCTGCTGGATTTGCATAAAGTTGAGCTCCCATACTACTTTAAGTGGCCTTGGGCATCCAGCCGGTGGTCTACAAGACCCATAACTTACGTCACACGGCGTCCGTCTACCTAACCTCCGCCCAGACTAACGACGATGGATGGTTTAATCGACATCCATGCATGTGGGTGGATATGGAAATACCGATTCGAATACATCCCAAAACGGATTAAGAAACAAACCTTCCACAAGGAATTCTTCCACACAAATATTCGCGTTAAATTATCAATACGTGTGTGATACGAGTGCGACATGCCGCGCATTTCGATGATGTGTACCCTCATCATCCCCACGCTGACGCTGACAGAGGCGACGACAACTACGGATTCCACGTATGTATACTGAAATCCAATACCGTTCTCATGGTTCAGTTTTCATATCTCCTTTATGTTCCTCACCTTCTACACATCGATTTTGTGAGTAGAGTGCCCCCATGGTTCGACTTAAAGATGATAGCGACTGATGGCTCTCTAACACAGATGCATATGGTTACCTTAACCTTGAACTTGCTATGGTCTATTCTAGAGCAAACACCTTTTGTTATATAAAAAAAAAAAAAAAACCAAAACGAATCCGGAATCCATTTACATTTCTTTTTTCAAAAAACGGGTAGCCTTCCTTTGTTATGAAACTGCGATTGAAAGCCAGAGATACTCTCGAATGGGGACACGCATAATCGGAGAAAAGAGCAAAACCAATTACCTAGAGGTGAGAACAATGGGAGATTCATATAAATGGGTGAGGTGCTCCTTGAAAAGGGGTGCACAACCGTAGCGAAGCAATGAGAGGGTTCATCTTCCGAAAATTTAAGTGTAAATATCTGATCAGCTGCTTTGTTTGAAAGACACACATTATGGGATTCTTTAGAGGTGATCTCATCTCAAAAAGGGTTGACGTAGGTCCTGAGTCGAGTCGAGTCGAGGTAAAAGTGTCAGATAGACTCCTTAAGTATGGTTTATTGGATTTGTATTTGAATGATGTGCTCAAAAGGGAAATGCGTTAAACCGAAGTGTAAATAGAAGGATATTTATCAAATCCCCGAGAATACACTGAGAACGGATTGCAAATTTGATGCTACAGGCAAAAAGATACGACATTCGGCAGTAGATACAGCAATAATTAGCAATGCAATGCTCGGCATACTAATCGCTTTGTGACCCGATTCCTGTGTGTTACTAGAAATCGTTTGGGTTAAGTTTTTTAGCACACATCACGGATTTTAGCACCATTTAAACATGCAAGCCATTTCCATTTCGAAAAGGGTTTGGTTTCACTGACTTACATTAGCTAGAAAGTGCCTGACTTTCACTTGAGGGAGTTTCTACTTGTACTCCCCATATATTGAATATGGATGGACTGATTTATGGGGAATTAGTTGGGTGACCTATGCAGACTAGATGGCACCTAGTTGTGCACAAAGGTTGGCAGAATTAATGCAAGTAACCGTAGGACCAAGGTAAAATTTTAACTGCGGTTTTGAGTGACATTCTGCATGAACGCAGAACAGACAACTTTGACTAGTCACACGATGTTGTGCTCTGGAAGTATGTGCATACATATATCACCGAAGTATCGAAGAAAGTGATATAAGACAATGGACTTCGAACTCAAGAGAAGATACAGAGAAACAGACGAAGATTTCTGGCATATTGTACATAGGTTTGAAGCCTCGGTATCCTTATTACATGATTGATGTCCAAACTAATTGGTAAATATAGACTATACAATGCTGCGTGGCAATGCTGCATTTTTGCTGAGATCTGTTTCGTTTTGGGATGTTACATCCAAAATGTCATTAGATTAGTTTTTTGATAAAAACGGGAATAAAAAGTAGGCGTGGCTACATGTAATGTATGGATGAATTGTAGACAATTTAAATATCTAAATAATTGGTCTTAATAAAATTTTTCGATTTCATGTAAAATAGTGAACTTATGAACAAGTGAACGTGGCAGTGAGAGGTACTGATCTTTCTCGTCCGTCTAGCCTAAGAACTGACATAGACGATATCTCAGAGAAATATATTGTACCTGTTCAGTACATTGATTAGTCTATAGATAGACAGATAGACACTATTTCAAAAGACTGCTTTATCCATTTTTGTATAACAAATACATGTGTAGATACGACTCCTATGTAGTTAAAGCTCCTTCCCGTTTCATAGCAAACACAAATAAATCGGCATTTGGTAATGCGATGCGTCCACCAGCGCTAGTAACATACTAGTTCAACTGTTGGGTCTAAGAAGGCTAGCTGCAAATGTGTTCTTTTAATAGACATACTACCATAATATAGGTTCCGGAGAAGCCAATAGCCTCAAGTATCTCCCGGGCATATTCTACCTCAAGAAACTTGAAAAAAGTACGGAAACCGATTGAAAAGCATAGCCGAAGATCTACCAACTAGAACCTCTATTCTCTTCGTACGAAGTTTAGTTTTAACCAAACAAACAACCTTATATCTAGAAGTCGTGAGGGAGACTATATGAAGCAGTTCAGTGATATCCTACACACTTTGTTAGGAGCAGCCTCACAAGATCGACGCCCTAAGATCTGGTGGCCACTTCGTACAACATCTAGTCGAATCATAATTCTGTTCAGTGAGTGGTTTCTAGGAGGTATAAGCTGGATCCCAGAATACTGCCTTGCTACTACTACCAACTATGCACTTAGTCTCTAACTATTTACTCAAGTAAGAAAGACTTGCTAATAAGATTGTATATCGTATGATGGATTTTGGTACTCTTTTATAAAGTGGGCGTGGCTGTTCAAAATGGAGAGACCTATGTACGCCTATAGGTACATAATTTGTACAAGCAACGTACCCCCATAAACTCCATATTTTTCATAATTTGTGGATATTTCTTCAGAAAATAGAGTATTCACGATACTAGGACTCATGATCAACATCTGAACAAAGGTTATCCGAAAAACCTCTGAACGTCTAAATAAACTGATCCCACTATCAGCAGCAGGGATGTCAATCACAGATTTATTGAAAAAAAGAGCATTTTCTCTAGAAACGCCCTTACTGCATACCGAAAGCCACAAAGTCTGTTGGAGCAAATGTCAGACCCACCAGCATGAACTAGACACCACTTAAAAACCTATTTAACTCAATGTCATGATCAATCACAATGGACGCAGGTCAGTTGCCTGTTCGAGATCACTTTCATTTTGCACGAACTTCTTCTAAAATAGGGGGCCTAATATTTTGAAAAACAAATTGTTTTAGAATAATCTTAAGGAAGCACCTTGTGTTGTTGGATTTTAAAACCCTGTCTTCACTTTAAAACTTTCGATTCGATGGCCCATTTAACATCCCTGCACGCACTGGGTGGGAACCAGTTTCTCAAAAATTAACTTTAAAACTAAAAACTTCACGAAAAAATAACAAAAAGTAGAAATATTTACCTAAAGCACCAAAAAAGATTAATCCAGCTAAGATGTGGTAGAATATTTGTAGCTCCATTATGTTTAAGTTTTTTTGTTTTTAATTTATTTTATAAATTTAATTTAAAAAATAACAATTTTTTTAAGCGAACTAATTTATTCGAAATTTGTTTCACAAAATATGAACTTTTTTTGGACAATTCACTGTCGTTCACTGGTCACTCAACGTATCGCGGATCACTTAGCAATTTTGACTGACTCGATCGGCGGTTTGCAACACAAATTTATTTAAATTTTTAAGAATTTTTCGCAAACTTTTATCAGTTATCTGTGACGTAGGACCGTGACTTTTCCAACCGTTTCTTTGAATGAAGACAAAAAAAATGTAAGACTTTACAAGGAAATTCAAGAAAAAGATATTCAACTTCAAAACTCATGCGCTGTACACGATCGCTGCAACCAGTCGCCGCAAGGGAATATTTTTAAATGAATTTGGAAGCGCAGGCCATTGTTGAGGAGTGTGAGAGTGAAGTGGAAGGCCGATGGGCGAAGTGGCGAACGCGCGCAAGTGAGTCTTCCAGATTCCAGTGAGTGACAAATGAATTTTTATATGGAAGACCCGATGAGGGGCAGGAAAGAGTTGTTCCCCTTCAGTCGTTAAGAGTTCGTTGGTAATTTGAACTCTGGGTTCGGGGATGTGGTTGGACGGATTTTAGAGTTAATTGGTGAATCATCGTGGTTAAAAGTACAAGAAGTCATCAACGTACAAATATTGGATGAGTTTCAGTGAAAAGGGGTTAGTAATCCGAGGGAGGAACTTGCTAAGCAAAGCCAGCTGAGGAAAGGGAAATTTATTAAAGAGAGCAGAGAGGAAATTGTGGGCAATAGTTCGTTTAAGAGAAACTTTGGCCATAAGTGTTGCTGTGTTCTAGAATAGGAAAATTTTGTAAATAGATACATTTTTGTTTTAGTCTCGGGGATTGGGAAAAAGTATGGAGACGGTGTTAGTAAACAACTGCAGGGAATTCAAACTTAAGAAATGAGCTTAGCTATTGAGGCAGGATAGTGTAGGTAGGTAAAGATAAATAGATAGATAAATGAGACACTGGAACATCCAGTTGAGCTGGCTAGTTGAATGGAAGTATCTTTGTAGGTATCTACTGCTAATCCGTAGTGTACAAGTAAGATTCCAATATGGTGTCCCATTTTTGTGGATTTGGGCTCTACATTTGCCTGAACTGTGAGCCCTGAGTCTTAGATAAAAAGCTACAAGTATGCTAGACAAGGAGAAATATTGTATGTACATACATGACCAGATAGCAGTGATACATTTTCTAATTGCTATGTTTCAGCAGCTGTCAAAGATCCCAATGACATCCAGCTGTCAAAATATTCAGTAAGATTTGCCATTTCATCATGCATCGTGAGGTTGGTCGTCATCATGGCTTCATTGTAAAGGCAATACGTCGCACCGTGGAAAGTTTGAATTGTTGCATCAGTTGAATTGGGCATCCTCAAAAGCTCCACTCCACATACGGCCTACATCCGTATAAGATTGTGCTGACGTGAGAATGGAAGCCGTACGACCATAGACAGAGTTGTAAGTTCGCTCATTGGGCGTTGGAAATCATCTTCTTGGAGGAGGCCCATTTTTGCCGGCTATAAGCAGAATTGCCATTATTAGAGAGAACAGAATCCGCAAGTGTTCAACCAAGCATCAATGCATCCACAAAGTTTGACTGTTTGGTGCGGTTTATGGCATGGCGGCATCATCAGACCTTATTTCTTTCGAAATGTGGAAGAATACACCGTTACCGTCAAGAGTATCAGGTATAGAGTGATGTTAACCAACTTTCTGTAGCCAGAGCTCGACAACATCGCTATATCCGAGCTGTGGCTCTAAGCAGACAGCGGCGTTATGTATGCCATTCAAGCGAAGCAGTGCTCGAACGTGTGTAGGAGAAATTCGGCAGCATCATCGCGTTGGCACCATTCGATTATTTTCTCTGGGGCTACGCCAAGTCCTTAGTCTGCGCTAACAAGCCTACCACTTTGCACGAGCTCGAGGCCAACATCTGAGACGCTATTGCCGGAATTACACCACACATATTGGACGAAGTCAACAAGAGCTTCAGAAATGAAATGGATCACCAAATGAGATTTTTAAAAACAGGTTGTCTTGTCCAAGGTTTAGGGAATGTAGCATATCCCCTGAGATCTCCCGATTAGATGACAAAAAAAGTTTTTGACTGTGAAGCAGCTCAACCACAACGTTGGGTAAGGTTAGGTTTAAAGTGGCTGCTACCTATAGCCAGCACACTTAGACCAGTAATAGGTCCTTGCCTACTACGAGTCGGGAAACTAATTTAAGCTTCTAATGAAACGTAGCAGACCTCTAATGTCAGTGTTAATTAGATCAGATTGAATAAACACCAAGTTCCAGTAGTGCCACTTACCATGGTACTGATGTGCAGTCTGCTAAAAGAGTTCAAAATCTCAGAGCGATTCGAATCCAGTCTACGCCAAATCTGTTTTGTCGCTATGGGTAATCATGGTAAGTGAGTCCTATATTGCTCTGCCATCTCTAATAGAGAAGGGGGGCAGTCTAGGGCAACTTACTTTCGAATTATTAGAGAAAGATTTCAAGGATTTGATATCTGAACAGATGCGGATATCTGTAGGGGATATTACGTTTTTCTTGACCCAAAATAGAACTTTTTAATCAGCCTTTACTTTCGAATAGAATACGCTAAAATGATTAGGAAGACGGAAGGAGAATCTAAATGAGCTATAAAAGTGGATCGACTTGTGTTCTTGGAACTCATCCTCCCATAATGGTTACTCCTACATTTTGGAAAAGCTTAACTTAGGAGTAGTGTAGTCTATGTTCTCGGAAGCTGTTTTCCAATTGTTCAAAATGGAAGCTGAGAAATTGCTTTAAGACGAACAGCTGCACTACCAGCCCCTTGACAACCAAAAATGTCAATGGGTGTCACTTACTTACATAATAGGCTCCCGACCCGTGTAGAGTCTCTGCCTGAGACACGGCAGCCATCCACTCTTTCCGATCTCGGGCACGCTGCTTCCAGTTATCCAGACTAAGTGCTCTGGAATCCGCGATAGCTTCGTCCTTATAATGGAGATTCGGTTTTCCTTGTCGTCCCGAACCTGGGGGCTGTGATTCGGAAATCTTCTTTACTGGAGCAATTGCCCACTTGCTCGATGCGGCCGAGCCAGTGCAGGCGACGTGCTTTATCTTTTTGGACTACATCCACATCTTGGTACAGTTCATAGGGTTCGTAATTATATCTTCTCCTCCATTCACCCTCCTCGCATATGGGACAAAAAATTCGGCAAAGAATTTTTCTCTCGAAAGTGCTTCAAATTTTTTTCTTTCCTGCTTATTGTCCAGCAATCAGCTCCATATAGCAGAACTGGCTAGATTAATGGTTTGTAGAGCATGCCTTTCATCTTCCGAGTTAGGAGTTTTGAACCCATTTGTTACCGAAGTAGCAATGGTTTGCTGGGCTAAGTCTTCAGCCAATCTCCACTAGGGTCATTCGTGGAGTTGATATTTACTCCGAGGTAACTTAACTCCTTAACTACCTCGAAGTTACTCTTACTAACAGTGACAGGGTGTCAGGTGAAACTAATCGTCCAGAGCTGCAGAAGGTGTCGTACGGAGTGCACCACTCAAACAAAAACAAGTTCCTCGTTGGACTTTGCTCAGATGATTTCGGTTTAAGGGTTTATCTAAGGCAGCTAACCAGACAAATAGTGTAGGCCTTCTACTTACTTTGCAAACCATTGTCTGTGAATAGCGCTCAATTCGCTGACTGCAATACGCGTGGCTTGAAGCAGCTTTGCATGCCAAATTTCCCTGATTTCTATCTCGATTGTCAACCACCACTCCTTGAGGCATTTCATGACTTCTAGTAGGCATTTATGGAGCAAAATAGCCAATCACTTCCCTTTAACGAAAAAAAAAACAATCCGCAAATTTACAACCACCCTGGGAGGTGTGCCCCATTGGTATTCCACCAGCTGCCCACTGTCCCATCAAAGCGTCCCTATAAATTAATGACTTCCATCAAACTACTATTACTCATCGCCCAAACTACTTCAGCACCTCGAAACGATAGAAAAAAAACATACAAAACTACAGATGTGAATTTAAATTCTCTTATCATAGCCTGTCCGACCGGTGTACCGTCCAATTGCAAATTAACCATATTGTCCCGAATCCAATTCAACCACAACACCATGACATCAATCAGCCATCAGTGCGCCTCGTTGTTATGCTAATTCGAGTGGCGGCCTCTCTGAAGACCGACATTCAATTCCTAAAGAACAATAAAATGAAATTCTCTTCTTACCCATGTGTGCCCAAAAATTGCCAAAGGAGCCCCACAGCCGCTAGGTGGGTGCGTAACTTTTGGGAATCGTGGCACGTAGCCAGCCTGACCATTGCCGGACTGAATGTGAATTGTTAATTGTCATTAACAAGTAATCACAAGTTCACTTCGTCTGTGACAACGTGGTCCTGCTGCACGGCACGATGAGATCAGCCACTTTCTAAATAGCCCGGCCCTCGGTACTTTCTGCAAAAGGACAACACCCAGTCGCCAAATGAATGACCGAATGCAGTTGGGAATGAATGAATGAATGCGAATGCGAATGCGAATGCATTTCGCATTCCAAACACCCGAGTGACCTTTAAGTCTTTTGTTTTTGTAATTTTTTAATTAAAAAAGAAAAAAAAGAAAACAGAAGAAGAACGGGCCCATGCCGTGCCCTAGAACCCTTAATTTATGGCAGTAAAAGTTTATACTTTTCAAGGTGCATTATGGCAGTTGGATTGGAATGACCTAGAGAATGGTTTATGGCTCATTTAGGCGGTCGGAGTATTAATGCACAAAAGGGTTAATATGTGGAGTGCGTGCTGCCTGAGGTATGCGTATCGGAATTTGAATAAAACCGAAAGTCAGTGAAACTGTGCTGGTGGCCACCTTGCTGGCGTGTCTTCGGGGAAACGACTATCAATCTTTGGACATGTAACAGCCGTGGGTGCGGAAGCGAGCTTGTGGTTTCGATGTTGCCCAAGAGGTTTGAAGGACGTTGTGGTGCCAAGAATTTGTTACTGCAGTAATGCTATACCAAAGATCATTAGCAGACTATGTTGTCTTGTCATTTACAATGTTGGCTCTTAGTCAACTTTTATTGTGCCGAAGGGAAGAAAGTTCTTTATTTCATCGGCACTTCAAGTCAATTTCAACTGGAAGCTAGAGTTTTGTAAGAGGAACTCTAAACAGACAAAACTCTTTCGAGAAAAGTTGAGGAAGCTGGCCAGAACTTGTATTTAGAACTGAGACACAAACCACTAGTGGAACTGAGATATTGCTTCCACAAGTGTTTAAAGATCCATCCTCCTCTAGGTGCCTTAGTGTAATCCAGGCAATGTCTTGGCATTCACAGAGTGGGTTTGAAATATCCTCTGAGACACGTGGGTGTCAGCGAGTAGTTACTTACTTATAGGGCTGCCGAACCGTGAGGAGTTTCTGTCTGGAATACTGCACTCTACTTCCTTCAATCTCGAGCACACTACTATTAGTTGGCCAGACTAACTTCATCCTTAAATGGAGGCTCGATCTTCCTTATTGTCTGGAACATTGGACCTGTGATTCGAAGATCCTCCTTGTTTTAGCATCATGTACCATTCGCTCAATGCTGCCGAGGCAGTGTACTGTATCCTCAAACTACACCTCATACTGTTCGCGATTGTATCTCCTCCTCCATTCTCTCATTCTCTGGAAAGTGTTCACAATCTGGTTATCGTTCAGCATTTAGGTCCATATATCGTCCATATCTAGTAGTGGAACTCTCAGGATCAATGTTTTCTAGACCATCCATTCTGTCTCCCAAATTAGGAGTTTTAAATCCATTTGATTCGTCTAACTAAAGTAGCAGCGGTTTCGTAGAGAACGTCTGAGGTGTCCTTAACCACTTTGAAGTTAGTGTTCCTAACATTGAAGTTTTGTTCTATGCTGTGGACAGATCCTTCTTTGTTTGTTGACATTAAGTCGATTCTTGGTTTTGTCCTCATTCAGTCCAACTCGTTTCGACTGTTCTGCAATTGCCGTGAAAGTCTTTATAACAATGGACTAGGAGCGGCCGATGATGACCTGGAAAGATCCCGCGTTCATACAAGCCCTATGCACCATCTGTTCTAGCACAAGATTGAAGATATCACAACGCACAGCGGGACCAATTTTGTCGGGATTCCGAATTCGGTCATCGCCTTGTAAAGCTCAAGATGATGAATCCTATTGTATGCGGCTTTTAAGTCGATGAAGAGATGCTCGTTGGTCACACGCTGGAAGTTTCTAAACTCAAGAACATCAAAGAGTCTCGTGATTGAAAGAACACTCGCATGTTCTTTAGGAGAGTCGAGCAACTGGCAGCTAGCTTTAAACCCGGAATGCAGGTGTTTAAAACAAGAAAATCCAGTCAGAAGAAGAGCAGAACCCACATTTAGTCAATGTGGAAGCCATGCCCATCCTGGTTTTGAAGAGGTTGGCTCGACTGTCAAAAAGCTGAAGAATAATAAAGCCGCTGGCTCTGATGCCCAACCATCGGAGCTTTTCAAAGATGGTGGGGTAGGTGCATGCATCATCAACAAAGTGTGGGTGGATGAAGTGGATGACTGGACTATCTGGACTATATGTCCCAGAAAGACTATTCTGTGACTTACAAGAACTATCAAGGCATATCGCTCCTTACTTAATGTCCCATATAAGATCATATTCAGCGTACTGAGTGAACGTCACCTCCCAGACTAGCCTTTCCCTGGCGTAAAACTCGAAAATATTAGCATTTTCATTGACAATCAAGCGGCGGCTACCAAATCCCTCGAATCTTGCTCTTTTACTTCAAAGGTTTTTTTAAATTGACGGTTGTCTTTCCTGGAGATGTGTCAGCTATTCAAGATTGATCTATACTGTTTGTTGGACAGAGATATTGCATTAAATTGCAGGGGTGACCAGCTCGCCAGACTGGGTACGGCACACAGGATCCTGCCAAAATGGAGTACCCCTTAGTACATGCAAACTCGTGCTTTGGTTGAACGCCTCTATTAGTACCAACATTTACTACTTCCTCCTTCCTACTTGCAACACTTCAAGACATACCTATATTTGCCCTAGACTTGATCTGACACGTAGGGCGATCACAGATCTGCCACGTTATCGGTGTTCTTAGTGGACACTGTCTGATGGACTGAATCCTCCAGAAGCTATATGGATGAGAAGAAAAAAGAAACCGTTCCTCATCTGATCTGGACTTACCCAGGTCTGTCTTATAAAAAACCACTTCATCTACGAACTCCATTCTTTAACAATCTAGGCGAACTGGCATCACTAGGCATCAGGAGCCTTGTATCCGACAGAGGAATAGATGTTTCTTGTGGAAAACATTTTGTAGAGCAGAGTTTGTCCCCCTTTAAACGTAACTGACCCCATGCTGAACTTTACATACTTAGTTTTGATATGCCTTGGAAGTGGAAGTACCTTAAGGAGCGTTGACGATGGGTTTGTAGTTTCTTCCTGAAGTGCATCCTAGTCTACCTACTTTAGGGACCAAAACTGAATATCCTCCTGAGATTTATGACTTTGCAAGTATGATTCCAAGCCTTCAGACTTCTGAACTCAGCTTGTGATATATGTACGTGAGCACTTACTTGAGTTAGATACCTAAAGTATTGGGTATCCATCCAAGTGGTAGTCGCACTTGATGATTAGTCACCTAGTTGATCTAGCCCAAGCTAGCGATAGCTTTGTCTTGGAAATCCAAGTTATAGGGCTGAGAGAGTCCAGATGTCAACTAATCAATGCAGGCATTGTGGTTGCCTGTGTTTTGATAAGTACATATCTATTAGTCACGGAAACACGTGTGGTTGAATGGAACTGCAAATATTTACAAGTGGACGCATTCAACTCCGGCTGCATCATGGTGATTTCAATAAAATGTCGATATGACCTCAGCTGAACTAATGTGGTTTTCAGATACACAAAGTCATCAGACTTTTTGGAACTATCCACGTTACTCCATAGAAATCTTATGAATACTAACCGATCCAAGAGCACAAGTTGACAAGTTTTTCAAAGTAGCAAACGTTTTTGGAAAGTGATTGGTAGCCACCGAAGGAAACTGTCTCGATGAGGAATGGTTTTCTCCTCTTCTTCATCCATATATGTAGGGTCAGCAAAAATTATTCGCAAAGAGGCCTACCCTTGTGGCATGCTTGCATATAAAACAGTATCCCATGATGACGCCTATATTAGTGCCGAAGTTTAGTCTCTTGATAGAGATCACATTCTTGGAACGTTTCATATCTAGCCTTGGACATGCTCATCCGCCTAAGATTTGTACTCTTTGCGTGTAGCGATTGGTATGCCTTCTGGCAAAATAGGTAAAGTTTTTCCTATTCTGGAAAGTTGCATCCAACAAAGGTGAATATTGAACTGCTCACCCAAATCCGTGGAAGATAACCGGCAGTCTAGGGCTACCAAGGAATGAATAAAGGACAATTTGTCGTTCATCGCTATACACTTCTTGACCAAGGACGGATAGTAAATCGAAATATCGTTCAGTTCGGGGTTCTGACTCCAGTACTCGTCCAAAATAAATAACAACTCCTGGGCTCCACCTTGAGTGAACAAACGTAGTGAAACAATTCTTTCGATCCTCACACTTTTCCTGAATATGCGTTCCATACATGGACTCACTGATATAGACATCCGGACATTCCAAAGATTTGAAAGCCAAAAAGATGCGAATATCGTTAGGAGATATCACCTTTTTCTTAAGATAAGATAAGGACCCTTGAACTGCATACCCATTTTAGAGTGATCTGGAAGGGATGGTGACAGCGAAGATTGTGTAGTAAAGTGGTGGTGTTTTCAGGAGAGTTTTTGAATTTATCCAGAATGGAGGCATGTCTTAACTCTTTCCTTGGGGAGGGTAGCTTCAAGACGAACAGCTACACTTGTTGCCATTTCCTTTCTACATGTCGACGGGGTATCAGGTGAACCAAAATATCCAATCCTCCAGTGGGAGTAGAGCCCCGCTTTTGCATAGACAAGCTGTACTCTGAATCTTACTTAGAGATTCCCTTCTGTTCGATGAATGAAGGAGAAATCAGAGAGAAGAAGTGTTGCACTAGGGACTAAAGTCCAATTCCTGGCTCGAAATACTAAGGTAGAACTTACCTATATAGTACTTTGAGGTACGATTTAGTCAACATAATAAACCACAATTTAAAGCTAAACTTGAATAGAACTATAAAGTGGGATGTTTTATTGAAGGCTTTGCTAAAATCGGTAGGCAATTGCGTTGACTCTTTTAGCTTTCGGTCGATAGATCGAATTATCATTTTGGGTACCTTTCTTGAAAATGGGCCTTTTCCAGAGCATTCTGAACACAATCTGTGATACAGAGAATGGAAAGAGTTCAGTAAGTGGTTGGGCCAAATGTTTCATGCAGACAGTTTCTCATGTAGGAGAGGTAGTCGTAATTGTGTTCCAGGACATGATTGGTGAACAGTAGACTCAAGTATGAGCAAAGGAATCTGCAACAGAATAAATGAAGCTTAGGTAGTTGGTAAAGTCGAAATCAAGCGACTGTAGTTCTTGACTAAATCAGGGAGGTAATGACAAGGGGTTTTCTGCGGTACAGAAGGGTCGGCTTGCAAAAAGGCAGTTGAAAACTATATACGAAGTAAAGCATCGCTAGGGAGCTATCTAAATATATTAGAGTGTGTGTTAGGGTTAAAACTAGTGCTACAAAAGTGTGTTTAGCTTTCAGAAAATACCTGATCAGATACCTAGGTGTGATGATTGACGCTAGGTTAGCTTAGAAGGAACACCTTGAAATAACGTGAGACAAAACTGCTCGGGTGTGTACTGCCTTATCCAGAATTATGACAAACCTTGGAGGACCCAGACAACCAAGGAGACTAATTTTGTCAAGAGTGGCGCAGTCAATAATAATGTATGCGGCACCAATATGGGCAAAGGCAGTGAAAATTTAGTCCCACTCAAGAAGAGTTAATTCCGTCAACAGACTGTGCGCGCTGAGAGTATATTGCGCTTTTCGGACGATATCCGACGATGCTATATGTGTTATTGCGGGAATGCTACCAGCGGACCTATGACGCAAAAATCCAAGAACCCCTTGCTCCAGTCAAAGATATTAAGCTGGCAGAAAGACAGCGAAGCATGAGAACATGGCAGGAAAGATGGAATCAGTCAACGAAGGGAAGATGGACCCATCGACTTATACCGGATATAGATAAATGGATGGACCGGCATCACGGAGAAGCGGATTTTTATCTTACTCAGTTCTTAACCGGACACGGCTGCTTCAGAGCTTATCTAAACAGGTTTGGGCTTGATGAATCTCCAAACTGCTCAAACTGTGGAGAGGCCAGAGAGGATGCAGAGCATGTGCTCTTTCAGTGCCCACATTTTCGCTTGAGGAAATAATTGGAGAAATACCAACTCCGGAGAACATCGTAAACCATATGTTGACATCGAACGCAGTATGGAATACTGTGAAACAAACAGCAGCGGTAATCATAAAGGAACTTCGGCGGCTGGAAAGGCTCAGGGAGAGCAACCAAACCCAAATGGAAGCCCCCTCAGAACAAGAAACGTCGAACAGGTCAAGAAGAGCATAAAGTGCTAACCAGCCCCGCGAAGTAATACTTAACGGTAGTTCCGCGGGGAGAGTGGTTGAAGTGTGTAGGGTGTGGGTTAGTACGTAGGCGTATCCCTTGCTTCGAGTATTCAGGCTTGCGAATCGTGCATGCCAGTAGCCCGGGTTACTGGTATCTTTAGAAGATTACACATCCGTTGGCGCAACCAAAAAAAAAAAAAAAAGGTTTCAGAAAATAAAGTTTTATTCGAGTTTCTGTTGGAGAAATCCAGAAATGAAGAAGGGTGGTGGCAATATAATTTAGAGAGGAGATGGTATGTAATTTACTGAAACGATACAGATATCGGCATCCGAAGAAAAGGTAAGGTTGTAAGGTTGGGGCAAATGCTATAATTTAAAAATCCAGACTGATCCATATCTAACAACTAAATATCCACACTATGGCTGTGCAAGATGTGTTTGGAAATCACAGTACTCCACGCAGGGTCGTAATGGACTTACATAGATGTGTCCGTTTAGTCCTTAATGACTGGCAAAGTTTAGAGAGTCTACTTTCTTGAAGAAGGGGCAAACAATGCGCAGGTTAAGTTTGTCTGACAGGCTCTCTTCCGACCATATTCCGCTGATAAGATGATGAATGCTCCTTCCCAAGTCATTTTCCGCTGCTTTGAGCGGTTGAGAGAGTTACTGACTGGATTTGGTTATACAGTCAGTGGAAGCAATCTTGTTCAATATTCTCCTACTGTATGCTCTTTGGTTCTAATTTGTATATTTTCGTAAAGGTTTCCGTATTCCTCGCTCACGTACTGCTTATGGTCCTTCTTTTGGTCGTTGTTCGGGAACAGTTTTTGGGGATTAGCTTGCCAACATTCTACATCGAACCAGACGTTTCGTTGTGGTAGCTGATATTCAGTAGTTGATTCGGCATAGGACTACTTCCGCCCTACTAAGTCTTGATGTATCTTTACTATGTTCTGCATGGCTACCAGAGGGTAGTGGTTCAAGTCTTCGTTCGTTCCTCGCAAAGTTCAGAAATCCATTATATACGAGGTGTACCGTGCGTTGTTCTCAACATGATCAGTTTGGTTGAGAGTTGACTGAATAGGAAACTTCTATTTACTTTAGTCGTTTTGAAAATATTAGAACGCTCAGAAGGTGGCCAAGAAGATAGAAGCCCCTACGTGTGCAAGGGGATCAACTGCAAAGTCTATGAATTATGGTTGTCGGGAAGAACAGGAAATATGCACTCGTCAAGCAGCCATCAAATCTCTCGCAACCAGCATTACGGACCTAAGGCAGTGAAAGGCTCTTAACGAGGTAGCTAGTCAGTACAACCTCATCCTTTGCTGGGTACCAGGTTACTGTGACATACCGCGAAATTGTGAAGCTGACGCTTTGGCTAGAAGAGGCTTCTCTGGTTAAGATAGCATAAACGTCACCGACATCGGGGCCCCAACGTAGTAAGCTAAATACCTAATCAACGCCGTCGCAGTAAGGCTGGCCAACCGTCGATGACCAATGCCACACTGCCAGATTGCTCTGCTCAACCTTTTCTGGTCTAAGTGCATACTTATCGAGGGCCGGTCTTTATCAACCAACTAACCAACTTATCATCGCATCTGATCCATCGGTAGCAATGTCTATCCAATAAGGCTCATGGCGTCAGAACTGTTGGATATCTGTACCTAGAGTCAGAGCTTTTGAGAGAGGAATCACCGAAGGATGTTTTTTCTGTCAACAAAGTATCCACAGTAGAGTGCAACTCCCTATTAAGTGGTTACTCAGCAGGTACCTCCAGAAATTTGGAACACTTTAATTCAGTCACTCCTTATCCTAAAACACAAGTACTTAATGACTCAGTACACCGAGAACACCACCTAATTCCACCATTCTCTGGGGGCGTCAGCAAGTCGAATCTGCCCACCTTCCACGTGGTTTCCTTAAAAAAGGAAAACCTTTCCCTAATTAGAACAAACTTTTCATTTGCTCTTTGTGCAACAAAACAAATGCAACATTTAAAAATAAAAATTTTAAAAAAATTGGGTAAATGGTGTCACATGCAGACACGTTAATGCATTTGTTTTGACACACACTGTGGAGCGGACTTGCTAGGGTGGCTTGTGTATCTCCGACATACTTGTTGGTATCTAGATATGCTTTATGTGTTGCATTCTTTAGCTGACACCTTTCTCGGTTGGATTTACGACTCGGGATACAGCGAACTTATAAAATATGCATTTGTCGTCCGGAGGAAAGTTACACAGAATGTTCTCCTCCTAAACGAATGCATTATAGATGCGAGTGTGCATTAGGCACATATCCCTGCAGGGCTCTAACATGCATTAGGGGGGGGACTCTCGTTTTAATTAAGAAATGTACGACTAGTTACCAAGTTTCTTTTAATTTTTTAAGAGAACTCTTTACAAAAACCCTCCCGACGACGACGGAAGGATGGTGGCTGGAAAAGAATTAAAGACATGCACTTTGAAGAAGTGACTTCAAATGGCATGAGGATGTAGACTTTTTTTCTATGTCTGTAGGGGGAGTTGTTCATATACAGAGTTTCTTGAAAACACTGTCGAACAATGTGCTATACAAAGCCTCAACGAGCGACCACAAGTATTTTTTTTTTTTGTGAGTCAGTGGAAGCAAACGTGACTTTAGGAACCTTCTGGCCCGTGGATGTGATGAACATAAAAGATTTTATTTGTATGACTAATTTAACGCTGAACTATTCTCGAAAAGGTTGGTTGGCGATACTAGAGTTAAGCTTTATTTGCAATTCATCAGATGCATTAGTCAACCAGAAGATTTCGCTTGACCTTGCGGTTGATGTGTCCACTTAATTTTAGGAATCGACAACTTAATGGAAACATTAAAAGCTGGATTGCATTGAGTGATGAAAGTAAATGTGTACACTGGTCTGTTGTTTTAGCCTATTACTCACACGGGGCGCATTATTCACCATTTCGTGACCTACTGGTACAGATTGTACTTTTTACAAATCCCGAGTCACAAGCCGATCTAATTATAGCTCATGGTGTTGATGTTCTAAAAATGACCGTGATTTGGTCTAGGTCAGGGAACCCCAGACCACGATACGAAAATCGTACCATGGAGACTGAGTGTTGGGTGATAAACGACACATGACGTTTCATTTTGATTTGATTATGATTGTGACGTTTGCATTAAAAGAAAAATTATTTACTTTGTAGTATATTTGGTTGAGTTCGAAGGTTCAGCTTCATTACGGCCTGTGTACCTTTTGCTATAGCCTTAGCCGACAGAGAATATTTCTGTCCAACCAAAGTACCCGTTTTCGTACCATTTGGTGTCCATCCCATTCCCTTTCAACATCAGAATAGAGAAGCTCAAATCCAAACCATTTAGTATAAACCTATGTAGATCCTCTGTATCTGGCCATATTACAGTCACCTCCGGAGTTCCTCAGAGTAGCTACTTAGGTCCGCTAGCTTTCATATTGGCTATAGGTGACGTTGATTATATCATTAAAAATTGGAATATCTCCACTTACGTTGATGACATGCAAATCTTTAGACAAATATCAATCCGAGCTGACTCTTACCCTATCCAAGTGGATCTTGAGTTCTATGTTAATACTTTATATTCTCGTAAACCTTTTCTACCTGTCTCTCATATCCCCAAACTTCTTGCTTCACTCTTTGGGTGTCGTCTGTGAGAAAGAACTCAATTGTTTCTGCCACATCAGTGTCCATTCAATGCTCAGTTTCGTGAAACGCTGGCCTGAGGAATTCAGTAATCACTTTACATCACTTTTGTCGAGCCTATCCTTGAATATGCTAACGTGACATCCATTCTCCTATCCTTTTGAGCTGTTCTACGCAAGTTCATCCGTTTTGCTCTACGAGTCACTCTATCACCATCAGCCTCTAACAGGAAATATTGATTGCTCTGCACAGCTCCAAATAATTTCCCTTAACACGAACCAACGCAACCTTAGATCTATACCACACTTTTGCCTTAATTTCCACCAAATACGCTTGTAAGGACCCAATAGCAAGAATGATTAGCATGGCAAATCGAATGCATAACTACTTTGCAGCAGATTGATGCTAAGCTTCCTTTGTTTGTCACAAAGCTACCATTTTATAGCAGAATCTCACTACGAGAGGCCGTGCACCATTTGCCACCTTCAACCATCTGTCCATGAGTTGAAATTTTCCTCCAAATTTGAAATGTGAATTTCAAAGGAACATGTTCTGTTTTCTTAATACCTTTCCATACAAATCTGGGACTTAACTCTTGGGAGTATTGTCCCAACCTATGGGGGCACCGAAATGGATATAGCCAGCCACAAAGAAAAAGTAAAATCTGCATTTCGGATGCTATCCACAGTTTGGCGTAGTAATGCGATTAGCTTAACCACCAAGCTATACCTGTTCCGTTCTAACGTTGAATCCGTGGGTGACCGTCACTATCACGAGGAAGCTGCAAACGTTCGTCAAAAGTTGCCTACGATATAAAATTTTCTGTCCAAACCGTATCTCTAACGAAATACTTTATCAGAGAACGGCCCATGAACATACAGGCACATCCATACGACGAGTCGTAGTCTTTAAATTATCAAAAGGGTGACAGGTCCATAGCTAACCACGCGATGCAATCGAACGCGCTCACTCAGGATGGCAGGATACGCGGCGGTCGTGGGAGTACGTGGCGCAGAACAGTGGAAAAGGAAGCCCCGAAAGAGTTTGGCAGAACTGAAACACATTTCACATAGACGTCCTAGAACCCACAAGGCGATACAGAACATAAGTAAGAAGTAAGTAAGGGCTTAACCCCTTCCAAGTTGTTGCATGATTAGCACTGAAATAGGTTCTTTCCACTTAAAACAAAAATGAAACGCCATCGAACCTTTGTAACAGTTTAAGGATTAGCTTTATATTTTCTAAACTTAACTTTCCCAAACATCATACAATATTTTTCATCTCTTTGATTACATTACAAACTAATATATACAAATAAAATTTCAATGATTTCTGCCTTCTTTCTAGGTTCCCTTCAATTGCAAATTACATATCGAATTCTATTAAATCTTAAACGAAACAAAAGAACTATTTTCCTTATACACAAAAACAGATAAAACTAAGTAGGTATATAATTCATTTTCGCCATTTGATTATTAACCCTAAAACATAAAAACTATTTAAAGAAAAATGTAATAAATACTGACTTGATAAATGTAATTACAAAAAGAAAAGAGCTAATTGAATATGTAAATATATTGTACAGGACATTATTTATGATTGGTTTTTTTTAATTTATTGGCCATCGAGAAGGTATATGTGTATTTGTTTAAACATTAATTTAAAGTATAGTTACTAAGTCGAAAGATTTTTTGGCTTCGCCTTGAAAACGCACTCGTTTTGTTGCTCATAATCTTGTTTTTGTTTCGTGAAAAGGTACATGTTTTTGATTAAATTGTTTCAAAAATACATTTTTTTTTTAAATTTACTAAGACTTACGTAATTTAATTACAAGGAGTTGAGGGAAGGGTTTCAAAAAATTATGTAAATATGGAGTTTCTGTAGGTACATTCATTTTATTTTTAAATCTTCAAAACTACTCGCACTATCCTCTTTGTTTTAGTTTTCTTTCTTTTCTATATGCTAAATAATTTTCTATAATATACATTGTTTGTTTTTTTTTAAATAAAATATTATTTTAAGTTTGAGGCACATATTTCAAGGTTTATTTGTTACATTATTTGTTTAATTTTTCTTTTAATGTAAGACAAGGGAAACGGAAAAGATATTGCGTGGGGTTTTAGGAAATGGAACAACGCACCTACAGAATGTCTTCCAAGGCTCAGTGAAAGCTGCAAGGATTTGTTTGAATTAAGGACACAAAGGAGGGGATTGCTGATCAACGCTCCTAACAAAGGTTTCACCAAAGCTTCTTACTCAAACATGTGCTGTGGTTGGTGTATCTTCCTTAGTGCATCAGAATAATGGTTTGTAAAAAATTGCTTGAGTTTGAAACATCCTTTCTTCAGAAGAATGCTGCAGACCGTCGCTATCTCTACATCTTTCTATAACAGAAAAAGTCGAAGCAGCAATTCCTAAGCAAAAAATGCTTAAGATATCAAGGTACACATCGTTCTACCAACCTTTCCTTACATACATTGTTCGACTTCGCGAATAAGCCCATTTCAGAGAACATTTTCAATACTTGGACTCCATGGGAAATTGGATATACCAAAATGGCATGTGGGTGGAATTTTAGTCGCAAACGTTGTAGCCCTGAATACTCGAATAAGATTGGATTTTACTTTCACAATGCTCATGGTAAAAAGTGAGAGTTGCAGGGGTCAAGTAGAGCTAAAGCTGGGTAAGAGTTCTCAATCCAAGAACGTAACACACTGAATAAGGTATTTGTTAACGAAGCATAGAGTACATACTCAATGAAACTGTGAGACACTGTCTTGAAATAGATTAATCTAAAATAGTTTCATGTATTGCAGCAACAAGCTTTCTTTATTTAGGAATAATCGGTTCTAACTTAAAGGAACTTCTATAGATATAAGATGCCAACTAGCCCGGCTCTCCTGTTTGAACTGAAAAATATCAGTTGCTTAAGTGGCAACCGAATGCAGTCAAGTAGAGCGGACATACATATGTAGGGAGCTATGGAAAGGAAAAGAAAAATGTAATTACTGGAGGAAAGAATATACCCTTCAATGAACTTAAAGGGTAAATCTATCCGGACTGGGGTTTAAACAGAAACAGAGCTTCACCCAGGATATCACACATAAGTCAGAGTAGCTACATTCAGGCTTACATCAACTCAAGTGGATGAAATGAGGCAAATTTACTGAGTCAACAGAAATCGATAATGAAATAATAGTCAATTGGTTAAACTGAATTATAAAATAAAAGCACCATGTACCCAAGATGTGCCTGTAAACCAACACAGTTTACGACAATTTATATTGAAAAGTGAAATATTCACGAACTACAGTTCTCACATGTTTTAGTGGAAGATAGCGAAGAGGTTTCTTGGATTTATAAACCTCTTTGGTATTCCCTATCCCAAGGGTAAAGGAATAATCGATCATGAGGGGCAGCCATGAGATGAAGTTAAGATGAACATGAAGTACTTAGACCCATGGAATTCTTTTGGGCTCCGTTTAATATATATTTGAAGTCAATAGGAGTCATATCTGTACGGTTGATGAACTACACTATCATCTTTTTATTTCCGTATCAAAGATCCTATCACACGATACATGAATATTGAACCCCAACCGTCCTCACGATCGTTCCTTAAAGAGTGTACTTCATTAGTGCTTTTTAAAATGATTGGTATGCTGTATACTATCTGAGAAGGCCAACTTCTTCTGGTGAAGACTAAGAAACAACCAACAAGCAGGGAGGTTCCACTTTGTGATTCTGTGCCATTACTGAGTGGTTTATTGAAACAGACACTCTTTAGTCGTCAATGATAAAATGTATGTGGGTTGCAAATACCACTAAATGGCCAGAAGATGCAACCAACTATGCTGCAAATAATAGATTGGTATGGAAGGCATATGTGACTAGTTTTTCATCGGAACCCCACAATCATCAGCAAAGTTGAGTTAAGTCATTCAAATAACAAAAGGGTAATCGTATTTCCAGTAAGACATGCTTTCATTTAAAAAGTACATAAACTTAACATAAAATAAAATAAAAAACCGAAATAAAATATTATACGTTTGAGCGGAATAATAGGCAGTGAAATGTATTCAAATGAAAACGTGATCTTCCATAATAATTTAACTTAAGTTTAAACAGCGTACAGGATCCCATTACTGTCCACACAATTACTTTTCCATTCGTTAGTTTACAATTCTCACAAGGGGAGTCGATTATTCGAAATTTTAATTTACATTTAGTTACATAAATTTTTCATTCATAAAAAAAAAAATACAATATAACTAAGTATCGGTACTGATCGTCTACTAACATAAAACTAAGCAGTAACATATAGTTTTATAATCAGTAATGCAAAAGCGTTCATAACGATTACTTCCGTCGGTTATTGCCATCGATTCAAAAGTAATGCATTACTTTGTACAAGCAAATGACAAGATTTAGTAAAACATTACTAGGCAATGCATTACCTTATAATCTAGGAAATTACATATGTGTTCGGACAATATACAATCGTTTTTTTTTTTGTTTAAAATAAACCACACACAAATGTAAGTATACGTTTAGCTCCGTCATATCTATATGTATATACGCATCCCCATAATTAATTACTAGATATAAGTATGCTTTGGTCTCTATATTAAATATTAATTAAATCATAAAATAAAAATACTCTTTCTCTCGAAATTATTAATTTAAATAAAATTAATACGAATCTATAGAAATTAATATCTATCGTCTGCGGATTAGAGAATGGGCATTGTATTTGGATTTTTTTTTGTAGATTTGCTTAAATATTTCTTTTTTTTTGTTAAGTTTTGTGCAACAAATACTAATTTGTTTTTTTTTTTTTGTTTTTTGTGTTTGAGACTTTCATTCCTTGCAATTTGATTGTTTGTTTAAGTAATATACATAAATAGTCAATAGTATACATATAAAGTTATTCATATTCCAAGTGGGTTTTATAAATTCATAACAAATGGCACAAAAGGTTTGCAAAGGGTTAACAGACTTAGGCATATAACAAATGATGGCACCAGCGTTAATCGAGTGGAACTTGAAGGTTTATCGGACTTGGTAATCATACTGGAACCGATACTAGCGACTGCGATCTCTTGCGGAATGCTGTTGTCCATGTCATCTGTGGAAAATGAAAAGGTATTTGAGTTATATGGATTTGTAAGGGATGTTGTAGTGAAATGGTTACCTTCATCATTGGAGTCTTCGATTTTGAAGTCATGCTGGGCGGAGAACTTCGACCAACCGACGGTATTTTTTGTCTTAACGCGTGCATGCCAGAAACCAGGAACTAAGACGATTTGATGGAGTAATTTCCAAACACCAGTGTGCTCGGGATGTTTGCTAGTGTTGATGATACTCTCGGAGCTCCATGTGAAGGTCTGTAACATGAGAATTGCATGGAAAAAAGTTATAGTACATAAAAGTTACGATGGGTGTGGCATACTAAATATAATACATTTTGGTAGACAGTTTGTAATTGAATCGAGGTAGACCCTATAAAGTATTTCCATTCATCATCAGTATCAAAAAGGAAGACTATTGAGCCAGTCCCGTCCGTCTGTCGCCAGTTTTTGGGCCTTAAAATTTGAGCTAAGTTTTTGAGAAAGAGAAACCCTTTCATAACTTCACTATTTTGCTTGAAAGCGAAACATTTAGGTACTTTAATTGTCTACAATTTATCCATAGATCATGTATAGCCACGCCTCTTATTGGGGGGCGTTTTCATTTTTAATAAATGTAGTTTTAAGGATATTTTGCAGGTATCATCCACAAATGTTTGAAGATATCGCATGTAACTCAACAAAATCCACTTTGTGGAAGCTAAAGAAAAAGTAGGATAGGGTATCATGCTAGACGTTTGTCTTGAATTGTAGGAACTTTAAGCGCATATATGCTTGTACCTACAATTTCATAATTCAAATTAAATCAAGTTCTTATTGCGTACTCCCTCAAAAGTGGGCGTGGCTTCTCATAATGCAGATATTTTGATTTCCAGTAAAAGTATCAAATTTTTGAGCTCTAAACTCATTTGATGTACCTATCCTTGAATACTGAAAACTTAGATATGCAGAGGAACTCAAATCCAAAGCTATGGGAAAAACGTAAGCACACTGTTCCTAAACTTTGATCAAACAAGGGTCATCTCAGTGGAGTCTTAGCATCGTTGTTCTTGAGCACCGTTTAGTTGAGTTCATTTGGAAATCCTTTGGGCCCGTGATTTGTCCTTAACTCCTGAAAAAGTGTATTTGTACAAGACTTATGCTACACTGAAGGAGAGCTAAAGCGATCTGTATTCCTAAAACAAGAAAACTATTCATCTTTACTGAAGGACCTTGGAAATTTGATAGTCGACATGAAACTTAAGCGATTACATACTAAACCTCAGAGGGTATGGATATCAAATGAGTCTTTGAGGCGCTTAAAAGAACGGAAATCACGGCTTGGTCAAGCTCGTGTAGGCTAGCTATAAGGACGGACAAGGAAACAGTCTCTGTGTAACAGATGATCGATGGCTGATGCTGAGAGTAGAGAGTATTAATTATTGATCTCAAACAGGGATGATCTAGCTAGCTGTTCAAGAATTCTTTTGCATACAAAACTAAACTAAAGTCAAGGTTCCAATTTAGGTGATGTTCTGGTCACTCTTCTGCTCTTTACTTGGAGTTGGTAACAGATATTGTAGACAAGACATATGGGGTCATATGGAGCCGTGTTGACTCTTCCACTATCCGACTGAGATTGGAGTTAATCTTCGGGTGTTATCGACTGTAATGTAAGTGCCGATGGTTCGTCTATTGGAAAATATCTATAGTTGGACAGATGGCGACACATTCGAAGCAACTAGTGATCCTTTGAAGGTACGATGAAGGCAGTACACAAACTTGGTTAAACCGAGTATCACAATCAATATGACGTCGAGTACTTACCCCATCGATTTTATAGTCCATAATAGCTTCAGACAAAGGCTGTTCACTCCTAACCAGCCAATACAGTGTGACTTTCCTTCCCTCGATTTTCATATCTTCGAATTGGGCATTTTCGGGTTCGTAGATCAAATGTATCTTAACTTCGTTCGAACCAATTGCGTTCTGAAAGAAAAAAAAAAAAGAAATTTTAGGCCCTGCTTCCATAAGTTTTAAGAATTGAAGGCCATACCTTAATTTCGCATTCGTATTCACCCAAGTCGGTTGCTGCGACATCCTTAACAATCAAAATCGTGCGGTTCTTACCCTTATGTGTGGTGCTCTTCACCGAATACTTATCCGAGAAGCTTTCCAAATATTGTCCACTCCTCTTCCATTGAGCCACAGCAATGGGCACCGCTTTGTAGTCACAATAAAGTTCAGCTTTACCTCCAGCTCCGCTGTTCACATGATGTCGATGAGTCGATACTTTTGGTGCATAGTGCACGTCGATAGTCACCGAACCATGTAGGGGATCCTTAGAACCATCATCTCCCAGACACTGATACATGCCTGCGTGTTCAGCGTCAAAGTATCCAATGATAAGTTTCCCATTCTCTACCTTGATATCAAAGTTTTCAGCTCGTTCACCCTGAGAATGGAGAAGGTTAGACTTACAGTGGAACAGTAGACTCAGGTCATACGTACATTCAACGACCACTTGATAGTGGAGTTATTATTGCCGAAGGTCTTGCACTCAAGGGTATGACTTTCACCCTGACGAACTGTTACAGTCTTCTCGGTAACATCCCGACCGTCGGAGTAAATCGCTAGCCTGCCACCAATGGCCAGGTTTATGTGGAGTTTTATCTGCTCGGGCAGCACAGTGCAGTAGTAATCATCGGCATCGGATTCTTGGACATTGAAGATTCGGATAGAGTTGTTCTTTAAAGCCTCGATGTTTGGGAGTAGGGATATTTGACCGTTGACTACCAGATTTGTTTTCTTATACCACATGACCACGTTCTTCACTGTAATGGGATAGGGATTAAAACTTTGGTTAGGAAAAATCTAAAGAATGGTCTAGCTTACGTTGGAAGTTCCGAACGTCACAGTTGAGGGTGACATTCTCTCCGAAGTTCGCCTTAACACTCAGTTCGGAGGTTTCAAAGTACGGCGGATCACTGTGGATGGAGTTACTTTCAATATTTGCTAGACTATCCCCTGCTTCGGACTTGTCATCGTAGGTCTCGTAGTTGTAGTCATCATCGTCCGCATAGTCGTCGTTTCCTGCATCTGTTATATCTGTTGTCGTGGGCTTACAGTGCGCTGGAAATAGGAAAAGAAAGAGAAGTGTCTTAGAATATGGCTTATAATTCCCCTATGTAGGGTGGTTCTGAAAATTCTATAAAATGCCAGGGCATAACTCGTAAGCCACAACTTTCCTTTCTATTAGTATGTAGTGTATCACGGCAATGGCAATATTTTGTCCTATAAACGAAGATTCTCAGCCTGCCCTAGCAAGTTCATCTGCCGATTCTTTGCCTACAATGCTTTGTTGATCAGAGACCCATAGAGTCCATTTAATTGGACGACAGCGCTTTAAGTGCTGCTTGGCTATATGAAAAGATATGTATCCTACCGCCCTTGGTAGCTACACTAAAGCTTAGCTTAGTGCAGATTTCAAAGGCTTAGAGTTCAGTGTTGAAAACTGTGGGACATATTCCCATAGATTTTGGCTTTGGGTCTAAAGAAACTAGCTCCAACTCTCAAGTCCATTTTCGAACTAACCGTGAACCATACCAGAGGATTCAGTGTGATTCTCTGACTATAATGTCGGCAATGATAGCCTAAATAGTCTTAAATTCCAAGACAGGCAATCATCTGAAGCTTAGTTACCCTTCCAAGTCATCAGGATAACCAACGGCGATGTACCCTGATCTCTGTAGATCGACAAGAAGATTGACAATGACTAGTGACCACTGAAGGCGCGAAAGGACACCTTCTTGGGGGCAGCCTTTAACAGCGATCATAGACACCTCTAACACTCCTCCAGAGGAAGAACTAATAATTTGGTCGAATCATCGATACCTCTGCTCTGATAGCAGAGTTATTGAATGCCCCCTCAATGTCCAGGAAGGCACACAGAGCTATTTCCTTGGAACGAGAAGTTGCTGCACCCTCGATTGATTTAAATTTCCTATAGACAAACTGGATCAAGTGCAGAGGGATGGACAAATTTAGTCGGCTTCTAACGTGAACCTCGATAAGTCTCTCCAAAATTTTGGGAACAAATGATGTTAGACTTATATGTCTATAGGATTTAGGCAGCCCATTAGGCCTATTGCCTGTTTTCGGTATAAAGATTACATTTACCTGTCTCCAGGCTATCGGTATGTAACCAATTGTTGCGGCTGGTAGGTTTAGGTCAATTGTTTTCTGTAGAAGCGCTGGAAAAAGACCTTCCTCACTGGGGGCTTTAAATGCCTTGAAGAAGCCTACAGCCTATTTAACCTTATTCGAACTGCAGACCTTTCCAGATAAACTGCTACCCCTACTAGCACGGACCCTATAGGCCAGATGCATGCGGATACGTGTGGTATGCATGGTTAGACAAACTTGAGAAAGGAACCTGAAATAAGGTTCTTAGTGTATCCATACAGCCTGACGTGTGGGTTTGTTAGCATTAAACAGAGTTAAGTTTGGCAAGCTAGCTAGTCGTACGTTTACTCAGACTGCTTTTTGGAACACACCTGTGGTGATAGAAAGGTCCTCTGTGGACTCGATAAACGTAACAAGCACAAGTTATAGAGAATGAGTCCAGTCCATGGACTTGGCATCGTATCAGAAGCTGGACGGATGTGGCAGTTTGGTTGTGCTTATGCTCAGACAGGTCGTCTTTGTGAGACACATTCCAATTTTCAACAAAGTTGCAGATAAATGAATCGGCGATTGTAAGGCCAAGTACCTCTTCACGAATCGCATTCAAGATGGAAAGTTTAAAAAGGTTAAATCCTTCTTTAAAATATCTACATGCCTGTTGATGCCAATATTGCCCCACAACTTAAGATGCGTATTGGGATCGCAACCTTCAGTGAGGTGGAGGTTCCATTTTTGGTAGTATCGTATCAGTTCCTGGACCTCTATGGGCTGTAAGTTGGGAAAATATGCCAAAGATAAAGGCTTTGGTTCATCTAGAAATCTTAGTTTCCGAATCCTCGTTTCGTCCAGCAACCCCATGAGATGCCATGGGAGCACTGCCCCGTGCGCAAAGTTATTGCCCTGTTTGCATGTGTTTTCAAGTCGAAAGCGTCATTCAGTTTTTATTATGAAAAAGGTTTGCTGACCCGAGGATCCGCAAGTCATCATCATAAAAATCGTCAGTCAATTACTATACTTTGTCAGGCGGACTTATTTTTACGGCATTCGTGTGGGCGTTTATTTGAAAGCAAAAGTTCAAAAATCTCAACAGAAACACTTAATTTATGGAGCCTGGTTCACGTCGTCGGTTTGCTCTCACACTGTGCGATCGGTATTAGGCACTAACAGTCAACAGGAGATCAACATATGGTGTTTTGATCGATTCTCATTCTGATTCAGATCTGTATCTGTATCTACGTATCAAAAGATACACAATATCTCCCCGCGTGACATTAGAATTCTGACCTCGTTATTTCATAATTGATTTTTTTTTCTTCTCTTTTATCTGAAAAATCATATCTTGAATAAATTTTCCCGCGAAAGTAAAGGGGAACCAAAGAACAGATCTCCCCACATGGGTACGCGCCGCTTGTGACATGTTCATGATCCCGAATAACGCGTCCATTACCAGGAAAACAACAGAAACAACAAGTCCAATGCACGATGGAAGACAAAAAAACAAAAACGTGACGAACAGCGCTACTCAATTAATTGGGAAAAGTCTGGATTCACTTGCGCCTTGGGGGCACACATATGTGCTTTAGAATGCAACATGTGTCGTGAGGTGACTTTCATAAAAAAAAACAAGGAACACGATGGTATTCCATGAGGCTTAATGTTATTTATTTACCAAAAAATGGGACAACGGTCTTATGTACTTATCTACAAAGTACAAACGCCAGATACAAGTAGCTCTCACTTAGAAAAAATGATGGATTCGTTGGTTTAGTGCTGACATTTGAAAGAAAACCGACTTTTTGTTGGTACTACTTGTACAATGTTATGACGAACGGTATGACGAACCTTTCAACGTACTTTAGTCAGCGGGCCGATTGAGTGTAATCTTGCAAGCTTTGTAAGCTTGAGGAGTTCAATATCCAATCAATGCTGTCATATGTACTAAGATATACCTAATTCGATTCGAAGTATGTTCAAAAACCTTTCAACCTCAACCGACTGGAAGGAGCGAGATAAGGACCGATTTGTAGCGCCACCTACATAAGTAAGCTAAGTGTGTACGGAACCTAGGCTCTAGCCTTTGAGAACGCTACCAGTCATGGTATCATGACGCTAGACCTCAGTTCAAATCTGTTTATTGAACTAGTTCTTTCAGTTCATTTAGTTCAGTTCAGCTCACTGTCGTATAAAGTCATACCACATGTCAACGACGTAGCTATAGGCACTTCAGGAAAATCTCCCTAAACCCTAAGAGATCTAATGAACTTACGCTAAATATAAAAGCTGATAGCAAAAAGACGTTGGGAGAACCCCAAGAAAGAATTGGACTAATGGCAGGGTCACAAGCCCGAATAATATCTCGATTTTCACCGACGGGTCAAAAACAGACGAGAGAGTAGGCTCTGATAAATATATATCAGAACCAGCCAGCTCTCTGAGACTTCCAAAGCACGGCAGTGTGTTCCAAGCGGAAGTACAATAGCAGGAACGGAACGAGAAGTTGATGGGCATCTATGTATATTGAGAGTCAAGTCGCAATAAAGGCTATCTCATCCACAATCGTCAAATCAAAATTGGTTAAAAGATGTCGTGAAACACGCACAGCTCTCGGTAAACCATGACGTCTCACTACTTTGGGTCCGAACTGGTGGATGAATTAGCAAGAAAGGGGTCCGAACAGGACCTGATAATGGTCGACACATGTGTTCTACCATCCCTAGCTCTTGTTAAACACAACATAGAAAGAACCTTCGCGAGACTGGCTAACGAGAGATAGAACTCACTCCTGTACCGACACAAATGTAGTGAAATGTACTTTTCACTTCCTCTGCGAATGCCCAAGCCTATGCGGAACTAGAAAGACGAAGACCTGGGCGACCTATCAGGACAGCCACCATCAACCATTCAGAAATTTATAACAATTTAGGGGAGTTCAGGGAAACCATATACCTGAAGCTAAAAACCAACTTTTGTATTTGTGTTCAAGTAAACCCACGACAGGGACTCACAACGGATCCACCAGTGATCCGAAATGTTGGCCGCAGATATGGCCACCCCGTTCTACCTACCATATTCGCCCAAAAATTAATAAATGCTCTTCACTTAGAACCTTGCAACATTAGAAATCTCGGAATTCAGCCTCACAGATAAAGAAAAATACTAAGGTCTATGCCTTGAAAGTGTAATCCTCTGGAAACAGAATATACAAGATCGAACTAAGAAACCAGAAATCGCCATTTCCATCTGCAAAAAGGCTAACATTCCTAAATGGGGACTTCAACCTAGAGTAGTCCCCTGGTTGTTCTCGTCTGGTGGCCTACACTTGAAATAAAGGGCAACATAATCTTCATTGAATGAGTACAACGATGTGCATCACAAGGGCTCTCAGGTCAACTCCCACTGCCGCCTTAGAGACCTTTCTACACATTTTTGGCATTGATATCAGTGGCCAGATAGACAAATTGCCCATCTTGCAGAACTTAGCTCACTTGTTACAGCTCTATTTTGGACTAGTTCATTCATGGAGTGCACAAGCCTGCATGACACCCAGTAGTACAGATTACTTATCCCCGTGTAATGACTTCAACATTATAATCCCAGACCGATCAGTATGGAATAGTGGTACCTACCATTTTAAATCACGTAGGAATCGGAATACACACAGAATGATCCAAAACTTCGGAAGGTACAGGAATGGGAGTATTCTCCGAAGCACCGATGCTTAATGCAGCCCTCCAAAATCGAAAGGATGTGTCGCTTATTCGTGAAGGAGCCCGCAGACTCTCCGTATACCCGATAGATGGTACGTCTATCGTCCTGTGCTTAGACAATCAGTCAGCGATCAAAGCTCTGAAAACGTCAACAACTCTGCGCTGGGTCTTGGGACACAAAAATATTCCAGGGACCGAAAACTGGAAGAAAAGAAAAGCTTGGGTAGGAAGAAGCTCTCAGCTCACGAAAATCGAGGAGTCTCCTAATACAAACCAAACCCGATATTTGAACAATAAAGACAAGCAACTGGGTGCAGGTTTCAAATCCGGAGGACATATTTTTTGTAATAATGGAAGAAATCTAGGCATAAATGTACCGGAAATTGTAAGCCTATGTAAGCCTTGTAAGCGCCAACTACACGGTACATGCAACTAGATGGTACATACATCCCTGGAAAATGTTGCACATAGAAACCTTTTCAGCGTACTGTTCTGCGACACGTTTAACGGAACGTACTAGTATTGCTTCAGGCCCGGCAAATCTCCACCAAATCTTCAAGCCCAAACAAGTCCTGGAACTTGGACAGACAACTGAGATGCATTAGCTCCAATCCAAAGGTATAGGTTAAGCAAAGTAAACCAACGTTTGTTTGCCGCAATGATGTAGTCCGCAAACTGGTTGCTTATGACCCGAACAGTGTAGGTTTGAGTCCAGATGGGGAACAACAGCACAGGCACCAAACCACCTCTGCTTCAAAACGTCAATTTTGGGAAAGTTAAGGAGAACTCATGCTCTACAGAAAGTTCTTTCTTATTGTTATAGCCATAAACGAACGCCGAACGATCAGCAGGAGAGAGAAACATTTCCTGTGCTCCTTCGAAGATTCAGCAGCGAACTCTGCACCAAAATGGATGGATTCGAAGTAGATGGACAACAACGGTCCAATCAAGAGAGTTTTCAAGGCTCTTAACAACATGGAAGATGGATCCTTCATTACAAAGATCGAGCCAACGATCTGCTAGCTACATACAGGTCGAAACTCCGTACTTTATAGTTTTATCTATAAGTCGCATTCAGAGACTTTCTTGCTGTGCCATCACGGAACTGGCGTGTGGGGTTTTCACAGACTAAGTGGATAGATAGCTCCATCTATCTCGCCAAGGTTCTTAGAGTGGCATTCGCTCTTCAAACCTCTTTTCCGCAACTTCCCAACTGCTTCCACACTGTGTACTCAAAGATAACCTCAACAAATTGTTTATTTCATTAATTTTGACTTCGAAACGTAACCTTTAGTAGCTTTTGGCCCACGCTACATGTACCTGTCTTGTCCAAACAAAACCGATGATTTATTTAAATACAATGACATTTCCATTAGCCATTATTAATGTTTATCATCAAAACAAACAAGAAGCTTAACCTTGAATAATTATAATACCTCACGGATGCCACCTCTTCTGCACCCGAGCTGTTCAACTCCAAATACCGAAAGCAGGAAAAAACTTTGGCCATAATGATCTCATAAAAACAACTCGAACTTTTCAAATTGTTTAACACTAACCGCGTCTGACACTTGGCTAATGGAATCGCATTTATGGAATCACCCGTTTAGCCGGTGCTGTACCTCCATATTAAGGAAGGCTTAATGAAGTTGTCGATTTGATTCGCGCTGATGGAATTAACTTCGAATTAAGGATTACGGCCTGAATTTGGAAAATTCTCTCACACGTTCGAAAATAGAAAATGTTAATTACTGCCCCATCGTCATCCGTTAAATGCATGGATGGCATGGAGGAATTCCATTTCGTTTTGGTTTTTTTGCTGAGAGATACTTCGGTCGTGTACAGTGATTGTGGACACAATCCGAGTGCGCTTCGCAAAGCGATGTGTAATTGCTTGCGTTCAGCCAAACATGGAGAGACAAGGCAACCTCGTCTTCTCTTCCGTATAAGTGACAAAGAATTGTGGAGTCGGTGGGTTGGCCTGGCATTGGCATGATGGTTGCCTTTTTTGGAGGCAGCTTCCCTACTTCTGTTGGAGTTTTTTTTGTTTTTTTGTTGAATTGCTTCTCTCCTAACGAAGCTGAAATCCTTGTGAAACAGCGAAAGAACATGAATTCAATCGTTTGTGTCCAGGGAGACGACAACGACAACGACGGCGATGGCGACGACGTTCGGTACCATTGGCACGATGGAAGGCCGACATTCACATTTTGTTGTAACAAATTCCGCAGCACTTTACCGAGAAGCTACGAGTATCTACATACATACGTATGTATGTACATCAGCTGATTGCGGAGTGGGTTCTGTTTTATATGCCATATCTCATAGGGTATGGTGACAGATTAACATGCTATGACCTTCGGATACTTTATGAAAGTTTAATCATCTTAAGTTGTTCTACGAGGAGGTGATGAAGTACTTGTGAGCATTGATGGATCTTTGCTTCGATTTGAAAAGAGAGTATGACACTGGACCTCTTTACTAAGTAAGTAGCATAAAGCGTCCTACGCCTCCGACCAATGTGGATGTCGAAAAGCAACCAAATCGGACACAGTACCACCATGAGCCTTCCGACTACCTCACTCTTTCCTCGAATTCAGTGTCAAAAATGGACAAATACTGGCTCACAAACATTCTCAGAGGAATCTTCAGTCGCTCGGTCCATAAAACTTCCCAACCATGCAAGTAAGTTCCAAACGGAACGAAATCCCTGAGGCCTGATGGCACGTATCCACTCTACACAACAGCAAGCATATAAACACCTACAACGACCAAACGGTCATCAAATCAATCACCTCATCACCAAACTGGTCGAGAAGTGTAAAGAGAAACTCAAGCCCTTCACCTCAAGGCACAGCATCACACACTGCTGCTTTCTAATGCATATCGGATTCCGAGGGAATGAAGTCATACCTGAGTTACTAGAAAAGGCCCTAAAAGCAAACTACTTGCTCCTAACGCCCATAAGTCTTCTCATGTCTTTCACCATATGGCCAACAGAAGGTTTAGTACACTCACCAATCTCAATAAACTTTCTCGTAGTTATCCTTACATATCATGAACACTGAGCAAAGGAGACACAACCCTCTTCGTCAAACTTCTGATGGAACTTGCTATTTCTTGAGAACTATGTGAATGTCTTTAGCCCGAACGTGAGATATCCTACCCTATAGAGGGGCTCAAATTTCAGAAGATAAAGACAAGAAGAGCAAAGGTCCAGAAGATGGTTGGGTTGAAGTTAGGGTGGCTATCTGCTCAAATGTCCAGACAAGCTTAGCCTACCTAACTTTGGATACCTAAGACTAATTTAATTAGTCGAAGCTTCTAGTAAGATGAAGAAGGTTCCTAAATGGAGCAGTCTTTTAGAACAGACCTGAGCAAGTCTGCAGAAGTCATTTGAAAAGAGTCCTAGACGTAATATGTAGCTAGGTAAACCGTAGATTTGTCTCAAAACGTGGAAAGTAGATAGATGGTCGGAGAAGACACCACAACCCACTCTTCATCACTCAGGAACCAGAGACAATATAGCAATCAGTCTTTCTAGTATTTCCAATGGATAGGCTCTTCCGTTGGAGATCTTTTGGATACATATGCGAGTTTTTCCTTTAGTAATGAAAACAACTTCTATTTTAGAAGCTCAGTAAAACCGGTACCATTTGGCTCTGGGAACTTGTCTGATTTGAAACTGGGAATGACGCAAAGGATATTGTCTGGAAACATTTAACAGAAGGAATCAGGCACAACATGTCCATTGTACTAAGTACTAGGGAGCAAGTTCCAGCCATACCCATTTTCCCAATATAACTCCAACTTCCTCGACTTCCGGGGTAAACCGATGCATATCAGTGATGAGAAGCTTACTGTATAAGTACTCACCACATCAGCATCGAAGATTTCGCAATCGATTCGAACAAAAGCAGAAGTATCTACACAAAGACAGTGATGTGTCTCTAAAATCCTATCACACTTAAATGCTTGGCAAAAGGAAAGTGTTCCGTAAGAACGTCAATAAGTTGTCTACAATCCTTTCTGTTGAATGACAGCAGGAATATGGGAGCAAACGTATGTATACTTGGATAGCCGTGTTTTACTCATTTGTGTTCGTAGGAAACTCACTCGTCAATGGAGACTGTGGCCCAGAAAGCAGAAAGTTCCGGCCATAAGAAATCATCCTCTGACTTACCTCGTACTTACCAATCTCATCGGAGATCTTATATACCAATCCCAATGTGACTTGGGACACAGACAAGAGGAAAAGAGTTTTTGCATTCCCAAATTATTTTGGAACGAATCGCAGGGTTAGGCAAAGCCTCAGGCCCAGCTTCACTATCGCTACAAACGCAGATACTTCGGCCTCGACATTTATTTTCTTAACAATATAATCGGCTGCTATCATAGATATCTGACGAAGACATTACCTCCAGACCCTTTACTAGTTTCAAAGCCACCCGTAAAGATTTGAGTACAAACTCTGGCCACAGCCAGCCCCGAATGCATAGCAAGTCGACTCAACATTTGCACAGAAGCCGAAGTTTCCTTCTGAAATAGGCCATGATAAAACTATCAAGGTATATCAAGAAGGGCATCTAGAGCAGAACCAGGCTTACTCGGAAAAGATCTCGAGCATAGCCTCGTGTTCTTGCTAACAGCAATGAGGGCACCTTGTCTTCGTCACTACAAGATATTTCGATTCATCGGAGAGCTGAATAGTGACGACCACAATCTTCGTTCTTGTGAAGAGAATGACCTGAGTTGGCAAAGGATTGACCAGAAGTCCATACCTAGGGGACAAACATACCATTCATCAGTCATGTCTAAGACCAACTTGTAACGACAATCTGCCGACATGATCCGACAGAAAATGCATCAACATAATTCATTGAATGTATACAAAACAGAGTAATCTACCCTGCAGCATAGCAATCCATAAAGAACGCCACCTAGCGGAAAGTCTCTGATAACACCTGCCACAATATGGCGGACTTAGACCGAAACTATAACCAACGCTTAATTCACTAGGATTGCCATCGTACACAATGGCAATGTCTCATCTATTAGAATATTTTCAAAACACAAGTCTGCCTCTTTTGGGAACTTGAACCAACCTACCTAGAGTCTCGATCTTTGCACAAAAACCGTTATAGGTAGCATATGTCAAGAGGCGAATAAGTTTCTTACATTCCTTTGGGCTGAGTGACAAAGTGTCTCCAGTTCTGAACTGACAATCTGAACATGGTCAGTATCCTTGGCAGAAAACCACATGCCCAGCCTAAAGCCACATACATAGGGTACACGGAATAAGGCCTGCCCAAGCTCAAGGCTGTCTGCATGTGTTTTTTTCTCTTAATTTCTTTCCTGATTTTATTATTGTCCACCAGGTTCGAGATGAATGAATATAACTTGCCGAACGCTGTTCTCAATCTTGTGGTCGCATCTGTCCCGATAAAACCACACCATACGCATTACGTTCTGCCCTCCTCCTTCTGGTGGCATCATTAACTTCTACTACATAGCTGGTGGTGGCGATACCATTGAAGTTATACATCTGGTTGGCTGGTAGTGTGTTGTGTACTGAGGAAGGTGCCTTGAATGCCATCGCCATTTAAGAGGACTTTTTCCCAAGCAGCCCCAAGTGCAATGTACCAGTTCAACGGACGGTGGACTTTAGAGGAATCCTGTTTCTTTTTTTTCTCATCTTTTGCGCTGTGTGTTCATTTACGACTAGCTCTGTGGATGGCATTTTAAATCTAATGGGATCGATAGAACTTGCTTGTCCGCAAAGTATTTCATTCAACTTTTGACGTGTGGTGGTGGGGGCTTCTTGTTCTCCTTTGGAACATGGCTTGGAATTCATTAAGGAGCCTTGGTGGAACAAGTAAATATAAATTTTGACTCGTAATGGACTGTAAGTGCGTAAATGTTGGAGTTTTATTACGAGTTGGTAGTTTGTTTGGATTGGAACTGGTTGGAGGTGTTAGGTGACAAAATATTGCGATGCATCCGATAACTGATGTGACAGTAGTTTATAGTCGAAATGTGTTACTTGAGTAAGTTTCTCACGGGAACTTGGTCTATCAGCATGTTATAGTGCACCAGATGGCTCTCTAAGCAAATGTAGGCCTCTGCAATGTCACCAAACCACAACCCTTTGTGCCGTCAGAAGTATCTAAGGATCTCTTGCTAATGCCTCCTACGAATCAATGTATGTCAGGCTCAGGAGCTGATTCTTTGAAAGTTTTAAGGCAAGAAAAAACTACTAAGGCTATGAACTATTGTATTTCGAGTTCAAAACTGAAATATCCTCTCGTAGGGACTTGTCTTAATTGTTCCACCTTAGGCGAACGTCTGACAAACATTCGAAAGTATAATATTCATGAAAAAACTTCTCAAATCTCTTATTACGCTTCGGACATGCCTTTGGGACAGTAGGGCCCTTCCATATGTGTAAGGGATATAATACCCTCAACACGAATGGTTGTGGGAAGCCTGGGTCCCATAAACCTGATGCGCCAAAACTCGTGAGTCCCCTGTTTTCTCTCGAATACTGTTCGCTACAACATATTTCAGTTCTCTTCACCTCATTCACAGAAACCTAGGCTTCTTCCTCAACCATTCTCCCTGAAGTTAGCTTAGGGCGATCCACACTTCTTCCATCTTGGGTTAGTGGATTCTAGTCGCACATTCAGCACCATAAGCTTTGACCAATCCATTGCCATTTTCTTCGTCTCATTGTGATGTCGATTGGTTCCTGGCCCGTTCTCATGAAGAGCTGTTTGTTTGAGATACAGCTCGAACAGAATGTCCCTAAGATGGTGCGTTGACATCTTATACGTGACAGCTGCAGTCAAGCGGTCTCTTCTTTTGTAGCCTCTGTGGTTGAACTGGTCTAAGTGTGGAGACCAATTATACATAGGTACCAGGGGTCTATTTTGACGGAGACGATGAATCTATGATCATCAAGAATCATGTCAGCAAGACCAACTACAGATCGGAAAATGAGTTAACGTGTCATATTTCAAGACGGATCTGTCCTAATGTGTATCATCAATGTAGGCTCGAATTGGTTGCGATCGAGCGAATACAGATCGACTACGTAATCGGTGACTTCATTGGCCAATGCTTTTAAAGACAATTGAGGTGATGGACTGCAAGTACATACTAGGACCTCTTGGAGATCTATAATTCTAATTTTGTTAAAGAAGTTGCCTACTAGCTGATACCAAGTTCATAAGTGGAGCTTAGGTTTGTTTGGGTTTCGAAGGAGGTGAGATCAGAAGATGACCAAGAAGGTAACCCTAGACCATAAGAAGGAGAAGACATCAAAACCTTCCCCTGCGAAGGAATGCCTTGACCGGCGGTACCGCAGGGGGAATCAGGCAGGGTTGGGTGGGGGGTGTTTTAGCCACGTAAACATGCAGGAGCATGGAGTCTGGAGGAACTCATAGCACGGGCTACTGAGTATCCATAAAGGATTTCACCCCTCCAGCGCATCAAAAAAAAAAAAACATCAGAAGATGAAGTACAGCCTTTAAGGAATTGTTTGAGCCTAGTTCAAACCGTGGGGAGATATTTACATAAAATATGTTTGAGTATCCTCAACCAAGTCATAGTCCCCACATGACCAATTGGCTAGGTGATCGTAGCTCTCATAGGTCATAACTGTGACTAGTTCGCCAGGAGTTGCAATATCAGGTACGTCTTCTTGTCCTTACTATTGCCAGCTAGCTGTAACACAAGGGTTTCTAGAACAGCCTGGCAATTTGTTAAAATGGTTAAGTGTGATCATCAGAGAGATGCACAGAGTTCAATAGCGAACTCATGACCATCTTTTGTCATAAGTTTCAAGCCTCGAATACAAGTTGTACATCTCACTTTCATTGCAAAGGCCCAAGCTTATGCAGAACTAGTAAAGCGGCCCTCCGTTAATACAAAATCGAAGTCCTGAGCCACCTATGAGGAAAGCTACCATTATAATGAGTCCTGAAATTTAAAAGAGCCTTGGGGTGATTTAGCCAACTTTTGTCTTTGTGTTCAGGTAAACAGGAACTCACAATAGATCCACTAGTGATCCGACTGCTGACCACCCCGTTCTACCTACCTATTGCTTGAAATGCTTGGACACTGTGTGTAAAGGTATGCGCTGACTCTTTTGAAGGTTATGCGATGTATTGATCAAACGATTTCTCCATCCACCATTACTCCAACGTCTATGGTGTTCATCAGGACTATACAGGGTCTCGCCAAATTTCTCCTTCACAACCTCGAGCGTTGGGTCGCTTCTATGGCATGTAGCGTCGTCTTGTTGGAACCACAACTTGGTTGCACTCTGGCCACAAAATGTCGGTTAACATCGCTCTATACCTGAGACCTTTGACAGTAAAGGTGTCTCCTTCCTCATTTCGAAAGAAATGATGATGCCGCCATGCCTTAAACCACACCAAACTCGTGCCTCGTCCGAGAAGCTGATTTTTTGGCCAAATCCGGATCTCCAGCCAAGATTTCCAGTCGCCAATTAGCAAACTCACGGCGTTGTCTATGGAAGTCCGGATTCAACTCTTGCAGCAGCACACTGACGACTCACTTCACGCCGAAATATACGAAATTCCGCACATTCGCCAAGCGTGAGCGATGCATGATGGATTGGCAAACCTCACTGAATATTTTGACAGCTAGATGTCATTGGTAACTTTGACAGCTGCTGCCAAACATGAGAATTGGAAAAAGTATCAAATGCTGCCTGGTCACCCTATACCACAGTTTGCAGATACAGCCTTGAACAAAATCCAAACTCAATCCTTCTGAGATGGTTGTACATTATTGAAAAGCCCACGGGACTACCTTGAGATACTTCCTAATTAGAATATACTCACAGTCGTTACGTGCAAATTTTCTAAGCTCTCCCCCCTCCCCAGACAAGCATCTTCATCTCGTATAAAGTAACAAATTAATGGGATTGGTGCTTTTTCATTTCACATTGTGTCACCAACCAAACAAAAAAAAACTCCAACCCATAATCATAAAGCCCCAAGACAGCTGAATGTAATATTGTCGTAACATAATCCCAGTACTTTTCTCCTCAAAACACATCCAAGGTGTTCCTAAATCCCATTCACGTCTTCCCAGCCCAGGTAAGCATGTATCTGCCTTCCTTCAAGCCGCCGCCGCCGGCCGCCGCAAGAGACACCTTCATAACATTTTATGATGGATGTGACATAGGGATGTTCTCACATACACATCTACGTCATCTTGAAGCGTTAAACACTATCCGTTTTTGTTTTTGTTTTTTGATTTATGCCATCATCACCACGTAGCCGCAAAAAGGATTGATGCTGGAATCCACTTAACCCAATTACCAAAGCCACCCACCACAGCACCTGGGCTTACGTCAAAACAAATCAAATGTATCTCTGAACAGTGAATCGTCGTCGTAGCCGTACTCCTACATCAGAATGCGGTTCGCATTACATTTGCTTCGCGCGAGAAATGAGATACAAAAATCCGATCCGGAATTCTATAATCAACACGAAGATACACCGGCTGGAGGGGGAAGGGGAAGGGAAATGAGGAAAAAGTAAAGCGTTCTAGGAAAGAACGTGTGTTCCCAGCTCACTATCCTGGGCAATGGCAGTGTCAGCATCAGCATCAGCATCAGCATCCCCCCCAAATAGATAGACGTACTGTACAGCCACCGAGGTGGCATCATATGTGAGCTGTGTATCCGAATACACACTGGGAAGACGACAGAAGTTTTGTTATGTAAATCGGCGCCAAATTGGCGGCTGCATAGTTCCACCATGACTCATGATGGCAGGGGCAACCTAAGCTGGATTTCGGTTAGTCGGTATGTATACATAATATGTGAGGATAGATATTTGGAATTTATCATGATACGCTCTGCCCCGGCATCCTTGTTCTGTGCCGGCATGAAGGCCAAATATCTGCTCCAGTGGATGCTGAGAGGGGGTTGGTTTTTTTTTCAAGCAGATGCTTGAGAGTAACTCACCACATTCGAGTTTAGATACATGTATCCCAAGTCATGTTGCATGTGATTGCTTCGGGAAATGGAAACCGCCAGCAATCTCTTGCGGTCTGCCATTAGATCACCGTGCAGGTGTTAAGTGGCATTCTTGCATAGTGGATGCAATTGGGGCGAAAATACCATCGGTGAGTAAGTGAGATGCGATTGACTGGACCAGCTTGGTAAGTGAACTTTTATGCTGGTAAACTGGCTGATGGTATTTTAAGTGGTGGTTACGCTATCTGCATGCACTTGGATCGTGATGAAGTGATCATCGGGTAATTGGTATGCAAACAAAGATACAATGAAGTGGGGTTGCAGTAGGACTATAGATGGCTCTTTGATATCTACATTTGTCTCTTCTGTGACTAGGACATTTCAAGACATTCTGCCGCACAGCAGTGAGGATTGACGCAATACCTCGAGACCGAGGATGAATCTTAGACCGAAAATCGACTTCCAAAATGCAGTTGAAAGAGTCTTCATCAACTTTGCCTCTTAGAGATTTAATTTGAAGTCAGAAGAACTATAAAAGTCGTGCTGTGTAGCGCTGGGAAACGCACTCGGTACTCTTTTAAAAGACAGACACGAAGTCATGTTGTTTCAATCCCGAATTGGGAAACATCTGCTGCTGGTGTACAAGTTCCCAGTCGGAGACTCCTGTCCTGGATTTTTATAAAAGACATTCAAAGCACCTGATGAACAAGTGATATGTGCTGACTTTTAGAGCAATACGACGGCCATGAGTATGAAACGAAATCTTTAAAAACTTCTTCCACCTGGGAGCATGTTGTGTACACATTTAAGCCAAAATTGATACCCGTATGGAAACTCGATGCTTAATAGCCGCAGGGTACTACTTTGTCTTGGTAAAGGAACTCCATTCACAATCCCTGAGGAGAGGATCAAAATGTCTGCTCTAAAGGAACGTCGCCATACAAATACAGTGAAATCTCCCATTGTGGACACCTTTCTTGGGCGGATACCTCACTACAACGGACATATGTATGTATGCTCCTTAACAGGCTTTTCAAATTGCATACATTTCACGTTCCCTTGAACGGACATCTCCCTAGGGCGGAGAAGGATATGGACACCTTCGTTGCCTACCTAAGAGAAGATACTTTGCGAATAGTATGCTCTTTCGACGACTTTGTGTCTCTACCATTTACATCGAACAAATGGTTGACAATATTTCGGCTAAGGACTAGAGTAAAGTTCGAGAAAGGCAAGGAAGATCACAAGACCATGGATCCTAGCAACATGATTATCATCCACTGGACCTGCATCGTTGTACTAAAGGGTTTTTCAATAGAGACATAACAATTTTGTATTTCAATACAAACGCACCCGTAAACTTTTTTTGTGAGGTGTCAATGTCAAACCGTCAGTCAAGCTTTAAATTTTTATCCAAATGAAGCAATGTTTAGAAATCATCGAATTCTGAGTCGGTAGTCGCAATCTTAAGAGCGCTAACTGCAATTTTTCGTTGTAACAATCGTGCCACCAGTCAGGCTGTACGTGCTATAGTGGACATATTTGTAGTCAACAACGTACCGGTCGAGGGACCAAAAATATCCCAACTGGAAGTGCATCAGTTTAAAATGTGTCAAATCAGACGATTCTACAGGAACAAGGAATTTTTTAGTTCACATTGTGGCGAATTTTGGGTAAAGGTCTTGGTCTACACTCTTTCAAGATCAAATTAACTTAGGAACTGAGGCGCCCTGTCTCTTCAGGTAGATACTATAGAGTATCACAAGGCACCTTCCTCTTGATGCGTCCCTGCTGAACGGGGACAACCACCCAACACAAATCAACCCGAAGCCTCTTAATCAATGGAAGACTCTATTGCATCCTCAAAAAGTGCCCGTGTGGTGTGGGTTTCCTATCGGATTTCCTCTGACTGGATTACCATGTTACGATTGGAACATTATTTGAACCAGAAGTGATAGACTTGACATCAGTGATATGTGGTCCCAATGGTGCCACATGCCACACAGTTGGTCAAACAATTAATCAGTTGAAGGGGAAGTTCGGTAAACGGCCATCTTACGCCGTAGGATCTCTTTTTTAAAAAAATACGTTAAGTTGTTAGTTTATGCCAACAAGTCAACCACATTAGAGGATCTCACGAACAATATCGAACGCGAATTGCCAACGTTCCGGCTGATATGTGACGAAAAGTGGTGGAAAATCGACTCCAAAGAATCGATCGCTGCAAATCTTCTAGCGGTGATTATATGAACAAGATCGAATATTGTCCTCAAATTGAACATGTGTATAGTACACCTGGAATGAATTTTAGTTCGATTTTTCAATTATTCTGATTATTATTAAAACACAAAGTTGTTATGTCCTTATTGAAAAAGGTTTTATGTACAACAAATGGATGACAATAGTTCAGCCCCAACTAGCTAAGCACAGATTCGAGAAAAGAACGGAAGGCCACATCATCATGGATCTTAGAACCCATAGATGTAACATGAGTGTCATCCAATGGACCTGGATCGTCCTACTACACCCTACATACATCGAGAGCGACTAGGCCGAAACATTGGATAAATAGATGACGTTCTGCTTGACCTCCACGCCACCCTAATGGCGATTCAGCGAAGACTTACCCCAGGAAACCGCTGCTACTTCTCCTAATTTGGAGGACGTATTGCATGTTTTTTTATTGAACCTGCTATATGAAGCTGAGTGCTGGACGATAAGCAGGAGAGCAGAGCACATTGTGAGCACTTTCGGGAGAACAACTTCATCGAATTTTCGGTCTCGTATGCGAGGAGGGAACAACTGGGCAACAACTGGAAGCAATGTGCCCGGGATCGAAGAGAGTGAAAGGCTGACATGTCTCAGGCAGAGACTTTCACGGGTCGGGAGCCCGATAAGTAAGTAAGTAGTTCGGGATGGCGCCGCGGAGCAAGTGGTTCCAGGTGCAATTCCCAGACACACTAAAAAATTATCCCTCCCGTCGCTAGCATCTGACAACCGTCCGAGTGCTATGAGACCCTTTTGTTCGTCTGAAGTATATAATAGGATCAGGAACTGGAATGGTTGTGTAAAACTAGATCCTTGGTCCTCTATGGACCAGTTGCGTCAAATACTTGTATTTGCAAGTTTGGGAGGAGTTGCTAGATAAACAGACTTTTGACAGTGAGTGCCACTGCGTTGAAGTATTACGTCAGTACGTCATACGTCAGAACCTACTCTGTATTTAACGACGGACGATACTTTTGGAACTAGATCCATTCTTGTCTTTGCATGGTAGATGCCACAATGCCTCAGCTTCATCCAACATATGAACATCCACGTGCCAGCTAAGAGAATCGTTTTTCAGTTTTTGCTGCCAAGGCTTGTGGAAAGCAGGATAGACTATTGCCAGAAGGTCTGCCTCTCAACCAGAAGCAGTGGTGTATGTATGTACGTCTAGGATAAACCCAAAATTGGTACAAATTTAGAACACTCTCTCTATGTAGATACTGAGTCTAGTTCTTGATGCTCTGAGCGAGAGTTAAGTGGCTTGATCGTCTGTACCATGGATAAGGTTCCAGATGACAAGGAGGGAATATCGTTGATGACACAGAGCTAGTACTTCAGGGATGGAATGCTGTGTTATCTTAGGCAGACACCCCTCATTGGGACTACGGAAAGCAGTTAAATGCTTTTGTTCTGTTTACAGGTCCCCGGGGACTTGAAAGCAAATGCTATGTAGTTCCAAAAGCTCACAGCTTGCCATTAAGCCAACACATGTTATCGCGATACTTTTCCATGTTCATAGCTGTTTCTGAAATCAATCGGATGCACCCATGTGCTCGTATCAATTTCAAAAAGCGACGCCCACCATTTGAACTTGAATTCATTAAGGCGTTTCAAAGGGAACAACAAAATCCCTAGAAGAAACCTAATTGAACTATGTACACATAAATAAACACCACATCGCATTAGATACGAAAAAAAAACTCGACTACCATCAGGTCCGGATTGTTTTGGGTCTAATTTTAAACTTCCTCGGCCTCCGGCCAAAAATAAATTCCAACTAATCCTCTAGGCATAGGCCCATCTATACGATGTGCATTGCAACGAATACAAATATCTAACACCACATGGATGCATCATACCCTGATCGGTTCGGTGATTGATTAACTTTGATCTGTCTGCACGATAAAGCCCCAATAAAACCATTCCACAACTCTTTCCCTCGCTTCATTCCATTTGCCCTTTTGCCCTACAATTAGCCATCCATGGATACATGAAAGGAAAAGGAGAAACACGAAATGAATTGGTGGTCACCTTATGCGGGTTTTTTCTTGTTATTTTCGGGATAAGAAACAACCGAATTCGATTCGAGTCAAGAGTGAAAAAGTATCTCGACTGGCACCATGCGTATCCGTGAGGCATTACGTATTCGTCTGTGCGCCCATTGAAGGGTCATTGCCTTCATGTGTGTGCAGTAATTACGTATCATGTAGAGAAACAGAGTGAAAGAATAAATATTGGGGAAAAAGCCCTTCGAATTCGATTGGGAAGAGTCTTTCGAGTTTCCGCCATGGGATGCCCACCATCAGCAACATCTGTTGTTGCTGCAGCAAGGGGAAACTCCCCATTTTTGTTCGGGAATATCTGCAATGGACTTGATTGAGAGTACAAACATGTTTTTTGTTTTGTTTTTTGAATATTTACTTGGGGAAGTACAATCTAATTCTATTCTTGAACTTGGCTAGCACCACGAGAAACAGCTGCACTTAACGTTGCGCCTGGCTTGCAGCGTTGATGGGAACTGCACTGGAATGTACCTTCTACATGGAGTGAAACATTGGTTGGTCATTTGCATATGAGTTGGGAGCTTTAGGATAAGAATACCCGAGTAACAAGTTTCGATTCTATTCCACTTTGTTCAGGCACTCGATAGGAGTAAGAGGTGTTCGGGCATCCCGAACCAAAGAGGCATTCCTCAAATAACTGAAGTCCTGCCATGCCATAGGTTGTTAACCTTGCTAATGCCAAGTCATTTAAAGAAAAAAAAACTGTATGACAGTCTTAGCATACCAAACAGCCGTCATAGCTAATTTTATGGACCTAATCCGGTCAAAGTACTACTCGTATCTACCACGAATGGTCTTCCACTACTGATGGAACGATGTCTTTAAATATTCTGTTCACAGAACGATGTAATGAATTAAGAATTCAATTAAAAGTGTAACTGAAAATTCTCTCTATACACACTGGCAGCAGTAGACTGGTAGTCGGTACTGAGAATTTGGAAACGCCACTTGAACAGACTATTAAACGGCTATGACGCCTGAGCTTCAATTATAGGTAGAATGCCTTATTTTCACTGGACGATGACTACCAATACATTTGTTTGTGTCCACCCAAGGTCAGTAAACTGCAGTTCCGTCCGTCATGTGGGCACATAGCAGCTAGCCTGTATGAAATAGAGATACAACAGACCTCAACGACATAGACCTTCAATCTAGAAGGGTCGGTGGTTAATTCGTCGATGACAGAACACCAAAAACACCGAGACAAGGTGGTAAGTCTGTCCAAAGAAATTGCAGTGAGTCACAGTGTGTCAACGGCTATATACGACATCAGTGCGCCATCTTTTGTGTCGGTAGGTAAACATTGAATAACTTTGACATTTGTCAACCGATTGACTTAAAGAGACATGTTTTTAAAATGTCAGTTGAATACAATTGTAACCACGAATTGGTTCGTACCGAAACAATGTGTCGAAATAGTGATGCTGCACATTGCAAATAGTCGTTCAGTTGTGTTAACTCAACGTGCCAACAAGGACTGTCTGACTACTCTATTCGTCGTTTAGTGTCGAATTTTGTTAAGCACGGGATAGTGGAAGATCGCCGACATGCCATCCATCAACGCCCAAGTCGTTCCAATGAACTGGTTGAGGGTGTTGCCGAGAACCCGCATGTCTCATATCGTCACCACGCTCAACATTTTGGCGTCAATGGAACCACCTACATTTGTTTCCGTATAAAGTGCAATCGAGTCAAGGAATATTGCCGACAGAGTGTCGCTTAGAATATGGCCAAACAGTCGCTCGGATGGTTGAGACTGAACCTGATTGTTGGAAGCAAATTTTGATGAAGCAACGAGGCCCATTTCGCAATTTCTGACGCCGCATTTGGGGGCAGAGAATCCACACGAGATCCATGAAACACCATTGCATGACCAAAACGTGACTGTTTTTGGCCGGCATTTTCGTCAAACCATCATTGGGCCATTTTTCTGGATAGGAGGCAAATCAGTCGATGCGAATCGATATCGATGGATGTTGGCTCGTCATGTCTACCCACAAATGTGTGAATGAGGTCTTAACGGTAACTAACGGTGTCAATAAATTACGAGATTGATTGGCCACCTAGATCTCCAGTTTTGACCCCTCCGGACTTCTTTTTGTGAGGTTATTCGAAAAGCAATACGTACGCCAGTAAGCCTCAGACCAGTCACGACCTTTGGACATGAAAGATGGAGCACCCCTCAGACTCAGTCCCGGCAATTTATACTTAAGGAATACGCTGTACACTTCCTGTGTCAGTGAACAAAGCTCTCTAGTAAAGACTTCTCGGTAAAGCCGAAGATTCAAAAGGTCAGACTTTTGGTGTACCTAGTGACCCACTTTTGGCTTTGGCGTACCTCGGTCAAGAATGGAATAAATCGCCAAAATATCAAATTTTCGAGCTAATTGCCCCCTGTACTATGGTATTGACTGTCCCATGGTACCAATACCAGCAGTCAGTTTCCTACTTCATCCAAACACTGTTACCACTGAATCTTGTGGTATCAAGCTTTCAGATTGAATTTCAGAAATGACGACTTATAATGGTCTGTAAGTTAGAGGCAAGGATCTTCTCTGATTCCCTCAACATTTTCATAGCTTACCAGCTCCCTGACTCATGTAGCGTATTTCAGGCAGAAGTTCTCGCTGTGCGAATAACTACAATCTTTAACACCATAGCCATCCTCAATTACACCTAAGCAGCTATCAAGGCTATTGTCTCGGTCACTAGGTCCTCGAAACTAGAGAGCAGAGAAGAGATTCTTCCGCTGGCTCGATGCATCGGTCTAAAATCAGTTTCCTTTGAGTAAGCGGATCGTTGCTGAGAAGGTGAACATTCAGTAGAGTAAAATCTTTGCGCAATATCTACTAAAAGCTGATAGTATGTGGCAGGAGGTGCGGATCTGTGTGATATCCACGGAGTCGTGACTCATATACCACTGGCATAAGGCACAAGGACTACTGCATAGAAACCGGACAGTTATTGCTAGAGTTCTGGCAATTAGTACTGGCTTCTGGCCCATCAGGGTTCATGTGGCCAGAATAAGTATTGTGGTAGCTGCAATATCCCTATTTAAGTACCCACCTCTAAACCTACATATCCCCACATGCAGTCATAAGTGAATCAGCTGCGCCTGAAAACCGTCTCTATGCCTAACAGCCTAAGAGCTGTACCCTGGGTATAAGGCGTTGTATGCAGAGGTGGTTTAAGTGGATTATAGTCCCCCACTCATGCTTTCAATGTTTTCTACCAAACAGGATCAGACAGCGCACACTAGGCAAACCCTTCTTTGACAACCTAACAGAGTTAAAGGGAACTAGAATTGAAGACATCACAGTTTTCTCAATCAATCAATAATGATCAGTTAACACCATTCTCATTCGGTAGGTCACAAGAGTCTTGGTGTTAAAATGGTGTTTTCGGGCTTTCCGGCACAACGACGTCTACCTACCTAGCTTATCCATAGGTATTGGTGGTGTTACGCCTCCCATAATGTCTCTGGTCCTTCTTGTATTAAGCATAGTCTATTGAGATTCTGAACTATATCAGATCCTGTGACGTAAGACTCTAAGCGGGGCTTGACTAAGTAGATGTCAATATTTCTGTCAGATTTTGATCTCATCTCTGTAAATTTCCAACCCCTGCTTCTAGGACACTGTATGCACACAAACATATCAAGTGGACTTAGATTTAATCCATCCTTGATCCGTCTGAAGCTGAACAAACCAATGACTGCCACATTAACCCATTGGTAGACTGTCATTAAAGGCTTCATACAAATCGGTTGGGAATCTAACAGGCTTCCACTTGTAAACATGTACAATGAGTTCAGTTTATAAGTTTTTTTTATTTCTAAATCCACAGCTTGCGTGATTCGAATTTAATTAATTTTAGCATGCACGTGTAACGTGCAAATATCTGCATCTTGTTTTTATAGGCTGCATGCCATGTAAAAGTGAGAATAATGTGCAGATACTTGGTGGAGATATATATTTCAATTAACAGCAGAACTCGCATACTTAGTGTATGAGTATGAGTATTAAGTATGGCAATTATTTTAAAGAATGTCATCATCGTAGATGTTGTCATATTATGCCGTAATCTAGTCACTTAATTTAGAACGTGGCCAACAGACGTGGCTAGTTTTTGATGATTCGCTTCAATTTGTGTGGCGTTATCCCTGCAACGGCGTCTTGAATGTTGGACTCGAGCTCATACAAAGTGATTAGCTTGTTGGCGTATACTAAGGACTTGACGTAGCCGCAGCGATCAAGTAGTGTCAAGTCAGTAGTAGTGTCGAGTAGGCCAATTGAGGAACCCAGTCGTCAAATTTCGATTAGATTTTTCAATAATTTTCGCAAGTTCGACAAGCGTGTAACGATGCATAATAAAACGGCAAATTTTACTGAATATGTTGACAGCTGGATGTCATAGATAACTTTGACAGCTGCTGTAACATAACAATTGGAAAAGGTATCATTCCTATCTGGTCACCTTTTATTTGCCTAACTTTAAAAACCCGTATAGTGTTAGTTTTTGTGGTCTCTCTCGAGAACGACTTCAAAGCCATATCTTGCATTTGCTGTAGCTTCCCAACGTGTATAACATGCCGCAATCTGGCATCAAATAGGGCATGGTACACCTCATTTTTGACACAAGTCGTTGGTCTTTTAGACTTTTTAGACAAGCCAGCGCAATCGTGACCCTTTCGTAAATGACGTGGGTGGTTTTAAGAATATGACAGTCAATAGTGATCCCTAGATACTTGGGGGTATCAACCATTTCCATAGCTTCGTGTTCGGACGAAGTACAGCATTTATAGCTTCATATGGAGAATGGACACACCATTCTCCTGCTTTTTCAAACTCGGCTTGCTTCTTGTAAGAGTAAGATGACGACTGACTTTTCGTGACTCATTTTAGTGTCATTTGTGTGTAACATGAAAAGTAGAGGACCCAGTTTACTACCTAAGGGAACTCCATATTGCACTCTATAAGACCTGCTGCAGTTACCCTCACTGTCACCCGAAAGATTCTATGTACCAGGTAGTCTGCCACCCAGTAGGTCAACTTTGCCTTGATCGCCACTCTCTGGACAGCGACGAACAATTTTTTTTGTGTTCGAGTTTGTCAAACGCTTTGCTGAAATCCAGAAGGTTGCAGTAGCTGGTTCGTACGTTTGCCCTCTTGGAATCCGTTCCGTACTCTTGGAAACCTTGTGCTTGCTGATGAAGTCCTATATTCTGTTTGCCAGGATTTGCTCCATAATCGTTTCGACATCTGACAGAACAGTTGAAGAGCGAGGCTGTTTTTTGCTATCTCATTTGTGTCGAAGATCGAACAAATGACTCCTTTAGCTTCTCTGGAACCGTCGATGTACCAAAGCTGAGGTTTATGAATTAAGCTTGTGTAGGAGCGAAGATATGAGCATTTGATCTAAGATACAGCTCTGATACCATGTGCCCCAGCTGCCATTTGGGCATTCAAACATTCAAACGTTTGTATTTCACTCATTTCGTCAATCAAAGAGTCTGAAAGTGGTACAGAGTCTGTTGTTTCCCCTAATTGCGTCCAGTCAGTCATGTGGTTTTTAATTAGCGGCCCCGATACTGCCTATAGATACAGTCACACGTAAGTGACTCTACTGTCACATGGCACTCGCCAGTCCACCTAAATTTCCTTCAAAAGATTACTGCAATTAGAGCTTCCCATTGCAGGCAGAGTAATCAATCACGTGGCCATGGCGGCTCTCAGCCATAATCACAAGTTTCGCCAAACTATGTTCAGAGATCATAGAGTTATGTTTCCTCCTTTGATGTGAAGATCATACAAGAGCACGACGCGGCAGCGGCGGCGGCGGGCGTAGAGGAAGTTTCCATTTATCCCAGCCTGGATGCATACGCATAACAATTATAAATTCTAATGATAATGTTCCTCCTCAATCCACTTTGGGTTGGCATGTGGCAGTGATGCTAAACACTTAAATTGCGCCGACTGGATACAGATACTCGTACGAGTACATCAGCATACATACTCGTATCTAGCTGACTCAAGTGGTTTTGATATGGTAAATTGGTTTCGAGCATAAGTAGGTATGGGAACTAAAGTGGTTCATAATCCCCGGACCACAGCAGGCCTGTCACTATTTAAAGATACATTCCAACAGCACGAAGTTCAAATAGAAAAACAAACGTGTCGTTGCATACCTAATTGTCGGTCAATATTCGTCACGTTATTCTAATTGCTTTGCTGGTATACTAGGCGACTGCTGCTCACAAAATTAGTATCTTTTGAAGGTGAATTCCTGTTTGCCCTCCCTAGGTGGCAGCCGTTGCACAACAATGGCACTGCGTTGTCGTTCAGTTCAGTTCAAAAAAAAAGATACATTTTTGGTAAATTTATTTTATTGATCAAAAAGTTGAGAGAAAGATGCACTCCGGTCCCACCGTCATCAGATCGACCTTTGCATGTGGGTGGGTGCATGTGTGGGCAGCCGTTAAATGCCACCCAGACGCTCTTAGACAATGCGACACAGTATCCCCACACACACGGCCATACGTGCACTAATTTATTAGATGTGTCAACTTGAATTCGTTTTTTCTTCCATCTTTGGATGTAAATCCGAAGGCGCTAGAGTGCATCTTCAGGCGGAACCGAGGCGATAGGGACATAAATAAACTTGTTGGCTATGATGTTGCGACGTAAAAATTAGTTTTATGGTGATATCGTGATGAGTGGCTGATGTAGGAGAGATGGAGACATGGTAATTTTTGAGGAACCGAAACGGTTCTTGTTTGGATGTGAACAGCAAATAAGGGATGCGGTGTTAATCCGTCGATTTAGCCACCTAATGACACAGTACGACCTTAGATGTGGTGTGATGGGTTCATTAAATTGAAACTATGTATCTGATGTGTATCTATGGTTTACGATTGTTGTGAATTCATAATGTTGTTTTTGTTTTTGTCAAAGGAGAAATATCTCGGAGGCATTCTTTGGTACGGGAATGTACCTTGTTTGGTTTTACGAACGATAGCATCGGCACGAGTGTGAGTGTATTTGCATTGAAATCAATTACGTGACATTTTTTATTTATTTAGATGTTCTTTGCGGTAAGTTACTACTGGAGAAGGAGTGTCTTTTTCGTGATAAACGTATCTCTTACCAGTGAGATACATTTTGTGGTGTCGATAACCTCTGTGACTTGGTAATTAGGGGCATCTGGAAGTGAAATGCATACTTAACACTGGAACTTCTGTATTTCTCTCTAGAAATGGGCTTTACGACAAACTTTACGTCAGTTTGACAGCAATTTAAGAGGAGCTGTTATGTCAAAACCACCACCAAGAACCTCTGGTTTGACGAAGAAGGCCACCAAGTACATGCAGCTAAACAGGTATACAAGTCGGCACTGCAAAGAAGAATGAGGCCTGCTCGTGAGCACTACGGGGAAGTAAAAAGAGCACGACACGCACTAAACAGACTGAGCTCCAGGAATATTGTCCGAAAAAACGTGTCAGACCACCAAGACTAGATGAAGAAGGACACCTCTTGTTAGAGTCATAGTCGGTGTTGGAAATATGGAATGATTTCTTCTGCAGATTGTATAACAGCCGCGAAGACCAATATCCTGCAGTCAGGCAGAATGTCCAAAGCGAAGTAAGCATAGTAATATCCAAAGGCTGCTGGACCTGATGACTTCCAAGCTGAGTTGTTCTAAGCAGTTGGAGATGACTTGGGAAAGAGCATACACTAGTCAGATGAGTGTATGTCTGGAGAATGGAGTCCCAGCATAGTTTACCCGATCTAAACTGGGTCACTGACAGAGGTATAAATCTTTTGAACATCGCATCTTGTATGCAAGTCATACTGTGTCAATGCCTGAAACCATTCGTCAACCGGGATCGGGACCGCATCAGAGTAGTTTCCGGAAAGACAGTCGCTTAAATGTTCACATTCTGACAAGTCTTGAAAAAAAAACCCAAGAAATCGATTTCAAGGCGGCATATGACAGGACCTAAGTATAAAGGCTATCTGCAGGAAGTGATGTCTAGCTTTAACCTCTCTGCCGAACTCGTACGAAGAACTACGCAATTAAGTAGGTAGGCTTTATTAAGAAACACTAAGGAACCCAGTCCTGCTCTGTGGTGTGGGACATGAATGTTGTTTGGAACCAAGAGCTCGTCGGATGATTTCTTATCTCGTTGGCGTTGAAGGGCTTTTTGATGAGTTTGACAGGGAACTCTTCGAACTTTACAGTGAGATCGACCTAGTCAGGAAAGTGTGCATCAGTCGTAGAGACAATGCATTAGAGGAACACCTCGCCTTAGATGGCATACATAGGTGGAAGAGAATCTCAACTGAAAGGAGTCAGCCATAGAGTGCGCCCCGATTGGAGCGCCACCTAAGTATGTAAGTCTTATGTTAAAACTGTATGGCAACCATCCAACCTAGGAGAGTGTTAAATTATTCAATAACTTCAAGTGACGTCCGACAACCTAGTAGGACCTTGTAGCACACTTGTGTGTTCTGGCAGAGGAAATAAGGAATTAAGAACATCTCCTAACGAGCTTTGTCTGAATTGGATACTGATAGCAAGTATCGTATAAGGGACAGTAATCCCCACATGAAAAGGGAGCTATTAATATCGGATACCCAGCATAATTCTCTATCCAAAACCTTGTTCTATGAAGTCTTGAACGTGATGTTTTTTATAATTAATTTCTGGGAGACCACAGTATGCCTCCAGTATGAGACCACATTCACAGCCTCCAGTCCCACAGTCATGGCGCTTATGGTGTCCATACCAGCAAATCTCTGTATCTTCCTGAGAGGAATTAAGGTGGTGGTCTTGCTGGCGAATTGCCACCATACAAGACAGATGTTCAAGTCAGAACTAGTTTTGCTATAGCCCTGTACATCTATAGTATAATTTATGGTTTTGGACGCTAGGTTATCCCAAATATTCTACTGGAACCAAATATTCATTAATGTTAGCCCTACAGTTCACGTTCTTGTCAAGTACAAGGTCTAGATATATGGCCCTGTTCGAGATTCCAAGGAAAGTAAACTATTGTTCCAGTTGTTCTCTAGGGTTTGGAAAGAACTGACCCATAACCATGGTGATATGGCCAAACATGCATGTAAACGATGAGCCAGTCGTCAGTAGGGTACATTTGTCAACTTTGTTTTCAACACAAGCACGCTGTGTAAGACAAGACCTTGACTATCGAGTATGTTCTTGACTTCGTTGTAACATTGCTGAATATTCCATCAATGGCTAAGAATGCGGCTAAAATATATAAGTAGAAGAATGACTACTAGTATATAGTTCCTAAAGTACCTTAAGTACGTTACCGTCCTCACAATGCACTGTAGCATGCTCGGTATGATGTCGTCAAGTCCTGGCGATTTGTACTCGGATGTGTAGGAAAGTGCATACTTAGCAGTATTTTCAGTGAACCATAATTCAGTTACATTCCAGTCGGGATGTTTGAGTGATCTATGGTTCTATGGTTTTCCCAAGAACAGTGTTTGTTCCCTTGATAATGTTGGAAGACTACCATACAAGATAGCAGCAGCTATTGCAGCAGTCCCAGGCAACTTTAAGGGCAGTGATGTTATACGTTCAACTTGCTATGCCTACCTTGTGGCCTACTACCGCCCTCATTAGAAAGCTTCACAGAGGAGCATTCTTCCTTAATGATCTAAGCGATCTGATGACACCAATAGTCTCTTACGCTTCATTAGAAGTCCAAAATGGTTTTAAGCAGTAGATAGAGAGGAACTGCATGGTTCATGGATCGATTCCCAGACAACAACTTCAAGGCCCCACCTCTCGCTTATAGAACTGCTCGATGACGTTATTGAAACCCTAGGACGGTCTTTTGCGCGGCCCTATGTAGGTCGAGGCAAGTTTTTCGATCAATGATTCTGTGATCTGTGTCTTTTAAGCATTAATTGGGTCAAAAACTTAACTTGTTCTACAATTAGATTCAGAAGATACATACGTTTTCCCAGTTTGCAGTCCCACCCACCCCACTGAATTCGAATTCATTGTCAATCCGAATGGATCGCATCACCATGTTTACCTGAAAAGAAAAGAAAAACAAAAATTTGAATACACTTTCGCATCTCATAATAAATTTCAAATGTCAAATCATGTTTCGGCCAATTATATCTCATTATACGTGTTAACGTGTTAAGAAATTATACCAAAATGTCTGCCCTCACAAGTGGCTGTTTGTTTACGAATAAAAAATGTTAATTCCTCCTCGAATATGTATGTGAATGACGGCCAAAGAGTAAGACGTCAACTAATAACTCGACGATTTATAGATACAACCCCATCTGAGCCAAACTGGATGTATTATTGTTTTGTGTCGCGCAAAGTGTCAAATGTCATTGTTGACTGGCGCCAGTATCGGTCATCAAGTATTTATGAATGTTCATACGCCAGCGACTCGATTGCTGAATGGGGTAGAACAGGGCTCTGGTCGAAACTACCTTTTGAATATTAATGAGGTTCCAACGATTTTGATTTAATTTTTTCTCCTTTTTTTTGCAAAAATTTGCATTTTTTTTTTTTTGAAGGAATACTTGACGTATTTATTCATTCTTTCGTTTCTGACTTTATTTACATGTTCATGGGGTTCGGTAATTTATGCATTTTTGAGGATTGTGGGTGTAAAAAACGGTCAAGGACGGATTGTATTGACATATTTTTTGTGTTTTTTTGAATATTTCTGTTGGTTTTGCGAATTTGCGAGATTAATATCCGCAGGTTAAATGTAAATTTGATTTTTAATTTAATTGAAGGGATTTCTCGGTTTCTTTTAATTGGAGAGGTACTTCGTTTGCTTTTAAAAGCACTTAGGGGACTGAGGACAGAAGCACGTTATTCAGTTTGATAAGTTCGTCAAAGAATCAATTAAAAAAATCATAGATTTTGGTCCAAAAAAAAAGTAGTTTATCACGAGTAAGCTCGATGACTGATAGGCTGGGTGGCACTTAAAATCTACAAAATATGGGAGCTTCAAGCGGATCTGAAAGACAAACACGATCACTCCTTCAGAGCCTAGCCTGACAACCCTAAACGCCTGAACGACAATCAAATCTGACTGAATGGCAACTTTTCACTTCACCCACTTAAGCCACCAAGAGAGGAGGGCTCCTTGCTGATGGAAGAAGGAACAAGCGACTCATAATCAGCAAAAGCTAAGGCAGAATACATCCAAACCGGTGGAGACGAAGGGATTGTAGATCTAAACACTTTGGCACATCACCCACTGGTGACTTAGTGTGATTCAAACAATTAGTTTGACAAGCTTCATAGACGACTGCTTACACTGGACATTCTTGAAAATCTTTCATTGTAATGAGGAATTTATCTGGAATTGGTGCTGTCGTCTACTGTCAGTCTTGAAATACAAATCAGTACTTCAGACGTAAGGACAATCGTAGCCTTTTTTTAAGTTGAAGTCACTGCAGTAGGCTGTGGACCTGATTAACGAGGGAAATATTTCTGGCAAGATAATCAGTATCTATGTTGGCAGTTAAGCAGCCATCAAAACTTTACAGTCAGCCTCGGTAAGGTCCAGACCCAGACCGAGACCTAAACCAAGACTAGACGACATTTTATTGGCCAACAAGGTGACTCGAAGTTGGGTACTGGTAATGAAATGGGGGACAGGACCGGATCAAAAGTCAATACTGCTTAGCACTCTGAACAGGGAAATAGACATCGAATGGAACGAGGAGGCTAATATGTGATGGTATGACAAAAAATATAAGATCTGCAGATCTCATGATTAGTGAGCACCCTCACCAAACTCCAACGTCTGGGATATATAGAGACTACCGGCGCAATCAGGGCTACTCCCACTGGTGCCTAAGAAGCCATGGTCAGGCTCTACCCTTCGATTACGACAAACCGGGATGTACCATCGGACTTAGCATCATCTCATCACCAGGTGGCCTAACGCGACCTTTTTCTCCGATTACCTGCCCCTTCAGACCTCAACCTCATTCTCGACTCTAGGTTGCTCTCCAGAAAGAGTTGAAGAAATTATGGGATCGTCAACCCCGTCAGCATATCTCCACTGAGAAAGGTCAAAAATTAACGAAGTTAAGTTTCAAGAGTTTTTCAGAGGAACCATGAAGCGCCCGGTTCCTTAAACTCTCTAACCATGCAAGTGTGTTCCAAGAGGAAATATATGGTGCTACCAACTCTGAACAATAAGAGACATATAGACAGTCAAGTACCCATCAAAGCCACCACTTCCATCAAAACTGGTCAAGAGCAACTCTTATCCCTTAGCTCTAGGTACAGTATCACCCTATGCTAGATTCCAGGACATATGAGCTTCCAAGGAAATGAAAGGTCCGATGAGATAGCTAGATCGGACCATAATATGGCCAAAGCTAGGTGGAGTGCACTCTCCTCGTGCCGTGTTTCAAGGCTGCTTTGGGTTATAACGATAAAAAGACAAAAGAACGCCTATCACTCAATAAACTGCAGGTGACCCTTCTCATCAGTTGCCATCCAGTCCACAACCTAATGTCGGTCCACCTCAGAAGAATGGAAATTAGTAGTTCAGACCTATGCAGAGGCCACGGAGACGCTGAGGTGGAGGACGGCACAAAGTATCTTTCGAACTAGATAACACGCCATCTAAAGCTATCGTTAAACGGGCTGGTTTAGAAGTGCTACTCCTGCCGTGGCTTAATCAGTTGGAATAATACTTTTGCAGTCACCCTTTAATCTACCTAGCTAAGTCATTTGTCGGAGAAGACTAAAATAGCTTGATAGATCCGTCTCCAGTTATTTAGAGCAGGTTTGCTCCTTGAACCAAAGGGTTTAAGGGGTTTTTTCCGTCAAGTTTCCCAGACTACGGTGCACAGTGTTTAATGGCGCAGTCATAACCCTACCTAACCTATACCTCAGATCATTTAACCTGAATTCGGTCGCTCTGAGTCTACTGTAAATCTGACTAAGTGAGTGCTAATAAAGAAATTCCAATACTATAAGCATAGTGCCAATCAGTAGTACAATGTGTCGACTATATTTCGTCTGAGGAGTCACCACCCCGACCGCTAATTAAGGAAAGCTCTCTCTCTGCGATGACAACATAACAAATTTAAAGTGCCAACATGTCACCGAAATCATGACTCAAACGAGCTGAAAATTCACCGAATTTTTGCGCTTCAATCTATCATTAGAATTTATTCGTATCTTCCCCCACCTATCTGTCATGACTCAGTGCAGCCAAAATAAGCCCATGTAGCGCACTCTTATTATTTTTTTTTTGACATATCCGTACTAATGAATCCAAGAGAACTTCCTCCATTTATCACGTCCAAATAAAGCCCAGCCAATCTGTGCAGTGAATTAATGTAAACAAGCGGTTCTAACATGTCTATAAGGAAAAATAAATGTAATTCCGATTCCTAAGTACATACTTGTATGCTAATTCACATTTGAGTAATGTACATACTCTTGTATTGCATAACATACGCTCGGCGGTAATATGACCATTAGTGGAATTTGTTTTTTGCTTTTCAACATCTCATTGAATATGCGAGCGAGTATGGAGAATTTTTAATGAATGAATAAATATCTTGAAGCTTTCGAAAGGAGACGGAGTGTGTGTGCCGAGTCGAGGTACCTCCATCGAGGTTTCGAGTATTTACTTAGAATTTTTCTCGAGGGGGATTTATTTTCGAGGAAAATTTAAAATTTTGATTAAAAACCAACAAACAATCACAAACTTGTTGAATCAATTGTCAAAATAAACGAAAACAGAAAAAGTGAGCAAAAGATACATGTCCATGTGTGTACTGGGTGCGCCTTCTTTTACGTCGGTATGTGAATATTGAATAACTTTACAGAAGAACAACCGATTTCCATATATGTAGTGTTTTTCTTTAACTTTGTTCTTTACAATTTATTTGGACTAGTTTGGAATCCAATATCAATCAAGTGGCGGCCTCTATAGACGAAAGCAAAATGTGCCATTTTTTCTGCGTTTTCCATCACTTTTTCGAGCATTTCGTGCAGTATAGCGGTGATTTCGGCCTTGAGCTCGTCAATAGTTTGGGGCTCGCTGGCGTATACGATTCTTTTTAAATAATCCCAAAAAAAATTTAAAATCTGGAGATCTGGGTGGCCAGACTAGCATCAAACTATGCACTGCGCACCGTTTTGTTGAAACCAGTAACCGTCCAGACCTTGTTCACACATTTGTGGGCAGAGATAGTGAGTCAACATCCACCGATATCGATTCCCATCTACTGTTTCGCGTTCTCTGATGAAAAATTGCCGAAAGATGGTCTTGGCGCAAACGCCCCACATGAATCTAGTGGGGATCCTCCGTTCCACAAATGTGACAATTTTGCTTGTCACAGCCGAGCAGTCAGAGAGTGCGAAATGGGCCTCGTAGGTCATCAAACTTTTCTATCAAAAATCAGGTTCAGTGTCACCCATTGGAGTGACCGTTTGGCCATATTTTAAGCGACGATGCACGTGGGGAATATTCTATGACTCAACTGGACTTTAGACGGAAACAAATCCAGATGGCTCCACTGATGGCAAAATGCAGAGAGCTGAGAGGATTCGACACCTGTGGGTTCTCGGCAACACTCTGTCTTACCGCTTTAATCAGTTCAGTTGGGCGTTGATGAATCGCATGTCGACGATCACGTGCCGTGCTGAACAACATTCGACACTAAACGACAAATAGTGTTGCCAGACGGTACTTGTTGGTCACGATATTTTCGACGATATACACGTCGAGTTGTCATAACTGAGAGACTATTTCGACGCGTTTTTCTGGTTAAAATTGTACTAAATTGACGTTTCATGTCAAGTTGACAAAGGTCAACGTTATTTAACGTTTACATTCCGTCAGAGAAGATGGCGCACCCTGTATGTGCTGAGAAGAAACAGATACAACGAGTTACAGCCGCACCCCTTTGATGTACAAGCATCTGCAACTGAAGACGAAGTATCTGCGAGGTCTCAGAGGTGAAAATGTGTATAAATCAAGTTGTGGCTGCAGCCTTGGAATAGTTGCACATATTTCCCTGTACTGCATCTCAAACTGCGGTCGTGTAAATCACTTAAAATAGGTCACGACTTCCCATCATGCCCAACGCATGCCAGGCCTCAGACCAGGTGGATTAAATAGGATTTCTGGAATACCTTTCCCATTTTTTTCTTCTCCAGCACAATCGATAGAACCTTCCGTTAAAATTATAACAAGGGACTGCGTCAATTTAAATCTATTTGAGACAAATAATCCCATTGTCTGTGCCATCATTCCAAACGCTGAGATAATAAAATCGATCTTTGCTACAGCAGCGGCGGTAGTGGTGTACTGTCGACCGCCCTATAATGGACGGCGCTTCTATTTTTATGATAGCGCGCGCGTTTTATTTTATCGCAATCAATTGGGATTCGATTTGAAGAGGACTTTCCTGGGCTTCTTCCTCGCACCCAACAACGGCACAGAGAACGACGACGACGACTACGACGTCTCTACAGAGCCTCAGTGCTTTAATTTATACTATAAAGGCAAGAGATCTTAAATTGTATTGATAGCATCATTTGTATCTATGTGCATGTATCTGTTGTGTAAATTGTTTTGTTGGTTGCCCCTAATGTTGATGGATTTAATTGAACTCGTGCTATACATCGGGACTCTGTGGCTTTTGAGTGAACGTTTCACTTGGTACTGCTCATGGCTTGTGGTGATACAATCATTTTGGTTAATGCGGTTCTCTATGCGCGGTATTCCATAATTTAATTTATTTTTATTTTATTTTTACATCCTTATCCCCATGGGAAGGTGGTCGGGAGAAGTGATAGCTTTGGCTTTTGGGGAGTTCGAGTACAATGTCGGATAAATATTGGGGTTTATCGAAAATCTGGCTCGAAGAGAACAGTTTAATTGTTTCTTGTTTCCCCGGAAGTCTTTTTGGGGGTGGGATGCTTTTTACAGAAACTAGCAGATAGAGTATCTAAAACCACTTGGGGGAGGGTACACGTGGTGTAAACTTAGAAACACAAGGCGCTCATTGAATAATTTTGAATTTTAACGAAAAAATCGTTTAACGATATCGTTAGTGTATGCCAACTTCAATGTGAGACCAGTGTCTTCCAATACCTCAAGGAATTGGCAAAGCTACTGGACACCTTCCTCAAATGTGCTCCTAACAATCACCACGTTGTCAAAGAATAGTACAATTCCTTCTATATTGAGCAACCAAGAACATACAGAAACCTTTCCTAAAGATCAGGCAGTTCCAAGATAGTTTCAGAATCGGAGACATTGTCTTCGCTATTTTGAATAGCAAACACTGCCTATCTGTCTCGATTGCCCACAGTTTAGAACAAAATCTACAAGTTCTGCCTGCCAAATTCATCGGAAACTTTAGTATTAAAGCGGTTTTGTTTCGAGAAAACAAAGGTAAAAGACCTCAAATGTAGTCCTACCGTGTCCGTGTAGACAAAAACTTCTTAATAACTGCAGACGAAAGGGTCAAGACCTTTATTGGCATTCAACATCTTTCCTGCCCTAAAATTCCACTTTTTTTCTTACACGGTTCAGAAACGCCCCCAAAAAATGGGTGTGGCCTTAGTTTTTTCTGGAATATTTATAAAATAGGTTAATGTCTTTATGTATATTTGTGTGCTTAAGTATGTATATTTGTTCAAGTTTCTTAGAAAAGTACTTAAAAGTTGTGTTTTGCTAAAAGTAGGCGTGTCTGCGTCGGTTAAGTGGTCCAAAACCTTACTTAGAGCTTTGTCGGATAGCTTTTCGAGGCATACAGTGAACTTTTATATATAAAGATGCGTATCTGTGTTCATACATCGTTTCGATACTAACTAGAAGAACAGGAACAGGCATGCGTGAGTGATGGCTCGTGGAAAGAACAAGTGCACCTTGCACAGCAGTTTTGGTGTCGCCATTGTGAATATTCCTTTCATAAGAATATCTGTGCGTCCATGTTATTATCTCTACATTTTCTAAGAACAGCCAAACACTGCCAAAGAAACCATTAACTGAATGTGTTCTTATCAGAATGACTGACTTCCGTAGGTTTTCCATACAATATCGTCGTTTGTTCCATCTAATCCACAAGAAGAGTTCAACTATTGGACGATATTTTTGCAAACCAATGACATCGATTGTTTCAAATGCTTGTGACAAAAACTCTGAAAGTTGTACAAGTATCTGCAGAGTATCTGTGCATATGTAGATGTTTCTTGTGGGATATATGTAAAAGGATAGGAATATGGATGAATGGATTGCTTGACTCTATATTACTGGTGCCCTCTGAGCTTCTCTCACCGCAGTAAGCTCCACTTACTCCAAATTTATGTACATTGTCAGCAAACAACTGGCTGTCTGCTCAACATTAGGACTGAGAAGTTTCAAAGAATGACAGGAGCAACACATGGGACATGTCTGAATACCATCGAAGCATCGTCCTCTTCCACAGGTACCACCGACCTCCAATGTACACAACTTTAATATGGACTATGCATTCTCAATACCACAGGTAACTAAATGGATACATCGGGAAGTCCTGTACCAATCACTGACCAAGACCGAAGGCGGAGTCGGTGCTGGGGTTCTCTCATAAGACCTTCTAAACTATTGCAGCGTTTTTCAAGCCGAAGTCACACTCATTCGTGCATCGCTAGTCAGGCAGCCATCAAATCCAGTGCATGGAGTACAGTGAGATCCAAGCCAGTGAAGCAGTGCCGAGTATCTCTTAACGAGATAGTTGGACAGTACATCCTCATCCTACGGTTACTGTAACATACCAAGGAATTGTGAGGCTGACGAAATGTCAATATGTTGGTCCTATAGTATAAGCGCCACCGTAATTGAGGCGCCAACATCTTATGGCAATCATCGATGGCACTAACTCGACCAATAGATCCATCCGACACAAGAGAGGGACCATCTCCAAGACCATACACTGTTTGGACGACATGCTTAGAGATTTAGTATTCCCTGAAACGATATCTGTAGAAACTATAGGGAAGAGGAAGAGGAGACTGGTCTTTTCCTATGAACGTGCCTTGCACCCGTTAACATTAGGAAGGCTATACTAGGTAAGTACATGTTCAATGATCTAATCAACGCTAGCCCGGCTAACACTAGCTTCTTAGGAGTTAATGGTTTACACAATAAGATGGTGATCCACCCACCTTACATATCGCCCAAACAATGAACCTTATCCTGGTCTAAGTGCATCCTCATCAACGGCCGATTTCAACCAACCAACTATGTGTAACTCAGGAAAGCGGTTCATTCACATTGAAAAGAATCGAGAGGTTCTAATCCTTGTTAGAATAAAGGATCATAGATTTAGGTATATACCCAGGATATCGTAAGGGAAACATTTGGAGGATCAAAGGCTCATTACGAGGAAGTCTCCGTCTATCATCAGTAATGTCATACTGGTCTACTTAAAACCAGTCTGCCCTCCTGTGAGAAAGAGTGCACGCTTTCAGTTAGATTTCATGTTTTCATAGGGTGCATGCGCCAGATCATCAACAAAATATGGGTTCATCGACTTTAAAGCCGCATATGACAATATTCATCGTCTGGAGCTCTAGAAGGCGATAATCGAATTCGGGATCCCGGCAAAACTGATCCACCTGATCCAGTTCCTCTCAAAATATTGTAAACATGCACCGGATTTTAGCATGGACAAGGCTTGTCGTGTGATTTCTTCAATCTCGCGCTGGAACACATAGTGCGCAGGGCATTTGTAAACACGGAAGGCACTATCTTAAACAAATCTGTCCAGTTGCTGGGACTTGCGGATGACATCGACATAATCGGTTGCTCCCAAGTAGGTACTTGATATCAACAAACAAAGAAGCATCATTCCACTGCCAAGGACACTGTTGGCAATAGTAACTTGGAAGTGGTTAAGAACTTTATCTGCTTTTATCTTTATCTGAGTAAATGTCAACTCTACGAATGATATTCTAATGAAGATTCGGCGAAGACTTATCCTAGGGAGCTGCTGGCTGCTACTTGGTCTTATCCTAGGAAACCGCTGGCTTCTACTTTCACTTTAGGCAGAACAATTTGTCGTCGAACTTTCGGTCCTGTATGCGAGAAGAGCGAATGGAGGAGTAGATAGAACCGCGAATTCTATGAGCTGTATCAACTACACTGGCTCGGTCAAATAGGGCGAATGGACACTAATGATACAAAGCAAAGAGGATCTGTGAATCACAGCCGCCAGGTTCGAGACGACAAGGAAAACCGAACCTCCGTTTTAAAAACTAAGCTATGGCAGATCCTAGAGAGCTTGGTCTGCACAACTGGAAGGAGCGTGGCCGGAATCGAAGGGAGTGGAAGGCTGGGGTATTTAAACGAAAGACTTTTCACGTGTTGGGAGCCCGCTCAGTAAGTAAGCTTCAGGCAAACATGACAGTGGAAAGTACACAACCTTGTGGCATACCAGTTTGGACTTAAAATTCAATCGAGATACCTTTCCTTAGGATCCAAACGGCTGGACTTGAGCTCTCCCTCCTGAAAAGAGGTGTGCTGAAGTGGTGAGACACTTGTGTCCTTTTTCATTACCAGCTACTAAATCAGAACGACTTTCTAATCGAGGTAACTAGGACCTAAAGGTCATCAGGACGAAAGTGAGAGTAACTCGTCTACGGCCCTCGTTTTTGTTATTTTACGCTCAAAGTGCAAGGAATTTGTTTTGGTCTCCACATTCTCTATTCGAGGGAGAATGTCATCAAGCCGCATAGTTGTAAATACGGACAGCAGAGAACATAATAAATAACAAGAAAATGAAAAAAAAAAAAAACACAACGAAGGAGCAATAAAAATAAATTGAATTCTGTAGCATGTTGTGTGTTATATACGACCGACCGCATGCGTGATGGAATTTTATTTTACCTTTAATTAGCTTCATGCAAGCAAACAATTCCACACACACACAGCCATGCACTCAGTCCATGTAACAAGACCGCAAGGAGGACACGACCACGGCTCTGGGAGAGAGAGAGAGAGCGCGAGGAGACAGGACATCGGACAGTTTGCACACCACTAGGACCATAGAACAGACACACTAGTAGTTTATGAACTCCGGCTAATCGCGGAGCAAATCTTTGCAGTTTTTTCTGTTTTCTACTTGAAGTTGATTTATTTGCATAGAAAGACAAAATTTTACTTTCACATAGCGTTCTAGCGTGCGGGTGTCAATAAACTCCACAAGCGCGCAGAGCGTCTAAATGCGAATTCGCATACCCTGCACGTAGGCATGTTCCTATCCTACTGAGACTAGTGCTACCGTCCCGACCGACTACTAACAGATACGCACGGCTGGCTAAATGTAGGTATTTTCAGAATTTGAGTTGAAAATTTTCTTTTGCGATTTTGTAGTGCATGATGTCACTGTGCACAGCGCTGGTGGCTTGGGTGGGTTTTCCTTTTGGGTAACTCACATATTTTTGGATCCATTAACCGATTTATGGCAGAAGCATGTGAGGCGGGAAAGTGGACATCTTCATGGAATGTTGCAGGGCCATTAGGAGTGTTTGACTTGCGAATGACAGCTGGTGGACATTATAGTCTACAGCCACCAGGAAACAAATTGCATGTGTCAAAGTAAGACAGTTGTCGTCATGTGCATCGATTGACAGTTACACGTAATTGAGAGCTTTGAGGATACGATCAATGGGACAGTGAATGTGATCATTTTAGTCCTGGACGCGAGTATGTCTATCACGGTCACGGGAGTTCTGACATATGAAGATCGACGAAGAATAGTACTGTGTCATACAATTCGTAATAGAGATTTGACATCCCTGTTTCAATCCCATACGTCATAGCGAACTGTCATCTGAGACTCTAGTTTTGTTGGTAGTCGTCTCCACTCAGCAGGGACTCATTTAAACAAGAGGAAGATCCATTGTGATGGCACTCTGTGGCAAGGTTCGGTGTGGACCCATGCCGAAGACGTACATATGTTTCTACAGCTTCTGACATATCCGGGTTTGATACAGTGCCCCGTGAGGGCGCTAACTGTCAGTTTTATCGATTATGAGGGAGGTTCCGGTCTGCACCCGGCCTAAAATCCAGTGCATGAGTACGAACTTTTGGAAATTCCAAGGGTTTTATCGGATCTTATCCGAATTACTAAAAATAGTCTTATAATCGTTTAGGATGCACCTGCGTGGCCCATACCTGCACGAAGAAGGAGTCCATAAATCTTAATGTTGCTTTAGCCGCCTGCAGCCTTCTAAAGCTATCAACAGGAAGAAGTAGAAACATAGTTTCTGGTGCAACTGTAGGAGTGGTTCTAAGCGTGTTCGTTATACAGTAGCAGGATATCCGTTGAGCCTTCTCCAGTATATCAACTTTACTTTTCTTGTACAGTGCTGTCCACCATACTACTACTCCATACATAAGAATAGATCTGAAGACTGGCGTGTATATCCAGTGAACAATCCGGGACTGGAAATTGCAGCTTGAACCTATAGCCCTTCTCTATGAATAGAGAGCAATCGAAAACTTATTAGTACGGTCTTGAATATTAAGTTTCCTGCTGAGTTTCTTAACGAGATTAACTCTTAAGTATCTGGCGTGATCTGGAAAAAACTGTTCCTTTAAGGAACTAGTTCTGCCTTGAAAAAATTAACTCCGTACAACGTTAAGTACGGAACTATTATCCTTAAGCTCTTAACCATATATTGAAGTGCGTTGTGGCCATCTTCAGGCTCATTTCTAGTTTCAACCTCAAATTAATTCTATTATTATTCTTAGGAGCAAACTACCTGTATCGGAGATAAAAGAGAGTTTTCCATAGTCTGTAGTCCGTCCTAAGATCAAGTAGTCTCTTGGACCTATGGACGTTGTAAAAATGAAGATCGAACCTCCGTTTTAAGGACCAAGCTTTCGCGGATGCCAGAGCGCTTGGTCCGGACAACTGAAGGCAGCGTGCCCGGGATTGAAGGGAATGGAAAACTGCTGTGTCTCAGGCAGAGACTCTTCACGGGTTGAAAGCTCGTTAAGTAAGTAAGTAAGTAATGGACGTTGGTTAGATTTGATAAACCTTATTTTGTCGTAGGCTAATTCAGTCAGGTCGCTGAAATCCCTTTGGGTTTTCCTTTTAGAAAAAGGTTTAGAATGAGTCGTTAATAGACCTATTTTTTTCTCTTTTTGAAAAGCCAAAACTTAGGTAAATCGAAGAAGTCTCAAGCAAGGTTATATTCTTCCATGTAGGACCATGAAGAACTCACCATAAAAAAAGGTATATGCAAGTAGGAGCGGGTATGAGTATTCGGATCTGCTTGAATAATTGTTATATTTTTCATGTACTTCTGTATGTTGCAGGAGTAGTGGAGTCACCATTTGAAAGACTCTTTAAAATTGTCTCTAAAGGTCATTTTTAGGTTCTTAATGAATGCCTTAAAAGCGTCTTAAAAGGATTTCGTTTGAGGTCTAAGATATTGTTCCACTTGGGAATATTGCTATGAGTTTGGTCACAATGGTCTTAACTTGTAATTTGAAGGCCTTCTTCTGCTCTAGAATAGTAGTTACATGGTTCCAAAAGCTTGACCTGGAAATAAATTTGTCTCATCTTTTGAAAACGCTTTATAATAATCTAGTACCGGCTGCTTTTTAGTTACAGATCGATCTTGTTTTGCCGCCATCTTAGTTTGGATGACATTTGTAAGTGGGCATTTGACAGCTGTAGAGAGTGTGTTTGATAGCAATTTATCATGGACCAACAACGAATTGAGTGTTGACGAATAAACAAAATAGTACACAATTTGGACTGGGGCATCACTGGGCCACATTTAGTTAAGAATACCAGAGGCAATCCTGTATCAAATATTAATGACCGCTGTCGGAACATGTTAGTCAACTTTCTTCTGCCCAAATTGGATTACTTCTGCCTTCAGAATATGTGGTTCCAATAAGGCGGAGATACATGACACACAACTCGATCTGCAACCCAGATTTTTCGAGAAATCTTTCCCGGTCGCATAATGTCAAAAAGTAAAAATTCGTAGGTTAGGTAGGTAGATCAGGGTAGCCGCATATCCAGGCAGTATTCAGATCACTAGTGGATTCATTGTGACCCCGTCGTGGGTTAACCGGATAACAAAGACGAAAGTTGGTCAGCTTTGGGTTAGCTACACGGTCTCTCTAAATTGCATGATGGTTAATGGTGGCTTTCCTGAAAAGTCGCCTAAATGGTATTCACCGAGGGGCATTTTTTTAGTTCTGCATAGGCTTGAGCATTAACGCGCTCTGTTCTGTGTCCATTTCGCCATAGTCTCAGCAGACCTCATCAGTTTCTAATCGCTCCCATGGCATCGCACGATGGACTCCCATGAGGTTGTGGCCGGTATTAATCCACATGAAGAGTGCTAACTTGGACATATACTCGTACATGCAGTGTATCTATGCTTGTATCTTATTACGAATACCACTTTTTCTTCCATTTGTGTCTAAAATTCTGATTTCTTCCACAACCTGCTTGCATCCGTTTGTTAAAAGTTCGCCAAATGTTTGATTTTATTTTCTTGTTATTTGGGTTTATGGTTGCTCCTTGTTGAGGATGGTACTCTATACCGTGTGTCATGAAGGTGGAACGTCTGACACAATAGATCATTTTGATTGTAAAGGCCTCAATTTAAGGGGCAATCCTTTAGAAAAAAAGAACATCCACATCCATCTTTCATTCTACTTGCATTCATAAGCAAAGTACATATGTTGTACTCACATAAATCAGATTTTATCGATGAATTGTTTCAAATTTGAAATTAAGCATGCCACCCATGTAGCGGTGGTTTAGCATAAAACTGCTCACTATTTTCATAAATTGAAATTCTCACGAAGCCCTCACTCTGTAGATACAAGTACACAGCACGATCGTGATCGTGCGATGTGTACCGAACGAATTGATGCATATTTTCTGGCACACGTTCGCCGAAACGAATTTATTTATGTTTCATAAAAATGTCTTTCTTTTTTTTTTCTAAAGTACACATATCGGCTGGGTTGCATATTCTGGCAAATAACCAAAAAGTACTTTCTATATGGGGTTTTTGTTGTTGTTGTTGTTTTAAGCCAAAATTCTTAGCGGCTGCGCTCGTTTTGGTTTCGATTTGTGTATTCCACTGACACAGGAGACTCGCGTGTGTATATGAATTGTGCTACATGTGCATGTAGGTTTGTATATTTTATGCATTTTTTAGTTGTTGTTGCAGTTAAACGCTTTGTTTGTTATTTTTTTTCCTCGTTTTTCTGATCGGCGAACGCAATTTTCCACTTAACACGGAAATTTGCAGTTCGACCTAAATTCCTTTTGGCTATGTCTGCAGCAACGCAAAACAACGCATGCTTGATGCAATTAGTCATCGTTTATATGCAAACTGTTGCATGGGGCTTATTGGATCGTCAGTCGAGGAGCAACATACCCCGCGGAACTCACATGGCGAGCTTGACGAAGAAACTTGCGCGCGCAAACTTGACATTTTAATTAATTTTTTCTTGCATTTTAGTTGGTTTTCTTGAGATAGTACGGGAAATTTCCAATCCGCAATCCATTGGATATATTTACTAGTTGGCAGAGTTTATGGGCACGCACAGCCTTGTGCCTGTTCTTAATACTTAAGGTCAGAAGATACATGTTGTTATATTGTATCTGCAGCGATTTGCATTGCGTGTGGTCGTCGCATCTTAATAGTGGCGATGGCAGATGCATCTTTAGACTTTGGGCTATAATTCACTAGGAGTTCGACGCGCTGTAAATTATAGCATTGAGATGGACAGGGTGCCAAATGTATCTTTAGCCGTTTAGGAGAAGATTTACGTTTCTTTGTCATCGTATTCGACTACTTGCGTGGATCACATGTGTCTCCTTCTGCTTCTGTGGTATAACCACAAAATCATTTACCAATCCTCATAGCTGAATCGCATAAAAAACAATTGATGAACGCTTTTTTTACACTTATTTCCCACTGCCACGCCCCCTTCCAGAAAGTAAGTTTGCACTGTTGGGTGTCTTCTTTTAGATTTTATAGATTGCAATAGTTATGTTCGCAGGATTTAGGCGTGTCTGTGTCAGGAAGATTGAAGAGTAAGTAAATAAGATGGCTTTTATTTGAAACTGGTGGTCTGTCCTTTCCCCTGGTTATCTTCAATATAAACTCTCTGCTAATACTATGTACATATGTAGGTTAGGAGTGTCCTTGTTGTCGGAAATTGTCAGTGGCTTCTCTAGAAAAACTGAGAGTTCATTTTAATTTCAATCTTAGACGGGTGGACTAAGCCGTCCAAAAGATGGCTCAGGAGAGCGTCTTTCCTTTTGGGGGGTAATGGCGGACAATCACATAGCAAATGACACATAGTACATAGATTCTATTTCCTCTTCGACCATGAAGATCTCCAGAAGTTGTTGTGGGATTGTCAAGGATGCTGTATGATTGCTTATGTCACAGTGACCAATAGCTGTCCGTTCCTTTGACTAAAGCTGTCTATTCCCCCTAAACTTGATTTCATGAGATCTGCAGATTTGTTTGTATCATTGGTCAGAATGTAGCACTTGTATATGTAAGTATATGTATATATATATCAGATACCATCGCTTGAAAGCCTCCTCTTTGGGTTCAATGTCCATTTCCCTGTTCAGAATGTTAAGCAGTGGATTGGCCTCTGGAAGGGTTGGCTAAAATCGAAAAAGTTCCTCTTCAGGTTTGGAGCTTCATGATCATTTTTCAAGGTGAGGGCAAAAGAGTCAGCTTCGTAGACCTATTCTATATATGTTTGGATGTAGGAGCTCTGCAGATATTAAAACAACTCCATGGCAATGCCTTTAAGTGCTAACAAATTCTTAGTCGCGAGTGTTTTAATCTCGGAAAGTAGCAACTCTTACTTCCTCGTTTGCAGGCTACAGTGGCCTAGACAGGACAATCTTGAATTTCTTCCATACGACACCGACTATGTAATTTCTCAACTTCTGTTCGAAAAGAACTTTTATTTATGCATCGCCTGACGGCTAAACTTTATACGGATAGTCAAGCCGCGATCAATTGCCTGGAATCTGTCACGAGATGGCTCAAGACCTCATTTGAGTGCCGAGGCACTATGACATTCCAAAGAATTGTATGGCCGATGACCTCGTCAAGCGGGGTACAACCCTACCCATCTCATCGGCTAAGGTAGGTTTTGGTATACCTCTCCCTTCAGCTAATCTACTACTTAAGCCCAACCCCATAGACTCAACCAATCTTCACTGATCAATGGTACAAAGATTCTCATCTCCAGACTGATCTGACTCAAGCTGGTTTAGAAACACACCAACTGCGCCATAATAGGTGCCATTGCAGGGCACTGCATGACAGTGCTTTGTTGAAGCTGCATGGGCTACGAAGAGGACGAAACTATTCCTTACCTCCTTTGTACTTGCCAGACTTACTCCTAGGAGAACTGGTTACCGTCAACACAAATAGCTTCCAGCACTGTATATTGGTTCCAAAGGTATGTAGCTTTTGAAGAGAAATTTCTGTGGTAGCACAATGGACCTTATATGTTCTTAGTGAGTTCGCTGGTAACCTAACCTATGTCCACTTTTCACGTCAGTCTCCTATCTACTTTAAGTCTCAAGTCTTTGGCACGTTCTTGGATAGTTTGTTGTGGACCGGGTTTCGTTAATTGTTGGAGCTTTGAAGTTCCTGGGACATCTTGTGAATTGGTAACCAATCATGAAGTTGCAACCCATATTTATAACCTGGTGAGCCATTTTGGTGAAAGGTTGACAACCGTTTGGGAAATGCCTAGATTGGATAATCTTCCGAAGTAAGACGTTCATGGAAGCCATCATTTGTCAAAGTCTATAGTATCTAGCTGTCGTAAAGAGCGTTACTTTTCCTTTTCAATTTCCCAGGAAACTGTATTCCCTTAATGACTTGGTCTTGCATTTGTAACTTTGTATGGTCTCCCTCCCCCTGAAGCCTTGACTTGCAGCACACCATGCCAACTCATTAGACCATGCACCACAAGCGTTCATTGTTATTTTTGTGGCTATTCCGTCATTGAAAAGCTAATGGGCACCACGTTGCCATATAAACTGCCACCCTGAGCCCCTCTCGACTCGACTCCTGTCATCTAACGACCGACCATTTGTCGCATTGAATAACAATGCACTAGCATGGTAGGTGGGTAGGTAGGTAGGTAGGTAGGTAGTTAGGAAGGTAGGAAGGTACTTAAAACCAAAAAGCCATTACTTTCTTTATGGGTGCAGCAGTCGTCGATACATTGTAATTTATCACCACACGATTCCGACGGAAGAAACAAACTGCTAGACTGTCGCCCTACTTTATTAGGTGTTCACGGAAGTGCCAACCCTACCCAATCGGTGGCCTTCGGAGGCCGCCACTCTAACATGCACTTCATTTTATCACTTCGTGTGCGCTTCCTCCTCCCTCCTTCCAAACCGTGTGCACTTGGACTCCCAAAGCAGGTGCATTGGGTGGCCAATTCCGGCCATAACGGCCTGCACCATCTACCAACAAAAACCGAACAAAATTGTTTTCCAATTAAGCCCCAGCCGTTATGTGGGTCATCAATTTTTATTTTTTAAAGCTCTTTTCACTTTTATGAGTCCTTTAAGTGTGGAGAACATTACGACCTGATAGCAGACACCATCAGTCAATTTAATGACTTCTTCGTCTTCTTGGTCGGTGGATTGGGTCAAAACACAAAAAAAAAATCTCTCACAATCGGAATGCAGTGTAAACAGAAATAAAAAAAAAATCGCTGAAGCGGTTATATTTGACCTTAATGTGGCCGGATTCAGTGTGAATCATCAGCAACGGAAAATGTTGGCGACACTCAGGCGGAAAACATGCTCAAGGACAGCAAGGATGCCGCCAGCAACAAGCTTTCTTCTTCCAGTCGGTTAACTCCTGCAAGGGGTTATGGACTGGAGGGTTCCTAAATTCCTAAATTATGTTAAAGCTCTGCTCGTCCCAGAAATAATCCATTTTATGGGGGCGTTCCAAGGTATTAGGGAAACAATGTTTCGGAATTCGAAATATGCGGCGCCAAGCAGGGGGAATTTTTGATCCAGGGCACAGCTAACACCTGAGTGGTGATTGACAGGTTTTTAGTCGTCGAAGGGAAGTTCAAAATAGACTCGACTATAAATAAATGGTTTACATCGAGTACGTAGCTGGGTACAGACAGCTAGCAAGTTGTGTAAACGGAATGTCACTTACGAATTCGAAAGTGATTTCTAAATTTAACACTTCATGGGGCTGGGTGGTGGTACATGTGGTGGACAAGTTGGTCAACAACATAGGGACTGTAAAACACATTGTTTCCATACAGTTCCTTGCCTTGTTCTTTGTTTAAAATACTGAAGGATTTCCATGGAGCTATTTTAGGACTGTTCATATAAATATTTGATGCGGTGGGACCATGGGACCTAAGGACTGGGTTTCTGTAACCATACGCGATATGTGTATTATATTCTCCACACGAATGGAAAGGTTGTACTGTTTCAATGCCCAATTTTTAGTTTGAGAAGCTTTTCTAGACAGTTTTACCCTCGAATGTTTGTAAAACGTTTACGAAAGGTTGGACCGTCAAACAACATTTGATGTTCGACGTATTCTGAACATCTGTGTATCTTTTACAAAATCCTAGGTCTGTCCAGCAGAATACTAAGTTCGAGGCTCCAACATCTTCCGATCGTCTGACACTCGAATGTTATTAGTTGGCTTTGGTCCCACCCTTCAGCTTAATCTTCGGCAAAGATAGCTCTCCTCCAAGTGGAGAATCCTATGCAAGACAAAATGATCTATCAGAACTAGGCTGTCAAACAAATGAAGACATACAACAATCTGATCATTTTCCTGAACTCCAGGGCGGAATCGTCTTCGAGTCTAAGGACGCGAGCTCTTTTTAACTCAGATGATGACCGATTTGAAATATCCATCAACAGCGACCACAGGGTTCTCTAAACTAGCCGTGAGGTCCTCTCGAATTTCCAACAAATGTAGTTAATACTGGGGACATCTTGTGGGTAAGTGCTTATTCGCCATAGAAAGAATGATTTCCGAAAGCCAGGTTTCCATAAACTTTATATAGGTATCCGCATAGTCAAAAGAAATCGACCGCCTCTACAAGGAGGCTTGAAACAAGATAGCGATCCTACAACTGCACACCAGCACTGCTAAGAGCACGAAAAGAAAAATAGCAACGCATTGCCGAAAACACTAGCTCTGTCCACTCCAATCACAAATCACGGAGCTTACTCCGTAAACCTGGGAACATCAAACCGGTAATCGCACCGAAACCCGCAATCTGCCCAGATCGAGCTGCTAGAGTTGGCAAACTATCCAAAGTCAAGGAAGATCATCAAGAAAAAGAAGAAGAGACCAGGCGGCATATTACCAGAGTCCCTACCAGGCAAGGACTTCAAGAATTGACTTGCAAAGTTCTATTCGAATGTACTCGAGACGGAGTACCTCTCGCTCAGGGTGTCAAGGCGTCAGCAATCATTTTAAAATTTGTAACAGTGTCGGGAAGGTTCAGGGTGATCAACTCGTAACCCCACGACAAGGGAGTACCTGACCCACAAATTATATCTTAACGTCTACAAAAGTGTCCACACAGACGGGACCAGACGATCCTGCAGTTGTGATCTCAAGAAACTCAAGATCAGCTCTAAAGTTAGCAGGAGTTACAATATGAAATTCCTTTTAAATTTTAGAAGGTATACCCAGTTCGATTAAAGCAACTTTACTAAAGTCTAATGGACAGAAGAACGACAATAGAACCATGGTGCTCCACTCAAGACTGCACTATATACCCTGTGAAGCAACCTTAAACATAAGTTCATTGTTGTTCGGATGTTGTTGTATTGGGTCATGTTGCAATAGTCTGCCTCTACTAGGCAACAGCTACAGTCCGATTATATACTTTCTGTCCTACTAAGCCCAGTAGCCTCATTTAAAAAACCTTGTCTTATCTGTCTTGGGATCGAGAAAGTCTTGCTATCGTTCTGATTGCTGTCTTTCGATATCTTGTCACGAGTTATCGGAACAAAACGCTTGTATCTATGCATGTATACATTCCGAAAGGTTGTTGAACCAAAGCATATCAAAATCAATGATTGATTGAAGAATTATAATCGATTGTTGTACTTTGTTTCTCTCCGGGTGGTACTCAGATCGTGTAATGCATGGTACAACGATGACCGATTGATTCTCTGTCTTTCATTTATTTTCTTTAGAAAAATGTCGGTATCGTATGGTTCGAGATTGTTTCGGCCACAAAACTAATATAATTCTGAGCATTTTTATGCATTTACTAATGAGACGTAGGCCTTATTTCCAAATCAATTAAGAGAATACTCTTCTGGACACACTTAGACCAATTCCATAGTGATACTGTGAATCGCACCATTTGGCTACCAGGAGCTTTAAATAAAGTGAAGAAGGGCCGTGACGCCATTCCACTTAAGTTGTCAAAGAAAGATCCTCCAAGATGGAGTAGTCTTTTGTGGGACAGAGCCAAACAAGGTCCAGCGTTTTGGCATGTTAGGCTATCAGCCAGAGAACACCGATTACGATTTAATAGAATGAACTCCGCACCACGTTTCAGATCAAGTCTGGGCCAGATCTGCCTTGCAATGTTGCAAGTAGAAAGCATTTCCCATTGCAGTTGGTTTTACTAAAGGAGTCCAACTTTAGCAAGAGTTTGCATGTAGCGTGGGTCGTACCCGGGATGACGAACTCGTCCCTGTGACCTGAGACCCAGCATAGCTGAATGTGGTGCTGGTCAGACTTCTCCAGGCGAAGCGGCAGTTTAAAAAGACGAGAAAGAAGACTATTCCAAGAATTTGATTGGCGATTGACTGTCAGTGATATGAATATGAATATCTGCCAGATATTGCCTTACATTTCATCAAGAATCGCAAAGATTTCCTCCTGGAAAAAAACGTTGAACTTGTCAGAGAAAACATAGCAACCCATCTCTTCATCAGTCCTGAAACCGCCCATGTAGAAGTGTACCGACCTATCCTCAGAAGAGGCCAGGCCTGCTCGTGCATTAAGTTGAGGAGTCAGTTGGAATCAGATACCTGCGTTAGCAACCAGTTGCTTGTAAAGAATATCTAACTGGAGCAGGTCGAGCATAATGTCTAGGGCCGTTGAACAAGAAGTCCTCAGTGCATCACTGATGCACATGGAAATCTTTGTACTTCGGAGAGAAGACTAAACGATTAGGCCATACGTTAGTACACACATACAACCAGCGAATGGGAGTAGAAGTCACAGATGCTTTCTTCACATTGCCTTTAGAAGGTATTAAAGTTTAGGTTACGCCCCTAAAACCTGGGCGGTAAAAAGAAAACATTGAGACAGATCAAAATAAAAGCTACATATGTACATGTACCTCCTGGATTTGCAAGCATTAATAGCTGCTGTTTCAAAGAAATCAAAAGAAAAAAAAAAGTAAAACCTGAATTGCTTCTATAAGACCCTGGGATAGGAACGTTGAGGACCATATCTACAACAGCTTTCTGTAAAAGACGAGGAATCACCCTAACATGGGGATTCTAGTAGCACTAAAGGTCAGTTATGCTTGAGTGGTACAATAATTTCGATAACAATCTGAGAAAACCCTAAGACCTACAACCATCAGGCAATTTAAAAAATAAAACAAAATTTTCTACAAGTTCCAGTGTTTTCTGAACTAGTTCGTTCTTTTAGCTCATTTAGTTCAGTTTAGTTACATACATAACTCCTCAGCAAACATGGTCTTATGCCAACCTGGGACGTATGTACATTTCTAAAATTCCTTCCACGTAGATCAACAGCTCTTAGGATATCTGTCCAATACCCATGCACAAAGCAAAAAGGGCTCACTTTAGCTCAGTTCTTATTACTGAACTACATGTATTCAACTTCTTGAACTACTGAGCTAAATGAACAGTTAAACTTCTAAACTGAAAAAACTAAAATAAAATGACATTAGGAACTAGTTCACCTAGTTCACCTGTTTAAGCTCTTTTTGAACTAGTTCATTCATGAACTACACAGGGGTGGTATCAATGTCTCGATACAATAGTGGACAAAGCCATACAATTAACCAATTAGACGCGGCTGCATTTAACATAGTACTGCTGGTGTACCTCTTCTTAAACTACGTACAGTCGCCCTTTTATGAAGACAATGCTCGAAGTGTAAGGACCCAACAAATACAATGCATTTGGCCTCACAAGTCATTGTCCCCAGCATACGTTTTATGGGTTTTAGACTTTTTTGACATGTTGTCAGTAGCTGTCAAAATATTTTTGACATTCCGGTCTTCCTCGGTACAGTTTACTGCCATCTCCACTGAAAACTAAATCGTATTTCTCTGCCTATGTACGTATGGAAGTACATGGCGAGGCCGTCACCATAGCCTATGCCCTTGGACTAAGAGATTTTCATTGGCAACTTGAGTCGCACCATCAGACTGATCATGAAAACGAACTCCAAAGTGGAATCTTTAAGCAAAAAACACACACTTTCTGCCAAAAGCCCAACAAAGAAACCTGTTTTCTCCTTCGATTCACTATATACGTGCATGCCCTGCCCTCAATAGCATAGTCACCCGCATCAGGAACAAAGACATCCTTTTCCGTACAAAGTATCTACCAACTTGGGCTCGTCCCACGCGCACAAGACCAAGCTGACATCGCAATAAATCATCTGTAGAATGCAATATCTCCTAAACATTGCCTTCTCCGCCACCTTGCACAGTTCAAAGTCTAAGGAATCCGGCTCCGGCACCATCGATTCACGTTCTCTGCGTTAATTTAGTTCCCTATGCACTGTGCGTGCCACTGCAGTAGAAGATGCACAATTCCTAGCCTGCCTCAGCCAATCCCAACCTATGCATCACTACAATTGCTCAGTTGTAGTTCTGCCCACGTACCACATTTCGCAAGATAGGTGCACTCCGCATCGAAAGGATTATCTCTGGCACCCGCATTCGAATGATGCGTCCTGTGGTTAAATGGAATCTTGTTCTGTCCTCGACACTCTCCTCTTCATCAGTCCAACGGCGGCGGGGGGGAAGGAGCAGCATCTAAACTATGCAATAAATTGAGTTGATTTGTACCACAGATACATTTGTAGATGGGTACAGTACGTTGACAAACAGTACATGTGAGATGGATACCAAGAGAAAGTCAAATGGGTTGACGTCTTCTCGAGGTGAAAAGATTTTCTTTTTTTGTTTTTGTCCGACGTGACGTGAATAGCCCTCAGGAAGACCAAAACAATTGTAAAATTGGCAACAAGATCGGCGCTGATCTTTTACTTTTGCATTTTTAGCTGTCCGTCGTGACGTTGAAGTGCATCCAAACGGCGAAAACAACGACGATGGCGACGGCGGCGGTGGCCCTTCGCTGGGAGAAGTGAGAGCATGCGCTTGGGTTTGATCGTGTTCTGGTTTTGATAAATCGCTGGCATTAGTCTATATTTAGATTTGCCCACAATTTGGTGTTAAAACATTAAATTTTTTGGCTTTTCCTTTATTTGGCTGCCTTTTGGCAGCATTGTTGGAAGATATTTTCATTTCGAATCGGTTTTCGTTGAACCATCCGAACAGACTAGACGTGGTTGGATGTATTTTCGGCTTCGCTGTGAGTATTTCTGCAGGAAGTTCAGTGATGTTGTGCAAATAGATACACTGTCAGAGCTCTTCAATACATCTAAGAAGATGTCTTGGTTAATAAAAAGAAATATAAATCCGAAGAAGTTTCGAAATATATGTCGTAGATACTTTTTCAGATACTTTTTAGGCAATTCACCCAAACAACGGTGGTGGAAATATCGGCACAGGATGGATTGCGAAAGAATTTCATTGCAAACTGACAGGTCAGCGATCAGTCTACATACATAGCTCAGAACACGATCTAATAAACTCAGACAAGTTGCGGAAGTTCCTGCCCAAACGCGTGAGCTGTACTTAAGTTTCAGACGAATAAACAGATACTAACCAAGTCTGCAGGACTGAAAAAATTTACACTTCTGGAGGAGTATGGGGGATCTTTCGCAGCTTAGGGAAGTCTGATGATTCCAGGGAAGGTTTGGGGTAACTTGCTTGGCAAATACTCATTGGCAAATCCTTAGATTCCTCATTATGAGTTCCACTCATTTTTAGTTTGACTACAGGGGACTTCAGAGACAGAAGACAGGACTAGATTTTATACGACATGTACTAAGCTTGATGATTCCATCGAAATCGAGGTCAGTGGACCTGCCGGTAAGACTCTAAGCTTGGAGTCGTTGAAGAATAAGCGAAGTCATCGGTAAATTGTAAAGTAAAGAGGACTAAGGCCTGGGATATACACCAGCTTTAGTTGATAATAGAGGTAAAAGTATATCCATTTGATACTGGTTAGAAGAGGCTCCTCTGGTTTAGATAGATAGTCTGGCACCGACATCGAGGTGACAAAGTCTTATGATAAAAACCTTGTCAACGCCGACGCGGTAAGTGAGTTCAATCATCGATGGCATTAACTTGATCAACGCAACACCTCCAGTCTGATCGTAAAGGAAACCACGTTCATCGGACTCGTAAAACACAAGAGAGGAACCCTCTCCAAGATAGTTAACATCTTCACCGGGCACTGTACTATAGGAAGACATGCTCAAAGATTAGGCATTTCCTATAACGTTTTCCTCACCCACCTCCTATTCACGTGGCCTGCACTCGCCAACATCAGGAATGTTCCACTAGGTGAATGGCTAATGATCTAAATGATCTCAGCACCGTCTATACAGCTAAGATTAGATCTGTTCGTATCGGCAGCACAATGGACCTCCCCCTGGTCTAAGTACATCCATACATGCTGAGAAAATGCACTGTGACACACTCTATCGAAAGCTTTGGAGATGTCGAGGGCAACTACTTGGTCCTCACTGTGATGGTGGATACTTTAGTTCCTTTTTCAGCTACGTGCACCTTAGGGTTGGAAAGTTGTTGAGGGAAATCATACTCTCAGTCATATAGAAGAGGGTTCCTTTCAAGATATCTCATAAAAGGGAAACTTACAATGGTTTCCATGACCTTAGAGAGCAGTGATGTCAGTGCAATGGGTCTTAAGGATCATTTGGGACGGTCGCGAGTTCCCATCTATCTGAAAAGATGCCTGTAGAGTATGATAGGTCAAAAGAGCTGATCTAATTGATGCCACATTACATCTCGTATGATACTTCGACTGGAGTAAGCGAACACCTTATGCCTGGTGGTCTATAATGTCAAGACATCCAAAGTGGGACAAAACGGCAAAGCTAATCTCCACGATCGAGGTCTGGACAAAGAGATAACACGGGGTCTGCAACAACCACCTCATGCAACTCTTGTCCAAATGCAAATCTGAAAATATATCCACAGATTTAAACACGATAGTTCTCCTTCCTGCCCAGGATGTCCAGATACCTAATGAGGAAGATGCAGAGTATCCAATGATCCACTGCAGACACTTCGTACAGCCAAGAATGAACATATAAATTTCGGAGCTTCTAGTAAGTCATATGACAAGGTCAGGGGACTACCGAACGATCTATTCTTTCATAAAGAGAGTGCAGAACGGGCTAAGAAGACCTTAAAGGATAAGAAGAGCTGAAGTTGCTAACCAGTTCCGCAAAGTAATATTTAACGGCAGGCCCATGGGAATAATTATGTACATCGAGTGTGCATGTTGATAGTCCTGGCTAATAGCATCTTTGGAAGCCTAGCCTAGCCTTATGTCTCAAGCTTCAGAAATTCTGACAATCCGGATAACAAGTCATGTCTCCGGCTCTACCTTTACCCGTAAATGTCAAAAAATAAACCCAATCTGACAATGCTGTAGTATATGTCACCATCTGTCAAAACATATTTGACAGTTAAAATCATTTACAAAAATTAAGGTCGGTTTACACTCTGAAGTCATTGAACCTCTCCATATTGTGTGAGTTCAGAGATATTTCTCCCATTTCCGATATGAAAACTGAGAGTTCTCTGTGGCGGATAGCATCCCTGGTCCTTCTGACGTCCTTATCAACAGACTATACTTAGTAGAGACTTATCTTAAGCGAATTAGCAGCATAATCCAAATGAGTCATAGTCAGAAGTCAGAGTCAGAAGTAAATCTCTGTCAACTAGAGATGAGTCACTACGACGATGACTGGTTTATCTAGATAGTGAGAGCAGCAATTTTTTAAGCATTGCAGGGCTTTATTAACTAGATATGATTCAAATGAGTTAAAGACCATACATGACAAGATTTATACTTAGTCTTAGTTGACGTCCAAACAAATGAAGGTCCACTGTTGTAACATACCTGGAAAGACAAGAAAAAAAAATGTTTTACAAACACCTTGCATACAGGAAGATGAAAACGGAAACAAAAAGTCTTACATAGAACCATGAGTAACGTCCCCTAATTATGGTGTCCCACTTACGTCCGGTCATAGTCAAAACATTACATAAAAAGAAAACTCAGCGAATTCAGCGTTTTGTAAAATTACGTAAACATTTTATACGAATTGTTAAAAATGCTAAACAAACAGTACGTGCATGACCAACGCACGTTTTCCGCAAAATGCGCATAATTTGCTTTTTGCTTTGCACCGATAATAGCACGGGCTTCTGCATTGTTGATGTGTACTTACCTTCAAATCTGAATGGCTGGCTTGGATTTCGATTCTTGCTCTGTCATGCATTGTTTTAAAATTCAAGACAGCGTGCGTTTATTTGCAGCAAAATCGTAGTCGACATGGCGACTCTTGCCCGGCATGGTTATGTACTTTTTTTTGTAAATAAATCTGTTGTTTGCTTTGCTCCGACAGAGCACTGTTAAGATTTATGAGTACGACTTTTGTGCCTATACAGGTTTTGAGATCGTTTTATTTGATTCAGTTATTTAGTACTGAAATCCAAGAAATAGTTCAGTCAACGGAATGGTAAATCGAAAACAAATGACTAACGAAGCAGCTGGCGGTTTGCTGTTTCTTGCCTCACTTCGTTACCAGAAAGTTTTCCCCTCTGTAGGAGAAGGTTTTAACATATAGTTTGCTGATTTGAAAAGTTTTCTTAAATGGAATACACGACGAGGAAAATGCATGAAAATGAAATTTGTCACGTCTTCCACGTAGCCCATGTAGATGTCATATGGCAATGACAATATGAACTGTCATTTCGCTGTCAGTGTCACTTAGACGAAAACATCGGAAAGCATAATTAACAAACAAGCTTATGTATCCGTCAATTTCTGGAAAACATATTGCTTTGTTCGCATGACACGTCAGTGGCGGAAGGAGACACCTTCAACTTGCATCTAAAGGTCAATAACATTGTTTCACCTTTTCTGAACTTTTCTTGATTTGAGAATGGACGGCAGTGGGAGGAAAATCTATTACAAAATGAACGCAGTTTTCGACTAGAGCACACTAATTTAGGACGATCACATTTTGGATATTTCACCACCTCTTGGCATCTCCAAGCGCAAATATAATTTTTGTCTTTCAACTTACATTGACAGATGACTGATCTGCGGTCATTTTAGCCAACCCATTGGAACAATTCAGATCTAGTTAACCCTTAAAGTGTTTGAAATAGTGTCTTAAAATGGGGCGTAGCAACCGATTTTTTTAAAATGGTTTCTCGGATATGCGTGAAGTTAGCTGCAGTTAGTTTGACATTATAACTCGTTCACAAGTGTCCGTCTGATTCAATGCATTCCTTACAGAAGTACTTACTTACTTGAAGCCATTTCATGGCTCATGCGTTCAAGAACTTCAGTGATGCTGGAAATCACTGTTCCCTGTTGGCTGACAATTTTGCGAAAAATTGGAAGCGGACAGCTCTACTTAAATATTTGTTCCAACAAAATTGCCAAGCAATCAAGTTATTGAAGTCCAAGGTCGGTGAAGTTCCAGAAATGGACCATTCAATTGCTTGCCTAGTTCGTTTTTGACAAGTCTGAGCTTATTTCGGACTAAGTGGATAGTTTACGCCAATCAGTTAGCGATATTAGACGACCTCAAGCGAAATGACCAATTCATGACCGAAGCCATCACAGAGAAGACGATGAAACAGCAAGCACCAACATCATAAGGCAGTACAATGTCACAGGCACATTGCCAGTGGAACGCAGAAATCATAAAATTGTGGGACGAGTAGGACCATGAGGGCAATGAAGCCTTCGCAATAGCCTGAGACTTATTTCGGGCTCTAATATCTGATGACTCATCTGCTAGGACACATCGGATTCAGGAATTGTAAGAGAGCTTGCGGGGAGCTGTGATGGATACAGTTCGCTGTGGGCACTTCCACGGAAGAAAGTTCCGTCTTAAATCGAGATAAAAATCGTTGATAGTGTCGTGGCTAGGGTGGGGGTTAAAACAAAAGAACCAAATATGGTTCATCGTTTACGCACTGGGCCATGCGAATTTAGCTAAACCGTTAAGATCTTTGAAAAAGTATTCACCTTTGGAGGCCTACTCTCGTCTTCTTCTGATCATAGGCGATCTCTTCTTCGAATGCAGCGTTCCTCTGAGGTGAAGTCGAAGACTGTCTGTGCTAGAGCAGTGCTGTCACAAACGCACTACTGACATCACGCCCTTAAGCGTTCACACAGAATAGCAAATAAGATATCGTAGGCGATGTTGAGAAAATATTTTTCTCTATAGTTGGCGCAGTTCAGAGAGTCTCCTTTCTTGAGGATCAGGCAACGATACTGAGGGTCCATTCATTGGCCATATTTTGTAAATGGGTTGGTGCATACTCCTCAGCAATCAAGCTATCACCTCTAGCAGCTTTGTTGAATTTTAGCTTAGATATCGCTATCTTAACTTCATACCGGGCGGGTGTATGGACATTTTGTTTATCATCATCCAGTTTTAATGGTTCGTTCTGCATGTTAACGGAATTTTGGACATCGTCGCCATTTACTTGGCTTCTGAGGAGTCAGGATTCATCCCTGCTCTTCTTCTCGTAGGGGGTAGGAGACAGGACAATCGGTTTTGGTGTAAACTAATGCTGAGGACGTATGGTTCGCCGTTTAAACTAGTTTCACTTGGTGACGAAGCTTTTTGTTTAGCTTGAGGGTAGTCTGAGCAGATCGTTGAGATTGCGAAGAAGTACTCCCTTAGGGTTTTCCTTCTCAGAGCCGATAGGGCACACAGAAGACTTGTCATGGTTTCTCTCTCTTCCTTGTCGGCAAAACTTCTACAAAAATCGTTACAGGGAGCAACACGCCTTCTGGCATATTGGCCTACCAAACAGTGCCCCGTGAGGGCGCCAATTATCATTACTAGGTTTGCCCTATTGACGGAAATAAGTCTTTTAGTTTTCGTTCAATCTACCTCTGACCCCATTTGATTGGAAGAGATACACTGTACTGGTATTGTTCCACCGACTGTTTGTCGTAATAATAGCTGGGGTATCTAAAAGTTTGTCTCCGTACCTAGCTTAGGGATAAGCTTACCTACCACCCAGTCTTCTTTTACCAATATATCTCTCCCCATTTAAGTTCACTTAAAGTATCTGCCCTATATCCATCTACATGGTCATACGTCATCTTGTACATCAAACGGGTTATCTCTTAACCGCCAGTAATATAGATGGCGATTGCCAACTAACGTGTTCACAGATTTCATAACCGCCATACGCAGGGAAGAAGAGTTTTTCTTTATAGCGATACAACCAACATGCATAGATACTCGACCTGAAGTTCTAAAAAACACATCGACGGAGAAGCCAAGACCATATACGTATCTACGTTAATCGAATTGGGTCAAGTTGTCCCATAAAACCGGTGCGGCGTCAATGATTCTTCAGATAAGTGCACTCATATAGAAATTACCATGGCAGCAGTTTTCTTTTTCATGTTATCACTATTTTATTTAGTTTGACTATTCTCGATACAAAGTGCATGAGTTCTTGTTGGGAAATGGGAATACACTTGGAGTCACGTTTTGAAAATCAGAACATTACTTGCAGTGATAGTCGTGTTACAATGGCTATGGTGTTGCGGCAATCTTTGTGATGAACACGTTCTAAATTTTTTGTCACAAAGAAGATTGTTTGAAATTGCTTCATAGACGGAAGTACGCCTGACCACAGCAAAGTGTTAAGATTAATCATTTGAGTAGGTTATGTGGTCGTATGGTATGAGGAACTGTAAGACACTTTATGAGGTTAGCGTATAAGTTAGTTTTGATGAATTTGTCCAAACATTATTGGACATAGATACACGATTACTTTACCACTAAGTCCTCAGATCAGTCCTCAGTTCGTATATTTACACAAAAGTCTCCGCAAACTGTTAGTCTCTGGAACTGTCTGTCTGCATACTTATACCACTACACGATATCTACTCATTTATACAGATGGGTCTTGACATACCCGAACTGACTAAGAATCTAGAAGTGAACGCAATACTGGTGAATTTCAAGTTCTATCTCTCCATGTTAAGGGTTTCTCAATAAGGACATAACAATTTCGTATTTAAATAAAGCATAGAATAAGTGAGATATAGGACTGAAATTTATTTCGAGTATAGTACACATATTAAATTTTAATTACAAAATTCAACCTCAATCATATAGTGACCGCAAGCACTTTTGGAGCGATTGATTCTTTAGAGGCAATGTTCCACCACTCTCCCACATATATGTATGGACCGGAACGTCGGTAATTTCGTATTGAATCACTGGCACAGGAACATTTATTAGTGAATATATTGACTAAAGTTTATCCCATATATACTTATCAGTCTCACTGATGGGACGATTATTACGACCGAGTAAGGGGTAAGTGTTCATAAAGTTACGACCACCGGATCAATTTTTAATGATTTTCGAACGTTACTTATTCGTGAACTTCAGCACAATAAAAACACATACCTTCACTGATATTCTGACATAGACAGATTGTAAAAACATTAAAGACTTAAGTTTTTATTAAAATACAGAATTGTTATGTCCTTTTTGGAAAACTATTAACATTTACATTAAAGTCTTAAAGTTTCCACAGACCGAGGTCCAAAGTGGGATACCTCAGGCCTACGTACTTACTCCACTACTATTTCTGTTGGTTGACAGTCATGATATCTACCTACAGTACTAACGCATCACTGTAGATACTCGAGTTCTTCCTCCACAAGTATACCTATCTCAGTCGTCTGTGGCTGTCGATGGATGTGGCTTGCGGCCAGGCAGGTGGCTGGTCACTTAGACCAACAGAATTAGGTTCTCAAAAATTAAAACCACTTCGGGACTGATATCAAGCTGAAGGAGGTCCATCAGCTTACAATCCAAATCAGTGAACAAGTAACTGCCAAGAGTTCTAATTCCTCCGACAATTCCTCAACAAAGTAACAGATCTCTTCTTGCTTACCGCTCTGGCCGTTGCACACAGTGTTCGGATCTTCTAATTTGCTCTTTAAGGACCATAGTGGGACAGCTTGCAATACATGGAGCCCCACTCCTCTTCTTGCAAGTTCATCAGCTCTTTAGCTTCCTATGATATCCATATACCCTGGTACCCAGCAGAGGAGGCCACTATTCCATCTGAATATATTGTTCGGGAGTGAATTGCTCCCACAAACTTCAAACAAAGTTCCGCCTTAATAGCTGCCGGGCTGTGTATATAGACAGACAGTCAGCGCTTTGCCAATAATACTTTCAGCAGCCTGAGTAACAACCTTCTTTTTCGCTTGGAAGACACTACAATCGTTTTCTCTAAAGAAACGACTCCCATCTTAGCCACTTCCAGTAGGCTCGGTTTGGAATTCATCTGGTTCATCGATCCGCTGGTGCCTGCCATCGAAAAGCATGGCCCTAGGGGTTCGATGACCACGATCCCTCAGTCTTACAGCAGTTTTTTCTGTGGGATTGCTGCAATACAGTTCTAGCGGAATGAGACTGAGCATGGTACAATGACACCGATCCAAGCCGCCCTCTGTATCTTTGTAAGGTTAGAAGTCCGATATTGCTTCTCAAGAACGTTCTACCAAACTAGTGAACAATGGGTCTTACAATATTCGTGTTCAATCCATATACGAAGAGTGGTTTGAAGGCCTACCAATATGGATCGCCTTGTCCTTTCAGTTTAATTTGGAATCCAGAATTACCCGCAGATATCTCGCCTCTAGCTTGAGAGTTTGAGCTCAAGTCCACGAATTTTGAAAGGACTAAAGCTAGGCATCAATCGTTCTCTAGTGAAAATGATTATCTCTGTTTTCGACAGGTTGACTCCTAGTTCTTTCCTGCCATTCCAATTCTCCACTAGTTGTAATCCGAGATTTTCACTAAGGACAGAAGGAAACTTCTTGAGACCAGGATGACCACATTATCACTATAGGCCGATACAGTGTAGCCATTTTCCTTCAGTCTTACGAAGACCTCATCCACCACGATAAGTTAAATGAAAGAAGGTAGGACCTCGCCTTGAGGCATTCCACTGAGTATAATCCAGTTGCAGAGTCCGGTGTTCAGTTCTGTCCTCCGAAAACTGTTGATTTCATTCATTTAGGTATCAGCGAATCTTTTACTACAAGAGCATGTACCTATATATAGCCGATGTGCAAGCGGATTGTTGGAGTACACACTCAGGTGCACAGTCCGCTCTCAAAAGGCGGTGGGATTACCCGCGATATCGATTAAAGCCCAAAAAACGACTATCTTTCGGAAAGTAGACCTAAATTTAGCGACAAGGAGTTCATTTAATCGGCCGTTTTAATATGAGTGCTATTGGCGTATCCGAAAGTCAGAGACGAGTTGACTACAGAATTAGATTTCCGAAGTTCAGTGACATTCCACTGAGAACTCACTACCAATTCTGAGTTTTCAAGAACATGTTATGCCAAATAAGCCCGTTGAAACACCACACGAGCGAAAACAGATTGCGGAAAGCATCTGCCAACAGTTCTCTTTACTCAGGCAGTACACAGGTGCGCATACGTATCTTATCTGACGTCGATACTTTGCCAGAACGAAAGACAAAAACTAATTACCGCATACAGCATTCTAGAGTGCCGCATTCCAAGATAAAAACTATATTTGTAGTCTCTCTGTTCAAATATATTGCGCAAGGCGTGTAGGTACGCTCCAACGTGTACCTTGGAACATGAAACGCTGTCAACAAAATAAAAGCCTCGTTTGGGTGCGTAATTCTTGACGAGATTATGTAAAGTTTTATGAGTTTTTCCTATCAAATTCCAGCATAATTCAGTTGATGCGCTCATTCACTATCAGTGGACGCGCTTTACACGCACTAATTCCTTTGATGATCGATTTATGGTGTCCCGGCGTGTTACTGCAAAATAATAACATCCGATGAGATAATCAGCCAACAATCAGTGTTTGTTTTGTAGTTGGGATCAGAGCATTAATTTGATTACGCAGCGCAGGGTGGGGACAGAGGTTAGATACTTTAGAATGATCTTTTAAGTGGTTGGGTTCAGTGGCACTTTTTAGATGAAACTTGGAGATACTCATTTGTGCGTAGTTTTGTTATGGAGTTCAAAGTGAAAAGAAGTAGGAAAACACTTACCAACTTAGTACAGACCACACCCATGTTATGAATGACACCTGAGTCTCAAACCAGAATAGGTCAAGATCTATCCTTCTCTTCAACTTAAGCCCTGTATACTCTTCGGCGCCAAATCAACTAATTACGCAGTGTCTTAGCACTACTATACATAGAGGGCTATCCATATCCATAGAATCTTGGCCTAAGTACATACTTGCCTATCCTTTCAATCTGTCAAATTCTCAGTAAGGGATTATATAACTAATGTGACCAAGAGTACCTACCTTAGTTGTGGAATACATACAGTAAACAATCAGTGGATATTTTCAACGAATCTGAGGTCATGTACAGTATGAACCTAGCCTCGACCTCTCTCCAGACGATGGTAATGACTACGTGTATCTATTTAGAGACCATGCCCACTTTACCTCAGTGAGGCTGCTCTATGTCACCGAAAAAGTAAGTGGCACACAAGTATCATCGTAGATATGGAAAGGCCATTTGATAAACGTCACACATGGGTGTCAAACAACCACTGGATTGAAAGATGTAAACCAGAGTAGCAGAGACTCAAACCTCATTAAAAGGGTCGGAGTCAACCCAAAAACCTGATTCCACAAGAAAATCATTCCAGATACGATTGTCAGATGACGTTGTCCCTACTAATAGCCAGAAAAGTTGACATCACGTCTAGTAACTGACTATAGCAAGGTTGCGAAAGCTTCTTTCTTGAAAAACAAGTTCTTTCTTAACCAGTCTTTACCAAGGTTTAAGAACAATAGATACCCATTACCCTTGAATAACTAGACGCCAACAGATTAGAAGTACCATAGGCTATGAGTTTCTCATTCCCCCTGCACACGTAGTTCAAAACTATGACTAGCCTACTTGCCTCAATTACGTTATGGTCCGTGATTGCACTGCCAAAGTCGAAGTTCCATCCAATAAGTCCATGGGTAGGTTGACCCCTTTAGCTGAGCTGGAGAAGCCTAAATGTTCGACCCTTTTCGTTTGGTACCTTGCAGCTTTTCAAGGCTTGACATCTGTACTTAAGATAGCCCTCTATGCGACTATAGTAGATAGACCACATTGGTATGTAGTTCTTTTGAGAAAATGCCATTCAAGCAATAAGTCTTCCCTTGGTAAAGTACACTTGAGCTTTGAAGAACGTCCTTATTAAAGGAAATTAGGAATTTCTCATCCATCTAGGCAAACACAGAGAATTCCATTAGTCACTGGATTGTGTCCATGCTTAGAACCATCATTATTCAGTTGAACCTCGTTAGCTTAATTTTGACTTTAAATCTGTCTTGCGGTTTCTATAGGACCATAAGTGCCTTGTTTGGCAGCCTGCATCTACTGTGGACATCACCGGTTGTCATGTAGTCACGTTCGACTGAAGGTCTAATTGTATTTCTACTACTAATTGGTCTGTAAATTAGATTTATCTTTTGGTCTAACTGAATGGGCTAAGAAATGGCAAGGAAGGGTGACCCTTTCACAGATCATTCTTGCGAGAATAGTTTTGATCCAGCAACTCAAAAACATTGTATGGGTGGCCACAGTGTAGTGGTTTTGCGTTCGTTCATTCTATGGAAAGTCGAGCTTTCTAGTCCCACCCATTCCCATTCACAGTATTAAAATTGGATTTGAATATTTGAAAAAAAATCTGTGAATTATAACGAATGTAAAAATTCGGAACAAATCCTTACTTAGTGCGGACACCACGCAAGGAGCAAGCCTTATCCGATCTCTCTATTCATTTCCGACTTTCTTCATCCTGTGTAAGGGTAAGGTTAAGCTCGCGCTGTAAGTCTACACTTTAAGGGTACTAATAGCCCCTTGAGCGCCAGTAAATTATAAAAAAAAACGCTTATTAAGGCTGCAGGACTTTAGCGATACTACAACAGGGCTAAAACGCCAGAACTATAGAACAGGACTCGGGCAGATGTACCCCGCAAAAATGATATAGGATCTGTTCGGATATTGACTCGGGAAAATATGGGTCTGGAGAAAGAAGCTATCTTTCATTACTTGGGAGTATAGCTCCAAGATCTGCAGAAAAGCTACCCGTGTTCTAAGGACCTCTAAGCCTGCTATGGAGTTCATTTTGAAACTAACTGCTATACTTCTTACTGTATACAATTTGGGACACCTTATACATTAAGAGTAGGCCTTCAGTACAACATCATCTGGCTAACTTTTTTTTAAAAGAAACCAACAGATGGCCCACCCTTTATAGGCCATAGATAGTTTCGTCCAAATCGTAGGCAGACAGTCAGCCAGTTCAGGACTTTCAGTGCCCTTGATGCTACCTCTAAACTTGTATGGGAAAGCCTACAAAAATTTGACGAACTAGGCAGAAACAATTGGCAGCCTCTAACAGATCTATGGGACCCAGGGCTTAAGTTTTTCACAAGAATTCGTGTTGTGCGTGTTATATTCTGTACGCGAATTGAAGGGGCCTACTGTTTAGTGACGTGCCTGAGGGGCAATTTGTTGTTTGGGAAAAGAAAAAAACTTAAAGGTTTTTTGGCTAGGATACGAAATTCAGTACCCTTGCTCCGTGGTCCAACGAACTAACCACTTGATCCACAGCCACGTTGCCTATATAAAAAATTGGGAACAACAAATGCATTAGCAAGACAAGAGGTTGCTGAAACTGTTACAAGTCCTGAAGTGTACCGTGGAACAGCATATCATACCTCAAAGGAAAAAATTCAAAAAGTTGGAAAAGAAAAATCTAGAAAGGATCGAGAAAGGTCTGAGGCAAGCTATAAGAAACTGATCCGAAACTGCAATCAGAAAGAGCTAAAGTATGCATTAACCTAAGCAACAGTACCTCAATATCCTAGTTAGTTTGCTAGAAAGGCTTTGTAAAGAAATATACTAGAAAACCAGGTTAAATCATGACCTTTACAGCGAAACATCGGACAGTGGCCATCAAGTCACAGTAGTTATGCGCCCAGTTCTTACCTACGACTCCATCGTTTGGTGGTCTACCTTAGGGTCGAAGTACGATATCGATGAACTCAAAAGAGTACAGAGATCGACCTGTGTAGGCACAGGTCACAGCAGCTTTGAGGTCTTGTCCTACCGATACCCTAAATGTGATCCCCTCGAACTTCTTATAAAGGACGCAGTTACATGTGGCGCACTCCGGCTTAGATAATTAAAATGCTGGACTGTTAGGACTTGTGGACACTGTAGGATCTTGACGATGATTTCAAGAGAATTGGTTTCGTTTGGACTGCCAAGCTGCTATCAAAGTCATTGATGCGGCCGTCATATCCTCAAACAGTCACACTCAGCTAGGTTCCAGAGCACAGTAATTAGAAAGGTAATAAGCATACTGATGAGCTGAACAGGCAAGAGTCGGTCCTTAATGGCCCAAATAGTGAAAGGAATTGATGTTCCGCTGGGTGCTGTTAGGGGTAATATACATTTTCACTTCCTCCAGCTTGCCAATCACGAATGGAACACCCTGACTAGCTGCGTTACATCAAGAAAAACATATCCTGGTTACAAAAAAACGTGTGCCAAACGAACTCCTTGGTAAATCAAGGCCAGATATTGCCAAAATTGTAGTCATTATAACAGGCCATCGGTCAATAGAGGACAATGTGGCCAAGTTCGGCTTCCTAACGAGGAAGAATCACTATATAGCTTCCTTTGTAGATGTCCAGCCCTAGTCAGGACCAGGCAGCATACCCTAGGAAAACCCTTCTTCGTAGATCTTCTCAAGAAAACTGGGAATAGGACTGGAGAACAGTTCTCCAAAACTGTTCTATTTGAACTCTGTTTGTTTTACACGACTGTGTGTGCCCTACTCTACCTACCTAGCTACCATCAAGACGACTCAACATGAGAGTAAGTTCAAGACATCGGATAGGGATATGCTTCTCATTGAAACTTGATTAGAGAAGGTGCTCCAGAGTGGAGTGTCATTCCCAAGATTTTCTCAATCATATTGTGTGAAGGCCTTGAGTTTGTGTGTACCACGAAGTACACAAGGGAACACCTTTAACCGATGAATCGGACTTTGAGCAAGTAGGCGCCTTATTCTCTGCGGACATCTTAGCAAACACCATACAGAGAATGTTTCTATGGCTATCCTCGGGCTGATGAATTTGTTGATTGAAATACAATAGGCACACCTCTAGCCCTAGGGATAAAAATACGTTAGTGTGTCTCTGCAGAACTGATTCTAATTCAAACAAACAGAGAACCAGTCCTAAAGCCTCCTTAACGCAAAATTCATCATCGACCATCAATCAACTCTATCCCAGGTCACAACAACAAGCACTTGAGAGTCTTGAGGTTAACGTCCTCCAAACTCAGATTCGAAACATGAGACGCCATAACACTTCCAGATACCCAAAGCCCATATATATCAAATTATAGTAATTTTTTATTGATTCCTAAATTGTTTTCAAATTTATTTTATTACGGCCACCACAGGTATCAAATTACGAGCTCCAATCTCATGTAATCCACTTTGCCTACCTGCATGAAGGTCACTCTGCCAATATACGAGCAATGAAACGAAACCCGTTCGCACCCCCGAAGGTGTAACACGATAAAGTTGCGAACAATCGCACTTAGCCAACGTGCACACTGCCAACTCAAAAGGGCGCTGGGGACGGTCTATTATCGCCGACCTTAAACAACGTGTCTTGCACGCCCGGTAACATGATCTAAAGCGGCCAAAGCCTACTGGACCATAATGAGGGCCCCAGCCGATGTAATCTTACGAGAATTTATGCCATTTACTGGAAACCAATAAGTCAGCGATAACATATACCAGCCTCTGGCTACCAAGGATAAACTGTCTACAAGCTGTGGCCCATTGGACATAATGCGAGGTTGGTATGCTCATCGCTCACAGATTAGCCAAATTGGTTCCGTTCATTATCCACTTATAGCCTTGTATCCATGGGTTCGAATTATTAACAAGTATTAGCTAAACCATCGTTTGACAATGGATCAGGAAGACCATTAGGCCATCTCTCTTCGAATCGATGAGAGATACTGAAGAACTTGTTTGGGATTACGAGATCTTAACATGGTTTCTGCAACACAACTCAGTGTGGCAATAAATCTTTCTAATTGCATCCACTTCTGGCTGGTAACCGTTGCGATAGACGATCACCTCAGTGGTGGTGGTAGAGGTACACGTTCCTTGGAACGGGTTGTGGAACCAAGTAGAGTGGCAATTTGGCTTGCTTATGTTTAGATTCCAATTACGATGCTGAGAGTGTCCCCTCGATGATTGAGTACGTGAGTGCGGCCAGGTGAAACGGCCGAAGGGGCTGATTAGCTTGGCTAAGGTTAGGATCGATCTTTGTGTACATTACGGATTATTGGGGTATAAAACTGAGGCCGAACTGGTTTTGGAAGATGTAGAACTGTCAACTGTTGGAGTTGGCGGTTTTCAGTGACATTTTTGCGCTTTTCTCGAGGTGGCTTGGAGCCACTCTAGGGGCTAATTCGTACCAGTTTTCGAGCCTTGGGAGATTTATCGTTATGAAGTATGTGAGATGGAATGCTTCGACTTGGGGACTGTCCCAGGTGGCAGAAACTTGGTTGGCGTATGAGGGAATTTCGTGCCAATTACAGGCTACGAGTATCTAGTAAATATTTCGACTTTTGCTGAAGAAAAAGGGGAAACTTCTCAAGCAGAGACTCTTCTTGAGATAGGAGCCCGATAATTGGTATAGACGTGACTACTTGTTAAGTCCTTAATGGCATGTGCTTGTGGTATTATTTACTTCGTTCAGATCCAAGAATTTGAAGGTAATTTCATGTTTTTCGAGTAAATAATTGGTTACAGTGACATGGAGTAGTGCGAAATCCAGCTCGAAGGACCAATATGAGATTGGAGTATTCCAAGTACATCGCTACCTACATTGGATTTATTCATCAGAACAAAGGAATGGAAAGACGTACTTTTACGTATCAGTGAGCAACAAACCAAAAGTAGATACCAAGGTCTAGATCAGAAGATTTGCCTTCAAACTACTCGATCCTATACATCAGGGTTAGAGTGCCATGTTTAGGGGTTTCGCTGTCAATGTTCTTCAAGATCATTGGATTTCCTTGCTTGCTTATAACCTGTATCCTTTACCGGAGTAAAATGACTCAATTTTGTGAGCCACTGTTAACTGAAAGTTTATTCCATGAGTCAAGATGACTCGTTATGTTTCGAAATATTCTCCTTGTCATCGTGTCATTCATAGTCCGTTTCTATCTGAGGGTTTTTTCGTATCCTGTTTCTAGTAGTAAGAGGCTTACTAGCTTACATCAGACCGAAAAAACAGGCTTGGAATGGGATTTAATTGCAGAATAAGAGGATACTATTTTCAAGGGACTTTTGTTTCTCTTTACGCACAGCTCTATCTGTAAAGCCCTTCTTGGTCAAAGTGCTTTAATATTACAAGTACATAAGCTACTGCCCTTAGAAGCAAGGAGATAAGTACCAACATTAGTTTTGGTTGAAAAAATTCTCTGAAATATTGCTAAGGATTCTGAGTATGTAGGTATATGGTCCCGGCCCCAGGTTCTATATAACTTATGTAATACTAGCCAGGATCAGTACTTTTGCAGATTGAGTTTATGTCAAACCTTCCTATAAAGCCGGACTTGAATATTGTGTTTCCATCCTTAAGTCCGATGAGTTTCTCCTTAGAGATTTATTTCAGAGGAGTAATACGAAGTACAATAATACTGGGGAAGAGATCTTCAAAGATCCTGTAGTCCAGTTGTGCAAATGTTTATTCTGTAGCCTCATGCCACTCCCTTCTGTGATACAATGGGTCTAACTAACTAAATTGCTGCACAACCTGATTGCTTCAAGGGCTTTGGCTGCGACAAATTTCAAGTAAGGGGATCGATGCTAGGATAGAACGCATATAGTTCACTCTTAACAATCCTTCCAAGTACTGTTCTGTTCCTTCTCTGTCTGAGATTAGTTTTCACTACTCCGACATGTGTGCAACGTTTTAAAGTACCAATCTTATCTAGCTACTACCTAGCTTATGTTAAGGACTGTATTCCTTTACTGACCATTCTATTTGGCATTTCAGTTATTGGACGATGATATGTGCCGACGGTTAAATCAGATGATCACCTTCTTGGTTGAATATGAGGATCCTTACTGGCACTGGGTAGGACACTCACAGGGCCATGTGAAGCATGTTCCAAAGATGGAGGTTATCATAAGGGAGGATATTCCAACTAGACTTGATCACAGGCGATCAAGATTATTCAGCTCAGTAACTTACAGTTGCGAACTCATAATTCGAAAGCTTCGTAAGTTGGACGAGTAAATGGTGCAGAAAACATGAGGAGAAGGGTTCGCAAACACTGAAGGTTTAATACGACATTGGTTTGACCCAGTCATCACAAAAGTGTATAAAATGGGTCAAGTCTTTTTCATTTGGTGAAGAAAAGAAGACACGATGATGATTGATATACAACAGCTGTCCAGCCGCTATGAGAACCATTTTAGCCAGATGCAATGTTATGCTCTGGTGAGTTCCAGGCCATCCTGGTATCCCAGAGAACAAAGGCGAATTAGCAAGACTGTTTCTCTTGAAAGTGTTCCATGAGAAATGGAGCTTACTTTCTTTTTCTGTTTCTTATCTATTTCTCTTCCTAAATTTCGGACGATATTAATCGAATCAGGAAAATCCTCAGGGAATATTCTTTCAAGATCCTTGTGCATATACCATTGGTCTCAGTGTATTAGCTTTAGCTGGTAGCCCCTTCAACCTAAATTTTACAACATTTCTGGACCTTTTTAGGATCGAATAAACCTTCTACTCTAAAGTAGGTTTAACTGGTCAGGTAGGTTGGCAAGACTTCCTTTCATCGACTTCTAATTTTACCCACATAGTCATAGCAAAGGAAGGTTATGACCAAATCCATGCCTAACCAGTGATAATCTGCCAACTTTGTCCAAATGGTTCTAAGAACTAAAGACGTTATGGATTTCGAAAATACTTCTGCGTTTTGCCCATTTCCTCACAAGAGTTGGATCGAAACCTAGATCCCATTGCTTGACCCTGTCCATAAACGGATACGGGTTGATGTCGTAGGAGTTTTCAGGATGGCATTGTGTAACTGCTTCTCAGTCCATCTTACCGCACATCCGGTTCTATGTGCAACCCTCCTTCGTCCAAAGATTTTCGATTTTCATTTGGCATTTCAACCGAAACACATTTCACAGCCATTCTCGTACAAGCATCCTTTTGCATTTTGCTTTGATCCACATAATACCTTCCATTTGCTGTGTACACGCATAATCAGATGTCAAATTTCCTGTAAAACTCATTGAACATGTTTTACAATAACACCCTCTCCACGGCACACGTTCCTATCCAACTGCATTGCAGAAGTATCTATCGAAGTGTAAACCGATTCTCTTTTACAACAAAAAAAAGGTCATGGTCATTTCCATTTGCTTTTGCCTTTGGATTCAGGTACGAATCGAAGTATCCTTTCATCCGTTCAAGGGGATGGAATACAATTGCTCAGGTATTGTCGTTTTGCATCTACTGCAGGCAAACGTATGGATGTTGAGACACACCTGGCTTGCAAATTATTCGAAATTCCATTGTGTGTTCAGATACATTCATAAATAACTATTTTTGACAATAGATTCATTGCTACGTACATAAGTTCGAGGCGTATGCCTGATGCCCGATGGAACTCCCAAAGTGTTACACAATTCCAAAGCTGGAGTAGGTTTACACAAATTTTGCTGATTGGCTTTAAGTTAGTCTAAAGGTCACACACGATTGCCGCATCATGAACCAGCCATAGGTTGTGTTACCTTCCTCCTCGTTATTATTCACAATGACTTGTAATAAATGCCCATCACGACTTTAAAAGGTCAAAAGCAATTACTATCAAAAAATCTTTGTTACAGCCTGCACATGTAACTTAATCTTCTTCGGACGAACTTATTAACAATTCGCATCCATACTTCAGCTTCGGATATCATGGCAATGCTGTTGTGGTGAATGAAGAGAGAAAAACTGGAATTGTAACTCCTTCCTTGGTATTGTGTGTAAACGGAAGAAAAAATGCACAGGAAGACTCGAGATTTTCAAAAACTTTCAACACTGTAGATACACTACAATGCAGGATGAGAGTTAGAGTCTAAAACATGACGGGATGACTGCTGTAAGTGACGTTCTTCTAAGCATGCCTGCATTCTTAAATTTCTTCCTCTAGACCTCTTCTAGCCAAGGACTCTCGAAAAAACTGGAATTGTAACTCCTTCCTTGGTATTGTGTGTAAACGGAAGAAAAAATGCACAGGAAGACTCGAGATTTTCAAAAACTTTCAACACTGTAGATACACTACAATGCAGGATGAGAGTTAGAGTCTAAAACATGACGGGATGACTGCTGTAAGTGACTTTCTTCTAAGCATGCCTGCATTCTAAAATTTCTTCCTCTAGACCTCTTCTAGCCAAGGACTCTCGAAAAAACTGGAATTGTAACTCCTTCCTTGGTATTGTGTGTAAACGGAAGAAAAAATGCACAGGAAGACTCGAGATTTTCAAAAACTTTCAACACTGTAGATAAACTACAATGCAGGATGAGAGTTAGAGTCTAAAACATGACGGGATGACTGCTGTAAGTGACGTTCTTCTAAGCATGCCTGCATTCTAAAATTTCTTCCTCAACACCTCTTCTAGCCAAGGACTCTTTTGACTTTTTAGACAAGCCAAAGAGTTCCTGCCACTTTTAAAAAGAGCTCTAAAGCTCCTAGATGCTTTTAGACAAAATTCATTTCCAGCATTTTCGACTGCCATGTGTACATGTCATGAATGTTCCACCTAGACTCCTTGGATGACATTGTCGTTAAGGTGGAGTGCAGCGGTCTGTCAATGATCTTCCCAAAGAAAAATAACTCTTGTCAACCACTGTTCATTTGGACGAATAAGACCCTCTCACACACGTCTAAGCTAACCTATCATCGATGACAATAAGACGGGATATGAAGCAGAGTTGAAGTATCTTGGCATTACTCGTACCGTAGATGCAAAACTAACGCATGTACCATATAGATGAAACGGTTCCCTTGGCAAGGATCATGACAAATATCGGCGGACCAAAGCATAGGAAAAGACTGCTCTTAGCAAGAGCTACGGCTTGGCTACGATGCCATGACCACGGAATCGCACAGGAAGAAGATGGAGGCAGTAACGAACTATGTACCGTCTACGACGCGGCATGTATCCATATTGGATGGAATGGTACCAATAGACCCTTTAGCCAAAGAAGCGCAGCGGAAATACCGTGCTACAACGATGAGTCGAAGTACTGACTCAGGCACCACCAAGGGCAATTGTCGAAGAGTAGGCAGGTAAGATATCACTCGAAGAAGATGCAGAGGTTGAACTCTAATATAGACGGTTCTATTCATAGGAAGCATGGGGAGATGAATTTTTACCTGACCCAGTGGTCATATGGATGCTTCAGGCCCTACCTTCATTCGATGGTTACTCCTATAGTTCTACGTCCACGTAGAGCATTATTCACGATATCATGAATCCCCACAGCTTCTGGCGAATACGTTGAGTGAGAATTCAACCCCAGATAACATTATGAGCGATGGGCTTGAGAAGCAGTTCCACATTTTGACAAGCATTTTGAAAGAACAGCGAAGGCAGGAGCGACAATGAAACGATGGCTGAAGTACCCCTTCGCAATGAAACCTAGCTTCCAGAGTAAAAACGCCTCCTATAAGAGGCCATTTCATGAAGTCTATTAGACGAAGAACCTGAACCGTGGTAAGGGACAACACGCACATAAATAAAGACACCTTAGGCAAGCAAGTTGAAGACAGAACTACCTATAGAGCCTTATTGGTCCTCCCAGGAGTGTAGCGTCACAAAAAGCACTTCACCTGGTCCTGAGTCTACATATAAACGGAACGGGTCATGCAATATCGTATATCGTATCACAAGGCAGTCAGGACAATGGGTCCATGGGACTCAGAGCCTGGCTTCACACAACTATTCGTGTTGTACGTGTTGTGTTTGAACCTTGAATCAGTACTCCAACGCAGTAACCACTGCCAGATTAATTTTATTTTAGTTTCGTAGACGAAGTTTATTAAATACCTTAGGTTTGGTCCTTCCCTGGTTAGGGTCATGTATACGAGAATATTTTTAATTACCTAAAAAGAAAAGAAAACAAAAATTGCTTTATTTTTATTTTTATGTTTATTTTTAAGAAATTTAAAATATTATTAGCAATTGCTTCGGTTGGAACTGACACCGAAATACCTGAAAAAGGACACAGTATTGTAAAAAAAATGTCCAGGAGCACACCTACTATGTTCAATGAACCAAATGGACCGAAGGATCGTAGATCATTATCCTCATCAAAGTGTGTTGGAGTACAACCCGACAGTTTTTCAAATTTCTGTTCACACTTTGAAAACCATGTCGACTTGGTGAATTTTGGAAAAATGTCTCCAAGAATGGTGCCAAGTCTTAGGGACCTACGAAGCAGAAGACAGCAATGCTCAGTGAATGCGTTAAACGTTCAAAAATAACCATGAAGGAGCAGTTCCTAGCTCGTAGAGTGATACGTTGATGGTAAGTAAGTAGGTTACCGTATCGGGCATCGGCGGCCGTACTTAAAGTAGCTGAGGACCACTGTGATACCACATAGATCCAGGGTTCCCTTAAAACTACCCTTGGTACTGGCCAAAGCTTACCAGTACCAGTCAGTTCACCTAAGACATCGAAGAAGTATAAGTCCACAGTAATGCAAAAGAAGTGAAAAATGAGTCCTTTTTCTTCTTTAGGATACGGACCCCGTACTTTGTAGTCACAATTCATTCCCTCAATCGAGTCTGTTCTTGTCGAACAAAAGTTAAAACGATTTCAAGATTTTTAGGAACACGGTGTCTTGCCTAGATGTAGACGACTAGACCACATAGATGTAACCTTCATAGGATTAGGTGCACATGTTGCAGATGGTAAGTATGTTTCCAGAGCCACTGTCAAAATGTTTCCAGTGCAATCTGGCTGTACCCATCTGAGTTGGGTTAGAATCCTAGATATAGTCTTTTTATTGCAATTCACTTGAATCAGTATCATTCCTTCTGAGCTTCAGCAATCAGAAGACATAGTGCTCCCGTGGACTATAGTCATCTTGTCTAGTTATTAGAATCTAGTCCATAGTGTCAATCTACATATGGACCTAGGTTGCAGCTGTTTTTATACCCAAAGCAGCTCGGACTTGGAACTTTGGCTAACCGTCGTATTGGTTTATTGACTTTTTTACTGAAACCATTAGAAAGACTAATCGATGCCAGAATCGTCCGCTCTGGCGACAGCCTTACACTCCTTAGGCACAAATTGACCATAGTCGCGTTCCTTGAGGAGGCCTTTACCAATGTCAAATCTGAAGCAATCTTTCATGCACTTATAGCTCTATTCGCTTGGAGTACTGATCATTAAATGACTCACGAGCAGGATTATCAGTTCACTGTTGGGCGGCGGCGCATCGTTCGTGAAGATTTGTGCGGAACACCTCAAGGTGGGGTCTTATCCCCCCTTCTATGGAGTTTAGTAGTTAACGACCTGCTATTGGGCATAGAACGGACTTATTGCATGGTTGTTGCCTTGGCAGATGGCTTTACTATCGCTGGCTCAAAACAGAACTGTGTTGCGCGCCGGATCACGCAGACATTGCAGGAAATTGCAAGGCGCACGAGCTCGCCAGACTGGATAAGGCTCACAGGATCCTGCAGACCACCTCTCGTGCTTTTAGTAAAACCAACTATAGAGGGGAAATATAAGCAATATTTCAGGACCTAGACCTGGCCTAGGCTTGATGAGGTCCTATAAAATGTCCAGCTTTGTCCCATACAAGGTTGCCCCATCTAGGAACTCCTCTCTTTGACAATCTGCCCAGTAGGCGTCACAAGCCTGCTTTGCTTTATTGAAAGCTGCGGTTGGTTTAATTAGTCCTGAGTAGTCAAATGGTGCGATCCATGGTATCCATCTAAGCTCAAGCTATACCTACGTGTCATTATCCGACAGTCAGATGCAGAACCGCAAATTCGAATCATCAGTCCTCAGTGGCCCAAGGTGCAGATTGGGGTTAATTTACCCTATCACCCCACGTACTCCGCGTCCAACTAACCTCAAGTTCTGATTTCATTTCTGTCCATTGTGTCTGAGTCTCCTCTCGAGGCACCGAGGCACCGAGGCACCGGATATTTATGCTTTTGTCGTCTGCTCCAGCGATACATCTTTCCCAGTTTTTTTACTGCTTTTTGCTCCTTTATCCTCGTCTTGTCGAGTACCGCAGCACAAAAAGCAATTGTGTTTGCGTTTATTCCTATTCCTTTGAGACGACGCACGGCAGGCAATGACGTTAAGTTCATCTTCCCTCGGATATCAGGTTCTCGCTATCAAAAAAGACCACGCTACGTGCGATGCACTGCAACTTGCTACTCAGTCTATGTCTCGGTCAAACCACAAAGGTCTGCACCGCGCTGGTGTACATTGCATGCGTAACAGCCATTTCCTTTGATCCAATGGCGGAATGCGAAGATGCAGAAAATGGCAAATTTTCCCCACAATTTCCGTCCGGCCGGCCGGCCGACGGAACAATAATAGAAACTCATTGAATCGCAAGATGATCTCAGTGCGGTTTAGGTTTCCTAGAGATCGTGCGTTCCTTCCCCGCACCCGAGGAGCGTGTTCTGATTGCAAACGGGGAAACCTAATCGCAGCACCCTTGACTCGACTAGACATTGTTCGCGTAACATTCGCCCTCAGATCTGAGCTCAATCCAAGTGGATTATGAGGTGACTCCGATAGCTCGCAGCAGAATAATAGCAATAATCTGCCCATCCGGTTGGCCGATCAGCCAGCCCGGGGGGACAATACTCGCATTAGATTCATTGTCAAATCGATTAAGCCCGACTGGATGCGATGTGTGAAATATTGATACGTTTAGCTAATTAAGTAGTTTCGCGTGAATTATGCATTTCCGCGCGATAAGCCACACAATGTGTGTCACTGGTAAGAATAGAATAGCTCTAGAACGAGGCTTGAGAGAATGTAATTAAAAACTTTTAATGGGCTAACTGGCGCGATGGCGCTAATGTACCATGGGTGGCTTATACAATTAAAACTTGTTTGCTTAACTGAAGCATTAGCTGGTGCGGCAACGGCGGCGTCTATGGCTACAGCAGCACTTGTGTCATTGGGAATCTAGGTAATGTTGACACAACACCATGTGTGTGGAGTGAGAGTTTATTTACGGCTAAGTGCACACTCATGGCATGTTATGCAATGAGAATCTCACGCCTATAAGCTGAATTGCTGAAAGGAATGTCTAATCATCAAAAAATTGCATCTTCCCCAACGATTTGGAAAAAAAAAAAAAACAACAGGGGCTAGTCCGACTAGTAAGAGTAGGTGCATCGCCGGAAAGATACTTAAAGTACTCCTGGTCATTGCATCAGAAAAATGTATAGGTACCAACAATACGGATGCGATTGATAGATGACATTAGCTAGGGGCGAGGACGTAATGCAAAAGACTTTCAATACAGCGAACTGGTGCTTATTATGGATGCACTATGTAACTGCCGGCGTTCCACAGGGCTCCATCTTTGGACCACTACTATTGAATATAACGTACTACGGAGTGCATGGAGAAGAAATTATCTAAGCATTGGATTCGGGAAACATTTAAAAGAGCTAGAAGTGAACGCATCGGTCAAACAATCCCTAGAGTCGAAGATTCTAGCTTTGGCAGAGCATAAGACAAAGGCAGATCTTAATAGACACAGGACTAATCAATAGTTGGAGTAGGTACATATTCATCAAAGAAAACGTCAAATGTATGTACGTTCGGCGCTAACCTCTCCAGAATACTGTCGAATGCTAAGTGTTCAAGAAGGGCCAGTAGAAAACTATTAAGAAGAGTTGAGAGCTTAACAATACTCTACACATCCTTAGCCTGTTTGGAACACATCAGTCAAAAGGATAAGTTCGAATGAGACAGCTTACATTATCGGGGGTAGGATGCCCATAGACTGACTAATAAAACTAGAAGAATCCGATACGGTAGGAAGGATTACATGGATCTTAAAAAACTAAGAAGACAAAATAGAACAAGATCACTAAGAGTGGGCCAGTAAAAATAGATACCTCACACAGACCAAGCCTCAGCTTAAACCTCAGCCTCAGCCTCAGCCTGACCCTGTTTTGTCACGCCATGACGGTTATCGCCGATACTTCCAGAGCTTTGACGGATTTCACGACTCGGTAGAATGCCCAACTTGCCCTCTGGATGGGAGGATGGCCCTGAACATTTTGCTTTTAACTGGTCAAGGTACCTCAAAAAGAGGGTGCTCTAAATGTAACAAAGAAGATGTTGAACTGATGGGTAATATAATAGGGAAGCGATGAAGCTGAAGAAGACTGCTTCACAAGAAATTAAATCCTTGAAGATACGAGTGTTATGAGTGTTTAAAGAAGAGCTTAGAATCTGAGACACACCTATGTACATGAGATGATATAAAATCTAAATCTATACGACTAGCACTGGACTAACGAAACATAGACTCAGTATTTGCAGACAGGAATCAATGTATACTCAAGACTAGGAACAACTCAGAGCGGGGCTCTGTTGGTCCCAAAAGGTGCGTCCACTACACTGGGGACTATTTGCGAACGGAATCTTAAAGAAATTAGACCGATGTTGTCATAATGACGACAGGCAAAAACATACACAGCATCAACAAAATACTTCAATTCCTCAATAGCCCGTACAAATAGACCCGAACCCTCTGAAAACAGAACAATCCCACAGATCGAGTCCTTACGACTCACCGTCGAGATACTTGGGAAAGAAGAGGCACCAGAAAGGATAAGCAAGGCATCCATACCAGCATAAGGCGAAGCATTAGGTTGGTCGCATGCAGCAGATAAGATCATCCATCTTAAGGCACTGATCAGGATGCAAAGAATGGCATGTAACTGGGCACTCTTGGGCACCAAGAGAAGACCACAATCCTACAAGTTTAGCTTGAACGTTGAAACAATTGTCCTCTCAAGAGAAGATTGGGTAAATGGCAGGGTCATCAACGAGTCGAGTCAAAATCTGTCGAAGGAGTCACTCAGCTGGACTCAACAAAGATGATCGACGTATACATCGACAATAAAGTCGCTTTGTAGCCCATCCTCCAACCTAAAGTTGGTCAACCATGACATTACACTTCCCTGACTTCCTAAATACAACGGCATTGGGGAAACGAACGATTTATGTAGGTCCGGACAGAACCTGACAAACTCTTGTTAAATGCAATAAAGAACAAGCCTTCGCGAGTCTAGCTAATAAGAGGTGGAGCTCACCCTCATCTCGTCGTATCTTCAGAAAATTTCGACAGAAAACTACAACCAAATCATAGCCAAGCAAATTTTAGCGCTTTACAGATCCAACCTAGCGCTCTTCAAGGTGAGTATTATCAGCCACAACCTCCTGGGCTATGGTGTCCAAAAGGCAGAATGGCCAAGCCTTTGGAGAACTAGGATGGATGGCCTTTAGCGTGGGTGAGAGCTGGGCGAGCTGAGAAGCGTTGGTGTATGAAGGCCTCCTAAATCCATCAAAGCCGCAACCAAACTTTTGCTTTCGTTTAGGGTTACTTCGCGATAGGGGTGCACAATGAATCCATTAGTCCTCTGAGCCTCTCTGTGAGTCAATGTCAGCCGAATATGGCAGACAACATCTACGTCTGACTCAAATTTATTCCCCGAATTTCTCTCGAATCAGAGCCCTGATTGTGTCCCAACAGCGATAACAATTTTTTCCAACGAATCGAATGTTACAAATCAAATAAATTTAAAACCAAAACAACTTCATTGATTTTTATTACCTCTTCGACACCAAAAAAAAAATCAAAAAAATCCCAAAAAGGGGTTCGCCCCACCGTCCAACGTCCCTTTATCTAAAGTAAATAAAATTCCCGATGAGGCGCCCAGTCAATTCCATTCCATTTGATAAATAATAACAATTAAATAGAACTCAAAACTTATCAATTGGAATCGATAAAATCAACAAAGTCGTTTCCCCACCATGCCTGCAAAAAAAACCAAAAAAAAGAGATGTTTACCCCCGGGGAAGACATGAGATATCACCCGTAATCCGTTTCCATTCGAATAACAATATTGAAATTAGCTAATTGTTTACAGCACCACGTTGGCAGATTTTCGAAAAAATATCGCTTTCCTCCCACTGGCAGGTGTATGCAGTGCCAGGGTACTTGAAAGTCCAGCAAAAAAGAGACTCTCTTGCATAATAGAGCCTCGATGTTGTTGGGGCGAATTTAATTTTAGAACTCTGAAACGGGAGACCCTGAATCTGGCCAGGCGAAGGAGAGTTTTTCGCGAAATCGATAAATCAAAATTTTCACTGCAATGCACATACATACATAGCTACTACCTAACCTACAATATATTTGAATTCGGTGACTCAGTGTAATTAATTATGAAAACTGCTACATCTTTGGATACAAAACTATCTAAACGAACGCTGGCGCGGATAATTTTTTTTGTTTTTCACTGAATGGCAGGCAGATGGTGCAATTGTTTATAAATTCTATTTTTGGCTCAGACTTTTGCGTCAAATGAAAATAATTGAAATTTAAATTTGCTTTTCATTTTAATCGAAATAGTTTGAGAGTTTACGGCTGATGAGTAGATGGTTGTTTGCTGATTGCTGGTTGCATCACCAATGCAATAAGCCAGAAGCTTTACACTTGTAAGAGCAGACATTTTGTATCTACTCCCTCATGCACTCAAGAGAGGCGTTAATACGAGCCTGAAGTGGGACGAACTTCCGCAGGACGTCAACAGGGACCCTTGGGGACACAACAAGATACGTGCGCAAGCTAGAGACACAGGAGATAGCATCACATAGTGGGTACACTGAGCCATTCTGTTTCCGCCGAACAGCAAAATATCCCAATGTTCTTCGAAGAACAAAATAAGATGGCATCAAGACCAAAGAGCATATCAAGGGCAGTCCTGAAATCCCCGCTCGAACATGCCCCCAGTGACTGTTGAACCTGAAGAAGAACTGCCTGAAGAACTGGATTTTCCATAAGAATTCGAAGATTTCACACATGTCTTTGGTCAGCAATGGAATAATAGACCCTGGAATAATAGTCAGCTAAAGAGAATTCGAAGAAGACGTTAAAGCCACGCCTCACAGAAGCAATCTAGAGCGCAGGCTACCTGTCCGAAAGACAACCCGAATTCAGGAAAGGCCACTCAACACGAGTAGCAATCACAGAAGGGGATTAGAACACTTGGAACTCAAGGGGCTTCAGACGTGAAAAAGGTCTTCAACTCAGTCTTACTACTACGAATAGTATGGGACTAATCATACCTCATGGATTGCACCAATGACATATGATGCCACTGATGGACCTGACCTTTGAAGCATCGGAAATTCTTGAAGATGCATTTCTGTTAAACGACAAGAAACACAGAGGACACATGGAGAAGACTCAACCCAGTTATGAGACTTGAGCTAACTTGGATGACATCTGAGTCAAGCGACGGAGAAGACAAAAATTGTCCTCTTGATCAGGAAACGAATTCCAACACAAATTAAGATATATATTGAGCCAGATGAGCCATAGTAAGGAAGCAGTAAAATACCTTCCTGGGAATGATTCTAGACTGCCAACTTACTATTTTCTGACAACAGATTAAATTAGCATAAGATCGAGTCGCGAAGATCACAACGTCACTCAGCAGGATCACGGCAAACGTCGGAGGTCCAACCGTGACTAAGCGAAGATTCCTTATGTCAAGCATGCTCTCCATCTTCCTGCATGCCTGCAAGATCTGAGTCGACGCACTTATGGTCGGTCCCTCCAAACAAGATTTTTATAGAAGACAGATGGCCACAGTTCAAAACTACAGTGCCCTTCGAGTTGAAAGCTCCTATTCTAAAGGAAGTACGCTGACGATAAGCGGATAAAATTACAACACAATCGGCAGAGACAAAGCAGCTCACCACACAAAATTGGCATTGGAGCTGGGACATTGAAACAACAGGAGGATGGACTTGCAAGGCTTATAAGCCCATATGGATCGATCGAGAAAAATGTAAAGTGGACTATAGCATCACACAATCCTTAAGCAAGAGCGTAGCCTGCCAATATGGTGACTTTTCGGAAGACTTTTCAATTTTTCCAACACACGATGCCGTAAACCAAATTACCTCAAATATCGTCCTCCAGTGAGATCCTAGAAAATGGGGGATGAGAGAAACATGGACCTATAAGAGGGTAAAACAAAAAGTGGGAACGGAGGAGAGTTTAGACAGTAGGTATACTGTAGGGGAACACAGTACGAGCCTGACACATCAAGTGAGCGCAAGCATGCATGAAGCAATCTTCGGAACCAGATTCCCGACAAAATATTTAACAAAACATGGACTAGATACACAGATACATTGCGATAAACGAGTTCTTGGCCAGTTTACGACAAGAAGGTACAAATCTATAGCAGGTTACTGAAAGGTCATTGTAAACCAATAGTGATTTGGAAATCAGCCATCTCCATCCCTGCCTCAATATGAAGTGTTGACGCTTTTCAGTTGGAAAAGAAGGCGGTTCTCCTCTAACTACACATGTTCTCGCAGTTCATCGCTCTCGCTGTTGCCAAGCCTTCGGATTACATTACATTTTTCAAAAACGAAAAATTCCCTCCCAACTCGGAACACAGGTCAAGCAATCACCTCCGCCGCACCGGCTTCTTATCAATTGTAACACTTAATGTTTTCTGATAAAGAAGCACAGGTCTACATGCCGACAGAGTGTTAAATAAGAACGTGACTCTCGATTCGTTACAACGGAGGACCGTGCACCTTGGATTCCACTGTCCACAGACCCCTGTGCATGCGGCGAACGATTTATCTGAATTCCATTTCCTCCAACATTATCGATGATATCAATCTGTCACTGTCAGAACCGTTTACGGATTGTAGACAAGTTCACAGCTCACCGTGCCTAATGGCTCTCGCCCTATGCAGGTACACAGTCCCTATTGAATTGTTATGCAGGAGTCCTTCACCCGGATTTTGTTTTCTTTTTTTTTTTTTGGATGCCAGTGCAGCTCGAGCACTCATGACCTTACACTAGGTACATGGTATGCCCGGGGCGAAGATATTAAATATTCTTTATGCACCTTTTCACCTTTCGCTTCGTCCACGGACGTTGTCGTCATTTCCCACTTCTATTGGCGCATTGCTGTAAATTTTCAATACAGTGTTCAAGGAAACTAGACGAGGGAGAGAGATGTCATGTCATGATATCGTCATCAGATACGACACACCAATTTGGAGAAGGGAGGTGGCACAGGGCTCTGTCTTCGAAGAAAAAGGTCGAATGGATTATTATTTGTGCTCACGTATAGGTTCACTTTAATTAAATTATAAAGAACAAGACGATGTGTGTTTGTGTTGACGCAATCGGTGTTGATGGGTAGAAAGTTTCAATGGCAGGAGATACAGTGTGGCCGAAAAGCAAGCTGTAGGTAGCCAGCAAGGATATCTGTAATTTTCAAAACCGCGTTACTTCTTCTACATCACCAACGAACATCCATGTGCCCAAGGTCTGACTTTCGAGAATTCAAAATCGGTGGTGTCCCTCAGGGTTCTGTAGTAGGTCCCCTACTTGTAGATACTCTATTTGTTGACGGCAGCTAGCAGGCAAATGGAGGCCCTAACGTCGAATGCAGGAGTAACGTATATAGTGGCATCATAGAGGTATTACCTGTGTATGTACATACTTTTGTGCGCATAATGTCAAACTGAGGTTCCATATGACAAGAGAGGGACTATAGCGTGAAGTTGGTTGCACGGGCTTTTTGTTCAAGACCTTAAAGTAAAGACAGATACCTTGCATTTCTCCCTGATAACTCAGACTTACTTTGTCCAAGCAAAGAGAATGAAGTAGAGTCACAAGCATGCCAAATACTTGCGGAAAACTAAATGTCGGATTCTTTCGACTCAATCTAGCTCCATTCTTCGAAGACTGAAGAACGTTCAATTTTGTTCGTCTTCTGGTAGATGGTTTGATGGCTATTGGTCTGTATCCTCGCTTCGAACTTGCATGACTTATTGTGTACCAAATAGTCGGTTAAGATAGACAAACGTTTTAGCAATGAAAGTATCTCATTGTAGACATATAGACCTTTTGGTTTCTTCTAACTCAAGAACAGACTGCAGATTTTCTAAAACGAAGGCCTTTGATCCAGTGAAGTGGACGTGGCAGCAGTATAAACTGTCAAGGACATATGGGCTTGTACTGCTTGAACATGATACAGTAAAATAAATACTTAGCGCAACAAGTCGATGGGACCCAGGGTCTAGCTTCTCACAACCATTTGTGTTGTGCGTGTTATATTCTGTACACGAATAGAAGGGGCCTACTGTTTAATGCCGTTGTCCGAAGGGCAATTTGTTATTTGAGAAGCTTTCTCAGGACATTTGTACTCTCAGGTGTTTGCCAGACTGTCGCGAGAGGTGCGGCCGTTAAAAACTTTTCAGGTGTTCCGACTTGCTCCATAGTCCAACGCACTAACCACTGAGCCACGGCGCCCACGCTTGAACATGATACAATGTTTTAAAGGGACATTCTTGTGACCTCAAAAGTTCTTAGATCGATCGAGATTGATCTGCCTATTCTATGGTAGAAAAAATATGGAACATGTTGGTTAGATTTGACTTCCATTAGTTCGATGAAGTCCTCTTGTAGTAAGCACCGATCCCTATTGCTACTACAAAACGAGGCAAATATCTCTATTGTGGTATAAATTCCATATTATTGTGCTGCGGAACAGTCCTTTCCAAAGTTGTCCATGGCAATAGATTGTCTCCTAATATGCAACCACGTCATAAGGAGAACGTCTATTGGGAACGTATTGGGTACTGAATACCAATATCGCAAACAAAATAGTGATTCAAATTATAAAATTATAAAGTATAGGCCCAAAGACACAGCCTTGCAGTACCCCAAATAATTACAAATTCCGAGCATACTTCACTCGAGTAATAGTGCGCTTCGGATCGCTATTGTAGGGCTCTTCGAACACTGTGAGGCATTGTTTTAAGAGAATCACTTCCCGACAACCTTGATGAACCGGTACCCTGGGCTTCCATACACTATACGAAGTAATAAACCCGGAAAGGGAGAATTGGCAAAAGAAAGCTGTCTCTCTTGCAATACAGACGGAGGGTATATACATATGTACATGAGACGCACTCAGAGTCCGATTCGGTCCGTTGTACTTCCAAGCAGCCATGCTCAGGTATATAGAGATGTAGACCTCCTTGAAACTTTCGGACAAATGCAGTGCATTCCAAACAGAATTTCTAGCTGTGCTCAAAGTTGGGGAATTACTAGTGATGGGATCCATATCTGACAATTCTCAGGACATTATATACAGAAAACCGTGTCATGCTAGGTACATGAATACTGGGATATTAAAGGAAACGAAGGGGGTAACGAACTGGCCAAACGAGTATCAGAGTTCCACAAAGCAACACAGTTTAAGGTCTAAACCCACCAGCCTGAGAGAGGATCAATATGCCTGATCTGAAATGGTCCAGCTCTAGGCACGTTGCAGTTCAAAATAGTAGTAGGTATTCTCTCTGTCTATCACCTTTTGAGGAGACGTGCCATGGAAAAATATCCAATACGGATATGTCCAGATACTGTATTAACCTTCACGTCTAGGAGGACATCACACATCTACTCTGTAATAGCCAGGGCATGGATTGTAGTAGACTCAAGCATCTAGGAAAGTTTAGAGGAAGTTGGGTCTGCGAACTCAATCAATAAAATTGTGAAGTTTTGCAGGGATAGGTTGGGGTTACCTAGTTGCCTAGTGTTATAGTATGGCGCCTGGTGGCTTATAATAACCGCACAACCCTGCACAACCTACCTAGTTTTCTATCAGGGTAACATACACCAAGATCTGATTTAGTAGTTAACTTTAGTACAAAACTTAGGAAGACGGCTCCTGACCACAATGGAGGGATCTGAAACAAATAGTTCGTGCTGCTAGTAGTAGTACCCGTTCCGTCCCTTTCGTGATGTTACACTTTTCGTCGCACCTGTATGAGTTCCCCTAAAAGGAAGACACATTCCCTCCTCAGGAATCATCCCATCATTATCGGATCAACCTATCGGATAGACGTTGACTTACATTTTTGTTCGTATCTATGAAATCTAATACTCCTTCATCACATCCAATAAAAATGCAATAAACAACTTCAAAAAAATTGAACAATCAAATGGCCCACTGTGATGCCATAAATTCGATTTTATTAGGACCCTGATGAACCTTTTGAGTCCTTCTTCAAAGAAATCTCGATCGTATGGGTAAGGACATCCACATTTTTGTTTTTTTTTTATTGCATCCGCACCTGAAATGTAATAAAAAAACGACGGACTACCGTGTTGATACTGGAGACTCGTCGAGTTTGGTCCTCCTGTGACCCAAGAGTAGAGCTGGCAAATCTGGTTCTGCATTCTTAGGTTCTTGTGCAAATGCGATTCCCGATTAAGACAGAGGACACACCTGCCTTCGTGTATACCCGACAAAGAAAGAAGGACAAAAGGATGTTTGTTTGGTTGTTTATTTGGGTGCAGATACAAAAGCATTCGAAGGATAACCAAACACTTGATGGTCTGAGAATGCAGGGGAAACTGGGTTTTGTTTGCAAATCAGTGTCTAGCTCCCACGATACGATTACAAGTTCACACATAGAGGGTACGGTAGGACTACTGTTTCCTGATAGCTACGATGGGTACAATAGTCCTATCAGACTGTTAGCCAAATGGGGAAGAAGGCGAAGTGGCTTGTTATCCCTTTGAAGGAATCTACTCCTAAGACTCTATTCAAGGTCTTCATTGATAGCGGATGTAGCCATGTTGAGTTGTTCTAAGAAATGATAAGAAACTCTTCCACTCGCGTTTAATTAAATATTTCTGTGATAACTGAACCATAGGTTTACCTATAGAGGGGGAATTCCCACCGTTTTTGAGAAAAGTATTTCCACATTTTTGCTTTTATTTGTTTGCAGTTTGCAGGGGATGCCCCCATCAATATGCCTCTCTTACCTAACACTGTCGGTGTTAAGAACACCTAAAACTGCCACGGCAACACAGGCAGCAACAGCATCGACGGTGGAAATTTCCATCATCGTGCATAGCGCACACGCACTCACCAACGGTCGAGTGCTGGGCAACGGGAAAGCGCAAGCGCAGCTGGGAAAGATATACACAGCTGCGCAACAGCACAATAGAATCACTCTTAGCGCAGACACGAGAGCGTGCGGTTGTACAAAAATACAGTCCACAGAGCGAGCAACAGAAATTATTATTATATATATTATATATATTATATATATTATTATAGAGCTATCGAACAGTCGGTGTGAGTTAATTGCAGAACTTGCTTTCTTGGAATAACCTTAACTCCTGACGCAGTTCGTGAAAATACTCATCAATCGTGCACAGCACTCGAAGATAGTGTCACCCAGCTACAGTGTGTCCAGTATGCCAGTCAATACTTTCAACCGTTTAGCAGACAAGTCTTAGACAGCCGTGACTATGCACAGGGTGCGTCATCTATTATGTCGGTATGCCTAGACTAGTACTAGTAGTTAAGTTTAGAACTAGCCATAAACCACCGATACATCCAGCACCGAATGTCCCCTTAGTGTGTTCGGACCAAAAAATATGTTTGCTACGAAGTGTCACCATTGAGCCCTTAGCCTCAAAGACGTTTCCATCTTTTCCTATGGGCTTGTCAATGCATACCCTGCCAACGATTGAACGACACAAGCGGACTTCAGAATTCCAGCATTGTTTAGCTCACCAACTTTCGATTTTCTTATTCGATTGCCTTGTTGGAATAAGGCTTGATTAAGCTTTTGACGTAGGTTAGCTCCAGGTCCATCCCGGACTGTAGCGCCAACTAAAATAAGTAAGCGTTTTCAAATCCCACATTCTCCTGGTAGTTTTGAGCCAGCCCTAGCTAATTTATCTCCAAATTCGTTGTCAACAATTCTCTGGGGACCAAGTTTTCCTCTCCTCTGGATGTACACTGCCATCGTCAAACTTATCTTAACTACGGCTGCTTGTACTGTCACCCTGTTCTATCTGGCAAAAGATGCGCAGAACTCAACGGCTTCCGTAATGGGTCCCAAGACACTAGCTCCAAATCCAAAATCCATGTTCGATCCATATGTGAACCAGACTAAGCCCCAAGGGTCCAGTCTTGGAACACCAGTGGACCAGTTTGCACGGTCCATTATTATACCTCAAATAGCCTACCGAAACAGTTCTTTCTGACCCTGATGTCGGGGATAGGGCAAAACATGTCCTTTTTGGAAATTTAGGTCTTCTACATAGTCACATGGTTTATATTTCCATTCTAGCTGACACTTAGCGCATCTAGCGGGCGTCTTCCTAATGAAGAGTTGTAGGGTTGTAAGCCCAACGAAACCTTCTAAAGTTACCGTAGGTCAGCTACGCATGACATCTGAAATACCGAGACAAACAATACTGCGTAGCTTCCAAAACATTATTAACATTGTCCGCTCAAGAACTTTGGGTACCAACGATGTCCAAACATGTGTCATTTTTTGCATTTAGCCTCCAAGTTCTGTCGCAAAGGCGTCTACTGGCTCATATGGACCAAGTGGTGTGCTCGATGACAGACTTGATTTAAGAATTTTCTATAATGCCAGAATTGGTAGCAAACCAGGTGAAAGTGAAATATCTTTAAGCTTCCAGGTTTATATGAACTCTCTAACCGCAAGCTCTTGCAGGCTAGTTGTCGCTGTCCGCTGAGGAATTATGAAGTACAGCACGATATCCACGTACGAGAATAAAATAGATCTCACCATCATTGTACACAAACAGTACATAATTTGGGACTGCATAGAGGTACATACTAGCTCACATGACACGGTCTGTGGCTGTCTTAAAATTTCAGACACTTAACGTCCTTTTACCTCCGCTTTCCTGCGGAAAAAATCTTGCCTTTTCTGTATGGATAGTGTCTCGAGTGCAGAGAGGTAGACTCATTCCTCTCGTTTTTCTTGCACTAGGCTCGCCCAAGGCTTCTCGTATTCGTCCTCGGTCGTCGCTGGTTCTTCCTAACTCTTGTTTATCTATTCCCTGTGGGGTCTCTCGCTTCCTTCTTTGTGTTTTTCTTGTTTTTTTCTTTTCTCTGCCAAAAGCAGAACTTCCTCGCTCTTTCTCAGATTAAGAAAGGAAATGGCTAGAGCTACCTGCCTTCTAATATGAACCTTATTGAGTCATACCCTAGTTTTAAGGATAAACGCCATTAAAGTATAGGTTTCAAGCCGCTCACTAGGCCTAGTTGTCAGTCCTAGAAATAATGTATTAAATCTACCTACCTTCAGGCGATCGGAATCTATTTCCAGTTGTAGGTGACTCTAAGGAAAGCGGTCATTCCGGCCACAATAAGATTTGTCACCTATTGGCAAAACCCTTGAAATAGAAAGCCTCCATTGGGGTATCTGGCTTGGCTTTCGAAAGAACCTTCCCCCCATTTAACTTTATCCGACCTTGAGTGCACGCACTACTAGCAATACAGTAGTCTTAGGCGAACCTGCAAAATTCAGTTAAAGTAAGGTCCTAAATGTGGCCATACAGTCAGACATACATGTATATATGTAAATCTAGTCAGCCTTTTCTAGTAACCCTACACAGCTATCGAGATATTTTGAAAGTGGCCCCCTCGTGGCGTTGCTGATATGCCAGCAATATTTTCGCATAATTTTCTTCAAAGCGAGTTTAGGCTGTCTAAGAGAAGCTTAGACAAAGCTTTAAACCGCAAATACCTAGTAAAGTCCAAAACACAGTAGTCTGTGCTTAAGCAGAGCTTCACGAAAAACCCCATGGAGCCTATTTTATTTTCACCTGATACCCTTGGACATATTCAGCAAGCAAATGGAAGTAAGTGTCTTAAAGTGGTCAAGAATTTGAATAAATTCCAAATCGCTTCCTAAAACACAGACTACACCATGCCAGATCATTTCGGAATGAGATTGCACTTTAAGAAGATGGACTTTCTTCTGAAGAAGGAAGCTTCCCTTAGGAGCCTTCTATCATAACGACTCAGACGATCTGGCAAATATGGATATCAGCAGTCTCTTACGGTTCATCAGAAGTTCCAAATGGTTGAACGAGTAGATGATACTTTCTCCTGTGATTTACTTGCTCCACAATCCAACCAACCCTTCCTTCCAACTTTTCTTTTTAGTTTAGCAAGCTGATTATAGCACCAGCGCCGTCCAATCTGCACAAATAGTTCGTTTGACTTGAAGTCTCAGGGGCTATTTGCTTAAGGCTAAGTCAAGTCCGTGCTTTATCGGAATAAGCAAGAGACTTAAGATTACCCTAGGACCAAGATCGAGCTGACATAATGCTCGATTCATGAGAAAAAGTCATAAAAAATGTTCGATTTTTAGGTTTTTTGGGAATGTCCCGACAAATGAATGTATTTTTAGGAATACCATGGCCACTCAACTATGTCCTCATCAATACTTTTTAACCTTCTTATCTGACGGTAAGCCTATTACCGACATATGGTCACACTATGTGACTCAAGTGTGTCAACAAAGCTTATCAGGAATACCTTCCTATACGAGATGCCTTAACTAAATCGCCTCGCCCTCGTTAACTCACCTCACTTCCAATGAATTAACCTGAATTCGTTTGAAATTACACACCTAACCGCGTCAATTGCTTCACTCTTCAACGATCCTTAAGTGAATAATAAATTGATTGATTAGATAAAAATAGAAGTTTGTTGCACGAGGACACTAGAGAGACAATGAACATCCTGCCGCACAATCACTGAGAGCAAATATTTCTATTTGAACATAACACGCCCACATGACATACAATAAACTATTGCAACATTTCCTTAATTAAAACAAAAAATAAAAGAAGTCACTTTCTCGTGCGCAGCTTAGAGTCGAGCGCGATAAGATTAATTGAATATTCAATCATTGAATTCGGCAGGTCAGATGACGTGCGAAGTGTTAATTAATTTATGACGCAACCGATAGACGAAAGGAATTATTTTTATCAGACTTGCTGCTCCGAGAGCATTACGCAAGCTTGCGTAGACTAAGTTCCCATGGAATGTATTGAGTAAGGAGTTATTATTGTTATGGTTGTTGAACTGTTATCTCATGGGGAATCCTACTGGTAGGACTGTTTGCAGACAGAACAGAACCCTTAGTGCAGTAAAGTCCACCCAAGTCTGCAATCTTGTCAGCACTATACCTTGCAATTGTGTCCAAGAAAACCTTAGAAATGGTGTTCCCCAAGGAGCGATCATGACCCCCATACTTTTTTCTTGGTTTAGAAAACAATTTCTAACTCGAAATATAAACAAACTTGAAATTAGTATGATAGAGGAGTTCAGAGAGGTGGATCTGTCTGTATGGATCTGTTTCAAACTGCATATCTGGGTTCTATGGGGTAACACCTCGAAGGCAAGTCAGAATTCTCAGTTTTACATCAACGTTTCAATAAGGACATAACAGTTTGGTACTTAAACAAAGGACAGAATAATTGAGCGATCAGGGTGAAATTTTGTCCAAGTATAGTAGACATTATAAATTTAAGTATGGAATACGATTTTGTTAATAAGATTACCGCAAACACTTCTGTAGCGATTGATTCTTCGAAGCCAATTTTCCACCATTCTTCTACACATATCGCTGGTTGCATGGTTTTTCGCTCGATATTGTTCGTGAACTCTTCTAACGTTGTTGGCTTGTTGGCATAAACCAAGGTCTTAAAGTAATCTCATAGAAAGTAATCCAACGCATAAGCGAGGTGGCCATATCTCGATCGCACACGATTGCCAAACTTCCCCTTGAATAGATCAATTGCTTTACCAACTGTGTGGCATGTGGAACCACCTTGTTGGAAACACATGTCACCTATGTCAAATCTATTGAATTTTGGCCAAAAGTACATAGTCGTCAACATGGTTCGATAGCGAACTCTATTGATCGTACGACACGGCGATCATTTTGATCGATCCCACTTCCAGCATGAAATTGACGCAACACGATCACTTTTAGTGGATGCCCTGGAGTCTCTCGAAGCATATGCGGCTTTTTCGCTGTTAATGCATATTTCGGTAACTGACAAAGCGATTAAGCTAACAATAATTTCACTACGGACATCCTGGTAAGACGATTTTTACGACTAATTGGACTAAGCGCTCTTAAAGCTGCGACCACTAACTCAGAATTTCTGTTGTAATTTTCAAAGATTTCTAATTGTTGCTCATTTATGAACTTCACCACGATAAAAATGTAGGCCATGCCTAACGATGTGACATCAACGGATCATAAAAAGAGGCCAAGAATTTGCTTTTATTAAAATGCCAAATTGTTATGCCCTTATTGAAAAATACTTTCACACAAGTCTGTAGTAGTATCTCATTCCTGGTGATTACGCAGTTTTTCAGTTGCGCTTTCCTGGAGTTTTTTTTTTAAATCCAGGAACATCATGTCAAACTTTTGCCCGTTTGTTAACTTCCTTTTTTCCTAAGATTTTGGAACCCCAGGTCGCAGAATAGATACAGTCTAAAGCTGCGTGTATTAGCTATTTCGTTGCCTTCTTGATTTTGTACCCATAGGATACGACACTATGGTCATACAGACACACAGTGACTTGTGAAATTTATTGTGAAAGTTCTTGACAAACATTTATAAAGCTTAAGGTTTCATGATCCTAGATTCTTATTGCCCTCCGCAGAGCTGGCTGGGACTGTTGTGTTTATATTATGCAATGGGCAGTTAGGATCTCATTAAGATTGTCGTCATCACTTTGGTTATCGCATTGGACTTAATGGACAATGGGTTCAGTGTTTATCGAAATCATCGACATCGAAGTGAATCTCCCCCGTCTGGCGACTCTTTTTGGCAAAGAGTCTAAAGTTCGCATCCTCCGAAACCCTTATATTTCGGGATCTAGGTCTTGCTAGATCAATGCACTAGTAGAATACAATTGTGTCACTCTCCATCAGAAGATCATTTCTATCTCACCGGAAGACCACACAGCTCAGACATCAAGAGTATACCTACTGTTCCTGTTGTCTTGATCAACTTGTTGCAGCAAGTTCCACAAAGAACAGTAACAATACCGATACTGTGTCTACCACACTAGTCAGACACCATGTCAGACATTGTTGCGATCAACTTATTACAGCGAGTCCCACAAGGGACAGTAATAGGACCGATACTGTGAAAGTGATGGTCTACGTCTCTAAATGTCTAGCGGAGCTGTTGTCATTGGAATACATTGGTGCAAGGGAACTACAATACACAGTCCCTCATATATGTACTGATCGATCGAAGGATGAACTTAGAAAGAAGGTTCTGCATTTTAGACCTCTAGCTATCCAAGGAAAGCGAGGTGCCAGAGTAGCACATGTCAACTGCGATTCCTTGGATAAGGGTACAAATTTGTTTAATAATCTTAAATGCTGGGGCAGACAAAGCATGGCTGGATAAGATGCGTATCTAATGTCCCCGATGGACGGACCACATGTATGGTAAAGTAAAATACTACCTCACATAAGCCTCAATAGTTATATAAGAAGAATGAGGAAAGAAAAATGCCACATGGTTCTCCCAAGAAATTGCTCGAATTTTGAGAATGGTGGATCAGTTCATTGCATAACATGCTAATCTGAAACAGCACTTCGTTCCAGGAAAATTTGTTACCTTTCTATTCCAAAAGATACAGTCTACGTATAATCATTTCTAATGACTTTGGACATAAAACTAACTATCGATAACTTTTATGACAGAAAGCCACACAACAAATCAATGACGTTCATAAAATATCAGCAAAAACAAGGGCGACTATCGAACACGTTCTACTTTTTAATTTACAATTTAAAAATACCTTTCAAACCACTTCAGTCCACGGCTAGCCACAAACGTGGACATGGATCATATTCTGAAAGTATATCTACTAATGTCCAATAAATATTGCTTAATTGATTTAAAATAAAAAAATATCGATGGACAAGATAAGATAACCCAACAGATACTCTCACTTAATGTGGGCGAATACCTACCTACTGGTGTAGGTTACCCAATAGGTGATAAGGAAAAGTGTTTTCACAAATTTTCACAAAAAACTTCCCAAAAACTATTTTTCTGAACAAATTTTTCGAATAACTCTTTCAGATAAGATAACAAAGCAAAAATGCTTAACTAAGCTTCCATAGGCCACAAACTGTAGCAACGTTTGCAGAGTAAATATGATATCTTATCTCAAAAAATTACTAAATAACATTTCGGGTGATATCACCAAAAAGAAGAGAACTTTTTTTAGGTTTTTTTACCCATAAAGGGCTTTCGAAAAAGTTCAGTTGCTTGTCAGGGAAAGTTACCCACTTTTTCACTGTCAGTTGCATTTTCGATGACATAATCCACACACGTGTACCACTTTTAGTTCTATGGCTGAGTCACTGTACCATCTACACAGATGCAGCAGATACTCTAAGGTACGGTGTGTGAGGTTTTAGTTTATTGTTTTTTAATAGTTGTAGAGTAGAGAGGCATCTCAAGGTGTACGCTGCTGCTACAAAATGTTAATGAGCTCTGCAACGCGGCAACGTTCTCAAACGGAAACTTGTATCTATTGGTGTTGAATTTTTTTTTCTTCACATTTAGGCTCAGGGTTTTACATTGTCCAATGGATTGGAATGTTTAGGTGAGTTGGAGGAATTTAATCAATTATGATAGTCGTACAAAATGGGGTTTTTTTTTGTTGGAATTTTATCTCGCGTGTACTTAATTGTAATAACCGGTTGGTATAAGTAGGAGCTCGTTACAGTCTTTTTGAATACAAAGATCGTTTACTGACTTACTGGCGGGCTTAATCACGTTTTGATCTGACTTTATTGCTCTGGTGACTGTTACAGGGGGCACGAATGCCTCTACACAAGTATTCTACTTTCGAAACAATGTTTGCAGTTTCTTTCGTAAGCCATGAACAGTTTGAGGTGTTTAATAAACCAATTTATGCGTTCTAGATACACCTTTGGGTTACAGATTTAACACTTATTGTTTGATAGTGAAATTCATTTATGAAAGGCTAATTAAAAATTACTTAAATTTAATCTCCTGCTTTATGAATAAAACCATAAAAAGGCCTTTGTGTATCGAAATGACTTTGGAAATGATGAAAAGCTGCCAATAAAAGAAGCAATTTGCATTCATAAATATGTAGTGACCACAAGGCATTAGGTTTTTATAGTTTTACCTAAGTGTATCGTCAACTCACGAAATGGTAATGCACTATCTTCCCAGCGAATTAGAGACACATCCATACGATACCGAAACAACGTGGTGTACCTCAAGGCTGAACCTTAGTTTCGCTACTTTACACATCACCGAAGACAATTCACTTTGCTGTTAGCACAAACCAGAGCATAATCGATGCTAGTTAGTGTTCGACTATAGAATGAGGTGCTGGACGTTCGAATACCATCCAAAATATGCACAGGCCCGCAACCCCAACTAGATCATACAAAACGACCTAAGAACCGAATCTGAAAAGTTTCCCCTCAAAGTTCGGACACCACTGATGGAGTACACACTGAAAGCTAATGACATCAGAGTTTCAAACCACTATCCTCCTATCCTCTCCCCTTATTTTTGAAATAAGTTAAAAACGAGTGCATGCTTTCAGGCGTACGTCAAAAATTTATTTCTAAAGAAGGATTAGTTCAAAGAATTCAGTTTTTCTAAAACTCGAGGATCCATAGTACTGCGATACAGAAAGCTTTCACACAAGAGTCAACAGAAAGTATGAAGAACTAAGAGCTTGGCACAAATTTTTACAATTTAAGTACAATTTGTGTCTTCATAGGACAAGATGATATCAGGAGAACCACTGTCATCGGTTCCTCCAGAGAAGAAGACTTAACCTTAAAAAACATCATCGATAGATACATAAGTAAAAAAACGAGAGAAGTTCGACATTCTGGTCGAAAGAATATGCACAACGGTCGCGTTTCTAATATAATTAGAACGAACTCAGGAGTAAATCAAGGTTGCCTACGGTAACCTGTACTTTTTCTGATTACGATGTGCTAGGGTTTCTTGGCTGGATTCAGTGGCATTGGTATGGTCATGGCGGAGCTCTTGCACATGATTGAAATCGATCAGCAAAGACTTTTAGGTTTTTATAGTTTTACCTAAGTGTATCGTCAGCTCACGAAATGATAATGCACTATCTTCCCAGCGAATTAGAGATACATCCATACGATACCGAAACAACGTGGTGTACCTCAAGGCTGAACCTTAGTTTCGCTACTTTACACATCACCGAAGACAATTCACTTTGCTGTTAGCACAAACCAGAGCATAATCGATGCTAGTTAGTGTTCGACTATAGAATGAGGTGCTGGACGTTCGAATACCATCCAAAATATGCACAGGCCCGCAACCCCAACTAGATCATACAAAACGACCTAAGAACCGAATCTGAAAAGTTTCCCCTCAAAGTTCGGACACCACTGATGGAGTACACACTGAAAGCTAATGACACCAGAGTTTCAAACCACTATCCTCCTATCTTCTCCCCTCATTTTTGACATAAGTTAAAAACGAGTGCATGCTTTCAGGCGTACGTCAAAAATTTATTTCTAAAGAAGGATTAGTTCAAAGAATTCAGTTTTTCTAAAACTCGAGGATCCATAGTACTGCGATACAGAAAGCTTTCACACAAGAGTCAACAGAAAGTATGAAGAACTAAGAGCTTGGCACAAATTTTTACAATTTAAGTACAATTTGTGTCTTCATAGGACAAGATGATATCAGGAGAACCACTGTCATCGGTTCCTCCAGAGAAGAAGACTTAACCTTAAAAAACATCATCGATAGATACATAAGTAAAAAACGAGAGAAGTTCGACATTCTGGTCGAAAGCATATGCACAACGGTCGCGTTTCTAATATAATTAGAACAAACTCAGGAGTAAATCAAGCTTGCCTACGGTAACCTGTACTTTTTCTGATTACGATGTGCTAGGGTTTCTTGGCTGGATTCAGTGGCATTGGTATGGTCATGGCGGAGCTCTTGCACATGATTGAAATCGATCAGCAAAGACTTTTAGGTTTTTATAGTTTTACCTAAGTGTATCGTCAGCTCACGAAATGATAATGCACTATCTTCCCAGCGAATTAGAGATACATCCATACGATACCGAAACAACGTGGTGTACCTCAAGGCTGAACCTTAGTTTCGCTACTTTACACATCACCGAAGACAATTCACTTTGCTGTTAGCACAAACCAGAGCATAATCGATGCTAGTTAGTGTTCGACTATAGAATGAGGTGCTGGACGTTCGAATACCATCCAAAATATGCACAGGCCCGCAACCCCAACTAGATCATACAAAACGACCTAAGAACCGAATCTGAAAAGTTTCCCCTCAAAGTTCGGACACCACTGATGGAGTACACACTGAAAGCTAATGACATCAGAGTTTCAAACCACTATCCTCCTATCCTCTCCCCTTATTTTTGAAATAAGTTAAAAACGAGTGCATGCTTTCAGGCGTACGTCAAAAATTTATTTCTAAAGAAGGATTAGTTCAAAGAATTCAGTTTTTCTAAAACTCGAGGATCCATAGTACTGCGATACAGAAAGCTTTCACACAAGAGTCAACAGAAAGTATGAAGAACTAAGAGCTTGGCACAAATTTTTACAATTTAAGTACAATTTGTGTCTTCATAGGACAAGATGATATCAGGAGAACCACTGTCATCGGTTCCTCCAGAGAAGAAGACTTAACCTTAAAAAACATCATCGATAGATACATAAGTAAAAAAACGAGAGAAGTTCGACATTCTGGTCGAAAGAATATGCACAACGGTCGCGTTTCTAATATAATTAGAACGAACTCAGGAGTAAATCAAGGTTGCCTACGGTAACCTGTACTTTTTCTGATTACGATGTGCTAGGGTTTCTTGGCTGGATTCAGTGGCATTGGTATGGTCATGGCGGAGCTCTTGCACATGATTGAAATGGATCAGCAAAGACTCAAGTCCTTATGTCTATACTGTAGGGCTATACAGGGTTCCATCCGTTCACTGATATTATTTCCTATTAAATGTTACAAATTTATTGATCGGTTGTCAGCACTTGTTGACAGCTGTCATCTGCTGGAATGGTGACTTGCGTGACTTTACATGTTTGACAAAGAACATACAGCAGGCTGCTTTGTGGCCATAAAACGGAGGAACACAATGGCCTTACAGCAAAACTTACACATCTTAACTAAACTGTGAGGATGTATCCTTGTTATCCCATTCGACTGTAGATCACAAGGAAGAATGTTGCAAGACTCAAGATAAAACCTGTCAAAACTAAGATCATCTACATACCTCGGACCTATACCTCGGAGTTCCCAATACCTTGAGCGTAGTGTATCTAGCAAAGACCGAACTAAATAGAATAGAACCAGTCGAATCGGGAAAGGAAGGTCAGTTTTTAGCAAGGCACAACCTACGCACTCTGTTCATTATTTTATTTTAGGAGCACACTTGGAGCTTTGTATATAGATATCTGCAGCCTTTAATAGGAATTTTATAATTGGGCCTCTTATCAAAGGCCAGACCCAGGTAATCAGTTGATATGAGGTTCAGTGTAGGCTGCAAAAGTTAATGTAACGAAATGCGGAGACACTTAAAGTCTTTCCACAATAAGAAGTTACTAAAGGACTCTCTCTCACTCTCTACGGAACTAGATACGTCATCATGAGAAAGCACCGGCACACATGGTGATTGGGCACGTGGATCGATAGAGTTGTTTTTCAAAGCCGCTTAGATTACATGCATTATCTAATCTAGATGCAATAAACGGAAATTGTTTATAAAAAAACACAACAACATGTGGGTGTTGTGACTACGAAGATACATTGTAGTCGTAAGTAGGGTTGAATCATCGACAAATTGAGGAAACATGCCTAAACTGATGGAGGGTAACTAGTAGATTGCGAAGAATATAAGTCTGACTGATTGGAAACCAAAAGGTTATCACTCACTCAAGCGATGCAAAATACTCCTACCTTCCGGAGGATCTATTGGACGCTAATCAACAAATAGACAAATAGTCTCTAGCCGTGTCAGCCCTTTTTTTCTATTTTCTGTCCTCTGATTCCTCTTGATATCTGTAAACTTTACGGATTCATCCATCTATCCCCCATCCATGTGCCAGGAGTGGAATCCTTTAAAGTGATATTTGCTAGTCAGACTTGGTTACCTCTTCGTGCAACGATCGCACTGTCAAAAGGAAAGGATACCCACACGCTGATGGTCATCTTAGATAGAACAAAAAGGGATCACTTTAGAGCATCCCACTCCAATCTATCAGTTTCTACAACTTCGTCGACTATATAATGGTTCCTAAGAGTCCTGCGCGAATTTTTTTTAACTCCTTTAGATATTCGCAACCACTTTCGCTTTTTAGTTTCTGTCAGGTTTGAGTAAGGTATACTGTCCGTCTACGTATGGCCTTTTGGAGTGTGTCCTACTTACTTACTTATGTAGCGCAACAGTTCAGGGAGAACCTGGACCTCCATTAACAAACTTCTCCCGTTCACCGAGTCTCTCTTGTGCACGCCATCTAAGGCGGGGTCTTTCTGTACTCGGTTGTCCATCCGGATTGGATTGCATTATGTCTATCTTTTCTACATGGCCTAACCATTTTTGACTAGGTCGATGTCGCCGTATAGCTCGTATAGTTCGTCATTCCATCTCCTCCTCCAAACCCCGTCAACGTAAGCGGGACCGAACACTTTACGAAAAATCTTTCTCTCGAGGATGTCTTCCTCCGCTTTAGATAGAGTCCAAGCATCAGCTTTATAAACCAGGACTGGGATGATCGGGGTTTTATACAAAATCTCTTATATTAGTGTTCTCTCCTTAGCCAAAATAAACAGCGATTGGCAAGAGTTATTCTTCTGACATGCCATTATCAGGGTTCACAGCAGATAAAGTCTCTTAACCCTCAAAGTTCTAGCCGTCGATTGTGACGCTTTGTCCGATTCGCCGATGTTGTGTGTTCCTTCTTGTTGACAACATAAATGAACTGGGTTATGCCCTCATTTATCACAATTTTGCTGCTTCTGTTTCAATACTAGCGATCCCACCAGTGACAATCCCCTGTGTTCTCAAAAAAAAGTCAATATCGACGGCATGCACTAGTAGTTGGACAGATTTTTGACAGATTGTGTCTCCGGTGTTGACTTGAACGAGTGAGTTTTGCACAATTCGTTCAAGTACGATGTCACCTTGTCTAAGTCCTTCTTCGACATCAAGGGACTCGTGAGTTCATTACCCCCATTGATGGAGTAGCATAGGCGAACGAGTTTGGCACTGATGCCAAAGTTAGACATGACTCTGTATAGCTCGTCCCGCCTTGAAATCGATGAAAAGGTGGTGGATATCGATTTGGATTTCTTCGGTTTTATCCAGGATTTGTCGAAGAGTGAAAACTTGATCGACTGTGGACTTTCCTGGCCTGAAACCACACTGATGGGACGATCAGAGTGTTGACGAAGGGTTCGAAGCGTTCACCCAGAATGACAGATAAGATCTTGTATGCGATCTTCAACAGACTAATTCCTCTGTAATTGGCGCAATTCAGGGGATCGGTCTCCTTTCTTGTTTGTCCTTTCGGGCAAGCGATCCTGAGATACCATTGATCAGGCATTTTTTTCCCCCCCTGGACCCTAACCCATATGGCTGATACTGCGACCTAAAAGATCTATTGTATCGTAGGGTGTAGTTTTACTCTAAGAGACGTACCACCTCCCTAATAAAGGAAAGCACGTCCTTAGTTGCAGAGGTTCTAATATCTGCCGGCGAGCATGTTACCTTGCGGAAGATGCGCCACCTCAGCCAATGCAGAGCTGGACATTCACAGAGAATGTGCTCAGATGATTCGTCATCTTCTGAGCAGAACCTGCATTCTATGTCTGGGCATAGATTGAGTTTGTTGAGATGATATCTCAGGCCGCAGTGACCTAATGTTTTCTTTGTCTAAACTTAGAATTTCCTTATAGGAATATGGCTTGATTAACCTCTTGGATTGTCGTAACCCCGGGACATTTTCCCAGTGGGTTAGACGAAGCTTATGCTCCCATGCGTTGATCAGCGCTGTGGCATTAGCCCAGTTGACGCTACAGTAAGGTTCAGATCCAATGAACGCAGATCCTGAGCCAGCCCTGGCTAGTTCATCTGCAGATTCGTTGCCTGCAATCCCCTGATGACCTGAAACCCATCCGAGTACCACACTATTATGTCTGGCAAGAGATTGTAGTGCATCGTAACAGCATTTAACTGCTAAGAAGTCCATTAAGTTGGACGACAGAGCTCTGAGAGCTGCCTGACTATCTGAGAAGATGTAAATTATTGCGCCCTTGATTCTCTTACTAAGGTTTATTCTGGCGCAGATCTCAATGGCATGGAGTCCAGCCTGGAAGACCGTGGGACACATTCCCATAGGTATTCAGACTTTGGTATTGGGTCCAAAGACAATAGCATCCACTCCAGAGTCCATCTTTGATCCGTCTGTGAACCATATCAGACCTCTAGGGTCCAGTATTGGAACATTGATCAGGCATACATTTGTTTGACCAAATTTTAGAATGTTGTAGGTTTTGACCTTCGATATTCCTAGATTGGTCAAGTGGATACAAATTTTGGCTATCATCGTCTACGCTGAATGGTTCATCAAGTCATTCTTGTCCCTGATTCGATGAGGTTGAGGTTAAGAAATGACTCTGATTGCCTTGATCTTTCCCTCCTTTCTGTCGCAGCTCATCGCCCTAGAACTGAACGACCTGACAGTACTGTAAAAAACCTTACACTTAGTTTCAAAATGCCTACACAATGAAAAATCGCCAAAATTTCCCTCCACCAAGGCGCTATCAAGCATCTAACTGACTTCAATCTCAACCTTTGGACATCTCTTAAGCTTTTATGGCTCTGACACATTTCTCAACTCGAGATGGCTTCAGTTTCATTGACCCCACAATTCTTCTAAGCTTCTCAGTGCGCCTACTTATCTCAGATGAGTAGGTACTCTTCAGTTTTGTCAGATTGTTGTTGTTGCTGTTATTTTTTATAGATTTTTTTTTATAGCCAATCTGAGAGCGTTGCTATCTTGTTAAACATACGATCGAGTGTGTGAGTTTTGAAGATTACACAATTCAGCAGCCGTCATCATGTGATTATTATCGAAAACTACTTTGCAAACATTTTAGCCCACACAACAGCCCACAACATCCCAGAAGTCACTTCCAGTGACAAGATCACCTTGACAGCTGACACTAACCTGTGTTTATAGATGCAAAGATCAGGCAGACAGCTAGCAGTGACATCCATTTGAAGTATTCCATAGTGTGTGTGTGTGTGATCTGGATGAGTCCGCCTCGCGAAACCAATTAGGAGAGGAAGTTTATGTCGAGAGAAGAACTAATAAACACACGAGTTATCGACTTTAGATACAATCACCACGCGCGATACGCACTGCAATCACAATCACAGAGAGGAGCTTCTTCTTGATTTAATTAACAATTGGCACCCTTTTTGTTATCGCAGGGTGGGGGGGCTGGCTCGACTATCGAATAACAACAACACGCCGAAGATATAACAATAACAACACTTGCGCGCACCTTTTACCACATGCACTCGTGCTTGCTCGCTCCCACTGACAAAATCACAAACGCCTCAGATGCAGATACTCGCTTCAGATAGAATTTTATTAGCACCGCCGCCAAACGAACCGTAATTGTGGTAATTTCCACCTTTCGACCGCGGAAGGAGGAGAACTCTTTCCTTCTTTCTCTGAACGAACTGCTTTAACACGCTCTATGGCACTACAATTTGGGTTCAGTTAATTATCCGATGGATGAAAATCAACTTACAAGACCACGAGAAATAAAAAACCAAAAAAAAGGTAACAGAACCAAACCGCACCGAACCTATGAACCTAATTTTAATCGAAAAAACCGCCTTTCGCCGGTGTGCGGTCAAACACACAACGAGAGAGAGGAGAAACAGACAAAAAAAAAAGTATCTGTGAACGCAGATGGATGCACCTTTCTATCTCGAAACAGGTAGCACAGGAGAAGAATCAACGACTGAAGCAGTGTTGTGTTTTTTTCTTGGTTTCTTTTGCTTTCTACGGAGCGGAATGGAAATTGATAAGAAGGAAAATCAGTAAGAAAACCGTGTACAACTGCAATCAACGCCGGAGCACAATTCACTGAATGAAACAGAATACGAAGTACAGATACATCCGACAACTTTTGCTTTTCAAAGCGATTGGCGTGTTGGACACATAGTTGCTGGTTGGTGTTATGTTTTGGAATGCGCGGCAACATTTTGGGGGAATTCACTGGGAAGTGGAACGCCGTGGTGAGTTGCTGGTTTGTTGCGAGTGCACTTGGCGACATGTTGATGTGAGGACATTTATGAATGGGGAGTTTGTGGCGACAAAGTTGCACGTGTGCATCTTGTTGCAAGTGTGGTGGGTATGTTTGAGATACTTTTCTGTCCAATAGTGTGGATTCATACCGACGAAATCTGTCGGCAAGCCAATCCTCTGGAAACCACTTCGGCAAAACTTAGAGTAACTAAGAGATGACACAAACTTTGACTTTTTACTCACTCTGGTCTTCACAAATGGAATTGGTGGACAGAAGAAGCTGACCGGTGAATAAGTTACAGGAGAACACATCCTACAAGGGATGACCAACACAGAGTGTACAGATTAGCTATTGGAGCTAGTAGGAGCGTTAGCCAGAAATGTTCATCTAAGTAGATATGCTGTTGGGTTTGCCAAAAATGATGAATACCCACTTAAGTCTCTCCGAGCATGCTAAGTACTTGGGTCTTATTCTAGACAGGAAACTGGCATGGAAGCTGAACATATTAGGACGGCCGCTACGGTAATGTACGCTTGCAAGAGTACCATGGCTGGCTCTACATAGCTAAATACATAGACCAATACCCAAAATTATCCTATGGATGTACTGTACATATGTTGATATACTGACTTAGGGCTGTCTTGTGCGGCGGAAGTCCGCCAGTGCCTCTTGCAAGGATACAGAGACTTGAACAACAAGCTGGATATCTTCGTTCAACCCTCGACAGTAATTAGTATCCTAAGAATTAGTCAGTCAGATAGTTGGAGACATTCCATAATCCCGGAGAAACATCTAGAAAAGGTTCATACCACGTATTGCCTCACTCCGTACCTCAATTTCAAGAGACCCTTCATAAGCTCCTTCTCAAGTAGAGACAAATGGAAAAGCGGTAAGTCTACCAGTACACGTCTCATCTTCATGTTCACAGATGGATCATAGATGGATGCAGGCGTAAGCGCTGCTATATTTTCTGAGTCGCTGGGCAGATCTAAATTACTCCCCAAAAGCTGGACTGCTTTCAGTCTCTCCTTCTGTAAGCCTATCTTTAAAACTACCACTCCTTGACAATGCAGTTCAAGCGGATGCTATGGTTATTCATGAAACCGCTAACTGGATGTCGATGAGATAGATACATTTACACCGACAGTCAAGCAGCTATTAAAGCTCTCGAGTATAAGATAGAAAACCATGTTCTTAAAAACCAATTCTACATTTCCCTAGTAAGTGTCCAACTGTAAACTCCTATCAGGAATAACTATACATATAGTGGAGGATATACACAATCCATCGGTAACTTCAAGAAGGTGAACAATCCTGGCCTGGCCTGGTTTGGCCCATAGGCTTCCTAGTACGGCTTTGAATATTCTGTTTCTGAGTTTATACGGCATGATCTTCAATTGCAGTTCAACACCCTTGAGTTCTGAAGGAGTTATGTATGGTAGTCTAAACCTTCTTGTAAACAGTCTTGGACGGATTAACTCTGCGACACTTAACGAGTTTATTTAGAACAGATTCAATCAGATCTCTAACTCAATGTAAGAAGGATTTCCTGACATCGCTACTCTTCATAACCCAGGATTAGGAGTACCTCATTAACTGCCATGGGTTACAACAGTGGTCATAATACTCTGCCTTGGGATGGTACCTCTGAACATCGAACTTCTGGTTACACAACACCCCAGCTCAGTAGTGATGATTGACATTGTTGAAGGCTCCTTTAGCATCCAGGAAGGATTTCCCAATGATTCCTACCAACGAATATCTTTACTGATATCTTTCCTCGTAAAACGCATGCTGGGATGCTGATAGAAGATTACGATCTACGAGTATATTTGTTCTAATATGCACGTTGATCAACCTCTCTAAGGTCTTCAAAAGTAGGAGAGGACGGAAGGTTTTAGGGGATGCGTGGGGGCTCTAATCGGCTTTCGGTATGAAAACTCCTTAAGTCCTCCTCCAGGATCTAGGGGTGTAACCTAAGTGTAAGCAACTCCTAAATATAATGTGGGCCCAGGGACATAATATGTCAAAACCTTGCTGTAAGTCCACTGGTAAGATACCTAGAGATTTGTTTGGTAGAAGGCTGTGCACTGTTCACTGCATTTTCTTGGAGGTGACAACCTCCTCTGGCACTTCTCCATTGAATTGGATCCGAGACGAATCTTTAGCCTTTTCTATGCTTTCAGAGATAAAATGGCACGAGGCAATGATTTTGATAATATTTTGCTACCATTTGAAGTTACAGTATGCCACGCCCACTTTATAAGAAGAGTTTTCTGTATTTCAAGTTCACCCAGTCCCTACTAAGAGTAGTCTAGCATGTTTTTCAGTGGAAGATGGATTCGTATGGCTTCAAAGCGTGGAAGACTCAGTATCATCACTTCAGCAACCAAAACCTACTGACGAAGTAGTCCCACTTTTAGCCCATCATTAAGCCCAGTCCCATTGAATCGCATTTTATGTTTATGCGCATCTAATACCTGTGCATCGAACCGCATCCACGTATCCACGGAGAACAATGCTAACCCCAATTCGTTTCTGAGCCTCTTCTTGTAAGGTTTTCAATATCGGTTTTGGTAGGACAGCGATACTCATCAGCAGTACCATTCAAACGGCCCGTACATGACGAACATAAATTTGGTAGCATTTAACTGTGAAATGTGCGTTCTGTGATGAACAATTAAGTTCTTTAATAAAGTTACCCACCGTAGACAGAGCTGGAGGAGTGTCATTGCCGCTTTGTTTCATCGGCGCCCGTTGGCTGGGCACGCACTCGAGCGTGTAACTCTCTGGCCAAGTCATTGGCACGTTTCTATGCTTATGATCGATTTTGAGATCGTTTTGAACACATGGTGTTCTGGATTTCGCCAGAGGGTAATAGATCCATGAATGCGCGACTTATGAAGTCGTTATGAGTTAATGTTCTTTCAAACTCCTTACATGAAGATTGTGCCACAATTATTCAATTTTCCTCTGTTCACTGTTCAATCTTGGCAATGTGCCGAGATGCTATGTCTATGATTTGTTTTTATGGCCACGATTTACACATGTACGAGTGTGTGCATGGCTGCCTTTACGATCGTCATAATTGGCTCAGAAGCACCCCTATGTGTGACAGTTGACAGAAAGGACAAAAAACAAAGATGTCTCGGGTTAGAAAAACGCACGGATCAGGCCATACGTCAAAGAAAGGGAATTGAGAAACAAAGCCCATCTACAAGGCCATTTGTATTAAATCTGGGTATGTGCTGACGGGAGTAGTCAGACCTATCATTACGGAGTACTAGCCTGGTGGACGGCACTGGACAAGAAAAGAAACATTGCAATACTTGAGAAGGCTCAAAGACTGCCGTGTGTATGTATAACAGGCGCTATTAGAACCACTCCTACGGGTACACAAGAATCCATGCTCCATCTTGTTTTCGTTGATATCTTGAAGAGGATGATGATGGCTAAAGCAGCATGACGACTTGCAACTGGCTCGTAGATATATCTGGACATTAACGTCAAATATAAAACCAATATTCCTACCAGAAGTTCATCTACACCGATGGATCAAAGACAGCGTCTGGAACAGGTGCGGGAGTTTACTCCAGTGCACTTGATATTGATTGCCGTGGTGATCATCGACCACAACAGTCGATGAAGCCGCGACCTGACTTTGGATTAAGTCGATGGTCTCACGGCTCGAAGAAGGATACACCTAGATACTTAGGTAGGAAGGTTAGGAAGTGACTACAACTATTGGAGTGCATCCTCACTAGAAGAAGAAAAAGACTTGACTAGAGTTCTCTAAGACTTCTCTAAGAGTACCAAAGTTTTCTCAAGACGCTGCATGAGGTGAATGTACTCCATCTTACGTTTTAAATAAGAAAATTGATGGGCGTTTGGTTGATTTATTCTGAGCCTCTTCTAGTTAGCTCATCGAACATTTCAATCCCTCGGAAGCCCATGTGTCTTTATTGATCAGTTATGAATTGGTTTTAATGGCTTTGATGGCTGGCTGACTGTTTATATTGATGGCCTTATGATTGTTGCTGTTCAAAGTGGATAAGTCATGGCAGGTCTTAGCACAATCGATGGTTCATCTAAGAATATTCCTGAGCCAGTACCTTCGTCCACTTTTGACTCGTCCATGAAGATGGAAATGGAAGCGATTTTAATGACATTTATTCAACTTTAGAGTCTTTGTTGAGACTGCAGTTCTTAAGGGCTATAAGGTAGTCAGAATGGCATTAACGTTTGATCGTTCTTTAGTGAAAGGGTTCAATAGACAGAGCCCGAGCATAGCTTCAAGCCTGGCGGACACGTTGTTCGTACCATCTCTACGGTAGTGATCCACGGATCTAGTTACCGTCTTTCTTGTTCTGTTGCCAGAAACGCTGGGAAGTTGGTCGTGGGACATGCTTGTTGGGGAGTGTTCTGGAACCGCTGTGATCATCAATGGTACTAGTGGTCGAAAGGCTAATCTAGTTGCTGGGTTAGAGAGGAGGTTGTTCCAGAACCGCCAGGACTTACATGGCTAGCGGTGCTGTTGGACGAACGAGCGGGTCGGGATCATGTCTGTCGAACACGTTTCCGCAGTCAGATGGGAGTCCGAATTCCTCCTATTCGGAGGTACCGTGGCCAGACGCTGCTACCTTGTCGGTGCTCCTCAGGATCAGCTTAACCTGACCGAAGCAAACAAACCCAAGTCAAGCGACGTCACAGGTCACTGGCTTGGAATACCTCATAAAAAATTTTGCAGAAGTTCTATACGTCTCCCGAGGTATTAGTTTTGATCCCATTTGTTTCGCCAAACCGAAGTAGCAGTGGGTTAATAGCCTAAGTCTTCACCAAAATTGATATTCACTCAGAGGTAGGTACACTCCTGAACCACTTCGAAGGTACGGCCACCAACAGTGACGTTTAGTCTTAGGCGGTGGATTGCTGCTTCTTTGTTTACTGACAACAAGAACTTGGTTTTGACTTAATTTACTTCAAAACCAACTCCTTCCGGCTGTTCTGTTCAGTTGCCGTAAAAGCTTCTATGACGGGGTGCGATCGAGAATGTCGATATCGTCTGCGTATCCCAGTAGCTAGACAGATTGGTTGAAGATAGTACTTTCCTTGTTCAACGTGTCTTGATGCGTTCCCATTAAACTTGTTTAATTGTTTGAACATAGTCTGTCCAACTGCAGACAATTGACCTCAATCTACACCATCTACACCACCTTGCAGACAATGATGAGGCCAAAAGCATTGTTTAAACGTTTGTATCTTCTCTTCGAGTACAAAAAGTTTGTCCATATTTCCTCCACAAATAGATCGCTCATGTGTCAAGAGCTCTGAAACATAAATCACATTCTGACACTCGACACAAAGGTGGACGGACGACTGTTTGGAATTGCTCAACCACCACACCCATTAGGCGTTCGCTGTTTTATGCTCTTTTAATTGTTTAAACGTTTCACCAAGTCCGCACCGCAATTGTAAATCAATTAATCGAATCCGAATGTACACGGAATCTAGCCAACCAGATTAGTTTAATTAGATTTACTCTGTAATTGATTGCAGCATGATTGCTTAATCAATGAAACTTCCCCGATTATCCAATCGAGTCATGAGATCACTCGCTCAGGTTACACAAGGTCCAGAGCAAAAAGCCATGCAACATAGCTGCTGCATAACCACTGGACTGAGACGCTCTGGCCGCGCCACAGAAGTGCGATACTTTAAGCATAGTGTGCCACTTGACCACCGAACGCGGGGGTATTCCGAACAAAAAGATACTTCATCTCTGGGACAAGCATAATTACGTTCGTTCACAACAGAGTGGACATGGTAATGAATCAACTGCTTATGTTGAGAGGAAAAGAGGATTAGGTAATGGCTCCTCATCGATTTGGGTTCTTTACCCTAGACTCAGCTTTATCTTGGTAGTCCCGCGCAATGGAGATTGGTGACATACAACGTTGTGAAGGCTATAACTATCTCGGGGATGAGTTGGCTAATTAAACAACTTAATTAGCCGGAAATTTGCTGTGCATAATTCTGGGAAACTTACTCATATCCACCACACGGCAACAATTGCGATTACACATTGCCTTGTAAAAATAAATCTGTTTTCACAAACTTAGATACACGCTATCTGTGTTTATCTTTACTTAAGAAAAGTTATCTTTCAAAATATTTGCTTTTCTTTGACACTCAAAATTATCATATCATGTTTTCTTCTTCTAAGAAGTCTCCTCATAGCTTTAGATAGGCCTATCTTCGTCATCATGAATCTGTGGAGATATTTCACCTTCTGGGTGCTTGGAGCGATCTTTTTAAATTCTACATCAGAAGTTGGTAGAGAATGTAAGATCTATTCCACAGGAGAATGTGTGTAAGGCTTATAATCAACTGCTCCACTAAATCATAGTCGGTGTTCGAAAGCAGATTCATCCTTTCATTGAATTAGACTATGGTGGAACGGCTCAGCCTGGTTGCCACAACCCATAACCACAAGGACCAAGAAGCCTTCCATTGACAAAGCCGCCCAAACTCAAGACTTATCCAATAGTTCTGAATTTTGCAAGGACTCGTCTGATACACTAACTTGTCTGAAGCTTGAACTAAGCCATCACTCGATTTGAACCAATAGAAGGTGTTTCCTAATTGTGGAACCAATTTCACTGAAACAAATGTAATTCTACAGTAGGTGTCCTTATCAGGTGACACTAGGCTCGAGTTGGAGCTTCATTCCACCCAGTGGACCTCACATGGACGACTCACGAGAAGGCGAAGTGGACAGCTTAAATATCCTCTTATGATTGAAAATTCTTAGGACTTCTCAACGTCATTGATCCGGAAGTCAAATAATCTGTCGAACCTTCTAGTCTTTACATTTCCTATCAGGAGTTTGTACATTGTGCTTTCCAGGACCAGATAAAGGCATCTCCAGGAACACTTTTGTCGTCAGTTAAAGAATGAATGTAGGTGCCTCAGACGGTGGTACTTCTGGTCTTCTGGTATTATTCCCAGTAGAGTGGAGGAAAATCTTGCTCGACATTTATCCTGCAACCCTAGTTCCATGGAGTTGTGTACCTATCTCAGTTGTAATCGAATTTTCAAGGCTTCTTCGTGGACGCCGTGGTACTAAGCTGCACTTTTCGTTAGACAAGCATGCATCTGTTTACCAAGAGTCTTAATGGCTATTGCATGTAGCGACAGTCAAATATAAATACAAATTTTGGCCGCAGCAGGTCTATGGGACCCAAGGCTTTTCACAACTATTAGTGTTGTGCGTGTCTGATGGGCAATTTGTTGTTTGAGAAGGTTTTTCTTGACAGTTATACTCTCGAATGTTTGTCAGGCGCTCAAAGCCGTTTAGGTGCATTGAATGGGATTCGAATCTCTTGCTCCGTAGTCCAACGCACTAACCACTTGAGCCACGATGCCCACTGTAGTGACAGTCAAGCTGGGATTAGGCCTAGCACAGCCCTTGAACAGACTTCCAAATAGTTCGAGGGGGTAATAACTCTCTAAGTTTGGTAATGCTCAAAGGAAGATTTCTCAGGTCTTCCCTCATCCTTGATCAGGGTCTCTACCTTAGAAATTATGTATGTATGTACATGAAACCACTGTCTGTGAAGCTTGGGTCGCCCATTCTTTGAAAGGTTTCCCTTGTAATAGTCCTTCCTTTGGTCGGAGATGGAAGGTAGAAGATTGTCGCTACTACTGTTGTGAGTGCTGATACTGAAATTCTTCTTCGGCTGAAGTGGAGGAAATTGCAATAAAATTCGTTCAATAGCGCTCCTCTCAATATCAGAAAAGACAAAACTGTATCTAACGTTCAACACAATCGCCTCTTCCCCAAAAAATTTTCCATAATGCCACCGAAATTACAAAATTACAAAACTCGTCCTTTCTTGGAGTTCCGGATGTCTCCCAAACTCTGGAATCCTACCATTTACTAAACGATCTCCGTACATCCAACTAAACGATCTCCGGACATCCACTTACAACATCACAATGCTGGTTCGTAACTAAGCACCTAAGAGTTCATTCGACAATAAGACACTAAAAAACTGGCCAGGCAAGGGTCGGCCCATAATGACTAACTAGCTCAAAGAGTCGATACTCGACTAACCTTTAGCTTACCAATCATGGAAGGAACAATCTGACTAGGAAAGGATGCAATGGGTTGACTGCTATAAACCTAAATCAAATGAGCTCTTGGTATATCAAGAATAGTTATTGCCAAAATGGTAGCCATCATCAAAGACCATGCCCACAAACTTGGTTCCACAATAACTTCTGCAGAAGATGCAACGATACTAGAAAAACGAATTTCCATCGTTGAGATGTGCACCAAGGAATTGGAACTCCACTAGCTGGGTCTTATCACTGTGAAATGACACATCCTAGTGCCAATTGGGTTCTCTTTTAAAGAACTGCCACTCTACCTACCTACATACCTAGGTGTAGATCAACGTTTGGTGTATAAATGATCTGACTTTCTTGATTCATTAGAAACTAGTGAATACGAAACTATCCATCTAGTTTTGTACTCCAACATGTACTCCAACAAGAACCAATTAATTAAAAAAAGAGCTCTACAAGGTAAACCAAGTAAATTCAGGCCCCAACGCATGACTTCGTTCCGTTAACCATTGAACGTTGACATTGACGTTTCTGTATTGCCGAACAGCCCCATAAAATCAGTCGGGTACGTGGACAGATGACAGACGATGACATTCAGCATTCTCTCAGTGCTACCACTAATAAATGTGCCTTCTCTCAATATATCTAGTTGCTTAGCCAAACGGATGCGTGCCGGCTATGCCTCGAGGACACTGGAACTACCGAACTTATTTTATGTACATGTCCCGCCATTGCTCGGACTGGGCTCAATTATTTCCAAAAAGGGTTTTCCTTTCTCTCTGATATGATTGAATCTGATTTCAGCTATTATAGGCAAATCCACTCAGCATCTGTAAGGGATATACCACAAAAGAACTCTATGAGGTGGTGGTACCTCTTGAGGCTATCTCAAAGCCCAGCACCCCAATTATCGTTTAAAAACAAATCTTCATGGATGTCAGTTAAAAAAGACACAGCAACGGAGCGCCAGATTCTATGGGTTCCAGCCTTTGATTGCCAATAGTTGAACAGGCTCCGGTGTACTCAGTATACATGTAGTTCTGTACGATCGACTGAACTGCACGGTTGTTGCCCAGATCTGGTTTTCTATTTAACCGAGCACGAGCATCTCGTTGTGTTGGTCTATGTGATAAGGAAACAATCAGTGAACTATACAGTACTAAATGAACTAGAAAAACTGAACTAGTTCAGCAGAACAGATTTGAACTAAGCTGAGCGCTCTCTAACCTGAACTACAATTCACAAACGTAGTACTAAGTACGTATATCTCCTTAGCTAGATCGACTGCGAAGAGTGCACCCCTTGAAACCTATGGAAAGAGGGCGACACTGGCCAACGTACCATTGTGAGATGGGCACACCTAGGCCCGGAGACCGATCATGTATCACCATTCCACGAGCCTAACCGTTAAAAAGGCTTAAAGAGGGGCAGGTCTCGATTCCTACCGACAGGTCAAAAACTGGCGAAGAAGTAGGCTCCGGCCTGCTCTCTGAGACTTCCAAACCACTGCATTGTGTTCCAAGCAGAAGTACTAGCAATAGCAGAGGCACGAGACCTATCCACGAAAATGGACTCCAGTAAGACGATGGAAGTCTCCGTATATTGATAGTCAAGCCGCCATAAAGGCCATCTTATTCACAGTCCTCAAATCAAAACTGGTTAAGCGATGGCGTGAAGAAGTCACAGCTCTCACGGGACTCTTATTGATTCCAAGACACAGCGGCACGAACTGGCGGACCTAGCTAGGACGACGGAATGCAATTTTTCATTTCCCCTCTTCAAAACTGGCTCAACAAAGTTTTTCACCCAACTATACAACTTGTCAAGGTGATGGCAAACAAACTTTTCGTTAAAAAAAAAAACCTGTTAACCATAAAAGATGTTTTGCTGGACTGAAACAATAAATATCAGATGTGTTACGTCCGTCCATTCGTGACTTAATAAAAGTTCTGCACCTCATAAAATTAGGGAGCTGTTGTCTTAGTTCTGACCATCTCCCTAGTCCCATTCCCGCAGAAGCCTCGTTTTTTACGTAACTAATAAAAAATTTACATAAACAAAGATAAATTCATGTATTTATCTAGATTTATGGCATTTCTCCCCTGTTGACATGCCAGATGTTTTCACATAAAAACCGAATGTGGATTTTGCAAAAAGGAACATGGATACCAAAATAAATCTAATAGAACAAATTGTTTACACATTAGGAGGCCAAGAAAAGAGATTCGACAAAAAACGCCTTCAATTGCGCCCTCCTTGTGTGTGCGGGCCGAAACTTTCACAAAAATTGTTATGACATCCATATGGTGTCTGTACTTCAATGTTAATTATATGTTCTGGCTATTTCGGTATAGGACGTCAGTCATATCTATCAGATTGCCACACACATTATGGGCCTGAGAGCGGATTGGGATCTTCTCGGTGATATGCAAATGAAGTGACGTGATGGACGGGTTCTGTTCAGATGTCAGTTCCGCTGTAGGTTTTTCGCCTGAAAGTGACTTAATTTAATTCTCACCTCAGGAATTTAGATCTCGGTCAGTGGCGTGGGATTCTAATTCGATTCGCACGACGGCTTTTATAATGGGTTTGGGGGCTTTTCTTTGTTTTGGTAAACATTTCTGTGTGGCCACTAAGCCTGTTAGATTCACTTTCGGTATTTAAATTCGTCTACGCAAAGTTAATGCATTTATTAATGAGAGAAAATAGAAAGATCCATTGACAGCAAAAGGCCAAATGGGTGTTAGACATTTTGGAACACTCTACGAGCAGGGGGATCTGCTGTAGGCTGGTTCCCGTAAAGGGTTTCTCAATAAGGACATAACAACTTTGTTTTTTAGTAAAAATGCATTCTTAAACTTTTTTCTTGATTTTTTGGTACCAGAACATCAGACAAGGCTTACATTTTTGTTATGGTGAAGCTTATGAACGAGCAATTTTTGGAAACTACTTCAAATTACTGCCAAAATTCTGAGTTGGCTACAATTACTATAATTCTCGGTCGTAATAATGGTCCCTCCAGACAAGCGGTCTGTGCTATAGGGGACTAATTCGAGTCAACATATTCAGTATTGAATGTTCTGTGATAGTGGAGACAACGCACTGGACGAAGCCAAATTAGTCGATTCCACGTCGTGCGCAAGCATTGGCAATGTTTCAGTCCAAATTGTGGCGAATTTTGGGTACAGATCTTGGACTAAATCCTTACAAGATGAAACTAACTTAAGACTTGAAGACCCTTGATCATTTCAAGCGCTTAAAACTTTTCTGATTAGCCTCTACAATAGTTTGAAAACAATTCTGAGTTGTCATGCGTTTGTCAATCAGCGAAATATGAGTGATGGGACAGCAACTCCATTTGATCGACAAAATGTGACACCTCCGGTGTGATCGATGGAAATGATCGCCATGTTATGGTCAACAGAGTTCGCTATCGTGCCATGTCGGAAGAATATTTTTGGCCACTACGCTCACAGTATACTTCTAGAGCTGCTCGAAAACTTGTATCTGTACTCCCTCTGTACACGGTGGATATTACCACGATCCAGGAGATACGATGGATAGAATCAGGTATGTCTGGCTATGATCCACATCAAGGTAACATTTCAGAACATCAGCACCGACGAAGCTCAAAACTGTATTAAGGAGGAGTTTAATAGCCTAAGGGACGGAGCCTTCAAGACTAAAGGAAAGCACAGCCCCTACGATACGACAACAGACAACGGCTTCCGACTAATTGACTTTGCAGCAGCTTGTAATATGATGAAGAGTAGCACTAGGCTTCCAAGACTACGTATCCACACAACATCCTGGGTATCTCCAGATGGTCCTAACCAAATCGACTATGTGCTAGTAGATAGGAAGCACCCATCCAGGATATGGAAACATTCAGAGGGGCAAATGTTCACTCTGACCACTTTCTTGTTGCAGCCAGATTAGGAGCTCGACTATGCAACGAAAAGAAGCTGCGAACCGCCCAGAAAAGGAAATTCAAAGTTGAAAGCCTTAGCACTGCTAGAGTAAGCAGAGTCTACAGAGAGCGCTTATCCGCTGTGCATTCGACATTCACAAACGCCAACAATCTGTGGAACCAGTATCGCGATGTCAAAGAAGTAGCTGAGACCACCTTAGGCTACCAACCACCACCTATTAAGAGCCGTTGGTATGATGATAGCATCAAGTATATCAGAGTGATAGGGTAAGAAGAGAACCGGCTTCCAGTCAATGAACAGGCCACAGGACAGGTTTTAATGAGGTTGACTCGGGTATAAAAAAAACCAAAGACTCTGATGACCCACCAGTGGATGGGTATGGGTGGATGAGGCCATCCTCAACGAGTGGACTATCTATCAGCTCTACATGCCCCATCTTCAAGAAAGGCGATCCTATGTCTTGTAACCACCATCGATGTACATAGATATACCGCTACTTAATCTCGCATAGAAGATCCTATCCAACGTCTGAAGCTTTTCTGCCACACACTAGTCGGCACATGCCAGTGTGGCAGATCGATGATCGACCAAATTTTTACACTAAAGCCAGTCTACTTCCAAGCCGCATATGACAAAATTCATCGTCGTGAGCTCTACAAGGCGATTGCTGTGTTCGGAATTCCAGCAAAACTGATCCACCTGAGCAGCATGACGTTGGTTCTTCTGAACTATTCCAAACATGCACCGGATTTCGGCACGGAGATGCGCTGTCGTGTGATTTCTTCAAACTTTTCCTGGAACAGATGGTACGCAGGTTAGGAGTAAACACCGAAAGCACAGTCTTCAATAAGTCTTTCCAGCTGCTGAGACGTAGACGACATGGACATCATCGATCGCTCACAGCTCGTTGTTAAAGAGCAGCAGTCGAAACAAATTGGCCCTGAAGTTAATCAGTTCCGACGACAACACCGCCTACGACAAAACGTCACTGTTGACAACAGCAACTTCAAACTGGTGAAGAAGTTTGCATAATTCTGAATAAATATCAACTCCGCGAATGACATTTCAGTGGAGATTCGGCGAAGACTTACCCTAGCAAACCGCTGCTACTTTGGTTTGGCTAAACAAATAGGAAACCCATTAAAGTGAAATAATGCCACTGTTGGCGAGCTTAGTTTCACTGCTGTCAACCACTGTTCCTTCAACCAACATAACTTGAAGCCTATTTCACATCCAAATGTCAATGCCCTGCCCTGAGTTTGGGGGAAAACAATTCAAATTTCCCGAGACCACTTAAGCATATCATTGAACTTCCCAGTGCGTCTAGACACAATCTCACGTAACCAACGATAACATACAGCCCTGATGTAGGATCACTCAGGAAGATACTCCAACCACACTGAATCGAATTGAACTCATTTATAAATGCGATACAATGGAGAGGGTACGGCAGGAACGATAAAGCGAACCCACGAACGTAATAGAAATCAATTTCAGGCTCTAAACCATTGATCATGCCTATTCTGGTGCGCGTTATTGTGCCCGACCGCACAAGATGCCGCCCATAACCTATCCAACACACAATGCGCATCTCGGGTCACAAGGGCCATTGAGATCAGGTCCATTCCTCCGCCTAGGATGTGTACCTGCTCCACCTGCCTGATCAGAGACAACAAAAATTTTTTTCAAGAATTTCTATTGCATTTCCAATGGCAACCCACCGAATCGATCGGACCGCTCCCTTTCCGCTTGTTCCCAACGATCGTGCGTGTCGTCGTGCAAAAATTCGGTCGTGACGAACTATCGTCACTTCATCCGAAACACTGGCCAAACAGTAGGAATGTTCGTTCGTTAATTATTAGGAGACAACTAAATTACGCGGCACGATCGCATCCGATCGCAGCGCGCATCGCTGTTTATCTATTTGGTTGGTGCTGACTGACGTTCTAGGTGTGTTCGTTGACATCCACTGAATGAATTTTAATTTCGAACACAAGACGAAGAATAATTGCTGCTAGACCGAGTACCGATGTCCATGTCGATGTTGGTTCTGAGTGACATCAACAACGCGGTGTACGAGGTGCAACACAAAGTGGAATGATTAATAGAAACGTCATAACCACAAAGTTATTTTTCCCCTATTCGAGGAAGAACAGTGTATCATAACGTCTGGCGAACACTTAGCAAGCTGCACCACAGCACACCGCAGACGAGAACTAAAAATAATTACTGTTAGGAACGTGACTTTCAATTCAAATGGATATCGTATTTCAGCGATGCACAGTTAGGAACTCGTGTCTAGATACTTATGAAGCGAATGAATTTGCGAACGCTACTGTCGGATTGTTGTGTGAGTGGGGTTTTTTTCGTACCAAATTAAACTATTTGGACGTGTTGTGATCAAACTTCCTTACAAAATCCAAGGTACACACCCTCGTTCTGCATGAAAACTTAGCGAAAAGCGATACAACGTTCTGACAGCCAATTGCCAAAAGTGCTGCGCTGTGCAAATGTCAAAGATAACGTCAAAAAAGGCAACGTTCAGAAATTGGCACGTCCATATTGAAAAACCCTTCGTTTATGTACAGGGTGACCAGATAAAGGTGACCGGTGAAGAACGTGTGAAATATGAAATAGATTGTATGGCATGTAGCCCCGTCTTGTTGGAACCACAGCTCGGATATATCGGGGCCTCGTCCGAGAAGATGATTTTTTGGCCAAAATCCTGATCTCCGACTAACATTTTTGACGCACAGGGTTTTCTATGGTCGTCCGGCGTCAATTCTTGCGTCAGTACAATCTTATACGGATGTAGGCTCAAATCTAACTGAAAAATAAGCCGTGTTGACTCTCTGCCCAATCAGCCCAATTCAACTGATCGGCTCCGAATTGCTACCGCGGCTATGTTTTCATCATTTTGCACCAATCTCTGGTCTGGTTCATGGCTTATGGTCTAAGAGAGTGTATTCAGCCCCCAACTTTTCTACGATACGACGAATTGCCTGCACATTGAAGCTATGATGACCGACCGACCTCAGAACGAAATTCACATTTACAACTGAGCCGGAGTTTCGAAATTTTTTTTTTAATAATTTTCGCACATTCAGAGTGAAAGGATGCATAATGACTGGTAAACCTTATTGAATATTTTGACAGCTAGATGTCATTGGTATATTTGACAGCTGCTGTGTGCTGCCATTGTGCCTGAATGGCAGCGCTGGTTATTCTTCTCTGTTCCGGCTCGGTCCCGCGATGTATTGCTACCTTTTTGACTTCTAGGTCGATAGGCATGTTGCCCGATATCACACTTATGGCTTCCGCAGACACAGTTCTAAGAGCGTAGCATACTCTTACTCTGTGCACTGGGTTCATGCGACTCATGTAGGATTTGACGTCCGTTGCTGTTGCCCATACGGGAGACGCGTGCTTAAGCACCGACTTGCTCACTGCTGCTAGCAGATTTCTAATTGACTGCTTGGGTCCTCCAATATTTGGCATCATCCTGAACAGTTCCGGTACTGCCTGGAAAGCTTTTTCACCTGCGTACATCAAGTGCTCTTTGAAGTTGAGCCTGTGGTCCGACAGTATTCCCAGTACATATCTGATGTGTGGGCTCAACTCGATGGTATCTCCACCAACCTGTATAGTGAGGTGTTTTACTCTTTTCCTGCTGCTTATTAGCACTGCTTCAGTCTAGTAGTCTGCCAATTACAGGTTTGATGTGTGAAGCCAGGAGATGACATCTCTGATGGCATTCTGACATTTTACCCAGCGTTTTTGCCACAACAACTACGAGTACCTACTGTAATATCATCAGCGTAGCCGATGATGTGTACTCCGTTCGGCTTCGGTAGACTCAGGATCCCATCGAACATTGTGTTTCATAGCACTGGGCCAAGCACTGACCCTCGAGTAACTCATCCCGTAATGTTGTACTTCTTTGGCTCTTCTTCTGTGTCGTGAACGGTGTGAAGGGTCCTGTCTCTATTCACCTGGCGATTATTCACCCTAGATAGGGTGTCTGCAGGTTGCATAACGCTCTCCATCCAGCATCTTCGTCGCACACTGCCTCTTTTGCCCGTATGGTGCTTCGCTTCTTTCTGAAGCCATACTGTTGCTTAGAGAGCCCGTGGTCTCCTTCACTGTATCGCTCTAGTCTTGCTCGTAAGATTTTCTCCAGGACTTTACCCATTGTGTCGAGCATGCCCAGCAGCCTGTATGACGACGGCTGATCAGGTGGCTTGTTACCCTTCGGGATAGAGCACAACCGCTGCCTTTTCCAACGTAGTGGGAATTTGCCTTCCATTAAGCATGCCGTATACAATTGTGTGAAGATCTCTGGCCTTATTTTGATAGCTTCTTTAAGAACCAGATTCTGGATTCCGTCCATTCCCGGTGTCTTGTTAGTCTTTATCGCTGCTGCTACTTCTAGGATTTCCTCAGTTGTTACTGACGGTATTATCTCCGCTTCCGCTGGCGTTTCTTGAAAGAGTATCGGGACTTCATCTTTCGCCGGGAATAAGATTTTCGTTTGTTCTTCTTTATTTTGTTCTCCTGTGTCTCTTCGTCTATGCATTCTGAGACAATCTGCGCGCAGATTCCAGATGTCTTCGTTCCACCAATATATAGGTTTCCTTTCCCTTTGCGTGGCTTAGCAGCATCACATCCTCGGGATAAGAACCTTCTCGCTTCTTTGGCATGTTCTTCTGCTGCGCCCGTTTGTATATCCATAGTCTCCAGCATGTATTCAAGCATCTCGTTGTCTATGTTATTTATTTTCCAGCCCAACTTTTGTACTTTCACCGGGTGAACTTCTGGTTCAAAGGTGATGGCCTGGTCTGATACATGCCATTTTATTTTCCTCGCTATTGACCTGCTGGCGTATGTCAGATCGATGATAAAAGTTGCTCTACCATTTCCGTGGTTGAGTAACACTAGATCGAGGCTAGCAAGGGCCTCAAGGAGCGCCTCGCCTCTCTGATTTGTCCTAGCACTGTTCCATTCTACTACCCATGCATTTTTTTTGTCAATTCTTACATTAGCTTTGGATCACTGCACAATCGGAACCGCATTCAGAAAGTATCTCCAACACATACGCAATCCAGTAAACGATAAATCTGGGTCACTGAAACGGCTTAGATACATTATGCCACCGATCATGCGTGTAAAAGTCTTTTTTTCCTCCATCATCGGGGAAAAAGGGGCAATCACCCGCTAGTTGGATCACCTGGATCACCGTCATCCACTGTGACTCACTGATGCACGTGTGCGCGGGTAGAGTGTGAGAAGTATCTAACCGAATACTGTTTGCCAAGCTACAAGATCCAATGTCGAAGGCAAACATAGCCGTGCGTCGTCTAAAAGGCTTAAGCAAAACACAAACATCTCGCAGTGCAAACTTAATCTTACCTTCCCCATGTATTCGCGTGTGTGTATCTCATTATGCGTGGTCTATGCGAAAAAAAAAATGTTTGAACTTCACCAAACCGATGGTATTTGAGATGAGGTTGGTTTTTTCATCATCACTGCGGTTAAGCCAGCAAACAAACTTGAATCAACACAAACACAACCCAGTCATAGTTAAATACAGAAACCCACCTCAACCAATTACACAATCTCGTATCTGTGAAATGCGAATCATGGTGCGATAGTGCGAGATACTGCGTTACCCGTTCAGCGATAGAATTAAGCAAGACACACAAATCAAGTGTATAATTGGAATCACATCTTGGCCTTATGGTGGCCTGCTGCTGTTCGAAAGAGGTACCGCTCCCTGCACTCTATCAGGACTGTAATCTTCTTAATGTGCGGCGCGATAAGTAGGGCCCGTTCACGTTCATAAGCCGGCTTTCGGCATTCGCCTGCTTAGCATCACCCAGTCCCAGTCCCAGTCGTCGAGGGCAATTAGCCGGAGTGATCAGGTCAATGGCTTTCTGATTCAAATTTTTCTTTAATTTTTCATTCCCCAACGCAAGCCACTTCCTACTACGTGTACAGGCGCCAAGATTTAGGTCATAAAATTTCGGTTTATTTTTAAATCCGCTCCAAAGGGTGACATAAAAACCCCAGAATCAAACACTTTCCTAAGAACTCGAAATGGGGACGAGTAATTATCATATTAATTTTGAAAAATAAAAAGAATCTCAAAACTAATGTATTGAGGTTGTTATCAGTTGTTGTAGGTTGGAGGACTGGAGGATTCGTTACGGTTGAGATGGTACAGTGATTGAATGCGCGTTGTCGTGCCGGACTCACACGCACTTGGAGACGTTTAATCTGAAAATAGGTTTTATGGGGCTTTTAGTACCACAATCACAAACAATTTCGGGGGTATTTTGTTTATGGCCCATAGGCGGATTGTGATGCTGTATGCTGGTTGCCCTTTTGATGTGCAAAATGGATTTGGTTGGATCCCGCACCTGACACTTGAAAAAGTGAAGAACACAGCCAAGGCAGACTATGGAAGAAAGTCCATGGAGAATCTATAGGACAATCCTCGACATCGGAGAGATTCTATTTCTACTGGACAAATAAGTTCTAATCTGTTCCCAATACCATGCCTGCGGAGACTTTATGAACTGAGCAGGGGGAACAAAGTGACTCTCCGAATGGGGGAACGTACCCTAAAAGAAGAGTTCCAGCACCTAGAGAGAGAAAACAGGGCAAGCATCTGAAGCAACGCTCAGGGGGCATGAGACAAACCATGACAAGCAATATAACCAGAAAAGATTCGAAGCATGTATCCCGATGAGGAAAAATAACCTGCGTATCCTGACAGACTTCCTAACAGAGGACTGTAAACTCAGGGAGCACCTAAGGAAACTTGGTATATCTGAAGAAAGTCTCTGGAGATTCTGCAAAGAGACCAGCGAAATCCCGGAACATGTTCTAGGACCTTGTGGGGCACTGACTCACAAACGATTGAAATATTAGATGGAGAAATACACTCACTAGAGCCAACTCTGGAACTGGATTAGGGACAATGCTATAAGACGCATTTCTCCCGGCGAGGCATAGTAAGAGTATATAACTCTCAAATGAATGCATGAGGAATCTTACGCGAGGTGAACTCTAACGAGGGCGTGCACCTCTCCAATGTATTGGTAGGGGGCAGTGCAATATACCTCTCAATCAAATAATAACAATAGTTCCTCATACTATGCTGATTTAGGGACAAAAATGGGCCTTACAATCACCTTTATTGCTAGTATAACACGCCTGGTTTGAAACCCTAAGATCTACTGGAAGCACGTTTACAAATGTACTCGTAAAGATGATCCATTTATCGATGTTATCCTCCACTTTGATTTGGAGTCCAAAATTACTCGTACGTCCATATAACGCACCGATCTAGAGAGTCTTAGTTCAACTCAACCGGGGGGGAACTAATGGTAGGGATTCATCTCGTCCTAATGAAGAGCACTACCTATGTTATAGAAGGGTTAAATTCTAGTCCTTTGCTAGCAACCCTGTCATCCACCAGTTAATATTGAGCATTTCACTTGAGACTGGAGGGAACTTCCTTGAGGCCAGGATGACCATCAGCATAGGCCGACACTTTGAAACCATTTTTCTTAAATCTTACCAAGATGTCGTTAACCACTCGAAGCCATATTAGAAGAGAGACGACTCCATCTTGGGGGGTTCCTCTGCAAATTCTCTTCGGGATAATTGTGCTTCCCAGTATTGTCTCGATCCGAGCATCACACTTCTATTAGACATCCCAGTGTTTTCAGCAGAAGGCACGGTAGACTGATGGGTTTAAAGGTCTTTGGACTCATGTGAGTAGATTTCCCGGAATTGGGAATAAATATGGCACACACTTCTCGCCATGATTTCGAAACATACATAACCTAACTTAAGGCAGACTGTGAAAATTTACTTGAAGCATGGAATAAGGTCGAAGGACAAGTAAGCTGACTTGTTTATGGTCAGCTATTAGCATCCTTTTCAAGAAGTATTTCCCAGATTTTCAAGTGCATCCAGAACTATGTATTTGTTGGCAAAAAAAAAAGGATTTTGAGGTTTTTTAGTGTCTTACAGTGCACTACTTTCAGGAGTCTAAAGTGGAGGAGTCTCTAAAGTGGATCAATTTGGATTTCGAACAAATTTCAAGACACCTATGAACGGTGGCCATCCGAGTGGACCTTTAGATACTGTTCGTTGGTTGCGTTTCATGATATGGTGAAACATATTACTGTCAAGAATTTAACTTCATCATCCTGACACTTTTAGAACAGAATAGGTCAATTCTGGAACAATAAGCTCGGGAGTTTCGATGACCTTGCGCGACATTTATCCTGAGACCATGGTTCCATAGATATGCCGTCTAAGTCAATGACACAGGAACTCCGGCTGCTGTGTAAATTTAGAGTCGACTTTCCTTACGTTCTGGACTGGCTTGGACCAGAGTCTGAGCCTGGAATGAGCTGTAGTCGAATTTTCACGGATGGCTCCAAAATTATTCAAGAATCGAATGGCGGCGTCTGGCAAGCATACCTCTGTTTTTTAAGAGGAGATCTATCCTATTCTAATAACTATCAGGGTCAAAGATACTCATCTTTAGGCCTTGCTCAACCCTGTAACCCGTTCCAAAATAGTTCGAGAATGCAAGAACACTTTGAATTTGTTCGTAAGGCTGAACTCTTTAACTTTTGCCTGCGTTCCAGGTCACATTGGAATTACAAGAACTGAGTTCTCCTAAGCTAGGCTCAGAGAATAATTTCTTAGGACCTAGACTTTCGTTGGGCCTTTCCGCGTCCTTGGTTGACAATTGAACATAATAGCTGTGTGCGACATGGCTCTCCAGGATGTAGGGAGACTAAAAGTATGCTTCGGTGTGTCATGTATAATCAGTCACATTCTTTCTGTCTTTTAGCAGAAAAAACGCTTTCCTTTGCCAAGGAAGTGTGCTAGGCTTAAGAGACACCTCTGTTTGCAAAGCCTGTATCACTTCGTATCATTTTCTTTGTTGTCATCCTATCTTTGCGAGGATCAGGTGGCAGATCTTTGGTGTTGATGTGGTGAGCACTGATACTGTAAGGCACTGATCTGTGAAGTTCATTCTTGGCTCCGAAAGTCGACGAAATTCCAGCAAAATGGGTAATACTGGACCAGTTACGTCTAAGTCCTCCAAGTGAGGGTATCCTCACATCTATACCCTGCATTCCTGGTACATATTGAGTTGATTGACATATTGAATAATACAGCACAGCTTGACAGGTTTCATTAGAGCTTCTTGTCGTATTTCGTTTTTAAAGACACAACATTGTTGAGGGTACTTCGGGAGAAGGGCACGCCCTAGTCAATTTGAGAATCCTGCTGCAAAAGTTCCTTTGCGATGGTAACATATGTGGACATCAGTCATAGAAGAGAAATGGCTCTAACCTATATCCTGTGACTAATACTTAGGTGACAATGCACTCCAGTCAAACAACCAACTCTGCCCATGGACCTACAAAAGCTTGGCGATCCATTAGCTACCAGTCCATCGATAACTTAATTTGGTTTTTCTAATTACTCGCTTCAGTTGGAAAATTATTGTCGCGTTCTATAAGATACACATCTGTATGTACAGCAATGGTTTCGCATGAAATACAGAACGCACATGAATTCGAAAATAGAAATTCGTTACGCAATTTGTGCGCCCGCCTTTAAAAAATACATTTTTCCATTTCATTATGTAGAATTCTTGTTTCCCGATAAATCTATTCATGACTCTGTGACTTCCAGAGGCCGGAGATATTCAAGAGTTTGAATAAATTTTCCAGCCATCATCCCGGCCGGGTACGTGCTGTAATGGATGACCCACGAGATACGTTTTATAAGAAAGTAGCCCAAAGGGTTACACCGCAATTGCCAGGCCGGAGAGTAGTTGGATCTCTTTCGAATCGATTTCTTTATGGATTCGGGGTTGATTGGTAGTTTAGGCCGGCACTACCGATGGGGGAGTTCAGTTCCATGAGTCATTGTTATGCTCATTGGATCTGATTGCGATAAGCGAGACGAATTTATTTTTCCAACTACGAGTAAATCACTTTCGCAATAAATGTTTGACAATCGATTGCAATAAAATTGATTTGTCGTAGATGTGTCTTTGTCACTACTTTTTGGCATGTGATGGAGCAGGGCAATAAGTTATCTCTGGCTGCCAGTATCTTTGAACTTCGGGGATGTCGCAGTGTCGCAGAGGGATATTGATTTTCCTCCTGCAGGGGAATTGGGTGTCGTTATTGGCAATTGGCGGTGAAAATTGGTGGTAAAATTGCATTTGGACTTGGAGCGGTTTTGGTATGGAAAATTGATTTGAATTTGATGGAGGACCCCCTCGGCGGTGAATAGTTACCACTCAACTTGTGGAACAAGACAGTCGTGGACTAAAGTTGGGTTCATTGTGATGCTAAGTGGAAAGACAGGGAGCACTATCAGATACTAAGTAGAGGATAGGTAGGGGAGGACTAACTGAGCCCTGAGGTGGATGTATTTGGTTTTTGTTTATAGTAATTGGTGTTTAATGTTTTGGTAAGTCTAGCATGGCTTTTATAAGATTCCATTGAAGGTGGACTCTATTTACCATAAAAACAGAGAGAGATGTAGCACTTAACTGGACCCTGCAAACATTCAAGCATTCTAACAACTTGTGTTCCCGATTATTAATTAGCCCTTTGGCTCATCAAGTTAGCCTAACTAGTTGACTGTATTCCCTTGAAGAACAGGGCAGGATGTACCTGTTATAGAGTCCAGTAAATTGGACGACAACACTATTATGACTGCCTGGCTATGTCAAAAGATGTCCACAACATGGAGTTAAGCCTTAAGTATCCACCGTGCGACATCTGGACTAGATTCCATCTTCGGTCCATCAGTGACGTTTGATTGAGTCAAGGATGTGTAGTCTTCATACCAGAAATCCGGATTATTCAATGCCAGGCATAGGCATACGAACTAAATACGTACTCTCCTGCCATGGCCTCATGTTTTTTTTTTCTTCCACCTTGATATCTTAGACTGAAGCTCAAAGATCCACTGGTAACATTCCCGCGATGACACATATAGCATCCTCTGACACTGTCCGATATGCACAGTAAGCCCGTCGTATACTTTATGATGGACTGCACCACCTTTGTCAAATGTTCGGCGGTTGAGTCCTTGCCTACTACCTCCATCCATACAATAACTTCTCTTTGGATTTCGATGCCAAAGACGTCGTCATTTTTACTCAGCTAGATGGATATCCTTAGCCCTATGAGGCTATTGAAACCAGCTTAAAACCAGAGAACGTGTTACAGTTCAACCACCTACGATTAGTAGCATTAGTAGCGAGAAACATATTGAGAGTCTCTTCCGTCAGAAATTCTTCGTTCCATGGCAATCCGATTCCTTGGAATGTTTCTATGTCCCGACACCCAAATAAGGTGAATTTTTAATGGTTCTAGTATCTCATTAAGGGATAGGCGGCAATTAAGACAAATTTTGAAATCTTCAATCACAGAGATTTAGTGACAACTTAACTGTCGGTAAAAATGGTTGCATCCTCAACGGACATTGCATTGTACCTTAGCTACAACGCTCCTTTACTGGCCATAATTTCCGCCCTGAATTTCTTGGACCAGTCTGTATAGAAACAAACAGATCCACTGCAAGGCCCTATACCACCCACCCAGTCAATCCTGGAGGGAAGGTGTACTCTTCACAGGTCCAAATAGCAGCTCTTTTTGAGTAATCAGCTACCCAGACTTTTTCGTCGAGATTCTTATACTGTTCGGATTATTTCATCTACAACATCAACATCTATTTTTGACTCACGAACGGCTTGTGTTAGGAGGTCCTGTGCCGCTTCGCAGTGATTTAAATTGAATTGCAGCACTTTCATATTCTTCTTGCGTTTTTTTTTTAGCTTCCTGATACACAGGACATACTGCGCTTCCTGCCGCGTGTTTGAAGTTGGTGCTCCCATTTTCTTCGCAGAGCACGCACCTTGCATCATTGGTGCAGTTCTTAGAAACATGGCCTTTCATGGTCCACACTTGACGCAATCCTCACTTCTGTCCACCGTATTTGAACACGCCTTTGCTTGATGCCCGAAGTTAAGGCACCTAAAGCATCGCAGCCGTACCACTTTCTCCCGTATTCTGCATATCGTCCATCCGATTTTAGCTCTCCCAACCTCCAGAACTTTTTTGGCAGCATTTATCGGGACGCTAATGACCTGCATAGGCTTTCCTCATGGATTTGATGGATGACGCCTGCATACCTCGTACTTCCTCGAAGCGAAGGCATTTGGAATAATATGTATGTTCACAGCCTCAGGACTCCATTGATGTAGATCCATGTCGTTTTACCCACATGACTAGGACGTTTGTAGAGGATGATTTCATTCAACGCTGTCCACCTGGCGATCAGGCCATGCGTACATGTGTTTAGGCCTGGTTTGCCAGTCTCTATTCCCTAATCAGTCAGTCCGCCTGCAATTCCACTAGGTTCGGCGTTGTTAAACGTTCCCTCTATCTCCAGGAGCACTTCCAAGGTGGCACCAATGAGGCTAACTAATGAGTTAAGGGCCGTTTCAACCGATTTCCCTTCCAGTATGCTTGATGAGAGGCGGACTGTAAGAGGAAAGAAACAAAGAAACCAAACAACAGGCTTTCAAGGGTCGAAATCGTTCCGAGTCAGAGTCATAAGTCTGCAATGGAATACCCATTAATTCTCATCCCTAACAAGTACGAGCAAACATTCACATTAATTATGGAATACAACGTCCTTCAAGTGGCTGCCTCGGTTGACTTCGCAATAGCGCATTCTGTCCCTCTAATTTTCCAAGACCTTGTTGATGGTTTCGGGTTGTAGCCGACGGATTGCTACAATGATATTGGCCTAAAGTGCTTGAATTGTTTCCGGATTCTTGACATAACATCGGTCCTTCACAGTTCCACATAAAAACAAAAAAGGTCCAAAGGGGTCAAATCGCTGGTCCGAGGCGGCCAATTGACATCGGCAAGACGGCTGATAACACGACTTGGGAATTTAGTGCGCAAACGAATAAACAATTCGGTTAACATGGCTCTTTAACGCCCACCGTTGACCGAAGCGTTGTTACCAGCTTCAAAGAAAAATTGTCCAATGATGCCACCACTCCACAATCCGCACCAAGCTGTCACTCTCTGTGGATGCATCGGCTTCTCGACAATAACGAGCCCCAGATGCGGCAATTTTGTTTGTTAACGTAGCCGCCGCCGCCGAGATGAAAATGCACCTCGTCGGAAAAGATAATTTTTCACCTAAAATCGTTGTCCAATTCAAGCTGCTCTAAGGCCCAAACTGCGAAGCGATAACGAAGCGGGTGGTCGTGCGCCTTCAATTGCTGAGTCAATTGGACCTTGTAAGCGAATAATCCGAGATCTTTGCGCAGAATTCTCCTCAGGCTAGTGCGTGAAATGTTGAGCTGTTGAGATCGATGGCGAGTTCATGTTCGTGAATTGAGTCTCATACTCTCGGCTACAGCAGTCACATTCTCGCCTGTGCGCACCCTACGACGACGGGGACCATGAGTGTTGTCTACGAGCATAGCAGTCTCACTAACTCTTTGCACAAACTTGCGTACAGCAAGTACAGCTTGCAGGCGCACTGTTTGGGCTACACAGCACTCACTTTGAAAATAAGTTTTCAATATTTCCCAACGTTGTTCAAGCGTAAAGCGACTCATTTCGTTCCACGGAGGTATGATACTGACTTTCTGTCAAGATTTCGAGCGGAAAACAGCTGTCAGTGTCAAAATAACCTATGATTCAAAAAGAAACCACTAGATGGCCCACCCTTTACATGTGTGGCACCTTAAGATAAATGGATTCCTGAAGTGAAGTCCTAACGAAGGAATCCCACAAAATTGAATGAATTGGAAGAATCCAACTCTCTGCTTACATTGGAAACAACACCTCTCTGAAGCTGCACTCGAAACCCCCCAACCGACCTCACCACAAAGTTGACAGCCGAAATGTTCTCGCTCTGTGAATCCTGGTCATCTTCATGGGCAAATTCCAGCAGACAATGACTAGTCCATGCTTAGGATATATTCAGAAACACTTCCTCCTTACGGACAGGATCCAAAATGGTTTACCATAACAAAATGGGGCAAGTGACAGGACTGTCCAGACGGAATGGACGGCGGCTGTCAGTGCGAAGTTTGTTCCATTCTTGTTGTATCTATCTATCTACATACAAATGTATTTTCAAATAACTTTGTTACATAACCCTGCGAACTAACCGACGAGTTCAAAAGGCAAAATGGAAACCTGGCAACTGTTGGTAGTACAATGGACAACAGACAATGAACACAACAATCGATTGCTGGCATTACCTTCCCTCCATGTGACGACAACTTTTCAAAAGATTCCCTGAAACACTAACAATAGCTCATTCGATTTGAAAACAAGTGTATACCCAAACTGCACTTATTCACACGCAGATACGAAATATATCCACGTTCACCGCCACAACTGACGAATACTAATTACAAAGCTAAGAAGTATCTTTCGCCTCCCGTCCAGCCCCCCGTCTGCCTATCGGAAGGTGAGAAAGTTAACAAGACCGGCCTAAACCCGCACACTTTCAATATTCCCGGCTTAGCGGCATTGGGCCACATCAAAGCGCTGCGCTGCATTATGCAAGTGCCTCTCGAGAGGTTGTAAATTGAATTTCACATGTAAATCACAGAGCCGCTCCGACTGTAAGACTATTTTCTTCGGCGAAATTAATTTAAATATCCAAAACGTCGGTCGTTTCTCGATATGAGAACCATGTGCTGGCGCGGGCTCTGTTGATTTTTAATTAAAAAAAATTCAAAGAAAAACAGAAACCATTCGAGTTCCGTTCGTGGGGATCTCCGATAAGTGCGTTTCATTAGAGCAACTTTGTACAAAAAGTATTTATCGTTAAATATTTCGGCTAATGGTACACGGCCGCCGCTGCCATCTGATGTAATCGCCCATCGAAGCAACCTACCCCAAGGAGTATTCGCAGTCGTAAATTATGGCTCCAGAATCTTTGTTTGCGCCCTCGCTGGGGGAATAGTCGTGTGGAAGCGACAAGCCACATCTTAATTTTTCGCACAATAAATGAATAATATGTATATCTGTGGCCTTTGCATGTTTTGCATGTTAATTTGGCGGATCCTTGGAGCGCGGGGCACACATTCAAGTGATGGCTGAGATAGGAATGTCCTTGGGAATTTCATAAAAATATTCGCGTCCCGTTTATGCGGGTAGGGAATGTTTAAATGGCAGAGAATTTCCTTAAAGGCAGATTAAAGTCGGGTTCCATTACAGTGATGACTTGGTTCTGTAGTATCGCCGCAATTGGGTGAACGTAACGAGTTCATTTGACAAATCCAGTACTTTCCGCTCTTGCTTAACTGGGGACCTAGTTTCTGTGAGGAATCTGGGATTTACTTGGAATCCAACTATTTGATTCTTTTATGGAACAATGCTTGACAAGAATGTGGAAACACTCCAGCGGATAGGAATAAGAGTACCATTTGATATAGAACACAGTGCGAGAGGTAGTAGTCATGGGTACAACTGGGCCTAGCCAACAAAACTCTCCAGTCAGCTCGATCTTTAGCTAATTGCGTCCAGTTTCGTACACTGGGTTGGTTCAGGTCCTTTTCAACTTGAGTGCACCACCTTAGGCGAGATCTTTCTCTACTGTGCAGTCCCTCCTGGGTCCGCTCATCATGATCCAGCTCTTAGATGGCTATATTTGAACAAGCTTAGTCGATGTCACTGTACAACTCACACATACAGATCTTCTTCTCCACTCTCCGTCCATTCATTCGGGGTAGACCTAGGCTTCAACCAACAAGAACAAGCCTCACTAGCCAGCTAAATATTTAGCCAGCTGCCTCCAGTTTTGCACACAAAGTTGGTTGCGGTCCCTTTCCACTTAAGCACACCACTGCGCCCTCCCTCCGAGGTAGATTCGAAGGCTCTCTGACCCCGAGAGTTGTTATCCATCCGCTCAACATGACCCAGATCTTAGATGGCAGTATTTCTTAAGTGACGCAACTGTTCAACCAACAAGTCACTTCAGTTATCCCGATCCGTAGCTAACTCCGTGTTGGATTCGAAGACTCTGCGGGCCGGAGCTTTGGTGTCCGTTCGCTCTACACGTTCTAGTTGTCTCAAACAACTAATGAGCACTGCGTCAATGTCGCTATACAGCCGGTAGAGTTTGCCGTTGAATCTCCTCCTCCAAATCCCGTGCATACTAGACCAAAGTATCACCCAAAGTATTTTCCTCGCATAACAACCGAGAGCGACCTCATCCATTCTTGACAGAGTCTATGTCTCTGCACCGTAGAGCAGGATTGGAACTACTTTAGTTTTTGGAGAGAGGGCTGGAACACAAGTGCGATCCCTAAAGAAGCACTTCCTATTATGGAATCCCGATACGCATACCCCAAGGATAGACACTCCCTACACGCGTCGGTAGGAATAACTGGAGGAAGTATTTCCCTATGGTGTCCTTTCTTAATATTAAATAAACATTTTCGAAAATCGCCAAACAGGAGCACATATGGTGGACTTCTTAACCTAAAGGATGGCCACTAACTTTGGAATTGAATTGAGTTACCAATGCTGCGCTGGGATACTGTCTAACCAAAAGTTCAGGGGCATCCCTAAAGGCAGTAAGATACCCCTGATACCCCTTAATCTTATGTATAAGTCATAATGTACGGCAGTTAGACACCTAATGTAGTCCATAATTCCCCAGTGGACGTTGGTCTCGAAGAATTGAATATTTTGGGTGATCCTCGATAAACCAAATTAAGTTAGAAACAAAATATTCAAAACCGTACTAGGACGACCCTGATTACCCTTCATTCATGTAGAAAGACTATGGATCAAGACTGGAGTTCTCCGCCGGATTACTGACTGGATATACACGGCAGTAGTCTGACAAATCCTTACGTATCGAGTAATAGTTCACTAGCTGCATGAGACAAGAGAAGCATCATTCCCAGTAGAAGGTACAAAATGTATACTGCGTCTACGTAACGTTCGCCCTCAGAACCACTTCTACAGCTGTACTAGATACTAGGTATATTCCACCTTCTTCCCTTAGATAACCCTGGATAGCTGCAGGAAGCTAAAGCATCATTATGGGTGAGAATCCTTGCACTGCCTCGTAAAAATACGTATCACGGAATATCCTAAATGGACTTAACACTATTTCTAAATATTTGGACTATTTTGTACCTTGAAGTCAAGTACAAGCCAAGGAAGTCAAGGATTATAAGTACCAACGGAAGTAGAAATGAGAAACATTTCAAACGAATGTGCAGCAGAGATCTACACGTCGAATGCAAGACGAAAAGGAACCGTCAGCATGTATTAAATAGATGAAATTCTAATTAGATACTCTGGTTATCAGGATGGCAAACAGTAGGTGGAATAACATCAGCATAATCTGCCCAGAACTGGATTGTAGGAAAGTCATGAAAAAAATCTACGAACTTTAATTTGGGACTCAGAGAGATATTCCAGAAAGCATGGTACTCCCTTCAAGAGGAAGAAACAACCTTCAAAGTGTCTGTGTACCTGTCCTCCCCTATTGAACTTGAACTCTAGAAATAGACCCCTCAACTTAGAATACCAAAACATGAGCTTAAGAAGGAGTCGCAAATATCAAGCCCCACCATCTCGATCCTTAGTTAGAGTTGTGTCTCTCAATCTTTTGAAAAACCATGTTCCTGCTTATAGGACCAAAGCATATGAGGCTGACACAGACTGGCTTTTAATACAAAAGTCCTATTCACACATATCCCAGTTTGCTCACAGTGTACCTGAAAACTTTATGTAATATTTGGGGACTGGTAACATAGTGTCACGTAAGCTGACAATATCATATTTCCCAATGGAAATCTTTAAAACAAGGAGCCTGAAGTTAAGATTCAGAAACCACCTCAACCTTCACCCGAATTAGTATAGACAGGGACTCCACATATCGATGTTGTCCCGACTACGTATTGCACACGATTGTAGTAACTATCAAACAGGACGATAAGCCTACAGACCTTATATCCACAAAAGACCTACTACCAATAGGAATTGTTGGACAATAAGGCACAATCCTGTTGAGGACTTAAGACGTACATATCTCTCATTTGCTAGTATTTTGTTCCCAATTGCTTGCCTTACATTACAGGATGGGATCTTATACCGGGAGGCAGTATAAAGTAGCATCTGCCGGTGATGCTACTTTTCTTCCAAGTTCGTCCTCATTTACCGGCACCCCTGTATATACAGAAATCTATCAGAGCCGAACACTGTGTTGCGCGTCAAGAACTCGTAGCTCTCATGTCAGAGACTTACAAAACTCACAGGATCTAAACTTGAAAAACACTACTGTAGTTAGGAAGGCTGCCCGAACTGGATAGTCCAAAAAAACCCAACACCAATGTCCATCCTGGATCAATCCATGTTCCCAGAATCCAGTCCATTCTGTGTCTACTGGTTCAGTTTGGCGTAGTCTTAGCACTATATGTGACATATTCGTGTACGAAGAGAGATCTAGCGGATTAAGGTGCAATTTTGACTTCAAAACCACTGCAGATGTGGTTCTCATTGCCTCTGCGATGCTAATGTAGGCCAGGCATAGCAATAAAGTTTGTAGCTTTTCATCACGTTTGGCACCAATAAATATACTCGCACCATACATCTGTGCCGGTGTTATTCCCATCGGGTAGACACACTTTATAATTTTAAGACTAGGATCCCTACTTTCCATACGAGGTTAGGTAAGGTTAGGTATGTGCGTAGGCGACTAGAATAAAATATCACATCGGCACACTCAGGTCAATACAGACCCATTGTGATACCCCAAGGGGAAAAAGTCCCTTGCCAATTGGTAAATCCTAGTACTAATAGCATCTAGCATCTTGTGAATCACCAAAGCATCCTGTGGATTTGATGAATTTTAAGATTTCATTGATTGGTCTGTTTGCTAATTCTTCAAGATCACAGAAAAAGTGTCGTGTATAAGGAATAAAAAGGAACTTCCTATCCTTTAGCATAATTCGGTCGGTCCTACTCTTGTCAAAGCAAGGCCATAGGCTTCTGGTGATCACACAGGTGTCCAGGGAGGTCCATTTACTATTGGCCTCACTTCTGGCCCTAATCCATGCCTTTTGCTTCAATGTGCAAGGCGGGATGAACACCGAGGTGTCTACCTGTTGCGATGTAGATTCAGAGCCTCTTCTTGCCAGTTCTTCTACCTTCTCATTGCCTGGAATACCTTCGTGTCCAGGGACCCAGCAGAGGGCAACACACAAGCTTGGATTTTATTTCAATAGCAGTAATCGCTTTTATTGCCGCCTGGCTGTCAATGAAAAAGGTGATACCTTCCTGTGATATTGCCTTCATCGCAGTCTCAAGGGCAGCTATTATCACTGCCGGACTGATCTAGATATCCCCAGCGGTTCAGAAAAAATGCCAGACCCTACGCCTACATCCATCTTAGATCCATCTGTAAATATAGAGATGGAACGTGTGTTGGCAGGCTGACCATCCTTCCATTCTTCCCTGCTTGGGTCGACCTAGTAAATGGTCTTTGAAAATCTAGGAACAGAGTGAGGTAATCCGTAGTAAAGACTGTGCCTAGATATTTCTCCAGGATCATGGAATGACCTGTTGCATTATGATTACAGCTATCTGACTGACTTATTCTTGGTGCAGTTATAGCTGCCGAGGTTTTAACGAAAATGTCCAGCGGTAGAAGATTGAGGATAGCCTCTAGTCCTGCAGTAGGTGTTGTTCTCACTTGTGGTGCCAATGCAGTCCAATCTCTGAATTCTCGTGAGGGCCGCTAAGTTGGAGGACTTGCTGGCGGACGGGAACCATACAAGACAACCATACGTCAGAATAGGTCTTACTATAGTCGTATACATCCATAGAATAATTTTAGGTTTTGGACCCCAGTTCCGAGATTTTAAGGGGAGTACCCCCAATGAACGGTAATGTGAATTTAGGTTAGAAGTCCTTTCTTTGCTATTTCAAAAATACAAACAATGGACCTACACTGAGCGAACATGCCCTCCTTTGCTGTAATAGTGGAGCTCTAAGAAAAATGGCTAAGCAGTCATAGTTGGTTGGTTGGTTGGTTGGTTGAATCTGGGCCTCCATGAGGATGCACTTAGACCAGAAGAGGGTTCATTGTGTGCTGTCAATGTGTAAGGTAGGTGGATCTTCTTTATATGAGGGAGCTAATTTTATCCGTGCAAGCGTTGCTGAGATCATTTAAATCTTTGAAGAGGCATTCGCTTCCTGATGATGATGAGCGCAAGGTACATACATCTTCTCTTTCCACGACTTCGTTTCCACAGCTTATACAGAAGTCGTTGCAGGAAATGGCCTATAGCACAGGGCATGTCATCTTATAGCACAATGCTGGGTGAGGGTATTAACTAGCCTGTCATATGTTTTAGGAGTCCGAGAAACCTTGTACTATGTAAAGCCGGCCAAAGCTGCATAAAATACTTGGCGCAACAGGTCGATGGGACCCAAGGCCCAGCTTCTCACAACCATTCGTGTTGTGCGTGTTATATTCTTTACACGAATGGAAGGGGCCTACTGTTGAATGTCGTGTCCGAAGGGCAATTTGTTTTTTGAGAAGCTTTCTCGAGACAGTTATACTCTCGGATGTTTGTCAGACGCTCGCGAGAGGTGGGGCCGTGAAAATCTTTTTTAGAGTGTTCCCCGACTGGGATTCGAACTTCGAACCCCTTGCTCCATAGTCCAACGTACTAACCACTGAGCCACGGCACCCACCGTGCAACAAAAGCTGCATAGCACTATTAAATTAGTCGTGATGATGCCATCGATGATTCGTCTCACTCACCTAGTTGACATTTGTAAGGTATTTAGCATAAGACGTTCATGCCTCGATGACCCTTATACTATTTAAACTTGTCTAACCAGTTCATTATCCTCACAAAAAGTAGCTAGTTGAGCTCTAAGAAGAACCTTGCTACCTTCAACAGACCTTGACTTTATAGAAGTCTTTGGCCATTAGCGCCCAGTAGTAGCAACTTACTTGCAAGATGAGGTCTATGGTCTACCCCACATGAGCGCAGAACTCAACTCCTGGATGTTTCATATACAAATGCAAGCTGTCTTCACTTTCAGAAAACAGCTTGATGTGCGGTTCCATCCCACAAGGATCGCGTATCCATTAAACAACGAAACTACAAATAAATTTCAATAAAATCAGGACAATGTCGTCTTCGTTCTTATACGAGCACACTACTCAATAAACGTGGCACGCTACAGTGCCTGCCAAGTAACCTTGAACTTTTTACTTTCCTATATGAGCCCGACCTGCACTGGCGCCATAACTCCCGATTACATGCAGCTTATTGGTCATAAAGCGGGTAGGAACGTATATTTATAATGCGTGCACCCAAAGGAGAACAGTGCTCAACAGAAAGCCACAAGGGAGAACTGCTTTTGTACATGTTGACCCAGACTTCTAGTCGGCCGCCATCGTTTCTCTGGATATCCGTAATAAAGTGAATCGAAATTACCCTAGTTGCTGGGGAGAGTAGAGTTGGCGCTTTGGAGTGGAAAAAAACAATTGGAGCGTCGCCAGACTTTTTTTGTTTTTTATTTCATTCTCAAGGACTCTCGTTTTTTTTTTATTTTCGAATCCGAGTCAAGAATCACTTCTTTGGTTTGCTTTCGTTTGGCTTGATGTTAGGCACTGAACTTGGGATTGGTGGAGGTGTTTGCGTTCGAGATTGCTCTGGTGGTGGGTGGATGGGAACTTTATGGTCGGGATAAAGAGTGGATTGCCAGCTAAAAACTTGTCCAAGGTCAGCCATTGGAGACATGGTTAGGTTAAGTATGAAACAGTCTTTGTCACATTTATTAGACGTCAGTCTAGGGGAAGAAGGGTTTCGACTTGTTTTGATTAAATGGAATCCATGAACCATCCCAGGTCAAGGATGGCAGAATGACCAAATAGCAATTTCGTAGGACTGTTTATATAGTGTTAGTGAGAGTTGCATTTCGTTCTCAGTTGACATTTTGGGCAACGAAACGGCCCTGCTCTACCAATTATGGCACTTATCCCAAAGGGATGACGGTTTAGGTTGGGTTTATTGAACATGAAGACAGTGAGTAATGCATGCAGTCAAGACTATGTAGGATCTCCAGATATTCAATTAAATCCGAGTCTTGAAGATGTAACAGAGTTTAGATCAGTGGTCTAAGAGATCTTCCCGTACTATAATGAGGCATGTCTTTACCTCCACAGAGAGGTCAAGTATCCCTGTAACTAGAGTTAGATACCCAGACCTATGTACTTAGGTGCTGATCTATTTCAACCTTAAAAGACCTTAAAATACAACCTTTGGAAGTTCTGATGAATATTAAAACCTGACCGAAAAAATGTTGCTGTTAACATGGATCAAGGTGATACAAGGGCACGCAGGTAGGTTCAGGTTTAGGTTAGGATAGCTCCTGATACACGTGTCAAGACATACTAATAAAGGTCCATTGTGATGCCATGGACCGCATTGTTGGGTTCCGGGACCAATTGCACCAACTGGAGCTAGTAACGCTAGTTCGCCTAGGGTGTCGCAGAAAGTCACTTCTAGAAGGAGTAGTCTATTGACCATGCTGGGCTCGAGCATTAGGTCCAGAATGGTTTCTTTCACCTTCTTATCCCATCTCCAGAAGCTACGTGAAAAGAGGCCCAACTTTAAGGTATATTGGCCTATCAGACAGTGTCCAATAAGTACACCGATAACATGACTGATCTGTGATCGCTTCAAGAGTACCAACTCGATCTGTCGTGAAATGTTGGAAGTAGAAAGAAAAAGGGTCCAGCTTTAGTAAGGGTTTGGATGTAATGTGCTGGACACCCAGGCCTCGTCATTTCGACAAAATCCTATAAATAGTTCTTAGTCCGGGGAGACGAGCTCTGCCTCGTACTTTCCTGCAATGACTATGTAACCGGACAGCCACAAGAGGTGGAATATTGACCTGCTTAGTCATCTCCAAGGGATCGATCTAACAATTTAAAGCGCCTTTGAAGTACAGGACCTCGTTTCCAGCGGCAAGGCTCCCTTGATAGGCAAAATTTTCCACTGAGAAATGCTACAGCGATCTGGAAGAAAGAAAGAGGTCCTCAAATTGAGCTTGTCGGAGAAAAACACCTCATTCACTCATTAGTCTTGAAGTCGTCCGAAGTCGTCCGAAGTCGACCGAACGTTCGCGGATTCCCCTATGATCGAATAGCACAGTCAGAAGGGTCTAGTTAGTACTTTCTGGGGTAAAATTGGGGAAATGAATGATAGAGGATGGGAAGATGGTTTCGAATCGGATGCCTACATTAACAGCGAGTAGCTTAGTAAGAAAGTTTAGGGTGACCTGGTGAAGCTTAATGCCTAGCGTTGCTGAGGGAGAAGTTCTTTGCTCTATAGATGAGAGAATGAAGTGAATTGCCCTATTAAGAGCTGCCACCAAACGATCACGCCATATAGTAGTATGAGCCTGATGACGGAAGAGTACATATGAGGTTGAACACCCCAGCTCCTTCCTATACCTAACCTTTCTACAAGAGTAAGGAGCCGCAATTGCTGTCTATACTCGGTCAAGAAGGTTGATACTAGGGTAATATGTAGAACCGGGATATACCTACCTATAGTATGCCTTTGCCCACCAGAAAGTGAGCAAAAGAAACACGAAATTGTGCACCTTCTGCGGGTGTTTACTTGTAACAAGGGGCGTATTCAGGTTTTGCTCCTCCGCCTTCATAACTGGATCTGTCTGTATAAAAGTGAACTGAACTATCTTCAAAGGTGGTATTCTGGTGCAGCGTAATAACTAGACCACTGCAAGAAGGCTTTAAAATTCATGGTCATACTGGCATCCATCTGCTTGCTAGTTACCCTGAACATCGTTCATAGCCATCGCAATCTGTTGTCTTACGAGACCATGGAGCTTAGTTCAAAAGGATTATACCTTAGTCTACATGTCACCTGGGATGTTGAGACTTATGGGTCCGTTAGGGTCTAGATGTTTGGGTTATACATGTTCATTCCTCCTTATGGTTGTAATGAAGATTCATTCAAAACTGGACTCACATGCAGAACTGGACTCACATGAAGACCTAAAAATAGTGCCTTCTTTCAAGAGTTTGATCGAATCACTCTTGAGTGGCGGTTTGGTATAGGGTCCTCCTGTGGAAGTGGTTGGATTTCGTACGAGTGCAAGGTCAAAGCTGGTTTAGCTATAGGTGTCTTTGAAATATGTGTTTATTCACCGTAACCCACATGGGATGCACAACATCTACGAGACCCCAGGAAAGATGATTCTGGAAACACAGCCCTAGACAAGGAAGACCGAATCCCTGTTTTAAGTATTAAGCTATCGCGAATGCCAAATCACTTGGTCTGGACAACTGGAAGCAGCGTGCCGTGGATCGAAGGGAGTGTGAAAAGCTGCCGTGTCTCAGGGAGATACTTTCTACAGGTCGGCAGCCCATTAGGTATGTAAGTATAGAAGGGTTATACCTTTTTGTGTAGAAACAACTATAATATGGCTTTTGAGTTGATAACATGTGCTGGTTTGAGCCTGAAGAAAGTTAATTTGCTTAATAGACCAACATTTGACAAAAATCCAGTGTGTCACTCCTCGTGGACCGTATGCTTCGGAGGAGCAGGTGGCAGTGAATTTATTTTTAGGCCTTAGGAGCCTTGCCTTCATTCAATAGTTTGGTCGGTTGTGAGGCAAGATCGAGTCTTTGGCAAAATATAAATCGGGTAACGAAAGTTAATGCCTATGAAACGCTCCATTAACTTTAAGTGGATATTGATATGCTCAGAACGTCAAGACTACCTTTGGTCTTCAATTAACCATGTGACATTCGAAAACAAGAAGTTCAGCATCATGTGCAGCTATTTTTCAAATATTAGAGCCTGGAGAGGTAAACCCCTTGGACACGTGTCTGCTTTTCAGGATTAGCTGGTCTGCGTGGAAGGTTGACTTAAGTTAGGTCTAGGCTCCGGACAGACACGGTATTACCCAAGTTACTGAAAACTCCTTGGAGGGCTGGGGGAGACAAGAAAATCAGGGATCATAGGAGAACTTGCCCTATCCGATCACAAAGACCTTTCGATTGGGTCCTGTTGCCAATGCAATGATATCATCGCTGCATGCTAATGGCCAATGGAAACGAAACGTATGGAGTCATTGCATTTAAAACAATTCAGCCCCCTTTTAGAGGCATCATAACATTCTTCATTTGCTTATTTAATTATTTAATTTAATAATAAATTTAAATTATTATTTTTAGTGCAACAGCGAAGTTCAATTAACATTTTATCGTGGAGCGGAAAAGTATTGCATTCGCTAATTGAAAATCTCTGCGGTAATTTAAGTTCTCGTAAGTAGGTATGATTCACACTTGGAGGTGACGAACACGTCTTTCAGAAGTGATTTCATGACAATGCTGTGTTTATATGCATAATTGTGGTGATTACTTATTTTTACAATAAAAAACAAAAGATTCGCACTGCGTTATGAGCAATTTAAAGGCAGTATGTGGCACTGCTATTCATTTCATGATCTCAACGCAATCGAGTTGGAAGCATTGAACGTGTCAACTTGAGGAGTCATCTCCAGAGAAAGGTGCTTTGCATTTAAAGCTGTACTGTGGAGAAGGTACCTTGTTCTGGTCTGTTATTGGGTGGAAGTGGCCCTTATGCTCTAAAATTCACAAATGTGGTATACATGTCTTGGCGATGAAATTTGTAAGTATGCCACGCCCACTTTAGTAGGCTTACTACAAACGAAAACAGGTAGAGTGCTATACCATCAGTTCGTGAGAGATTTTAGATTCCCCCAGTGAATATATAAAGATACAAGCCTGGGCGCCGTCGCTCAAGTGGTTAGTGCGTTGGACTAAGGAGCAAGGGGTTTCAGGTTCAATTCTTAGACAACTTCAATTCTTTTCGCTCTCACGAGCGCCCGGGAGTACATCTGTAATGAGAAAGCTTTTCAAATAACAAATTAAGTAGTAGGCCCCTTCCAATACGACTGATTGCGAGAGGCTAAGCCCTGGGTCTCACAGACCTGTCGCACACGACTAATTCGCAAACCTGAACCTTTGATGCCCGAAATACACCTACTTTTTCCAGCAGGTCTACAATTTTCTCCTTTTTTTCCATGTCTCCTGGGATCGGTTCCTTGTTCCATAAAACTTCGCTCGCTGACTTTTTTCCAAAAGCACGAGGCTGTGAGATAGCCTCAAGCAGCACCCCAACCCCATTGAGATCTTAATGAAGCTTAGGATTGTTTTAACTGAGAAGGAGGTGATATCAGAGGGCGAGCTAAAGCCTTTGTGGAAGTGTTTAAGCCTAATCCGGGTAATGGCGGGCAATTCCCTTAAATTATGTTCGGCAATTTCAGTGTCCTCGAGGCATGAAGGCAATTTTCTTGGGGTAATAGCTGAGAGTTTAATGACCAGATAGGAAGTCCCTTCAGAATCTTACGCTCTATCTTTATCTGGGTGACAGGTAGTAGACCTGGGTTCATTGCCAATAAGTATATAGAGATTGGGCATCGGATCTGCCAAGTTCGTCAGTTGCCTCTTTGGGAGGGATACCTATGATGATAGCCTAATAATATTATCTACAGCTAGCTGTAGGAGGGTTTAAAGTCAGTTTCAAACGAGCTTAGACATGCATGTCAAAGGACATGCGTACTTTTAGAGCAGCTTGGGTGTCCGATACAATACTTACATGTGTTCTTTGGAGGTTTCTCCTAATCTACTCTCTGGCAGAGACCTCGATAGAGAAAATCAGTGCTTGGAAACAGACGGTTTGTAGCTGACACCAAAAATTCATGACAACTTTAAAGGGTCAGTAAGGATTGATTCTTTTCGGCATGAAGTCCGAGATACGTTCTCTTGAAGAGGATAGCAGCGAAATTTTGCCAACGATTTTCATATATCCAGCTAGGTTTGTGGTATCGAAGCTGTATAATAGGTGAAGCTTAATGGCGCTTGCCGCAGCAGTCTTCATAACACTTATATGTAAAGGTGGAAGGGCTAGAAAGACTTTTTAGCGAAGCAGTCGGACGGGTACGCATTGCACCCGTAATACTTATACAGGCCTATCTTTGGACCGAGCTGAGTAAGAAGAGGCTTAAATAGACTTTCCCCACCATACGAGCGATAGAAGGGTTATTATTGGTGAAGGCTGTACAGTAAACTATTTTTGGTTTTAGTTTTACCCGAAAAGCCTAGAAAAGACCCAGAAGGTTTTAGTCGCCTTTTCTGTGGTTCGGTCCAGATGAGGTTTCCAATTTAGTTTGTGGTCTACACACACAAACCATTTAGAATCAATGTTGCGGGGTTGAAGTTTCTCCTCTTGGTGAGTGGCATGATGACTGTTTTAGTTAGATTAGATTTCAGCCCTTTTGATTGGCCTTGAGTTAGAAATCCGGCATTAAGAATAGTGGCTTCCACGATGGACCATAGTAGGCGGGATAGAAACGATTCTGCTAATGAGGATGCAGTGTATTCATCTGGTTGTCTGCGAGTGAATGCCTTTGGCACCACCAGCAGAATTAAATTATTATCTATTCATCCCAGTGTTTAGGTATTTTTATAAAGTGGGCGTGGTCGTACAACATTTGTTCTTTAGTAAGACTAATACAAAAAGGAGAAGCATAGGGTAGTATACAATCCAGTCCAAGGACGCCAAGGAATGTGTTATCTTTCAAAGTAACTAGTCCAGGCTACTGGCATGATCGACTCGCAAACCTAAGGTGCCCAGGTGATTGTTGCCCAGAATACATACTTCGAGTATTTTTGCCGTAAGACTCCCATTTCTTATTTTCTTTACCTGTTTGGTACTTCAACATTAAGTTCAGCTTTTGCCGTTCCTTAGGTTTTAATTTTGTCCTCTCTCCGACTCTTTCAGGCAATGAAAATTTCATTATGATTACTGCAGGGTATCCTGTATTATGCTTGATCCTGCCATATGGGTAGGTAGTAAGGTAGAAGGAGATCCCTGCATATGCCGGCAGAACTCGGATCACCAGTGTATCCAATGTGAGCCCCTGGTGTGGCTCAAAAGACAAAAAGTTAGTCAGCTTAAGAATAGCTACACGGCCTCACTGAACCACCCCGAGGTTGGTATACATTTCAGAATGGTTAATGGGGTTGCTTTCCTGTCAGGTCGGCAAGGTCTTCGCAGTGGTATTCACTGAGGGCCATTTTTCTAGTTCTGCATACGCTTGGGCATTCGCATAGGAAGTGAGATGTGCTCTTGCTAATTCTCCACTTCTCTGCCAGTTCGTCTTAGTCACAACAGACACAGTCTGGTACTTCAGCAATTTTCACAACTGACCAGTATTCTCGCGCTTCACAACATCTGTCAGCACAACCTCCCGGTTACGGGTATACCGTCAACTCCCACCGCCTTATTGGCATTACAGTGGCTTCTTACTTTCACGAAACATTGCCAAGCAAGCTAGATACCAATTTTCCAGCGATTACCAATTATGAATTGACAAATACTAAACAGATGATTAATTTCCCGCTTCCATTCCAACTTGTCTACATTCGATTAAACGTCCACTCTCCAGTACGTGCAACTTTAGCCAACAACCCCGCGACTTGGTGTTGTATTGTGTGCAAATCACCATGTAATGGCTGTCGTGACTGGCCAATTAATGTGGCCCAAGTGCGAATGCATAATTATTCCGAATTATCGCCACAGAGAGAGCGGTTCCTGCCACCAAAACTGGACACAATCGAGTGAATCGGGCTCCGCTGCTAAGTGTGTTGTGCACGGTTTGATGAGGATGATGATACGCAGCGTTACTCATACGTTCGATGAGATAATTTCTCGTTTAAATTGAAATTCAATGGAACTGGCCGCGCCGCACAGCTACTGTTGTGATGTTCCACATTTTAAAGAGACGGGCAGCCGGCAATTCAAATGGAAAACATCCAGCAGCACTCTCCAGCCAGCCAGTGATTGATCGGGTGCGCTCGCCTACTTTATCGGAACACTAGATCTGACCTAATTTCAAAATCGGAATTGTTTCGATTATGCATTTCCATTCGGGGCTACCGAACGAGGAGAGTGTGTGCTCTGTTTTGTTTGGGTTCAGCCTCACCCTGATTCTCGCTTCTGGGAGTGGGCAGCACATTTTTTTTTTCTTCTTGTTGCTAATTCCAGTCTCAGTGGAGTATGTGAATTCGTAGCTTCAAGAGTTGGAAGAATTGTGCACTGTGTGTAACGATCTCAGTGTACAGGGCTGGTATCTTCTCACCACGGTCATGCAGCTGTTTTAGGTGACTGCTTCATTGTTGTAGGAAAAACAATCCCTTCATCAACTGATTCGAGCGAAGTCAGGACAACACAGCCCTTACAAGTACGTTAGCTAGTCTTTGGAGCCTTTGGAGTACTCAGCTGCCCGCTATTAAGCGTTTGAGAAGAAATGGGGTGTAGCTGAGCGTACCATGGAAAAGTCCCATATCTCCTCTTCCTAAACTTTGGTCCATTCAGTGCTCAGTCACATTGAAGCCAGATATCTGAGAGAGGGAACGCCCACTTACCCAACTTAGTGCGCCCATTCACGTATGTTGGTCCACTGTGACGAATTGTTACTCACCACAAATTGGTTTCCGCTCAAAGTAATCAAAAAGTCGTCCCAACTCTGTCAATTCTCGCAACAACCCAAAGTTCAAAACTAACTTCAAATGCATGTAAACAAACAAACATCACGAAGCCAATAAAAAATGCTTTATTGCACATCAAGCTCAAAATATATTTTCAAAATAAACAATTTCGATTCATCATCAGCCATCCAGAGGCAATATCCATCGCTCGTACTTTCTTTCATCTCATCTAATTATACGTTCAATGCCACATCCATCCGATACACAGCCAGATATCGAATCGAATAAATTTCATGAATATAGGTCTTCCATAAGCGATTGTAATTCAAAACATTATGCATCTGTGCGATACAAAACACAGATCCATTGTCACCGCTGCTGTGGCAGATACTTTTGCCTGCTTTATTTGGCTTCAATAAATCAAAATAAATTAATTTGCGAATAAATCACCAGACCGGCTTTATGCGTGCGCTTACGTATGACAGTTCTTACGTTTTGACAGTCGGGCTCAAGGGCGTCCGCCTGTCATGCAGTTTACAATTCTAATTGTGAAAAAATTTCCATAAAAATGTTCTCCGAAACTAATAAGAAAGTCAGAACTGGGCGGCACTGGTCAGGCATACATAAATGGATCGGTGAGTCAACAAAGGCTGCTATTAAATATTTTTTATTATTTTATTAGTTTTTTGATTTGGATGCCGCATGCTGCACGTTTATGTCGACGTGAAGACTGTTTACACAAGCCTTTATTGCGGCAACGTAGTGTGTGGAGAGTAATGGTAGCCGGGACTGTATAATCATCCATGTTGGACCGGAAATGTATTCGTAAGATGTGTTTGTGATTTGTCTATTCGATTGATTTGGATTTGCACTAACGAATTGCAATAAAATTCCAATATTAGTTGTAATGACGTTACAAAGATTTGTATGTACATATATCAACAGTGAAGGAGGGTGAACGAGTAATATCCTTTACTGCAAAAAGTATGTAAGGATTCTAGGACACTTTGGAATTCTTTGCGGATTTCCGTAAAGTAGAAAATATTTTCATTAAACTCTTCATAGTATCGGGGCACTTTATGTGGTTATGGTGACTTGGTTCCTTCCTATGTGATGCTCTCCTCAATCAGTACTTTTCAACTTTAACCCACTTTGGTACATAATGAATTACTTTATGAAAAAGTTTTGCACAAATTAGGTATGTCATGTCAAAATGACAGACAACGCCTTACTCTATCTATGCCCTGTATGCAAGCTCTTCCACCTCCTGTATTCGTGAAAATTCCAGATACGCTGATCCCTAAAAAGGGCGATAAAACCTTCCATTTAAACTACCAAACCAATGCTCTTTAAGGTCCCCTTGTGGGTCCTAGGGCTTCGACAATGCCTACGCGCCATCGTGTGCGGTTTATGGAAATGTGTTTCAGTTCTCCCCAACTCTTTCCCAGTTGTCGTGCTTCCTTCTGCACGTACCGCCGCGTATCCTGCCATCCTGAGTAAGCGGGTTCCATTGCATCTCATGGTTTGCTATGGACCTTTCGAAAAGTGTGTCCAATCCACTTTCGTCGTCGTATTGTTGTGTCTATAGGTTAATGGCCCGTTCTCTGACAGAGTTGTTCGTTAGAGATACGATTTGGCCAGAAAATCCTAAAGATATAACGTAAGCACCTATTGACGAACTTTTGCAGCTTTCTCGTGAACAGTCGTAGCTTGGTGGTCGCATTGCTACGCCAAACTGTGGATAGCGTCCCAAACGCAGATTTTGCTTTGTCTATTCGGCTGGCTACATCCAGTTCGGTTCCGCCATCGGTTGAGACAATACTCCCAAGGTATTGAAAACTCTCTTTAGGGTCATGGAAAGTATTGAAAATTTCCATCTTAGGGGGACCTTATGGTGTACCTAACTGAAAAAAGTAACCAAAGTATTCACTATCACTGTGAATCCCGAGAAGTCGCCCTTGATGCCTCTAAAACTTTCGATTGAGTACGGCAGAGTGTATCATGCATGGATTGCAAGCTATTTAAAAAATTGGTTAGTAAAAGTTAGACGGATAAATTTCTACATCATTTTCAAGCAATACTGGTGCACCCCAGGGCTCAGTCCTCTCTCCGCTACTATTTTTAATATTGACTTCACATCTAAGTTTCACCAGCACCCAATGTCCAGTCCTGTCTACTGTCTCTAAAGCAAGATGCTAATGAAGTCAAACTGAAAGAGATGGAGGGTACAGTGAGGAATCTAATAGCTTGTCGGCGCTTGACAGGCACGATACCCCAGATCTTCGCTGGAATCACCAGGTTCTCGAATCTGTGATAAGTGGCGCTAGCTACTATCTTTAAAGCGTATATTCGTCTGAAACTTGTGTGGCAATTCACATGTTTGGGCGATAGCTCCCGCAAGCAACTTGTCTGAGTTTGCTAAATCGCGCCCAGCGTCAGGCATGTACATAGATTGTTCGGTAGCCTGTGAATTTGCAACAAAATTCCCATTGGAGTCTTAAATGCTTAGCAGTCCTCTATCCACATTGGTCGAATGATGTCTACAGTTGTGTCACACATTGAAGTCCAGAATTTCGTTCTTGGTCACTTAACACGACTTGTTTCCATCAGATTATGATTTGCAAGGACTGAAAGTGAACTTTACTTTCTTTTCTTAAAAAATTCCAACTGTCCTATCACCTTTCCTTTCACTTCATCACTGGGTTTATAGCTTTCGTCCTAAGTGATGAAGAACATTTTAAAAAACACGTCGAAAGCTTAAGCTCGTTGTTCCAACTCAGGCCGACAGCTGTGATAAGTTTTGGTGTATTCACTTTAAAACAGATCAAGTTAAAGGAAAACACCTTTGGAAAAAGTTAAAAGAGGCGTGGTCACGTATGAAATAGGATCCTTTGTTTTAAGGATATCGACAAATTTTGGGTTTTATACTCTATTTCTTCAACTAAATCTTAAAATTAGTTCATTTACTTATAGGAGTCTGATAGAAAGGGTTTTTTAATACTTTTTTCAAAATCTCACCTTGAACACGCCCACTATTGAAAAAAATGGTTTTGCCTTACTTTGGTAGACTGACCTAAAGTCCTGGTGGCTAAGGGTGACCTGTACAATCCATTATTTTATGAAGCTACGTGCCATAACCCTTCTCTCAAAATTTACCAGAGCTTAAGAACTTGTGGTAGGAAAATATTTTAGGTATATTCTGCGCCTTAGCAAGTCTGTTTAAATAAAAATTTGTTAATGAAGGAAATAAAATAAAAGATTTGCCGAAACCCGGGATTGAACCGGGGACCTTTAGATCTTCAGTCTAACGCTCTCCCAACTGAGCTATTTCGGCAGATGTTAGTCCACTGCCAGTCATGTGTTTTGTTAATTTGAATCTTGTGCTTGTCATGATATCAACTATGGGAGTGTGGTCAGTGTATCCAAAAACCTATTCAAATATTTTAGGGAATTAGCGACGTTCAGAAACTTCTCTACTTAGGCCGTGAACTTCTTCGTACGAACAACTTGGATGTCACTATGTACGTACATCTATACTTATTCGGCGACTTTACTGATAAAACAGAGTCCTGGTTGCCTTATCGAAATATGTACAGTGGGCGCCAAAGTCCAAGCGGGACAATAGAAAAGACTATGTAACATTTTGTTGGCACAAACTTGATGAAGTCAGCCGGATGACACCACCACAGTGTTTCTATTTAAGAAAAAATTAACCGCGTCCATGGCAAGCTGATAGCATTGGGTAGGCTGGCTTGAACGAATGATTCACCAGAAGAGGTACATAGATGTTGCGCTCTGAAGTACATACTTATTTTGGAACAAATGAACTCGAAATTCAAATTGATTGTCACATCTGCTTTCCAAGCCACCAAAACAAAGATCCTAGATTCGATATAAACGAGATTTACTTGAACTGAGTGAACACCTTATATGTGAAGGTGGAACAATACATTTTTCTGGCCTGCTAGGTAACAATCATTCATCTTAGGTTGTCATCAAGCGGTATCGTATGATTTCAGTCTCTTAAATGTTACCCGTTAACACTGGAATCTGTCGATTGTTTTGTATGTTAAACAATAGATAGTGCCGGCGCGTCTGAAAGACCAGGCTATGTGACAGTGAGACTATAGGTGCTGCTATGTAAAAAGCTGAATACGTCAGCACTAGCTTAGACAGAGCTAGAGGAAAAAAAAATTAGCTGAATTGGTTTTGGTTTTAATGGGCGAAAACTTAGAGTGGGAAGAGATTAGATTCTTGATAGGAAAAGAAGGACCCGGTCAGAATTGGACAGGCAGGGCATATAGTCCGTACTGAGAATATGAAAACTACCTCTGGCTGATAGTAGTCAAAATGTCAGTCGAAACAAAGGTATGAAGCAATGTCCAAGCTATTAAACCCAACCACTCACCAGTCATTCTTACATAAATGACATTTAAGATCTGCTGGACATAAAGAAGATTTTTGGTTAAAAGCAAATAAATTAAAATATTTAAGATATGCTTGCAGTCGGCAGTCAAGTCATAGTTGGTCATAGTTTGCAAACCACGTTTAGACGGTGATGGAATTTTTATAAATCTCTTGTCCAGGATCCCCACCTTCGTGAATTTGAGAGTAATTTCGAGCTCGTGACATTACTGTCAACAAACAAAAATGGCAATTCTGTCTGTCTGTACGTTCCACTGCATCCTTAACGGCCGGACGGGTTTGCTTCATATTTCGAATCTGCGGATGGTTAAAACCGGAATTTTCATTCTTAATCAGAATTAAGAGCCAATTTTAGTACAAACGGATTTTCTCGAAAGGGGTTTTAAGGATTTTGTCAAGATTTAGTATTTGAGTTTTTGTGTGGCATGGTTGTTTTTCAGCAATTGGGCTGAGAATTAATATCTGAGGGCTAAAGTCAAATACAAAGTAATGCCGTACCAAGTGCTGGTACTGCAACGCTCGCTTTACTTTACTTTTTTCAAAACCTTTACGAGAAATCGAAACATTTGTTAAATCAAAATGTACATATAGGTCTTGAGATTCTCTATAATTCTTTTGAGAACCAAAACGCCCAGTTTTTGGAGGCTTTTTTATAAAAACAAAAAAGCTATGAAAGCTCCCAAATACAGTACAGCTCAGTACAATGTTACCGTCAAATGCAGCATACCACGCCCATTTTATTGGGAAGAGCAAAACTTTGAAAATTTGAATCCCCATTAGACTGAACACTTACATAACATTAAGGTTCAAGTACATTCGGGTCCTACGTGGGATGTGCACTTCAATTATTTTTTTAAAAGGTACGATAACGACACAATGACATAAGGCCCAGGTATTTAAAAGAAGTTCGTGTACAGAAAAAGGAGCAAGTTCAATGCCAGCCATTTGAAATGAGGTCATTAAGTTCAAAGGATATTCAACTAAGCATTAATCATGAAAATTAAAAGATAAAGTAAATATTTATTTAGTCAAACTCATCTCTCCTTTCTTTGTGAAGTGATTGATGGGTTTATTTGTTTGTGTTCATTTTTTTTTAAATGAATAATAAAATAATGCAAATTTTGTTTGAAAGGAATGCTTTTAATGTTCTTTTGCTGGACTATACCATTTTCTAAAAGGTAATGTATACAATTTTTGTACAGCGCTGCTGTTTTTAGAGATTCGTCGCAGACGCAGACTTTTTTAGAACACTGTATGTCGCAGTTTCTATTTGTATGATGATTCACCGAAGAAATAAAGTCCGCAACAGGATCATAGACATATATTTGCACCTTAATGCTATACGACTGCCAACATTTATTTGGTATTCTATTAGGTAATTTGTAACATACGCCTCGAAAATTGATTTTTAGCCAAATGACTGTCAAAATCACCAAAATGGACATTTTTTTAAAAATATCGTTATACACAATCTTACGACATACGTTGTATGCCATCTGATAGAATATACCTAAATTAACCTAAATATAACATTTTATCGAAATCATTAGAGCTTCTGTGAGCTCACAGACCCTAGATATGAAGCAAATCGGTTCAGTTGTTTAGGCTGCACTGGATCATACAGACTGACAGTCTCAACTGTCGGACCTACATTTCAGGAATCCTCATAGAAACATGTCATGTTTGGTTAAAGTTCGTATGTGCAAGTAAAAAACCTAAAAACAAATTTGTGTGAATGCTAGGACTACCACTGGAATTGAAGTGGATGACCTGAGAATTGTTTTGCAAAGTGACTAAAACATCTGGACTATGCCCACAGCCCTCATTATATGGACAGAATGTAGAGTTAAAATCTTGTGAACCAAAACAAAAACAGTATGTCACTTTGTCCTACTTCCTCTACAGTGTTGGCCAGAGAATTACCACAACCAAGAATTCGTATCGGTAACTAGTAATGAAGATCTGTCAATCTCTCACAGCTGCCCAGTTTGGGTTTCCCCTTATCCAATCTGATACTCATCATCATTCCACAGATTCTCGATTAAACGAAAGTTTGCACTCTGTGCATCCACAGTTTTATAGGCCAAAACGTTTACCTATTAAGTGTCACTGTCATGCATGAACGTTCAATTTTCGCCAACAAAAGGTCCCATCCTCTTACATTGGTCCTGATTCGTTTTAGAGTCAAATTTTTGCAATTGAGTCAATGCCATGCCCAACCACGATGAATACTATAGTCAGCGGGCTATTTCCAAGGAATACTAGTGTGTCTCTTCCGCTCTGGTACTAGAGGATACAGAACAAGTAGAACCTGTCACAACTGCCGAAGTCCTGGAAGTCCAGCAGATGCAATAAAGAGCAGTAAGGCCCCAGGAATGGATGGGATCCCGAATTTCGGCCTTAAGGAAACAATTAAAATCCAGCTAGAGGTATTTGCAAACCTTTATACGGGCTACGGAATAGAAGGAACGTGTCCTCTGAAATGGAAATGACAACGGCTGGTACTTATACCGAAAGGCGACAAGCCTCCAGAAGAACCGTCGTCATACAGACCGCTGTGAATGTTAGACGCAGTAAAAAGGAGTAAATACGAGAGCACTCCATTCGGTCAAAACCGTACATAAACTACTTGGGGATACTGCTTGATCATTGACTCAACTTTAGAGAGCACTTAGCTTACACAACGCGAAAGCTAACCAGGCGGTAAGCGCAATATCCAGGTTAATGCCGAATATTGTAGCAACCAGGCAGCCAATAAGAAATCTCCTTGCGACAGTCAGTAAATCAATCCTCATGTACACAGCTGCTATATGTGCACCGGTAACAGCTACAAGCTCGTACGTGAAAACTATAATGTCGGTGCCTAGAAGAGCATCGGGCAATGGAAGTTTTAGCCACGTAAACATGCAGGAGCATAGCGTGTGGCATAACTCATAACGGGCTACTGAGTATCCACAAATAATTTCATAAAAAATAAAAAAATGTCATGCATATGCAGCCCACATCATAACCCAACCAAGGCCAGTGCTTCAAAGTATTTAAAGTAAAACGATGGTTAAACCCTTGCTTTGGAAGACACCCTGAATGACACTTGTCATTAGGATAATACATACATACATACATGTGTAAAACATCTCCTAAAGAAAACCCGAGATTGTGTTGTCACAGCCCCCCCGACACCTTATGAAACTAATGACCATGTAAAGGCAGGTAAAGAACATACTACATGCCGTACTTGTGGGCGCCGTGGCTCAGTGGTTAGTGCGTTGGACTATGGAGCAAGGGGTTCGAAGTTCGAATCCTAATAGTTCGGGGAACACCTAAAGGTTTTTCACGGCCTCACCGCGAGCGTCTGACAAACATCCGAGAGTATAACTGTCCCGAGAAAGCAAAAAACAAATTGCCCTTCGGACACGGCATTCAACAGTAGGCCCCATCCATTCGTGTAAAGAACATAACACGCACAGCACAAATGGTTGTGAGAAGCTAGGCCTTGAGAAAAAAAAAAGTAAAAAAAAAAAAAACATGCCGTACTTAGTCATATCCTCGGCAGACGACGAGGACAAATTCATCGCAACCGAGGCTTTTCGCATTTTTTTTAAAACAATCAGAAGAAACTATGATTAACTAGTTTAGGGAATGTTTCTCGGGTTCCACCCGCTAGTATTAAATATTTCGAGTGAAAATGAAAAACCATGTAATATTCTCCACAATCCACTTTTGCATTATAAATCACCACGCCCACTTTTGGGTGCGTTTTTGATGAAAACCTTTTTACTTGCACCTATACCTTTAGGGAATTGACATTACCATAATGGAGAAGTCCAAAAAAGTAGGTCCGCCAATGCCGTCTGTCTGTCTGTCGGTCTGTCTGTCTGTCGGTCTGTCCGTCTGTCTGTCTGTTTGTCTGTGCACGAAGCTACAGCCTAAACGAGTAGGTGGATTTAGATCAAACTTCATATACAGGGTCTGTGCGATAATCCCTAGAGGCAAAATCGGAATTTTCATTCTAACCTCAAAATTAAGGGTAGTTTACTTAAGGCCGATTTCAGTTAAAAGAGATTTTCTCGAAAACGGCTCTAACGATTTTGATTAAACTTCATATTTCAATTAGTCTAGTTAATTGCAATCAGATGATGTATCGTGTTGCTTACCAAAATTGGCAACAATGGTACTTTACTTATAGCCAATTTGACAAAAAGTCGATTTGTAGGAAAACGGCTCCAATGATTTACTTCAAATTTAATATTCGGACTAGTACGAAGTAATGCAACACGATGCCGTACCACGTTTTGGTCTAAGTATGATACAACGGTACTTAGGACCGAGGTGACTAAAAGCCGATTTACTTGAAAACGCCTTCAACGATTTTATTAAAATGTTCTCATAAGATTAAACGTCTCAAATCCTATCAGGAACTGTATCATATTTTTGGCCAAAAGTTAGTATAACGGTATTCTTCGCGAAATCGAGCAGTTGGAGTCAATTTATTCAAAAACGGCTCCAACGATTTTTATTAAATTTTATATTAGAATAAGCCTTTTCAAACCCTATGAGATGGCATACAACGTTTTTGACCAAAACTGTATTGAAAGGTACTTTACTTAAAGCCAACTTCATAAAAATACGATTTCTCGAAAACTTTTCTCGATCGATACTATTTTATTTTCATATCTAGGCTTCTTTTACAAAACTCTATAAGATGGCATACCACGTTTTTGGTTAAAACGGCCTAAAATTCTACTTTCCGACGTTGCTTGATTTCCAAGAGCTTTATCAAATCCTACAGATGATATCTAACGTTTTTGGCCAATCTGCTTAGAACGATGGTTTACTTACATATATTCAACTTACATATATATTCGTTTATTTCTTTTTACCTCAAATACACACAAGAATTTGAGATATAGGTGCAAGTTTGTACGGGCACTTTATTTAATTTAACAGTTCCCGCATACGGCCTGTTTAAAAAATTATCCGATAATTCCTTCATGTAGAAGGACAGTGTGACTGACCCATTGGCGTATTTTTCGGTTAAGAAATAATTTATACACTCTGTGACTCCAGTGCACAAAATTTAATATTTTTATGAATCCATCTACAAGAGAATCAAAAATAAAACAAAAAAGAGTTGCCGAAACCCGGGATTGAACCGGGGACCTTTAGATCTTCAGTCTAACGCTCTCCCAACTGAGCTATTTCGGCGCATGTCTTCCTTCTATCACACTGTCTACATGAAAGTGTTCCCCATTTAGTCTGTCCTACTAGTAGTAGCTTTGACTAAAAACAACGATGAATCCCCTTAAAGCGGTTCCCTTTGATCTGATTACACTAAACAGCTTCGCTAATCGAACAATAACGCTTCCACCATGTGTACTCTCGTTTAACCTAAATTAAAACGAACATGCTAACCAGACCCAGCACACATAGCCAAGCGTTAATCATTTCACATCTCTCTGTTTGCGAGTGTATCGAACAAGAATGCAAATTAATGTCAAAAGTTTAAAAAAAAAATAAATAAAACTCACTCATGTTCTACTTCATATTGTATGGTCTGCACACTCAAGCTGTTACTGCCGCTGTAGCTCTATCAAGTACCACATATGATGTCAGTTACGGGTATTTGGGTTAATATTACAAAACACCACAAGAGGCACTAGACCAGGCACAAAGCAGCACCACCCCTGCCGCCGCTCAATAATGGCAGACAAGCATCGCACAGAATGTCGCATCTCAACGAGATACGGTGCGATGTGAGTGGAGTCCTTTAAATTTTGTATTTTGTCCTTTAAATGATTGCATGTCCTGAATTGTGCGAGTTTCGTCTCCTTCAACACCCATGAGAGACAATAATAAACGCGTAACGATGGGAATGAGAGTAATGATGACGATGTTGGTGATTCTAAGGGCTGTGTGTGTTGTTCTTGTAAGGCTGATGGTATTCCATTTAGGGAACTGTTGGGGTATGTAGACCATGGCGACATGCTGACGTAAGGAGTTTACTCATTGGCACTAGTGAAACGGGTAAACACAAAAAAGAAATATACTCGTCCTTGGCCAGAAAAATTAGAATCTTGTGTACGAGCCATGCGAAACAATCGAGACTTATTAATGATCCCACAAGAAGTAGTAAAGCAGTTTCGCTTCAGCATGGCGTCTGTCTTATAATTAAGAGATTAAACTGGAACAAATGAGTCATTAGGATCGGTAGGTCAAGGGAACGTGTCAAGGTTACAAGGAATTTGATTTTCCCCTACGAATGTACTTGTAGAAGTGTTCTATGTGTTAGGATTCAAAATATACGCCAAAGTCCTTGAAACTCTTACCATTCCAGAGTGTATTGAAATAATGAATAACTAAATGTATTACGCACACGTCTTTCAGAAAATGTCAAATATTGACACTTAGGGGTGTTTAAAATAAAGCCGTCCTTAGCATGCCATGTAGTGAAGCTGCTATCGAATTGAAGAAGATTCCAACCATCATCTGCATCCATCATATCGTCAGCATAAATAATATTAAATCACTTGATATGGCATCACTGGTGGTGAGTATAAAGAGAATTGGACCTAATTGACTTCCATGTGGAACACCAAAATTGCCTGTAAAAGGGTTCGATAACATGCCTCTAAACTTGACTAGATAAGTTCCCATTCCCAGGTGCAAGCTCATCCATTCAATAAACTTTGCAACGTTGGTCAAATGCCTTCGAGCAGTCTGCGTATACCCAATCAACTTCTTGACTGCTTTCTATCCCAGCAAATTCGCGACTGTCTAACAAATCCATGCTGCTGTTTGGGTACGGCATGAAGGTTGAAGGATGAAGGTTAGACTATCTGAGGCCATTACTTCAAAGAACTCTGAGGGCCCGATAGTTTGAAAATAGGTTCATAGCTAATAAAGTCACTTCGACGTATGCAAGAAAAGCTCTTTTCCAAAAGTAAGGGGCTATTCCTGAAGTTAGGAATTGTTCTAACAGGTACTCTAAGAGAAGAGATACGATTAGATAGCATTTTTTTTAGAATTATTGAAGCAATACCATCTGGCCCTGTAGAGTAGTCATCACTTAGTCGAAATAAAATATGCAAACTACTGGAAGGCATTTTGAAAGCACCTAAAACACTTATCGGTATAAGAAAGTCCTTTGATATAGTCTTCCAAGTTCAGTTGGCTTTGTTGCATGGAGCTCTAGGTTCTTTTGTACACCAAGAATGAATATGGTAAAGGGTTTGGGATGGCTTTAAAGAAATTAACTAAAAGATGTCAACTGAATCGTTGATAATTGTAGAAGCAATTCAATTTCTATTACTAGATCTGCGTAACCAGAAAGAGGGGGAGAGATATACAAAATCACTAGAGAGTTCCTCAAGAGTTACTCTTGGGTCCAATCCTCTTAAAACAAAAATATATGATGGAATGCAGCGAACGCCGAACGAAGTGGGCATCGATTAAGCTGATGATATTCTATTGATTGTTGAATTAAAAACACTGGATCAAGTGGCCAAAAACTGGAATCAGATGATTACAGAAGGTTAAGCTGTGCTTGTGGACTACAAACCCAGAAATGCGAGACCAACAGACGCAAGCATAAGAAAAATGTGAACGTGCCATCTAATCGGGTTGATACATCAAATGGACATCAAACATCTAGCTGGACTATAGGTTATGTTCGTAACCTAGAAACCCGACAACGGGTAAAAGCGACATTGCCTAGAGTAGGACTCGCATTGTAAAGAAAGTTCTGGGCTTTTAGAACCATGTCAGTGAAAACGATTAGCGATTGCCTATCGATTTGGAAGCGAAAGGTCCGTGATGACCCCTACTCAATACCTTTATAGTAAGATGACCACATAAACTGATCCCGCATGTAGACGAATACTTAAGCAAAGACAGGAGGAAGTAAATTATTTCTTCTTTTTGGCTGAACCCGTAGTCAGAATTCACATCGCAAAACGTGGAACAAGTCTGATGGAATACTAAGCATATACGACGGGTAGAAATATTTTTGGTTATAACTGTTAGGTCACTAGCATTAGTTAACCTCGTCATCATCTTTCTTTCAAGACCCTAACCCGATTTTGAAAGATCCTATTTTACCCGGGCTCCAAATATATCGAGGTAACTCGAATGGACTGACTGTGTACGACATCGAGGGAGTCCCCACGCGCCCGTACCTCTTTCTTCTAAGAACCTCTTGCCAGAAGACGAACGTTAGTTCCTATCAGGTCTACAGGGTTGAGTCTTTAACCTCCCTAAACAACACCGTCATTGTTATTAATTTCAGGATAGTTAATGATGACTTTCCCGACAGGTCGTCCAGGTTTTCAAAGTGGTATTAACCGAATCCCGATTTCTTAGTTCTACCTTGGCTTGGGCGTTGGCATACGCCAAATGTCACCGGAGTCTAGTAGCATTCTTCTTTGGTAAGCTATCAGAAGGCTGTGGCCGTGAAAAACGCTAAATTGGGCCTAGTAAGCGCTAAAATTTACTTAGTCTTAGCATTGCCATGTTTTGTTTTTTGGAAAGTCGGCTTCATCTCTCATCAGTGACCACTTTCTCTATTGGGCTTGGCAAAATATAGAAGTGGTAGAAACAGGCGAAACGACCATTATCAGACACTGCCTAGACCCATGTCTTGCTAAACGGTTCGCCCGCTCGTTTTCCTTAATGTTGATGTGTCCGTTGCATCGTTTGATGTTGGGATAGACTTCAATTCTAAGTTGATGTGTCTCGTCTTGACCATTCATTCAACTCAGTCTAAGTCTATGTTTTGTTGGTCCAGTGCTAGTAGTATATCTACTTTTCATCCTTTTTACCAACTTATGTAGGATTGTCTCAATAGATCGGTATTTGGAACAGGCGTCTTCGAATGAACCTGATCGTGAGCTTTTCTATGAGCCAGTGATCCCAACTAATCCCTATGGTCTTTCAAATCGTATTTTGGACCGGTTAGAGTTAGGCCACATCTCCCTTGAGACAATTTTCCAACCCGTCCCACTAGTGTTGACTTTTCCAACACGACGTGGACATACTTCGTGAGTGACCGTTAATTTATTCTGCAGTCCCTTTGTATTCGTTTGTAAGACACTACAGAGCAAAGACTTTTATACATTCACTCTAGATGTTCTAGAAATCTAAAAAAAACAACAACAACTCGTATTGTTCGATATTAAACTTTCTCTTCCAACCCTTGCCAAAGCAAATAGCGCCCAATACATACTCGCCAAGATATACTCGTATTTTATGATTCTACACCGTAGAGTGGAGCTGTTTCTGCTTAGCTGCTGCTCAGCCAGAAGAATGATACCATGTTGCTTTCAGACTCAATAGTAGAACCAATGGGCAAAGTCTCTTTCTATCTCGAATCTTCATCGAGACCGAAGTGAAGGTAGCGGAGACATGCCAACGAGTGTTCCCTACACACCTTAGCCAAACGCGAACTATTGTCGTCGACTAGTCTATGGGCAGATACTCCTTAACTACTTCTAGTGACAAAAATGACTCCCCAACCAAAAGACAGGTTAGTACAAAAGTCCACAGCATATTAAAATAAAAAAAATTGATTGCCGAAACCCGGGATCGAACCGGGGACCTTTAGATCTTCAGTCTAACGCTCTCCCAACTGAGCTATTTCGGCACATGTCAGTGTGGTGTCAATAATGTGTTTTGTTGAATTGGTCATGGAGCTGTTGTACTGCACTTAATCGTTTGATGAAATGTTGATATGATATCAGAAAAGTCCAAAGTCTGGGTAAATTAGACTTCCCCTTCTTCTCTTCTTGGTTTTATGTAATTAGCGCAATCGTCAGAAAATACATACCAGGTGGAAGGGGCTATATCTTTTCCAAATGGCAGCAACTGTTTGATATTTGTGAAGTAAACAGAGGCAGAATAGACGTCGAGAATCCATGGAATGCTATACTGTTCAAGACCGCGGGATACTCTATCAGACTTTTGTTTTATGGAATAATTCGTCGATGATTTTGGGGCAAAATGAATTTCGGTGCAGATTTCCCTTCCGTTCTATGCCAACTGTTCAAAAATTAAGCCGATTACACAGGACAGAAGAGACACCTGAGGGCTCGTTGCACTCGTTCTGACTAGAATATCGAAGTCAAAATTTTTATCAAACTTGACATTGCAAGTCTTAAAAATCCGTCTGTCTGCCTGCAACCTAAATGGCTCCACGGATTTGATTTAAACTTTGTGTCTGGTGTCTGTGGCGTCATCCCCGGATGTTATATCAAACTTTTCATTCTAAAAGCCGCTTTCAATACAAATTAAGTTTTTCGTAAACGTTAAGTAATATCGTACCAATTTTTGGAACTGCCACGCCCAGTTTAAAAGAAAACTTAAATTTTTTCAAAATTGTTGCTAGAAATCGACAAAATTTGTAAATCCAAAATGTATAGGCCTTGAGGTTCTCCATTTATTTACCTATTCGCAACTGATTATGAACACAGAACTCAATCAGTCGCCTGCTACTGTCATTCAATGTTGTCTCCCCTCCATGTCCTACATGCCGTACATTCATGTCGTTCCCCGCTCTGGCGTTTAGATCTCCCAGGATAATTGTTGCTCTTACTATCGCTGCATCCTTGTTAATTATACTTTGCGGTTTTGCAATCAATTTCTCTATCTGTGTAGTACCAAACTTGGATAAACCACACTTTTATTTCCAGATCTAGTTACTTTTGTCTCCAGTTCTCGTTACCTTGCCTATGTCTTTTTAGCCATTTGACCACTTCCTTTTCATGAGTATTTACGAGTATATCCGTTCTGCAGACGTACGGCACCACTGCCTTTCTTTTTTACTTCACTTAGTCCCAGCAAATACAGGCGGTAATCTACCATCTCTTGCACTAGCTGTACTCTTTTTCTATAATCGTTTTTATGTTCTAGGTTCAAATATTAACGTTTCTTTTCCCGGCAATAGTTTTCTTGATTCATTTATTCCAAGGCTTTGAATCGATTGTAGCACTAGAGTTGGTGATTAGCCCAATACTCAATACCCTCTCTCTGATACCATGCTGCATCAAAACTAGAAAAGGATCTGCATCGACCTTCATGGGACCCTTCTGTGGAATATCCGTCAGCACTGCGATATGATTTATCAAAAACTAGCTGAAAGCCAACGCTTAACATTACTAGACGAATACGGAAGGTAACAGACAAGTAAAATGGTTATGCCAAACATTTCCCTAACAAGAACGAAACAATTTTTAAGTCTAACTAGAAGTCAGATTCGCATAATCACAGGATTCCTCATTGGACATTGTCAAGTCCCCATCACTATGAAAAAGCTCAAGTTACCACCTCCAGTAACGGGAACGAAAAATCAGCAGAACATATTTTGTGTCACTGTAACTGAGCTCTAATTTTGGAGGAAGTCAATAGGCCCATCTGTGGTCCCAGCGATATGGTGACATGCTTCCAGTTCTCACTAATCTAACTGGTCTCAACCAGAGTTGTAACTTTAACTTTAGTCCTATTATTGCTTAGCTCAGCACGGTTCTCCTTGTGAAAGCACCTTCTTTTATAGCCTTTCACTAGCCTGCCTAACAGACATTTCGTGAATTCGTAATGTTTGTCATTAACAACAAGCACTGGAGAAGTCCATTGGCAAAACCACTAACTTACTTCACCGTCTACAAGAAGCAATTTCAAGAGAGTCAAGAGCATACCGCTTCGAAGGCAAAGTTCTTAAGATTGCTCAAGATAGTGAGTTCTCAGCGGATTCTCCAGTGTCTAATCAAAACCCTATTACGTAACCCGTACGACCACACATTGTCACGCTTGATGTTCGCCTGCACTCGTATCACTCAAAATCAATTATCTATCTCCACTTGTATTACTTTATGTGATGACTTCCTCATAAAAAGCCTCATAATTAAATAATATTTATTCGAAGCATGCGTCACCTAGATTTCCAAACACTGAAATGCGGCATATCGCAGCCAAAAAAATCTTCAAAAGAAACAGTGACACCAAAAGCGCTTCCCACTCTGAGGTCATCACTCCATTCGAACTTCAATCCGAACGTGCTGATCGTACGCTCTGTAGTTTCTAGTTAATTATAAGTTTATTACCACAAATTTGCGCTCTATTTGGCAACGCTCCAAACGACCACTTGATTTCTATTCTCTTTTTGGTATCAAAAACGTTCCGCCAAACGAGCGCGCGCCTAACAAAAAATAGGCAAATTTAAACTTAAACATTAAAAAGTAATCTTTATTCTCTAGTCTCTGCCGATGTCAATGTAAACATGCTGCAGGAGGATCACTCCGAATATCAGTGCGTTCAGCAGGAAGATGAACAGACTGGTTCGACTCGCGTTGGAGTAGATCGCTGTTGTGCCGCGGCTGGTGGTACTCGCACTGTAGGTCTGCGAACTTTGGGTGATTTCGTTGAGGAAGCCTTCGTCGATTTCATCGTCGTCGTACTGGACATCGGATTCCGTTGAATAGTTTGGTAGTTCAACTGAAACAGAAGAGATGCGGAGCTAGGGCATAGGAAATGTTAAAATATCCCATTTAGTGCGTACCTTCACCGCCAGTAGCGAATCTCACAATCTTGCTGTTGTCACTCCATCCGAATCGGTTGCGAGCCAGAACCGCAACCTCGTACACACTAGCTGGTTGAAGTCCGCGGAGATTGTACGATGTGGTGTGGATGGGACCTATGATAGAAAAGAAAAGAAGGGAAATTAGTTTTGGGATTTATTTCGGAATAAACGTTATCAGCTTTGAATTCAAATACCGAAGGAGTGGGATAAGCAATCGACGACAGCGAACTAAAAGAAGGACTTAGAAGCGAGAATAGGACCAAACGAAGGAAAATCCAGAGACATAGACCAAGGAAAGAAAATTGTATGGTATAAACTTTGGCTGTAGGCTTAGATTAGACTACAGAATGTGCCACAGTTAGGTCAACCAGGCCCATTGTGATGGAGTATGGAGTACGCTGAACCAGCATGAGCTTATTACAAACGCTGAAAGCGACCAATGCTTATGTTAGCGAGTTCTTTAAGGTTGTCGAAGAAATATTCTCCCAGATGTTCCCCCAAGCTAACTTAGAGTTGAGAGACCTTCGCAAGTGCCTAGGAGGTGAAGAATGGTCTCTTCTTTTTCATTATCCATCCAGCTTCTGAAAAATTCGTTTGTCGGGAAACCGAGCCTATCTCGATGGAGCATCTCCGTAGTCTTATTAGACTGTTTTCAGTCAGGTAAAGCTTGAGCTAGAACCGATTCCCTATAGAGCACGTAGTGCAGTCCGACCACTGTTTATCCTATTTTGCTTAATTAAGAGTTTAGTGAGTGGCATGTTGAGATTCTTCTTCTCCGGCAGAATCGACAAAGTTGTGCCATGACTGGTGAGTTCGTTGGCCGTGCAGTTCCCTGCGTTAGCCCTAAGAGGAGCTTAAGGGCAGCTTTGGAATTGAAGGTCACAGAACTTAGTATCTTTAAGTTTCTTTTCTGTGTCATCGATATCAGCGATAGGATCAGAACCAGATCAGCTAGAGACGATCAGATATGATATGAACTTGACGTATACGTATCCTTATCAAAATTCACCGCGTAGCAAGGAATATTACATAGCAAGACAAGAAAACTATTTAGCAACAAAGCACTGCCACACTTTAAGCAGAATGACTGGAGGCAGATCTATACCTTAAGTAACTATCAATCGCTCACCATCTATGGTAAATCGTCTGATGGAATCAATATGCTGGCAACTATTGTGAAGACCAACCTATAGTTCCATCAGCCACATTCACATCCACCCCCAGGACATCTGATAGAACAATACAAATTGTTTGTTTTTTTGTTTAACGGGCCCCCGACCTGTGAAGAGTCCCTGCCTGAGACACGGTAGTCTTCCATTTCCTTCGATCCCGGGCACGCTGCTTCCAGTTGTATAGACCAAGTGCTCTGGCATCCACTATAGCTTGGTCTTTAAAACGGAGGTTTGGTCTTACTTGTCGTCTCGAACCTGGGGGCTTTGAGTCGAAGATCCTCTTTGCTGGAGCATTATTGAAACACGCGCCTCGGATTTAAATCGACTCCCTCATACAAGATCACGACCTGGAACGTTTACGAACTACGAATTAAGAGTATGCACATGGAACGTACGCACATTGTATACCCCTGCAGCTGCGCAAAAACTTGAATCTGTCCTCAAGCGGTACAAGGCAGATATTACCGCGATCCTGGAGATACGATGGATAGGAGCAGGTATACAAAAACGACAAAATTGCGGCATTTTTTACAGCTGCCACAAAAGACTGATAATACAAATTACTTGCCTCTAATAGGACCTCGGAATCACTTGCCAAAGAGAATTCAAGTCAGGCTCTAACAAAAAAAAAGGCATCCTGGAGCTTTTAGTGAACACCTACCTACCTTTCTACAAACAAACCATCATCCAAAGCGCACCTTTTGCCAACTAAGAGTAGTCTTTAGCCTATGGAAGGCTGCCAGTGAAGAGACATATTTCCAGGATTATATTTGGCTCGATACGTGCGTATTCCTAGCCTAGCTTCCCACAACTATTCGTACTATACTCTCGGATGTTCTTCCTCATTTGAAGAACACTTTTGGTGCTGCCTGTTAATCGAGACTTTCTCTCTATTTAATTGTAACTTACCACACGAACACTTACTGGCCTTATATCTCCACAAGGCTTATAGAACTTCAGAATTTAACTACACATCCTTCCTTCAGAAGTTCTTCAGTATGCACTGTCTGAAGTAGAGAGACGGTTTACCATTGAGAGTTTGTGGCTTTTACTAGGGGAAAATATTCTTCTCCCTCTAATTGCGACAAACTCATCTAATTCTCGCGAGAAGGAAAGTACCTTGGACAGCACATTGTTCTGAAACTCCTGGACAGCACATTGTTCTGGAACCCACATACCAAGAATCATCCATAGAACCAATTTGCACCAAATTAGACCACATTGCACGAAATGTACACGTTGCTTGTCAAGCCTACTTTAACGTATGAAAAGGTAGTGTAATCTTCAAAGACCTAAGAGGTCATCACATTGAGAATACTGGACCCAATCAACTCCTAAACCATCTCTCATAGTTATCCTCAGGCTGAATTCAAATCAAGTTCACATTCTTAGATATGGAAGACTCTTCCACCCAAAACTTTTCCCTGGACGATATGCTTCCCAAGCGCTGTTTAGTGCTATTATGGAAAGATAACAAGGGATCAGGGGTCTTTGGTGACAGAGAACTTTTGGCCAGTCCAAACAAATGCTCTACAATTTGTCATCAATCAACGCATTAGCCGATCTAGTTAACCTGACAGACAAAGCATTCCAAAGACACTGAGCTCAGTAACTATGAAATCAAAACTAGTGTTGGAGACAGTTTAATTAATTTATCAAATGGGCTACGGAATGGCCGGCATGCCAGTCTAAATTGGTGCATAAGCAACCAGATGCTTAGTAGAAGAAGCATTTCTACCAAGCTCGGATAATTTTTGATGAAGCTGTTAATTTTTGGTCTCAAACCTCTCAACCTCTCTACCTCTCGACTATAAATACTCTACGCGACTTTAACAGTTCTGGATCTTTAATTTATGGGGACTGTCTTGCCTTCTGGACCTGCTCTAGACTTAAGAAAAAATGGTGATTGAAACCAAGGATACTCGACTAGACTAACCTTACCATCGTCATCCCAAAAATAGTCTACACCTGCTCCGGTCTATAGGTTTCCCGTTGAAATGGGTACATGTCCAACTACTGCACTGGAAGTCTTCCTCGACTTCTCATCTCTACAGAGAAGAGTTATAAAGACGGCACCGACAAGCGCCCTAAATTTTCACCTCCCCTGCAACCAACACAGTTAGACATATGAAGGACCTTGAATCTTAGTGGATACAGTCCCAAGCTAAGTACTTATTCGCTACACTATCTAAGTTGTAAGTGCCGTGGCGCAAGTAGTTAGTGCATAGACTACGGAGCAAGGGGTTTCAGCTTCAATCCCCAGACAACACCTAAAAAAATTTGTTCACCGCCCCACCTCTCGCGAGCATCTGACAAACATCCGGGAGTACAACTGTCCTCAGAAAACTTCTCAGTAAGCCCCTTTCATTCGCGTGAAGAATATAACACGCGTAAGACGAATGGTTGTGAGTAGCAATGCCCTGGGTTCCATAGACCTGTCACGCCAAACATATCTGTGTGTATATCTAACTTTCTTACTAATCCAATAAGGAAGAAGCTATGAACCCTAACCGGCGCCATAAGTGGCCACTGTCTCCTGAAGACGAACCTCCACGGAATATACTTATCATCAAACTGCTCCTGTACATTGTACCTAGAGAGACACCTCTGTAGGTCTTACTAAATAAGGAAACGAAGTTATAACTTTCTGAGTGCTTTATTCTACAACAATATAGACTGGCTCAGGAGAGACCGAAGTGATATAGCGAACCAATCATTCCCCATATTCCAGGTACGAAAGCTCATGAATGTCAGCTTCCATGTTCTAGACCATAATGTACAGTCGAGAAGGAATCGAGCTTCCTGGGAATGAGTTGAAGGCAACTCAAACGCGTTACAGGAATCCGAACAAGACTTAACTAACTGAAAGCCCTGGAATCTAGAATAGCGTCGTCCTTTTCTATTCATTTATGCAAAAGAGGTTCTTCCAACCTGCATGACAGACTATGCGTTTTAAGCCCAATTTACCCAAAATCCTATCAGGCTAGCGACAACAGTGGTGAGGTAGGGCCACCACATCATTCTTGGTCTGAGGTTCCACTTTTTGTAAAAAAAAAATTAAAACAAGTGATGCAGATGAACTCATAGCCATTTTCATCATCAACACATGTTCGCTCCCTGTGACATATTGTTACACTTTCCAATTCATGGTCACCAGTTGATGTTCCAAATATTACCAATTAGACTTACCCTCTGACAGTTCCGAAGGGATTGTGAACTCCGTCCATTCGATGGCTACCGCTCTGTTCTGCGGTGTCACATTTCCTAAAAAGAAAAACAAGACAAATGAGATCAAGACACAAGCACCCCATCCATGGCAGACACTTTATCAGCCCATAGATCATTACCCAGCTTACCCGATGGAATTTGGCGGAATTTCAGCTTGAATTCCATGATCGGCGACTGGCTCTCCGTCTGCCAGATCAGATTGTGTGCCGTCGGACTCTGTGCGGCGGGATTTATCTTGAAAACACATGGCATGGGTCGGCCTGTCAAATCGATCGCCACCCCCTTGAAACCGATCTTGTTCTCCGCCCGACACTCATACACGCCCAGGTCGGAATCTTTGACCGTCTTGATGATCAGAATGTGCTTCGATTCGGTGTAGTAGTGCGCCAGCGAACGATTCGAATCCAGCTCGCTGTCATGACGTGCTATTCTCGAATCTGTTGTAACTGGTACCCCATGATGGAACCAATGGACTGTGGCAGCTGGTGCTGATTCTACCAGACACTCGAGATGGGCACGCATGTTGATTTTCGTGTGAACCACTGGATGGATGGCTTGAACTTCCGGGCTAACTGTAATACAGAAGAATGAAACAAGAATTCTCACTCCAATGATGCAAGAAGTACTCACAAAGAACATTCAAGTGCACACCGGCTGTCGCAGGTTCACCAACGCCATTCGTTGCAAGACACTCTATCGGGCCGGACATATCCCGAGACTTTACCTCGACCACGTGATTCTGGCGATTGCCAACGTGATAGTTTTCAATGGAAATACCACTATGCCGCCAGGTGATCGCTGGCTGGGGAACACCCTTCGCCTCGCACACCATTTCGAATATGGATCCAACGGGCAGTTCAAGGAATCCGCTTGGATCCGAGATCACCGAGGGGGAATACTGAACCTCGATTGCGTGAATTTGCACGGCATGACCGCTGTTGGCCATTATTTCGCAGTAGTATTCACCCGTGTCTTCCGCTTGCACGTTAGACACTTGCAGACTTCCGTTTGCCCACAGGTGAATGCGTTCCGGTATGGGACTTTCTGGATGGCGAGAGTCAACTAATGGTACATCGTCCCGATGCCATCGCACATAGCGATAGGGAGCTGCGAGAAGAGACAATGCAAACAAAACGAAATGAATTTGTGTGGTATTCGTGTGATGTGTGTAATGAGCGTAAAACAAGAGGAAGTAGTGCAAAGTGGGCAATGCTATCTGGGTTGTGGATCTGCATGCTACGGCATCAAAGGTAGACCGCGGCATTACCGGAATAAATTAGAGCGGATCGGGATGGATGCAGATAAATGATTGAATTCGAACTCTTTACCACTGTTGTGTCAGGATTCTTGTGATGGGAATACATTTGTGAATCTTCTTCGGCATCTCCGATGAATTTATGGTTCCGACTAATATTTGGGCTACACCTTAAACAGGCTTGGGACAGTCTACTTCATAGAGATTCTGTTCTACGGAGCTTGAATACTGCGATTGCAGTCAAGAGTGGGTTGGATTAGTCCAGGGACTAACACCTCTGCTACGGGTTTAGATTAAAACGAATAGTTGGAAAACGAAGAGACTAGAAGACACTTGTGTTATTTCTAATTCCTATGTCCAGGGCTATGTTTTGAAATGCTTAAGGACTCTCAACTTTATTCCATTTTTACAAAAAGACTTTAGGAAACTGTTTAATGTGCAAGTCGTAGCAGGGTATGGATATTTCCCCGCTAGGTGTCCTCAAACCTAAAGACTCGGATCGACAAGCTCACATCTAAATTAAGACTGTTGCTCAGAGGCCGTCTCTATTAGTCCACATCATTGCATAGATGGCTGCTTGTCGGTTCACAAACGTTGAATGACTAACTCACTACGCAATTGAGAAGCGGACAGATTGACTAGAAGAAACTCCTCTGGTTTAGATAGCATAAACGTCACTGACATCGAGGCACCAACGTTGTATGCTTAAATACCTTATCAACGCCGACGCAGTAATGCTGACCAACCATCGATGGCATCAGCTTGACCAATGCAACACTGCCAGACTGCTATGGCCAAGTTTAAACAAAAACAGGACCACAGGACTCCCAAAATAAACGAGAGGAACCCTCTCCAAGATAGTTAACTCCCTAACCGGCCACTGTACTGTAGGGAGGCATGCTCAAAGACTGGGCAAGACAACGACTTCTGCAGAAGTTGTAGGGCCGAAAAGGAAGAGGAGACCATCAGTTACCTCCTATGCACATGCCCACCACTTGCCAATATTAGAAAGGCTACAAACAGTAAATACCGTTTCAACAATCTTAACGATCTGAATACCGCCTGCACGGTTAATATGAGTCTCTTCCAAGAGTAAGAGGGTGATCCACCCACCTTACTTAACGGTAGCACAATAGACCTTCTCTGGCATCCTTATCAAGGACCGGTCTTAATCGCTACATTTCCAGGATTGGGTACATTGAGTTGAGTCAACTGCATATTCCAAAACGCTGATAAAGGAACCAAAAGCGTGAAGCTCTCACTATCTGGTCGTACTGAAGGTCTTAGTTGTCACCGTTGTTAGCACATTAAACACAAGAATTGGCGTAATGTCTTGTGGTGTGTGAACAATTTTAAATTTGAAAAGCAGTTTCCAAGAGGATGAGTTGATTGATCTCAACGGAAGTTTAGAGATCTCGGTTCAGCGACTACCAGTGTTCGAGTATCTATGCTGAAGTATCTACAATAGACCATTCTATGTGGATGAAGACGATTTTAGGCTCTTCTAGTCCCCTTTTCTGGGCTATTTCCGATGATGAAAACTGATCTAATTCTTAAAATACATTGGTCTGTACAAATGAGACTAAAGTGAACACAGTAACATTGCCGCAGCAGGAAAAAGCATCAGGAATCATCGTCAAGAATTGAAAGATTTATAGCCATGTCTGCTGTAACATTACCGGAAGTTAGGTCAGTTCGATGCAGTTCCAGTTTAAAAAAATAACCAAATCGTTCTTGGTATAGAAGAACCCTTCAACAGTGTCGTACCAGAAGCTGTCGAATTCCAAAATAGAGACTTTGCTATGTCAGATGATGGAATTAGTCAATCAATAAAGTATGAAAATGTGATTTTTTTGTAAATTTCCCTGAGGGTTTAATTTTATAATTGCATGCACATTGGTTTTGAATGTTTGTGGACTATAATGTGAGGGAAAATGGAACTTGGCACAAATGAGTCTCTATACTTGATGAGCATTGGAAGGCGGTGTTACGGGAAAACTGTTGAAGGGGCGGAGCCCTTGGAAAGACCCAATCGGTTTACTTCACATAAAAAGTATGAGCAGGAAGACTTCCGAGGTCCGTTTATAGGGGGTAAAGCTGGACCCAAAAGACGAGGTATAGTATCATCGTGGAGAACAAACTAACTTGCAGAAGCCAAGAGTGCGTACTGGATAAGCCAAAGGGCTTTTGGTGATACTCCATTCAGTGTTTGTGTGTTGACCGATAATTGAGAGGAAAAATGTTCTTTTACTAACATCAAACAAGGCTGAGCTAGCAATTAGCGATACCCAATACAGTACAGCAGCCATGGAGACAATCTTGAATTTATTCCCTTCAGGACTAGAGATTAAAAGATCCGATAGAAAGGAATACAATTTTTTCAATACAAAGAATACAGGTTGGTTCCCTAAAACAACATTCAGCAGCGCCTTCCCAAAATACCACGAAAACCTGTGTAAAGGACAGCTAACTTAAAAAGCACAGTCATCGTCAAGAGAAAAGGGTGCTCGTCCTAGGCAAGAAACAATCAAGACGGATGGTCGGTCTGTACACCGGTCACATCAAGGTCAACAGTGACATCAAGCACCTACAGGGATGCGAGTAAGAGGCAGATAGCCTCAAGCACTTCTTCGGGGGATGCCCTACGTTAGGGGCGACGCTCAGAGTACCCTTTAATTACTTCCCCTCTTAAACGATCCTCTTCTACGTAGTTTCTATAGACGGGAACGCAAAGTGCCAGAGTTGGAAAAGGAGTAAGCAAAGGAGTCGACTCAATATCTACTACATATGTATATAGCAGCCCCGATTTCAAGAAACAAATCCTTTGTGATACAGGTTCTAACTTTATTCACATTTGACTACAGGACCCGTCAAACCGCCACACACCTTATCTAGTTCGCTTGACGGAAGACCATATCAATCCCCAAAAGATGAATTTCACTAAATTTTAGTTTTCAAAAAGAAATTTACTCATCGTGTGTGGCAAATCACGCCACAGGAAGTTAAGACAGTGTCGCATACAAATATTCCGTTTCCAATTAGTTCCCACTTGCCCAATTTCCACTTGACAGACACATTTCTTTTGACAGATTAATGCATGAAATCATTTGCCAGAAGTGACGTTAATCCATGTAAATATTTAAATCCGAATTCCCACCCGCTGACATAAAAACGAAAATTAATGATTAACCAGAGGCTAAACTTAGTAAACACTCTCTCAAGCCATAAAGAGATACTCAAGGCAGACACTCCTGAAGCATGTCTCGCTCCTCTGATCCACAAAGATCGTTATTATGTGCATTCAAATTATTTTCCTACTCCCTTTTTAATGATCATGGTATCCGGTGTCTCGGCCGGTAAAATCTAAGACAAATCTGAATGAAACGTTTCGAATTAATTATTCCTAGGCCGCTGATCTTACCTTTTACGAATTAATCACGTTGTGACGGTTCAACTTCTTGGACCCTTTCTGAGCCGATGACAGAGATTTGTTATCCGGACAATAAAACAAATTCGTTTCGCAGCGTGTGATGTGTCCATAAATTTGGTTCATGGGTTTGAGTAGTTGAAGTTCTGTAGACGTGACAGGGGCACCCGTAACCTGGGTCACGCATTCATGCGCACGCAATACAATAAATGTCTTTCTTCTGAGTTATTTGTTTTAATATCTAATCTTTGATGAGACGTGGTGTTTTGTTTAACACAGGTGGTATCTGATCTAAATTACCTTAAAGCAGACATAATAATTATGAGCTCTATTTCGTAAACGATAAAGGCTTTAGTTCTTAAGAAAGAATGATGTCTTTGTCTTTGGAAACTAGACTCAATAGACATTGGAGTTGCGAACATTGCAGGGAGGTCGATAACACTTCAAACCTCCAAATGGACCTCTAACACCTTAATCGATCATTCGACACTGATCAAGTTTGACATCAGGCTCTGTGTAGCAGGGCATAGTGTCTATAGATCACGGACTCGACTAGTGAAACTAGTTTGTTCTAATTCAGCAACGAACAATTCGGTTTTACTTGATATTTCAACCTCAAACTGTCTCTATGAACAAGAAATCCATAACCCTGTACGCTATTGACTCAGAACACATTACAATATTGACAAGCAACAGTCCTAACAGCTTAAATAAATTACAATGTTAGAACAAACGCCGTACCCAGAACTCTCACATCCCTCAATATGAACTCTAACCAATTGGAATGTAAGGTAGAAATAATAGATGCAAGACACATAATACCTGATCACAGAAACACCCCTCGAGACGGAGTGATCTCTCCAATACTGCGAGTCTTCTTTATTAATGAAGTACTCATACAAAACGTCCAAGCCATCGCATATTCGTGAGTAATTGGAAGGTGCGCTGAAAGTGTGAGACACCTCAACGAAGAAATCTGTACTTGTGGTCAAGACCACGACCTTTTACAGGAGACTATTCCCCTTAGAATTTAGGACAGCGGCAGATATTTGAATATCAAAGGGACAATAAATCGCTTTGGGGATGAAGGTCAAAGGAAATCAAACCTTAAATCTGGAAGACACTCGAACTTTGATGGATAAGTGGATCATCAAACGAATCAAGGACCAGAAAGGTTGTATGGCTGCATTGTTAGTCGAAAAGCCCAAAATGATCATGAACCAGTTCGCTTTTTCACTTAAAGGGATTTTCAAGGGGCATAGCAATCTTCACTTTTGTATGATCTGTCAACGTTAAAGGTCAAGGTCAAGTTTTCTCATGGTGAAGTTCTCGATCAACCACAGTTTGAAAATTATTAAAAAACCATAACCTTCCTATCATGTAGTCCTAATGAAGTGGGCGTGACCGTATGGCAATTTTTTTTCGAATTGAAAAGATATCTTCGAATGTTTGTTCATAATTCATCCAAAACGCTCTCTAAAAGTGGGAGTAGCCAAAACTGATCTACGGAATTGTAAAGAATTCAAGTATCTAAATATTTTTTCTACAAATTCATTGTCAGATTGACAATTCTTTGCTTACAATATTGTTTGACAAAAATTGTTAGTTCAGACGATTGTCAGATATTTTTCATTTGTAGACCTGACAATATTTGTAGATCTGACAATCGTCTGAAGCGGAATCCTTTAAGGGGATAGTTGACAGTCACATTTTTAAGAGTTAAAGCTGATGATCACACTTTGGTAGCTCTCCGTAAAACGATTGCACTGTCACAGAAAAACGATAACAAAAATATTACAGTCACCTTACAGAGAGGATTTCACTGTTGAACATAGCTAAACATCGACAATTTAAGGCAGTTCTGCATCTATTCTGGTGTCAAACCCATCACCAGATCCAGTAACTAACCCGCGCTAAGGCACAGTAAGAAAATCTCCACATATTGGCCCCGAATACTTTTCAGGTCTACCTGTGAGCCAGATAAAGATGGAGCTAAACCAGTGGTAACACAATAAAAAGCTCTCTTGCTGGAATTCACTAACTGGCCTACTAAGCCATGCCAAGGAATTCAATTCCACCAATGACCAAATATAACGCTAAGATCCTGACGGGCTTCCTATCTGTTCATTGCTCTCTCAACTATCACCTCAAGAAAATTGGTAAAGAGCCAATCGGATGGCTCGAGGACATTGAAACTGATGAACATATTTTATGTCCCGTCATTGCTCGGACTAGGCTCAAATACTTGTACAAGGGCCTTCTGATATCACCTCTTCCAGAGCTCAAACATTCCTAAGCTTCATTATTGAACTTGGTTTCAGCTAGTAGGCAAATCCACCCATCATCTGTAAGGGGATAGCGCAAAAGATCTCTATGAGATCGCTATACTTCTTGAGGATACATCAAAGCCCCATCAACGTAATTATCTTTAAAAAAAACCCACGCTAAAACCATAGGTTAGATACCTTTTTCCAAAATAAGAGGAAACACGTTTTCCATTGCATTTTCAGTCCTTGGTCGCATGAATGGATCATCTGACGAAATTTAAATTTTGGGCTAATTTTGAACTCTCAGCTTGCATCAATCATTGTAATGACTAGGCTGGTGTAGTTGACGAACGAAATATTTCACAAGAAGAGCTCAAACTAGTGAGCTAAGTGAACTAGTTCCCAATTTCAGTCTATTTTAGTTCAGTAGTACGAAAAACAGCTCGAACTAAATCGAGCTTTGACCGTCGTCTTGGTCTAAGTAAAGGGAACTTGTACATACATACAGATATGACCGAATCGGACAACACCGTATTTCTTGAACAGCGAACTAAACTGAATTAAATGAACCAAAAGAACGAACTAGTTCAGCAAAACAAATTTGAACTAAACTAAGCTCTGTCTTAACTTAACTGACATGTACATGTCTAATCGACGAAAGAGTGAAAAGTTACTATAAAAACAAATATCGCGGGAAGGTTTCGTAAAGTCCCGTACTGCTTTTGGCCATCATCAAGGCCACTTTCCAGCGCACCTTTAATGAATTTAGTCGTCTCGGACAGGTTAATAATGTAGACACTGCAACTCGCGTTCATCCGACAAGATCAGCTGAAAATGGTGCAGTTTCTGTCCTGGCGTTGTCCTTGCGCCATATGTTTCGCAAAGTATGCCGTTTTAGTGAAAGAATTGCCTTACCGGACAATTTTGACAGTTTTTAGCAGGACTGCGCAACACGGCACATAGCTGGTGAAAAAATGGCTCCATTGCGTGACAAATGTCCTGAACGTGTGATTTCTCGAAATAAAGACTATAATTGGCCGTCGAGATCGCTTCGATTTAACATCATTATATCGTTTCTTTGGGACTATGTTAAAGATAAAGCCTTTCAATGCTCCATCAACAATTCAATATCGGTGAAGTACAGCGGCAGTTAAGCGAAAACATCAGTTCATCACGAAAATGACTATTCTTAGCCAAGACGGACATTCGACAGATTTTCCATCACTAACCTCACAGTTTTGTACTTTAGATCAAAATAAAAACATCACCACTTGTCACAAAAATGTCGCACTTTTCTCTTAAATTAAAATGACACCTCTTTTCGGATGGACCTCTACATGGGCCGTCAAAATGTAAGACACTTACTATTATGGTAGCACGGCAACAACACAGTATCATTTTCAAATGTTTTCACCGTTGTTGGAACGCTTTTGAAGTTCTTGTTGTTATCCAGATCGTTGTTGAAATTCAATTCGGGATGTACACCACTCAGGCCACAGGCAATTCCCAGAACCACCAACACACAACTGATGTTATCCTTCATTTTGCACAACAAACTAAATATTCCTTTATACACAAACTTCTACACTAAACAACTTCAAACTGTAACTTCAACTTGTTCGGTTTTTTTTTTTTTTTTTAATCCAATGGGGGCACAACCTTATTAAGTCGATTTTAATTAATTACAAGCACTTTCGGCTGTGAACCGTAAGAAAGCCGTCAACCGTGCAGCACGCTAGATCTACTTAGAAGTGTAATTCAATTGATTAGTTAGTTTAGCGCGCGACACTATTGTATCTGTAAATCTATTGGATAGTTGATACGACGGAGTGTAATATCCACGAAATGCGATCCTATCCACGTAACGCGAGGGTTGTTCACGAACTGATCGGTTGCGCATCTACGGCTGGGAATAAAATTCCATTTCATTCAGAATGATCTTGAATTTCTTCGTCGCTGTGCTGTGTATCTTTTCTCGGTACATCAACATGTGGGAGAAGTGGAACGTGTTTGATGTGTGTGGATGGTATGTTAGCGTGAATGTTAATGGGCTGTAGTGTCTATTTTATCCTTTAAACTTGAGAAATCTACTTTTTTAAGATGTTTAATTGTTTGATCTCAACCAGACAATAAGTTATTACTCCAAGGAGTAGTGCAACTCGTTGGAATTGAACTGAAACACAGGATAGAGTCCCAGGACAAAACAGGATTCATTCTGCCATCGTGTTTCCTGTTGTCTACCCCTTTTAAGAGGAAAACTTTGCATGTCGTAACAAGATTCCTTTTGGCTCCTGCTTGGGTTACGAACTTTTGATATGCAAACATATGAACAAAACTAAGAAGAAATAATATTCTAGGAAATGAAACCTGGTTGGACGCGATTTCGAAGGGTTTTTGAAGTTCCTACGAAAAGTTAGCGATCGTTGAAATGAAGGATAATCTTGTCATGACTTCGTGCCCTTTTCGATTCAGTTAACAAAAGTCGTGATGTCGTCTTCTGCTTCTGGCTTGGACCTGAGGACGAGGCAAAGTTTTGAAATTACTGTGAAGAAAAAAAGCTTTCACAAATGTAGGACGTAGGAGACTTGGCCAGTATCTTCGTCTACTGGTTGGGAATATTAAAAGGAATGCTTTGGAAGCATTCACAATTATCCAGGATTTCCATAAAAAACGGATGGCAGAAACTGTTAGAATACGTTTTAAAGCACTGGAGCCGACTAGCTATTTCCTATGACTGGATCAGAGCTTCCTACTATTCTTCGTTCCAAAATCGTGTACAGTTTAAGAGATATTTTTAATCTGATTAAACAGTTGGGACGTATTTTTATCAAAGGTACCGTCTGCCATAGTTTCTGTCTCTGTGGGTCAGTACCCAAGAAGTGTGAATCTCTGATTAGACCAGTTCCTGCCTTAAAGGTGACAGATTCTTCTTAGATGCCACATTGTTACTTGGACCCAAAAATGCTTCGGACACGCACTCCTGCTTGATTGATGATTCCTCACACATGGATGGCTTTGGTCGTCCTCCTCACAATCAAGCCCATATGTGATACAGGATGAAAAGTTTTTGTAAAATAATGTACTGAGTCTTTTGTAGAGTGAATTTTTTATCACTCAGAATAGAGGAGACCATTGACATATGGCCATACAAGTGGGTATTCTAGCCTACATATAGTCCTCATCTATGTTCTATTCTTTTCTTTGGACGGTTAAATGGTTCCGTTTTTTCACTGTTGACAGTTTGAAACCGAGACCACCATCTTTCTTCAATCTAGAAAGCCCAAAAGTTATAGCGGTATTAACCGCTTATAGCCTTCTCCTTTCACACACTGCATTTCAAAGATAGAGTGTCTTGTATAGTATCCTTACTAACAAGAAGAAGCAACTCATTGAGAAAGGAGAATCTATAGCAGGTAAAGCGTTTTGGCTTTGGCTTTATAGGTGATCCAGGAGTAACTATAAAGTCATTTTCTAATAATTTGAAAGGTACTATCGCTCGTCTCTCTTAGAGATGTCAGAGCTATTTATATTCACCTTTGTTAGGTGCCGGGACATAGAAATATTCAAGGGAATTGTAAAGCCCCAGACATGGAACTACTGTATCTATCTTACCTGGAAGTTTTCGAGAGACCAAATCTCTGATGGACAAGTGGTCTAAGCTGGATCTGAAACCTCCTAAGATTTAATCTCTATTGGCAGACTGCATATCAGCACTATAATAGCTGACATTGCTCGACGTTGTTTAATGGGAAAGCACTCAAGAAGGAGGAGTCTACTCTTTACTTTTTCTGGACCTGCCCTGCTCCCTTTTACTGAAGAAACCGACATAAACAATGTTAGAAGCATTTTTGAGATAAACTGTACAAAACACGACATTATGTGGGTGCCTTGCCAATGTTTGACTACTAGGTGTTGCAATGCAATCCCTCAAATATCCAGACATTACTCGCACAGTGTCCACGCCACACTTATCCTTCCTTGTGTATCTTATAATGAAATACAATATAAACGCACATTGTTTGGGTAAACTTATAAATCTATCATTCATTTAATCAATTAACTCGAAACTGTATTTCGAAACCTATCTGTCGATCTTCTCACAAGCCACCAGATGACCATCAATCGATCAGATCATTGTTAATTATCTCATATACCGACGAACTGGCAATAATTGCTTAAATCTATCGGCGAACTCCCCCTCCGAACAATGCGTAATGAATTAATTGATCCACTCAACACACTGTGCTTGTCGGTTTTTTTCTTCTGTTTCTGACGGACTAGTACGACCGGGTGAGTTCATTGCGAATTTTGATGCCACCAGAATCGAATTATGTGATCCGACACATGGGATACATGGCACACATCAGAGCAGTCCATGGGGGACAATAATAATCTGTACGCGTCTTCTTATGTTCTGGGTAATTGGAAACTCTTAAGTCATAGGAACTACGACATCTGAGCTTAAATATGGGATTTTGATGACCACAGTCAAGATGAAGATTGAAGTTTACTGGGGTTATTGTATCTCAAATATTATGCTGTAGGTGCCTTGAATTACATTTGTAGGTAGTTGGTCTTAGCCAGATTACAGTCCTAGGGGTCAACAGAAACCCATTTAACACCGCTCGTCTCTAACACCATTGACAGGATCAGAACGAAAGCAAGTTATAAGTCAGAAAGTGAAGAGATTAGATTAGAAACGCGGTGCTCTGGAAACCTTGAACAACTGTCGCTTGTATACTTCTTTTTGGTTAAAATTTCTGAGCCCCTCATGTTTTTGAATATCCGAAACACTCGTGGAGGCGATATTATCTGAAATCACCCGCTTATGGTAGTTAGCATCCGACTTCGAACTGTAGCCGTTGGTACACGTAATCGAGAAAACTGGTATGATATCGCTAGTAGCCCCAAAACGCCAAGCATAAATATAACTTAGCAGACCTTGTCGAAAGATCAGGGGAAACCCTAAACCCTTCGTGGTTATCTGCTGATACCTTAAGACGGATAGGAAACAAGGGAATACCTTGGAAGGGGGAAATTGATGGCCTATCCGCGGATACAGGGAGTTCCTTGTACGGCATCGGTATTAAGACGAATCCACTTGTCTTTCCAAAATACCTCTTCCTCTCAGAATGTCGTAGAATGGTTATCCGGAAGTTTTTGTCAAAACTTAACTTGGGAACAGTGCCTTCCAAAAATTTTAAGGGAATCAAAATGTCCAGTGCTGCAGAAGGTGTCGTAAGAACCCTTTCACCAGCTGATCGTTGCTTACTCAGCGTCTCAACAGGAAATATTTGTGGTAATGGCAATTGAAATGACAGACGAATTTGCGTGAGCATTTCAGTGTCGACAGTTTCAATTGTTAAATGTCAGTATGTCATTGAAAAATAAATACGTTTTTGGGTAAAGAATTTTAAAAGAGTTTTGAATTGTGAAAACTTGGAAAAAGAAAAAGAAGAAAGCGTAGATTTTCCATATCTGCTTTCGACAATGTTGAATCACTCATCTTGTAACGTGCTTTACTGAGTCACTTTAGTTCAAATTCAGCCATTTTGGAAAAAGTGAAATGTCAAATTCATTGCCATAGCCATCTGGTAGTCAATATGTAATAGCGTCTCCAGTATCAAGTGGGACAATGGTAATGAAAGCAGCAATAAATTGCCACAAATTGCCTGTGTAGACGTTGTGTTAGACGGTTTTATCCAAGATAGTTCACCAGAAAATCACTCTGTTCGTAACTATCGGTCATTCGACCGAGATGTAGAGAGGATTTGCTAGCCCTTTTTTACAAGTCAAAAGTGCAACAGTAGCCTATTTAACTCTTGAATGTGAAGATCAAACATCTTGGTCTATTAGGGAAAGTTATGTTCATGCCACTTAGAGGTGGGAAGAGTACCAGATTCGTATCGCGGATGTACACACCGCAAACAACGTTTTGCAAGAGTTCTTTACGAGTGTTTAGTTATTTACCTAAAACTGGTATAACCACGTCATCCCCATAAGCTATCATCCCACGATCTACAGGATTATCAGTAGATATTTAACCTCTAAAAAAGAGGGTATAGGACGCCACCTTGCGGGATGCCTCTATTTACATGCCTTTACCCAGGTTCGAGTTCATAATCAAATGGTTCAACAGTAGATTTGACAAATCGGAAAGTAAACATTTGGAGTTGACAGTACATTAGCGATCGTCGAAGTGTCGACATTGTTAAGAGAACCACAAAATATTTAGTGCAACAGGTCTGTGGGACTCAAGGCTCCTCGCAACCATTCGTGTTCTGCATGTTATATTCTTTACACAAATGGAAGGGTTCTACAGTTTAATGCCGTGTCTGAAGAACAATTTGAGATTTGAGAAGCTTTCTCATGACAGTTATACTCTCGGATGCTTGTAAGACGCTCGCGAGAGGTGGGCCGTAAAAAACTTTTTAGGCGTTGTCTAGAGATTGAACCTGGAACTCCTTGGTCCGTAATCCAACGCACTAACCACATGACTTACGACATGGAATATTTTAATTTTTGTACAAGCTTATGTAATGCCGTTTCCACCGTTTTACCTTTGGGAAACGCAGCTTGAACCCCAGGTAGAAATTATGTACCAATAATGTCTCGAAAGTGGATCAGTCAACTCATTTAGTGTTTTTAGGAAGGACCCTGTAAACTAATAGGGCTCTCTGTCTGTCTGTCATATGCTAAGATTCAATAACAAAACAATAGTAACTCCGCCGGACTAAGTTCAGCTGAACCAGTACCGAATGAGCACGAATTCCACTCTACAAATAGTCGATAGAGGACAGTACTCTCTTGTTTCAAGTAACAAGTTTCCAGTAAACCACCTAACCGTCGCGGTTCCCATAATTACTAACAATACCCAGTATCGAACCCAAAACTCTGTTTTCTCCAAAAATATTTCCTTTGAAATCCCCTTCCTAAACCATCCACTCAGGCTTGTGGCTTACCTCACTTCATTTTTCATGGTTACATTGTAATTAGCGCCCACCAAGAAGTGGACCCTATTCAACCCTGAGTCCCCGATTAGTCAAAAATTTCCAAATCCAATCAATTACGCATAATTAGCCACGTGATTAATCAAACAACAAAGCCCTGATTACCCTCATCATCCTCAATACGTCATAATAATACAGATTCCTGCCTGCGACTGGTGGTAGTGGCGGTAGCTGTAGACCCATGTCAAGATTATCCAGAGATACGAGTACAAGATACACCATGCTCGTACAATAACACTCTTGTAGGTCGTCGTCAGCAAAACAAATCTTTCTAATCGAATTAACTCAGCTGTGATCCACGTGATAACATCAGCCATTGGATCGTACTTAGATCTAAGATTAAACATTCAAGTGGCATGTCTACACTGTATCCAGTGTCCAGTCCATCATACGAACGGTATTCAAACAAACTCACGACTTAATAGATACTCAAAAGAGATTCATCCAAATAATAGAACCACTCTCTAGGTGGGGATGAATGGGACCCAAGCCGGACGAAACAACAATTGAATTCTCGTCTCTCCGTCAATGGACTGACAAAGGAAGACCCACGAAACGGACGTACATACATTTTCTGCTGGACAGTCGTCTGCTGAGTCGTCAATAGGCAACGAGAATGGCAAATGGTCACTTCTTAAGTATTCAAATCTCTTAATTTGATTACTTTAAGAAGAATGCGATTTATATAGCCAGCGGAGGTACCTATGTACGTACGAACTGGAAAGTATCTGATTCTAAATTTGCTGCGTGCCGCAGCTAATTTATGGGACACCACTCGTGTGAACACTTTTCCCAGTTTCAATTTCGAATACAAAACAAGCAGTTTTTGACGCGGTTTCAGTTCCAAATTTGTGATGAAATGAGAAGAGCACAGCTCGATAGGAGGCTTTTGTGGCACCCTTATGATTTGCGTCAATTTGGAACTCAATGCGGACAAATGAATGGTGTTTTGGGGAACAATGCATTCAGTTGTTCTTGATAAGGGTGAGAGTTGAATGTGGTTTTCGTCTTGACGCAGAGGGGAATTTTTGAAAAATTGATTTATGAAGTGATACTCATAAAAATTTGTTGCAAAGTTGAGGTGAGTCGATCCTAACCGATTCCTGGTAAGGGTAGAGCTACTGCACGCGCGATTAGGGTTCAATTGAGACATTAATTGTTCTAATGATTGATTGCTACTGAATCGTGAATGCTTCTTGAAGTAAAATTCCATCAAATCGGGTGCAGACAATTTTAATTGTGATTTTCCAGATTTGTAAGAGGCGCTTGATGTTCAAAATCAAAATATGCGTCCAGATGTTCGTAAACTCTCTATATTACTTCTGAAGAAAAAGCTGTATAACATGGCGAGGAAACGTTACATCGAAAAAACCCCATCAACTTTCTTTGCAAAAGGAATTTTCACCGGCCATTCCAAAGCTAGGCTTAGAGGGCATTTAAAATCGGATACAAGGAGGAAGAGGACCTGCAATGATATACACAGAATGGATAGCATTGGTCTGTGCTACATCCGTCGACCTTGGAAAGAGCTGGATCTGATTTGTTCCCTAAACCTACAAATCTCTCAAAAAAAGATCGGAAAGATCCCACGTCGCTAACACCTTCTATAAGGAAATGCAGGAACTGTACCTTCCAAGAGAGGAGCTAAATCTCTAAGCCTGGCTTCCTGCGAGTAAGAATAAATGGCATACACATGCACCACCAAAAATCCTGATAGAGGAATTTCAAAAACTATAGCACAACGGAAGAAACCAGTGACCATTGCCTTTAACTTTAATGCCTGGTTCAGCCTTCCTGGATGTCTTCAAAGTATCAGAAAGTACAGTCAGTGATAGTCATCAGAATCTCACGAAGTGGGAAGTGAGGGACAATAAGCCAAAGATCATCTATAAGATCAAGCAAGAAAAAGGCTAGAAATCAGATCTTTTCGATGAAGAGTTTGTACAGTTCCGATAGAGTCTGCGAGCACTATTGCCCTACAAGCTGTAAAGAAATTACTGGGACTTGTGGTTCATGTATGATTACTAGCACTGAATCCTAGTATACATACCAAAAACGGCGATAGGAAATACAATATAAACAGCGATGTACCACAAGGCTCTATTCTTGGGCCGTATGACAACGTGTTTCAATACGAAGAGACTATCATATCGACAGTCCTGCATGAGGTGATAACAAGTGTCGAAAGTTCACTCTACAAAGAAGAAGTTATGCTGGCGGTCTTACTGAATATAGAACGAGCCCTCAACAATGTAAAATATAAATTTATAAGACTAGCACTTGACCAACAAAACATAGACCCAGTAACCTCAGGCTGGATTTAATCCATGCTCAAGACAAAATACATCAACTCAGAATATGGTGACTGACAAGTACATGCACTAACCTTTAAGAGACTCCTTGCACATTAAGATCCTATCTCCACTTTTATGAGTGCTGGTCGCGAACAGAATCTTAAAAAAAATTAAAACGAAGTGGGCTCGAAGTTGTGTTGTCATAATGGCGAGAAGACACAATACCCTACACAAATGATAGGCAGAAAGACACCTTTTTTTTTACTCAGGATACTAGAGTACGAACTGACCTACGTTTTAGCACTTCGTCAACGTCGTCACTTCTCTTATGCCGCTCCTAGCACTTGTTAAATCCAATAAGTAGCAAGCCTTGACGCTACTAGTTAATGAGACATGGAGTCCATTCTCATCTCGTCGTGTCTCCAGACAACTCTGGGCATAGCACGACAATACCAAGATCAAGCCAATTTTAGTACTTATAGGACTATTATCGGCTACAAGTTTCTGGCGGCTGATAACCTCTGGGCGGGTATGTTGTGGTATTTCCTATGCGAATGGCGAAGTTTGTACAAAGTTCGAAGACCTGGGCTATTTTTCAGAACAGCCACCATTACCCATCCCAAAAGTTGTAACAATATCGGGGTGCCTTCCGGGAGGTCCCTTAGCTATCCCAAAGCTACAAAATAAATTTTCATCTTCGTTTTTAGGTTATTTGCGACTGGGATCAATTGGTGATACTAGAGTTGGCTGCCTCTCTGCCATCATAGTGGGATTCTGTGATGTTTTCGTTACTATTCAACTGTTTGAGGAACAGCAACAAATGAGCAAAGTTTGGTCGATCGTAGCTTACCTCGGCCGGCCTTATATGGACAGACTATGAAATAGAACAGTGGCAGCAGGCGTAAGCGTATGTATCTTTATAGATATGAGGGTCTTGTTGGAAGATCGCGGACGAGGTGAAAAGTTCCTAACGTTGTCGCGTTGTTGAGATGTCGTCATATGGCGTGAAACTACATAAAAATAGTTAATTTGTCATCTGGTAAGAGCGGGTTTCTTAGGTTAGAACCATTCGAAGGTTCCTCTATATTGTACATATTTATGTAGGCTACCGTCCCCAGGTTTCTAACCTCATTGTCACAAATTAGTGTACTTAGTCTGAATGGGTAGTTGGTATAGGCAGTACTTCTCTTGTCATCATTGCCGCCTAAGAAGCACTATACATCTACAGGTTATCAATAAACGTATCTCTGTCATTTGTGCCGAAAGACAAAGTCTCCCAAGACTATTAACACCACAATTTCATTTTAATTACTATACCAATGCTCAATACATATCCCATTTAGTTGGAAAACATTGACATCAACCGACAGCAGCTCCTTGAACACCAGCAAAAGAACGAAATACATAATTATAGCCTTCAGGCTTCAAAATTTTTTATGAAGACAAATTAATTGGACTTGCGGGAGTTGATGAAAATGCGTTCTTAATGTCCATCTCAATTAAATGCCACGTTTATTCCACTTCACTGTTAAGACACAAGCTCCGCGTCATCTTTGACACATGCAAACACTGAGTGTGGTAATTCTGTCATAATTTCCTGCATCGAATTACGTAGTCAAATGCCCGGCTTCCATAATGCGTCTTAGTTGATACACATGTCCGTCATCATCAATTTCTCTTTTTCCTATTCGAGTAATTGCTGAGTTAAGACTTTGTTTACACTATTGAATTGGAATTCATTTACAAAATAGTGTTTGCTTACAATTCTGACACATTATCTTTGTTTACTGAATAATGGCATTACTGTTAAAGTGGATTAATGTCATAATTAAAGTTCCGAGAGTAGATTTGGTTGGTGCTGCTGACCTACGATCGATTATACCCGTAATTTCATTACCAGTATTGTCATTAGGGACAAATTGTATTCACTATTACTCCATTATTATTTTTGAGCTTTTGACAGGCAGGACGAGAGACTGCATTTGAAGTTAGCACTCGGATCGCCGATGGATCCATTGTGAACCCCTATGGTGGAGTCGAGTTACCCTAAACGAAAAAAAAAGTTTGGTTTGGTGGCTTGAACGGAACTAAGCAGCCTGGCTGAAGCAAACGAAGTTGTAACACATTTTAGGATGGGCAATGATGGTAGAGGAAGACCTCGTCTTAGGTGCGCACAAGTAGAAGAAAAGCTTAACCAACTTGGATTGCGTAGCTGGAGGCTAACTGGAGGGGCTTGTTGGTTGAGCCCAAGGTTCACCTCCAATTGTAGCGCTACCTATGTAAGTAAGTAATGATAATCCTGATAGGTGTCTGTTGATCTACCCAGGTTTGGGATTTTGCATAGAAAGCGGGATGTACATAGTTTCTTCTGCGTCTGTATCAGCACAGCCACTGCAGAGGTCGTCAAAATTTATCAGCATTTTTCAACGGTAGGCGTCCAAGAGATCGGCGTAATTCTGATGGGGCTGTTGCCTTGAAGTGCCTTGAAGTACGAGACAGTCGAGTATCCTCTTAGACACCCCAGATCATTTGTGGTGAGTTACATTTCCGTTGTACAATATCTGAGCACGTTGGAGAGTTTCCACATTATGTTACAACGCAGGAGCCTAAGGTACATACAGTTTGTAGTTCACACTTTGCCTCTGGTCTTAGGCTTATATCTTTCCTGTCAAGCGTAAAGGAATTTGAAGGGTCAGAGGCTTTAAATAAGAAATTTTATTATTTCTCATTAGAAATTATGTTTTTTTTCAAAAAGTAGTGTCAAGAGGAAGGTACTATGAACGACTTTCATTATTGCCGGTTCCTAAGATAAAATAAGATTAGAATAAAGTACTGCGAGAAGAGTAGAGTCATATGCTGTCTTATTATTATTTTGTAGTGATCAGAAATTCGGTTATAATTCACAGTAGTTTTTTTTTTAAGTAAACAAAATAAATCATGGGCTCCTGAAAATTGAAAATTGTTCTCCAAACAGCCATGCCAGGAACATGAGACCAGTAATAAAAACCGTCTCATCCTCCGATGTTGTTTATCATTAGAAAAGGAAACATTAGGTCTGTTCCCAGTACTGTCCAAAACTACGAAAAATGATCAAATCCTGTTCCCGTACGCCAATTTTTCGCAGTTTTTCACAGAAAAAAGCGCACACGAGAGAGTAAGCTATTTCTCCTATCCGTCAATGGCCGCGTTCCGATTTCTAGGCACTACGTAGTCAAACGTTTCTGATTGGTGTAGAGATTCAAATTTGATTTTTGAGGTAGTGGACTGGATTCGAAGGCAAGAAAATTCTCCCTACCTTTAAAGTCAGTTTTTGAAATGTGAAGAATCAGCTGATCGACAATATTTTATGTATTGTTCGGCTATGCTTTATAATTCGAATGGATTATGTACAATAAATAAACAAATTACTTTCCAAATAAATTGCAGGGAAGTGATGATCGAATTGATACAATAAGAGTATATGATTATTTGATCAATATGCGCCGTGGTTTCATTAAAATTTTATATTAAATAACAGTCCAAGGTTGTAAGTGAAGCAGAAATTTTTAGAAAAAGTTAAGGGACCTTGTTTATATTTTTTCAATTAAGCCTTCTTTACGGGTTCCTATTTCATATAAATATATTTATCAGTAAGATCGCTTGACAAGCATAGTCCACATTTTGTCTAAAGTAAGACCTGGAAATGCGAGTTGTGACACTTGAAATGTCACCTACATTTTCAGTCAGCTTGCCGTTCCATTTGTTAGGCCTTTCCTCAAAATGTAGTGCCTAGAAATCGGAACACGCCCCATTTCAGCCCAAGAAATTCCTTTAGACAAATTTATGAGCTTATGAAATCTGTCACAGTTGACGTTTGCTTTTTGTTTTGTGTTAGTTATCAAAAGTAAATTCAAACAAAATGATGGAAAACAGATGTACAAATGTGTTCATAGAATGCTAAATGCTTATTATTTCATTTGTACATTCTTAGAATCCTTATTTTAGAGGGAAAATCGAATGAAAAATACATTCATCATAGGCACTTTTGGCGTTTTTCTCACATATGTACATATGTTTCTGACGTCTAAAAAGTGGGCACAGACCATAATAGGTTATCAGTGAAAGTCGGCAGCTTTTTGCTCGATGCGTTCCCGTACTTTTTTGTACACTTTACTCTTTCTGAGAGTTTTTTAGCCCCACTCTTAGAAATCTGTGAATTTTGGTGCAGAAAGTACGGGAACAGACCTATTGTTGATGGAGACCGCTAAGCCCCATCAATATATTTTTACAGATCCAATGAACGATCTAGCATCTTACTCCATTTCTGTTTTGTTCTTATTTTTATCACTTTTGTAAAATGATCTAAGTGAAAGCAAACAAAAATGATCAGTTGTTATTTTAGAATATAATTTTTATTTTACATAGTTTGTTTCTTTTTTTAATTTTAATGTTAGTTAATTGTATTTTGTTTCTGTTTGTTATTCTTTGTTGTTAGTAACACTTTTATTTTACATAAATAATTGTATAATAATAAAATTTGTATTCTATTATATTTTTTTTCTTTTATATTTATTTTTCTTCTGTATATACTAGTATAATAAACTTTGTTTTGTTCTTTATCATTTGTCAATAATCAAATTTGTTTTATTTAGTTACCTCCTTTTTGTTTTAAATTGTTTATATTACATGTACTTTATGCATATATCTATTTATTTTTAATGAAAACTTGTACAAACTGTACAGTATTTTATAAATCTACTATCGTCCTATTTTATTTATCTAATAGAATTTATTTTTCCTTCTCTATAAATAGTCTTAATTTTTTTGTTTTGTTTTAAGATTAGTTATAATGATGTTATAAAATGAAATATTTTGTATTTCTTTTTTTAAAGGATTTACATATTTACTATAAAAACAAGATCTTTATGCTATGGATCGTTGTATGAATGGAGAATATTTTTTAGAAAATCTAGTAAAATCAATTGTCTGCGGAGTATGAAAATAAAATAAAAATATAAAATAAATTTACACACAACTTTTGAGTATATAAATATTTTGTTATATACTTGTTAGTAAATATATTTATGTTTCACTTCTCAATAAATGTTTTTTTTTTTTTTTAATTTTTATTTGTTTTACTATATCTTAATCAGTTCAGCATTGGAGAATATGTGAATAGAACAATGTTTGTGTAAGTGTATGTTTGTAGGTATGTATGTTATGTAGGTATTTATGTATGTATTTAAGTGTTATGAGGCTGAGCATGTCCTTATTATGAATTACGTAATGAATAATGAAAACTGAAGAATCAACAAGAGTTTGAAGGAAGTTCGAAATTATGAGACTAACAGGCAGAAATGGACAAAGTATTAAAGCTACTGGTCTAGAATATGGTCTATTTCACCTCAGAACCATTGTGTTACTAGCAGCCAAGAAGCAGATGAGTCTTTAGACAGTGACAAATAATAGAAAGTAAACGAGCCTTCAGTTCAATTTCACTTCATGGACAAAAACCGCCTTCTAGGGATAGATAGGTTTAAATGAAAAGTTATACATGTTTGTCATAATGAGCTTAAGTTTCATAGATCAAATCATAGCTCCACACTTTGTTAGATTCAATAGTGCCTTCAAACTTGAAATGAAAGGGCTAATGAAACAGCAGTGAAAGGAGCGAGCACTAAATTATGTCAAAATACAAGGTACCAAGTAAAGAACTTAACAAGCGTGTCTGTTACATTGAGAGCCTTCTTCATTTTGCTGGCAACGTGATTTGTCAATTTGTACCAGAAAAGTCTGTTATGGTTCCCAAGGAGGCACACTGAATTTTCTTATTGAACATTAGCTGACTGGAGGATTCCCAAATCGGTAATGCACTATGCCCCATATGGATTAGTGAAATTATGTAAATTTTAGATTATGATACTGGTAATCGACGTTTCTTCGAGGGTCAAGTCATTCCCTACATAAAGAAGTAAAGAAATACTGATTAGATCAACAGACTTGTTTTGAGAAAAACTTCCATACATTTAGTAAGCATATCAGAACCGTCTACAGACTTCCAAGTTGCATATACGTAATTTACAATGCAATATTAAACTGTGACACAATTGAAAAACGTCCACAACTTTTGTTAAGAAACACTGCCTGCCCTAATCACACTAAATGGAACCCATACTAAGAGTTTCATTTGAACCCATTCCTTCATAGATTTTCCTCAAAAATTTCAACAAGAAGTCACAGTACTAAGCTCTAAAATCACATCCTCGTATGAATATACTTGTCACACTAAATTTAGAAACCTTGAGGAATTTTTAACTATTATAAAGAATTCTTAAACGAAATGTGTCGACTCATCGATTAAGTGTACAATTAAGAATCTTATCTAACATCAATGTAACTTCCTACAGTCGGAGGCTCTTAGAACACCATACTTCAACATTTTTAATGAATTACTTATAGTAAAGGTTATTTTTGCCAAACGAAGAAACACGAACGTACAAACCCTATCACTTAATGGTGTCTAAATTACCTTCTCAATGAAAGGAAATACATTACATGTAAGTTACTGGAAGCCCCACCTGCACGGAATGCTATAAATCTCTTTGGACCTCTTGACGTCTTTTGGACATAGAATCAAAAATTATTTATTGAACATATCTCAAAAAATTATCCCAGTGCTGGGTATAGTTTATACATGTATTACCTGGAAAGCCCTACACGAAGAACCGCCTCTTTACATAAAAGTTACAAAGACCACCAGTGTCAAAAGTTTAACCCCGAACAACGATAAATTTTCTAACTCAGTTAAATAAACTAGCAACACATGACTGACTTTATACCCAATAACATCGATTTAAACTGATTATTTTAACAGAATGTGTGGTGGAATATAGCCCCGAGTATGCCCAATTTGCTAAACCACTGGAATCAACTAGTACCATCTTCCAAGCAAAGATGTACATATGTCACCCAGCTATGACTTAGAGAGTAGATCATAAGAAAGTTTTAGCAAAAGATTGAAAAAAGTTATAAAACGAGAACTAATTACTGAATTCCTCACTGACCATCGTTTTCTCAGATAATGATGTCAAGAAGTTGATAAAAGGTAATCTGATATCTTCAAGTTATGCCTATCTTAAGCACATCGAACTGACCTAACTGATATTTCCGATATTCGAGTCATAGCTCATATCTTATATTATAATTTCCTTCCCTAACTTAAAGAAGAAAAACACTACTTAAGGACCTTTTCAATAGATGCCACTTATACCGTGCTTATATCAACGAAACATCCTTCCATAAACTCGAAACTATGCGATTAAAATCGTAATTCATTATAAGGCTCTTGAGTACTTTGCATGGCAGCAACTTGTAATTAGATTTGGTAGACAAAATATGTGAGGGGGATTTTAATTAACAAATTATCGTAAACTATACAAATTTACTACATTATGCTTCTCACGACACCACTGTACTGTGTTGAATAACCTTCTCATTCGTCCTAGTTATACATAAAAAGTCTTTCCAAAGGCAACTCATTTCCATTTGGACAAAACTAATCCCTCAAATAATTTGCCAAGTATAATCCAAAGATTTCATTTATCTATTTGTTTGTTTGTTTGTTTTGTTTGTTTATTTATTTATATTTGTTTTTAATAATAATAACTCTAAAACCTATTCATTTGATTTCTTTTGTTTCTAGGAATTTGGCGAAAGTTTATAGAATTAATTTTGACGGAAGGAATACTATATATTAGTTTGTTTAGATATAAAGTTATAGATTTTAGATTTATTTTTACTTTTCAGTTTGTTTTCAGTGTGTTTGCTTCTATTAAGTTTATTTTACATTTTTGTTTGTAAATTTTCATCTTATAACAAATTGGTTTATTCAAATTTTATTCTATATTACATGATCATTTTATGTGCTCTAATATTGTTTGTATTATTTTTTGTTTTGTTTCTCTCTTTGTTTAAATGTTTGGATGAATAAATCACTGTTGAAAACCATGAACTAATTCATTAAAGTATATCATTAAGAGGGCAGTGTGTCATGTTTTTTTTAAATTTAAAATTTCATTCTTAAATGAAGAAATGTACGTTGGTTTATAAATAAATAGCTTAAATATTTTTGTTTGTTGTATAGAAATTTGGAATAGAGATTGTAACACAGACTTCTTTATTTAGAAACATTTTTAAGTCTAGATGTAGAGTTTAAATAAAAACACTAAACGGTAGAAGAGATTCACTTACTTTGAATTGTGTTGCTTTTGAGTTCAAGGGAGAGTCTGGAGTTCACATTGGTTTTTTCTCCACAAAAAATTTGGGAGTTGACCTAACGAATATCCAGTGAGGGTCGGTAGCTAACGAGAGAGTTGCAATAGAGTATCACGGCGCTCCACTCAGAATTTTTATGACAGTAACTGTCTGAATATATCTTCTCTGGGTTGTACGTTCATATGGAAGTAATTCTTTCACTCAACCCATGCAACAGTTGGCCTATATTCCTATTCAAATTTTGTACAACTTACGCATTGTTTCTTAAGCCTTTAACCGTGATCTTGGCCATCAATAGAATACTGGATAAAAAGTCAAGCTGAACTTTACATGCGCCTTATAAAGGCTACTACCACCTACTCGAATTTGTACAGACAAGCTTCACCGCAACAGGACTCGGAACAATCATTAGCATGAGATTGTAACTTCAACAGATTTATTTTAAATCCTCTAGTTAGATTATATCACCATCAACGTAAAGCAGTTTACCAATAATATGAGATGTTTGGGAATACCAAGGGGATAAGGTAAAAAGTCCGATCTATACTATGGAAAATCTATCGTCGAGTGACTGCCCGACCTCGAGTATTCTCAATCCACAAACCCTAATTAATATATGATCTAAACTGGAGTAAATCAGCATTATGGAATTCCACCACAATGACACCCTTGGAGCATAAATGGACAATAGAGAGAAAATAGAGAATTTCCAGTATTTTGGGCGTATTGTCCCAATCGAAGGTGGAACTAAACTGGTTAAAAAATAACACAAAGTAATGCAATTAGGTTAAACACAAAACCAAGACTGTTTCGTTCCAATATTGATAAAGCACGTAAGGTACTTTTCTCATGTGAAAACTACCAAACATCTTAAGACTTTTCTAGCCCTACCGTGCCTTTAATATACATATGTAGGCTGTACCATCCAATGGCGAACATGGCAGTAAACAATGACAGTTCCGTAACTATGGACCATATCCCATATGGCAGAAGACCTTGTAGTCCCAAGAAGTACGTAGAGTAGAACAATTGAGGAGGCAAAGCAGCGGGGAAGAGTTGGAACACCTCACCAGAAGGCAAACATAATAGTCCAGTGTCTAAGACGCACAAGAAAAAGTAACCAGCAACAACAGATCTCACCACATTTGACTGCGAGACCTGAATTGGTTTAAAAACGAAGCCCACTAACTGGAAACTCTCAGGACTAGCTAGAAATCAAATTCTTACTGCTGAGTTAAATACATATGTATATCTAATTGATAATAACATATAGAAACATATGTATGTACAAAGTGTAATGAAAACCAAAAATCAGTAGAACTGAATTCATACAAACTACTAAATGTAAAGTTCAGAGAACACGAGCAAAACGCCAAATTTGTGTAGATAAATGGTGAGGGATCTACATATGTCCACGTTTACACGGAACGTCAAAACTCGATCCGATTTTTCTTTTTCTCTTTCGGGCTCGTGTCGTACTTTTCCACCTTGCTATTCTTCACAGGCCATCATTGATGTTTCTCTTTCTATTTTGATTCGTAATTTGGTGTGTGCAGAGATGGTAGTAGAGAAGAACTCAATGCCGAGAACACAAGAATAAAGCTGAGAAATACAATTATAACCCAGGGTCTAGGTTCTCACAACTATTCGTGTTTTGCATGATATATTCTTTACACGAATGGAAAGGACCTCCCGTGTCCGAAGGGCAATTTGAGATTGAAGAACCATTTTCATGTTGTACTCTCGGATCTTTGTTAGACACTCACGGGATGTGGGGCCGAGAAAAAACTTTTAGGCGTTGTCTGGGGATCGAAGCACGAACCTATCGCTCCGGAGACAAATGCACAAACTACTTAAGGCACGGCACCCAGAAGTACAATTACAAACATTAAAAAAAAAATATTCCAAAAATTTGTCTAACAGGCAAGGTTGATCTACGTCCTGCACTTTTCTATAGCTCTTTCTACACATTTGTGTGTTTTGTCATTGCGTGTAAAAGCCGACCATTAAAAGCACTAGACTTCCTCGTGTTTTATTCTTCCTTATACTTGACATTTCAGTTGTAGTCACTCAGATCCTATAGTTCAATGAGTTCCCTTGAAATTTTCATCATTCTCTGGGTAAATTATCGCCCCTTCTTTGGAATTTAAGATTTTAGGATTTCCAGATCAGAAAGTAAAGAAACAGATCAACTGTGTTTGAATAGAATTGGTCGTAGTTATTTATTGTTTTATTCTTCCTTCAACCAAGGGTCATTTGCACCAGCCAGTCAACCGAAAACCATACTCAGATTTATCACCAATTCGGTTACCTTGAACGAGATCTTCTTAGGAGCTGACACCTACCTGTTGCAGTAGGATACTAAACCTAATACTACTGTCAGCATATGATGTCTTGGAAAGTAAGTAGTAGCCTACGATCTCCGATTTAAGACAACTTATAGAAAATGAACAACTTCTCCCTAATCGTACTTTAAAAACATTTAAACTCATGAACTCAGTCTTTCGCAGACGTCTCCAAAGTCCCCTAACAAAATTCAACTAAAAACAAAAGTTTTTCACGTTGCCATGTCATGTCATAATAAAATAAAAATTACAGCAGCCCAAGAGAGAATATTTTACATTAAACGTTTCTATAATATATTTCAATTAAAAAAATGTCAAAAAAAAAAAGAAACGAAAAAATAAAATAAAACATTACATATAAGGTAAAATAGTAAATATTTGCTAAATTACGTACATAAATGTTTCGAATAGCATAACTACATATGTAAATGTATAAAATATGTTTCAACGAAAACTAATGTGCGATTGATTTTGTTTTAAATACTAAAAATAAAAAGTAAAAATATAAATTTTAAACTTTCAATTGAAATGATTTACAAAAATATTCACTCGCTTACAGTTGAATTTTTGGTGTTATTTTGTTTGGGAGTTCAATTTGTTTTATTCGAAATGTTGTTGTTTATAATTTATGATACTAGGATACTTTTTATATCGTTTTATCGTTTTACTTGAATGTCATATGGTTTTGGTACTTGTATTTTGTCATTTTTGTTTTTTTTATATTTTTGTTTTAATTTATTTTACAAATTTCGAGTTATATTTACTGCGTTTTTTTGTTTTGTTTTGTTTTTTATTTATATTTAAATGTATATGTGTGAAAAAGAAATAATAATTATATAGAATTATTCTCAATTTGGGGGTGGATCTCAAACCTGCTCTCAAAGGGGACTTGTGTCTGAGTCACGATCCTGTATTGCTGTGATCGATTGTTGTAAGGCGTTTGGTGTCAGCCATTCCCTGAAAAGAGAAGAGTTTAGGAAAAATATAAAATAAACGAAATGTAGAATTGACTACCGTAGTATACTATATGTATAATATTGTTTACAATAAAAATGTAAGCTAACTTGTAACGAAAATGTTGATCCTATAACATTTCCTTGGAAATTCGTGTGGTTAGGATTTTTTGAATCTATTCAGAATTATAGAAATACATATGATATGGATACGACTTCTCTTCATAATTAGCAAGTACCCTTGAATAACCGGCCAACTTAAGTGGAAGACGCAAACCGGAAAATAGATCCGTCTGTGCTTTAATTCGCCACCAACATCGTACAGCATTATATCTCAAACTTTGAGAAGTGACCGACAAACAAATTTAAGCAACCTCTACCTACATATTCTTACGCGTAAATTCGAAGATAAGCTAGACAAAGTATATCGCGGAAACAACGGAAGATAAGCTAGACAAAGTATATCACATGACGCATAGCCGTCGACCGTTGTCGCATTCACGTTATTCACTAATTACTCACATAAGTTGGTTCCCATAAGTATTCTAAGAACTTTCGCTCTATCACTTCTTCCACGATTGCTATCCGGAACACAATTAGTCAGTTCTCCTCTCTGAGCGCAACACGAGAACTTGAAACATGTTAAGTGTAAAGCAGAGAAAGGATTTCCTATTATAGCTTATTCCGGCTATAGCCCATTGGATCTCAGCATTTCTCGAAAAAGACTCGCTTGTGATAGACGCCTCTGCTTGCGCAATTGGAGCCTTACATCGAAGAAATCTATAGTACTGAATTTTGGTTCTGCCGATACTGATACTGGGTGACCTCAGTCTTGCGTTGTTCTGTCTTTACAGACCCATCTAGAGGAGTAGATCTGTGTTCTCTGCGGAAGACGTTGAGGCTGTACTTTTGCATTCTTTCCAACTACTTTGCTATTTAAAGTTACACAGCCAACGCAACAATACAAGGTCCGTCCAGAGGGTAAGTCGACAGCCAAAGTGTAATGGAGCGTGGAGAGAACAATGACCAGAGATTCTCTTCTCGAGATGCAGTAGTTCCATTTCGCTTGGACTAATTTTTCTGAGAAACTCGAAAATTACTTCCGCCTCACCTTAACGTTTACAAACTACAAGAGCAAACTTTATATTCGAAGCGATATGAGGGCGGTCATGAGCTGCTTCTTCCATTGTTTCGCAGGATTCAATCAGATATGATATTAATGACGATTTTCCGCCAACTCACAGAGGGATGACTCTGCGTCTCTGCGGTAATACGAGCGCACGAACCTTCGGACTTTCTTATTTCTTGGCGTGGAATACTACTGCAAGGTTTGCACCGTTCCTTATCGGTATCACGGTATCCTCATCTTCGGAGGCATCTCCCAAATGATGAACGCGCCGGATCACGTGTTTGAGACTCAGTTAATGATCGGCAAAGTGCACACAATGATGTTACTCTAGTATGGGAGCAATCTTCCTTGTGAGCCTACACGACTACAGCCACCCGAGGACTGTTTGAAGGCTCTATGATATCTGGGCTTCTGTTTGTTTTCTATCAGCTCTCTTTCTCAGGCATCGATGTCGCGATAGTGTTTGGTTCAGCCAGCTTCCAATCTTTTAAAAACTTGTCCTGCCTAGCCATGTCCGACAACTGAATTTGGGTTTAGGCAAGTTAACACATAGTATACACTTCACTGAAGCTCGCTATAATCACAAGGTTCGATACCTTCGTTCAGTCCCCAAGGGATTGCCATGGATAAGACTGGAAAACTTTGTTAGGAGAAGTTATTAGTGCAGATACCGGCAATTTAACGTTGTAAACGATCTCTATAAGGATACTACAGTTCCAGGTTCCATAAGACTGTTGTAACTTTGTGCTCCGACACCTTGATTATCGGGCATCGCCATATGTACATAATTCCAGGGTGCTTTTCCTAGGATAGAACTTATTTCAGTGTGTACTACTCAGCTATAGTCCTTAAGTCGTTATTGTGTAGTACAGCACCCTTCTATGCAATGGCTTTGGAGCTCCTATCCTCTTTACTAAAACCTTTTTACATTGGATTAGGATTTGCGACTGATATTGTGGAGATTCTACACTACAGAAACACATCTCAATAGATCCCCGGCGAACGTCAACTTCCACGATTTCTTAGCACTGAATTTCGATTATCTTCTACTTCTTGTGGCAAACTAAGCATAATAGCTAAGAAATTTAACGCAGAAGTACTCACCTTGGTAAACATCTCTGTAAGAATGGCACACATGAGCTGAAATGCGCTAAGCGATTGACCCAACTGGGAATTTCTTGGCCACAAAGGATCTGCAAGGAACCAAACTCGAATCAACTAAAATTCCACGGCTAGCTAGATCCAACCATCGCCTTACCTGTGTTAGTGAGCTGGAAAAATGATTGCAATTGTTGTTCATCAAGTGGTAGCGATCACCCCGGAACTGGTTACCCAACTCCTCGACTATCCGCCGCACCTCCTCATATGTAAAATCAGTGCATCCAATCTGCACACTCTGTCTGAACTGGAACTGTTCGCCCAGTTCATCGTGGTCTCGAGGCGAGATCTCGAAGACTCCCGTAAAAGGAAAAGGATGTCCGCCGTACGCGAACTCTGTGCCAAATATTTCCACCCCCGAATGGAACACACCCAGTCCAATCGACGTGGTATACTCATTTATCCAATACTGCAACGAAAAGGCTTCCATTAGTACGGCTTTATGGAGAACTATCACCTGTTTACCATATCATAGACATTTAGAATAACCGGCTCTCGGTTGCCCATATTCGCCGGCAGCAGTTCGTCACTTCCGCTGTCCTTGGGCACGCCAAGACAACTGGGAAACGGCAAATTGCAAGGAAGACCGTTTGAAAACATCACCGCACACGTACACAGCAGTAGCAAACAAGCAAAATAAAGTGTTTCTGATCAGTTTCTACGTACTCAGCAAGCGACTTGCTTTAGTTATCGATAGAAATACTTAAGATCTTGGGAGTTCTAAGCTCGGACAGGTCACGTAAACTGATTCTAACCAAGATGATGGGAGTACGAAAAGTAATATCAAAACTAAGGATGGGATATAGATGAGAGACGACACCACAAATCTAACTCAATCGGAAAATAACAACAACAAAAAATATAAACAAATGTAATGCACTGACGAAGGCTACGACGATAACGACGACGACGACGACGACGAGAGGACGACGAAACAGGAACGTGTTCCGCGAAATGAAGAATTACTGATAAGTGTACGTATGTTTGGATATAATTCGTGTGTGTATGGAGAAAAAGAGAAATTAAAGGCGACTAGGGAAAGATTTTCTTGCGATGAAATAAACAAAGCTCCATATTCATTACTTCTACTGATGGTGGCAAGCTAGACAACAGCAAATTGTGAACACACGGGTCGGTCACTATTGGTAGCAGGATTTCCTTTGAAGATGGCGAGTGTTGCTCCAGCACAATGAGTGGCGTTACACCAGCAAATAAGGGTTTAATTGGCAAACAGTGCTGCGCAAATGATTGATTGAATGTGTGGCCCGGTTTTTGGATGAAGAAATTCAAGGAAATTGTTGTTTACAAAGTTTTATTGAAGATTTTCTGTGAGGTAATGACAGCTGGCACAGAAAAGTTTTTGATTTTTTTTTTTTTTTATTGACAATTGAAATTTCATTGGAACGCAAATGCTGCCAACATTTAGAAATGACAAAGTCATTAGCAGAAATGTCGGCTTCCAGTGCGATGTAATAGTGGGATTTTATTTGTTTTTTTTTTTCAATTAATTTCTTAACAGAGAGGTTACATCGGCCGGAAAGTAGTAATTTGATTACTAAAAATGTTGTATATTAACTGTTAACCCCGACTTTACACTCAAAGGTGCACGAGTTATTGTTGAAAACACACAATAGGCTCCACAAGGAAGGGTTTTGAAAAATGGCATCGAGAGTGTGTATTGAAAGAGAGTTATTAAGTGATGCGGAAGTTCTGGAGACGTAAAGTAGATCCTGCTACAATTTGACATATCAAAGAAGAAATGTGAATAGTTCAAGCTACTTTCATATGCAAATTATAACCTAATACCTAATTTAGGGTCGACTTGTGTGGCGCTTCAAGCGGAGATCCTTAATAAGCACGCCTGACAGACACTTGCATCGATCTACGCACTCGATATTATCCAGAACTGACTGAAAAGTAGGTGGTTGACTCATAGTTATACTAACGTATCACCAAAGCACAGAACCTCCATGACTAACTGAGAACCAAAGAACCTTTAGGTTGTAATACAACAAAATCTATTTCCGGATTCGTTCGAACTCCAGGAATACCCATTCAAAGTGTATTTGGTCAGATCTTAGGGCAATGTTCCAGAATTATATAATTATGCCTCGCAGTACCTCCAATTCTAGATATGTCGTGGGAAAAACATACAAAAGACTACCTCTCGAGTCCACTGCGTCCTTCCGTTTTTCCCACCACCATTCAATTTTACTAAATTTTGCTTATTTGCTACATTTTTATATATATATTTCTCACCTCTCTGCAGCTGCGTCATATCCTTCAAAAAAGTCAAAAATTTCCGAAATTCTCTTCATTTTCTTTCCAATTTTTGTTAACCTCCCAATAACGATTTCTTTTTTCCACCTATAATGCAATGTAACCACGTCCCTTAATGCCCACACACGGCGCTACCAACATCGACGCGTTTCAAAAATACACAAAAAAAAATGCTTAATGAAAAAAAAAATTCCCCTCGAAAACGACAAATTTCCCACCTGCCACTCTCCGAACGATTTATATTTTCCCAGCTTCTGAGGTGTGTGTGAAAAAATAGGCGGTCGCCACAAGTTTTCCTCACCTCTCAAGCAAAATCACATTTTTACGGCAAATCAAGGATTTCCATAAATTCATTTTATTTAAATTAACTTCTAGTGTAGTAAGGACTAACTCACGATATCTCCGAAAATGGGAAAACGTCGCAATCAGCCATTAATCGATTCAGACTCCAGCAGCAGTGGATCCGAGTCTGACTTGGAATCGGTATGTATTCAAGCGTTTTTAAGCACAATTTTCAGCCCCAGGACATGCTGCAGTGTGAAAAATTATTATATAATATTTATATGGAACGCAATTTATGAATTTGTCGAATGTATTTTGAATAACAACAGCCCGGGATGGCCAAGAAGACACTTTTTGACATTTCTTATACAAATGGCTGCCACCGACCACAACACAGGAGGAATATTTTGATTTTTTTTTTTGCAAACGATTTTTCGAAAACAAAAAGCTTTCTAATTTTAGAAGCATTTTGAAAAATGGTCACTTGGTTGCAAAAGGCGTCAGATGCGACAGTCAATTTGTGATAGCAACTGCGTAGATCTGTTGTTCTGCAGTGTGTTTGGGATTGTTTTGACGGTAGCTAGAGGAATTTGGGTCTACGTGCTGGTGTTGCAGCTCTGAGGGGAATGGTTTTTGTGGGTTTATGGCTTCCAGTTGCTCTGTAATTTATGGATTGGTGTTTTTGGGACGTTTACCTTCGAAGCGGAGCCACTGACCTGGAGTTGAATAAACAACATCGATTTGGTACAAGATCTCGGAGGTTTACGGAAGTGATCGAACTAAGGGAACTTGCCGAACGTCTTCATGTATAGCAAATGGTTTTCAAATTCTTTTAGATGAGCTGTTGACGTCAGTATTCATGGATCCATTGTGGGTAATTCAAGGAACTAAAGGTTTTTTCCTATTTCTCTTCTCTTGATTGCATTGTGTTCACTGAAGGAATGTTATTAGTCCTCTGTCTAGTGACGGACGTTATTAGGGCATATCCCATGTTGTATATGTGCTCCTATCACTTGAAAGTTATAACTTAGTCATCACAATTTCACAGTGGATGAAGAATACATTGCGTTAAGGTGGCAGTTCCACAGCTATAAGCACACAATTCAATGAAGTCCACTGCTCCAGGATGTCAGAAGTCGGTGCTGAGCGGAGGCAAAGAACAGTTAGTTAGGAACGGTACAAGATGTTGTACAGACCAGGAGTTCGTTACATTAATTGATATCATCCTTCCTGTTCAGAACTTTATTTCAGCAAGCGTATGGCCACCTCTCCCTAGAGTAATTTAATAATAAAAGCAACATCTGTAGAACCCATTTTCATCTCCCTCTTACATCATCCGCATATTGGTAGATCTGTGGTTACTACCATGGTAAAGTATACCTTGCTTTATGGGACGGGTTTCAACAGTCCTATGAAGTCGTTGCAGGTTGCATGTGGTTTATGATTCTGCTTATAGTCTCCTTTTATGAAATTTAGTACGCAGCTGCCATGCGGTGGTTGGCAACTCTAGTTTGTATTAGCTTGGCAGACCCCATTCAAGGGATTCTATGTATTATTTATCGTAGGGTCTTACATTGGTCTTACATCTTCAATTTCGTGTTAAGTTTTATCTGGTAGTGATGGTGTAAAAGCCGCAGGACTTGTTTGTTCGTTTCACTGGTATTCAAGTGTACCAGCTACCAGTCGGTGGGTAACGTGTGCGGCACTGGTTTCTTTTTATTCATTTTTTGGCTTCTGTTTTAATTTACATGCTCTTGCTGCGTGTTCAAAATTTACTTCCACTATGTTTGGGACCTGGTACCCCTATGTTTGCCGCTATTTAAGTTCCTGCTTCCCTAAGTACGTATGCCTTTCGTTGCGATTTTATTACCAAGCTTAGTAGGTAAGTCGCCTTAGTGGATGAAGTTTATATTTTGCCTCACATCGTTCGGGTCAGGTGCTGAACTTAAGAAGAATGTTGCCTGTGTTTGGACTTCAATGTTGCTTGGTACTAACAGACTCCAACGTTCTTCCAGGTATTTTTTTCTCTTAAGAATTCTTCTTTTCAAAGTTTTTTTTTTCGCATTTTTCCTGATCTTTTCAAAGATATGATGAAACCTTCATAGCATTACATTCTCTACCGTCCTCTATAGTGTAGAAAACTTGCTTCTTTTCTGGATAATCTTTTCCTTGTGTTTGTTTTTCTTTTTGATTTATTGTATATTTTGATTTGTTAATGTTTTGGTCCTACAAGGGGTAATTCATGTGCTGGACGTGTGCTAGGATGATTGATACCTCAGCACGGATAGGTAAACAGTTTGGTTTGAGGACCTGGCTTATTCAAATCGTGGCATCCACTTGCGGTGAGACAAACATGTGCTTGTTTCATGTTTGTTTATTAGATATTCACAACTAATCTACATTTATGTGTTCCTCACTCGCTTTCGCGCTTTAAATTCTATTTTGGTTTATTCTATTTATAGTATTCGCTTAGAATTTGCCACACTAATGACTCATAACGACTTACTACGGTTGTGTATATGTAGTTACAATTTTGGTGCAGGCGTAGTTGCATACTTAATTGGCTCTTTCCTCTGAGCTTAGTTTATAGTTTTTCGTGAAGTATTAGGTATTGTTTATAGTGTAATTTCACTAGAAACAAAAGGAAAGACACTTTAGAATATTACCACATCATTAAAGACCTCTTTATCCCCTCCATTGGTTTGTTTAGAATAACAGCCTTAAATGAGAAAATGGTAGCAAACTGCTCACAGAAATCTGTAACGATCTTAATGTCGGACTCTTCAATTTGTGATCCTTGTGGGAAATGTGCAGTTATTTCCTTAAAGTTTTCATTTTCAGCTAGCTACCTATCTCAACTCCATGTCACAAGAAGTTTGATCCCCCTAGATGCATAAATCTGTGGCTACTTCAAGTTCTTTCCTAACCCAGAATTGGTGTAAAGACTCGTCACATGCAGACTCTCTCTTGACACGATGCTCTAGTCATTCCACCAACTGTATGGGTTATCCGTCGCATTTCTGTACTACATTTATGGTCCGCTCAGGCTGCCTTTTGCAGGTACCATAACAATATCTTTAGGTGTTTAAGAGATTTAACCCCTGCGTTCGTCTTATTGATTCTATCCTTTGCTTTGTGTTTTCCTGCAAGTTTATCGCTAATTCGTGTAGGTGTTACTATCTCCCCATTTCGTTTGTTTTATAGTTTTATTTGAGATAGGAATTCCTAACAACATGCCTTTTAGTTTCCTTCGTCCTTTTCAAGGATATTAAGCTTTTGCCTGGAGCAGATTACAAGATTCCTTATAAAATGTATTTTTTTTTATTCCAGGAATTGCTTTCACTATCGAAGAAACGCAAGAAGCCAGACGGAGACAATGACAAAGCATCTGGAGGCAAAGGCAATAACTCATCAGATTCAGACTCAGACTGGGCAGGAGGTAAAAATAATCCAGCCACAGCACAAAAGAAAAAGCGAACAAAGAAAATGAGTAAAAGTTCTGATTCTGAGTCAGATGGGGAGGATTGGGACAAGGACGAAAATGACGACGATGATGTGGCCGATGGTCCTGAAGAGAAATTGGATGCTAATGTTCATATAAAAGCAGTAGACAAATCACCGAAAAATCAAGATAATGGCGTTCAGTCCGAACAGGAGGAAGGTGAGGTATCCGACAGCGATGACGATCAGAGCGGTGGATCCTCATCCTCATCGTCAGGAGGATCGTCGTCTTCGTCTAGTTCCGATTCGGAGTTTGATGATGGGTACGATGAAAATCTAATGGGAGACGAAGAGGATCGTGCCCGGTTGAATGGACTCTCTGAGAAGGAACGTGAGACTGAGATTTTCAAGCGTATTGAACGGCGTGACATGATGCGAACACGTTGGGAAATTGAACGTAAATTGAAGCTGGCTCGACGAAGTGAGAAAGCAGCATTTGACAAAATCAAAAAGGATAAAAAGCAGAAAAAACAAAAGAAATTGAAGAAGAAGAAGGCAAAGGAAGTACCAATTGAGAAACCTAAATCAATAAGTCCTTCACCACCACCACAGCCAGTGGTAGCAGTGGCAGCGGTAGCACCAAAGGTGATGCCAGTTAAGGCAAGTCCACCACCAGCAGCAGTTATGTCAAGTCCAGAGAAGAAGAGCGACGATGAAGCGGTTATGTCTTCAACTGATTACTTTGATCCGAAGGAACGTTCGAAGGAGCGGAAGAAAAATGTTGAAATGAACAAAACTGATGATAAGAGGAGCAATGCCATGGCCTTATTGAAGGCCAAACGTGAGGGCAAGGCAAAGAGAGGTAATTTGTTTAAGATTCGACAGTAGATTCTGATTTATTTAAAATTTATTTTACAGAGGAAGAAGAAGCCAAACGACAGGCTGAGAAAGAGCGAGAAGAAGAGAAGGAGGAGCTGGAAAGCGTATCAGCAGGAAAGTCTACAGTGAAACTAAAGGCATCTGATATCTATTCAGATGATTCGGGCAGCAGTGAATCTGAAGAAGAAGAGAAACCATCAGAGAAACGCTCAGCTAGCAGCAGCAAATCATCCAGCTCATCAGAGGACGAAGATAAGTCAGAAAAGAAGCCAGTGTTCATCTCGACACGTGAAGAGTTGAATAAAATGCGGTTATCACGGTACAAAATGGAACGCTTTATCAACTTGCCAATATTCGAGAAGACTGTAATGAACAGCTTTGTCCGCATCAGTATCGGAAACAATGGTTCCAAGCCAGTGTATCGGGTAGCGGAGGTGGTGGGTGTGGTAGAAACTGCAAAGATCTATCAGCTGGGTACGACAAGAACAAATCGCGGACTAAGACTTAAACACGGCACCCAGGAGAGGGTGTTCCGCCTGGAATTCATTTCCAATCAGGAATTCACAGACAGTGAATTCAGCAAATGGCGTGAGATTTGTGCAACGCAGGGTGTTCAAATGCCCACATTGGATATGATGGACAAGAAGGCGCGCGACGTCAAGGAAGCTTTTAATTATGTCTTCAAAGATGAAGACGTCGAAAAACTGGTCGAGGAGAAGAATCGCTTTAGGAATAGACCAACTAATTATGCCATGAAAAAGACATGCCTGATGAAGGAGCGTGATGCCGCTTTGCTGCGAGGCGAGTACGAGCTGGCTGCGGATTTGGGAACACAAATCGATGAATTGGAAAGCCGAGCGTCGGAACTCGATAAGAAACGATCAAGTAGTATCAGTTTAATTTCGTATATAAACGATAGGAATCGAAAACGTAACGTTGAGGAGGCAGAAAAGGCAATCATGGAGGAGGTACGCGCTAATAAGGGTTTGAAAATCTCAGATCCGTTTACGAGACGAACCACACAGCCACGAATGGGCTTTAAGGCGTCAGCTGATAAAAAGGATGACGAAGAACCCTTGCTTATGATTCCGGCGCCACCTCCTCCCGGCAAGAGGAGACCCGAAGAGGCGAAGAAACCACAATCGAACGACTACAGCTTGTATTCGCTGCACGACTTTGATATTGATTTAGATGTTCCTTTGCCTGGTGAGTACTTTTAATTTTTTATTTTGTTTTTTTGTCTGAGAAGAAGTATAGCAAAAAGTATGCATTTTGCGTTATGTACCTTGTGGTTGTTGGAATTCTTAAGAGCTCTTAAGAGAGACACAGTGCATCATGGCTGGTTTTCTTGAAGATCTCGCGGGGTATTTGTTAGTTATTGAGCATGTTATAGTTGAAGAGACTTGCTAAATGCTGTAAACTCTTTTTTTTTCAATCTTTACTACCCCAACCTCCACGATGAGCATTCGCACTGGAATCGATGATCTATACCAGATTTGTCCACCGGCTGTAGATAGTGAGAGCTGGAGTCTTCCTCGTTTGCCGAAGAAAATTTGTTCTCTTTTTAGGGACATTTTTGCCACTATCCCCACCAAGTCCTTAGTCACGAATTCTAAAGTAAGAAAAAAATACTAAGTTTTTATTAAAATGGCTGCGCTATACTTACTATGTGAGTCACAGCAGACCAAAGAACCGTCTAATGGCTCTCTGCAAAATCTAGTCTTCTAGATCAACACCAGATCTACATCTTTGTATGATTCGGCGTAACGAAGGTTGATTTAAAAGCAATTTAGTTGTCTTACCTAGCAAGGTTGAGTGGGCTTTGTTGCTGAGTAGTCTTTGTCCTCTTGGAGAATGTGGTCAATCCGTTGTCACTTTCATATCGGTTGGAAGGACAATATGTTTCTGTGAGAAAAGCTTATGTAAGCAGGTTGGTGGGTTGGTAGATCTCACTCGGATCTCAACGGATTCATTGCGATTCTCGCTGTGGGGTACCTGAAAAAAGAAAACAAAAACTCGTGATGAGTTTTGGGGTGGCGGTTTTAGGTGGCATGTTGGCTAGTTCGCTTAGCTCGTTAAAGCATACTTTTCCGATGGTTAAGTATCTAGTTCTGTTCTGTAGGCTTGGGCATTCTTTTTCTACCTCTGTCGCTACAGCCTTTCCATAGGTCTGTCGTGTTGATTCCCATTCTTCTGAGATAAGCCTTTTTTTTTGTTGTATTAATCCCGCGTTTCGAGTTCACTCCACCTAGCGTGGACATGGCCATGTTGTAGAAGTGCAAAGTAATACCGCATGTGAGAAGTCTGATTGTAGGTTATTTGATTTATTGTCTGTTTTAGCTAGTTCGTCGGCCAGTACATTTCCTTATTTGTCCAGCACTTTCTAGAGAAAAATTTGGAGTTTAGTTTGTGGTAGAAGATATATTCACGTTTGAACACCTGGTGATGGTACTGTGTCCGATATAGATATTTTCTTCATCCCGGTTTGTGAGCGGGCTCAGTTTTTTGGCTTGTGATCAGACCAGATAGACAGACTTCGTATGGTTACCTATTGTGTTTCGCCGTTTAAGGAATCCGATAAAGTTGTTCTTATAAAATACTCCGATCATAGTAGACTAGATAACGCTGTAGGATCGATGCTGAGCTTTAGCTTCGATTAAATCAAACAAGGGTACAGCTAGCGTATATTTTAAAAAGATTTTTGTTTATCCTTAAAATTACATGTTTTCGAAACACACTTCATATGCATTTCTGTTTGATTTTTTTCAGTTAATTCAGTCACGGTTGTTCCCAAACCTATTCCCAAAGTGAACGAGACAGCGCCGAAGCGTTCACTTAACTTGGAGGACTACAAAAAGAAGCGGGGTCTTATTTAGTTTTATTCACAACTTAATAAATTATATCATAGTCTATTTTAAAAGAAATTTAATTTAAACAATAAGAAACTCAACTTACTGTTAAGAAATATAAACCACAATAAGCTGCTGCTGCTTAATGGTGTAACAAAACAAAACAAAACAAAAAGAATTAATGTATTAATGTTACATGATGTTACAAAGCAATCCCACTTGCGCCCAAATTGTAAAACAATTACACATACCTACATGTGTAGATGTGTATATGTACTTCAATTATGTATGTTCTACTAGATCTTTAAAAAAAAAAATAAACGTATTCCATTTGGGAATATAATTAACCAAGTAGGACGGACATCTGCAGGAGAATAAATAAACAGAAAAAAAAAATGGAAAAACATAGAAAGTAACACAACGTACGGCTATCGTACGTGATACTGTTATTGTTTTTAGTTATATGAAACTATTATTTTTTAATGCATAAATAATTTGTAATAATAATTTATTTTTAAAAAAAAATATCAAATAAAAAACAGAAGATATCGAAAACTAAAAATCCAGACAATGAAAGTGGTCAATACCGATGATTGTCGTTGTTTTTTTTTGTTTTTTCAAATACTCACATTTGTTAGATCTGTGAATAAGTAAATATTCCTATCAAAGCTAAACAATTACATATATTACATTTCTGTTAATACAAAATTACACATCGGTACAGTTTTAGTTGTTGATTCTTAAAAAAAAAAAACGAAAACAAAAACAAACAAACATGTGCAGTTTACATTTTGATTTTATTATTAATTGTTCTAAAAAATAAAAATCTATTGTGTTACTCTGCCTGTTGTGCCATGTGGTGCAATTGAATTAGAAGGAGGAGGAGAGTATTCCAGTTGTTTATGACATCTTTCGTTTGCAGACTCACTCGAAATGTCTAAAGTTTTCCATTTATTTGTTAAGAATAAAAATATAAATATTAAAATACAAATTAAAATAATTTTGTTTGATTACATCTAAATGAATTGGAAGACGTTCCGAGTTCCATTCTCTCATTTCTTGTATATTACGGTGGGCGAGGGCGCGAAATGGAAGTAATAAACCACAAAACAGCAGACCCATGTAGATGAAATCAGCGCTAAGTGAAGGCACCAAGTGAGCTGTAATTGATACTTTCTGCTCCGACCATACTCTGTTTATTTCCAACAGGCTACACATTTTTCAGAGTCTAGTACTCCCGTATTTTAAAGGAATTGTTGAAGGTTTTCTTAGGCGGGTTGTTAGTCCAATCATGGTGTCAACGAAGCGGAATTTTCTTCGATTCGTACAGCATTGTACAATTTCATGTCATGGTATTCTTTCACAGACTTATGGGAGACATTCTCTGAAAGGGGGATGATGTTACAAGGTCGCACAACGACTATCTGCCTTTTTCTGTCACTTATTCTTTTTTTGCCAAAGTCGCGGACAAATTTTTCAGTTTTCATATTGTTACTTACTTAGGTGGCGCTATAGTTCGAGGTGAACCTAGGCCTCAACCAACAAGCCTCTCCAGTTAGCACGGTTCTTAGCTAACTGCCTCCAGTTGCGCACTCCAAGCCGGTTGAAGTCCCCTTCTATTTGTTTGCGCCACCTAAGCCGAGCTCTTGCTCTACTGCGTTGTTCCCCCGGGTTTGATTCGAAGACTCTACGGGCCGGAACATTGGTGTCCATTTGCTCTACATGTCCTATCCATCTTAAACGATTGATGCGCACTTTTCTGACTAGGTCGATGTCGCTGTACAGCTCGTGTATGTAGTTTGTCGTTGAATCTCCTCCTCCAAAGCCCGTCAACGCAAACGGGATCGAAAATTAGACGAAGAATCTTCATAAAGCAGGAGTGGGATGATCAGGGTCTTATAAAGAGTCTCCTTAGTTCTTCGTTATAGGGCTCTGCTACTCAATTACCTTCTTAGTTAGCTGATGTGTTGTTTTGCGAGGTTTTCATAGTGTAGTGCATATTTATACACTTTGGAAAGTTGTGTACAAAAACGGATGATCATGATGCGATGCAATTGGAATATCTGCTCACACCTAGACCAGGAGAGATTCATTGTGTTAGAATGTAGACGATCATTTATTTGGATTGTTAAAGTTACACTCATCGTTGTTACACTTAATAGATGGTTATCTTTCTCTAAGAGGAAGTTGGAGTTGGTCAAAGCGTTGTCAGGTCTTCGAGTCTTCTTGCAATCCTTCAAATATTGTGAAATATTGAAATCTTGATAGAATAAATTGAAGCTGTCTGTTTAGAAGCAGGTGAATATGCTTACACACTTCAAATTCATTTTAAATACTACACGTATTGGAGGGAAAACGCGTTGATCATCAACAAACAGTAATGAACTCATTAACATCGGTATTGTACAAGTCATGGCCCAGGGTTTAAAACACCTTAAACAACAAAAATGCTAGAAGTACACTATGTTACAGTTCGAAGAACAACCAATGTGAGTTTCTATTTAACTAATGTACCTAGATCATAATGCACCCTAGATCAGAAATTGGATATGACCGTCTATTTCTTCTGGGAAAAGGATCAAAAAGATCTTAAAAGACAAGAATCAGGTCCACCAAAAGAATCCAATCCAATACAACCCGATCTAATCTTTGGGGAATACCCAAGGCCACAATATGTTTATTGTTTATTGAATATGTTTGGAGCGAATCCAGGGAATCCATTAAAACATTAAAGATTTTGTCCAAAGAACAAAAAAGCTCTCTTTTATTAAAAAAACCGGATGGTATGTGAACAATACCACACAATCCGTAGATCTCCTACCACAGACATAGATCCGTGGGCTTAAGAAAGACCATATTCAGCCCTAACAGAGGTGAATTTAGTTATAGAAGTATTTTGGCGGTTTACTCTTCGAAGAAACAATCTAATGGTCGATACCCCAATTCTTTCTATATCAATTATCTGGCTCAGTCTGTGTAAAAAAGCCAAGGCAACTCCTGGGATGTTGCTACTTTTAGAAGTTATTTTAATGAAGCCATGTCCGTAAGAACTGCAGACAAGTTCCAGTAGTATTCATTGATCATTTGACCACAAAATATGTACATCGGACTAATTAGCTTATCGTTCTTCGTACTAGAACAAATTCTAGATGGGCAAAATGGCTCTCCATGAACAGAATCATGCAAACAGTATGTTCAAGGTGCTTTCAATAATGAAGAGTTTGTCATGCCACTTGAAATGGAGGAATATCTCGTTGATTGGATAGTATTCAACAAATCAAATTCGTGAATAGGGGCATTTCACAGGGTGGAGTTGCATACATGGCTTTAAATTAAATATTAGTGCAGTTAGTTATTAGAATAAAGTGAAAGTTATCGCGTACTAGACTATGTACGTGCTAAGTTAAATGTCAGGATAGTTTCCCTCAGTGGTTAGCGAAATCATGCAGTGTAAGTTAAAAAGGGTAGATATGTAGTAAAGTAAGTATATGTGCTTAATACTGTGTTCTCGGTTTGAATCCTAGTAAGACTTTCTGATGCTCTTCACGATGATTGATTGCTTTTTAAGCAATCGTTATTCCTTCCAGAGCTAAGAATACAGGGGCTGTTCTTGAATATAAACTTAACAAGGAATAAGAGAGTCATTTATAACATTCTATGCTGTATGTAATAGAATTCGTGCAAAAATGGAGGGCTTCGTTTTAAAATAACTCTCCAAATCCACTAGTTACAAAGGACCAATCTGGTGGTCCGTTATGACCGGAGCATAAATATAACCAAACTTAAGAGATTTCGAAAAACTTCAAGCATAGATCGTGGTAACACACAACATTTTCGTACTTAGACAATCCCTAAGCTGAGCTGACAGAGATAAAAATAAAAAAAAAAAATACTTGGCGCAACAGGTCGATGAGACCCAAGGCCTAGCTTCTCACAACTATTCGTGTTGTGCGTGTTATATTCTTTAGACGAATGGAAGGGGCCTACTGTTTAATGCCGTGTCCGAAGGGCAATTTGTTATTTGAGAAGCTTTCTCGAGACAGTTGTACTCTCGGATGTTTGACAGAAAACATAGCCATACATAGCCGCTTAAAAAGGCTTCGAGTCAAAGTGATCATCTGAAGCTGATCATCGTGAAGACTTTAAAGACCTTAAACAGAACAAAAGTTTGAGATCTTAATCTTTGCAGACAAATCAAGAATGGACTTTCTAGGTGGAAACCCAGGCGATTTTCTATAACAGCTTTGAGATTAAAACCCACCTGAATCCTTAGCGAAATATGTTAATATACATAAATGGACAGCCAAGCAAACATCCTAGAAATTGCTAGAACTTGCAAATCTGTGCAACTAGTTTCTTTGAGATTCTAGCCTGGGTCCCAGGACACGTAGGGATGAAGAGACTAGGCGAGTGTTCATACCATTTGGTAAATTATTCTTACACTACATAAACATGGCTAATTAAAGATAACCCGGAATAAATAGCTGGGTAATCTCTACAATGGTATGGCCAATGAAACGTACATAGAACCAAAACCAAATCCCTTCTAAAAATAAAAGGGACGCCTCTCTATCAATGAATGGTCGGCAAGCATGCAGAAATACTTGATACATTGGGCGTACATTGTTACAAAACAATGTCTCATGTCGACTTGAACCCTTAAAGGACCTTTGACTATATTAAGATACCAAAAATGGAATATCCCAAGGCTTTGATTAAAATCAGCTTTGTTTGTAAAATAATGTTGTACTTATTCCCACCACGTCCCTATCGTTAAAATAAAAAGAAAAAAATACAAAAATGTATAAAAATCGGTATATATTAACCACCAGACTATATTTAATGGCACGAACTTAACATTAAACTGACGTTACACCTCCCACTTCAGTGTGATGCAATTGCACTTTGCACCACAATGCAGGCAAGTACCTACATTTGGTATTAAAACGTCTTCCATTTATGAGCGATTGTTTCACAAGCACCAATGCGATGATAAGTGTTTCCTTTCTGCGCTAGTGCCTCGGTCTTTTAATGTTTATTGCTTGCAAAGCACTAACCCCGTGGTGATGCCTTTCTTGCCTGCAACATCCCAGGAGTTTGTGAACTTAGTTTATGCTTTACTGAAGGAGAGAAGGAACAAAAAACCCCAAACTTTAACTATTTTCTGTTGAAAGACAAGAGTTCGTTTTAATTGGGTGGTGAAATGGGTGGGATTTTTTTGCGAAGTTTGTCGAAAATATTTTGGTATCATCTAACCCAACCGCGAGTAGTTAAAGCAAGTTTTAGTCGTTTGGCGATACGCAAATTTAAAGGAAGACTCACTCACAACTCACTCTGTTTCAAAGGTTTACACTGCCACTGTAAACTACATAGCTGGCCCTTCCCAACAAAAACTAAAAAATAAAGTGCTTACTCTGGAGACCGAGAAGGGAATGTGTATTCGCATTTGATGAGCCATCCCACCCACCCACGAGTATTTACTGAGAATTCATGGATCATGTACTTGCATTTGATTGCATAAAGTTCCTCCTTTCATATGGCACGAGGAAGTTATGGTTCATGCTGAACGGCAACTATTATCTGGCAATTAATGCATTCACTGGAATATTGAAGGGACGCTTGCATGGAGTACGGTCCTTCTTCGGACAATTAATTTTCCTTTCCCTACTGTACGTCCTGTGATTTATATTTTGTGTCTGGGGAACCCACTTTATATGGGAATATGTCATCACCCAACTCTTTGATTTGGAAATTATTATTTTCCTTTGCATTCATCAACTCAGAGGGTGCCATTCGACATAATGCTGTAGAAAGCGGAAACAATTGAATACCAAGAATCAGATCTCTCAGTTGTTTGTGTAAATGGTAAAGTTTATTTGATCTTTTAGAGAGCTATTGTAACATCATTTAATAGATTCCATTCGACCCTTGAGGATTCTTAAGAAAATAAAGTACTTTGGCAGATCGTAAAAAGTTTTAGCTGTTTACCTAGGTTACCTAAGGATACAGACACACTTAAGGTATGTTTATGACTGGCAATTGGTACAAATGAGCTGACAATGACAGATCAATTTGCAGCGTTAGTTGTCAGTTCACACTGTTGTTAGAATTTGGCCAAGTTCCTGACCAGCCATCTACCGGTCGGATATTTGGGACACATTTTTCATTTCTAGACAATATTAGTAGATTTGGCAATTATCTGAACATAGCTTTAGACTAGAGGCAATCTATTGTAATATCATGGATCACCGACTTCCATTAATGATGACCCAGGGATCAATTAATGGCTGCGGTCGTCGGAGAGAAAAGTCCATAGATTGAGCCTTGGGGGCTTGAAAGGTGTATATGAACTGGAGGATGAGGTCTTTCCTTGCTTTGTCTTTACAGTTCATGCAGATGTCGTTTGAAAACCCATTTGACAAACGGTGTCCAGTGAGGTTAAGGAAACTGCTTCCACACCTGATCGCTTTAGCATAACCAACCCTCTACTACATGTACGATCCAGCTTAAGACACATTTGTCTTCAGATATGACACCTCGAGAAACTTTTTCGATTTCAAATGACTCAGCGGAACCATTGAAATTGGACTTCCCATCCGGATTGCTGCTGGTTTAATAACTTGTATAGCAATGGCGGTTACTGCACTTGTCTTCTTGGACAGAAACTTAAAGTTGAATCCTACTCAGATACGTTTATGGGAAACTTTGTAGTGGTCTGCTGGGTCTTTTCACTTTCTGGTATCATTTGGAAGAGACCATTCGCTTATGGCCGCTCTTGTTAAAGTTAAGTACATAGCACGAGCTGGAGGCTGAACAGTTAGTCATCTTTGAGCCAACAGAGCTCAAAGCCTAAGCACTCAACAAGCATCAACGCCAAAATGCTAACCAACTCTGCAGTAGTAAAGTTTGCTGGAAATTGATATATCTAGAGTATGGTTCTCTTTCTTGATAAGCAGGGTGGAAGAGGATGTGGAAAGAGTAGGGGGAAGTTTATCATTGGTTTCTGGAGCATATAGCCTGATCCAGCTGACGACGAGCTGACAGTAGTGAGTTCGCAGGTTTTGTGTTGGAAATGTGGATACCCAGTACTATTTACTGCTCCAAGTGATGTCAAATGAGAAGACTGAGGTTTCTTCTTCTAGTGACTTTTCTGGATTTACGACAAGACCTTCACTGCCTACTAAGTCCTTTAAATGCTGCCTCGGGAGGTACAAGCGAATGTAAGCCGACAGTATTTCCTTAGGGCAGTAGCCTGTAGAAAGGTCCTTTAATTGACAACTTGATTCAGTATGTTTGTCCTCCTGAAAGACGATGAGGTCGAAGATTAAATTTCCCAAAGCATATGAGTTTTGAGCAGTTGGGTTCATTCTGACTGTCGGGATCCCTTGTGCTTTTTCTTTTTGTTTATTTATGAGTAGCAAGGACAATTTAACACCTGACAGGACCTAGTCTGTAATCGAAGATGTCCAGATAATCTGCTATGGCAACCTGCGGTTAATTATTTCCTATCCATCCAACCCCCTCTACCGAAACTTCTGTATCCTTCAGGTTATCCACATTTTAATGAAAACAAATTTTACCTGACATCCACTCTAAACACAATTTATTTACACTCCACATTGGATAAGATACATAGCACCGTTAGCTAGTTTCTGGTTAAATGTCAACTGTCAACGAACGTAGGAGTATAAGTGTACATGTGTGTGCATGTCTGCTCGTAAACCCATTAAGACGTACGACTATGCTGCACTCATGATAGTAGTAAAACTGAAAGGAAACACGTAGGCCCCAGTAGAATATTTATTAGACCAGTTCCCTCGGTGGTGGAACTCAGAAACCCAAAAATTTCGTTTTTACAATTCATATCCCTGCGGGCTTGAGCGGACACGGATGCGAACCGGTGCTGAAGAAGACGACGTACCCGCTGTATGTGTGCCAATAAATCGTAAACTCTTACCTGAACGGAACAGGACCAAATGGAAGTTGATATTCACGTCTCTAGTGAAACCAAGTTATCATCGGAAGTTTTGACTTCACGCGAAGGAGTGCTCTCGCATACATTAATTGGATTGCTTGAGAGGATAAATCATGCGGTGCACACAGGAAGAATAGTACCATACCCGCAGAGGTGGTATTAACTTAGGACCCTCGTGGCGTAATGCAAATTTAACATTCGGCGATGCAGCTGGAAGGATTTTTTTCCTCCACAAATTAGCATGAAATGGAAATGGAGATGGAAGTGAGGTGATTCGAGTTAAAGTTCTGGCAATGAATTTGCTCTTAGTGGGACGTGCAGAGCGTGGATAAACCATTTTATTGAGCTCCATTCTGAAGACTAGTAGTTATTCGAATAAAAACTTAATTAATATGAACAGCTTTTTCCATGCAAATTAAGTGCTGTGATTATTACTGCGTAGAAAATGTACAAAATGGAAAAACGTTGGAGGTGACTACAGCATATCGTCAGAAATTAGAATTATATGGGGTAGGTATTACAGAAAAAATAATTGGAACAAGTGTTACGGATCTTAATGAATGGAAGCAAACATGAGCTCCAAACAGAAGGTTAAGAAAACCTTACCTACAATGGTAATACACTACCTAGTGTATCTAGTCAAACACTTGAGTGCTTATTCTGGGTACATTTTCATACGTACCATGATGGTAAACTCATTATCATGCACCGGACATGCCCAGGAGAACTAGGCTAAGCCCCAAAAGAAAAACCCTGAAAACATTTTCAGCACTGGTTAGTATTTGTAACCAATTTTAGCCGAGTGAATGAAGTACATACCTGAAAGAATAGTGGGAAGGAAACAATGTGGGATTCCTCCTCATTTAAAGGCTAACTGGAGCTAAGCATCCTCAGTCAACCAAGTCAACCTGGAGAGGATAACCCCTCGATAGTCCAACATCAAGGCTACAGTTGAAATGATGTGCTTTGGTAGTATAAATGGACTAGGCCAGAGCTACTCAGAAAACCTTCTATGCACCAGGTCTCTTGAGATGAGAAGGAACTATCGGAGACCGACTTTATTAAAGCAGAACCATAAACTGAGTTGCGATCTGACAAAATACGAGATTTGATTACGAAGAAAGAGTGCCCCAATAAGTTCATGTGACCCAGGGCCTACCTTGCATGTATAACATTCTTATACGAATAGAAGAATCCTACCATTTAGTGTCCGAAGTGCAATTTGAGATTTGAGAAGCTTTTTATGGCAGTTATACACTCGGATGTTTGTCAGCCACTTGCGAGAAGCGGAGCCGTAAAATTTTTAGGTGTTGGTTTCGTGATCCGAGGTTTCTTGGCCTGAGATCCAACGTACTAACGACTCTAGCCTTGGCGACCTTACAAATCTCTCTGGAACAAGTAGAATCGATGGAAGATTAAACTAATAGTCTAACAAGGATCTATAAATAGATCCTCCTTGCTTCTTCTCGATAAGCCTTTTCTAAAATTAGTATCCTGAAACCGAAGTAACAGCGATTGCTTAGTCTTATTCTTAAATCTGAGGGTATGATGTTGTTTCCAGAAAGGATAGCAATAGGAGTCTATCGTAAAGACACCATGTACTTTGACTTTGTCCTCCTACATGAGGATCAGTTTTGTGGCAATGTCATAATGATAGATGGCTAAAAGCATCTATTAACACTCATATGCGCCATTAAAATTGATAAAAAGGTAATGGCTTTCAGTCTATACTCTTATAATTCTTCACCAATTCATCGACTTATGATTCCAGCTTAAGCTTGATATGGGGCTTCACCATTAAGCCCGATGGAATTTCTTTTGCAAGGTCCCGGAGACGTATGCGTGGGTACTTCTGTAATTGGCGCTGGTGGAACAGTCTTCCAATTATTGAACTTGTTTTCGTTAGAACATGTCTTGCAGATGAATTGGTGCATGCATTTCACCAAAGAATATCCTGGAACCTAGAACAGCTGAGCTCTATTGACTGGTTGTCCACCGAGTGAAGGCTCAAACTGCTTGACATGAAGATGTCATGGTGTCGTTGTTTAACAGTCTTCCGAATGCTTCTTCTCTTCTTCAATTTCCGGAATTGGAGTCATGTAGGCTTTTACTCTCTGTGATCATTCGGAAGATGTGGTCTATTCCGATTCTTGCGTTAAAATCTCCATGGACTTTCATATCTCGGGCATTGGTCATATGTTTTTCCGAAGACGTAAAGACAAATGAAGCTAACGTTACGAAAACGAGTTTTAATGGGGATCAGCATAACTAGCTCGTTTACAGAGTGAAAGCTTTGAAAGCAAAGATTCATCATTTCGATTACTCAAAGGAAAGGGTAGAAAGACCAATCAAACCTTAATCCATAGGCTTATTGAACGAAGGCCTTGCCTTTGAAAACTCATTACGATGGTTGGCCAATCAAAAATGATAAAATTATAATAAGTAATTCGAGGAGTAAGCACTTGGCTTCACTGTATTGTCACCTTTTGACCTAAATGCACTTTATCGAGTGCCACCCCAGCTGAACCGGCAGTCATGATAAAACACTTTTTATCTCAGACTATCAAATCTTTTCTTTTCTTTTCTTCTTTTAATTTTGCTTTCCTTTCGTAGGTACTAATTCACCGAGTCCATCCTCAACCTCCTTGAGAGCAATAGTGTTGCATGTATCGCAGGGTGGAAAGCATAGGAGCGTGAGATTGTAATCCTTAGGACAAAGTAAAATGGAAGGAATTTACACTTCATTCACTTCCTTTGAATTGCCGTAGTACTCTGGAATTAGTGACTTTCTTTGGGGACACATTGGGTGGTGAATAATTGCACCAAGAGAGATGTAGAAAGACTTAACAAAAGAAGTTAAATAAACGACTGATTCTCTTTTCTCCCACAAATTGTAAGGACCAATGATAATTGCTTTAGACTTTTGGACAGTATATAGCCATAAAAGACTATTCTTAGGCTACGTGTTCAGTATGACATGTTCGTGGCATAGTCAACATACATAGCTTATATGTACTTACATCGAAACCCTTACGATTCTGCCCTGACATTGTCTAGACAAAGTCTACTGGTATCTGTACTTTGACTCAGGTTTAAACTTATTTGCCATTTCGAATCTACAGTTGACATTTGTTGGCTTTTTGGACATCAGCCACATCTTTATACAGCTTATAGTGTCCGCAGCTAAGAAAATGTGTCCTCTCCTTTGAGGGAAAAATTGAATATCGCGCTAAAGGTTCAAGTCGACAAGTAGAATGGTATCAACGACAAACGAAGGTTTTGGATGAGTATCTAGTGTTTTAAATTTTTTAAATTTGTTCACAAGTTCAAAATAACGGTTGGGAAAAGAGTATTTATCTATCGTCCCCCATGCGACGGACTACAATGGAATATAAAAATAAATATTTTCCGCTACTGGTTCAACCATTTGTGTTGTGCGTGCTATTCTGCGTACGAATGGAAGGGGCCTTCCATTTAATCCCATGGACATGAGAGTTATCCTTTCGCACCCACCATTCCCACTGTAATGAAACAATCAGAAATAAATTCCGGTGAGTTCTACAAATATTTTTTAATGCACGTAAATCGTATAATGTCCTTGATTTTGTGATCCCATTTAATGTGTCCTTTTCAATCAGCATAGTTTTGAATTCAAACATCAATTCATCGAATTTAATTTTTTTTATGGCAAGTTAGCCTACTTACTTATGTAGATACAGTTCGGAGTCAACCTGACCCTCAACCGACAAGACTCTCCAATTATCTCGGAGCTTAGTTAATTCCCTCTCCTTGCGCACCCTACGTCGTCGATTGAGATCCTCTTTTACTTTTACACTTCACCTAAGGCAAGGTCTTCCTCTGCTGCGTTGTCCATCCAGGTCGATTCGAAGGCTCTATAGGCCGAAGCGCCGGTGTCTATTCGCTTTACACATCCTAACCATTGCAAACAACTACTGCGGAGTTTGTTAGCTTACCCACCCCAACGTGGATTTCATTTCAATCCATCGCAATGCATTTCTGCACGAAGTGTGAATGAAAAGAAAGTGGGAAACATCTCCTGAATGGATTTTCAAGGATATGCGCATTCCATGCAAACAATGCAACATTTGAAACGTATGCCCCCTGAGCTCTGATACTCTGTTCAGTAAAAACAAATTTATATAATTTTATTTTATTCTTTTTGTTTGGCATAACACAATTTACTAAATATATGTATTTTGTTCATAAATAATTTACTAAATCACATCGCTGAACATGGTCTGTTGATTGCTCGTTGATGATGTTGCACTGAGTTATCAACATTAAGCATCTGCGCTTCTCAATCTTTGAAACTTCTAAATATGTTGATTGGTATAAACCAGGAAGTGGTTTCGGCGTTCACTGGATTCTGGTGGGAATATGTGGTGAGTTGGTGTCCTTGGTTGGATGATTATAGCACATTTTGCTTCATGTAAGTAAGTATTGGTGGACAGAGGTGGCTAGCATAATATGAGAAGACGTTTGTAAAAACCCGACTAAAAGGTTTAGTTATCAAGACTTTAAGATATAAACACTCACCTTATTAGCTTAAAAGATATGACAGGGCATACGAGCGGATACCGTCTCAATTTCGCCGACTTAAGTAATACTTAAGCTTATTAGGATACCATCTCATTGCACCGTGGAATATTCTGATCAGAATAGAAGCCCTAATCAACCTAATCTAAAGTGGGTATCACTTGACTTTGTCTATTGATCTCCACTTCACTCGTGTAACCTGCGACCCGAACTATTGTAAAAAAAAACAAAAGCTTAACCTGGTTATCACCCTTTAATACACTGACTAATTCCTACACCTGTTCCTTACAATTTTACTTGTAGCTACTGTGTAGGTTCGGGTACCTACTTGTAATGCAGATGCATACTTGTCTAACTAGTTGGAAGTTTTATGTTGTTGTCCCCAACGAAGCCCCCATCACTGGACTATCAGTGGAAATTCAACTACACCCTGATTCTGATCAAAGGCAATCCTAAATTAGTGCAGTAGATGAAGACACGGAATGAGCAAAGTAATCTGGAGATAAAACTTAAACTTTTGCATTGAATGCCACCTTTGGTTAAGGGTCACTCTTTACCTAGGATCATCTGCGCATTGCCAAAGAGAAAATACAGCATAATATCGATTCCTATTCAGCACGCAACATTCCATCGACTGTTTAACCCTGTCACAGCAACTCTCAGTCTAGGTTGATCCTTAACTAGATAACAGCAGATTCACATTCCAAGTAGGTTATGTCCCCTTTGTTTTGCATTCATTCACTAAGCCAAAGGTTTACTCTGTCCAACTGTCTGTTTGGTTTTAAAATTTCTCAGAGCTAGAATGCTAGATTTAATCTGCTCTACATATTTCAGACATTTTACTCATCGTACTAATTTGTATTATTCTGGTAAGGGGTTGCTTTTTTACTTCTATCTTCAGCCAACAACTAACCTTTTACCTCTTGTAAGCGTCTGACAATCATCCGAAAGTATAACTGTCATGAAAAGCTTGTTTGCACTTGGAACACTGCATTAAACAGTAGGCTCAGCACTAATGGTTGTGAGAAGTTAGGTCCTGGGTTCCATGCGCATGCAGCACCATTTATTTAAGTCGTATAGCTCATGGACACTGAAGACACGATTCGCTAGATGCTAGAGATTGCTGTGTTAGCTGCTTTTTATAGATTACTACTTACTTAGTTAACGGGCTCCCCATCCGTGAAGAGTCCCTGCCTGAGACACGGTAGCCTTCCATTCCCTTCGATCCCGGGCACGCTGCTTCCAGTTGTCCAGACCAAGCGCTCTGGCATCCGCGATAGCTTGGTCTTTAAAACGGAGGTTCGGTCTCGAACATGGGGACTGGGAGTCGAAGATCCTCTTTGCTGGAGCATTACTGTCCATTCGCTCGATGTGGCCGAGCCAGTCGACGTATTTTGGCTTTTTGGACTACATCCACATCTTGGTACAGCTCATAGAGTTCGCGGTTATATCTTCTCCTCCATTCGCCCTTCTCGCATACGGGACGAGAATTTTTATTTCGAAAGTGCCCAAAATGTGCTCTGCTTTCCTGGTTCTCCATATAGCAGAACTGGCAGGATCAATGTTTTGTAGAGCACACAGACCTGACCAGATTATTCACAAAATTTTAAAATAGCGTTGGTTTATGTATGTATCGTCCGCAGAAGTTTAACTAACTACAACCTTTAGATCTCATCACTTGTAGCTAGAAAATACAACAAATAGAGAAATCCCTAGCAAAAGCAGGTCAAAGACCCGTCAAATATACTTTGACTAGCTCAGGTATTGTCTACAATTAACCTATAAATCAGATTTGATGGCACTTAGCTTTTACCACCTCACGATAAGTATATTTTGTGACTAGTTAAGCCCATATGTATAATTGAATAGTATGTACATATTTGCGAAGCAATTGGATGTGTGGATGTACTTGTTTTGTTTGGCAACGCAATAAGGTGTTCCGAAACGATCGAACCCAAGGTCTAGTCTACGACTGGAACATAAAAAGATAACAAACCACTTAACTGATTGTCTACGGAGCTGCTGTTCAGTGAAAGCTTTAAAAGTGAGTATACTAAACGATTTTATCTACGGCTTCTATCTTATTGTATCTTATTCTTTGAACAACTATTCAAACACAATGTTCCTGTAATAGATACTAGTACGTGAGTATGCAGGTATTGAATGATTGTAATCACGTTTATATGTACATACCTTCAGTAGATGTTTAGGAAGTATGAGATTATGCGAGAAGGCGTTCTAAAAAATCGGCCATGGGTGCGATTGGTAGTGAAAAGAGTGATCCCACAGTGGTTCAAGTGGTTATAATTTGTTGGACTATAGAGCAAGGGGTTTTAGGCTCAATCCCTAGACAACACCACAAATTTCTTTCACGAGTGTCTGAAAAAATAAGCGAGCATCTGACAAACATCGGAGAGTACAACTGTTGTGAGAAAACTCTTCAAAATAACAAATTGACCTTCGCATACAACAGAGGGCCCCTTCCTTTCGTAAAAACGGACAACTCGAATGTACCGTCACTGTCGGTCGGAATATGGAAGAACAATATGGATGACGATAGAGAATATTCACTCTCCTCTATTAAAGTCAGCCACTATCTCATCAAGACCTTAGATGTCAACGTGTATGATGATCTATACAGAACCTCATCAAGTTAAGGCATTCCTGAGGAACTCATCCAGTTGTAGAGGAAAACGATTCACTCTATTCCATTAAAGTCAGTCACGACCTTATCGAGAACTCTGATGTCAACGTGTGTGATAAGCTACACAGAACCTCGTCAAGGTATTCCTGACAAACTCATCCAGTTGTGAAAGATGACGATGGAATATTCACTCTACTCCATTGTAGTCAAGCATCACCTCATCAAGATCTTTGATATCAAAGTATTTGACTATTTTTCGAAGGCTTGTGAAACTTATCACTGCCGGTATCGAGAAAGCAAAACCAGGTATATGCTGTCAATAAGAAAGAATACACAACATCGATCGTCGAATTGGTATTGCAATTATGCAAGGACGTAGATCTAAAATTAAACCTCAGTTTAGAAATTAGTCAAAAATGGCTCTGTGCAGTCGATGTTTCTTTGAGGCGGAAGGGCAATTATTTTCGCAAGAGATTTTCCTGAATCACTTCAAAGACTTTAATCACGTCAGCTACATCTTATAATCTTTAAGAACTCATTGTTAGTTTAAGATCATAAAAGCATGAGTTTCTTTTTCAGATGACTGGTACATGTAGGCTTCATAGTCTAACGTGAAAGGTGTAGGTCTCAGGTCTTCAGACTCAGCAGTTGAATGAATTTACTTAACAATTAGACGAGGTTTGTTCCAAAAAAAATACATTTCCTCTGAGAAAATATAAATAAAACAATTGTGTATGTATCATGGATTACTTTAGTTGCAGATATTTATTAGTTATGTATATTATATATATAATTTATCATATGTATATTATCTAAATGTAAAAGTATGTATATAATTTATGTATATGTTATTAAGAGAAAAAGTACATTTGAAGTTTATGATTCTTTCATTAATAAATAATACATATTATATGTTTCATTTTACATAATTACTTCTTGTAGCTAATTATCTGTTATAGTATGTAGCTTATATATGTAAATAAAAAGAGAAAAACAAAGAAAATAAATTAAGAAAAGGAATAGAAAAATTTAACTTAATTTATGACATAATTTGTATAAGAGTTCCGTTCTCTTTTGTAGCTTAAATGGAATTTATTTAACTTTAGAGATCAAAAGTTAAGGAATTTTATAAATTTCTTTGTAAAAGTTTTTGAAAAGTCCTTCGGGGAAATGTTATTTATTGGAACTGTGACGTTGATCAATTTAGAAACAAAATATTGAAATACGAATTGATACTCCTGATGGTCCTGTGGTTAATGGAAAGGTGTTGCTTTTGGGAATAAATGGTTGTATTTTTCTTTATCTATTTATAAAACACCTCAGCAATAACCGCGAAAGACTCATCAAATTGATCTGATGCGTGGACGTACTTTGGTCAAACAGTCTATAGGTCGATTCAGTTTACTCTGCGTCATAACCTTTCGCACATAATTTCTGTCTCTTACTCCTACACAGAAGTCCTATGGTATTCGAAATAGGATACAAAATAAACAACAACCTCTGACGGCATTAGATGCTTATACTCCGCTCTTGGGCAAAGAGGACACTCTATCGGATCACAAGGATCCAGACATAATGAGACATCAGGGGAAAAGAAGTGCCTAGCCTAGAAATAATGGAATGCGAATAACCACAAAGAACAATGAATGCCTGAGGGCACCTTTTAGCACGAAAAGACTAAAGAACACCTGCCTTTATTATAAACGCCAAGCGATTATCGTTCACCTTATTCACTATTTTGGTACACAGATGCATAGTCTATGAATTAAACCTTAGAATCAAAAACGTGTAGCTTGAATAGCATAGGCGTTAGCGCGTCGGACTACTGCGCTGGAGGTAAATTTTTCACGACTCTATCTCCCGCGAACGTTTCTGACAAACATTAGGGAGTAAAACTGTCATAATAATGCCTCCCTTCAGATATGGCATTAAACAGTAGACCCTTCCCATTCGTGTGAAGAATATAACATGCAAAAACGCTTTTCATTGTGAGAAACTAGGATCTCATGAACCTGAATGTGACTCAAAGATATCTGACAAGTTGAAGAAGAAAGTCTGGAGGACGTGTGTGAGAACAGTCATGCAAGCGAACACTGGGAACACGAGCCTAACATAAACAAATGGCGGGTGTGGGAGAAATATACACTACACTACAGCAGTTATAGGTTGAAACAAAAGTTGTGCCAAGAGAAGAAAAAATACGACATGGTGCGATCATGTGAAGCGAAGAGAGAAGTGCTTTCAAGAATAGTCAGACGACCGCAAGAGATCTGAAATAACACCTAGAAAATGGGACAATACAGAACAGAAGAAGATGCTGACACCATGCGATCCAACCCAAAGTGGGGAATAGATTTGTTGGTCAATGTTTATCTACTTATTCCACAAGAATTTGATGAATCTATTTATACATACTAGGCAAGTGGATGATGAATAATGAATGATGTGACGATTTGATTGGCTGAATAAGTCCATAACTAGTTCTAATAATAACGCTTTGCAGTCGATGTGGCATTCGAGAATCAATTTAAAATAAGGAAACCCTATCAGCATGGTTTTTGGTCGAACTACTCTGAGCAGACCAGTACATACAATGATCTTCGTCAATCTTCCGGAACAAAGAACACCAGAAACACCATTATCAAGTCATAAGCCTTATGTAGTGTAGCAATAAGTATGTATAAGCACATTTCAATATTTGTATGCATTGTATGCACCCGAAAGAGTGCAGGGTGACGTACCCATTCAATATTTATGGCTGTTACAGTTATGCAAAGATAGGAACAAACTAAAACCAACAAGAAACGAAAAAGGAAAACCTAACATAATCGGAACACAAGAAGTACTGTCTCTGGTTGAATAAATGCATCCGTTGGATACGTATTTGCATAAATATAAAAAATAAATGAAAATAATCTACAAAAAGCTGTTGTTTGCTGCACATTGTATCTTACACTCGCTGTATTTCAAATAACTTAACTTCCGTATCATACCATATCGCCGGTTCGACATTCCTCAAGTAAATCACTCCCCAGATGTACGTCCTAAACCATGCTGTGGTTCCACTATTCGCCTGATATTTCCTGATCAATATCGGATGCGGCACTGGCAGCAGTCCGACTAGAGTGCCGTGTTGAAGAAACTTCAAGATCTCTGATTCATCGGTGAGTCCTTTGTCGATGCAGATTTTCTCCACTTGTGGCACAAGAACCTGCAACAGACGCATGATCGTCTGGAGGGGTAACTTCGAACGCCAGGAGACAATCCATTCGGGTGTTGGGGACCAACGATCTTGATTAGTTGGTAGCATGCGGATGCTACCGCGTGTTGCTATCGATAGCCTGGGTTGGGGTTCCTTGGGAACTGGTGGGGTTCCGGAACGTGACTCCGAAGGGGATTTCTGTACTGCTACTACTGCTGGTTCTTCAATGGGGGTTGTACCTTCGGGGGGACTGCTTGGATGGGCGGTTTCACGTTCAGTCATTTGATTGATGCCAGGTGTGTCGAGTAAGGAGGTTTTAAGGGTACCAGGTTCGGCCGGCAATGCTGGCCGTGATCCTTCCATGGTGGACTCATCCTTGTTATCGATGGATTCTACTTCGGAGTCCTCGTTGTCCTCGGTGAGAGGGTCCTCAGTTACTGTAACAGTTGCCGCGATTTGTTTGACCACCGCCTCGGGGACAGGTGGAAGATTGAATTTTCCGAACTTCCTTGTGCTTAGGCACTTAGCAATGCCAGCCATGTCCGAAGGGAGGTTGGCCATTGCATGGAACACATGGCGCTTCCGGATGATCGTGTACACGAGGTTGGAATTGCCATCGAACTGGTACTGAATGATGTTGTTGAAAATTTCCAGGAGGAAAAACACCAGGTGGTGATTAGACGGAGCAGAGAGCAGGAACCATGGTGTACTGAAGGCTTCGAGGAGATGCAGCAGCTTCACACTGGCGACCATTGAAAGGGTTTTCAAATAGGGCGACACATTCACGAGGATGGTCAGCAGGCAATCGAACAAAGGCTGCAGTCGCTGATGGCCAGTGGCAATAATCTTGTGAAACACTGTGATGAGCAGGTCTGCATGTGTTCCGGTGAACACTGGAATGTCCATTGGTACAGTGGCGGTATACGGCTTATTCAGCCGAACCCCGAAATTTCTCTCACCGGAGAGCAAAAGCAGTATAAACACTCCGATGTGCATAAGACCCACACGCGATTGGTCCGCTCTGGAATAGTTGAGGTGATAGAGAATCGGGATAAGGATATCCAAGACATCGCTGCTTTTCAAAACAAAGTACAAGAACTTCTTGTTGTAGTCGCAGATCTTCCAGAAGAGAATAAGCAGCTCCTGGTGGCAATGCAAGCGCTTCGTTGAATTCGGCAGATAATTCTGGACCAGAGGGTTGTTCAGCAATCTCGTTATGCCCTTCAAAATGAAATGGAAATCCTCATCTCGATGCACTCGCGACAGGTAGTTTATGAACAGATTATCGCCGAATCCCTCGTCGAAGTTTCCTCCCGAGTGCATAATCATGTCATGGTCCAGTGTCACTATAAGAATCTGCAGGCACGCCTCCACCAATGGCTCTGTTGTATCGGAGAAGAGCAAGTGGTTATAGGGAACGCCAAAACCCACAGGATCGTAGGCACAAACTGTGTTCAAAAATGAGGTAAACAGCGGCAAAGCATGGCGATTGTCGGCGCTCGTGAAGTAGGCAATCCACTTGTTTGGTTCTTCCGTTTGATTTGGCATTCTATACATTGGTTCACTGAAACAAGTCAGCAGCAGCTTCAACAATTCCGTCCGCCTCTTCTCCATATGCGCATTCTTCGGGGGCGAGTAAGCGAACCCCACACCCGCTTCCCAGATATACTCACACGAATCAATGTTGGCCAACTCTTCCGCCTTCTCGGGTCCGGATTTCCTCGCAACCAGCACAGTGAAATCGGGACAAAACAGCAAGTCACAGATGGCATTCAGCAAACTCTGTGCAAGCGGAGTCTCTCCCGTGTCCCTCTGCTCATTAGACCCAGGCAGCGATGACCAAAAGAAATGTTTCCATTCGCTGTCTTCGAATATGTACGGCAGAATTCTAATCAGCAGCCTGATACAGTTTAGTACGCACTGTTGCTCCGCTTGAGTACGACAGCTGCTATCGACTGCAGCGGCTAGCTTCTCCACGGCTTTGTAGCAGAGGGTGGCGAGATTGGCCGGATTTTCTGTACGCAAATTTCGTATCTCCGCGGCGGTTACCAACGCAAACACATCCTCCAAACTGGTGTTGTGCCCATTCCAAAACTGGTCCCAGAAGGTTTCATCGTTCGAATCGATTGTTTGATTTTTCGTCGTAAGTTGAACGATTGCCTTGCGGAAGTTTAACTTGGAATCCGTATTGCCCATGGCCGATAGTTGTGGGGATGGAAAATATGTTGGTCAGCTTTGTTCTTGGAGCAACCTCGATTGAATTTACAATTTTTTCCTATCTCGTTCGACACGACTGAAAAGTGGTGAAAAATTTAGTGACTGACGGTGTGAAATATTTTTTTTTTACTTTGACGTTTTGATGACACAACGGCAATAATCTGTGTGCGGGTGGAAAGCAGTACTGCCAGGTAGGAATTGATAAAATGGTTACCCTTGGCTATAAAGAGTTAAATTTTCTTGGCAATTTTAAAATTCTAATAATTTGAACATAATATAATATAATATAATTCAGGGGTCAGAACACAGACCATCTCAGATATCCTGCGTAATATGATCATGAGCTATAAATTCGCAATAACAAAAACTGATGCTGAAATAATTACTAAGCGAAAATTAGATCTCCATCAGGCGAACTTTCATGGCTAAAATTGAAGAAAGATCACTTTAACAAGAAGGTCGTCAAAAATGTCAATAAGCGAGTTCTTTGTTTACTTACTGTCAACACGTTGTTGCGTTTTACTTAGAAATAACTATCTATATATCCGTCGGTGCGATATCTCGAAACCAGATTCCGTATAAAAAATAAAATTCCTCTACTGCACACTTTTAACCCAATGAACACCGCCCAGCTGTCACTTCCTCTCGTATGACATCGAAACGTCATCACTTACCAACACAAACGAAAAAACTGTAGTCGTCTTCATTTGTCAAAAGAGAAAAAGAGGAAGTTCCCAGAAAAATCATGGGGAATGTAAATTTCTAAATAAATATTCAAAAAAGTCGAACTTATAAGCAAAATTGATACCAAACTATCGTGAAAATAAGTGCTACGCAAAAATGTCTCTCCCCGGCAATGGAATCTTCGTTGTTCGTGGCGAAATGTCCACTCTAATGACAGCAATGCGAAGGGGCACTCGCTGGAGTTCCACATCATACGTGGTGATCTTGAAAATTTTTCCATCAAACAAAATATGTTACTAATTAGATTTGGTACAATTGCAGGACGAAGAGAAAGATGGTCTTATGAAACTATTTGTTGATCTGAAACAAGTACTGAATCAAGTTGAAGACTTACGACTTATCGATCCGAATGTGTTTCTGGCCCCATTCTTGGAAGTAATCCGATCCGAGGAGACGACAGGAGCGGTGACTAGTCTGGCCCTGGTAGCTGTGAATAAGTTCTTGTCCTATGGACTGATTGGTGAGTTCCATTGAATTTGTTGTGAGCAACTGATTGAGATGTTAATACACAGATCCAACACATCCGACCCTAGCGGTCACTGTGGAGAGCATAGCAGATGCTGTAACGCATGCAAGATTTCTGGGGACAGATCAATCTTCGGATGGAGTGGCTTTGTTTCGGGTGATAGAAGTGCTGCACACATTGATGCGGAGTCCTGAGGGCAGTGCGTTGACCAACGAAAGCGTTTGTGAGATGATGTTGAGCTGCTTTAAGATATGTTTCGAGCCGCGTTTGAATGAATTACTACGACGTTCCGCCGAGCAGGCACTGAAAGACATGGTGTTGCTGTTATTTATGCGATTGCCACAGTTCTCCGAGGATCGTAGCGATGCCGGCCTCTTGAAAAAGTTCAAAATGATGGCAGCCTCTATAGAAGAGAGTAATAAGAAAACCAAAGGCAAGCCAACCACCAAATCTACTCAAATCCCTCGCATAAATGCCATCAAAAGCGAAGAGAAGTCACCAGCAGCCGTCACAACAGAAGATCCACATAGTCCGGGAAATCTATGTGCGGCGCTTAAAGTCCCTCCACTGGCAACAACACCAGCCTCACCGGCTGGAAATATTCTCGATATGCAGGGTAAGCTTACGCAAACTCCCACAACTGCTTTAGGAGCAACTGTTGCGGATGAAGAAATCATAATTTCGAGTGAAACCCTTACGGATTCGGATCAGAAGTCCACAGAACAAGTAGATGGAGAATACAATGAGACAGTTGGAGATACTGACGAGAAGCAGCCGGACAGTGAATATGTAAACTCGGTTGGAGTGAGATTCACTCAGCAGAATTCAGTTGATAATGATGGCGTTAATCCCCTGCTGCCATATGGACTGCCTTGCATCCAGGAGTTGTTCAGATTTTTGATACTGCTCTGCAATCCGCTAGACAAGCAAAACACTGACATCATGGTGCACATGGGCTTGAGCTTGTTGACTGTTGCATTCGAAGTTGGGGCGGACAACATCGGCAAATATGATACTTTACTGGAGCTGGTCAAGGATGAGTTGTGCAGGAATTTGTTTGCTGTAAGTATTTTCGTTGTTTACGATAGTAAAGTCCACTTTAATAAAATTGTATCCCTCAATCCCATAAAAACACCTGAGAGTCGTTAAACAAAAATATTCGCAGAAACGATGACGAGTTGAACACGAAACTGTCTTCGTTTCGGATTTGTATTTACTCTACTTCTAGGAAAGCTTATGTTATGTGCCATCTACTACTTCCATTTTCCTGGAATGACAAAATTTGGCTAAAAATGGGTGCCCGCCACGCTTATGCTTCTGAACAAGTAGCCATCTGTTCAATATTACTTTTTTTCGAATGTAATCGGGTCACCGGCAAACACTATTCACCGCACCCATTCGTTATTCTGAGAAAACCAGGCCATAAATTGTTTCTGCTCAGTCGGTATCTTTATCAGAAGATCTGAAGTTGTGTTCTTCTAGGCGAAGTGGGATCAACACTTGGCGTTTTAGTTCAACAATTGTTTCATTTAGAGCCTCCCGTACTCGTTTCATTTGTTAAGTCGTTCTGCTTTCAAGTTGTTAAGTGTTTTAAACACATGGGCAGCGGATACTGGCATGTGTTGATTATTTGAGGAACAATGGAATCGCAAATTTCATTATCCAGCTATTTCAGTCAAAACTCGACTGAAATGCATTGTTAAGTTGCACCTTTCCAGAATTTTTTGAACGCTACTCCTTATGCGATGTTTAACTCACTGTTTTTCCTCCTTTCAGCTAATGAACTCCGAGCGTCTGTCGATCTTCGCATCTGACTTACAAGTGTGCTTCTTGTTGTTTGAGTCGCTTCGTGATCACTTGAAATTTCAACTAGAAGCTTACTTAAAGAAACTCTCCGAAATAATTGCCAGTGACAATCCGAAAACACCCTACGAGATGCGTGAGCTCGCTCTAGACAATCTTCTGCAACTTTGGCGTATTCCAGGATTTGTTGCAGAGCTCTACATCAACTATGATTGTGATCTGTACTGCAGTGATGTATTTGAGAATATTACCAAGTTGCTCTCTAAATATACGCTGTCTGCAACGAATGCCGTGTACAGTACTCACTTGCTTTCCATGGACACACTTATCTCTGTAATCGAGATAATCGAAAGAAACTGTGTTGCTGCAAAGAGTGGAGGGGGTATCAATGCACCGCAACCACCTTCAAATCGTCATTCTCGCCAGAATTCTGGATTAGAAGGCATCGTAATCGAACCTGAATTAAACGAATCGAATGCAGCAGATTCCTCGATAGTTGTGGAGAATATATCGAAATTCATTAATAATTCAACTCGCATTAGGACACACTCGCGGTCACAGCAAATATCTAAGGAACAACTTATCGATGTGAAGAATAAGAAGAGAGTACTAACACAAGGCACAGAGCTGTTCAATCAGCGACCAGAAAAGGGTATTCAATATCTGCAAGAGAATGGAATCTTGAATACCATTCTTGATCCAATGGAGGTGGTACTCTTCTTGCGGGAGAATCCTGGATTGGATAAGAAAATGATTGGCGAATATATTAGTAAGAAGAAGAACGTGGAGAGCAAAATTCTGGAGAATTTCGTAGAAAGCTTCGATTTTGCTGGATTGAGAGTTGATCAAGCGCTGCGCTTGTATTTGGAAACGTTTCGGTTGCCCGGTGAGGCTCCATTGATATTTTTAGTTCTTGAGCACTTTGCTGATCATTGGCATGTAAGTTTTTGTTTTTTCTTTTCTGAAATTTTTATTGAAACCAATGTTTGATGGTTGTCTCCTCTTTAGAAACAAAATAACGAGCCGTTTGCCAATACAGATGCCGCCTTTAGTTTGGCCTATGCTATTATTATGCTGAATATGGATCAGCACAATTCGAATGCAAAGCGTTTGAATGTACCAATGACTCCGGAGGACTTCTTTAAGAATTTACGTGGACTCAATGGTGGAGCTGATTTTGATCAGGAGATGTTGGCTAATGTTTTTGGTTCTATTAAGTATGTTTCCGAGGAAGTCGAGTGTAGCTGTATGTAAGTCTGGTTCTTTTTTTGCTTTCAGAAATGAAGAGATTGTAATGCCTGCGGAACAAACAGGAACTGTTAAAGAAAATTATCTGTGGAAGGTACTCTTGCGACGTGGAGTCGGGTCGGATGGTGTGTTCAATCATGTGCAAGATTCTGCCTATGATAAAGAGCTCTTCCATATCATTTGGGGTGCCTCGCTGAGTGCACTCAGTTTTATGTTCGATAAAAGTAGTGAGAATGGATATCAACGTACTTTGTCAGGTAGGTTCGGATTTTTGTTAACAAAACTATTTTGTATTTCTATTTCACTTGAACTGTGTTCGGTGTAAGTTAAAGTAATGGACACTTTCACGCATTATCCTGGCGATACGTACAAGCAGTGTGTTTAAGCTCTCTCTGTTGCTTGATGAGTTGAGTATAGTTTTCGACAATACCGAGCAATAGTCCTAAAGTGGTGTGTTGCGAAGGATCGTTTTTTTTTCATTTATGGTTGCTTCATAAATTCATGATTTCCATGTCGGTTTTCTTCCAAATGGTCTGTGTGCAAACCGTCTCAGTTTCTTTTCTTCGAGAGTTACCCGCATCGTAGCCGATTCGACAAGCAGTTCCTTTCTGATATATTCGTTTCTTTTGGTTTTAGACTCTCCTGCGGTATTTCATTTCCATATGAATCTCTAATACCTTTTTATTTTTCTTTGCAGGTTTCAAAAAATGCGCTGGCATTGCAGCCTTCTACAATCTTCATGAAGATTTTGACGCTTTAATCCTTACTCTGTGTAAATTTACCACTTTGCTCAACATCCAACCGGATGCATCAAATGATATAGCTCTGGCTGTGAACTTTGGCTTGAATCCCAAAGCACAGGCGTCTATAAAAACAGTGTTCAATTTATTGCACGAATATGGTGACTGCCTGCGTGAGAGTTGGAAAAACATCCTCGAGGTTGTTGTACAACTGTTTCGCTTAAAATTACTTCCCAAGTCACTTGTGGAAGTCGAGGATTTCTGTGAAGCCAACGGAAAGGCTACACTTATTCTAGAGAAACCAAGTCAGAAACCCGAAGCGGGACTTTTCAGCAGTCTCTATTCGTACCTCAGCTCAGAAGGTCAGCGTGAGCCAACATACGAGGAACAAGAGTTCATAAAATTGGGTAAAAAATGCATAAAAGAATGTCAGTTGGATCAAATGATACAAGAATCAAAGTTTGTGCAGTTTGAATCATTGCAAGAGTTGCTTAAGAGTGTGCTGACGCTTATCAAACCACCAAATGCCCACAAGTCTGTTGGACTGCCGTATTCAGAGGACATCGTAGTATTTTGGATGGAATTTCTGGTAAAAATTGTAATCCACAATAGAGACCGAATGATTCCCTTATGGGGCTCGGTGCGGGATCAAATGTATTTGCTTCTGATGGGTGGATCATCATGTGGATATGATTATCTATTGAACCGGAGCATCGTAGCCATTTTGAAGTTGGCTATCTACTTGATGCGAAATGAAGAACTTTGTCCGATTGTGCTGCAGAGCTTAAAAATGCTCCTCATGCTCAAGCCGAGTGTGATTTTTAGAATTTCCAAGCAGATCTCCATTGGAATCTACGAGTTGTTGAAGACCAGCGCGCAGAATATTCATTCAGAGCTTGATTGGCAGATTATTTTTACAATTCTCGAGTGTGTTGGCGCTGGAGCGGTACCGCCAGAGTTTGAGGATGCGTTGCCACCGCCTGGCACTAAATCTGATGGAGCACTGAGTAGTGAGGAAGATTCAGGGTTACCTGATCGTGGTTACATATCAGATTCAGAGGTGACTTTGAAGCAACAACAACAACAGCAACAGGTTGTGGTTGCAAATTCAACTACTAGTACACCGTTTCCAAGTCCATCGGCTGAGAATTGGATACTCGTGAATAAAGACAGTGAGCTGTCAATAAGTTCGAGACCGCAGTCACCCCCAGCGGTGAGCACTTTGGTGTACCCATGCAAATTGCAGGAACATTCATCATTTGCACTGTTCAAATGTTGGGATAGCTTGGCATTTATTGTACGCAATGTGGCTCACATTACGCCGTACAACTTTGAGTCATGCGTCAGATGTATTCGCACGTTTGTGGAGGCATGCCGGGATGGTGGTATTAAAATACGTAAAAAACTGAATAGTAGGCCACCGCACCATAAGAAGAAATCAACGAAGAAGGATAAGAAATCAGCAGACCACAGCAGCGATAGCGAAGATGACGAACTTAGCCAGCGTTATGAAACGCTGTCCATTCAATTGCTTGATTTGATGTACACACTGTACACACGAACAGCGCAGATCTTCCGCTGGTGGGCCGAAGAGGGGTGCGCTGTACCCCAGTGCTCGGCACTTTGGGCACAAGGCTGGTGCCCGCTCTTACAGGGTATTGCTCGTCTGGCAATGGATCGTCGGAGGGAGGTGAGAACTTATGCAATTTCGTGCTTACAACAAAGAGCACTACTTGTGCATGATTTGCAAACTCTAAGTGGATCAGAGTGGGCCAATTGTTTCAAACAGGTCCTCTTTCCCCTGCTCAATGAGCTCCTGCCAGAGAGTACATCGATTAATGGTATCGACGGCGTTCTATTGGAGGAATCACGCATTCGTACGGCCACCATCATGTCAAAGGTGTTCCTTCACCACTTGACACCGCTGATTGAACTTGATACCTTCAACGATCTTTGGCTGGAGATACTGGATTATATTGAGAAATTCATGAAAGTCGGTTCGGATATGCTTTACGAACAGATGCTAGAGATTCTAAAGAACATGCTCTTGGTGATGCATTCTGTAAGGGTGTTTCATTGCAACGATGGTACATTGCATGTTCCCCTGTGGGAGTTGACCTGGAAGAGGATCGGGGAGTTTTTGCCAAACCTTTTGGAGGAACTTTTCAGTGACGAAGGTGAGTTACAAATGTCTGTCCCATGAAGGGTCTGTTTAAGGTTATTCTATTTTTTTTAATAGGAAAACGTCCCCAAATGATGTCACAAATTAATGAACAAAACATCGCAAGTGTACCACAAGTAACCATATTGCCGCAAACAAGCGCGGGAAGATCGTTGAGCAACGGAGAAGTGATAGTACCCCGAGGAGTACCAGCCGAGTCATTGGGTTCACCAAAGTCGAGCATAATCTTACAACCACCAACGGATGTTTCACAGGGACAATCATTTATTTTAGGGCAGGTAAGTCACTCCTTTATGATCTTTTTCTGAATGCTTCGTTGAGTCCGAATTGTGCTAACAAGTTGGACTTAATGCTCAAGTCTGAATAAAAAGGAAGTCACTTGAGGCTGTCCCCTGGTAATCGGTTCGGTGGCCATTGAATTGCGTTAAAAGACCTAGTACCTTGTTCCATTTAAGGTCAGCGGTCAGTTCTATCCTAGATTTCCTACCGGCCATGACTCCTAGCGTACAGATAGTCAAAATAACCTCTTAGCTTACCTACCGCAAAGATATCTGTACACTTTTAGAATGACTATGGTTTTTTTCCTCTTATTTCAGGCAAACATCCCTATACTTATACCACAACAACCGTCAATCATGTACACTGGCAGCCCACTGCTGCAGCAACCAACACCACCTATCGTTCAACCCATTCCAATTGTTGCATCAGCAGCTCTAACAACACCAACAAATACCGTTAGCTCTGTAACGCCAATAGTTGTTTCCCCTGTGGAGAACAAAACGGAAGCATCCCAATTCCAGGAAGGGCAAATAATCTCACCCGAATCAAGTCCGAAAAAGATAGCCGATGCAAACGCAACCCCAGTAGCTGCTCCAGCACCTGTGGCTTACCAAGTGCAAAGTAGCGGTTATGAATTTTCCATAGAATTACCTGAAACGCCACCACCAACGTCTGTTGCCAATGCTCAGGCTTATTCCGCTCAAATGATTATGCAGGAACAATATGCCGAATACTATCAGCACTTCCAACGGCAACAGGAACAACAGCAACAACAACAAGACTTAACACCAGCAAACGCTTGTTCACCAACGGACTCAGTACCAAATGTGCCAATCAGTCATTCACTTGCAGGGAGTCAATATCCCAGCCTCAACAAGCTGCCCACATCATCGATTGTGCATAGTTTCTCACCGGTATTCGTTCAATCGCAGCCACCGCAATCGGGATCCGATATCTACACCGAATACGTGCAGAATCCCTACAATTTAACTCTACAACAGCAGCCAAGCAGCAGCAGCACCGAACAAACCTCGTCTGAACCACCAATAACAAATGTTTTCCAATCGGCGAACTACTTCGGAGCGAATGTAGATCCCAGTTCTATCCCGCCTGGATCTGAGATGCTCTTTGGCCAACCCTAGGCTTGGAACGATCACTCGTTGCCCGTTGTTGACCTTTATTTTTAATTTAAAACCCCACTTCTTCTATCTTCGCTTTGGTGGTGCTTTTTCCTGCCGCGAGACATTCCACTAGCACGAGGGAGCTCCACACAGACGCAAGAATCTGTAATTGTTTCAATTATTATTTTTCTTTCTTTTTAGCTATAAATTAGTTTTATATGTTTTATCACGCGTCAATGGTTTTGTTAATTTTTTTTTCTTATTGATTAAATCCTCTTCCCCAAAACTCCCAAACCTATTTAAGCGGCGTTTATTTGTGTATATAGGTAGTATTCAAATGGAATCTAAGTAGAAACAAGAAGAAAATCACAACAAATCGAAAAGATAAAGGAAAACAAATGATTGCAAGAAAAAGAAAAACAATGTTTAGTCAATTTTATTTAATGTAATGATTATACAGTATGATAATTGCAAACAGGAAGTTATATATACATATGCTAAATGATATACATAAGAAAAATTAAACAAAGAGTAAATAAAATTTAAACTGTGTAAATTGGTTATTTTTATGTTTTAATCAGGAAAAGGACTTCCTTTGTACTATGTATGTATTCTAGCCTCAGAGTTATTTAATAGTCTATGCCAGGTGCCAGGCATTCTGGTGGGTTGTGGCCTTTTTAAATGTATATCTTGTAAATTATTCGTTTGTGATCCTTATAATGTCCTCCTCATCATACTTACATTTAATCAAAATCGTGAGGAGTCTTTCCCCTATTTGTTTAAACTCTAATCGTGAGTACTTCATTACCGCAGTAATTATGGCTACAACAAAACCATTGCAAATTAAATACATGGTAAACCACTTAATCATACACCTTATTGCTCTGACACCGCCTAGACTTGTTTCACAACTTTCCTCTCCCATCCCAACCTTGCTTACCTTCTTATTCTTCTTACTCGTAGATAAGTTGCTTGTCTTTAGTTTTATGTTCCTTCTACTAAGCCGAATAAACCGCCTGCGTCGATGTAGGTTTATAAACAGAGCATTGTGGAGTAGCACGATGGAAGTGATACTACAAATTGCATGAATGCTTGGTTGTCAAAAGCACAAGAATATGAGCTGCAGTTTGTACAAAATGTTATTATTCATAACGCAACAGACATCGGATCACTGATGCAGGATTCAGGTATGATGCTGATTTTGTTTGAATCTTGACAAGCAGCCAATATATGCAAAGACTCTAGCTGGCTATAAACTTATAAGGCCGCAGATTGTTCGATCTCAACAGCCACCTTTAGAACATATGACGTGCATCAGAGTTTGTATTTCAGTTATAACGTGGATGTGTGTACTATGGGGAATGCCTTATTTGGTTTCATTTAACCTTTTACCAGTCAGTGTTATCAAAGCATGTTTTGTCTTGTTCTATTCGAGTGTAGTTTGATCTGAGGACAAGTTTGTCAGATTGCCGATTGCCAATAGCTCTGCCAGTTTAAGAAAGAATAGCCACAACTACTCCACAGTTCATATTCCCGTACTAAGTTTTTCCTTACATGCATCTCCGTAAGCGGGGTACGTGGTTACTTTACATGCAGTTTCCGAAGGTACATATTTGAGCATACACCATTGACTTCAATAATTCCGGCGCTCAGACATCGTACTCATAGCGTTCTTCCCAAGAATACAGACAGTTGCAGTTCTGGTAACTATACTTCTTGTGTCTTTAATGGGTTGATACCACCACTATACACCGACTATTGTAAGCTATGACTTCATAATTAAATAAACTCTATCCGCAATAGTAAGATAAGATCCATTGCATTAGTACTTTTCCAAGTCTTTCAGTTTTGGCTTCAAGTCGAGTTGGTTGCATATAAACTCAGTCCGAATCGAGATTATTTCTTTAGGAAGACGGAATCAGCCTTACGAACCTAAGATTGGGTCTATGTGAGTTCTAAGTGACTGTTGGAATAGCCACTCTATTTAAAGTAGAAAAAATTCAATTTTCATCTTCCTGGGAAATGCGAAAGCCATTGTTGATTCCATTTAAATAATTATTTCGCTGCCGGTTTGATCAGATGAAGAATGCCTTCGTAAGAACAGCCCCAGTACAATAGAGGAGTTGCGTTTAAATGATTCAAATTGAACTGCACACCTTCTGAAGGCGTTGTAGTGCGATTCCAAGGGTTGGGTAGAAGCTATTGTTAGGGATAAGATTACTCATATAAAGCTGTGCCTTCTTAAGTATAAATATCTACCACTCAACTCCTCACATTGAAGTAAATTGCATTTGCGAAGTTAGTAACAGGAAGTAAGTGGTAGGTCATACAGGACACTTAGTCGTCAGCTTTTGGTTTTAGGAGAAATAAAAAGCGAAAAACCTTATAAGACTTGCAGTATTGTCTCTAAATGGTGCCTTAATTTTAGCCATAACTGTGCCTCGTCGCCTGAAGAAAGTCCAGCTCAAACAAAGAACTGCCAGATAAAAATTTCTAGTTTCCCAGAAAAACGGAACACAAAGGAATGTCCCAATCTGAATCTAATTTGAAATCATTGGAACGATGTGAGCTCCAAAGTTAAAGACTCAAATCCATTAAATTTGGACGACCGTGGGGGCACCATGAAATCAGCGTGGGATAGATGTTGTAAGTGCTTAGTTGAGTGCTTAGTGAGATATGTATACTACATAAAATGTGTAAGTATTTCGAGAGAAGGCGATGTCGGGATACTAAGGATGACGCAGTGGGTCTGCTATACTCGCGATTGTTCACTTTGTTTCAGTAAAACAAAGTACTTTTCATGGTTCAAATACGCAGTTTGTTCTCAGTAGGTACCATGTCCTTGTAAATAGTACTAAAAGGATATTTGATACTGTCCTTATATTTTCATTCAAATAAATGCAATGTTATGTATGTGTTAGTAGTACTCCGGAAAGAGTAAACAAATTACTAAATTACTCAAACAATTATTTTTACAAAAGATGATGATTTGCCATCGTTTCTTACAGATAAACAAGCTGCTATCGAGTTAATTATTATATTAATATTTTATTTCTTTAATTAGTATACAAAGGTAAACTGTCATCTGAACCGTTTGACAGCAAGTTAAACATATCCCCGGCAGCCGTGATCGTCTAGTGGTTAGGACCCCACGTTGTGGCCGTGGTAACCCAGGTTCGAATCCTGGTCACGGCAATGTTGCGAAACATTGTCACGGACGGGGGTTTCTTTTTTACTTTTTTATTTCCTCGCCCTTCCAGCCACAAGTTCGCAGCCAAATGCTATCAAACTGACACCCCATAGGACTGCCAAAAGCTGGAAGGCCACCAGCAAGTGTGCCATCCCAGCGGATTGGTACTCATTGAGTGAAGTCAAGCGATTCGCGTAGCCACCTTGAACAGCGTAGTCGTAGGCAATTGCCTCGTAGTGCTGATACAGCCCAGACGAGTGCACTCGGTAGATGAAGTACTCCAAGTCGCGCCACACGGGTGAGTCAACCTGCATCGGGAATCCCATGTGAAACGAACCAAAGCAGATGTCAGACAGTCGGAACTTTGGCTGCTTCAGGTACTTCTGCTGCAGCGCGATGAAGTGCCATCGGTCGTCGGAGGTTAAGTAGGCGTAGGAGTTGTTCATCGAGTCCCTGTGCCTGGCGAGTGTATCAGGGTCGACAGTGACAATGAGAGCCTCAAACTCAGGCGGCATAGTGGTGACGTTACGCAGAAACTCGTACTCATAGTCAATCATCATAACCGGAAGCTTAGCAGCGATTAGGTCGTCCATGGTGTTGATTTGCTGTCGAAAAAGGTTCACAGTCAGAATACTTCCCAGAAAGCTGGTGTAGAAGAAGGTGACAACCGCCATGTGAAGGAAGATGGTTGAGAGCAGGAAGAACTCCCATTTGGATGGATTTCTGAACGTTCTTTGCGCAGCTATGTTCAACATCAAACAGAAGCCCATCAGGAAGGTGCCACTTAAGCTGGTCCTCTTCAGAAACAGTTTGTCATAGCAGTAGCTGGTGGCAATGAAGCTCAGTATGGCCACAAAGTACAGTACCCACACTTTCCCTTCGAACGGCTTAATAAGGTACAGATAGCTCGTGATCCGGTTGAAGGACGGCACCATGATACACCACTGGATCACCAGGAGCGGGTAACTCTGATCGATTCCTATCTTATGGTAGAGAGCATATGCGTGGGCACTGATTTCGATCTTCTCGTCCTTGATTAGCTGGAGCACCTCGCTCATATTGATCATCCTTGCTGAGTTGTTCATTGGATACTCTTCAATCGCACCGTGGACGTGCTTTGCGAAGGTTCTCAGGATGCGATATGAGGTGCCTTGAACCTCCGGTCTTCCAGCATGATTCGTAAACTTAAATACTCTCGGCACATCGGCTTGCAGGGGCGTCTGGAAAGCGTGACCAAACACCCCACCGGCCATGTATTTAATTATGGATTCTATGTCGTATGTCCAGTTTGTTCGGTTCTCTATCCTGAATCGGGGGTATGGCCGGAAGCCGTACAGATTGTCTGTCAAGTTGGAGGACGCAAAGTAGACCTGCGTCCCAACAAACCGCTTCTTGTACAAGTGGAAGAGCATTTGTCGCACAACTTCCAAGTCGTCGACGGGATCAAGCAGCACAACCATGCCATTGTAGAAGTGCCAACCGAGGAGGGTCTGGTCGTGGACCTTAAAGATGAAGTCGTCGATGCTGTGAGTGAATACTATGGCCCAGTAGTTCCGTTTGGTGACATATCGCAGCTGGTAGCTGGTGTAGTTGGTGGTGACATACTGCGGGATGCCAACAGTGCGGTGTATGCGTCCAACGAAACGGTCAATGCGCTCATCTTTGCAGCTCGAGCAGTAGAACATGAGGAATTCCTGAGTTTGTATTGCCCTTGCACCTTGTACGATGGTTTTGTACAGAAAATCGGGATTCCACTGATGTGAGCTTGGGATCAGGATCAGGATGAGGAGTAAGAGCAGAGGATTTACAGCGAAATTCATTTTGATTTTGAAGTAACGCGACGAACTGAGGATGTCAGGCTGCGTATCGCTGCTTATAAACGGTTCTGGGAGACGGTAATGACCAACCAATTAGCACAGGATAGGAGAGGGGTAATGTGTAATCGAACTTGTTGAGGAATAATGAGTCTCCGGGGAATATATTCGACAAGTCCCTACTCTAATGAGCTCAGTGGTCATTCGTTTGTAAGATGACGAGGATATAATATTGGCTATCTTAAAAAAGGCAGGGAATACCAATTGAAGCCCCAGGCAATTGGAAACCATTCAATAATGTTTTACCGATTTTTTCCGCTTCTTAGTAGCTAATATCGAAGAATGCTGTCCGCGCTAAATACAGTGCCATCTACGAGAAGTACCATTTGGAAGTTGTGAATCGTAGCGTCACCTGTGTTATATTTGGTCCTAGGTTCTGGTATAGGGTAGATAGTAGTTGTACCTAAATAGTGGAAACATACTCCATTAAGTGGTTTGAACAGTCACTTACCGGAAGTCTACACGACACTCATTAAATTATAGATTTCTTGATGTGAGTCTAAGCAACACTGTTGCTAATGGAAAATAAACATATTTAGATGCTTGCTGCTGTTCTCGGATTTGTGGGAAACACTTTGAAATATTTCACGAGCTCAACCGCCGCTATACAACTCCCAGAGCGAACTGCAGAAATAACATTACGACCAGATTCCCAACTAGAGTGGAGAGGAAAACGGATGAGTGACAATTGGATTCGAAACAATTTACACCGAAGGTTCTAAAATGGATTGTGGAGTAGGGGCAGGGATTTTCTCTGAATATTTCCAGGTCCTTCCGCTTTTCCGACTCATGCAGCGTCTTCCATGCGGAGATTCGCCACACCCGGCAGCAACATAACAATCTTCTTTGACAGCCAGGCGGCTATCAAGGCTATTGTAATGGTCACATCATCGAAACTTGTAGAACAGTGCAAAGATGAACTTTTCTCTTTGGGTCGTCGAATCAGAATCAGCTTCCTTAGGGTTCCGGGTTACAGCAACACCGGATGCCCGGATAAATTCGCAAGGCAGGGATCTGTTTTGGACGGCTGTGTTGCTGAGATAGGGGTAGTTAAGGGCAGAATCTTTGCGCAATATTTACTGGAAGCTGATAAAAAGATGACAGAGGATGTGTAACTGTGTCATATCTAGGCAGGTGTGGCCAGAATACTGTAAAAACTGAACGCCAGAACTACTACGTGAAAACTGGTCGGATATTGCTAGAGTTCTAGCACTTAGTACTCACCACTAGCCCATCGTGATCCATAGGTAGTACAATGTACATTGCCGCAGCCTCAATATCTCAAACGAAAGAGGAACAGTTCTACACTTCCTATGCAAATTTCCAGATACTTGTGTATGTTTTCCGCATGTTTTATTGTCAACAGCCACTTCTACCTACCAACCTACCACTTGAATGCTCCATTCCGTCTTACCCTACAGGAATTTCGCAAATGCTCGTTGAGTTCACGAGAAGCCGTCATCTTTCTTTCCAGAGTCGTTTTCCAAGGACATATTTGATTGTAAGGAAAATGTCTACAGGAGGAAGCAAGGTGCCCGAGTTCCAGAGCAACAATGCTGTGTGCTAATACCTGAAAAAATTGATCATTCAATGATCTTAAATCTGTAAATGTTCAAACTGAAGAGAAAGATGTGAAACGTTGTCGTCTGAGACTCTGGTCATTTAGAAGGAAAAAGATAGGAATCACTTGAGCCTGTGGGTTGGAAGTGTGAAGAAGAGATTCTATTGTCCTTTTTGCGAATTGGCTGGATATGCACAAGTTTTGGCGTATCTGCAAAGATGCATGTGGAGGAACTAGGACAGGTTTTTCAAAGAGGCATCTGTATATTCCATGTGGATCTCAAAATTTGTTATTATTTCGAGCTTTTGGAATTACTGAAGCTCACCGCAGTGGAGGGTAAAAGAACACATGTTTCACATTCATAAGGGCATTCATTCATTTACTTCCACTTAGTATGTTGGGTTACTGCTCTTAAGACCTGACCATGTTTCAATATGTAAAATATGATGACAGTGGAATGGCACACTGCTGGCCAAAATCTTAACCTAAGCTTCCCTTCTTTCATCTACTAAAACGATTCAGCTTGAATAGTGCAGGACATTGTCAATGATTTGAAGGTTGGGTCTACTGCGCGTTAGGCTTCCACAGAAAAATGACAACACGAATCCACCCCAAGCCATCTACAGATGGCAAACGAAGCAGAGTGAAGTACTTCCAGTTGTACCAGCACTACGAGGCAATTGCCTACGACTACGCTGTTCAAGGTGGCTACGCGAATCGGTTGACTTCACTCAATCCGCTGGGACGGCATCGGTTGACTTCACTCAATCCGCTGGGACGGCCCACTTGCTGGTGGCCTTCCAGCTTTTGGCAGTCCTATGGGGTGTCAGTTTGATAGCATTTGGCTGCGAACTTGTAGCTGGAAGGGCGAGGAAATAAAAAAGTAAAAAAGAAACCCCCGTCCGTGACAATGTTTCGCAACATTGCCGTGACCAGGATTCGAACCTGGGTTACCACGGCCACAACGTGGGGTCCTAACCACTAGACGATCACGGCTGCCGGGGATGTGTTAGACTCTGTGTCAAACTGCTCACATGACAGTTTGCCTTTGTATACCAATTCAAGAAATAAAATATTTAACTTGATAGTGAATTGCTTTTCTTTGCAAATGGCTTTCTCTTGCAAAACTATTGTTTGCTGAATTCTGTGTCATTTTTTTACTCTCTCCGGAGCAGCACTTAAAATGGTATCATGTCGTGCAGAAATTATAGAACTCTTTGGAGAAAAGGGTCCTTTCTCTCAAATTACTTACAAATGTCATAATCCCGCCGTACCGCTTCATTGGATGTATATTTCCGTGGTTTCCTTGGAAGTTGGCTATTTACGTGATAGAACAGCTAAACAACTTTCATAAAAAATTCAACAAATCAACGAGAACGAAAAATTTAAAATACAATTACATACATACATTTAATGTTTGTATATACACTTTGGTCCTAACAAACTCCTGTCAAGGCTTTAGTAGACTTTCAATTAAGCTCCGCCTACACCTATCCGACTGCATAATACTCACGCTCATCACCAAGTTCATTTGGGAAGTCAACTGGGATGGCGTGTACACTTTTTCTAGAAGTTTCAACTGATCGCTGTGTTTCCTCGATAAAGGCTTGGATGCTGTCGCCGATATGATTCTTTATTCCGAAACGAATAAACAGTGTCGAGCCAAAGGTAAACTCAAGGTATAACTGGAGCTGTAAAGTGGCCATCAGGTTGAGAGAGCCAAGTTTTCCGTTTTATCCTCGACGCAATTGAGGAAAATCGGAAAAAATTTAAACGAGTCAGAAATGACTGTATTGGCCTTAACGGCTACTAGACGTTCACCTTTGACCAGAAAACTATAAATTGATGCAAAAAAATCTTACATCGTCCAAAAAGTGCCTCATCCTCCATCCCAACGCTCGTTCACAGTGACACTTCAGCAGTCAGCTCTTTAGACAAAGCCAACCTGCTCGCAGTCCTTGTGCAACTTGTGTACCAGATTGTGCTTTGCCTCCCCCTATACTTGAGTACGTTGAGCATTCTATCGTATAAATCCATTTTCCAAGTCGTATAGTTGCAAGATCTTAACATAAACAAATCCACTGCTCGAGATGGTATCTCACCCATTAACACCACTGTGTAAGCTTTTCCAACTGTCCTACTCTTCTGGACTCTTCCCGAGTAGATGGAAAATTGCATCGTCGACGAATTTTTTCCCCTCCAACAACCGGCCCATTGCACCTATCTAAGTCCCTTCTTTCCAAGGTCATGGAAACGCTGATAAACCGTCAGCTTACGAAATATATTGAATCACGAAAACTCCCCTGAAAAGTAGAACAACTCTGCCCCATTCTAGTGAATGTACGATTGTTGCGCTTTATATTTAAAACTCATTTGACAGTGTTTGGCATCAAGCTCCTTTGTCGAAAATCCGTGCGTTCGGCATCGATAAACCTTTTCTTCAATGGATTATAAATATCTTTCGAAACGTTGAATACAAGTTGTTTTGGATGGTTCAAGTCTGCCATCCACCATATACATAAATGCTGGCGTCTCCCAAGGCTCTGTTTTGTGTCCAACTCCCTTTCGAAGTTTTGTAAATGATCTTTTGTCTGCTACTTCTAATCCTATACATTCCTTTGCTGGTGACAGTACCCGTAGCACCGTCAAAGATTGGCACTTGCATGGTCAAGTCCGAAAGTCCGTGGTCCGATGCACCCACAATCTCTTTGGAACTGCTTGATAGAATTCACAACTGCCCGATAAACCAATAGAAGATAGAATAGATAGTGGCTCTCTCGAATATCCCAGAAATATTTCCTGTCTTACCTTCTTTAATCGCTATTTTGAAACACAGTACTCCAGCAAACAAGCCAGTTCCATTCCCACCACTTCTCAGAACACCTGTCACTCCCCTTCACTCGTAAACTCATTAATTTACTCTCAAGCCTATTTTCGGATGTACCGTCAAGTATAGGTATTATTTTCATCTCGAATCTGGAATGCACTACCAAACTCAATTTTTTTCCTCACATTGTAATACACAAACTTTTAAAACCAACGGTCATCGGTATCTACTTTCCTTGTTTTTGCTAACACCGGAGCTAGGTCTTACCTTTATACGGAGAACAATAAACCCTTGAGCGCGCGTGATTATCAACAATAAAGTGCTCAAACTTTTGCTGAAGAAAGGACCGTGAAACAGCCATCTCTTAGCATTGTATATCCAAACTAACCCAAATACTTTAATACGTTTTCAATTCCGATTGGAATGCTATAAGAATTGGATAAACGAACAAAATGTGATATTATTAGAACAGTCGACATACCCATAGGACCACCCTATAAGGTAAGAGGGTGACTAGTTCGACAAGTGCACAAGTCTGGCCGACAACTTCTGAACAAAATTTTGAAACAAAATTTCTTTAAACAATTTGAAGGAACAACATAATTTCATTCTGAACCGAGTTGTTGAGAGATAGGATTGAAACAGTACTTGCTGCTTAATATTAAAAACAAAAAGAATATTCTTCAACTTAGAGCAAATATTGTATTCCAGATACATTTCGAACTCGAGATTTCAATCAAAGTGAACATCATTATGATAGAGAAGTCCAAAAAAGTGGGTCTGCCAATGCCGTCTGTTTGTTTGTCTGCCTCTATATCTGTCTATCTGTGGGCGAAGCTACAGGCTAAATTTTAAATCTTTAGCCCTGATAATAACGGTACCTTACTTAAGGCCAATTTCCCAACAAGACGATTTTCTCGTAAAGAGCTCCAACGATTTTGATTACATTTTTGAGATTAAATTCTGTAAATGGTTTTTCCAATATTTTTGACAAAAGTGCGTACAACGGTATTTTCGAAAACGACTCCAACGATTTAGTTTAAATTTTATATTAAGAACATATAGAAAAACTACAATCCGTTTGAAACGAATCGTAGGATAGCCCATCCTCTTTCCTATGAAGACGTTATTTTTTTGTCCAATTCCAACGATATCTCCAAATGTTTGTTTGACGTTTCATCTAAAAATTTCATCAAAGTCAGTGGGCGTGGCTACATATGATGTATGGCGAATTGTAGAGACTTCAAATCTCTTAACCTTTTGGTGATGGGTGGATTTAAAAAAAATTTAAAGCTGTACTGCTTCTATTTCTCAGAAGCCCAGATATCATACATTTCACCCTCCTAGCTTAAGGCTTCAAGACCCAAAAACTGTTGACATACGGACGGAAGGACATGGCTCAATCGTTTTCTTTAAAGTATATACATACATGCATACATACTTTAAAGAGTCTATTGCAATTATTTCTCTATGTTACCCTTAGGATATGGTATACCTAGTCTTTTCAAACCCTTCAATATTGTATATAACGTTTTTGGTCAAAATTCCTTAAATAGTACTTTACTTATAGCCAAATAGATATAAATTTTTGGCGCAACAGGGCCTAGCATCTCACAAGTATTGGTGTTGTTCGTGCTATGTTCTTAAAATGGATGGCAGGGACCATCTTTTTAATGCAGTGTCCGAAGGGCAGTTGGTTATTTGAGAAGCTTTTTTATGACATGTTATGCTCTTGGATGTTTGTCAGACGCTCGCGAGAGGTGGGGCCGTAAAGGAAAAGGTTTAAATGTTTTTCGGCTGTGATTCGAACCTTGCAACCCCTTGCTTCGTAGTCCAGTGCTATGAACCACTTGAGCCACGGCGGCGCCCACCTTTTCTTATAGCCAACTTATGAAAAAAGTACGATTTTCTCGAAGACGCACGATGAACCAAATTTTTATCGTATAACACGTTTTTGAGCAAACTTCTTAGAATCTTGGTTTACTCATAGCCAACAAATAATCTCGTTTTTACCTCGAATGCACACAAAAGTTCTAGATGTAGGTAAAGGAAGTTGTAGGACCCAGTCGTGCACTTTATTGTAAGCCGGAGTAGATGAACCTATTCTAATGTAATGCAGTGAAAAACCTTATTTCTACCATGTATACTTCAAAAACATCTTAAAAAACAGTAACGATAATTTCTTGATCACCTTCTAGTGATAAATAGTTGGATAGGTGTAGAGCAGCCCTCGATGAGAATGCTCTTAGACCAGAGAAGGTCCATTCTGCTGGCGTTTAGTAAGGTGGGTGGATCACCCTCTTACTCTTGGAACCATCCGCTCCTTTTTATGAAAGAACCAAGTCTAGCCGTGCAGGCGGTGTTCAGATCATTGAGTTCGGTGAAGAAGAAGGTATTTACCTAGTGTGGCCTTTTTGATGTTGACAAGTGTAGGGCATGTGCATAGGAGGTGACAGATGGTCTGCTCTTCTTCCTCATCCCTACAGCTTCTGCAAAAGTCATTGTAGGGGATACCCAGTCTTTGAACATGTCTTCCTAAAGCACAATGGTCGGTTAGAGTATTAACTATCATAGAGAGGGCTCCTGTCGTGTGTTTTAGGAGACCCGTGGTCCTATTTTCGGTTAAGATTAGCCATAGCAGTGAGGCAGTGTTGCAATAGTCAAGCTGTTGCCAACAATGGTTGGCCACTCTTACTGCGGCAGCCTTTCACTGCCTTTGATCTCATAGTTGATAGCTGCTTGACTGTCGATGTACCTATATGACAATATCCGATGCTGATATTGCATTAGCCGTCAGCCAGTCAGTTGCTTGACGGATGCCATAGATTTTAGTGAATAGTTAACAATAAGACTCTTCCGCTGAAATTCTATTAAGAAGTAAAGTCCACGACTGCAAGTTTAGATATGAAAACTAAGCAATATCGTTAAGGCCCTTTTCGAGCATTTCGTGTTTTTGTTGAGTTGGCTCTAAGTAAAGTACCCTTCAAGCAGTTTTGGGCATAAGCGCGGTATTCCATCTTATAGGAGTTTTTGTAAAACTATAAAGCAGACAAACAAATAGATAAACACCTGGCATTGTCAGATACGCTTTCTTCAACTTCTCCGTCTTAGTAACGACAAAGCAGGTCCAAATCTCTAGTTCGAAAGTTTTGAAGAAAACAATAATTGGCCTATAAGCAGGTCAGTGAAATGCCCTCATTTTCACTTTCCTATCAATTCACTGTTCAATCATGTTTGCGGTCTTTATCAATGGCTCGCTTATCAGATATCTATTTTAAGAAAGTACGCAAAATTATTTCAAAAATATTTTTACATTTTATTTCTTTTCTTTCAGTTGTTAATATAAAAAGAACTTGATATCATGAGAGTAGTTTGACACGAAGTCAAATACATCCCCGGCAGCCGTGATCGTCTAGTGGTTAGGACCCCACGTTGTGGCCGTGGTAACCCAGGTTCGAATCCTGGTCACGGCAATGTTGCGAAACATTGTCACGGACGGGGGTTTCTTTTTTACTTTTTTATTTCCTCGCCCTTCCAGCTACAAGTTCGCAGCCAAATGCTATCAAACTGACACCCCATAGGACTGCCAAAAGCTGGAAGGCCACCAGCAAGTGTGCCATCCCAGCGGATTGGTACTCATTGAGTGAAGTCAAGCGATTCGCGTAGCCACCTTGAACAGCGTAGTCGTAGGCAATTGCCTCGTAGTGCTGATACAGCCCAGACGAGTGCACTCGGTAGATGAAGTACTCCAAGTCGCGCCACACGGGTGAGTCAACCTGCATCGGGAATCCCATGTGAAACGAACCAAAGCAGATGTCAGACAGTCGGAACTTTGGCTGCTTCAGGTACTTCTGCTGCAGCGCGATGAAGTGCCATCGGTCGTCGGAGGTTAAGTAGGCGTAGGAGTTGTTCATCGAGTCCCTGTGCCTGGCGAGTGTATAAGGGTCGACAGTGACAATGAGAGCCTCAAACTCAGGCGGCATAGTGGTGACGTTACGCAGAAACTCGTACTCATAGTCAATCATCATAACCGGAAGCTTAGCAGCGATTAGGTCGTCCATGGTGTTGATTTGCTGTCGAAAAAGGTTCACAGTCAGAATACTTCCCAGAAAGCTGGTATAGAAGAAGGTGACCACCGCCATGTGAAGGAAGATGGTTGAGAGCAGGAAGAACTCCCATTTGGATGGATTTCTGAACGTTCTTTGCGCAGCTATGTTCAACATCAAACAGAAGCCCATCAGGAAGGTCCCACTTAAGCTGGTCCTCTTCAGAAACAGTTTGTCATAGCAGTAGCTAGTGGCAATGAAGCTCAGTATGGCCACAAAGTACAGTACCCACACTTTCCCTTCGAATGGCTTAATAAGGTACAGATAGCTCGTGATCCGGTTGAAGGACGGCACCATGATACACCACTGGATCACCAGGAGCGGGTAACTCTGATCAATTCCTATCTTATGGTAGAGAGCATATGCGTGGGCACTGATTTCGATCTTCTCGTCCTTGATTAGCTGGAGTACCTCGCTCATATTGATCATCCTCGTTGAGTTGTTCATTGGATACTCTTCAATCGCACCGTTGACGTGCTTTGCGAAGGTTCTCAGGATGCGATATGAGGTGCCTTGAACCTCCGGTCTTCCAGCATGATTCGTAAACTTAAATACTCTCGGCACATCGGCTTGCAGGGGCGTCTGGAAAGCGTGACCAAACACCCCACCAGCCATGTATTTAATTATGGATTCTATGTCGTATGTCCAGTTTGTTCGGTTCTCTATCCTGAATCGGGGGTATGGCCGGAAGCCGTACAGATTGTCTGTCAAGTTGGAGGACGCAAAGTAGACCTGCGTCCCAACAAACCGCTTCTTGTACAAGTGGAGGAGCATTTGTCGCACAACTTCCAAGTCGTCGACGGGATCTAGCAGCACAACCATGCCATTGTAGAAGTGCCAACCGAGGAGGGTCTGGTCGTGGACTTTGAAGATGAAGTCGTCGATGCTGTGAGTGAATACTATGGCCCAGTAGTTCCGTTTGGTGACATATCGCAGCTGGTAGCTGGTGTAGTTGGTGGTGACATACTGCGGGATGCCAACAGTGCGGTGTATGCGTCCAACGAAACGGTCAATGCGCTCATCTTTGCAGCTCGAGCAGTAGAACATGAGGAATTCCTGAGTTTGTATTGCCTTTGCACCTTGTATAATGGTTTTGTACAGAAAATCGGGATTCCACTGATGTGAGCTTGGGATCAGGATCAGGATGAATAGTAGTAGAAAAGGACTAAAAGCGGAATTCATTTTGATGAACTCGAATACAAATGGATAACGCGGCGAACTGAGGATGTCAGGCTGCGTATTACTGCTTATAAACGGTTCTGGAAGACGGTAATGGCCATTTAATTAACAAGAAATAGGGGGAGAGGGAGTGTGTAATCGAACTTGTTGAGGAATAATGAGTCTCCGGGGAATATTTTCGACAAGTACCTATTCTAATGACTTCAGTGATTTGGAATAGTGTGAGGAATACTTCTAAGGAGAGTTGCAGTTTTTCTTGTAATCATTCTCAAGGATAGAGCTTTACATGTAATCTTCTGTGGAGTGTATCATCTGGACTGATATGAACGCGAAATGGGAGCAGCTGTGGATAGTTTGGAGTGGCTCCTGATGGGGGTGGTACTACAGAAAGACGACCATTGCAAGTATCTGGTCTTGGAACCAATTGGTCCAGCTTGTATGGCTATCCTTTGACTGTTCAAAGATAGCGTACGGTAGAGAAATCAGGAAGAAGAAATTTAGATTCTGAGGGAATAATAGAGCTTTGTATAGCTTTATATATTTCTTATACTTAACAGTACGTCGGAAGATGTATTTAAGTATAAAAGACACGTGCCACTGTGCCTCAAAAAATCATTTGTAAGACGAGGGGAAATACTGTGGGCTGTCACACCAAATAAAGGTGTGAATGCCAAGGCAGGCAATACCATACCAGGCAATTGGAAACCATTTAATAACGTTTTACCGATTTTTCCCTGCTAATAATCGCTTCTTGGTGGCTAAATCCGAAGAGTGCTGTCCGGGCTAAATACAGTGCCAGCTATGAGAAGTTCCACTTTGAAGGTGCGGACCGTAGTGTCACCTGTCTTATATTCATTCTAGGTTAGGATATAGGATAGGTGGTAGTTATACCTCAATAGTGGGAACATAGTGGGTTGTAACACATGTTAAATAGACTCAAACACAGGAAGTCTACGAGAAACTTAATAAATTATGGATTTCTCCCCTCTGCAACATGCGAGTCGTTAGCAACAATATTGCTAATGGACCAACCAGTTGAGTGATTCTCGGATTTCAGGGAAACGGGTTTTAAAGACTTAAGTTGGTTTTATGTCATGGTCTCGATTGAGCTATTTCCCAGTCACATTTCATTTTGCAAGTACTGTAGTACTTTTAAATATAGGTGTTCGCATGGTAGAGGTTGACGGAGAGTATATCCCTTAAATGTTACTCAGATGTTTTTAAAATACTAGTTAACCATTCGACAGCCTTTATATTTGGATGGTTGCAGGCTACTACAGATGAAGTCAACGAAGTGACAAGGTTCCCGTTTCATAAAAAGAGAAATGAAGCAGGAGAATCCCGACATACCATGTACTGGCGGAAGCCGGCAGACCCAGAAGTAGAGATACGGACAATTACAGGGAGACCAGATGGGAACAATACGAACAAAAATGTATATAAAATCACAACAGTGTGACATGTAAACTTAATTCTGGCTTTATTTTGAGGCTACATTCATGCCATTATGTTATGTGGAATAGCACGTCATTCACATGGTTGCATCGGCTTCGCAGGCAGAGCTTCAAGGGGTCGTTCCACTTTTTGATTTGGTTTGCTTGTTAGCGTAGACCAAGGGCTTGATATAGACGCAGAGAAAATAGTCGATTGGTGTCAAATCGCACAATCACAACTTCGACGGTTACGGCGCTTGTATGACATGTAATCCTATTGGAATCCCAGCTCGGATATATCGATGTTGTCTAGCCCTGGCCACAGAGATTATTGACGGTAATAGTGTTTCCTTCCTCATTTCGAAAGACATAAGGTCCGATGATGCCACCATCCTAGATACCGCACCAAACATTCAATCTTAATGGATACATTGATGCTTGGTCGAACACTTGTGTTCGCTCCATTAATGGCAATTCTGCTTGTTGACAGATGTAGATGTGAGCCAAAAATGGGCCTTTATCGAGAAGATGATTTTCTGGCCAAATTCCGGATCTTCGGCCCAATAAGCAAACTCACGGCTTACGCTCGTTGGGCTTTAATTCTTGCATGGCAATGCCATGACTTTGTTTTCTTCATTTCGCACCAATCTCTGTCTGGTTGGCGGCCGGAATTTCGATATAACTTTTTAAGAAATTCGCATGGTAAAATGGCTAACCTTATTGAATATTTTGACAGTTATATGTTATTAGTAACTTTAACAGCAGCTGAAACATAAAATTTGGAAAAAGTATCATTCTTATCTGGTCACCCTTTAGAAAAAAAACAAATGGAAATCGGATGAACAAGAAGCAATCAAGGAAAGCCTAACATTTGTACGGGCCTCCACATGCCAAATGTAATAGAAGGCGATTTCCTACTACAATGGAGTGGCTAGTCTTGAAGTTGGTTGTCTTGGTTTTCGGGGTTGGATGGGTTATCCCCTACTTCGTGTTGGTTAGGCGGATGTAAGCTTTATCTTACATCGTTTAGATTGAATGTCCATTTGCTTTGACAACATCATCTTGGTCCTTGTCGCCTTACTGACTGTGACTGTATTACAATGTTTTGTTTTTCATCTATACTGGCTCGATATTCGAGTACCGGACTACCTGCTACGAATAATCAAAAGCTATTTTGAAGACAGAACCCTGTAGTAGGATACAAGAGAAGGGCCAAAAGGATATAGAGTTCCAGGAGATGTCCCACAGGGATCAGTTTTAGGTCCTGCCCTGTGGAACATTATGTATGACCAAGAGCTACGTATCCGGTGACCAAGAGGGGTGGTAGTAGCCAAAACGATAGAGGAGGTCACGCAAAATTGCAACAACACCATCAAAGACGTGAAGATATGGCTTCGCTCAACAAGTCTAGAATTAGCGGACCACAAAACTGAAGCTGTACTCATAAGCAGTCGAAAAAAAGTTGAGCCTATGGATATACGGTTGGGACAACACTCCATTGAATCAAAACCATACATAAAGTACCTGGGAGTACTGCTTGATCACAGATTCAATAGGCGCAATATCCGGCGCAATATCCGGGTTAATGCCGAATATTGCAGGACCCAGACAATCAGTAAGAAACCTGCTCGCAACGGTGTGCAAACCAATCCTCATGTATGCAGCTCCTTTATGGGCTTCTGCAACAACTATAAGCTCGTACATGAGAAGTATAACCTCGGTGCAAAGAAGAGCATCGCTAGGAGTATGCTGCGCATATAGAACGGTGTCAGGGGATGCAATAAATCTGATAGCGGCGAGAATGCCTATAGAGTTGGAGGTCAAAGCAGCAGCGATAGTATACAATGACGAAAACATAGATAGAAACGTAAGCCACGTAAACATGCGGAGCATGGAGTCTGGCATAACTCATAGCACGGGCTACTGAGTATCCATAAAGGATTTCACCCCTATAGCGCATCAAAAAAAAAAAACCTATACTGGCTCACAGAAGCCAGAATTTGTTCCCTTGGCACTTTCTTCTTGCTTTTGGGGATTTTGGGATTCCTTACGAGAGTTTTTGAGAACCCATGGTCCTGCTTTGCAGGGCAGCTTTGTATGCCTTTTGATTAGCTGCATTCCGACAGTTCTCGTCGAACCAGGGGTTGTGGTGGTAGTTGGGTGAAACCTGTTATATTGACTGCGATATGTTGGCAGTGCTGTCCCTGATGTTCGGGACTTGATGATAGTGGGATGGGAACCAGTTGAGCCAGTCCCTTGCGAAGATGCTAGCTCATAGTGGTGCTTATTAGATATTCGCATTGGCACCTTGTCAGAATGATTTTGGTCCGAGTCGATGGTGGGTGATCCGAATGCTGGAGTAGTGTCAGGGATCGGTCGTAAAATTAATGAATTCGAAGACGTAATGTGAATAAGCCTAAATCCGTTGTCAGACGTGGTGTGGTGTAACTAGCCTACTAAAGAACGTCATACTTAAAACATTACTTGTATTCCCGAGGAGTTTGCACAAACATTCTTTTCCGGATATCGTCCTTTTTCGAAATATACCCTTGATGCAGGTTGTCATAAGGGTTTGGGACGTTTATCGAAAGCACAAGACTTCTCGCCTTAGTTTGCCGCTTAGGTCCGTCAAATATATTTCTTAATAGTTCCTTTTCCTCCTATTGGTTGGCCGATTCCTGGGTGACATATCTGCTAATATGGCTGCACATGTCTGAGACTTCAACTTCAACAGATCCAAAGGTCCTTTTCCTTGTTTCGTTTACCAAGGCTGCTGGTTGCTTAGATATTTAGTTGAAAGAATACAATTCCTAAGTTGAAGAGAACAATTTAAATCGCAAATACTATATTCTTTGTGTTTAATGTTCTAAATGCTGAAGCCATCCCTCTTAAATGCTAGCCACGACCGTTAATTAACTGGCAACGTAAATGGCCTCCGTCAGGCATGAATTACCCTACAATTTCCTACCCTAAGCCAGTAATTAATCCTTGAACCAGTAAACCACCTCCAAAGTCACAATGTGTACTACTTGGCTCTGAATACGTCCTGACATAAAGAATTCAGTTCATCTTGATAAGAGTTACTTTGTAAACCAAATATGTGATTAGGGTTCCCAGCGTGGAACTTGACATGACAGCGCGAATGGCTAAAAAGGCAGGAATTCCCGCAAACCCTGTTCGTATCCTTGAAAACCTAACACAGGCACCACAATGCTTTCTGTACTGTGGACACTACTGGTAGGCGTATCCGGTTTGGAAGCGAATTTGGTTGCAAATTTGGTGGCCAAATGCGACAGTGTCTACCACTACGGAAGCTTGGCTGTTTTTCGCGGAGAGACGTTCGACACTGAGCAGTTTGATGGGTTCTTCACTGAATTAAGGAAAGGTCCACTCATTCCGCAGTACATTGGAACCCAGGCTAATCGATTCGACCTGCAATACGCCATAAATTGCGTTTCCCTGGCAGTTGTCTTCGCTGAGAATGGAAGTGATCACATCCTGACATCCATTCTGACATCGCTCAGAGGAAGGCGCACCATGCACGTGATATTCTCTTTGAATAATTCCACACGCCTGACGGATTTCTTTCGATGGACCTGGAGGATGCAGTTCACAAAGCCATTGGTCGTTATTGGTAGCGATGTCTTCGGGATTGACCCATATCCGAAACTTCAAATCATCAACGTGACATCCTTTGAGCCGAATCGCATGTTTGTCAAACACAGGCTCAATTTCAAGGGCTACAGGATACGGGCTCCTGTTCAGATGGACGTGCCTCGTGTTTTTTGGTACGAGGGTGTGGAGACGAGTCGTGACCTCTCTGGCTATGGTGGCCGGGTGATTAGATATTTCACACGGTTCTTCAAACTAGAATTGTCGCTCTATCGGGATAATCACACAAATTACCTGGACGCGAAGTCAATGCTAAAGGGTTTAGAGGAAGGGGTCACCGAATTGATTGTCCATCCACTGATGATATTCAACCGATCTTTGGTTGGCGCAAGTTATCCCATTGACACGGCCACATACTGTTTGATGCAGCCTCTTGGAGCCCCGATCCCTAAGTACTTGTACATCTTTCTGCCCTTCAGTCGAGGAGTATGGATAATGATTTTCGTGGCATTTATCTTCATCACAATCGCCTTATCGCAGATGGCATTGCAGGAGGACCAGGTCTTCGACTTTGGCAAGGCAGCAACCCTGGCGGTGTTACTGATTCAAAATCTTCCGATACCATCCGGGACGTTCAACAGCTCCCACTCCCTCAGGCTGGTCTACCTGCAGCTCTTTCTGTTCGGATTTATTCTGTCGAACCTCTATTTGGCTCTGCTGTCATCATACCTAACCCTGGACGTGTACGGGGTGCAAGAGGACTCTTTGAAGGCAGTGATCAAGCGTCAACAGCCGATAATGGCTCCAGCCTACGACAGAGATCTCATTTGTAAATACAACGACCTGCCGGAGGAGTTCTACAAACTTTTCGTGGACACAGACACGGATAAGTTCACCAAATATCGGAATGGCCTTAACCCTGCCTATTCCTATCCGATGACCAGTGATCGCTGGCATTTCGCGAACATGCAGCAGATGTTCATGAAGAGGAAGCTGTTTTGGATTTCGTCAAACATGTGCTTCGCCAGCTTTCCGTTGCAGTTCCCCTTGCAGTATGACTCGCATTTGAACAGACCCTTGTCGTACTTCATACTGGTCTCACAGGAGAGCGGCTTGTATGCATTTTGGCAGAGGTCGGCCTTCAGACGAGCCCATTCGATGGGTTATGTTCAATTCTTCGTCGATAGGGTGGATGAAGTCGAACCGTTGCCGGTAAAGTTTCTGACGTATATTCTGTTCGTTTGGGTGGGTGGACTGGTGGCGGCGACGGTGGTGTTTCTGATTGAAGTGAATGTAGCCAGGTTGTCAAGGACACTGGCCCCGTTAAGGAGATGGCTAGTTAAATATTGGTGAAGTGGGTAGCATTGTCACGTTTGCTTTTAAGGCTTTCTATTGCACTTGTTTGAGTTTGGAATCAAATAAAGATATCTTGTCTCTGTCTGGAAGGGTTTTTATTTGGGTCGTTAGCTCATATAAGTCGAAGGCTAAGTGGACTTTATGACTTATGACTTTATGACTTGCCATCCAACTTAATGATGATCAAGTCTGGCTAGATTTAACTAGACGAGAACATTTAGAAGTACGTACAGATCCCATGGCCTAAAACTTACAGTCAAGTCCCATATTTAGGGCAAGTTTTTCATGACATCTTTGGCATTTTGTGTCGAACATCAACTTCTTAGCAGTTTACCTAACAATTTAGTCATTGATCTGGATTCCGATTGGTTGGGACACTGCCGAGAAGACTTTCAGGGCCAGAAGCGCAACAACTAAATTCCTGATCAAGTACTTTCTGCAGCTTCTTATGGTGGTCCCCAAGTAGTCTAATCTAGGTTACATGTGATCGGAAGGAAACCTTTCAGGATTCAGGACCAGGGTAAGAAGCCCTCGAAGTGAGAAGACATTGCTGTTACTAAAACTCACAAATTAAACAAGGACCTGGCTGTTAGTGGACAAGGCTTACGCCAATGAACCTTTCTTGACGAATGAAAGCAAGGAGTGAATAGAGTGTAAAACTGGAAAGACATTTGCATGCGTTTTTCAAACAACATCTAGAAAATACTCTCTAGACTTGCCCGGATCATGCTTGCATATAGGCATTCGCTGCATCCGTTGTTCATTGATTTCGAAAAAGGCTTCTACCCTGTAAACAGAGAGGTACTCCAGTGCTTTCCAACTCAAAGCGAAAGACCAGACATTGGTAGTTTATTTGTAAAAAGAGTCCAGACTCCCAAAAGAGTTACCTAGGGCAGAAAGGGATTACAAGCTCTACCTCTATAGAAAACGACGGTTTTTAAGTCCCAAACTTCGCCACGCATAACACAAGGGAAATCGATAGAAATCTATGTACTTTCATGAGGAGGTATAGCGTGTTTACGGTCTAGTTCGTTATCTAGTACTATTATAGCTTTTTGTATCTGGAATACTGTCAAGAAGGACGCTATATATACTTACCTATGATAAGCTGCCAGCTAGATCACCTATCTAAAGACCATCACGAATGTACAAAGCCTAGTGTGCCTTGGCACTACCAGTGCAATGAGAACAGTAACAATGGCAGAACTCAAGGTCCAACTTACTTTCGCTAGACCTTTAATACAAGATCTGTCAGGAGTATGTAGGAAATGCTACAACAGTGCAGGTCTTTGCTGCGGTAATGAGGGAGTTCAAAAAGATACTACTCGCTTCCTGTGTCATTTGCCAAGCCGTCACCATCTAAGAAACAAATTCCTAGGAATACCCTTCTTCCAGGACATCGAAGAACTGTTGAAAAAATTGGTGAACAACAGCTGCATTAAATCGAAAAGATATTCGAATCGGCAATATCTTTAAATTCCTCCCAGAATCTACTTTCTTGATGAGAATAGGGTGCAGGGTGAAGGGAAGGTGAAATGGTGAGTCTTCGACTTCTTCTTCCATATAGCCACGAGGGAAGTTTCCAAGCCTAAAGGCATGCTAACCTAACACACAGTGACCAAACAGTAATCCGACTGGAGTACCTATGCCCGGTCTGCTGGTAAGCCAGAGACTCTTTGTTTGGCCTGCGTCTCCTCAACTGTGGTCGCATTTGTCTGGTGTGATAACTCGTACCAAGACTATGCTATCTTAATTTTGCCTAAGTAGCTGAGTCCCCTTCGGCAGTTTAGAGCTCCTTTTTTGTGCCACTTGGCTAATTCGTCTGCCTTACAATGTCCGGGATGCTGAAAACTCATCATAGAGTGAGATTACAAGTTCTCGGTATTTTATACAGAGATGTGCGACATTGTTTTAAAAAATGTTGATCTTACTATTAGTGATTCGAGTGTTTTCGAAGCTGCTCGACCATCATAGTCGATGCCGATCTTATCGACAGCCAGTCAGCGGATTCACGAATAGCCATAACCTATACTTGGAATACACTGCAAACTGGTGGTCTAAAAGAGTGAAAACAGTTCAGGTCTACGCTGTCTTACACCCTTTATTATCACTCTCTGTTAGAGTAGATTAATAGTGCAGAATAATAGACTATTGTGTTCTCTGCCTTATTCTGTCAGCTAGACGTAGCGCCAACACAATGGGTCTGTACTGACCTGAGTGCTACAAGAAGTGGGGTTCTCTCCGCTTAGCCAACCAACCTACCATAACCCTGAAGACTTATGGCACACTCGCTTTTTGACTCAGCTACTCAAGGAACAGATCTCCACCGAAAGGCGCTTTAAATGGATTCCCTTGTTGACGGGGGGTTGTCAAAGACTCACTAAGCCTAACAGAGAGTCCTTTGTGCCCAATTGTAAGACCCCTGAGAACCTAATTTCAGTCTTTGATGGCGCTGAACAAAACCACCCATATACATAAGTACCTGAATCTCTGAAGTTTTTTCAGCTCAATGCCTCCTAGATTCTCCAGTATCTCCAGTATTTGCGGTCTCAAGAATGTCTTTATTTGTTCGTCCCTGCAGTGTCTTTAAAAGTCGTTGTGGGGTAGTCCTTGCCACACTGCGCTAAGCCCTATGTCCTTCCGACTAAGTTTGGTCAAAACGATTTATAGCTGTATCACGTATACCCATGTAGTAGATACCATCGCCTGCTAGCCTTCTCGTTGGAGTCGATGCATATTTCCCTAATCAGAGAGCTAAGGAGTGTATTAGTCTCAGGAAGGGCCTGTGAGAAACTTAATTGCGACAGTGGCTAGTTCGTCTTCTTACTGTGACTTAGCCTTACATTAGCCTCTTGAAACATCTTGATATAGATACCTTCGTACATATGTATCTCTACATGTCTCTCGATAAACCACACCAAATCACGTGAGCTAAAGCGCATCCGAGAAGGTCTGGCTCGCCACTTTAGATTCCTTTCCATAGAAGGTCATGCGACCAATTAATGCCAGCCCCTACATATTCCGACGTTTATAACACTTCGTGTCAGCCTTAAGCAGAGAGAATCAGTTCGAAAACCAATTAGGCGGGAACGTAATGAGAAAGTGGTAATGGTAATCAATCAACCCCACCGTACAATTTACTGGAACGCCCACCATTAGTAGACCTCCACCAAAATGTAATCAATGTTAGCCTCAACCGTCTGACCAAGGAATTCAGTATCACACATAACCTCTTCGGGTCGCGATGTCTCCCGCATTGCAATCGGTTACCTTAATCTGCATTCTTGCCCTGAACGCGCCAAGGAATACGATTCAAGCCAACCTAACCCTCCTCATGGACATAATTCACTGCAGCGAGAAGTATCATAATTTTGAAAACTTTCCCATACTAGCGGCCCGCAAGGCACTCCACGATGTAGAAGACTTCATTGTCGACCTCCACCGCAGCTCTCGAAGACCACTTTACATCCTGACGGAGAAAAACAAGGTTTTCTACTTTCGCTACCACATGTATCGTGAATCCTTGGTCTTGGTGTTCTTTCGGGGGATAAACGACATGGTTTTCGAAAGAACCGATATTCTCACCCGAGGAAGACGCCTGATGGCTGTCATATTTATTCTGCTCCGACCGCCGATGACGTTTCACGAAATCAATGAAATCATGGTCCACGTCTGGGGGAGCAAATATATGCATGCGGTCCTGCTCTATCGAGACACACACGGTCGGGACCATTTGATCACGTTTGAGGTCTACCCTGGGTTCAAGATTAGGAGCCTTATAGACGTCTATCAGCGCTCAGATATTTTCGCGATGAGAACCAGTGGGAACTTGCATGGCTACAAAATAAGCTCCCCAGTCAAGTTCGACCTGCCGAGAGTGTTCAAGGTGACGGATTACAGAGGTATTACCCAGATTAAGGGGTTTGGCTACCAACTCTTCATGGCTTTTGTGAAGTACAGGAACGCCACGTTTGAGGAATATCACGTACCTAACACCAGTGCGAATGTGCAAAGGCAGGATATGATCGAGTTGATAGCCGACGGGAAAATTGAAATCAGTTTGCATCCGCACCGCAGGTTGGATCTAACGTCGGTAGGAAGCACTTACCCCATCAGGCTCAATGACTTCTGCGTAATGATTCCAATGACAAATGAGATTCCCTGCTACATGTACCTTCGCAGGCCGTTCCATTGGAGTATATGGATACTGCTGGTCTTCGCTACCGTTTACTTGGCATTCAACCTGATGTGGATTCCTCCAAATTCGACGTATAGTCATCCGAAGGACTTTGGACTATCGCTGCTCCAGAGCATTGGTTACATGCTGAACATGCCCACGGGGGAGTGCTATTATAGGGTGAGCTGGAATTACTTTTTCGCACACTATGGTGTCTGGATTCTGGGATTCTTCATTACCACATGGTACTGCGCTCTGTTGGAGAGTTTTTTAACTTCCACCGTTTTCGGACCTCAAATTGACACTATGGACGAGCTTATAGGATCGGGCTTAAAGATGCTTGTAACGCAGAACGACTTGGAAGACCTGCCGAAGGCTTTGGAGAAGATTTTTGTTGAGACCACTGTCGACTCATTTACTGCGCATCGCAACACTTTCAATACGAGCTATGCATATTCGGTATCTGTAGACCGTTGGGAGTTCCTGAGCCTACAGCAACAGTATGCGAGAAGACCCATCTTTAGGCTGTCACCCATCTGCTTTACGAAGCATCATCTTGTCTTCTTAGTAGCGTATGACTCGCGCCTTCTGCCTTCGATAAATTTCTTCATTCTCTACGCACAGCAATCGGGCTTACTGGAATACTGGGAACGTGCGGACTTTAAGTCTGCGGCCCGGGAGGGATACGTGAGGCCCGTGATGGAAACGTATATTGTTGAGCCGATGCATACCGAGAAAATGCTGCTAGCGTGGGAAGTTTTGGCTATCGGGTTGGGAATAAGTGTGGCAGTGTTCGTCGTGGAGGTTCTTTTGGTCGCTGAGTGGTCCAGACGCTTGTGGGTATCGTTTGCAAAGGAATTGAGGAAGGCTACCGGATATGTGCGTAAAGCTGTGGGGAAAATTAAAATGTGGTGGTGGTAGCAATAAAGAAAAATCAATTGTATGTATGTATGTGTTTCATTCTCTTAAGCTGGGTTCTTATTACTTCTGTTGTTGACCATAAAGGACTCGTGCCCCTTCAAAAATCCTACAGTGGATGGGTATGTCCTTCGCGGGTTGAATAACAAATACAAATATTTGGTGCCGAAAGTTGGCACTTGACGAAGGTTCTTGTTTCTCATGAATGTCCTGCTTAAGGGACCATTTTTGTTAAAGAGAAACAGGCAGTTTGGTGCTGTGGTTCACACTAATCCGATTGCTTGACCTCAGGTTAGTGACCAATAAACGCAGGCGGTATTCAGTGACAAAAAAAAAAGTGACAATTGCCAAAAATATTATTGCAGTTTCTTGTAGTAATCACAAGGTGGCCCAAAATACATCGTTCTGTCGGACGGTGCTATAACTTTTGCAAATGGCAGCAACTGTCAGTTTTGTAGTTTGGTATTTGTGAAGTAAACAGATGCAGAATACACATCGACAAGCCATGTAATGCTCCTCAAAATCGGACTATCTTTCTACGGAATAATTCGTTAGCAAATTTTGGCGCAGATATTCACTAATATTCACAATCACTAAGAGGTTTAGCCCCTCGTCATGTCACAATAAACGCGCCGGAAGGCTTCGTAGTGCTCACTTCGGGTAACTGGGTGACTGTGACTGGTGAGCGATACAGAGCCATGATTAACGAGTTTTTATTGGAGGATATGTGGTTCACACAGCTCTCGCGACAATGGACATTTTGACGGATTTGTTTCCGGGTGATTGCTTCATTTGAGCGTTCTAGTTTTCTTTCTTTGGGTTTTTTTTTAAGTTACCGATCACAAGTCACAGACTCTGGAAACTTTCAAAGAAAATATCCGACAGGAATCGGAAGTTCTCGCCAAAATGATGGAAAATGCGGTAAAAGGACTGGTGTACTGAACTGTTTTATTTGGCTCCAAATCCTAATGCATACAAAAAAAATTTTGGGAAAATATTCAGACAGGATTATCAATCCGAACATGTTAATGTCAAAAAAATCCAGTCCTTCAGTCCTGTGTGTACAACTCTTAAACTTTTTTTATGATCTGTCATTGTCAGAATGACAGTCAAGATTTGTATTTGTATCGCAAATGGCCAACGTTTCGAAATTATTAAAATTTACTATCACAACTTTAACAGCCGCCTACTATAGGGAACAAATTCGAGTCAACATATTCACTATTGAATGTTCCTGTGCTTGTAAGAGAACTCACCGTCTGAGCCAAATGAGTCGATTGCACCCCATTCACAGGAGTTAGGAATATCTCAGTCCACAATGTGGCAAACTTTGCAGAAAGATCATGACGTACATGCTTATAAGATCGAATTAAAGGGAACGTCTTGATCGTTTGAAGCATTGGAACATCTCCGATTGGGCTCTGCGAAAGTTTGAAGAAAGTACTGAATTTCATCAAGAAATTGACTCCAGCACTGACGTTTATTTTTGGATTGATGGCTTTGTCAATAAGGAAAACATGGATTATAGGCCAGCAGCAAACCCACAAGTGGTTTAAAAGACTCCATTGGATCCACTACAACTGACCGTGTGGTGTAGATTTGACTTATTTGTCGATGAAAATGACCGCCATGTTACAGTAAATGAAGTTAGCTACCGTGCCATGTTGGAAGACAATTTTTAGACCAGAATGGAATGAACTTGACATGCAGTGATATGTGGTTTCAACAAGATGGTGCCACTTGCCCCTTATGTAGCTGGTCAAACAATTGATCCATTGAAAAGGAAATTCGGTATAATCATGTTACCTCGCTCATTAAGGTGCTTCGAACTGCGAAGTTGGCAACGTTGCAAGCGATATGCGTGAAAGAGCGGTGGAAAATTGACTCCTAAGAATCGACCGCTGCACACATGCTCATGGTATTCATATCAACTATTTTGTATTCCATACTTAAGACTAACATGTGTACTATACATGAAACAAATTTTAGCTTGGTATCTCAATTATTCTGTGTTTCACTTCAATACAAAATTGTTATGTCCTTATTGAAAAATCTTTTATTTCCAGATGTTGGTCCGAGGGATAGGACGGTTCACAATTTCGGTTCACAGTCATGCGATTGCTTTTAGACTGGAAGTCAAAGACCAATAAACACGAACGCTTTCGAATGATGAAATCGAATTTTGAAGATCCTCCATATATGGTTGATATTGTTTAGTCTGTTTAGGCGTACCTCCAGCCCTAAAGGAGGAAAGTACGAACTTAGCCTTATTTTTTTTGGAAAATATGCCTCTTTAACCAATGCACTGCTGAACCCTTACAGAGAATGTACTCGACTATTTCCTCATATTCCAAAAAGAACTTACATTTTGTATCTGAACACAGATTAAGTTTGTTAAGGCAATACTCAAGCCTCAGTAACCTTGTCTAGATTATAGGTTTCTTTATAGGAATAGGGAATGATTAATCATTTGGATTGTTTTAGCCCCTGGACATATTCCCAGTAGACCGTGTTCCCAATTATTAATCAGTGCTGTGGCACAAACCCAGTTGATACCGCGATAGAGTCCAAGTCCTATGAATGCCGGAACACCATTAGAGCAGTTTCCACGATCCAACATTCGTACCTCAAATAGTCTACCGAAACATGACTTCATCATCATAATGTCAGGGGTCTTCCAAATTCTTGTCCCTTTTAGAAGTGAGTCAAGAATTTCTAGGTATTGCCCGGTTATACTGGTATTCTACTGCAGCTAAATATTTCTGACATCCTTTCTATCTCGATCGTTAGTGGTACTATAGGCGCATGGGGTATGGTGAGCACTGGTGTTATCATCACTGGTGGACCAAAGTTGCCGGTACTATAGCCTTGCGCATGAAACGTTTCTCTATAGCATTAGACTTAGCTTGGTCATCTAAGCTCACTGTACCAGCTGATTTTAAGACTCACTGAGTGTCAAATAAGTACATGTTTTACTGAACGGCTGACTGGTTACCCTCTTCAATCACGCAGTCTCTGCGAACCTAACCTTACGCTCTCAAATAAAAATCACCGCAAGATCAAAACATCCTTTATTTCTTTTTCAAAGCAAACACCAGCCACTCCAACCCGAAGCCAATACAACTCGTCAAACAACCAAACTTAAAAAGAAGCCACAAAGCATTGGAGTACTCCATCCGAACGCGTAATGCGTCCTGACTGTCACCTCCTCGTCGTCTTGTCACTATATTTGCGTACGAAGCCTCCCTGATTGTAGCATCCAGCCAATATTGCCAAAATCCCATCTCGGTGGTCTTCAGGATGTACATGTTCAGCTCCTCCGTGAAGGGCGAGTCATAGCGTATTGGAAACGCAAGCAGGTAATTAAAGAAACAAGTCGAGGTCACCCGAAACAGCGGTAAGTTCAAATAGGTCTGCTGATACAGTAGGAATCTCCATCGCTCTGTGCTCAAGCCGTAGGCGTACGTCTGATTCAATGCCAATCTATACCTCGCCAATCTGTCCACATTCATGCCAACGATAAGGTCTTCGAATTCCTTTGGAAAGTTCGAGTTCGCCAAGAACATATGCCTTTCATAGTCCGGTACCAGGATCTTCTGCCGAATCGCGATGAAATCCTCGACGTTTTCGATTTGTTTGGCATTTTGTGAACGTGAAAGGAAACTTGTCAGCTCAGCATAGTATATGTTTGACCACACCAGGCTGGTGCACATTATTGGGACACAAATAGCTACCGATCTCCGGTCGTTAGGCCAGCGGACCGGAGGAGCCAGATTTAGTATCAAAGCAAACGCATTTAGCAGAGCCTTCCCATAGCGCCTGTGAAACTTTTTGCTCGTTGAATGCACTAAACCGATGGTGAGCAGTGTCATCATTGCTGCGAACTCTGCCAGGGCTATAAGAATAGCTGACCAACTGTCCCCAATTATGAAGGTCATCCTCCAGCCCCTATTAGGCTTAATGATTGGCGCCATGACGCACATTCTGGTGACGAAACCATTGCTTGCTGCGTATTTGGACCGATTAATGAATCCGTAGAGATTTGCCGCGATTTCCACTTCACCGTCGTCTATGGCCGCAAATACATCGCTCATGTGGACGTTAAGAGTTTCGGTGCTCAGACGCTGAACCTCTCGGAACTTACCTTGTCGCGAACGAATGAAATTGCCCAGGAGGTAGAGTCCTATTCCGGATCTGACTATTTTGTTATTGCCATTCGTGTATCTAAAGATCCGAGGCGCATCGAACAGTAGTGGCGTTCGGAAGGTGTAGTTATTGAGGTTTTTCATTGGATTCGGGAAAAGGTCCTTGTGAGCCGTGCTCGTGTCGTTGGAGAGTTGAAATCCGAAAAATGGATTGTAGCCGATGATGTTTAGGGAGCCATAGTTGGGAAACACCGCCTTAGCGTATATAAATCCTCTGGGAAAAGCCCATTCCTTGAAGAATCGTTCAACCGCCTCGAGTCCGGAAAATACGAAGAGCGTCTTGATGATGTGCATTCCCCGGAGAGATCTATCAACCGAGTTGAGAATACTGTCGCTGGTATTGTTGGTTAGAAACACTACAGCCAAACTGTTTCTGCTGAACGAGGTTGCCAACTCAAAACCGGAGTCTCTGTCCATAGTTACAACGGGTTCTTTCCAAAGTTGACCAATAGACGGGGAATCTAGTAAGCCGTTCTTGAATATAAAGACGTTTTCGAGGTTGAAACTTTCCTTAATGCTGAGGACTAGGTCGATGAGTTGCTTGTCAAAGTCAACCAGGGTTGCACTTGATCCAGCGATGGTTACCCCGATGAGGAGCAATGTTGGGAGTTCCATTGTGACTGAAGCAACACGTAAGACTGTGGTTGCAATTTGTGGTTTTTATGGATTGGAATTGTACCTCCTGGGACGCGTAGCGAGCGCTTGAAGTATCTGTTCATTCCTGTTATTTGTTTTTGATTGGAGTGGAAAATGATGGGGTAATCGAGGAGCGTGACTGTATTCTGTGGTGTATTCTGGAAATGGAATAACTCCATTGCCTCGGTTAAGGATTTCCTCGTCAGAAATGGACTTTGTCAATAATGTACGTTATTGGTAGAAGCTAAAACGTCGAAGAGCTGCAAATGAGCTTCGAAGCCCAATATTCTTAAACGGGTTAAGAAAGCTGGTTCAAACCTATACTAGGAAATAAATGGGGTCTACAGCACCGTACATATTAAATATTGGCTCATCATGCTTTGAAGAAAGCTCTTCACCTAACTCATCTCAGTCGGGTACAGACGTCAGCTTGTCTTCGTGGAGAATTGAGGAGCACCATGACATTGGTCTGAAAACTTGCCTCCTTTGGATATCTGTAACAAACAAGTGGGAACCTGTGAGGGTTCTCCTTTAAAGGTTACATCTTTGTGGTCTAGTCTTAGCAATTTTGAATTCCTCCCGCTAGACAATGACTATCTAGATCCATACCTTTCGTTCTTTAAAAACTTTGATTGACACATCCCCTCAAGACTTGATTAGGAAGAGGGTCTGAGGCTAAAAATCTCCTTCTGCCTTTCCAATCGCTGTAGACCAGCTATCACAAAGACCACCTAGCTGTTAGATTGTAAAATACAGTTTATTGGATAATACATCTTTGAGGTGGTTTCTCGAGACATCTCTGCAAGGTAAATCCAGTCTCTCCATGCTTCCAGCAGGAAACAAGACAGACTTGTTCTCCTCATAGCTGATTGCACCTGGTTTGCATCCTGTTGCAGGAGGGCTAAGTAGTGGATAAACTCCATCGATACTTGTCGGTCGACTCTGCTGAAACGTCTCACGGCTACAAAGCAATAATGATGCCAGTTCATCTAACAAAAGAGTTCCTAGGTGTAGCAACATTTTATCGAATAGGGCCAGATGGGTAAAGATAGTGCACCTAGGACGTTCCATGCAAGAAAAACATTGATTCTGAACCTGGAACATCCCGCTCTTACTTATTTACTTATGTAGGTGGCGCTAAAGTCAGTTGTAAACCTGAGCTACTACCATCAAGCTTTTCGAAATAGCAAGGTCTTTGGCTAACTGTCTCCAGTTATACATTTCAAGTTGGTTGAGGTCTTTCTCTACAACGTTGCGGAGGACTGATATGCACTCGCACTTTTCTTACTTTCGAAGAAATCTGTGCCCAAAACACACAAGGATGTCTTCATCTGTATTCGTTAATATCCATGCTTCTGTGCCAGAAAGCAAGACTGTGGTGATTTGGTTCTTACATAGAGTCTCCTTGGTATTTGTCGATAAGGCTTTGCTACTCAATTGCCTGCAACCAGCGATTGGCAAGAGCAACTCTTTGCTTAATTTCTGAAGTAATGTTGTCAGAGTTTATAGCGGAGCTAGCTTGAAGCTCTATCCGTTTTGTGTTTCCTTAAACCCATTTCAGTCGCTTTTGTTCTAATATCTGCAAACGCACCAGGGCCACCTCCCTGCATCCTGCCGATGATATCAATGTCATCAGCGTATGCAAGTAATTGCACAGACGTTTGGAAGACAACAGAAGTGGTTGTGAGAAACTAGACCCTGGGTTTTATGGACCTGTTGCCCCAAATGGTGAGTTGTAAGTTTCGTACCCAGTATGCACAGTTTAACGAGTTTGGTAGGGTTACCAAAACTAGACTAGATGGCTCTGTATACTTTGTCTTTATAAATCCTGTCACATGCGGCCTTAAAACCAACAAAAAGATGATGAGTATCGACTTGGGCTTCTTGGCCAGCCAGCTCATTCACAAATGGTTTTAGGCATTCTCACACGACGCCCAACAGAATCTTGTATTGAATGTTGATAAGACTGAGGAACCTCTTAGTCAGAAGTCCGAAAATCTAACCACTGAACGAAGTCCAACTAATGCACAAGATGTACTTTGTTGGGAGATTGGTCAAAAATTGTGCTTATGGCGTTATTGAATAGTTTTTGCTTATTGATGGCTTAGACAGGGGATAAGGAACGTTACCCTCTCAAGGAAATACCACAGTCGAAGTTTTCTAGAATACCTTGCCCGTGTCGTGGAATACGACACTAAGCGCCGAAAGCAATAATCATCTCGATAATTATGGCTCTACGGCCCCGACTTTGCAAATTTTTTTTTTTTCGTTTTTCCTGTCAAAAAACTGAGTACTAAGTTGAGTTCAGTTAGTCTATGGATTTTTTGACAGATGACGCGTGAGTCGTGTTAACCTGTCATGGTATTTTTGTTGAGTATTGATTGACATTTCATCATGGAAAGAGTTAGCCAAGAAGGAAGAAGGAAATATTGGAGCGGTAGCTGAGAGTGTATGCAATAACCGCAATGAATCGATTTGGCGCCGACCGTTCTTGACAGTTTGGTTTGTCGTATTTGACGTAAGAATACAAAATTCAACTCGCACAAGAATTGAAGAGGGATAACCTACCGAATCGCCAATTTTTCAGTCTCTGAGATCATGAAAAGCTTGAAGAAAATCCGCGGTTTTCTACAGAAATTTTTCTCAGCAATGAGGCACATTTCTGGCTTAATTGCCGTATTTGGGCTAGAGACCAATCCGAAGAGATTCAAGAGGTGCCATTACATCCGAACAAACCAAGGAATTGGTATGACTCATGGGCGGAAGAAATAATTGCTCCATATTTCTTCAAAAACGAGGCCGGCCTTTGTGCCTCAAAGTGAAGCCCGTGATCTTCAGGACATTTTGTACCAACAAGACCGCGCTGCTTGGCACACAGCCAGTGAAACCATGGCTTGGGACCGGTGAATTGGCCGCCGGCCTTGGTCGTTGTGATATCACACCCCTAGACTTTTTCCTTTGTGGCTATGTAAAGTCAAAAGTATACATGGATAAGCCGGGTATGATTGAGGATCTCGAAGTCAACATTACTCGCGTTATTCGCCAAATACCATCTGAAGTGCTCGGAGTTTAAACCATAGTTACGGCCAGCATTTGAAAGACATAATCTTTAAGAATTAAACGCCAAGAATGGTTCTTTTGTTTATACTTTTCAAAAAGTACCTTTAAATGAATCACCCTTCGGAACACTATGGACATTATTCTCAAGATTGCCAAGAGTCTTTCATAGCAAATCTAGGCTTTAGTAGTTCCGCAGGGCTAATATTGGATTAATCACAACGCAGATGCATGTACTATCTATGTGTATTCTGGTCCTAATTAGAAATCCTGACAAGCAGATTGCTTCGTCTGCCAGGCGAATGTCAGTATCCTGATGAAATGAAATCAATTCAACTGGCTAAGTGTTCATCCTTCCTTAATGGTTGAGATTACAAAATTTCACATTGCCTCTCAATTAGATTTGCAGAACGTTGCCGGTACTGCAAGTATTCATTTCATACACAACCTCCAAGGATTGCCACACACATACGTGTACGTATGTGTACCTGATTTGATTTCATCAAAGGTTCACCTTGAGGTAACCACGCTACGCAAGGGCAATCAATGCATTACAATGCCATGGCATAGACACAAAGGACAACAGACGAAAACATACAAACAATAGGCAAATCATTGTCGAGACCGATTCAAGAGAGACAGAGTCAACCAGAGAGAGGGAGAGGGATGCCAAACATCGGTGTACGTATCTATAAATCATGTAATTGCCGGTGGCCAGCCAGGATATTTGCAAGTGAAAGGATACGCAATTTCATGTTTGAAATGCAAGCGAACTGTTGGGGGGGTTTTCAATTATTTCACTGCCCAAGGTATTAATGAATTTATCGTTGGTGCTTTATTATTATTTACTCAGACCGATAAAGAGGATAAAACAATCGAAATCCATTTTGGCAACATCCGGCGAGGAAGTAGCCCTTTTCTCTCTCTCTCAGTGCCGTTGTTGTTTTTCAGTGACGATTCGGAATACGAAATGCGTACCCGGAGGGCATTTTAAAAAGAAGGTTGCTTTGCGGTTCAGTTATGAATGGAAAACAAGATGGAAGTCCGAGTGAGTGGGGGCTACTAGTTTTTTCCTCTTTTCTCGATGTACTATGGGCTCACAAAGTCAAGTGGTCGCACCGAGGTACCTAGAGATCCTTGCTGAGTATCCCTATGTCTATCTACAATGTTCTTAGAGGGTTATAGGGCTTCTACCCCTGAGACTCGAGAACAGATCCATCCACAAAAAGGACACAACAGGGGAGTCACAATACACGTCTGTATAGAGCCTCGTAACAGCGCTATGTAACATCTTTGGGGCCTTTCGAGGGACCGTTAACCGTGATCGGAGATACACTAGGAAACGGAAAAATAGCAATATGCGTTCTTATGGGGATCGAACAAGCTTTACCTTTTATACCTTTTATCAGAAGAGGTCCCGAAAACAAAGCCGTCTCTAGGTGATGGTGAGATCTAGAAGAATTCAGACAGAGATGGGACAGACAAGGATCCCTATAAGCACTGTAGAGACCTGCCCACAACGAGAAGTTTACTCACCTCTAACTGCAAGAATGGACAGATGCTGGCATAATATGCTGTCAAGGATATGCGAATGATATATTGTCAGAGAGACATGTAGGGAAATACTCAGCATGACTGAGATCGATGAGTCCATTAATTGGTAGACGCATCAGGAGAAGAGTAAGGCTAAACATATTCCTTGGAAAGGTTAACAACCTTTATATGTATATCACTAGCTATGAAAACGTATTCTACAGCTTAAGGAATCGTCAAAGACACGAGAATATATCGCTCTTTTGGAACAAGCGGTGCTGTAACACGTTCCATGCACAAAACATAACCTAAAAGGTGGCGAATTGATTCCTGAGAATAGTTCTTGCGAAAGATATAGCCAAGACTTTCCATTCGATTTTCATCTCTAAATCGGTTTTTTCTTCAACTGTTGCACGTCTCGTATGAGGCACTGTAATTTGAACGCCGTGAACTATTTGAACGCTTTATACCACTCAAATGCACCACGGAGGAGCCTATTTCGTTTCGAGCCGTTTCATCATATTTGTTGAACTAGAGAAGTTGCTTTAACTCAAGTATCTCATCGATAGCTGCAACTCTGTGGACTGAAGCTCTTTATGGTTCAGCCCACTGAAGCAACTGATTATCAATTTTTTGTTCTGGAATTGTTCTCGTAAAGTATATCAAAAGTATAGGTAGCTGTCGAGGACAGCGGATATCGGTTACATTCGCTAGGATATCAAAAGCCTCGGGTTAGCAGAGTGTTGAGGAGTTGTCCTTGATGCGTATTTTATTTACTTGATATCATCCATGTATCGAAACCTTTAGATGACTTGCCTAGATCTACCCAATAAGTGAAGCTTCTGCTCTCTCTACCAACAACAATCTTAAATGTCAGTTCTTAATTCGTCATTTGGTCAGGTCTTGTACTCTTTATGAAGCTACCAACTTCAAATCAATCATTTGGATGTCGAATTCTTGGAGTCTGTCCATGTTTCTCTACATCAAAACATCTCTAGACTTCACATCCTTTTGAGAACTTTCAAACACACTTTTTGTATGCGAATTATACCAGAAGAAAGGTGAATTAACGCATCATAGCACCTTAAAATTCAATCGAACTTGAAGCATTTCACGTCCTGCTGTGCACTCAAATTGTTGCTCTACATTCACCAAACTTCTGCTATAACTCTCAAGGAAATATATCGGACATACTTTGATTTAATCTCAAGCTATAAATGTATTTAGATACTTTTCACATGCGATAGTTACCTGCAATAAATTGTATGAGATATTTCTGTTGAAGTAAATTGTAGCAGATACAAAAACGATGAGATACATATCAGGATATACAACTAAAGTCCTTGGAATGGTAAAATATATCTAAAAAAAGGTAAAACTCATGAGAGAACCTAAGGGATGAATGAGAGATCCATTCTCATGGTGCACACGAGTCTCAAACTGAATATAATATTCAATGAATGAAAATGTCAACATAAGGAATGATAGTCTTCTAGTAGCATTTATGTCAGTGGTACTCATATTAAGTTAATAACAAATTGAGAGATAAAAATCTAGTAAGGGAAACACAAGAATTGGAATAAAGCGTGTTTGACATAAAGACACAATGCACAGTTGATACGTCTTGGAAAGTGTATACGTAGTTCAACTCTGAACCCTGAAATACATATTCTTCCATCCGAAATCATATGTAAGGATTTGAAGCTAAATTTTGCTGGATATTTCATTTCCAAGAACTAAGTAACTAAGGTAACTAAGTTCTCAGACAGGAATCAAAAGGTTCATCTTTGCAGCCAAGCACAGAGAGTACTCAAATTTTTGAACTATTTTAAAAAGGGTTAAAGGGCAGGGCAAGGCCTTCAACGCTGCGTGCTCTACCTTTGTCGACACTAAAATCAGATAGATTTTCTTCACGGAACCTACAACCTATGATGCTAGTACTAAATGACCACGGTGCCCACAAATCAAACATAATATTTGGAGTGAAACCAGGGGGTCTTGCAGGCGGTACAGGCCACTCTTAAAAGCTTAGTATGATACGCAGTCATATACTTATGCCAAAGCCTTTTCCATCATGTGCTGCTAAATGCATCTTTAAACTGCCAGAAAACCGAAAGTTGTCTTCTACTTGATATATTTAGAAGGTGTTGGCCGAGAACCAGGTTTGGTCTTATAATCTACTGCCTTCTTTCTTGTTACTTCAGGTGCAAAGCGATGGTACCATCTACGGGTAGCTTTTGGCTTAAAATGCAGAGGATTCAGAAGTCGTAGGCTACTAAGCCGTGACTTATTCTGTCTCCCTACATACAGCTGTATCCTTGGCCAAAATCCGAGGAGCTAGAACTTAGCTAGGACTTCCCGATCTGGGAACTTTCAAACGTTTGGCCAGTGTCTAAGTCGACACCAAAAGTTTCGTGGTGGGTGTAGTCTTTTGGCTGATGCTGAGTTGCAACTTCATCTGCTTGTTCCAGGACGACATAATAGGTCTTAGGTACAGAAACTTTGCTAAACGCGGCTCACTAGCGCAGAGCCATTGTCGTGGGGTGACATCAGTCTAGTTCAATCTTCATAATTTTTTGTTTTGTTTCTGTTTTAGCTTCCATTCTCACGAGTAGCGCAAGAAATGGCCGTTTGCTACGTCAGAGCCTCAGAGTAATGTTAGTCTCCAAGGCGGACTTCTATTGGAGAGGCTCTTTTAGAATACAATCGGTATACTCCCTGGCTTGACCATTGCTAGTGCATGAGCACCGACCATTCAACAGGCTTGTGAGTCAGCTTAGGCCTTAGCTCCACGCCTAGGTGCTTATCCATGCTAGGGAAGTAGTAACGCCGTAGTATACAGATGTAGGATGTTAGTTTGAGAGTTGTAAATCGTTTTCTCCTTCGAAAACTCTAACCAAATTTTCAAGATTAAATTCAAAAACTGGATTCGAACCATAACATACCCCGACCTAGTTCTAGTAAGTCCTCATAAGTGTCCTTATTCGCTACAGTCAGCTAAAAAACAACCTCTTATAACCCAGGAAACGAATCTTAGAAAGCTACTACATACTTGCATCTCACTTTGTTTTTACTTCCACTTCCAAGGCTCACCCCTTATTATTCGCAGATACTTCGGCAGAGAAAGTCATAGATACATGCTCAGTGTATCTGCAATTGAGTTTATTTTCGAATCAAATATGAAACTGTTCCCAGTACTTCTCAAACGTTGATGTATCCTTGATTTGAGAAATCAAATGTTTCACTCTTCCTTGAGTGAAACATAAGTGAAACATGAGGGAGGAAATTTGAATTTTGTCACTCACATACCGAAGTAGGAGAGAAGTGGCTTAACCTACCCCACTTTCACTGGTAGGGACATGTTTAGATGGTTCTTACTTTGAGAAAACATTTGTGTTAGAAACGAGCACGACAGCATTAGCATTCGAAGATTCCTTTGGCTGGAGTAGGTATTGGCGTCGTTCTATATGACCGACCAAAGGTAGATGACGTTTGTTGGGCATCCGTCCGCATCTAGTTCATGGATAAATAAGGTTGAACCAGGGGGTACTGTTTCATTGTGAGCATCAAAATGACTTGGCATGAACGAGAGAGATTAAGATACAATTCAGCTTCTTTTCTCAACAATTTAGTGAGTGAACGTTAGAAACCCCCTTCGCTGCATCAGAACTGAACTTCAGGTAGGACTATGAATTTCAAAGACTCTATGGCATCACCATGGCCCTCGCCAAGACACATCCGTTAAACTAGTTGAAATGATTTCTCCTTCCATTTATCGTCATTTATTACCAAGAAACCAGAAGAATACAGTGTATGCATTCAAGGAAAGAAAAACAACCCGACCGAGGAGAAACTCCCTTAAGGAAACAGGATAATTAAAAATGTTGCTTTAAAGGAGCAAGATGTCTAGCTGCGTAACTCCCATTCAAAAGTAATTAAAAATTCACAGTGAAGCTCGTGGAGAACCCATTAATTATACATTCGGCGGAAAATATTGCTAACACCGCCCCATCCATGCGCGCTGAGGAAGGAGTCAAAGTCTCAAAACGTTTACCATTTTCTGTTCTACAATTAATTTCATTTAATTATTGAGTGCCAGCCAGGCAACCTTCACCAAACGAATCGTTAAAAGATGTTTAATTCACCTGCTGGAGTTCCTTTGCTCTGTCGGAATCCAATGGACTATTCAATGGGTGTTAGCCAATTTGAGGGCCTTTGAGTGCTGACCAAGGATGTTTATTTTTATATGTGTTTGCTGGAAAAACTTCTTTTGAGGAACTCATGAGAAAAAGGCGTACAGTCCTTGGGAATGTTGACCTATCAGGCAGTGTTCAGCAAGGACATCGATAACGTGGATGATATGTGATCGCTCCAACCACCAACTCGTCACAAAGTTCCAGAACGAGCCTAAATCAGATCTGTCTCCAAACGTTACAATTAGAGACATTTTTTCATCTATAGTTCGTTTTGCTAAGGGCGTCCTTCGGCAGGATCGTGTAAGTCGTACTCTGTCGAGCTCGGTAGATCTGTGGCCTGACATTCATCATGTGTGAATGGGGACCTGCTGAATCATCTCCCAAAGGGACAAAATGGCATTTGGAGTGAAGAATGTCTATTTCAGGGATTTGACTGTAAAAGGAAATCCCTGGCTACATTTCCAGCCAAGAAAAGGCATCCTTGATCGCCAAGATTTCCGCCTGAGATATGCTTCGATAGACTTCGTCAGAGAGCCCACAACCTCATCAACTTGGAACCGTCGGTGTAGAAGTAGGTAGGTAGGCTGTCAGTCGGATCTCAAGAGTTTTAGATGACGTTTTTGGTAGTTCGCTAAGGTTCACTAAGATACTCTTCCAAGTTTTCTGTATCTGGTCCTGTAGATGCTCGGACATTTGCAAAGGAAATGCACTGATTCTTCGTCTTCCTGCGTGTCTCCGCAGCCTCCTGATAGGTCTAAAGTAGGTAGGCTTTTGTTACTACAAAAACTGATGTAAAAATCTTAAGAACAGCTTAGATCCAACCCGTGAAGTTCACATCCTTTCTTTAATCGACTGCCGATGAAATCGCTACTGTCCTTAAAGAGGCTATCAACCTAGCATGTCCGGTGAGACACATTTCCCAGGAAGACTAATTCAAACTGGAGACAGTTCTAAATAAAATATGAGCACTTTCAGCAGATTCAAGGAAAATAATTGAGGGGGCAATAAGATTCTCCCTTTACGAATCGTCAGGACTAGACCGGATCAAAGCACCATGATTATTCCGGTACTCAAGGAATTATTCATCAGCAGTCTCATTCGAAGATAAATTCCAGGAAAATGGAGGAAAACTCTCCCCACTACTATGGGGGATTGGAAAATTGCTTGCTATCCTTAGTGACCTATAGGAAGGTGCGTTGAAAACCCTGGACAATTGGACCAAGAAGTATTGTTCAATGGTAAACAACCAAGGTAATGGCTCTTACGAGGATAGAGAGTTCGACTTGCATTGGTACCACAAGTGCTGTGAAAACAACGCCCACTGCAGGACTAGATCTACTTCCCCTGGACATCTTGGTTCAAGCTTCGGCAGCAATTAGTGCAGTTATTAGTAAGTTAGTCAGATAGTTTAAATCCGTTTAAAACAACGGATTACCTTACTCCGTACCTAGATTCATAGAGATCCCTCATGGGCATCATATCCAAATCAGTCCGCCTTCCATAGCATTGTTTTCCAAGCGCGGGTCCTACCCGTGACTATAGTTCCCTGTGCGACTGCGTTGAAGGCATCACTACATGAGGGTGTCACCTTTTTCATAGACAGCCAGGCAGCTGTTCTTGGAACACAGCACAAGGTTGCCCTTTGATGGGTCCTTGAATACGAAACCATACCAGGTAATGAGAATATCGACAAAGTGGGTAGAAGTGGTTCGGAGACTATGTCAGAATAGGTCGACATCTTGGTGTTCATCTCGTTTAAGTTTATGGTCTTGTTTCGATAAGGGTAGGATCGGCAGAATTATACAAAAGGATTGGAGTAATCAGGGGGGAATACCACTCTGCGGTATGAAAAAAACTAAGAGATGAGGAGGTCAATGAGGATACAACCCACTCTCTGCGGTTAGGTCTTTGGGACTTACTTTTATTCTTCTAAGATTGGCTGCCATTGGGCTGTGACCTGTGAGGATACCTATGAAAGACCCTCGTCTATGGTTGGTCTAAAGATAGAAAATCTCTGAACCTTCTTAAGACCAAGAAGTCTGCTTGTAGTTCGTTTGATTTTTAATCTGTGCCTGAAGCTTAAGGACTTGAGATTCCCTTCTCTTGACCAGATGTCTATATATTTATTGTTGTTCAGAGTGGATAGGTCCCGGAAGGTCTTGTTGATTCCATTTATTTCCCCTTGGAACTAAGGAGCACACTTGCGTGGCTCAAAAGCTTTATGAACGTGGTAGTACCTCTGAGAATATTCTGGAGCCAGTTCCTTCAGTCATTTTTGACCCATCAGTGAAGATGAATATGGAAGCGGGATATACATATAACCCCCACCATTCGTCTAGCTGTTTCTAGAGCAAGAAAGAGGACTGAATTGGTCTCAGGGTATTTCGGTCAAATGACATGGTTTGGAGCTTGGTATGTGGAGGGATTCTGACCGTTTCCAGAAGGAAGAGTGTCGACAAAAAGTTACGACTGCCGGTTCCCACATCATGAGAGGTTAGAAAACATTGAAGACACTGAAAAGCCTTTGCGGAACTTCTTTAAATGTTTATTGTTGCATCCTTCAGGAGTTTTCAATTGGAAATCCTTGCAAATCATCGCTCCAGGCAATATTCAAGTCTATTCGAGAAAGTTTTCCTCTTTTCCAAGAAGTTACTTACCACTTAAGTTTTCCTCAAGAGGCAGGATGCTCGGAATCGCATAACCTATATACAGGTAGGCACACTTTTATTGGTAAAACATTGATGTTTCCCAACTTGCCGGGTAAGTGATGTGATGTCCTGTGACTGAAACTCAACCAGGCTGTGATGCAATTTAAATGCAAAGCATTTGCATCCGACTGGATGCAGCACACGGGTGCGTCAACATCAATTTCATGGTTAGTTATAAAGTAATTGAAGTTGAAAATTAAATTTGAATGTAATTATGGAAAATTTTAATCTTGTCTCAAAGTACACCTTGGTTGGGTTTCAAAGGCGCTACATGCCGAGCCGGAGATTGTTTGTAGGGTGCTGGGCAGTGTTGTGGGCGAGTGTATCCGGGCGATGTGGAGTGGAGTCTCACAAACCTGTTTTCTTTTCAAGGACTCTTGTGTTGGGTACTTTGTGCGAACAATGTACACAAGGAATTTACGATTCATGATACTCTGCAATGGGCTGGGAAGAAAGTTTAATTGGTTACCAGAAGTTTGACAAAAGTGTTTGTATTTGAGTCGTAAAGGTTGTTCAAATTTTTTTACAGCTTTTCAGTGGTGAGGTGTACAAATCGGGACATATTCCCTAGGACTAATGGGAGAGATTACGACAGTTGGAAGTGGCAGTATCTCAGCGTGACGAATTTCGGAGCAGTTTATATTGAAATCACTAGTTATGGACAGACTTATCGGAGGCAAGGAAGAAGTATGTTCAAACGACCTACAAGCTTACAAGTCCAACATGTCTTTTGCACCCAAGATGGTCCTATAGCCTTTCCCTGAGTCATAACCATTATGACTTGATAATAGCTCTTTTTTTATTCTTCTTTAAAGGTTAATTGGGGCACTGGCTGGGCTTCAAATAACCTTAAGAAGTCTAGACCTAGCAATGGTGTCAGTCGGACTAGTCGGTACATGTCCGATGGGCTATTGGGTATTTTTTTGATTCCGTCAAGATCTTAGTAATACATCCGGTAATTGCTAGCACCTCTTTCGTTTTTTTTTTCTTGAGAGACTAATGAATTTCTTGGCTTGCTTTAAGCCAGTTTGAGAGTTCCAGTAGAAGAGCTTTTCATTCCTTGTGACTTAGCACTACGTTTAACTGGCTGTCTGGTAGACTCAGGGTTCAGGGCCAATATAATAAGATTGGGCATCGGATTTGGAAATCCATGTCCTATAACCCGTGCTAGTGTCATTTTCTTTTGTATACCTACCTAGCTGTGAGAAAGCTTGAAGCCAGTTCCAGTTTCAAGCTAGCTTAAGCTCAAAGAAAGAGGATAAAATGTTCACAAGAGGCACTGAGTTCGATAGTAAAAATCTGTGCTTAGAAGATGGGTGAAAAGTGTCCAGAGCGGGAGGAGACTTTATTACCCTTTTCCTACGATTTTGTCCAGATATTTCAAATGCAGTTTGTGTTCAAGAGTCACGATTTAGACTTAGTGACTGGAAGTGTAAGTTTTACCTTTTTTGGTAAATGGTTTGATTGGTGGTTTCGTTGGGTTAACTTTCAGTCCTTGATTGGCACTACTTAAACATTTTTATATATTAGGAATCTACTATACTCCACTAGAAGTTCCAACATTTGAAATCCCGGGACAGTGTTTCGTTTGAAAATTCGGTTCATATTAGCCCAAGAGTGGTAATCTAGTCACAACTAGCAGAGACCCTAGACTTCTATGATCATAAGGAAGTATGATGGTTATTGCAGAATCTTCTCCAAAATCTATTAACGGATCCTATGCCACCAATATGAAGTATCGATGACTCGAAGCAATGCTGATAAATAATGTACTGGGTTTCACGCGACCACCACCAAGAGACCCTTAGTAGATCCCTCCACACAAGTAGGACGAATCTTATCGAACTTGGAGTATGCAACAGGTAGCAGTAAGCTTAGAACAGGACTAACGCGAGATGTTTGTTGGTTGAGGCCCCGGTTCACTTTGAACTCCACTAAATCTACTGGAATATGTATTACCTCATCAGAAACATGAGCCGTTGTCGGCTTAGGGCGTCATAGTAGCCCCCTTAGGGTGTCGTGGTAGACCTATTGTAGTTTAAGTCACCACTGTCCTATTCGAGGAATCAGTTTACTCAAGAAGTACAGCTGGGATCGATTGAAGCTCTCTACTATGACTATGACGGCTATAGAAGACAACTAGCCTCAATTGGATGGTTTTTCTTCTCCCGATGCTATGTATATTGTTTCGACTAGATCGACGGTGATCGACGCAGTACGTATTGATAAAAGACTCTTCTTAGCCTCTGAAATTATTCTTTTTGCAGGCCTACCTGACGGGTAGACCCTATTAACATCCTAAGGCGTTGGCAAACCCGAGGACACTAAATTGCACCCAGTGTTGCCGCAATGGCGAGAAATGGTGAAAAACAGTATCATAGTAAGAGAAACAGTATCTAAAAAACTATCTCAATGGTATGCTGCATTTTTTGTGGGAAAACGCCGTCAAAAAGAGGGCGTGGCTGTAGACAATAGGTGAGTTGAAGATAATGGTTATGTACACTTACTTCCATATCGCGGCATCTTCCAGGATCTCTTCTGAATATCCGAAATGGACGTGGATATGTCCTTGTACTGAAATGAAATCCCCACCATCATGACCAGGCATGATATGGACAAGCCAAGGGAACGCTCAGCCCGACTTCAGGCAGAAGAAACGTCGCCGTACTAAGAAGAAGCCCGTCCCACAAAGCTCTGCAAAGTTATCAGACAATTTAAGTTGAACAGTCGATAATAAACAGCAACATAAGTTTTAAGGTGCCTCTTACTTTAAGTACGTTTAGGAAGAATTCGAGACTTGAGGTATTTGGCGAGGTCGCACTCTATCACCAGACTACATTCTGTCTCTTAATCTTAATCCAATTGAAGATACTTGTCAGTAGTAGGATAAGAGGTGGGCTATCCAACTCCTTGAGCCTGCTGACTTCGTTGTTTACTAGAAATTTTGTGTTTTAAAATATCATTGACTTGCTAATCAGATATATGTAGCTTCGGTTTGATCAGTGTTGCATAGTTATTTGAAATGAACCTCCCTACCTATACTGACGTCTGCAATCAATAAACCATGGCCCTTGTTAACAACTTTGAAGTCATTTTTTGAAAGACTGTGCAACCTGAGAATATGACAGCTCTTGCCAAGTAATTGCATCCAATCATGTTCAAAGACCAAGCCGTCAATAATTCATAGGAACTACACGAACACATCCTTCAATCCCCGACCATATGATATATGTATCTTCCTCCGAATTCCATAACAGATACGAGCACTAATAAAAAATCTCACCAAATCCTTATTGTTTGTGAAAAATTGACAAACAATTCAAATGCGCATCAAAGAACTTTATTCGTTTCCAGCTTGCTAAGGGGATTAATTGCTAAAGTCCCTAACCATTGTTCAAATTTCAAACTCGCTGCACATCCTTGTTCCCTTTATACACATGCATACTCGTACGTATACACTTTCGAAAGGGTGGTGGTGGTGGTGGTACTTTTGATTTATTTCGGACTGAACTCATCAATTTTCCGTCTACACTTACCCCAAAAACCGGGCAAACAAAACAAACGGAATTTATCATGATTCATATTTCACAAAAATGTCGGAAGGATATGCGCGCCACTGACAATGGATTACAGGCGATTAAAAATTATCCCATTGCAAAACAAAAAACCAAAAAAAACAAACCCAATTCTACAACGAATCCTGAAATAATGAGTTGGAAATACCGTGGAGAATTTAGACACGGCCATTATTTGAAACGGGATCGTGCACGGATTACTGTCACAATCGTGTTACCAGACATACGAGCATTTGCAATGGGAGTATTTTTAATCCACTAAGTCTGGCCGTATTAATCCCCCGAAATTAACATCTATTTTAATATTTATTACTGGCAAAGGCGTTTTGTTAAATTAAAAAAACAATTGAACTGCAGATTGTTTTCGAATTACCGAAAAGTTGAAAGACTTAGGTGCACTCAGCTGCCCGCTATTTAGGGTGTACCTGCGTGTACCTTGGAAAAAGTCTCTAAATATCGACCCATATCCCCTATTCCTAAGCGTTTTGGGTCAAACGAACGAATCTAACAAAAAAAACTTAACCAAAAGAAACGTTAATTGCATATTTTAGACGACTTTGGTACAATGCGTGACGTTTAAGTTACATCAATTGACGTTTATGTCAAACGCCACTCGGAATCCATGTTTTATAGTTAAAACATCTGTCACAAACTGTCACCGCTTTATTAGATGTGCGCGATATGTCACAGGGTGTCAAAGCCATTCATCGTCCAATATCATCAACTTCAACGCTTTGCCGAGATCGGAACCAAATCGCATCGTGTAAACGAGTTAATAGCGCATGTTGAGCTTGACAGATACATTTTTGTTTAACAAACACTCCCAGGTTACTATAATTTTATGATCTTACTGTTACGCTAGAAGCTTTGGCCAAGAAGCTTTCCGATAGTGTTTCAAATTGACGTCGTAATTCTAAGTTATCTGTAATACGCACCAGTTGTAGAACTAATTAAGATAAAAAAAACCTTAAAGATCTCAAGTTACTGAGGTAAACATTCGTTCAGTTCAGAACGTCTTAAGTGGTGAAACAAATAGGAGGCAGAACTAAAAAAATATCATCAAACGTTTCATAGCATTTAAGTAAAATGTCGGCGTTTAGAATTGTGTCTTGTTTGAGTGTTTTGGTGTTGACTATCGGATACACTGTTGCCGCTAATGGTGGGTAATGTTGTGAATTTGTTTAAAACTATTAGTGTGTCGAATTAAATATATGGATGTTTAAATAAACACTTAAAAATGGAATATTATTAAAACAAAGGAGTTTGGTAATCGATGGCAGTTTCTGGTGGAATCATATTCATATTCTCGAGCTCAGACACAAATAATAGCTGATCATCGATTGTTTTCGGATCCCGCCAATATTACTGTCTCGCTTTAAGTAAGGTCCTCTGATGACAGGATATTTTAAGAACCTCTGTGCATTAGCTTCACTCTGAGGATGTGCCTTGTCATTCAAGAAAACAATCCTCTATCTCTTGATTTAAGGCCCAAGAACTGGAATTACAGATGCCCGTCCGCCGGTGTAAGGATACGTACATAGGTAAACCACTAGCGAGGTTGTGTCTGTAGAAAGACCTCTCGCGAGCATCTGACAAACATATGAGAGTACAACTGTCATGAGAAAGTTTCTTAGATAACAAATTTCCCTTCGTATACGCAATTGAACAGTAGGCACCTTCTATAACACGCACAGGGTCCCTGTCACGGCAAATAATTATTAATTTTTTTAAGTTCCTGTTCGAGTTTATGTATCTATTTGACTAAACCGATAGAAATGTGTACTTTCCCAATATGAATGTAGCAGTAGCCAGCATTTGGTCCATTAAATAGCGACAGGACTTGCCAGTGTAACAAACTTCAGTCTCAATGTTCGTCTCCGTGGTGTCATTATTATTAAGGTAGGGTTATGCGATCAGTTTTTAAAGGCCGAAACCTAGCGGTGTACAATATAGTTCTATGCGAATTAATGGGAGAGTTCCAGACTCCCGGTACTACGTAGTCACACGATTCTGATTCGTCGAGAGATCCGAGTTTAACTGTCTACACGTTATCCAAAGTCAAAACTGTTTGCCGGTTCATATGTTAGAACTTACCTCAAAAAGTAGGCTTTAAATTCGAAACGCTCCCAATATTTCAGTTCCTACACATGTAATTCGATTATCGATTTCTTCGGTTTCATTAGAAAACAGTCGAATGGAATTCAATTACTGCAAATTCGTTTAATTAGCCGTGTTTTCCTGAAAACTACATATATCCGTATAGACATCTCAGTAATGAGATATTTACACATTTAAGCTTCAAGGTTTATTGTTCTGATTATGTCAGCGAGTCTCCACAAAAAATGGGAAATGTTATGTCAACATTTCAACCATCTTGCGGGACTAAATCTTGTCGGGAACATTGATGAACTATACCTAGATAGTCGTCTTTCCATCCCCTGCCCTAAAACACCCTCAAATGGGCGGGGCCTAATCCTCTCTTGTGTTCCTATCGGTGAATACGTGAAATTGAGAATTTGAAGTTTAATTAGCTCATCTGCAGTCTCAGAAAAAATAGCTCATGTATTATTTTGTTAGAGTGGAGGAAGTCTATGCTTATGGTTTTAACAAAGAATGACATAAATCGATGTTGGCTTTGTATAAGCTTAGCACGTACCTGTCGCAAATGGAGTTGAATTTCCTTTTGATGGCATTTGTTGTGGATTTTCCCCGCTTGTTTACTTTTTCGGTCGAAAATGGATAAAAATATTTTTGATATTAGGCACCTATTTAATTTTTTGTTTATGCCATTTAATTCAATTTATTGCACTGAATCCGAAAATGTATTTAGATATTGTCGCACTTTTTTCTTTTAAGAGATATAGCACTCTGAAATTCTCATGCCACAATGTAAACAAAGCAAATTGGGCACCACGGGTGTGTTTGGAAGTGCAGTGGGGAGTTTGGGGAGTTAAAAGCTTAAAATGTATTTATTTTTTCAAATAAATAAAATTTGTTTGAAATAAATAAACAAATTGGTTTCATATAACAATGAAATTTTTGCAGGCCGATATTTTTGTTTTTTGCTGTTAAGTTATTTCAATTATTAAATTTAATTATTATTTTGTTGTGAAGTTTTTCTACTTTTGCATACAACTATTTCATTGTTTCGTATTAGATTATCGCGTAGATTCACCAATTTGGTTAACTTGATTCGTTTTCTTAGTATATATGTACCTACAAATGTATGTTTGTACTAATTCTTCACACAAGGAAAATGTGTTGGTTATTGAATGGTGTATGTAAATGAAATAAATTAATCGGAATATTCTGTTTTATTGTGGGCGTCTCACAAAAATCCAAGAGTATAGCTTGTCATGAGAAAGATTCTCAAATAAAAATTGACCTTCGGGAACGGCATTCACCATTAGGCCCCTTCCATTTGTGCAAAGAATATAACACGCACAACACGAATGGTTGTGAGAAGCTAGGCTCTGCTTCCCATTGACCTGTTGCCCCAGATATTATTATTATTATTTTGCATTGTTTTACTGACAATTTGGTCATTTGGAAAATAGTTGCCCTCTGGCTTTTATCTTTAAAAAGTTCAAGCCAAATGGATTACTTGATCATTACTTGATTGAATGAATATGCTCCCATTTCGAATCAATATTATGAATACAAACATCTCCCATTATGAAACATATTCTTCCATTTTATTTCACCCAAAATATGCTTTAAACGTATTGGTTATTATTTCAGAGTACACAGTGGATGAAATTAAATTATTTCTGTTGATTATGGAATACCAAAGCATGTTTTTTATTTGGTATAAGTATTTCAAGAAATACGTTATATTTGAAATGAAATAATTTTGAATGTAACGTATTTCTTAAAATTCCCCACGAATTGAAAAATATTTTTGGAAGTTACTTTTTGAACACAGCATTCCCTTCCACAGTTCATCAATTTTTGACACTATTCTGTCCAAGATGGCCGCGCCCATGTGACAGATGTCACGGGCCCAGTGAATTTGAATGTGTGCGTGAGTTTGCCTGCAAATTCAGCGATACATTCTTGTTCACCAGGTCCGTCGAGCTTGTAGGGTAAAAGAGAAGACCCCCTCGAAGACGACTATCTGTATATAGGTGATTTGTGGTCGGGAAACTAAAAAATCCAAAGAATAGGATCAATAATTCATTTGTTTCGAGATGTTTTTGCTGATTGGTGACAGTCATCCATCTATGCAATATCTAATTGACAATTACTGTCAAATTTGTTTCAAGGTTGTTGTTCATAGCAACGACAAGAAATAAAACCAGACATTGATGTCTTGTCATAAATTATTTCAAGACATTTTGCTGTCTCCAGTGGAAATATCAACTGCATGGCAGATTTTGAATTATTGTGAGTAGAGACCAGGGGTGGCAACTACAAACTATTCACAATTTCGTGTACGTGTAATTGTACTCCTTTCCATTTTGTACTGCTATTTCAAAATCCTTTCAGAAACTTTATCGACAAACATTAATTCTAAAGTGACCCTAAACTGCCGTACGTTGGATGCCGGGACGTAGTGACATTCCAGGAAACTGTAAGGTTGAAGAACTTGTCAAATTAGGAACAACTCTTCCCATTTCGCCTACAAGGGCAACTAAGGACACTACGCGTAAATTAAAACTTAAAATTGATGCTGTAGACATAGTCAGAACAAATTTTAGGTGGATCGATGGATCAAGTTGTCTAGGGACGAAAATAATTTAGCACAAACTGGATTTGATCTTCCCCAATAGACTACGCGAAGCTAGACCTTTTCATGAATAATTTTTGCAGTAGCTGCATGGATGAAACAAAGGAGGAAACCCTTAGCATTAGAAAGCTTCACCTAGGAGTTTCTCAAATAACAAACAAATTGGTTGAATGACAAGCTATGTATATCCTGGGTCCCATGGACCTGTTGGGCCAAATATTTGTATTTTGTAGGTTCTGTTCCCAAAGGTTTCAATGTGTTGTCGATGTTGTACCTATTTTTAGTTTACTAGACTACCATTGCAATCAATCCAAGGACAAGCTATATTCCCTTGCTTTACAGGTACTATCTACCATTTTACCCATGATTCTCTCTTACTTTGCATGGGAGTTCAAAAACAATTGACAATTGGAGTATTAAAAATCCTCGACTCTGTCGAAATAAATGTTCGTTCCGTACCTGGACCTGGTTAGTAACTCTCTTCAACACCGGCTAAGGCAGAGTGGTTCTATTTCACCTTGCCCTAGAGAGAACAATCAAGAATCGATCAAGAGTTCTCTTCTAGTGCACCTTCATGTCCCAAACTATCGGATCGTCAGTATGAACAGTCTCTAGTCATGCTCTGGTGAAATGTATAGCATCCCTGTGTGTCGGTGTTAAAACTATAGGAATCATCGAGGGGGTTATCCAGTGGAGCAACAACGCGACCATGTAGATATTCTCCATAGCATAGTGGCCGCAGTCCTATCACCATCACTCTGATCGACAATATCGACAAAAAGTCTCATTGTAAAGGTTCTTCCTTGTTGTCACCAGGTCTTAGGGATTGTCGTCAATTCGCTCGATGTGGTCGAACTAGTGTACTAGACGTGTCTTGTATTTTCTCTTCGCAATCTCGCAATCGAACCGAAATTTCGAGGAATAATTTTTCTCCTGAAAGTGCTCAAAATCTGCGCTCCTTTCCTGCTTATTGTCCAGCACTCGGCTCGTTATAGTAGTCCTAGAACTAGGAGGATTAATGTTTTGTAGAGCATGCATTTCGTCTTCCGATTTAAGAGCTTTTAACTTATTTGTTTTGCCAAATCCGTTTCGGTACGGTCTTCGCCGATTTTCCTCTAAGGAGTTCCTCATCTATTATACTTTAAAGAGGGCTGCCAGCTTGATTTTAGTCAAAGAGGTTGTGTCCATTGAAGTTAAGACGTTTAAAGACTATAGTGCGAGTTTTAGTCACATTTTGAGCACGTTCCTCTTCGTCAACGGTGGGGAAAGCCATCGATAAGGACAACCTGAAGTAAACAAATTCACCGATTTAGCCAGCTTACTGTTGAAGGACAATTTCAAGTCTGCAGCTCTTAGTTTAACGTCTCATTTGCGATTTTTGCTGAACCTTGGGACAGTGTAAGCTTAAGTTTTTCCGCTCTACAAAGGCAGTTGAAAGGGAATATGTAAGTGAAACACGTTTGCATATTTCCATCTAAAAATTGTTCATTCCAATCTCGAAACACGGTAATTGTTAACACTTTTATGGCTTTTAGCGCGTCCATCGCATTTGTGACAATTATATTCTATTGTTCAAGTTAAATGCGCGTTTCTCATTACCTTACGAACGAAGGAATCTTGGAACAAACAAAACTCAATTCAACCTATAATTTACATATTTATTAAGCAAGTGTTACATAATGATACTCAACTCGTATACAAATATCTACAATGTTCCACAAAAGTCTACATATAGCAGTATAGGGTGACCAGGTAGCAATGGTACTTTTCCCGATTTTTGTGTTTCATGAGCGTCAAAGTTACCAATGGCATTTAGCTGCCTAAATATTAACTAAGGTTTGCCATTCCATCGTGCATCCTTTTACACTTGGTGAACAGGCTAAAACTATTCAAAAATATTATGAAATGTTGACTTATGTAGTTGTAAACACGAAACGTGACTTTCGACGTGAGTTCGGTCGTCATCGTCGTCATTCGTCGCACCGTGGAAAAGTTTGAGGGTTAGGACACTCTCTTGGACTTTAAGCCACCAACCACACAGAGATTAGTTCGAAATTAAGACAACATAGTTGTACATAGAAGTACCGGCCAATATCCAAGAAGACCCAGAAATGTCGATTCGGTGCAGATCAACTGAATTTGGCATCGCCAGAGAGTCAATCAGGTTGGATTTGGGCCTACAGATGGGCCTATAACATTGTACTAACACAAAACTTGAAGCTAGACGACCATAGACAATGCCATGAGTTCGCTAATTGGGCGCTGGAAATGTCGGATTTTATCCAAAAAGTCATTTTCTCGGACGAGGCCCATTTTTGGTCCAGCGTCTATGTCAACAAGCAGAATTGGCGATAGTGGAGCGAACCCAATTCACAAGTGCTCAACCAATCATCAATGCATCCACAAAGATTGACTGTTTGGTGCGGTATACAGCATGGCGGCGTCTTCGTACCTTATTCCTTTCGAAATGAGGAAGGAAACACCTTACCGTCAATGGTCTCAGGTGTACAGAGATGTTAACCAACTTTCTGTAGCCAGAGCTCAACAACATCGATATATCGGAGCTGTGGTTCCAAGTAGACGGCGCTACATGCCATACAAGCGACGCAACGCTCAAAGTCGTGAGGGAAATATTTTGCCAATGGGTCATCTCACGGCGAGCGTTCATCAATTGGTCACTGCGATCGTGCGACTTAACACTACTTGACTATTTTCCCTGGGGCTACGTCAAGTCCTTAGTCTACGCTAACACGCCAACTACTTTAAACGAGCCCGAGGCCAACATTCAAAACCCTATTGGCGGAATAACACCACACATATTGGACCGAGTCATCAGAAATTAGATCGACCGCTTGAAGCTCTGCCAGCAATTTAAATTTTTTCTATCGTTCTTTTCTGGTCACCCTATCTGTATTAAGTTGTACAGTATTACTAATAAATTCCATTTTTCGTTCTTTTACATGAAAGATGACTCATTCTCAATACTGGCCAACGTCGATGGTTCGAAAATCGAGGTAAACTCTGTCCAAACTTGTCAAAAACTTTAGACTTACAAAAACTTTGCATATTTCCAGGGGTCGACAAATTGGGATTTCAACATTTTCGATCTAAACAATCGCACAGGTAGTGAGGCCATGGGACATCTATTTCATGATCTATTACAGGAATACGGATTAATGCAAACATTCGAAATACAGCTGGAGCCTTTGTCTAATTACCTGCACCGTCTTAAGAATGGATACAACCGATACAACGTTACATACCACAGTGACCTGCATGGCGGCGACGTCCTGCAAACCGTACACTCAATAATCTCCAAGACTGGGATCAAAAACTGGATGTCAGACTTGGAGATATTGGCAATCCTTTTTGCAGCAGTTATACACGACAACGAGCACATGGGTACCACGAATGATTTTCTCATCAAGTCGGGCTCCGAACGAGCCCTGATCTACAACGACCAATCTGTGAATGAGAATCACCATCTTTATGCGTCTTTCAGTCTCCTTAAGGAGGATGGTTGTAATTTTCTGTCGAATTTAGCACCAGGGAGCTTACGAAGCCTGAGAAAATTGGTCATCGAAATGGTCCTGTATACGGATATGGCAAAGCATTCGGAACTTCTAAGGAAAGTAAGAGGAGGCCTGGCAGAGATTGAAGCTCAAGATCGAAGGGCGGTTGTTCTGTCGTTTATACTGCATTGCGCTGACATATCGAATCCTAGCAAACCTTGGAAGTTGCACGAGAAATGGCTGTTGATGTTGCTGGAGGAAATGTATGCTCAAGGTGATATGGAGAAGGCGCTTGGACTGGACGTGTGCTTCATGTGCGATAGGAATGTTAATGTTGCTGAGGTACAAATCAGCTTTATTGACAACTTTGTGGCGCCCGCTTTTGCGGCTCTGGGTGTTTTGATAAAAGATATTATGGCATCGGACATACCAGAGCCATGGAAGGAATACCTTGAGGAGAACCGCAAGATTTGGAATGGTATAGCTAACGAAGGTATGCCTGTATGTACATGTGGCTGTATATATTCAGAATTCACTAATTTACACATTTATACTTCCAGATGGCTAGTTCAAAGGCAGTTGGTTATAGCCTTCTCTTAATGGTTGTTAATTCATTCTTTCCTATTTTTGTTTTACTGATGTAATAAAATAATGTCTCCGAATGTGGTTTCCTTTTTTAAAAAGGTATTTGCAGGTTATAAGCCAGCCAGTCTTTGAAATAACCTCGACAGACACAATGATTACGCCTCAAAACGATGTGTGGTTTCGTCTACTTTATGTTTTTTTGAGTTGAGGGTAGGTTGACACCTTAAGTAAGGTTTTTGCTTGAACACATATGAATGGTACCTTCAGTGTCCTTGGCCCTAAGACTCCTACCTTTCACCTCTACGTTGGTGGCTGCTTGGTACCTGGTACCTCGACAACCAGACCAGACCAGACAAGAAAAGCGGCGACTATTTACATGCAGGTTTGTTATTGGGGGCAGACTTAGGTAAAAAGTTTTAAGTTTCAGGCACGTGAACGAGCAAGCGCCCCGTAACAATCCGCATTAAGGCTAAATTAGCCAACATTAGCCTGATATGTGCCCACGCTCCCACAAGGGAAAACTATGGCAATACTACCAACTCCTGGACAAGATGCACGAGCGAATCCTTCGATAATGGATTCAGGCTTATTGGCTTTGCAGTGGGGAAAATCTTGTCGTAGCTAGCACACGGCTTGCACATCTCAGTATTCACAGAGGAACATCGAGATCTCCTGATCAGTCCAACGACAACTAGATTAATCATTTTGTAATCGCCGCAAGACACTCTTCCAGTATGATAGACGTCCGAACGTTCCGAGGAGCAAACATCTACTCGAACCATCACTTTATTGTAGCAAAGGTGGGGAAGAAGAAGGTCGCAAAGACAAGGAAATACTGTGTTTGACGTCGGAAGACTACAATCGCAAGAGATCACCAGAATCTTTTCCGTTCAAGGGTCCCTAAATCTATATAATTTGACAATTGACAACGACTATGAAGAGGTCTTCTATCAGGCATTATTTCTAATGTAAGGATCTATAATACTTTCCATTGCTTTCGGAGCACTCAGATAAGACAAACATGCGTGGAACGCTTTGTGTTTCAGGGAATTCTGTTACCAACTTTAGGAAAAACACTCTATTACCTCAAAACTCCAAGGTGGTGATCATTTACACTCCAAGTCCTAGCTGTACATCATTGAATCTCATCTCCCAAAGTCTGTCAACTCAAACGGAACTAAGGACTCGTTTGCTATAAAGTCCATGAATCAGTGTCGTAGAGTAGAGTTGAAATGATTAAGGTTTTAAGAAGGCTTACTTATCCCAAACAAACAAGTTATGCTTTTACCTCAAAGTTGCATATAGCTGTCGATATTGGCGTTCTGTCCAATTCATCGCTGTCATGGGTCGCTTTTTGTTGACAGCATATACGTACTTAGTTTTGCGTACTATGTTCTTAAGAATAAGTGGAGGAGTCGGAGTATCAGGGTCTGTAGCTGCGCTTAAGTTATTGCTCAACCCTGCATCCAAACCTGTCGCAAACCTAAACTCTTTGACTCTTGTCTGGGTTTCAGCTCATATCCGATGAGATTGCTAAACAAGGCTCAGACCTGCGTTGGGTGTTCCCGGGTCCTCGGTCATAGCTTCCATTGACGATCGGGTTTCCGACGAACCCAATTGTGTGTGGCACAACTTTCCAGAATGCCTGCTTCCAAACCTCTGTAAAAAATCAGCGGCATTCTTGTTGTCTCTCAGCAGAAAAGACTGTAGATAGGCATGTGGTATCTTACTTAAGGTTTATTTTTCAGATTCGATCACTCATACACACTACATGTACTCAAACACAACTGACCACCGTTTACGACTTGATAAAAAAGACAACCACTTATACAGACACCGAAGGCCAACTGATGTACAAGGCTCATCCTGACAACACAAAGGACTGTCAGCAATTAAAGGTTAAAAGTTGCACCAAGGAATAGTCCTTTCTTCCTCTTTCGCGAGCACTATTCATCACAAAAGTGGTACTGCGGACGACTTACCAACAAGTTTTGAATATAAAAGAACAACTAGACGCCCGAAACTGCAGAGAATTGCCTATCCTGGCATTACAGGCTTAGCGTACCTGAGCTCTCACTCCTACAGACCTCTTTTTCTAAGATGGGGTCAATATTAGGTTGAAATATTGTACCGTTTTTCGGGTCGGTCTGAGTCAGAGTTGGAATCAGCGTATTTAAGTGAGGGAAAAAGGTTCCTCATTGTCTTTCAGTTTGAAATTTATGCAAGCTGAGCTAGGGTAACCCTGGCTGTCAAATGGACAGGTCAAACCCTGTTAGGACGCCTTTCGACCTCTAAGCGGAGATAACAAAGTAAAGCTTGATCAATATTGAATTACAAGCAGCAAACCTTTGAATGAACTAACTAGGGTTGACATATGTAGATGCCATTGCATTAATTGGGCTCCTGTCAAATAGACTTGACAATTCAAGTCAATACTGTTTTCATAAGCAAATACTTCCTTCCATGTCATTTCACAAGCTTACTCATACTCTAAACTTAGCGCAATTTGACAGCTGTCAATTCCCAATGTGTCAACAAACTATAATTTCGAAAACAAAGTATAAACTCGATCTTTATTATCGGTTATACACGTCACTCTTAAGCCAAATCAACAGCTTTTCCTTCAACCTCTTGACCTCCTGATCCCGACAATCAATCGCCCGTATTTGGGGAATGCACACTTTACGTACATATTGCTTCACCGATGGCATTGTAGTAATTTGTCGAAGCAACTGGAAGTACCAAGAAACAAATTCCTTACAAAACTAATTCCCCAAGTTCAATGCAAACCTGTAAGGCATATCGTTGCTGAATCACATTCCTCTTGTCATGAGCTCGTCTAATCAAGGCATGCGGCAAATTCCAGAATTCCCTACATCGCCATAGCGCTGTCTGACTGCCAGCAGTTGCAGACAGCAAGGCCAGGATTACATTTTCATATGATTCCAGATGCTCATCCAGTAAAACTTCATACAACATACTAATTCCATCGCATTTGTCCAACAAGTCCTGACCTTCCTTGCAGCTCAGTAGATAGGAAAAGCATTTCAAAAGTATCTGCTGGTTTGGTTGCTTCTCCATAACTTCGCATAGTATTTTAGGGAAGAATCCCTGGTCGATACCCATCTGTGGATAGAGTTTCAAAAAGTGTCCAAAATGCTCCAACAAGTTCAGGTCCACTAAGGCTATGAAATTCTCATGGAACATTTCCGATAATTCAGCAAACCAAATGGTTTTGTGGATGAAGTAGTCAAGAACTGAAAGGCAATAGGCACGCGTAATTGAGGGATTGATCGGTGATAGTGAGAGATACTTTACCCAGTGGATGTTCAGTTAGTCTTCGCAAAATGCATGACGAGATCTTGGAGTGTTCACCCTTTTCAGCCATCTGATAGAATTCGTGGATTAGATTGCGTCTCTCACACATTTGCAGAGCGGCTTGTAGATTAAAAGCAAGAATCCCTAAACAAAACAAAAAAGTGAATGAAGAATGTGAGGACTCTTTACAACGAATTCGTTTACCAAAGCATCGGAGAATGATAGGGATCAGACTTTGATCCTTGTACTTCTGAATACGTCTTCGCAGAAGAATATTTTGCAGCCTGGAAGAAATCTATGAGTTAGGGAGCATTTGCTGTTAAAGAATCATTATCTGAAGGAATAATTGTTCATACATTTCATTTACATATGCCTAAGCTAAGAAAATTACAGGTAAAACGAAGAATGACAGGTTAAACCAATTGACTCTAACAATCGCTTCTGACCGAGTAGCAAGCTCTTCGATCACTTACTAAAGGAAACTTAACGTAGAACTATATTCAGACGGTTGTCAGATCTACAAAAAAATTCTTCAAAATTGTCGGCTATCAATTTTTGTCTGACAATCAATTTGCAGAGTAAGTGTGAACAGGCACACAGGAATGGCGGACTGGATGTTTTTGACATGAACGTGTTCGGATTGATAGTTCTGTCTGAGCACCATCCGGATTGTCACATGTCCTCTCTTCGCTTTCCCTCTTGCCTATAAACGGCACTCCAAGAGTCCTATGTGAACAGACTCGTTAATATTATTGTCAAGTAAATGTCAAATATTTAGGACATTTGCAGACGAAATACAAAATTGTCAGATGTGTGAAGTTTATGACATCTGACAGTTAATTTGCTGAAAGATGTTTTAGTTATTATTTTTGTGATATTAATGTAATGTATATTTTGACCCATTTTCGCGACGAAGAAGATATTTGATTCTTTTCCGATGGGTTACCCAAATATTCGTTCAAAAACTGGAGCATTTCCGTGCCAATTCGACTTCATCTTCGCTGCTTTTCAATACATACACGGCCAAGATCGATGTAAAAAAATGCTTCTTTTTATTCCCTTTGATTTAAAATTTGCAATATCAGATGTTTCAATTCAAAACGGCACTGCGTACTTAGACATTATTTCATTAATTTTCGATATTAGTGAAATTCGTTGTTTTGGGAACGTACGCGAAAAATTTTTTTATAACTACCCCCCTATATGACAATTTTTGATCTGAGACTGTTGTAAGTAGAAGCATTGTCAGACAATTGTCAGTTCAGCCATGTGACAGTAAACTCTCAGAAATTGACAACCATGTAGCTGACAACTTAACGTCAATTGCCAGTTCTTTTGGAGGAATTTCCAGTATATTCCTAAAATATTTGTGTATCTGACAGTCGTCTGAACATATGTAGTTCCATCAGTTCCAGTCGCCCAGATGACTACATGGAGGCCGTAAATAAATTTAGAAAACTATGCATAAGAATTCAGACAAGGTGATGTGGTGCCATGTGACTTTTTCAATATCATTCTTCAAAAAATTGTACGAAATTCACAAGCCAATTCACAAAGGTTAAATTTTTCATAATTCTGTGCAATTATTTGCATAATCTGATCGGTAGAACACAGCTGTCACTGATGCGTTTGCCTACATTAGGCCAGGTGGGGGTAAAATGGGTTTAGCTGCGAATGAACACCGTCACACAACACCGCCAAATCGGACAGAATGTCACAATAGACATCTACAATTTTGAGACAGTTAGGGGCTTCGTTCACCTCGGGTGCACTATAAACTATGACAACAAAATAACTTGAGACATCAAGCGAGTAATCACTCTTGCCAATCGCTGTTTCTTTCGCGTAATAAGGCAATAGAGTATCGAAGACTCTATATAAGGCCCTCATTATCCCAGTTCTGGTTTATAGCCCAGAAGTATGGACGAAGATGGATGAAGATAGCATTGTTTGTTTTGATCGGAAAATTCTTTGCAAGATTTTGCATTGACGGGCTTTAAAGGACATTTAACAGTGAACTCTACGAACTGTAAAGCGACATTGACCTGGTCAGGAAAGTACGCATCAGTCGCCTGATATAGTTAGGCCACCAACACTCCAGCACGACGTCTTAGATTTCCGACCAAACAACGCAGTAGAGGAAGTCCTCGCCTTAGGTGGCACGCAAGTTGATAGGACCTGGAGCAACTTGGACTGCACAACTGGAGGGAGTGAGTCACACACAAATCGAACTGAAGAGGCTTATTGGTTTAAGCCCAGGTCCAGACCGATCTGTAGTAAGTAACTATGCAGGACACAGCGTTACCAGAATCAGTCAATTCCGATTAAAAGTAGGCTGTGATAATGATAGTGGGCTAATGTCAAAAATGTTTACACTTGTACTGTTTCTTCTTCTCAAAGGTCTTAGGTCACGAACAGAATACAGCTGTGTATCTTACTATACCCCTTCGATAGATATCTCTAATCAGAGCAATCCACTTCATTTGCTGCAACTAAAGAGAGTCCTTACCTTTTGACAATATGAAATTCTTTAACCGCTCTGCTACACTCTATCTCGTTCAACAACAGCTCCGAAACGGTGTTCATAGCACAGATTTGAGTTCTTAAATCATCACTGCAAATTTCTTTCAAAATTTTAGGCAAGCCCCAGTCGCCAAACGCCAAATTAGCTCTGTCATCGCCGAGTATTTTCAATTTCACAGGTTGAATACTCTTTAGCCCCTTAACTGGGTCACTTTTGTTGGAAATTTTCTTAAACTCTTAAAGACATAGAAAAGCCATGTTAGTATACTATATTCGAATCAATGGCCAACGAACCTTTGCGAACGTATATATTAAGGTCTTCAGCCTTGAAGTCTGGTAGCTGCAACTGCAGGAGACGATTTCTCATTTGATTTTTTCTATTCCACATTTCTTTTTCTGGATTTTATGTTTGAAAGGGTTTTGGAGAAAAAAAAATTGGAGCAATTCAGATATTCAGTGTTTTGTTGTCAGAACTTTGAAGGATTGATTTGACTTTCGCTTCAAATGTGTTTTAGTCTGGTTGTAGTGAGTACAAATCACAAATCACCGTACAAATCTATAAAACTGGGCAGAGACTAGAGTGACTATTCGCACTACTTCAAGACTTTGTTTAAATGGTAAGCTTCGAGTGCTTTATAGGTCCAGTCCTGTTTCATTAGTCCATTGAAACGGTACCAGGGGAATGTCGTCATCTTACCTAACTCTGATTTCAATTTCTGACATACAATAATACCCATGTGTCCCATGTCGTTCTCTCTGTTTTAACCAACTGCTTCCAGACTGCATAAAGAATAAGGGCTTATCCCTCATACTAACAAAATCTAAAGCTAAATTGTCTCACATGTGGCCAGGCGCAGTTCCACTAAATCCTGATTCTTATAGTCCTCTCAATTCCTGTCGTACTTGCAGGGATAAACAGAACAAAATACCATGCCGTATGGTAACTTATAGCAGCAGATTGCATCCTTGTGCAAATATGTATCGCATCTTAATGCGTTTATTGTGTGGGGAAATTGATTTTCCATATTATTGTCCACAAATTGAATTGAGTTCGCATAAAGACGTCTAAACGATTGCACTATCATAGATGTAGACAGGATTCTGAGAGGCTGAGTGTGAGTTTGTTGCCACTAAGGATCTCTTGACCGGATAGGGGTGGGATTTGTCACTTTTAAGAATGTGACTCACTTTATGAAAATCGAGGAAGGGATGGGGAGAACTTGAACAGAAAACTTACATTCTCTACTTTTGACAATCAGGAAGAATGCCATGAGAAGGAGAAGCGATATTTAAGCTTTTAGGACTTGTAGGTATCGCAATTATTTTACCTGCATTATACTACCAGGAAAAACTAGTATTATTCAGAAAAAGGTTACATAATTACCAAACAAAATGGATAGTCTACAAGGTCCGGTTCATTGAAGAAGAAGTATGAACCAATGCCCTCACCAACAGGAAACTTGCACTTGTACTGTAGTTTAGCTTATTAACGAAATCGTTAGCCATAGGATGTGTAATCTTCTAAAGATACCTATAGCTCGAGATTTTAACAGACCAGAATACTCGATGGCAGGAGTACGTCTACGTACTAAACCACATCCTGCACACTTTAAATACTATCCCTTCGGAACTACTCTTAGGTACTACATCAAGGGGCTGGACAGGCTCTTCTGTTCCTGTTTAGACCGACTCTTTTCAGCTGCCTAAGTTCCTGGATAATTATCATTGCCTAAGTTCCTGGATAATTATCATTGAAACGTCGTTCAAAGCATCCCATATTACGCTATTTGGTGACAGGTATTTCTGGAATTCTTTCCTCCAGTTCTCTGCGCTCCTTATGAAAATGTGTGGACGCAAGAATCGTCTTCTGGCCTTTTTGCATTTTAAGCAGATAGAAGATTCATTGAGTCCAGGTCTGTTGAGATACGCCCGAAAACAGCCATATCCGGTTAGGAGCTGATTAAGGTAGAATCTAAGGGTTGCTGAGGTTTGCTAGTCCATTTTTTAATATCCGGTATAAGCCAATGAGACCATCTTTCCTTTGAAGACTGGCTCCACCTCTTCTGTCATGTTCTCATATTTCGTTTGATATCTTTGACTGAAGCTCAGGGTTCCTGAATTTTAGCGTCAGAGGTCCTTTGTAGTTCGCCTGCCTAAATATCCGCAGGCAGCACTCCCGGTACGATACAGACTGCCTAGTCTGACTCCCTTCGGAAAGCACAACATATTTTCAGTGCACATAGTCTGTTGGCAGAGTTTACTCTCTATGACTTTTTCGTCATTGCTTAGGCCAATATGGGTGCCGCACAGGCACTAGGTGGGAGAAATAAGTGACCCTCTGTTGGATACCCGCCCATGTTTGAATAGGGGGTAAAGAATTGCCCGACTTCCTAGCGAGAAGAGGAGTATCAGAAATCTTTATAGGACCTGAACCATTCTGTGAAATAGGAAATCATATGAGAGAATACCCTCAATGAAAAATTAAGGAAACTAGAGGGACGAACAGGGGCAAGAACCTGAAAAAATGCACAAGCATCACAATGAGCTAAATCTGAAGAAAACCCATGAAATCCTGGAACATGTTCTGAGACACTGCGACCAACAAAAGACTGAAATATTTGGTCAAGTACCAATGCATCAAATGAAGAAATTCAGTTACTAAAGCCACCTCTCGTTCACAGATTCTTAAAGGAAACTGGATTAGAGAGTGCTGTAGCATATCCCGTATAATACACCAAACAACCAAGATCTAAGCTAGAAAGAATCTTGTCACAGCCTTGACATTCCAACTAAAAGGCTTCATCAGTCCTGGGAGCCGTGGGTCAGTGATTGGTGCATTGAACTAGTGAGCTTCAGGTTTAAAGTTCCCAATCAACACCGAAAAGTGTGTGTCACGCAATCCACCAACTCGCAAGCGTCTGACAAACATTCGAGAGTAAAACTGTCATGAAAAAATGTATAAATACACCTTTTCCGAAAGGGAATTATATAACAAGTCTTTTCTACTCGTGTGGAGAATGTAATACGTACCACACAAAAATTGCTTGAAAAGCTTTGACCTGAGTCTCATGGAATTGTTGTCCGGACCAATCTTCTCTTAAGAAGAACAATGTCAATTTGTAGCGTCAGATAATCTTTACGGATGACCTAACAGAAAGCAAGGGCGTGTCATCCGCATATGAATTGTAGGTCCAGCGCAGACTTGCCTTTGCTTACTCCCGTCAAAAGACAGTCTTCAGATTCCCCATGGAAGCACCCAATAGAGTCACTGTTGCATATAAAGATCGACTTCTGATTTTCTACGATCTTTGGGACACGCCACGAAATTGATTGTACAGTCTTGCTCTGTCTGGCTTAAAGGTTTCATGTTGATCCCACGAGTAAGTCGCGAATAATTGATCCGTCCGCATTAGGGTTTGAAGAAGATAGTCAACTATGATTTAAGTCCTGTATCCCCTTGTGGGTCCTAGGGCCTCGACAATGCCTACGCGCCATCGTGTGCGGTTTCTGGAAATGTGTCTCAGTTCTCCCCAACTCTTTCCCAGTTGCCGTGCTTCCTTCTCAACTGTTCTGCGCCACGTAGTCCTAGGACCGCCGCATAACCTGCCATCCTGAGTAAGCGGGACCTGTCACCCTTTCGTAGAGTATGTCCAATCTATTGCCACTTTCGTCGTCGTATTGTTGTGCCTATAGGTTCATGGCCCGTTCTCTGATAGAGTTATTCTTTACAGATACGATTTGGCCAGAAAATCCTAAAGTAGGCACCTATTGACGAACGTTTGCAGCTTCCTCGTGATAGTGGAGGTCATCCTCCAGGTACAACATCCATATAGCAGCACGGATTCAACATTGGAACGAAACAGTCGTAGCTTGGTGATTAATCTAATCGCATTGTTACGCCAAACTGTGGATAGCATCCCGGCTGGCTACATCCAGTTCGGTTCCGCCATCGGTTGAGACAATACTCCCAAGGTATTGAAAGCTCTCAACTCTCTCAACCGTTTGTCCAGCAATGCATACATGAGCTGATGAGCTCGGTCCTAGGCTGATCGTTTTTGTTTTTGCCGAGTTAATGTTCAGGCCAACGACGTCTGCCTCCCTCTCCACGTTTGCTGTCATTTGGTGAAGATCCATAATTCTGCGTGACAACAGGCTTACGTCGTCGGCGTAGTCGAGGTGTTTAGTGTCGCTAATTACCAATGAAAATAGTATTGGTGAACGTATGCTGCCTTGCCGAACCCCACTTTGACCTTCGAATTCGAAGAAGCTAGCCAAGGACAGCAGCACTGGAATCTTTTTCTGCTTTGTTTCAAGTCCAGACCATGGGTAGTATTTCCTGGAATCATAAGGCCGTACTGAGTATCTCAAGCAAGGTAAGTGGAGACATAGCCTACAGTTTGTACTTTTTTATTTGATCTGATCGGCTTTATCTTTTGGCCTGTGGTCCTGCTCATTATTATAGGATTCAGTTGCAATTATATTCGTCGCTGGCCGGGGACTTTACACTTACTTTCGCAAGAAGTGATCTCATCAGAGGCTTGTTGTTGCATAATTAAGCCAAATTTATTCGTTCACGGTTGGCAAGTCTACACAAACAGTTTAACTTACGAAATAAGCACCTTTTGTCTTCCTTCCTTCACTTCGACGAACAAAAGTACAAAACAAATAAACTAATGAAAGCAAAATAATTAAAAACAAAAAAACCTTTTGTTTTTATTGCACTTGTGGTCAATATGATTCACCACTCATGTAAACATATATTATGCAAAAATAATATTTAAAAATCCGCCCCGAAGGGAAATTAAGTATCTGCACATGGCACTTAACCCGCGGTCACACTTTCAATTTACTCCCGGAGCGCTCGCTTCCAAAGCTGGAGATGGAGGAGTAGGTATGCAATGCATCGATGGCTATTCAATGTCTGGGTCGGTCGTAATGGATAAAATACCAAAGTGCCACTAGATAAATGGCTGATAGTAGTCACCACAATTGCAGCCCGTTCGCTTGTAGTGCAGATAAATCAATCACTCGAACAATGTATCCAATGGATGCGCTTCCGCGTGGCGCATTTAAATTGTTTTTATGCGCTACGGACAAATGTTTTTCTCTTTTGTTGTTGTAATATAGTAATGCAATATATTTTATTGGCTCTGGGTGCATTACACTTGATGGATTTATTACCGGCCCAGTCATGAATGCTGACGTGTGAGAGGTGACATGGTCGTCGAATGGGAAAGGTGGTCTAACTCTAGAACTAACCGAACTGAGTCATGTGGTTTATAGCGAAGAAGCCAGTTTATAACACTGACTGGGTTTTGATTGGAGATTCGATGAGTTGAATGGATATACCTCAGCTAAAACTTGTATCTACGTGACTAAGGGTAGGAGTAATACCAAGAAGTTGTCTGACTCACTCACGCATAGAAATATGAACCTATCAGCTGTGACTTGGAGTGGGGTGACCATGAAACCACAAGTGTTCTCAGGTTAGCTTCTTACTATCAACTCCTATTCTCCACCTCTTCATTGGTTGTTTCTGGGTGCATAGTACCTCGACTAGAGATTGAGTAACCAAGTGGCGAGAGGGTCCAAAGAATCCCAGTCAAGTCGAGCTAATAGTGCTGCTTCGAGACATTCCAATCACAGGTCAGTAAGGATCTAAAATGCTGAGCCAGAGTGATGGCAGATGAACCCTTTACGGGCTCCTGCACATTTTCGTGGCTTAAAACCATGCTCACGAGTTTATACTTCTTATAAACGAGTTTATAGCTGTTGGTAGTGCCATATAGGGGGTAGGTATGCACATGAAGATTGACTTACTCACTGCCGAAAGCAGATATCGTTTTGGTTGTCTGGTTGTGTCCAATATTTGGCATTAACCTGGATATTGCGCCCATAGCCTGGTTAGGTTTCGCACTTATGTAGGTTAAGTGCTCTCTAAAGTTGAGGGTATGTTCAAGGAGTACCTGAAGGTACCTTATGTATGGATTTGACACAATGGAGTGTTCTTCTACCATATTAATAGACGCTCATCATTTTTGCGTCTACTTATGAGAGCAGCTTCAGTTTTGTGGTCCGCTAAATCCAGACCTGTAGAGCGAAGCTATATCTTCACGTCGTTGATCGTGTTTTTGCTGTCTTGCGTCAACTTCCCTAGGGTTTAAGATACTACCATCATCGCGATGCCATCTCTTGGTCTCCGTATACCTAGCAGTTGATTACATATAATGTTTCACAGGACACGACAAGAACTGATCCCTGTGGGACTCCTCCTGTAATTTTATATCTTTTTGTCCAGAAGTTTCTCTCATAATGTAGTTCCAGCTAGCCGAGTTGAACACCGTCGGTTGTATCTGGAGCGCAGTACAATTTCGCAACCTCCTTGTATCGCATGGGTGGTTCTGAGTTTTGACCTGAAGCCGTCTAACATGGACAGCGCCTTCCGAGATTAGTACCAGTCGCTGTCGCTTCCATTGCAGCGCGGATTTTCCTTCTCTCAAGTATCTTGTAGAGTGGTTTGCAGACACCTCTGATTTCGTTCTTAAGGACAAAATTTAGGATCCCATCTATTTCTGGGGCCTTATTGGTTTTATGCAGATGTGAATGGTTCTATTTGGTCTGTTATTATAGGCGCTTCCCACGGGTTATGTTGGAGGTGTTTTCTTATGATTGCAATTATTAAATTTTACTCTTTTTAATGAGCTTTCGAAAATCCTTACTTTTTTTATGAAATCGTCTCGTAACTCAGGGAGTCCTCTCACTGTCTTTACCTTGCTCCGTGCTAGCGGTATTGATTTGAGGTAGTCTGCTCTCAGCCTATCGTTCTACTTGTACACCGGGGTTCTACCATTCCCATTGCCTTTGCATGGCATGGATCCGTCGCATGTTCGGGTGAGGGATGTTTCTTAGTCAATAGTCTAGAATCTCTTTAACTAGATAGCTACTTTTTAGCCTAGCTTGTGCACCTTTCAGTGACTTTTTGATACAGAAATCGTCTCGGCTTTCTTCATGGCAATCTGTTTTCCTCGCTTCACTTCTACTTTCGCCAGTAAAATCTATGATGGAGGCAGATCTGTTATTATTAAAAGTTGCCTTCTCTCCTGGTTTAGTAAGACAAACACAAGGTTAACAGACTCACCCAGCAATGACTAGCTTCTGTGATTCGTCCTCATGCTACCGTATTCCACTGGCCATGCATTAAAGTCTCCCGCTGGTGTGAATCACGACGTTTGTTAAAGCATTCTTCCAGGTAAAAGTGCCTCTCTCTTCCATCATCAATTTAAAAGCATAATAGTCTGCAACTATTAGGATAGGATTGGTACTCGTATGTACTAGATAGGCTCAGCATTCTTCAATCTCAGAACACAACACAAAAGGTTATCCCTAAGCTACGTAATAAACCCAAATGACCTTCTTAAATCTTTTGTTAGACAGAACGTATACCTCTTCATGCTCTTTTCGTGAAAGAGTGGTTGAAAAACCTCGCCTTGAGTGAAGACTGTCTTCTATGCATCCTGCTATCAGTCGTAACTAGACAAGTGTCAAAACAAGTGCGGGAATTATACGGATACCTCAGCTTCTCTATTAGTGGCCTCAGTCACTCAGACTAATAAGCTGATAGACAATAGATTCGGCCTCTCTTTAACTACTTCTTTAGGATTTCTATAGCTTACATCTGTTCAAGCCTGTCTTTAAGAAGACTACTCCTAATAGTAATAGGCCCTGCCTTATAATAGCTCTGGATGCTTCAATTTGTCCTTGGGTACCTTAGGTGTACTGATCCGTGGATTTTGCTTAATCTACAAGTGCCTCTATTGTCTCGTACAGACACCTAGCTTTGTTGGTTGGTTAAGACCGGCCCACCATAAGGATGCACGTAATCCAGAAAAGGTTCAGTGTACTGGAGTCATGTAATTTAGGTCATTCTTCCGCTCCTTTGTATGAAGGAGCTAATCTTAACCGTGCAGGCGGTGCTGTAGATCGTTGAAAAGGTATTACGTAGTGAAGCCTTTCTTGGCCAGTGGTGGGCATTTCCATGGGAAGTGACTGATGGTCTCCTCTTTTTCTTATACCCTGCAACGTCTGCAGAGCACGTTGTAGGGGGATGCCAAGTCTTTAAGCAGCGGTTAGGATGTTAACTATCTTGAAGAGTGTTCCTCTCTTGCATTCCTCTCTTCCGATTAAGGTCGATCAGATCAGTCTAGCTGTGTTGTATTGGTCAACATGATGATGAGATGCCATCGATGATTGGCTACCCTTACCACGTCGGCGTTGATAATGTATTAGGCATTAGACGTTGGCTTATGCTTATCTATCTAAAGCAGAGGAGCCTCTTCTAGCCAATGCCTCAGCTTCACAGTTCCCCAGTATGTCACAGTGCCCTGGTACCCAGCAGAGGGTGATATATCTTGTTAAGAGGCCTTTCACTGACTTAGATGTCTTGTAATGCTGGATGCGAGAGATTAGATGATTGTCGATGTAGATGACAATATCCGATACTGATACTACATTAACCACCAGTCAATCAGAAAAACATTTGAATAGTATGGGAGGTTAAGGAATAGGTGGATGCCTAAGTCCTCTGAGAAGACTCTGCCACCGACTCCGTCTTCAGTTTTGGACCCGTTCGTAACAATTAACAGCGATTCGTGGCACAGGATCTCATGTTGAGTCCATTCAGTTTATAGCTTCTATTTGAAGTTCTATTTGGTGGACAAGTGATCTGTGACCTGTGGCAGATGACGATACATTAATAGTATGCTGGCATGTCCTGTGGGTTGCGCTGTCCACTGTTTAGAACTTCTCAGCCTCATTGCTGAGCAGGCAGACAGTTTTTTCTGACAATGGCGATTCGGAGTTAGTGGAGTATGGCTTGGAGCGCTGCAATGGGAGAGGTTCTCAGTGGAGTACGGTTAAATTGGAATGTTTCTCCAGAGCGGGCCACCAAACCAGTGCTCCGTACATAAAAATCGGTCTTACTACCGACGTGTATAACCAGTGCACAATACTGGGTCTTAGGGTCCACGTGTAGCCTACGGCCTTCTTGGATATGTATAGCGCGGTCACCATAGTTTCTCTCCAAAGAAGCTTGTGGTTAAGCATTAGGCCTAGATAGTTGGTGCTGTTTGAGAGGAGGGTAAGGGTGCTTCTTAACTTTGGCACATTACAGTCAGAAAGGTTGTGTTTGTGCTACCTAGCTTACTCTGACGTAAACCTACTTCAGGATACTTTAGTCTCGAGACAACACTAACCGTCGAGGCTCTTTATCTCAACGAGGAAGCTTACCTGGCACTGACAGGTCCTTACGAGCTTCGAAAAGTCCTATTCAATAAAAGGCATTTTTTTAAAAAGCAAAAACAACTTCTCACAGTTATTAGACGCTACTCTTAATTAAATCAATATATTATACAATAATATAATAGTTTAAGGGTATATACAAAAGGATAATAAAAAAAATTAAAAATTAAACATAAATATAGTTAATCACTCATTAGGCACTCTTGACGTTGTCAAAAGGCACCAGGATGCCTGGTGGACCGCCGAATGAACCCGTGTATCCTCGTTTCGGACCAGTGGCAACAGTGGGTTTCGGAAGAGCCGCCACAACGGGCACATCGATTCGCTGTTGAACAGTCGGAACGGGTACTACCACGGGTACCGGTACGGTTGGTTGAGCCACCTTTATGACGGGACGAACAGTGTGATCAGGATCTCGAATCGAGCCGTCCGGTTGAATAGCGTATCCCGGTTTATTTTGTCCACCCAAGAAGCCGGGAGCTCCACCAAAGCCTCCGGTATACTTGCCTGTAAAGACTGCCGCTGCTGTTGTGGGCTTGGTGAAGACGCCTGGGCTCAGTGTTGCACTTGTGAAACCTGGAAGGGGAAGAGTTACAAAAGTTAGAATCTGTGGGTCCTGCGGGATGCAAGGATATCATGTTTCAGATTTTACCACTCGGCTGTGCTAGTCCAAAGTTAGGCTTCGTTGTTTGCGGTGGAAACACGCTGTTCGAGATCACCTTGCCCTGGTCGCTCTTTTCGAAGGTGACTTTGGACGTGGTTTTCGTGGTTGGCTCCGTTGCGGCTGGAAAATTGTTATTGGAATATGAATTTGTTTGCGATTGCGAGTTGGCTGTGTCGTCATCGTCTGGCACCACTACAACGGGCGGTGTGAAAAGTCTCGATGGTTCCTGCACCGTAGTCGCGGTAAAGGGTTGAATGGTAGGAGCGGACTGGGATAGGATAGAGTTATGAAGGAAACTCAATGGTGGAAGTTCAGATGAAATGGACTTTTGAATTGTTACCCCGTCGATGGTTTGCTCCTCGATTTGGCTCGGTGGCTGCAAATCGTTGTAGACTAGCTGAGGATTACTACTACCGGCTAAGGTGAATGGGACACCTGGTCCAAGGTCTGGATCTTGAATGTCGCTAAGCCATGAGGGGATCGTCGCACTATTGAAACGGAATTCCTCAGTGGTGGTCGTGGTTGGAGTCTCGGTGGTGGTAGTTCTGGTGGTCGTGGTGGTGCGGGCGGTAGTGGTTGTCGTGGTGGTGGGGACTGTTGTGAAACCACCTCTCGACGAGAAGAATGGATTGCTCTTCACATCGAGTACGGGACGTGGTGGCACTGTTGGTCTGATGTTAGATTTGAATCCCGTGGGCTGTGCAGCGACGGACTTCAGGGTGAACTGGGTGATTCGATTGACTATCGGGTTCTCGGTGGTTGTTGTTGCTGTTGGAGCAGTGAAAAAACTAGTCTTCTGAGTTGTGGTGCTAGGTGGAGTTACTGTTTGCTTTGTGAAGAACTTGAATTGAAATGGTGTGGGGGTGGATGGGGGTGGTCTAGCGGTGGTTGTGGTGCGGATGGTGGTGGTGCGGGGAGTTGTGGGTATGGATTTAGGTGCATTTGGCTGAACGTGTGCAGGTGATTTAGCCCGTCCGGGAACACTGAGTACTTTCAGATCCTCGAATGGCTCTAGTGGCGGAAGCAGGTCATTCGACAGCGTGTGGTTGTATTCGTTGTTATCTTCGGGAACTTCAAATGGAACGGCTACTGACAGTTCAGGATCGTCTACTCCTTCCAGCCATGAGGGAAGGGTAACTGAATTGCCTCCAGGAAGGGCGAAGATTTCTGCTGAGTTACTGCTGGATGCTCTGTATGGAGCTGCAGTGGTTGTTGTTGGCGGCGGCGGCGGTGGAGGTGGTGGTGTTGTAGTTGTGGTAGTTGTTGTCGTTGTTGTAGTTGTTGTTGTTGTTGGCTTAGGGGTTGTTGTAGTTGAAGTGGTAGTAATTCTGCTTGTGGTTGGCTGGACATTTCTGTTAAAGGCGAACGATTGTCCCGGCGACAATGTCACATGGAAATTCTTCTGTTGGCCAATGCCAAAGTGCGAAGTGGTCGTCTCTGGATCCTGCTTCTGTGGCGGCACCAGGTCCCAGGAGAGAATTTTCAACGAATTATCATCCGCCGACGGTGTGTACGGAACACCAGGTCCGATGTCGGGATCGTTCAAATCGGCCAACCAATCGGGTAACGTATACTCCTGAGGCGATGAATCATCGGCTATGTTAGCATCGGCATCATTCGCTAGTGCAACGGCAATGGGATCTAAAGTGTGGGGAGGGGAGTTGTTAATAATGGACGACTGATCGGTAGGAAAGTTAGGAAAATTATTAATGCCACCACCGACTGGAGGCTGATTTGGTTGCAAATCAGAAGGAAAGACTTGTGGTCTACTACTACTACTATTGGGGTTAACTTGATTTTGGGCTTGGGTTAGAAGGTCAGCGGTGGAGGGGTCTAGTGCAAGATCACCGATTAGTATATCTTGTTGTTCTCGTAAATTGTAGTTGTTGTTGTTGTTGTTGGTGAGTTGAGATGTCTGATAGTTAAGCTGATGTGCCGATTCGGATTGCGTGCTATCGTCGTCAGTGGTTAATGTAGTCGTTGTCGTCGATTGTCGTGATTGATCATTGGATGACTCACCAATAAATGGCGGAAGCAAATTATCAATTGGCTTCTTGATCTCTGTTATACCAGAGGCATAATTGGGAATTTCGAATTGTACGCCTTGAGCGGTAATGACTTTTCTACCATCTGGTGTTTCGATTGGTTGAGAGAATTTAATTGGATTACCATAGCTGTCGACGGCGTCTTGTAAATTGTCAATTAATGGCGGTTGTAGTTCTAATGGAAATGGCGTCTCATTTTTTTCTGAAATGGAGGACATTTTATGCAAATTTTTGTTTTTTCTTATTTTATTTTAATTTGCTAGGATGGTAGAAATAAAGGAGAACAAGAAAAGTCAAGGAGGACAGGAGTTGGAGTTAAGTTGAGTGAGGTAAGTGAGGTTATCAGGAAGTCAAAGAGCACAGAAATCGTGTTATAAGGAAAAGTTTGCATAGTCACAGTATTAGTACATATATTTCAGTTGTATCTATTCAGGAAAGAGTAAAAATAGTGGCCACAAGCCGATGTCGGTGGAAGGAGGATTAAGTACAAAGTAAACTAGTATTGATAGTGTCCATGCATCGTTTTTAATTTTTTAATAATTTACTTAATAAAATCACATTATAACCTCCTTACGGTGCCCTTAGAATATATGGCCAGAGACGGTGCTAAAAAGAAAGTCCTGCAATGTGACACTAACCAAAGAGTGCATATATTTCTAGTTGAAAACGGTGTACCACAAGTGTCTGTACTAGGACCGCAATTGCAATGGGAAGACTTACAATACAATGGAGAGTTTCTTTGAGACTTTAATGAAATTGCTGTCCAATACAGATTATGAGTGGATGCGTGTTTTGAAGGAGACTATAAGCACCATTTTATTAAGTCCTAGTGAGAAACGTGCAAATTATGGAGACGATTGAGGTCAGAACTCCAATATCTTCAGAGAGGTGTCGAGTCTGTCGTCAGTATGACAATAGAGATGAATGTGCAACTTCAAGGGAAACCCTCTGTGAGCTGAGACTATGCTTATCGGAGAAATATGCGACTAGATTTGTTGGATCTAGATCTAATCAGAAGCATATAATCTGCAGGAACAGTATGAACATGAATGAACACAGAGATTATATTTTCTGAAATGAGGTACGTACATCTGATTTGCAGAAGAGTTCCACAGGCATCTGCACTAGGACCTATATTTGGCATCAGAGTGGTCGATATCAAGACACATGCCTATACGTTTGCTGCTACAACTTCTAAAATCTTTAATCTGAGCCTGTATGAAGCCAAGATCGCTCAGGCGCTAAAAACAACTGTAGTACGACCGATACAGAAAAGCGGTTTAAAAACCATTAAAGGTAACTATAGGCCAATATCGATTCTTCCACTAATTGTAAAATGTCTGGAAGAAGTGATATCGAGGCGGTTGCTAAATCTTATTCAAAACCATCCTCTTGTCCATGAAAAGCAGTATGGTTTTCAAAAATATAAAAGTACTGGAAAATTTCTGGGAGAGTTTGCAAACTCTGTGATCGAAGCTTTAATAAAAACCACCCTACTCTTGTAACATTTACGAATTTCAGAAAACGTTCAGCACACTGAATCACATCAAATTAATTGAGACTCTAGAACGCATTGAAAGTCGAGAAATGCTTGCGGATTGGTTTAGCGAGTACTTTTCGGGTGAAAATATAACATACTTTCAGCAATGAACAATATAGTGCAAAATGAAGTTCCACAGGGATCGAGACTTGGCCTTATTCTTTTTATATTACTCGATAATGATGATGACTGGAAGTAGAGGTTTGTCTATGCATGCGATGCAGCTACAGTCGTTCGTTACATGTCACTGGATATGGTTATGTAAATCATGCAAAATCAGTTTAAGGATGTAGTCAAATGGTGTCACGATAATGGACTGATAATCAACGCTACAAAGGCTAAACTCATCCACATCAGGGATTCACATTGTGCAGTCACTCTACATGTACGAGTGAAATAATGGATCTTTTCGAAACTTAAAAATATCTGGGAGTTCCCATCGTCTGTCACTTTATTTGGGACGTGCTCGTCTTAAACTTACAACTTACTTGAAAATTACTCTACTTCACAGGTTCAAAAACAAGCTTACTAAGCCCTCGTTAAATCTAAACTAAGATACGCGATACTGGCATGGGCAATGCAAGCACTATTCACAGAAACTCCAATGGCTACAAAATTCAGTCTTGGCGGCTTATAACGAACATTCGAAGACTTGAAGTCGAAGGAATCTTTAAGATGACTGAGAAATTCGTAGTTTTCATACACCTGTCGGATCCGTCATATCTCAAAAGTGACTACTCTCAGAATCTGAACAATTAGGTACCTTGATATAGACAAGGAAAAGAGCAGTAGGGATCTCAGTCCATAGTTTTTAATCCAATCCCAGCTTGTTGTGTTCCAAACAGGGGTGTTCCAAACTGGTAGTGAAACTATGAAGCAGCTTACGTCTACCCGACTAGCTTTTGCGGTAATGAATCGAACAATCCCTCATGGTCAAGGTCTCGAACTTATTTCAGACTTATTTCGTTCAGCGTATTACTGGAGAGCTGCTATAAGCTGTCTCAATAAATCAGTTGAGCGACTGAATAATATAGTAAGGAAGTCAGGTTTTTACACTGAACTAAAGGCCTATATACATAGTTAAAGCATAAGCTTTAAAAGCCTGTAAAGTCCAAGAAGGATCTCTAACCTATTAGCTAAGCTTCTATTCTACTGAAAGGTTCTTGTACGGGAAAGGTTCCCATGGTGGTTTTCTATAACATTGAGGGTTCTTTAAATAAAGTGCACGACTGGGCCGTACAAACTTGCACCTCTGCCTCTGCTTGGCATGAGGGTGGGCGATATCGAAACACATACTGCTGCTATGACGTCTATAATCATAAATCTCAATCATCAAGAAAAGATCCCTGTGGCGTTAAAAGGAGAAGTAGTGCGGCGACTTAAATAGAAAGGCGGTGTAAAAAACATTATCGGTAATTATAGACCAATATCGATCCTTCAAGTAATTGCAAAATGTCTGAAAACAATCCTCTTGTCCATGAAAAGCAGTATAGTTTTCAAAAATATAAAAGTACTGGAAAATTTCTGGGAGAGTTTGCAAACTCTGTGATCGAAGCTTTAATAAAAACCACCCTACTCTTGTAACATTTACGAATTTCAGTAAAGCGTTCAGCACACTGAATCACATCAAATTAATTGAGACTCTAGAACGCATTGGAATTCGAGAAATGCTTGCGGTTGGATTAGCGAGTACTTTTCGGGTGAAAATATAACATACTTTCAGCAATGAACAATATAGTGCAAAATGAAGTTCCACAGGGATCGAGACTTGGCCTTATTCTTTTTATATTACTCGATAATGATGATGACTGGAAGTAGAGGTTTGTCTATGCATGCGATGCAGCTACAGTCGTTCGTTACATGTCACTGGATATGGTTATGTAAATCATGCAAAATCAGATGTAGTCAAATGGTGTCACGATAATGGACTGATAATCAACGCTACAAAGGCTAAACTCATCCACATCAGGGATTCACATTGTGCAGTCACTCTACATGTACGAGTGAAATAATGGATCCTTTCGAAACTTAAAAATATTTGGCTGTTACCATCGACTGTCACTTTATTTAGGACTAACAACTTACTTGAAAATTACTCTACTTCACAGGTTCTAAAACAAGCTTAATAGGCCCTCGTTGAATCTAAACTAAGATACGGTATACTGGCATGGCAAGCACTATCCACAGAAACTCCAATGGCTTGGCGGCTTATAGCGAACATTCATGAAGGAAGACTTGAAGTCGAAGGAATCTTTAAGATGACTGAGAACTTCGTAGTTTTCATACACCTGTCGGATCCGTCATATCTCAAAAGTGACTACTCTCAGAATCTGAACAATTAGGTACCTTGATATAGACAAGGAACAGCGCAGTAGGAATTTCAGTCCATAGTTTTTAATTCCATCCCAATTTGTTGTGTTTCAAACAGACGTGTTCCAAACTGGTAGTGAAACTATGAAACAGCCTAAGTCTAGACGACTAGCTTTTGCGAACAATCTCTCATGGTCAAGGTATTGAACTTATTTCTTTCAGCGTATTACTGGAGAGCTCCTATAAGCTGTCCCAATAAATCAGTTGAGCGACTGCATCAATTACAATAGAGTAATGGAGTCAAGCTTTTTTACACTAAATTGAAGGGTTTTTGACATAATACATCCAAGAGCTAAAGCATAAGCTTTAAAAGATTGTAAAGTCCAAGAAGGATCTCTAACCTATTAGCTAAGCTTCTATTCTACTGAAAGGTTCTTGTACGGGAAAGGTTCTCTTTGTGGGCTCTTTGTGTGCACCTTCTTGCTCAAATATGTAAATTTATCAAGACAGCCTTTCATGGATGTGTTCACCATGGTGGTTTTCTATAACATTGAAGGTACTTTAAAAAATGTCATATCAGAGGGTATTACGAAAATCTGGAAGGAGTTCGGTGGTGCATTGGCTAAAAAACTTGTCAGGTGTCCCTTATTCTCTGGAATCTATAAGGGACAGGTTACAAGACCCTCGTAGACACAAATAGTATTACAATGAACCTTCTCTGATCTACAACATAATCTACAATCTGAGTACAACTGTATTCTCATACAGACAGCTACCCTAACCTGATCCTTGGTAATGAAAACAAGTTTCAAGCGTTTTCACAACTTGCAAATGTGAACTAAGTCTAGATCTCTCCTAAAGAGAGCTATTAGCCAAGGGGGTGACCATATCTGAGGACCCTTGCCCCTTTTAGAGGGAATTCTTATTGACTTGAAATGTTTGAAGGAATATACTTGGCAAAAGCCCACGAATATGCACCGTTCCAGTCGGACAGTAGCACTTGTTCACGATTCCTAGACGACTAGGAGCTGCATTCTATCCATTCTACGAGCAATTTTAACAGTTTCTGTCAATAAAAACAATAAAATTTTAATTTTCGGTTTTATAACCTATTTCATCAGGAAAAGTATTTATAAATCACTCAGAGCCAAAATTTATTACTTGTAGGTGTACATCCATACATAATTAAATTGTTAGATTAGCATTAGACATAAACATCCAAAATAGTGTTAATTTATTTTTAATAGCAATGCCCGCGAGTAGATATAAAATTTTAGTTAAATCAAATTTATTCTTAAAAATTCGGAACTACATCTGTTTTTATTTCGTTCAAAGATATAAAAACTAACTGGTGAGCCCAATGAAATGAAGGTGTGATAGATTAGGTTGTAAAGAAGGTGCTTATAGGAGTTTTTGAAGTCGCATACTATTAGAGTCAGAGGCTTCTAGGACTTGGCTTAAACATTTTCAGTATGATCTTGTTGATCCTAGGTAGTGATCCAACATAAGTTGTGGCACTCAACTCAAAGGATACTAGGCTGTAGTAGGCTCGACCTTTGGTAATGTCAGAATCAGATCTTCTCATGGAACCTCAATCTTAATTTTTTGTGCCACATAACTGGTTTGTATAATATTATGAATTCAACAGCAATCCTGATAAACTTCTACAGATTTGCAAAACCTACTATGAACCGCACAGACGCAACAACTTGATCCCATATTCGAAGGCGGTGTCGCACTAAATATTGATTGCATTAGTGAAACTAGGATGGAATGGTGTGGCGTTGTTTCTGAGCAATGTAGAGACGAATGGGGACTTTTTGAAACCGTCCTGTCATTGCTACCAATAGACATCCATGTACCGGAAATAGTCGCGAAAGTAGAACGCATTACTCAATTTCAATGGATATTATCTGTATATTGCGGAGCTATGTACAGATTGACGTAAGGTCTCCATTACTCGTAGGATTCATGAAGAATTCAAACAAATATACATAGATACGGATGACAGTACGGCAGCGCTTAACATCCCTACCAGCAAAGACCAAGGAATGTAGCTTCACTCGGTTCAACTACCACCGAGGGTTAGAAATCGAGTACCCTGGGCGAAAAGATTCGTCGGTAGAATAGCAGCTGGGACAAGCAACAACTTAACGTCAAATCGTAAGAAAAGCTGCAAAACCCATGGATTACCAGGACAAACTCAGACCCATTGTCTGACTCTTACGACCAGTTTGTAACTGGTCCCTAAACTGGAAAACTACGCTCATTACGATGAATAAAGAATCCCTTGCTCCTTTGGCAAAGACGAAATATGCAATTAACTACTAAGTTTCACCCAATTACCTTAAAGGCGCTAGCAGGCGGCATTAGATGCCAAACTTAGACCAGTTAAGTTCCATTGAAGTATGCAGCTAAGTGTGCACCTTCTTCGAGTGGAGAAAGTTTGACACGTACAAAGGAGTTGTCTTTTTCGTCCATGCAGCTTTTTCAGAACTTTGAGATAGTAAGGGACTTCGTCTACCTCGGCTCTGCTATAACCTCTGAAAATAACAACTCAGCAGAAATAAGACAAAGAATAACTCTTGCCAATCACTGTTTCTTTGGGCTAAGAAGGCATTTGAGTAGCAAAGCCCTATCCCGAAGAACCAAGGAGACTCTTCATAAGACCTTGATCATCCCAGTCCTAATTTATGGCGCTGAAGCATGAACTCTGTCTAAAGCGGATGAAGAGATCCTCAGTCGCTTCGAGAGAAAGATTCTTCGTCTAATTTTAGGTCCCGTTCGGGTTGACGGACTTTGGAGGAGTAGGTTCAACGACGAACTATACGAGCTGTACAGCGACATCGACCTAGTCAGAAAAATACGCATCAGTCGTTTAAGATGGCTAGGACATGTAGAACGAATGGACACCAATGCTCCGACCCGTAGAGTCTTCGAATCAAACCCGGAGGGACAAGGCAGTAGAGGAAGACCTCGCCTTAGGTGGCGCGCACAAGTAAAAGGGTACCTCAACCGACTTGGAGTGCGCAGCTGGAGGCAGTTAGCTAAGGACGGGGCTAATTGGAGAGGCTTGTTGGTTGAGGCCCAGGTTCACTCCGAACTGTAACGCCACATAAGTAAGTAAGTAAGCTTTTTCAGAAGTTATAAGAGAAGATGCCCTGCCTAGTGTCATGCCTACCAATGATCCGGTTTCCAGTAATGACACCCATTACGCTTGCTATGAGTGTTATTGTCTGCCTAATCAAAAATTAGGAGCGTTTCTGATCCAGCTTGAGCCAGATCTGTCCATGGCGATGAGTTTAAGGAGCAGACGTGCCTAATACCCGTCTGGCGAGTTCCGTGGAATGTCACCACATCAAGATAGACATTCACCCAAATGGGATTCTTTTGAGTGAAAACTATCTTCTAGATTTATCTTCAGAATCGCTGAAGGTGGTGCAAAAACACTGCTCGAGTTAGGTTTACATAAAGGAAGCCGCTGGCCTTATTCTTCGTTTTACTTAACATAATCACATGGTCTTAGACTACGGAAACCTATAGTACGTACCCTACACATGTACATAGATCAACATCTTGAATATGTCATAAGTACAGCAATAGGTATCTGTAGATAAGTTAAAGACTATCATCTTTACATCTTTAAAAACCAAATAAGACGATCACAAATGACTCTAACTAAGACGTGGTGATGACTTTCTTCACCTAGCTGCACCACATTCAGGACTTGGACTTCAGCTCTTAAGTCTCAATAAAGCAGTCTTTTCTTGGCAATCAATATTCCAATAATTCTGTTTTGAAATAATTGATTTTTTTGGGAATCTGGTAGCAATAAACTCCTTATAGTCCTAGAAGCCGAGGGTTTCTATAGCCGCCTAGGAAAAAGCACCTTTATACAGCGGTTTGAATGAGCTAGGTGTAGATTAGGTTTCACTTAGATGCCTTTAATCGGGAATATCTTCAAGCATTAACCCATACCTCTGTTTTCTAATTGAAGATACCGCTAGACAGTTGTAGAGAAGGAAATGTGGTGGTTCTTAGTTTTTTTCCTTAATAAAGTTCCAATGGAAGTCGTTAACCTGCCTTCTAAGCCTCAAGGCATGGTTACGTAACACACTACGATCTGTTAATGTGATGATCACAAGACTTGTTCTGTTGCATCTGATCAACTCTGGTCATATCTGCCTAGCATGGTTGGACGTATCAAGATTACACCTTAAGCCATTGAAGAATGATTATTAAAGTCCTCTTTCAGCAATCGAAGGCTCTTGTTTGGAGTCGCTCTTAGCTAGTTTGTTTGCTTCGCGATTGTCTGGAACATTTGAGTGACCACCCATCACAACACCCAGGCAGGGGCTTCACGAAAAGTCCGCTGGGAAATTGCTAGAATAGTCTAGTAGTCTGAAAGACACGCCAAGAGAGACCAGAAATAGTGGAAACTGTTTGACATACAATCGAAAGAATCCTGCGAAACTGTATTCACGAAGATGAGGAATAAACTAATCTCCATCCTCTTTGTGCCTGCCCAGTCTCAAGCCTTTGTTTTACAGCTTCAACAAGGACCAACGTGAATTTGGTTCAAGATCTATATGGTATTCAAATGAACGTATCATTGGTCAAAGCGTGCTGTCTTTACTTGGCCCAAATGCCTGATCTCTGATCTCTTAAGGCTCACTCAACACTAGCTTACGGCCAAGGTCGACACTAAAACGACTTCGTTTTGATAATCAAAGTACAAGAGTGGAAAAGAGTAAACCGCTTTAAGCCTACATTTAATGATGTTAACATCGAAGTTTGTGTTGGGACAGACTTTCCTGTAAAATACATACCTACATCCAAATCAGTCCTACCGCCCATTAGTCTTCTTTCCTCAGGATCTCAAAAGAATTTCGTAACATGGCCAACGCTAGGTGGAGTACACTCTCTTCCTACCGTGTTCCGTGCCTACTTTAGGCCCAATATAGCGAAAAAAAGAACTAGCTTTTGAGTCTCAGTAGAATCTGACACCAAACCTCCGGAAAAGCATCCTTCGAGCAACACTACGAACTAGCTTACACGGCCCCTAAAAGTGACAATGAAAACGGGTTAGTTCAGGACTTCAGGAGTAGAAGACTATGACTAGATACCAAGTTTCCTTGGTGTCTTAGATACTCAGCAAGAATTGAAACAAATTTGCGTTGAAATCGCAGCTACTGTGCTAAAGTCTTTATGAAGACCGCCAAGCTCACGTTCAAGGTTCACCGGCCACGGTTAATCAGATACAAAGCGCAATGCTCTCTGAGCAGCAGTTAAGCTTATTCACCTTTCTCGGTATTGTCTACCGACAGCTTCGCCTGTAAAATTACGTCTTTAACTATTTTTTTTTGTTGAATAAATTAACGATGGAATTTGAATTCATTTAATTGGCAATATTTTGCAATTCTATATTTCAGACAACGGCGCAGTCAAGCATGAAGCCCCTTCAGATACAAAAGTATCTAAAACAATTTTTTTTTCTCCCCATAATGCAATTAATTTTGTTTTCTCCTTCTTCCAACCGCTGGGGCAGTAAATCACGTATGCGAAATTAACATACGTTTGAATAGCTTCTAGGAAGTGGGTTTCTCCACTTCTTCAAAACATGTGCATAGGTAGTATTGGAGTCGAACGTACCGGTTTTTTTTGTTTAATCAGGTCTACTGTTCTACTAGTATTATTGTTATTTTGTTAATAAGCAATATTTTTAACACGAAGATTTGAATCGAGCGTATTCACATTAAAGCCTTGCAACAGATGATTAATAGTTTACACGACTTTGTGACGGGTCATGGAATTTAGCGTTAAATCTGAGCACAGATAGCAGAGGTGATAATTAAATTTTTAACAAAAAAATTAAAAAAAAAAAACAATAATAATAGTTATACACATTTGGGAGAGGTATCGTGTATTGTTATTACGTGTAGGGTTTATCGAGGCGTAAATGGTTGCAATAATCTCGAAATGATTACGACAGGCGTGTGGCAAAGCCCTTAGAGCTGTTCAAACGGCAATTAGCGCTAGATGGTGTATAGCCTCGAGTTTGATTGACGATGAAATCAACGGTTAGGTTGCCAATGTCGACCGAAACATTAGGCTTTACCTAGTTTTGAGATCTGATGAGGCTTTGACCACAGGCGATGCTTGTGCTATTAATTACAATTCATTAGCGCTAATGATGATTTGTGCTTCTCATAAAAAGCTTTAGGGCAAGCAGCCTACACTACAGAGGCTTAGAAACCGATCGTAGTACAGCTGTAGCATGGTATGTTAGGTTAGGTTGAGTAGGGCTTTGAGGTTATCATAAGGCACTAGGTACCATACCTTAAGTCGATGGTTGTTCAGAACAGCAAGTTCGGCATATAGTTGGAAGTTCCACTGTCTTAGGTAAATTGGTGGAGACAGTTTGGCATTAGTATGTACAGGGTCTTCCACTAAAATTTTGAATCTTGTTATGTTTCTGAGCTTTCAAGTATAGAATTGTCATTCATTGACTGAGCATAGTGTTTTTTTTAGAGGCGGAGAACTTTGAATTAACACTGAATGCAGAAAATTGTATTAAATTTTCATAAACTTGGCCTTGTTTGATAGATAATTGTATGGCATTAATGTGTTAAATATGATATTGGACATGTTGCTTCCACGACTGGCGTATAGGTAGAGGCCCAATTCTGACGCACCCTTCGCAGTAAATTAGGCTGTATTTTAACAATAATGCATCGAATGCTGGCTCAATTGTTTCTGGTTTATCAACGTAAATATGAAACTTTCGATATCTTAAAAGAAAACTATCTAATGGCGTCAAGTCGCACGAACAAGGAACATTTCTTGAGAACACACAATCACCGAAATTCCCTATTCAATAGACCAATTGTTTGACCAACAGTATAGCATGTGGCCCCATTTTGTTGGACCCACATATCACTGTTGTTACGTTTATCCAATTTTGACCAAAAATAGTGTTCTAACATGGAACGATATCGAACTTCATTGGCCGAAACTTTCGTCAATTTTTCTAGATAAGGTAAGCCATGTATGCGGTACTCATGATGGCCATATGTGCGACATCATATTCAAGCAATAATGCCATAAAATTATTTATCAAATTCATGGAAGTGGAAAACAGTTTTCTGTACTTTGTTTTCATTTGAAGTTCTCCGCCTCTAAAAAACACCTTTTTTTAAAGGACCTTCTCAGCCAGCTGTTGTGAACGTAATCAAGCTACACGCACTTATACGTATATTGGAGAAAGAGTGAAGGGATAAGACGTTAATAAGTAAAAGAAGTCTCATTCCTACTAGTTTTTCAATGAATGCTCTTAATGGACCAAAATGTCCTAAACTTGCAAGTGGGGCTGTTCTGTATACGCCTAGGGCTACCCCGAATACTCTGTTCGACGTATCTCCTTGATTTGCCTATGAATTCGATCCCAGGATGGAATTCTTCGACTCTTATTTGGGTCTCAGGTCACTTTGGTATCACGAGCAACTGTGAGTAACTTGTTGAGCAACTTGGTCATAACACAAACTAGCTTGAACGTTGCTTCGGTATGTATATTGGAACGAGGCAGTTGTTTAGCCGGAAAATGTATGAAAAAAAGTTTCACATACGCCACCGAACCAGGTACGGACATCCAGAATCAGTGCTATAGGACAGGGAGTTGATATCAAAAGCACTACTTGTGTCAAAAAAATAGAGAAAATAGTGCCTTGGTTCAATGGAAAGGTTAACCCAAAAAACCAAATTGAACCATAAGACCAACTTTATCTATCCGAACACAATCATCGAACTTGCTTGCATCTTTACTAAGTTTTAACTAATAGTGAGGAACATGTTGAGGAGGATAGTCAAAGTGAATGGCTCATCTGAGAGGTCATATTTCATCAACGCCACGACATACGTAATACATCTACGTACGTATGTTAATTATTTCTTGCTACGTAGCAGTTAGCACCAAATAACCTGGTTGGTTATGGCCAGTTGGCATCAATTATGTCATAACATGCTCATTGCAAGCGAAGTGAAGATGCGTAAGTATTATAGTGTTGGACTTCAAAATGGAATCATTAACCCAGTGACGCAAGACACTGATCACCTAGACCAACAGTTGGTCCAGTCTATTCATTTACTTGATTACACTCCGAACCTGTATATCAACTTAGATAAAGATGAGTCCTTCAACTCTATGAAAAATGAAATAATGCGAGTCTCCTTGCTTCTATCGGTGAGAGCAGAAAAACTCAATTTCTTCTTGTAGAGCATATAAGAAGCTGTGTGTAAAAATAATAAAGAGAGTCGGAGACAAAGTGGAACCTTGGGGAACCCCACCCTGTAGACTAAACCTATGTAAACCAACTTAAGTTCGATGATAAGAAAGGATTTGAAGAAGAAATTCATCAAACAAATCACTGATAGACCTGTACCTCCGAATGTCGAGTTGAGGAGTTTTTGAAATGACAATTCTGGTTTTTCTGTCTCAAAACTCAGAAACTATCAGTCCGATTGAGCTCAAACTTTCACAATGTGTTTCTTTTCATGGGAGGTTGGGTTGTTCGTGTATACCTTGCTTTGGAGGCAGACTAGTGAAAATCTTGGTTCCATTTGGTTCGAAAGAGTTCAGAAGGTTAGGACAGATAGGATAGGTTTGTGCAGCCCTTCAGATCTATAGACGTAATATGCACTGGGCTAGGTATCGTATAATTGTTAAGAATATTTTTGTATTACTGGAAATAAATTTATTCCATAGACACAAAGTCCACTCTGGGAATCCACATCATATAGTTGGACCTCAAGTAGATTGGCTATGTCCTATTAGCTCACAACTGTATGATAGGTTAAGCCAGGAAGGGGATGTGTGACTTGGGAACCAGTTGATACTATTAATGGTGTGGAGGAGATCTGATATCTGTAAACTTGTTAGTTCTGCGGTGCTTGCGAAAAACCTGAATCTTATGTCGTTCTTCTAAAGCGGGTCAGTGGCAGAAAAGGTATTGGAGTGACTCCACCTCATCCTCATGTTTGAAGCTTTTGCATAAATCGTTGGACTTACTCTCCATTTACGGAGCATGACTTCGATGTCCACTTAAGATTCAGGTATAGGGCACTTTTTTTTCGTATGAGAGCTGGAACATGTCTTCCTAGAAAAACAGGACAAGTTGGCCTCTTTCTCTAGTATGGCAGCAATAATGGTATACGATTTACCAATCGATGACAGTATGGATGCATCCACTTCAGTGATGTTGATTTTCGACCTTATTCTGGCCAGAGTATCCGCCTTTTCGTTACCTCTAATATTGCAATGTCTGGGAACCAAGGAGAGTTAGACCAAATGGTGCCCAGTGGTGATCAGTACATTGGGACATTTCCTAACTGACTTTGATTTGATTGTTATATCTGGCAGAGGAAAGTGAATGTCTTCTATCTTTCTAGTAGCTTGTTCTATTGCCAATAAACGCTTCTGGTAATCTAAACGATTCTTGTGTTTGCAGTGCTTTTTAGTAAAAGTTTGCTGGCGTACCTAGATTCCTAGATCGTCGTCTACACTAATAGACTCCCACTCTGTTCAAAACAAACAAAAATTGTATGATACTGGAATAGATTTGAGTAACGTCAGCTAAGCTTTTGTATGCCACATCCCACATATAGTCTCTGAACGCAGCCATCTGGCTGTCAACCTACGATTATCGAATGACGTTTGGCGTAGAACTTCCGGTGGCGTTCCTTCAGGAGTGTATTTAAGACTGAGCGTGTTTTTAATAAAATAAAATAGAATATAGTCGTACAATGCAGACCATCCTGAAAGAAGGTCAACCCATTCATCGCTGACTTTGAATGAGAATCAGGTCATCATACCCGATCAAGCCTGTGATAAAGATTTGTTATGCAAAACGAACTCGAATTCGAAAGGTCTAATATGTTCACTTACATCTATCAAGCATCTGTCAGAAGACCTGAACACATAAATTAGAACAAAATCGAGGTACCCATCAATAAAGTTGTAATTGCAATGACCATGAACTCTTCTTAACAACTAACATCGAAGAGCAACTTTGGAAACAGAGCCAAGATCGCTGTATTCACAGTCCTCACAGTTGCGTATTGGAATGTTCTACAAGCACTTGAAAGTTGTGCTCCACCCAACCGGTTTTTTCAAGTATCTCTCAACGATAGCGCGAACTATAATGAACTACCACAAGGGTCAGTCTTAGCTCTGCAATTCGTTAGTTTGTATCTACAATATACCGAATAGTTCTGGCTATGCAACCTTAGGAGCTTAATTAAGACAAGTCTTTCGAGTTACGTGTAAGCCTTCTTCGTTTGAATAGGCAACTGGCTCACATATGGCTTAAAGTGATTTGTTATGACACTGCTATGACAAGGCGCTCTCACCAGATGGAATCGGCACCAGATGAGATCGGTACCTAGGTTCATTTCAAAATGTTGGTCAGACCTTCCGGGTCTGAAGACCGTATGCTCTCTCGTATGCTCGTTTAAGAAAGACATTACTTCTCATTAGTAGTAGGCAATACCTGTTCAGAACAAAAATTTACTTCCTATGATAACAACAGACATTGCCCACTGCGCGTTCGATTTTAAGAATAACATTCCCAATATTCTAACTATCGAAACATGTATCTACAAGATATTCATTAAATTTATGGCTATGAAAGCGGTGCTACCGGTTCCCTGAGTATGGCTAGCTGGTTTTCAAGTCGAGAGAAAATTTCAATTAAAGTTGACGAAAACAACATTGACCTTGAGTCTAAAATCAAATATTCCCTGTGCGACATTGGTGCGAGCTTCTAGGTTCGTGACTTGTAACCGGATCCATTTTTTTGTGGTTTTGTTTATTTAGAAAATTGATTACAATTTTGCACCACCAATACCACCCACTTTTACAAGCTAACCCCCAAAACACACCTCAACGCTGTACAAGTGACTCAAAAGTCAAGCCCATAAAGCCGACTTATTTTATTTAAGAATTTATTTTTATGGCCATCTAGTCGGTTGGAGGAAAAAAAATGTCACCATTCCACTTTGCATGCCAAACATGGCCAATAATTTATACAACAACTTACGTAATGGGCTAAAAATATTATGAATCACTACAGAGTGTGTGCTTTATCTGGAAATCGGTTTACGATTTAATTATCGGGCTAAGTCTGAGGAATGTACTATGTATGTAGTACATCTGCTGACCTACGCTTTGGAGGATTGTGAAGCCACACGTGTTAATGCTTTTGTCATAACCAGACCAGAGATCAATTAGCAGCCATGAAAGGCAACCTTTTGTTGCATAACCAGAACTCATTCGAAATACAGATTCGACGGACAGATGATGATAAGTGTGATTTATACAAGATACGATTGATTACCTGCTGCAAGAGTCAAGGTTAGGATTGAGTTGAAATCACCGGAAGATTTGATCATTTATTTGGAACGGTTTTCTCTTGTCCAACATTGGCGAATGCAAGCTGTATCTCACCTGCTGGCTTACTAATGTGTTGCATGACCTTGACGTGCTTTACTATGTGTCATAGGCAGATGAAACTCGCTTCTGTGCTTACAGGCCTTTTATGGGGCTCAACGTATGGCCACTGACCGATCGGTGACTTAGTAATTAGCACAACAACTTTCGGTTTCATATTTATGTTTGAACTTGTGCAACGAAACACTTGGAGTCGTAAGTGGGTAAGTTACAGACCAAAGAATGCAGCAATGTTGTAGTTTAACTCATTAGGGCCTCGCGTATTCGTTTAGTGATTTGTTATCAATAGACAGTTCTAGTTTGTATCTTGACATGTCTATTGCTATCTATGGCTCTCGTGTCACGCGGCTTTGTAACACACAAAGTGAACAGGGAATACATTTTCTACAAAAGCCCTTCACGGGGTAATGCAATCGAAGCTGAGTTCCAAACCATTCCACCAGAAAATGAAACCTATTTTCTTACCATATTGCATACCTCCACCATGCGTTAATTAATGTATACTCTTAGGCGCACAGGTTTCTATCCCTAAAGCAAGGCAGCCTTACTGCAGTTTAAGACTACAGACCTCCAAGTTTTTAGTTTGAAAAAATTACTTTTCAAAACTTGAAACACTGTTAGACCTAGAATTCAGGAGTAATATTGAATAAAACATCTGGTTGGGTGCGTGCTAGATGCGTATATCAGACATTTGAGACGAAGTTGTAAGCCCTCGCTAGTAATTCTTGATGATTCTGGAGCTCAATACCATTTCATATAATAACTCAAGGATCAGCACATAGGTGTAATGGCAGGTTGTCAGAGATCTAGACAATGCCCTAGACATCTGTATGGTAATTTTACATCCAGGCTAACTCGAAAGACGTATACAGTTCCTAGCCATGTGTACCATATTCAATCAAGCTAAAATAAGCTACTTAAAGTACCAATATGAACCTCATTTCAGCACCGATATTTTCACATGATTAAAGCACTCAAAAACAATAAGGCGGTACAACTTGATGGCAATCCCACGGAGTCATTAAAAACACCGCAGGCAGCATCTGCGCAGTTCCTACATCCGCAAGTATCTTCTCACAGAGAAGTCTGGGAAAACTGATTCTTTTATCGTAACGTGAAAGAATTGAATTATCATCAAGCTTCCTAAGAAAATAATGCGGGAACGGAAGAAAGGTGTACATATATACAGCCTGTGCAGCCTGAAGTAGTCAAAGAAGAACAATCATGTTAGGTGTATAGATCCTCCTGTGTGTGATCACTTCGACACCCTGTGGATCATGATCGAATCGTAGTGAGTATCGATCACTGCTTCACCTATTGGCTCGCAAAAGGCGTTTGATCAGGCGTCAGCGAATAAAAAGTCACAACGGTTAGGAAGATGTTGGGTAAACCTTTGATATATTTCTAGAAACAGCCCAAGGTGATACATGTTCTAAGTAGTTATACAGAGCCATGCATAGTTTTGACTAGACAGATAAGCTTGCCCGTCTTTCTAGAATGATGATGAACATCTTTACTTATTTCATCAATATTTTCAAATGTCTGCGTACCTACCCAAGATATCAACCTAATAAGCTAAATTCAGGTGGCTGTCACATAGCAGCTGACGAAATGGGCTTATTGAGGAAAATCCAAGAAAATACTGTCGAAAAAGTATACACTTCGTCGACTAATTGGATGGAGACAAAACAACATTGCAACAGCAATTAGACGAAGGCTAACTCTTTCTAAACAAAGCCCCATTCCGCATGATTTACGTTCTATACACCGAATAGAGATTTTTGTCTTCGACAGTCCGCTCCCTAATGCCTTCGAATCTAACTTAGTGATGCAGTAGAATGAGTTCTATCAATTTGGAATTGGTAGATCCAGTCGGAACTGTAGCGCCATCTAGTGCTATATTCTCACTTAAAGTTGCACAAATAAGTTTACAATACTATGAGCATTGAAATTCAGGTTTTCCTGCTCATATACATGAAGCGTGGCATTCTGCATTTTAATGGAATATAAGCGAGACCGAGTAACTTAAACGGCCTACGGTAATGGTCCCCAAAAAAATATGTTTCGAATGTTGGTACATCTGTCATCTATTTTGACACAGAGTTTGTTGACAGTAGCCAAAAACGACAACCGTTAATCGCGATTTTTACTACGAAAGACAAAAAATTAACCAAAGAGTTGGAGACAGCCAACAGGAGCTCTGTAATATCGATAACAAGAGCATTTAAGGGCATAACACGTTCAAAAAGGGTCATGAAGTAGTCGAAAACTTGCCTCATCCGAGACGGCCTCAACGGCGGCTACTGAAGAAAAAGTCGACTTAGTAAAGAAAGTGGTGTTCGAAAATCGTTACTGAGTTTGGGAGAGCTTTCACAAGTAATATTCATCTCTCATGAATCAGTTCGCCATGTGTGAAACGAGTCGCAGCATGGCTTGTTCCAAAAGAGCTGAATTTTCTTGCAAAAGAGCTGCTACAGATATTCTAGAACGCGTTCAATTGGACTCCACATTCATCGAACGCATTATTACAGATGACGGCAAACATATAAACTACTCCAAACCGAGAAAACCACAACAAAGTGGCTGAAAAGTCAAGGTGTTACCAACTGTTTTCGAGGTATTGGTCGATATTCGAGGTATTGTTTACTCAGAATTGAATTTAAGCGTTATGAAGCATTTGAAGGAGACTATTCGATGAAAAAGCCCGAAATTGTGGCATTGTGACCATCCGACTAATCCATCCTTCTCAACGATTTTTTAAACAAATATCCTACTAATAGGATCAAGCATGCACCGCATTTTGTAAATATGACATTCTGTGGTTGCTTTCTGTTTTCGAAACTCAAATTACCACTTCGTCGGACCCTGTACTTCGTGAGACTGAGCGTGATCATGGAATATGCCTTGGAAAGAATGAATGAGACAAAATAAATGTTGACTCAGTGCTGCTATGATATTTTGAAAAAATCTCTCTCAGAAGATTCTTTGGATTTCAAGTAAAAATTTTAAGAAAACTTAGATTTTTTGAAAGTAGGCGTGGCATTTTGATACTGTGACACGCTATTACTTTTCATTTATCTGATAATCCTCAAATATTAATTAAAAACCGAATTGGTGAAGTAATCGGTGAGAAAAAGCCAATTTGGAGAAGCATGGTTAAACGTATTTTAAAGGACAAAAAGTAATGAAAATCGTTAAAGCTGTGTTTCGAGAAAATTAATTTTTATTGAAATTGGTCTTAAGTATGATCGTACTGATTATGCCTCGGGGCATGATGCTACAGACCCCAGTTATGAAGTGTAAAGCAAATTCGTCTAGCCACTTAGACTCCAGTAGACCACGTTTTTGACCTTCTTCATCATTTAGAACTCAAAGTTCTTTACGATACCAATACTATAGGCGTCCTATAGCCCTATAGATATGAATATGTAGCCGTAAGTTGCCAGGAATTAAAGTGGGTCTTATGTACCTACGCCAAATCCTAAGAATTTAGTGAATATTTTAGTGGATTTAGGTTAAACCTTGCTAAATCCCGGACTCATAAGTCATTGTCCTTCAAATACAGTGGACGTAGTTTATACCGACACGGTTAAGGGACCGAGGGAAGTCGCTCTAACTGCCGGTCGTTTTATCGGAAAACGTTATATCTGACAGAAGAGAAGCCAAAAATAAAATGAAGCCACCAAAACGAAAGGCAAGTAGACGTTATGTGCGACTGGTCGTAAAAAGCGAAGTCGTTATAAGCGACATCCACTGTACATCCAGTCAACAACTTAAGACTCGATTCTATTTCTCACTTATCACGTCGATCCATTGCTATATACATATGTAGTTAGTAAGTTAAACAACTATTAGAAATCGGGATTCATTTCAAAACTCCGAAGCAGACTCTCCTTCACCTTGAATCGATTCACTCATAACACACCCAAATGTTAGGTTACAAAACTAAAACATACTAACAGTAGGAGCAAACAAATTAATTAAACAAAATTCATAATGAAATTAACTGTGTTGTACCGATTTCAAGAGGTGCTCCAGAGACCCCAATCCCAGAGGTTGTAATACCACAGCAGAGAATCGCAGCTATAATCCACTTTTGGAGCCCATCTCCCGCTGTAATGGCCATTATGCAATTGTTTTTCTTTTTTGTTTCACTAATTATTTTTATTTTAAGTTAATCAGTCATAAGTCGACGATGGACTTGAATTAACAAACACAACACACTCGGGTTGACTTGATTGTCGAGAGAGAGGGAATCACGTTTTCGGCGCTCGTATCCGTCGTGCATTCGGGACCGATAATGATGTTAATTATCCTTATCTTGGAAAATATTCAAAAATTTATTTATTTATTCAAAACGAAAAATCAAAAATTAAATTCATTGATGAAACAACAACACTGTTTGTAGGTGGGACGACGGCACCGAGCTCTGGGCGACGCGCGTGGGTGTATACAGGGAGTTGTGGTGGCGACGACGACGTGTTAACCGAACGAAATGAAAACCTTTATTAAACCTCGGATCATTTGATTGACTCCATCTAGCCAACATCTCGCAGCGGTGGCGGCTTCGACGTTGTCGTCGTCGTCATCGACGTCTTGGATCCGGAATCGCTGTTTGCTGCTGACATACATAGATACTCGTAGATACTTCGTATCTATGTGTTTGCCTGAGTGGTGTATAGAGGTGAGTATTAGCCGGTGATGATGATAGTACGCCCCAGTACTCTCGGTCGGTGTAATGAGTATGGCCTGGCGCTATGGCTGTGTCTATGGCAGCCAGCAGCCAGCGGTGAGGATGATCATCGCATCTTGCGAAAAGTCTATCTATTGTATTTAAATTGAGGTAGCTGGGCTGGGTACCATCATCGGTTGTAGGGGGAACTGGGAATGGTTTGTTTTTTTTTTTTGTTTTTTGTCGGGAATTGCGTAACCTTCGAAACCGGAAATTAGTTCCGTGATTGCAGTGTGCGCGCTTGCGCCGATCTCTTAACCGACGCGCGCAATGCTTTTGCGATGCGCAGTGCGCAGTGCGCAATGCGGGCTTTATTTCCTCGAAGAAGATCATAACTCGTTGCAACATAATTTTCGTGTTGAGAAATTCGATCAGACATTTTATGGTGATAATTACTTTGCACTTTTTTCTTTATATTATCACTTGGTGTTGTTGGTTTTTGTTGTTGTTGTTGAGTCTAGTGAATAAATTTCCTTATTTGGCGGTGCATTACGCAGAATCATGGACTTATGGCCGATGGGAGGTGTGTAGAGATGATGTAAAGCTTTCTTCGGTTTCTTTCGAAAGGGTATTAGCCCCTTAGATGATAATGAGGCTTTGGACGACACGGTGTTGCAAGTAGAGAGTCAAGGTTTTGGGACAAGTATTTCCATTACATCGTCCACGTACTCTAATTTTCTGTGATTGTGTCTCATTCGTTTCGTTTGGGTAAGGTCAGCGACGGTCCATAAATATTGTTTTTTTTTTTTTTCTTTTTCTACCGCGAGGTGTCAATATTTTAAAGACGATACTTAGGAACTACTCTCCTCTTGTATTGTACTAGACGTTGAATCTAGTCTCTTTAGATACAGTTTGATAGTTCCCTTTGCATTGACTTGAAATCGGTCTAAGGAGGATGCAGACCATAGCAATCCTAACAATAGAGGGAACCGTCAGCTCAAAGTGAGTCGATGAAATTCCAATTAGATACTGCAGTCATCGGAGTGGAACGATATCATCACATGTCTGTCTTCTAATCAAATCTAGACAGACCTGAATTGTAAGAAGACTGACCCAGCACACATTTGATAGACAGTCATTCCAAAAGACTTGGTGTTTCCTTTAACGAATTCTGTAGAAGCTCCAGAGGAAAAGGGGGAAATCATGACAAACGTCCTATGTACCCTTCCTGCCCTTTTGATTCTTGTAAGGAAAACCGATCTTCAAAGATCTTCTTAACGATCTTGACTCGACTTAACTAAAAAGCTTCGTCGACGGATCAGAGTTGTTTAATGAGTGCGAACTGAAACTGGTTACCCTGTTCATATACAAGGCCTCCTTGAGCTGGTGCTGGTAATCTAGTTTTTCTAAAGTAATATCACAATAGAATTTCTTTTGGTCAATCGGTGTCTCTGTTGACCGAAGACACCCACTAAACCCTACCTAACAAACCCAAGAACCTGCACTTACATGAAGAATGTGTTCTGCTGTCCTGGACTTATATACTGCCGAGGACTTACTGAGTATCAATCAGCTTAGGATTGTGCAGATAGTATCTACATACGTACATCAGTGGACAATATATGTAGGTTTTTGCTAAATTAAGCACCGTTTTAGCCATTTTGATGAACTTTGTTGTAAGCCATGCAGTTCTGAAAAAGGCAGCGGGCTTATCTGTGTTATCTTGGAGTGAGTACTATTAGGTGGCACCAGAGAACATGACTCAGGACGAACAAATTTGAAACAAATGACGCTTCTTGCAAGGCACTCAGTCCATTTATTATTCTAGAAATGTACCTCTAAACCTGGAATCTAGGTTATGGCAACTCTCCAAAACTCTTATAAAAATGTAATGATTCATATTATTGAAGTTGGTGGTTTGGTAGGGTTGGCAAGAACCGCCCTGTTCGACAAGCTAACCCGAGCAACCACAAGCATGTCCTACCTACTTCCACCAAAGATGCCTTCGTGGCTCAAAACACACTCACAACAATCAAGACGGTCGAGGAGGCAAACAGAGACCCTACCTTTTGTATAGCACTTGAGACTCTATAGTACTGCTTGGTTATTTGAAAATATGTTCATATGTACAGTGGATGTCGTGGGCGCCGTGGCTCAGTGGTTAGTCCGTTGGACTATGAAGCAAAGGGTTCGATGTTCGAATCCCAGTCGGGAACACCTAGAAGTTTTTCACGGCCCCACCTCTCGCGATCGTCTGACAAACATCCGAGAGTACAACTGTCCTGAGAAAGCATCTCAAATACCAAATTGCCCTTCGGATACGGCATTAAAACAGTAGGCCCCATCCATTCGTGTAAAGAATATAACACGCACAACACGAATGGTTGTGAGAAGCTAGGCCTTAGGTCCCATCGACCTTGTTGCGCCAAGTTTTTTTTTTTTTTGCAGTGGATGTCGCTTATAACGACCTTGGCTTTTTACGACCAGTCGCACATAACTTTTGGCTATTCTTCCGTCAGATATACCGTTGTCGGATATAAGGACCATGGGTTAGAACTTTTTTTCCTCGGATTTTTTACATTAAAGTCGTTATAAACGGCATCCACTATAAAAACAAATGAACTTCTGCTCAAAATATTATTAATGCCACTCTCGCACTCATTGGGACATGGAACTCTATATCACAACACCAGTGATAAGATCCTCCAACTTGAAACCATTTGAATACCAAATTGGTAATATTGCGATACCTTTCTGTCTCTATTTAGGACAGTCGTCAAGAACCATTTCGGAGCTTCTAAAAATTGAAATTTCGTAAGGATTGAGACGAGTGGAATTTATTCCAGAACTCCCAGATGACCTGCAACTTGAAAGGCTTAAAGATCCATTATTTAAGACACCCAGTGAAATGAGACTGGCTGTGTCTATTGGTGGACACATTTTCATTTCCCTAGTGGTACCCGCACAAGCGTGACAAAAGAGTTCATCACGTTGTGTCCCTGTTTAGTGTTCATGACCATAATATTGACAAGCTATCCATTGATTCAGTGTTTTACGACCAATAAATCATCTTGGATTTCAATCCATACGTTCGCCTTGAACACTGAAACGAGAGTTTGTAAAGAGTTTTAAAAATTTTTCTACACTCTACCTATAGAGCTAATTGTACTTGCTAACCCAGTTGGAAGTATTGCCAAGGTCTATGTACATGTGTCTCGCAAAAGGCTTAGACCACACTTGGAACTTGGAAGTCAAAGGTATGGAGGATCACGAATAAACGACATACATGGCGATCGGCTACCTTCTTCCTTATTTTTAGTAGAAAATTAGGATAGGTTATTCCCCAAGCTTTGAGGATCCAAAGAGTATCTTTTCTCCAATTAGAATCCATATAAGAGAGAATGATGTCCTTGTTACAGTCACAGACACGGAAACTCCTTCGATTTGCAATTAGAACAATTGTCTAAAACAGCATAGTGGGGCAATAGCGGGGCAATAGCGGAGCGAATGGTGAACTAATTCGGACATTTATTTCCATACGCACAGGTTTTTTCTAGACTTATGTTTGGAAGATGCTGGATACACATAATTATGTCCCACTGACATATACTTTTCTTCATTTTAGGTCAATCTTCCGTCAAAAGGTGTCCAATATGTATATCATTTAAGACTGCATTGCCTTAGTGACTCGTGGTGAGTGCCTAATGGTATGAACTTTCCCAAACAAAGACAAAGGTGTGAGTCGTTTGTCTTCAACTTTTCAACAAAATATTTCAACTGACTCAAAAACGTTAGCAATTAATTATGGGAATTACATTTACATATTCATAACCCGTAACGATAGCTGAATCAAATCAATACAAGTTCATAATAATCGAGTGCCATTAAGCTTGCTAATCCAAATTAATTGCTCCGGTATCTGTTTATGGCCCACCTTTGGCTGGCTAACTACAAAGCTCTCGTTGTTATAAGGTTACGCTTCAAGCCTTCGCACTTATTTATGCAAATAATCGTGGGACAGAATTATCTCACTCCTCTCAACTGCCGAAGCTAATCAGCGATGTTAATTGAGAGTCGCGAACTTTTCTAGAGAAATTAGGGTTTACCCAGACGGACTGACCATTGGAAGCTGTATTAGCTAATACGCTCTTCGATAACGGATTTCCAGTTCGTATTTGCGTTTCGTTTTGTTAACAAAGTTTTCGGTTCAGTGTAAACCCGTTCAACTAATTTATGTACATATGTATGAACTGCTGAGCGACAGAAGAGGTGTAACGAAACTAATGTGCTAATTTATAAGCGCTTAGTGAAAACTAAGGTCAAGGTTACACCGAGAATCTTCTCTCTCGGCGTTACGCAAGAAACCTGATACATATGGAGAAAACATATGGAGAAGCTGCACTGCGATTGGGTTTCATTTTATACGAATTCGGTTAGATGTAACGAAAATTGGTAGGACGTTGAAGGCTTTGTATGTTTGGAAGTTTCCGATGGATTTTGTTCATTTAGATGTCAATGTGTGGCTTACATCCTCCACTATTCGATTGAGTAAGTTTGATCTGTATGACGTCAAGGATGATGCCTCGCCACAGGTCTTCAGTGTCTAGTCACATTCTTCTTCGGTAGACCACCAGATGGCTGTAGCTGGTAATAATCTCCGTGAGAAACTCTAAGTAGGGTCTGTAAAGCACTACGTCAATGTCATATTTTGTTTAAAATTTTCTAGAGACAAAATAACAGTGTCATTCATCACTAGGTAGTCTCCTGAAGGATATCGGTATATTAAATTTAACAAGAGCAATAGAATAGAGGTAACGACTATTGTCAGGTCATGTCAGGACCCCTTTCTTGCTCAATCGTCCACCATCCGTTTTCCTGAAAGCTGATGTGTCTTGAAATCGAAAGAAGTGTAACGTTGAAGTTTGCTGAGTTATGAGTGAGTTCTTCACGGCATCGTTTAACAAGTTTAGATTTGACGACTGCGGATGAGATGACTTCAAGGTTTCATAGATAGTTCTCATGCCGCCTCTAGTTTGCTAGTTTTTCTGCATGGAACACACTGCCATGTTTTGAGAGTCGAAGTGACGGACCAATTTCGGGTAAAGATGGAATATAATTTCAACAATTCTTTTCTGGGTACCACAAGGATACTAAATGTATGGAAATTTCTTTAAAAGTGAGCCAAAAAAGACTGCAAAAGAATCAAAGACTCCGCCTCATCGGCCGTCCAGGTCTTGTTCACAATGATCATAATCTCCCTGAATCCGAAGAGGAAGCCAATTTACTAGTAACTATGTTCAATGCAAATTCCACCTTGCCAGATATTTCTCAATCACCACCATTACTGGATTCGATTCAAAACACCTTGAACCGTTAAAAAATCTCAACATTAACAAATCTTCAGATCTACATAGGCTCCTTTTATTTTGAAGAGGTGTTCTTTTACACCATACCTTTACAGAAGTCCTTCCACATGTTCTAGTTTATAGACATCTTTCCATTAAGGTAGAAACTCGCGCACGTTCTGTCGATCCCTAAAGAAGGCGATGGGGCTTCCATCCGACGGTCTTCATCAACAACGTTCTACAGGGGATCGTAAAGTGTATTCACCATCCCTTGATTGTAGGCTCTTGATATATCGATAGCATCCGATAGAGTGTGGCACAGTGCCCTCTTGAGAAAAATCCAAACTGATGGTGTCCAAAGCATCTTTTCATCATTCGGTCAATACAAGTTGTATTAAACAGATACACTCTTTCTCAGGCAATGCTGGTATATCCCTCAGCCATCTCTACGAGCTTCTCTCTTTTACTCGCAGTCAAATCCATTCCTTTGCAGATGACAGTACCCTAGTAATACATACCCACCCGGGCAGTGACACTCAGAAGATCGTTCGTTCCCAACTCAACATGTAAGTGGAACGATTTGTCCTTAAAGTGATTGCACATCGGCAACTAACTCTCTTTCCGTTTCCTACCTTTATAACTTTAAAGGACTATTGTTCTAAGTGATGAAGAACATTCTTAACACATTGACTCTGAACGCATACTTACTCTTAGTAGGTTCTGTAAACCGCTTTCGCCTTCCTCTGGTGTTTTTATTTTCTTCCAAATCTTGCTTTTGCTTGCTTTAAGGTTTGCCCCAATGGACCTAACACGCAACCTTGAGGAACTTCTTGTGTCGCAAAGCAGCAATCTGTTTGTCTTTAATGTGGTCTCCAACATTTGACCTTTTGGCCATTAGTGCTCGCAGGATAAATTTTCTTGTCCATTGAACTGCCTCACATTCATGCAACATTCTTAACACACCCTATTCCATGACGTGTGTAAGAGTCTGTGGGTAGTTCCAAGAAACCGGATCATAACAACCTAAATTATATTTTTATACTTTATGGTATTCGGACTCTGCTAAATAAGTCCATGTGCCGCAGTGAGATGCTGAATTAATTAACTGCTGGTTAGATATGAAAACAAATAAGGCTTCAATGTGGGATGCATTCACATGCCTTCGATGGAGTTGGAGACACATAAATTAAATCTAATAAAACAATGTCGAAAGTATTTCATACATATATCACCCCGCCTTCTTGTAGTAGCCTTGAGCCAACACTTGGGTTCATTGAACGGTCATTATGTAGGGGGCAACATGCCTTTAGATACATAAATGGAACGGACTGGACTGGTTGATTTATTCTGCATTTGTTTTCGCCTGAACTTGCCTGAAAGAATGATATTGAACCTTCTAAACCGGATTTCATCTCTAAGACTCATCCATTAGGTGTAGTAAAAGTGAGAACATCCAGGCGGTTAAGCTAGTTTCCGTTGAGGTTAGATAGTTGGATAAAGTGGATTCCACAAAGAGGTAGATCACTTCTTAGACTGGCTATTGTGATGGGAAACCCACAAAATTATTTGCATATTGCAGTCGAAAACTAGTCGAGAACTAGTTCTCTGGCAGTGATTCAGTTTTTGGAAGTTTCTGCGGTTATTCGATCGAAAATTCTATAACTGAGTACTTGATTCATAAGTTTACACTCCAAACCCAAACCTCTCCAATCCAAGTTTATGCAAATCTAACTTTTTTTTTGTTTTCCGACCAATCAGGAGCATTGTACAAGTTAACGTATCATTGGGTCATCGCTACGTACACTCCCTACTGAACCGAACAACTTTCGCAGTGACGTGAACGTCTGTCAATAAAAATCAGTAGTTGCCCTAGCAGTAGGGTGTTTGTTTTTTTTTCTTAATGTGAATAACTACAGGCATATCTCTATTCCTGTTTCCTCCAAAATCTTTGAAAAATTGAGTTATAAGGCCTGGTCAATCTACAAAAAATTGCATCCAAATTTTTGCAGCAATGTTTATGATAGTAAAGGGTGACCAGATATCAATGACATTTATTCTAATTATTATGTTTCAGCGACTGTCAAAGATACCAATGACATCCAGCTGTCAAAAGATTTAGTAAAGTTTGCCATTCCATGCCGTCGTGTCACTCCTACCGATTGTGCGGACGTTATGTACAAAAAATTAACGAAATTCTGGTTGAGTTGTAAATACGCAACCTGAATTTCGTCGTGAGCTCTGTCGTCATTATGGTTTCAATGTGTAGGCAATTTGTCGAATGGTGGAAAAGTTTGAACATAAGTACACTCTTTTGAACCTTAAGCCACCAACCAGACAGAAATTGGAGCGAAATGAAGAAAACATAGCCGCTGTAGGGGCCGAATCAGCTCCGTTTAGCTGAATTGGACATCGTCAGAGAGTCAATCCGACATATTTTGCATGGACAATGCCGTGGGCTTTGGAAATGTTGTCCAGAGATTCGGATTTTGGATAAGAACTCATCTTTTCAGACGAGGCAAATTTTTGGCTCAGCGGTTATGTCAACAAACAGATTTGCCATTTTGCGAATATTGGACCGAATTATCAAAAATTGGGCCGACCGCTTGAAGCACTGCCAGCAAAGCCAAGGAGCCCGTTTGAATGATGTTCTATTTCGCACATAATGGCATGAATGTGGCTTCAAAATAAAGCCAGAATCAATTTTATATCTCACACCGCTGCTGCTTAATTTAAATCTATTTTTCTATCGATCTTCTCTGGTCACTTTGTGTAAACAATAAAAAAAGTATCTGCCGCTCTTTTCATAGACTGTAGACTATACAATCATATTGGAATAATTAGAAGAGCCTGTTTTCGAGGTTTTGTGGTCAATTGGTTTGCACCATTTATCAAAGATAGGAAGCAAATGGTTAAAGTAGGAGAAACACTTAGTGAAGGCAGTGGTAATCGGATTGGTGTTCCACAGGGTTCGGTTCTGGATCCTATTTTATTTAAAACAAAAATTGTTTTGTCCCTGTTAATAGTTTATTTCGTCATATATTCGCTTCATACTCAAATCAAAAGCTTTAATGGATGTTCATCTTTAAAATATTCAAGAAGCTTTCCACCAGCAATCGAAGCCTGTTTATGGGTGCTACGACATTAATCTGGTAAATAGGTAAATCATTGCATATTTGTACGAGGCACCATCAATTGATCGCTGCCAAGCCAATCGGTCTGTAATAGGTACGATCTGTAAGTAGGTACGTAACACTAATAGACTCAATCCTAGTTTCTAAGATGTCCTATCTTGGCTCAGAAAAAACGTAATATCCACTACAGATATTCGAATCTTTTCAGATAGGCAAGCAGCTATCAAATCCTTAGAATCCTTGTCTAATAATTCGTACGTTGCTCTAGACTATCGTTCGTCTTTGTTATAGATGGCAGAGCTGTCTAATATTAATCTCTGTTGTATGCCAGAGTATTCCAGTGAATTCTAGAGCCGATGAGCTCACTGTACTTATCTTATCAGGTAAAGATACCTTAGGTATTCCAATCGTGGATGGTCTCGAAAGATAAGTTCTTAGATGGACAAGTGTCTAGGACAGATTTGGCCTAAGCTAAAAATTGAAACCCTCCAAAATTTTGATCTCTTTTAGAAAACTGCATATCAGCACTACAACAGGACTCATCAATGGATACTGTCTAATGGGAAACTAGACTTGGTGTGCATTCAAATGATTTTTGCAGAACTTGCAGAAATGACGAAGAATCTATTCTTCACCTTCCCCCCACTCTGCATACATAAACGATTAAAGGTACTATTTTGTTTCGCCACTCAGCTACACACCGAGATTAGTAAGTCTACTACGCTTCACTAGAAGTTTAAATTGGTTTCACTAGTAAGTATGGAGAATTATATGGTGTTGGTGGTATTGGTACTGTTGATAGCTGGCATACACTTCTAACCTAACCAAGGTTGGTACAGGCAAAAGCATATCTACTGTTGGTAGATACTATCAATATGGTATCTTTGGCAACAATCCAGATAGTTACCGGCTTTATCGTGGTTTTCAAGAGAGAAGTCCCCCAGAAATCCCAAAGGTATATTCTGCTTCAATCACTGTAAAGCACGCATGAAGCAACTAATAGTCTGAATCTTATTCGATCCAACAGAAGGGCTTGGAATATCTAAACCTGAAAACTCTTTAAACTGTGGACATCTCTAAAGCCAGATGGATCTAAGATGGATGTAGGCGTAGGGTCTGGCATTTTTTCTGAACTGCTGGGGATATCTAGATCAGTCCGTCTCCCGAACCATAGCAGTGTTTTCCAAGCGGAGGTCTTGGCAGTGACAATAGCTGCCCATGAGACTGCGATGAAGGCAATACCACCGGAAGGTATCACCTTTTTCATCGACAGCCAGGTGGCAATAAAAGCGATTACTCCAAACGAAATAAAATCCAAGCTTGTGAAATGCTGTTGCGCTCTGCTGGGTCCCTGGACACGAAGGTATTTCAGGTAATGAGAAGGCAGACGAATTGGCAAGAAGAGGCTCTGAATCTACTTTGCAACAGGTAGACGCCTCGGTGTTTATCCTGCCTTGCACATTGAAGCAAAAGGCATGGATTAGGGCCAGAAGTGAGGCCAATAGTAGATGGATCTCCCTGGACACCTGTGTGATCACCAGAAGCCTATGGCCTTGCTTTGACAAGAATAGGACCGACCGAATTATGTTAAAGGATAGGAAGTCCCTTTCTGTTATGATAGGAATTATCACGGGGCATAACTCTCTTCGGTACCACATGAGAAAGTTTTATGTCGGGGATGTGGAGACGAGGAAGCTAATGAGGATACAACCCACTTTCTCTGTCACTGCCCTGGAGTTATCCACCTTAGATTCAAATTTCTAGAGCGACACTTTTTGCGTGACCTTGAAGAATTAGCAAACAGACCAATAAATTTTTAGGTTCATCAAATCAACAGGATGGTTTGGTGATCCACAAGATACAAATCAGTACTAGGGTTTACCAATGGGCAAGGGACTTTTTCCCCTTTGGGTATCACAATGGGTCTGTACTGACCTGAGTGTGCCAATGTGATAATTTACTCTAGTCGCCTACCCACATACCTGACCTAACCTAAAGCCAGTTTGTATCAAATAAGTTTAGAAACTTTTCTAAGGCATTCTACCTTTAAGCTGGTAAAGTGCCGCGAGGGACACGACTATACAAGCAGTTCTGTTCAGTGAAGTTGAGTTAAGCTATGACCAACCATCGATAAGGTATCCGTTTATACAGTCCTACTGCAGTCAGCAATACTTTCTGACAAAGCTCCTGTGGACCTAGTATGCATCTCTGGTAAAAAATGAACTTCATCACTTCCATTTCGTAATTAAATGTACTTACCAAGCACCTTCATCCTACATTCGAATCCATCTTGACTTTCACTTTGTATCCTTTTATGCGCTGCTCCCTGTCTTCCGTGTACTTTAACTTAAGCGTCTTGGTTGATGAAACTCATTCGTATAACTTCCCGCACGGTTGTGTTCACATAATAAATGTCGTTCACGGCTGAGAGCGAGCACTGGTTAATCCTTAAGGACTTTTAATTAGAATTCCTGCGCTCGTCTATTTGAGGTCCATTAAAAATGTAAAAAGCGAAGAAAATCTCCAGGGAAGAACTTATTTTCACCCAACACCCGTTCGTTGAGATGTCCGGTCCGGCAGCACTAGCTCTGGCTTCCTTGATGGTTCTGCTGAGTAAGAAAAATGTATCCAATGAATCAAGTGTTGACTATGCTGCTGGTGTTGGTGTACAAAACCCCTAAACCAGGTACCAGGTAGACCGAAAAGGAAATTAGAAGAAAGTAGGATTTTGGTTCTTAAGTTTTCCCATACCTTAGGTAGGTGGCTCCTGTAGGAAGTGATGAAATGCAATCCCACTTTAGTGGTTGCTTGTGCTTCCCTACAATCTGCAGCTTTTCATCTGTGCAATTATTTTACTTTTCGCCTGAATGATTTTAGTTTTCAGTTTATGTTGTTGAATGTTTTGAATTATTGCCCGGAAAGGGAAAGATTTTGTTGCCCGAAGAAAACTAAATAGAATGTAGTGGGTACTTCAGTGGGGGACGAGAAAAGGATGTAAAATTTGATTCTTTGTCTATTTCAGGGATATTTTCAACCCCTGACCAATATCTGTGGTTTTGAATATCACTATTCCAGGCGTGAAGTTGTGGGTTAGGTGGCTATCCTTCGTTCACGGTAGGACACATTTGGAACAGAGGAGAACTCCTAGAATGAGCAACTGATATATAAATGAAGTTGTGATGTCCGATGTCCTCGAAGAAGAATTCTCCCAAAATCTGTTTCCTTGATGACAATAATGGGCAGGGCAGCTGCAGACAAGACGAAATAGTGATTGTTGCTCTTCTTCATCCACACAGCCATGACCGAAGTCGTTGGCCAGAAAACTCCAAGCCTCAATTCCTGCCTACCAAGTAGGTACGAGTAGAGTACCTTTCCTTATACGTTCGTGTGTATATATGTTCAATTTCAAGTCTAGTGTCCTGTCTGTATCACAAATCCGCATCCGAATTAGCGCTGGTTCCGTTCTTTATAGCAAACACCGAATGGATGGTATCCTCTTTTTGCGCCGCGGCCCATCCCATCGGACTTCAGCTGCTAATTCTTCGGTTCCACGTGGTCTGTTAAGAACTCGCACATTGCACCTACAAGGTTAAAGGATATCAGGGTGTCAATAGCCCTCTTTGGGGATATGACCGTTGCCTTGGGCCCATTAAGGGTTTAACCGACTTGATGATCCCTATAGACCTGACATTCAAATACATACCTACATACATATATATATCGAATGAGCTCATATAGGGATAGCACTAACTTGCAGTTGTAGACACTACCTTTGACTCCATCTATGGAATCAGCTCCTCTGTTGTCTGGAACAAGAGAAAGTGGCTTGGTGAGAAGACGCGGCCAAGGTCTGGTCTTTAAAAAAAATATTTCCAAGATAGCTTTAGTCTTAGCTACCTACTGCCTACTTCAAGCCTTTTTTGTTAAACAACCCTTAGCTAGACTAGTTAATGAAACCACTCTCCTCTTGTCCCTGGAAATTCTAGCGCTTCACACACCCAACTTAGCCCTCGCTCTTCACGGGAACTATTACTGGTCACAACCTCCTAGTGACTTACGCGAAAAATAATACAACTCGACACAAATGAACTCTGTCGAGACTGTGGCGACATGGACGCTGAAGAGAACACATCTGACCTCCTATGCTAATGCCTAGGAGTTTAGGCAGAAAGATACTCTTCACTGTTCTGAAATTTATAGCAATATTGGTGTGATTCAGGTAGGCCGCATTCGCAATGAATCCACTAGTAATCCGACTGGTAGTAGACTGGCCCTTCCATCTTACTGTCGTCCCTTGAGTCGTTGCAAGCTCTCTGGCAACAAATTATGTAATAGTTTCCGTACCATTTATGTACGTCCCTACTACATATGTGTGCTCGTTGAGCTTTTAAAATACTAATTGACAACACTGACAATCACCGGAACGACATGAACATGAAACAATCCGAATAAGCTATTGCCAGTTCGAATAGTTCTTATCAGTTGCCAGTGATTAATTCTACTACTGACAATGGATTTGTGCAATGTTTATATTTTTAATAAAATTAAAAACAATAACGCCGACGTGAAGCTCCTCCGCGACACCTTTGGCGGATTGGGCTGCCAAGTAAGGGAAGTGAAAGACGCACCAATTGACATGTTACACGATTGCGTTAAAGAAGGTAAGAAACACCTTTGATACCTGATTACGTTTGTAAACAGTTTGTATCTCGTATCAGTCTGATAAGATACTGCCGACAGACAGGATGTTGGTTTATGATATCTGCCCTTAAGTTGTTAAACTGAGTCCATTACTCATTACTTATTTATACGCTTCATCGAAAAGAACTAGGTAACTGACTTTTCCAGTGAGGCAACCTGAGCTGATAGAGGTCTTTTTCGTATAATCCCTGCTACTTAGCTCGATGTATGATGCAAGCGGCAAAACATGGTATCACCGAGGTCTGCAGGGACCTATCCACTCTGAACAGCAACAATCATGTAAATAGACACCCAAGCAGGCAGCAAAGCCGTCACATCCATCACAACCAATTCAAAATGTATAGAGGAGCTCGATTCCTCCAGTTCAAGGCACAGCATCACGTTCTGTTGGCTTTGGGACACGTGGGCTTCCCAGGGCTAGCTAGCTAGAATAGACTCGAAACGCCCATCTTAAGTTCGAAATTAGTTTGGAATTTCACAACATGGCCAACGCAATTCTACGTTTAGAGATTAATAGATTACAAGTGACTACTCTCATTGGTATCCTCCCTGGCCACAACCCTATGGGGGCCCACTTTAAAAGAATGAGGTTCAGCACCACATGCTTATGCAGAAACTGTGTCTCGGTATAACCAGATACCTAACCCTTGGAAATGCATCTTGTCATGACCTGAGCGACCTAGCTAGCTCGTCATATTAAACCTTTCTAAAATTCATAACGAAAACGATCTAGTTTAGGGGGACCGCTCCCGCCACGGTCTAATCTGTTGGACTAATTCTTGTGCTCTCTTTTTTTAAGTATTCCAGGTGATCCAAATGAGATTGAGCACCTTTGTCTGGTGTTCATCCCCTTAATCAACCTATCTAAGCCGAGCTCTTTTTCTTTCCTTCTTTGTGTCCATTGGTTGGATTCGAAGACTCTGCGGATTGAAGCGGTGCTTGGTTTGGGTTGAATTCTTAGTCATTCAGGACACCGGCTAACTACTGCCTTTTTAGTCCAAAGAAATGGCGATTGGTAAGAGCCATTCTTCGTTTGATTCGAGTAAACAACTCTTGGAGCTCCTTTGCTTCCTAGCTATTCCAAGAGGCTTCAAGGCTTTTATGCCAGATGTTAGATATATATATTAGGGATTACCATACTTTGCGTTGGACCAAGTACAATCAAGTACTTCATGGTGTCCGGTCAAGCCTCGTCCCCAAAAAGGTGGTACGATTCAAAAAGCAGTAAATAGTTTAAATTTACACTCAAAGGCCTACTATTAGCTATACATCATCAAGTAACTATGACCACAATTTCACATTCAACAGCCAGAGAATGTCAAGGGTTTAAGACTCACCTGACGTTCACATTCAACAGCCTTGCTAAGTCAGGTTTAAGACTCTCAGTTTATAAGTCCGTCCTTCTTCTTGAAAAACTTTGAGAGACTTGTCTAAATTTGCGGACGCAGATCTGCACTGAGGATGCACCATCTGTCTGAGACCTAACACGCATCCGACCATGGAAAATCCTGTAAGGGTGTGTTTCAAAATGCGTGCTTGACAGGAATGTATACATACGTCATGGGTACTTTCATTGACATAGAAGTCGCCTTCGACAATGCGACTTTCAACTGGATGTACGACTCTGCTAGACAACACGGGGTAGATGGGACATTGATGTTGTAGATCAGGGCAATCTGATCATGGGGACTGACTCAGCCATGCTGAAAGCCGTCACTATCCAGATCTAGGAGTGATACTATTTAAGAAACTTTTTTGGGCAAAGGCTGTCACTGAAAGAGGTCCTACTAGCACTAAACTCCAAAGGGGGTTTTTCCGAGTACGCCTAGCTCTTGATGTTCTGCTTGATTTACATTCCGTTGATACTCTAGGTAGGTTTTCGTATCATCCGCTCTAGAGTTTCGAAGACTTTACGGGATAATTACCCGACGATCCTGGTTCCAAGGCTATTGTTGAAACTTTACGGATGGCTGCGACCGATAATATAGACTTAGATGGCAGGGTCAGAGTATTGAGACTGCGCGTAAAGCCGTGCTCAACCCTGTAGCTCAACCCAAGCACTCTTTGAATTCGGCACAAGACTGAACTGTTTGACTCTTGTCTGGGTCTCAGGTGACTCCGGGATTTCGGGTTATGAGCTCTCCGATAGGATTACTAAGTTAGACTCAGAGGACCTGGAACTGGGTTGTGACTTTCTGTGTCTTCGCTTAGGGCTTTCAGTGACGATTGGTTTCTTGCCAGCAGTGTGTGGCTCTTCAGGATACCGGCGGACTAAACGTACGCTCCTGAATGTCTGCAAACAAATCTGTCTGCTTTTCCTCGGATCAAGTGGTAGATCTTCTGTGCTGATGTGGTGAGTGCTGATACATACATATGTACGTAAATCTCTTCATCTCTGGGGTAAGACTGGGTCTTGCTTCCTAGTACGAGTAGCACAATTTAACAGTTGCATCTGCTTGGTCTAGTGGAGCGATGCTTAATCCGAACAAAGTCAGGTCACAGTTCTTCCTGGTCTTTAAGCAAAAGAAGTTACCCAAGTATATCCTGGAAGTTGTACTTAACCACTTGTTGACCGCATCTCTCCTTGATTCTCTTTCAGTTGTCATGGCTGATTTTTCAGGATTCAATTACGTGGTCATCATAATATTAGACAACACAAACGAAGACAACGGCATATGGATGTCAGCGGATGGCCACCCATTTCACATAAACGGAGACCTCCTTACGGCATTGTACGCGAACGAATCCTTGAAAGGAAAGCTTCGCTTGGCTATCATGCAAACAAATCGGGATTTTAGTGATTTTCCACCAGAGGAACGGACTATTCATTACCAGCGAACATACGCTTGTATTGATGTAAAATATTTTGCAACTTCTGCTGGTAAGTAGGAGCATGTCCTGTATAACACATTAACAATCTAATTATTCAAGGATCTCGATTAATTCACGATTGGAAAAGAAACCGAACGAGTCCTTTTATAAGAATACTGTGCGAGGAAATAAGGGAGAATGCTGAAACTGGGAAAACTATTGATGAACTACTGAATAATATATCACAGAAAGTCCAGCATGAAACGGGGTAAGTTTGCTTGTCCATGTCAGAGACTCAATGAACCCACAAACTAGGCTGACAGCGAGTACGTACCTGTTGATATCGGTTCGATTGTGATTTTCCTTGTGATGAAGGTAGAAGCAAACTATGATACATTAATATGATACATTCAACATCCTGGGTGAGGGTCTCTCAGTATTTGTTTTCCAAATTGAGATCCTTAAGACCCCATGCGGTAGCTGGGAGCTGGGTATCATGATGGTGTGTCGCAGAATATTTGTTCATATATCATCTTCAACTCCCTCCAGTTCTTTCATTGCTATTGCAGATCGCCTCCTGTTCTTTCTACTAGAACTTGTGTTATTTGAAGCTTTTTTTGGTTACCTATTCCCGTTCATCCTTCTTTAGTCCTTACTGTTCCTTACTAGCATGAACCAGAAAGAATTTTTCCTAAACTTGTTTTGTTTTTCACATTTCTCTCTGGAGCTAGGAGCTCCTCTTCCAAGCATGGAAATGAAATCTTAAAGTTTTTGTTCCTGTCCTGTTCTCTTTCAAGAAATCAAAGAGCAATTCTCGTTTTAACATTTCCGGAGAGCCGTGAGTCTAGTACCTACTCTGGGTAACTCTCTAGTCCTGCAGATTCTAGAAATATTTCTGTAGATTGACAGTCAGTAGACATGTTCTTTTCATTCTCCAAGTGAGATACGGGCCCTTTCCTGATAATAAATTTATCTGCCCGGACTGACGCAAGAAATCTATTTGATGGCTCGGTCCCATGTAATCCTTCGAGCACCTTATAATGCTTACAGCATTAATTTGTCTACAGGACTTTTGCTGCATTCCTGAAAGTGGATAGGCAGAATCAGTCAGGCTTTTTCAAGATGGAAGAGCTTGTGTATCCTTTAGATAGATTTTGACTGAGCTTGTCTGGGTCCTTAAGAGTCTCAACCGATTGATAGTATTCTATCAATCATCGAGAATCTTTTACCAGTAGAACTACTTCAAACTCATTTGTCTAGAACAGAAGCTATTGACGACATAAACAAAAGAATGATCCAGGATAGGTCGGGGTAAGCCTCGAGCCCTCTATAGTTGGCAAATCGAGAATCAGGTCTTGACGGTTCCTTTGCCAATGTTATCTCCACTTCGTTGTGAACTAAGGTGCTTTAAAGAAGGGACGTACAACTAGATTACACAAGAAATCCCTTAATTATAGGGAATTGCACGAGTGGTACAAGGTGTCCCTAAGAAATACCTTACCTTCGACCAGTAAAAACCTGAGAACCTATGTCAGCTAGTAGCTGCATAGATTTTTGTACGATTGTGCCTCCTGTGTTGACATGTGAGTTTCGCACGATGTTTAAGAAATCGCATGACAGCGCGTCTCCTTGACTAAGTCCTTTTTTGACATCAAAAGTCTTGATGAGATCATTACCGACCTTAAGCGAGTGTTTTCCATCCTTATCCTCCATAGACGAACGAGTTTGGCAGGGATGCCAAAGCTAGACATCGTTTCTACGGATGGTGTCATAACCTGGCTTGAAGAGATGGTGGGTATCGATTTCGACTTCTTGGGTTTTTTCCAGGATCTGTCAAAGTGTGAAAATTTGATCGATTGTGAACTATTCTGGCCTGAAACCGCTCTGTTAGGAGCCGATCAGAGTGTTGACGAAGGGTCTTAGGCATTCGTATTACGATCAATGGAGTTGAATATCTTGCCAGGGTGGAAGACTATTTTTGACCAGAATTGGGTCACAGATGTCAAAGTTGTATGTGGTTCTAACAAGATAAGTTAAAGTCCCTAACTATTGCAGAAGGCTCACTGGCGTATGTGCTTCTGCATTGTCTCTCAAAAATATGTCCACTTTCGGTATCGACTGTTTGAAGGACAATATCGTTGTTCTTTGTCCAAACAAGGTGCACCCTGTTCTACCTAACTCGCTCCTTTTGGGTCCTCTATCCTACATTCTTCATTTTTTCTGCATTAATATTTTATTTACATATTTTTTTCAGTGAAATACCCTCTAAGGAAATGGGAAGCGACACCTGCAGCTTAGGACATGCTACCAATCATTATTTGGGCTGAAAAAGAATCCTAGAATCCTTTAAATAGTATGTGTAATGTAAGATAAGTAAATAAAGCAATCTTCGTATTTGTTTATCGTTCTGTTTGCTTGACAATCTACGACTCCAAACTTTTTATCCAGGTCCTCAAGTTTGAAAACAAATCTTGTTCTCTGATTACCCGTGCAACTCAACTACTACCGACATGACTTAGGTTGTTAAAGGTATTTACTAAGCGTATCTCAACTATTTTCGACCTACAACAGTTCCATAGCATAGGAGAGGAAAAAATATCTATGGGACCCAAAGCCTAGCTTCTTACAGACATCCGTCTTCTGCGTTATTTTTACGAAGGGAAGGGCAGTTTGAGATTTGAGGTTTCTCATGACAGCTGTACTCTCAGATGTTTGTCAGACGCTTGGGAGAGGTGGGGCCTCTTAGGTGTGGTCTAGAGATTGAACTTGGGACCCCTTGCTCCGTAGTCCCATCCGTCTAATAGAACTTTGCAAAGAGTCTGAAAGTTGCAGATAGCTTAGACCGATGGCTAACATTCGTGTTAATGAAAAGACAGCTTAGGAAGAAAATAGATTGAATTGACACCGACTTAAGAAACTTACAAACTATCTTTAGACCTAGGGAGGGAACGGATGGTTAAGACAGATAGGAACTAGGCTAAGAAGAGGGACAGCTGTGCTGAATGTATTTGAGGAGGTATATTATGCTGAGGTGGAAGTCTAAAGAGTTATCGGTATTATTAGCGGCATTATTATAGCCATAATGAGCACGGACCGGGATTAGTACTAAAGGAGACTAAGTCAAGAAACGGTGGTCAATCTGTATGACCTGTAAATATGTAGCTGATGAAGGAAGAGTACATCGTTTTTGAGCGACTGCAGACGGATAAGTATTAGAAGATTGGTGTACGAGGGGAAATTGTTTCTGTCAATCCAAGCGAAGTAGCGAAGTGTAGAAACCTGCAGTTTTAATACAACGACTATGGACGGCATAGTAGGTGGACCAAATCTCTACGAGACTAGAGGTGTATGGGTTTAGTACTGTCAAAGGCTCTCGTCGCACTCCTTTGAGTTCCCGGACACAGCGGCATTCAAGAGAGAGGTCCGAACCGAACTTGACATTGGTCGACGCCTTTGTTCTACCACTCCTAGCTTTAAAGAGACCCGCCGCCATGCCATAAACCGCAACAAGCAATCAATCTTTCAATTCACGTTCCGTATTTACAACTAAGCCAGAATTTCGATAATATTTTTGAATGATTTCTGCTTGTTTGACGAGCGTTAAATGGCAAACTTTAGCAATTATTTTGACAGCTAGATGTCGTTGGTAGCTTTATCAGCTTCTGAAATATAATAACAGAAAAAAGTATCATTGCTATCTGGTCACCCTTTATTTTTTTAGAAAAAATACATTTTCTTCGTTCAAAACCGTAGGCATAAAGTTAGATATTGATTAAAGCATGTAGTACTGATGTTAGTATCGTATTCTATTGAGGCAACGACGCATGGCTACTAGTTAACAAGAATTTTACAGGGATACAAGACTAGGACTTGCTCAATATTTTGAAAGATCGTTGATCCCATAATGACTGTAAACGACAGTGTCTGTGGAAAACTATTTCCTAGCATTGCCCAGGATGAGTGGTTTACTAAAATTCTTCTCTTTACATGGTAGTTCCCTGAAAAGAAAAATACCGTGTAGTGAGTGCATCGTACAAATACTTGACTACTTACTTCGTTACAGCGATTACCCTCCTGGATATACAATCCAACATCTCAAGAATTGGTTTCGGATTCGGAGACGAAATGTTTTCAATGATTCCCTGACATAGAATATCTATGAAAGGACTTGGCTCATCTTTAGTCCATTTGTGATTCAAATAACCACCTAAGTACGCATGTTAGAATGTAAAATAGATGAATCAGATGGATATTTTCGAACGTACATACCTGGTGATGTTGCACAGTACGTCAGGTCGAAGCCAGGAAAACATTTTTGTTCAGGCCTTTTAGGCACACTTGTCAGTTCTCTCTGAGTATCTCGATTGGTTTGTAGTATGGTAAAACGAAGTTTTCCCTGGAGAGTCGGGTTTGCGTACAATGCTGTCACTAGGTCACCATTGGTATGAAAAGCCTTACCGTCGGTAGTTACCCATATGCCTTCGTTTGCGTTGGTGTTGTCCAATATTATAATGACGATGTAGTTGAATTTGAAAAAATCGGCTTCAACAACTACAAATACATAAATGAAAATAAAACAATAAAAGTATTTGAATATTTCAAGGGAATTGGATCAATTAATGAAAAAAGGTATAGGGTGACCAGATAGCAGTGGTACTTTTTCCAATTATTATATTTCAGCAGCTGTCAAAGTTACCAACGATATCCAGTTGTCTAAATATTCAGTAAGCTTTGCCATTATATCATGCATCGTCTTCGCTTGCCGAGTATGCGTAAATTATTGAAAAATATTGTTGAAATTCCGGCTCATTGTGAGGTCGTGCCGACAATTCGTCGCATAGTCGGAAAGTTAAGCATGAGTACACTCTTTTGTACCTTAAGCCCACAACCAGACAGAGATTGGTACGAAATGAAGAAAACAAAGCCGCCGTAACGGCCAGTATCGAAGAATACTCAGAAATGTCGATTCAGCGCCTATCAGCTGAATTGGGCATCGCCAGAGAGTCAACCCGACTTATTTTGCGGTTGAATTTAGGCCTACATCCGTATAAGATTGTGCTGATGAATGTGTAAAATAGACAATGCCGTGAGTTAGCTAATTGGGTGCTGAAAATGTTGGCAGAAGATCCGGTAATTGTCCAAAAAAAAAATCTTCTTGAACGGGGCTCATTTTTCACTCAGCGGACATATGAATAAGCAAAATTACCGTTTATGGCATGCCGACTTCATCGGACTTTATTTCTTTCGAAATGAGAAACGAGACACCGTTATCGTCAATGGCCTGAGGTACAGAGCAATGTTAACCGACTCTCTGTAGTCAGAGTTCGACAACATCACTATATCCGAGCTGTGGTAAGAACAAGCGGTGAAACGCTCGAAGTTGTGAGGCAGAAATTTTCCGACTGGGTCGTATCACGGACGCCATGATCATGCGACTTGACACCATTCAAGTAAGTAAGTCATCTACTTTGGCCGACCGCTTGAAGCACTGCCAGGCGCCATCTGCATGATGCGCTATTCCACATATAATGGCATGAATGTATGTAGATTCAACATAAAGACAAAATTAATTTCACGTTTCACATCGTTATTTTATTAAATTTTTGTTCCTATCGTTTTTATCTGATCACCCTGTACAACTACTTTAAAATAAAACAGATATGGTATCACGCATAGTCGACAGTTGTCAGATCACCACTTTGTAGGAAGTCCACTTCTGCATGAAGTGTTTTATATTTGACGTTTGCGTCATATGGCTATTAACTGACGCCACAATGAACTATTTTTTGACATTTCCCAATCGGCCTATGTGTGTCGTACGATATAGACTCTTTCTCTACCTGTAGAAATAAGACCTTCCCAATCAGGGGAATTCCCTAAAAAACACATACATACATCTACAAGCACACTGTAACATTTAATTCATACATCCTCATAAATCAACTTACTTGCTCTCACTTTGTGTTTTAATTCTTCAAACGTTCCGTTTTGTATTTCGCTTACACTGCAATCTAATGACTCAAATGTTTGACGTAAAAGTTTAATATCTTTGCCGTTGTTCTCTATTTTATTGAAAACGAAAACATTTTCACTCAACAATTTCGGCTCGGTGTTACCCATAATTTGTATTAGAAATGAATAACCGGCAGGCACGTTCACCGAGGTACACTTGTCAAATGAGACAATCAATGTGATTTGTGATCAATGTTCTTGCGCCTTTTGTTTGTTTGCAGCAATGGAAGCTTTTCGCAGCTTATTATTGTTTGTTTCATTCTCATTTCATTTCAGAAAAGACGATTTTCAGATCGTGACCAGTGTTGTTGTTGGTACTGATCGATTTAAGTAGTAAACAAATGGACTTTCAAGTTATGAAATACGATTATTTCAGAGATTACAACTGACAGAGATTACAGATTGACAGAAGTGGTCAAGTAATGTTGTGTTACTGCTGTGACAAATAGAGCTAAACATTATGGGCTTAGAGATGAATAAATACATGTTTGGCACATTGAAGGCAAGTCAGTGATGTACAAGTAGAACAAAATAGGCCTTAAAATTGATCCTTGAGGAACATCTGCTTAAGGGAGTTAAGATCATAGTATTTTTCTTTTAAGAAAGTGCTGATAAGTTTAGCGAATGCCATGATTTACCTTGTCCTGTCTTATTCGGTATAAAAGGGCATGTAAAGGGTGGGCCATCTAGTGGTTTCTTTGTAAATCATAGGTTATTTTGACACTGACAGCTGTTTCACTCTCTAAATCTTGATAGAAAGTCGAAAGTAAATGAGTCGCTTTACGCTTAAACAAAGTTGGAAAATATAGAAAACTTATGGCACAACGAATCATCTTTTCTGACGAGGCGCACAAACAAAATTGCCGCATCTGAGGCTCGGAAAACTCGCACGTTATTGTCGAGTAGCCGATACATCCACAGAGAGTGACAGTTTGGTGCGGGATTGTGGAGTCGTGGCATCATTGGACCATTTTTTTTTTTTCGAAAATGAGGCTGGGAACAACGTTCCGGTCAACCGTGGGCGATACAGAGCCGTGTTAGCTTTTTCTTTCTACTGAAATTGAAGACATGAATTTGGACGACCCCTTTGGACTTTTGTTGTGGGGAACCGTGAAGGACCGATGTTATGCCAACAATCCGAAAACAATTCAAGGACTTAAGGGCAATATAATCCATGCAATCCGTGAGCTATAGCCCGAAACCATCAACAAGGTCTTGGAAAATTGGACTGACAGAATGCAGTACTGCGAAGCCAGACGAGGCACCCACTTGATCCAGGTTGTGTTCCATAATTAATGGGAATGTTTTGCTCTCACTAATAAAGCTATAATCCATGAAAAAAAATTAATTCTGTTCATTTTGTTGCATTTTTTAACTCTTTTTGGTCTACCCTGTACATGGATTAATTATGCCCACTGGATTTTGGATTCTAGTATTATAGGATCATTTAAAGATTAAGGAGGGTAATACTTCTTGGAAGTATTTCTGTTTCTTTATCTTCTGAATGTTTTGGATTCATAACGCGACTACAACGCAATGGCTCGAAGCAAAGTTCGATAGCGAACTCGATACTTGGGCGTTCAGGTTCAGTAGAAAGTTTGGAGTTTATTTAAAAAAACCGTCAGGTTTTTATCACATACATAGTTCTATGGTAAAGTGCATACGGACTGACAGACGTTTTCAAACTTTCATCATACTCTGAACCGTCTCCGAAAGCTAATATCTGATAGAGAAGCTTATTCATGACAGTTATGCTTTCGAATATCTATTAAACTGTAACCGTGATAAATGAAAATTTTGTGACACTTAGAAATCGAATTTCGAACTTCGCACACTAACCACTAAGTTACTTTCAGTTTTTGATCTAAAAGATTAGAAAAATCGGGAATGTCCCGTCAACTTACTCTGTCGCGATAGGTCTTTCAAGTCATCGTATTTCTGGTTACATTCTTCAGCTACAGTACAGCCCAGCAATTCAAATGTGTGACGAAGAATATCCACGTCTCTCCTGTTGTTCGATATTTTATTAAAAATTAACACATTAGGTGTTTCAAATTTCCAATCCATTTCCATTGCAATTTATTATTTTCAAGCAAATAATTTTGAAATATAAAGAGACGAAATAAAACGACCGATAACAACGCCTTACAAAACTCAATAGATATGAGGTTCTTATTTTAAGATACTTACTATCTGTACGAGCGTTTAACTATGTTCCATTATTAAGTTGTTTCAGACAACAACTGGTGTTACCACTTGTGTTAAACATGTGAGCTGGGTCTTGTGGTACCCCTCCTGGTATCAGGTCACCACTAGCTAGGCGTCTTGACTACTACCCGAAAGCGCAGGATCTAAAGGAAAAGGAAAGAGGTAAAATTCATCGAAGTTTGTGTATACCAGGTTATTAGTAGCAGAGCTCTTAGCTCGTAGGCCTACTATATCACTTTGTGGGAGTTCTGTGCCTTTTTTAGCCAATACGTCCATATCACACTGGCCAAATACACAACAAAATCGGATACGAGTCTGCGAATATAATTCCCTAAACTGTTGACTATTTCAGATTTGGTCACGTAAGACTCTAGCTCCTTTAGCGTAACCTGACTGTCAATTTAGATGGGGATATTCTATCTCGGATATCGTCCGAGCATTTCAAGTTGCTCTAAGTGCAACAAACACATTCCGCGTAGAAATCTTATTTTCGTAATACAGTTGTTGACGCTGTGCCGGACTAAGCATTTTAACGTTGAAAGGTCAAATATTACTCACAACAGGTGTAGGTCTACGTAGGTAGATTTGGAGTTGCCCACGTGCCTCGAAGTCGCATTGTTTTATGGGCAGAAGGATCCTATATCCTATGATATGACCTTGGGTCCCAGACAGTCTATTGGTAGATGCTGAGTTTCTCTACAAACATTCCTAAGGCGAGCTTTGTGGAACTCAGGCTTGTTTAACAGATCGTATTGCTCCCATTTATATGTCGGTTTCCTGACTTGTTATTGTGATTTCTTTTACAGTCTAAGTGGCGAGTGTAAATACATCTATTTCTATTCCAAATACTAGCAGTTGATACGTACATACCATCAGTCAAACATTCTAGAACCGTCAAACAATGACCAATATTGCAATTTCACTGATAGTCATCCTCGTAGTCCTGTTCGCAGGAACCCAAGCCAGCACCATCCAGGTGCCTGTTGATTCTGACTTAGATTTGTTTAGTATCGGACCCATAACGCTGAACTTTTACATCAATTCCAAGTTGGCAATTCATACTCTGAAAATATGCAACATTAAATTTATATGTTAATATCTCGACTTACCTCATCTTCAAAGCCAAAGAACATTGGCAAGCCAGATGGTGGCAAGTGAAATTTAGACCTGGCCTTACATGTAGCAGCCTTAGGCTGGGAAAAGTAAACAACGGTAACTAGTAGAGCCGATCCTTTTAACCTTTATACGATTGACATCCCACTGAATATTGCTTTAGTTAGAGAAGATTCCTCTCAGTGCCCGTGGATCCTGCGTCAGTCGACCAGACATGATGCGTTGCTTGCTGTTCATTAGCATATTTTCGTCTCACATCGTCTCAGTTTCTCAAAAGAAGACTTGGACACTTGCACAGCCTTTGATACCATATCCCTCGGGGCAGCATTTTGGCTACAGTTTCCCCGAGCTAATGTAGATTTAACTTAGAGTGCTATCCTAAAGTCGTTTAACATAGACCACAGACTGTGTTCGGAAAGCAGGGCTTTTTGGGCCAAGCCGGCTAAATTCGAAAGTTGTTTGCTTACTTATGATGATTTTTGCGAATCTCTCTGGATAATTCTTGTAAGATGGGAGTGCGAACTGTCTTGGAGCCTGTGAAAGAGATAGAAACGTGAAGTCTGCATCTCCCAGCGACACACCCATCTTTTGGTAAATTTAACAAATTGTATCGCCCATGGAACTCCGAGAAACTATCCCAAACATAGCCTAGAATTGGACCACATCCAATCTCACTAAACAGTTCATACCAATACTGGTTTTAGGTTAGACTCTGCTCCGACTGAAACCTATTTAGAGAAATAGGGTTTCTCCGAAACATGGGATCCCTCACATCAGAACATCAGAACTAGGACACACCGAAACCTTCGCACAGTGAGAGGGTCAGTCTCTTACCTCAATGGACAAGGAGAGTTTCCTAATCCTCAGTTAAAATAGCATGACTTGAGTCAATGGTGCCTGAATCTAAAGTTTCTTGAAGTGTACCCACTGCACCGACCTTTGAAAGCTTCTCCAATTCTCAACGAAATTAATGAAAATGAACACACAAAATTCACTGAGGCTTCTACTTATTTATTTATTTTTGTATCTTTCATCACAAATTATCAGCGCACTTAAAAGCACTCCCTAACACTCGGCTTATTGGTTTGGCAGTGGGCTCGCCAGGCGTACCATGCTTTGAATCCTTGCATCTTGAGAATCTTACGTGCACACGTTACTGCTTCATTGATGCCATCAGCTAGGAATGCCGTACAAGCGACATTACACGAATTCGATGTTGGTCGACCATCGTTTGGCTTGCACCAGTACCGATCGTTTATTTGAAATATTCCCCAGTCCTTGGATCCGTTGGTATTTGTATGAGTAGCTTGTGTATTGAAGCCGCTCTCATAGCGTGCCAGGCACACCCAGTCGGGTAGCTCCGCCATGGGAACACCCAAGCGGAACATTTCGCGGGCCAGTTCGCACTTGCTATATACCTTGGCATGTGCGACTGCGAATGGAACTACGAGAACGAACGTGAGCACAATTGCAATGTTAACCATTGTTAACCAGTACCGGAACGTTTGCTGAATACCTTTCAACTGGCGATGCACACGTACTTATACGTACTTTGAGTGAGTTCCCGGCTGAGATGTAGTACAGCATGAGGCATCCCTTATCAGTTAGTCGTTGGGGGAATACCCGGCGATAATGAGTCCGTACTTCAAATATGTTTGACTTGCGTGACATCATTCTCTTGGAATGATGAGTTGTACTATCGTTCATATGTACCTACTTTTTGGCGATAAGAAAATTATACTGGAGGGACAAGCAAGAGTGCTACACTCTACAAGAGCTGACCTTCACTATCTATGGTAACATGCACACTTAATCTGCTACCACTGGGCATCTTAGTTGAAGCTTCGGCAGCAATTAGTGCCGCAAAAATAAGTCAGTTAGATAGTTGGACTTATAGTACAACCGGTCATGATCCTGGAGAAATATCGAAGAAATGTCCACACCACGGGCTACTTCACTTCTCACCTAGACTTGAAGAGACCCCTTCACAAGCTCGTTCCCGAGTTGAGAAGAATGGAAAAGCCTACCAGTACACGTAACATCTCTGTCCTCACAAATGGGTCAAATATGAATGTAAGCGTAGGCACAGGCATAATCCAAATCAATCCGCCGATCCATAGCAGTGTTTTCCAAGCGGAAGTCCTAGCAGTGACAATAGGTGGGTGCCCGTGAGACTGCTTTGAAGGCAATACCACAAGAAAGTATCACCTATTTCATCAACAGTCAGGCAGAAATAAGAGCGATTACTGGTATTGAAATAAAATCATGAAGAGCTTAAGGCTTTTAAAAATGCAGTACAAGGCTGCGGTCTTCTGGTTCCCAGAACACGATAATTCACCAGGTAATGAAGAAGTGGAGGCTTGGAATCTACTTCAGAACAGATCATCGGTGTTCATTCCGCTTTACGCACTGGAACTAGAAGCAGGGATTCAGGCCCGTAGAGAGGCCAATAGCAGATGGTTCTCCCTAGACACTTGTGTCATCATAAGAAGTTTATGGCACTTTGTCATAACTTTCTTCCCTGACGGGAGGAATCAGGGGGCATGACACTCTGCGGGACCACATGAAAAAACTTAAGCCAACGAAAGAAGACATACTTACATATGTCGGGGATGGGAAGATGAGTAAATTGATGAGGATACAACCAATATTCTCTATCACTGTCCAGGTCTTATCCACTTAAGCGCCACTTCTTCTGTAACCTAGAAGAACCATCTAGCAGACCAATCAATGAGCGCTTGATCTTCATCAAACCTGCTGGATGGTTCGGTACTTCATAGGAACCATATTCGTAGAACTAGGGTTAACCAAGGGACAAGGAACATCTCCCCTATGGGGATCACAATGGGGATGTATAGACCTGAATGTGACGTTGTGGATTCTTCAACGCGCTCACCCACTTTTCAAACGTTCAAATGTAAAAGACGTACATAAATATGTTGAAGTGGAGTTGAACAATTTCAAAGAATCTAAGCCTGTCTTGGTCATTGTAACTTGGTACATAAGTAGCTAAAAGTCGTCAACGATTGGTCAGCTTTTATCCGAGGTACAAAAGTTTAATAAAATTTAATCTTGACAACCCAGAGCTTATGACTAACTGATAGCGACCAAGTCTCAAGACTCGTGGCATAGGTAATCAATCAAAAATAAAGGCACGACAAAGAAATATAAAAAACATGAGCCCTTCTGACAGTAGAATAGTTCATGAATATTAAATACAGTACAACTTGTTAAATATCCATAAAATCTCTTGTCTCCCCATCGTTATGCAAATTGTCAAAATTTTTGTTTATAAACTGTTCCTACCTATCAATGGACAGATGGACAGAACACAAAACGAGATAAGACCACGTGAGTTCACTTAAGTATGCAAAAGATTTGTTTGTTTATCTATGCATATTAAGTCATCAGCCAGCGACAGTAATAGCCACTTAAGATACGAGGAAGCATAATTAATATGTTAAGTGTATTCCGAAGTAGAACACCTTGAAACAGATCGAGGTTTGTTCTATTCATTTTCTGATACACTTTTACTTTCGGATTGATGTTTTGGGACTGTGGGCCTCCTTGCAACTCTGTGGTGAACAGAAATATATAAGAGAGACATACACTAAGGATTGATCGGAAAACAGCAAGAATTAATGGAAATATGTATGTGTTTCCAATCCTACCGACACGAGGTCTGCAAGGAAACCCCTCGACCAACATTGATCTCCTCAATTCTTTAATCTTGGCTTTACACTGCCGGTTGTCTCTCCTGGAGATGTCTGAGTAGTGTAACATTCACGTCCGGTCCACAGAGACATTAGAGAAAATTGCAAGGCCGACGTGCTCGGCAGACAGGGTACGACTCACAGGATCATGCCGAAATTGCGGAGCATGAATATGTCCCTCACTACATGCAAAGCTGGGAACTTTCAGTAGGTCCAACTGGGTACTGGAAAAATCTCTCTACTTGCAACATTTTAAGACAGATCTGGGCTAGGCTTGATCTGAAATGTAATGGGGAAGTTGGTTTTATTGTAGCGATCACAGATCAGAGTCGTTACTAGGAACTGACTCATAGGCCAACATGCCAAAAGTCTGCACCTGTTTTCTCATGACTTCTGCAGAAGCTGTAGAGATATGTAGGTAAGAGGAAGAAACAGTTCTCACCAGTCTTAGGCTTATGACCAAAATCGAAAGAATGGCCTACATTGGCACCATTGGGGCAATGAGAACCACGCCCATAATGGGGCTGGAAACAATGTTAAACCTATGTAAGACCCCTAGACCTCTATGTACAAGTAGTCCTAGCGAATGACAGAATGACCCGGGAATCAAGAAACAACGTAATCCATGCTTGACAGCTCGAAGGAATAGGACAATTCACCTCCAACATTCCTAGAGCGAAGAATATTGCGCCTGATGCCGAATGATGGCCCGAAATGTATCACTATACCGGAAGATGCTATAACTATAACAAACTGTCATGTTTGTTGCGATATTTGTGAAGGAAACAGATACAGAATACACGTCAATAAGCCATGGAACGCCATCCTCTTCATACTCTGGTAGAAGAGTGTTTTACACCAGTCGCAATGTATCAGCACCAGCACAAGGTGATTTGGCCAGAGTAGCAAAAACAGTCGCCATGTTGGAAATACAAGTGGCGCAGAAGTTGTTACCCGATTTTCCTTGGCTTTAATTATTTTTATGAATGAAAAACTTTGGATTCATGTCTTATTCACATGAAATTTGTATCTGTCTACTTCACAAATATCAAAGTAGAATTGACATTTGCCCCGTTTGCCGCCATTTGCAAAAATTATAAGCATCTTCCGGCAGGATGATGAATTTTGCGTCACCTTGTATGACAATGCACATCCAGTACCAAGTAATAGATTCCACAATGTCAACATCAGACCACAACACCTTCCGCCATCTACTCGCAAAATCATTGAAGAACTATTATTTCGTATCTACATTTGTCACAACATACGTGTGCAGCTCACGCTATCAGCCAAAAAATCCGTACACCGGACTTGACAATAATTAAACGAAGATCATTTAGTTTGGACCAGAAGCGGTGGAAATACCCACCAATAATTCTGATATGGCTGGAGTGCGTGACACCATGCACGTCTCTGTTTAAAATTATTTATTGTTTCAGTTTAGGAGATGTCTGCTTATCTCTCGGTCGTTGATAGCTACAATTCCTCGTTTTCCTTTGTACTAAACGCAACCTTTATATTGCCATCGGCAGACATTCTAGTAACTTCGCTTTTGAGCAGAACTGTCATTTATTTGTCGAACAGAGCTGTCAAAGATCTCGAAATAGTGGAAAAGTTCAGAATGAAGTCGAAATAAAGATCAAAGATGGCAAATTAGAACACACTACAATGTGCTTCCAGCGTAAGATCAATGCCTTGGAATGCAAAGCTGGGTGATATGCAGTGAGTAGGTCAGTGATGCGTTTATGGAAAATCCAATGACGCTAATCGTTGACAGATCTCTATAAACGTGAACTGACTTAACAGTTGCTGGTCATTTGTCCTGTCCAAAATTGCTGTCCAAGCTTCTTCGATTTGCAAGAGTAGACGGATCAGCTGTCTTTTCGATTAGACTCTCGACCACCAAAGAATATGTTGACAGCTTTGTCTATTTTTTAACAGCTTCAGTCAACAATTTACCTCGCCGAAGGAATATGATGTGTTTTGAACGCTTTGTATTCGCTAAGACTTGGCTAACAGGTATATCCAAGTAGGGTTCAGGACCAAAACATGGTGATTGGGAACCGGATTTCGCAAGTTCGTCAGAATGTTCCCATTTTGAAATCTATGTTTGTGTAATTTTTTTGTGTAGGTACAGCGAAAGTTTCAAACCAGTTTAGGTTCAAAGTCAGTGCTCCTCTAGAGGATAAAATATTTACATGTGATCTTCGGAAGTTTTTTCGTCAGACACATTCTTTACAGAGCTTGGAAGATATGGAAGTGGACAGCTATCCAGAAAACCTGTCGCCTAACTCAGCACAGCCAGGTACAAAGGTTAGCATGCATCTGCTTGCCTTACGAACATCTAGACAGCAGCTCTAAAAATTGTGTTCCATCTGCCGCCTTTGGGCATCTATAGCAAACAATAGGCAGTGTGGTAGTCTTTCAACAGGACTCTCCTCTATTCTGAATAATCTTGAATAAACCGCGATCAAATCCCTTTAATTCTTCTCCAATCTCATGGGATAAGGTAGGAGTTGGTATGCCTCTTGCTACAGTCTATCTGCTACTTAAGCTCAACGCCGTTTACTCAACCAATTTTCGATGGACAAATGGTACTACGTAACTCATCTCCAGACAGAGCTGGCCCAAGCTGCATCAAAAACACACCAACTGTGGGCTTAGGTGTCATTACAGGCCATTAGGCATGTCACTAGGCTGGGCATCCACGCAAGTGACTTCTGGAGAAGCTGCCTGGACGAAGAAGAGGAAGAAACAGAAAGTAATCTTTGGTAGTTTCAACGCAAATCGAGAATTGTCAAAGCTTAGCAGAAATGATTCTGTTGCTGAAGATGGAGTATATCCTGTGAATCAATGCAGTTGGCATCAACACAAGTTTTGATGGATAGCAATCGTATTATGGAAGGCTTCGGCGATGTCGGGAAAGGCACAAAGGGTGATTTCAATTGTCCTTTGAGAGACTTTTTGATCGTGCCAGCAAGCTGATTGGGCCTGTTACTATCTATTTACTATTGATTGGGAATTCTTGGTCAGTGTTCTATTCAGGCAGTAGTTCTGATGTAAATTGAAGTGAGACTGATAGGCGTGGGTCTAAGGGAGATCTTCTCCCAGTTTTAGCCATGCCCACTAAATTAACTTTTCTCCAAGCTATTGGGATGTAGTTAAGCTACAAACTTTACCTGAAACAAATAATCGTCACACCTTACAGGTGCGTTCCTCAGTTCTTGAAAAAGCTCGCCACTTTCTGCTTACTCAGTACAGCATAAGTTACTCGTAAGTATATTAGCCTTCAGTTGACACTTATTCCCCGAACATTGCGGTATACAGCAGCCCAACTATGGTCAATAGTGTAACTATACTCGCTTTCGTACTCGTTCTCGGACCTCGAATCGCTATGACGCAGGCCTATCAATACGATGAGTGTCAGTTAGCGCGCGAACTATACCGCCTCGGTGTCCCCTATTCGGAACTACCTGATTGGCTGTGCCTGGCCAATTTCGCCAGCGACTTCAATACAAGACACATATTCAAAAATGAAAACGGAACCACCTACTGGGGAATATTTCATATAAATGATTACTACTGGTGCCAGACAAAAGACTTCACAAACTCAAACCCTATCTGTGCTATCGATTGTAAACGCTTTCTAGCTGATGGCCTTGATGAAGCAGTGGATTGTGCGCGTAAAGTAAAAAAAATACAAGGATTCGAAGGATGGGAGGACTGGAAAACGTTTTGTGACATAGACAAGCCCCCTGTGGACTGGTGCTTTGGAGTGAGCTTCTTTGAGTCTAATCCAAATTATACTGACTCAAATGATTTAAGAAAATAAAGGTTCTGAGAATTTTGTGTTTATTTTTTTGTCATCAAGTTACTTTTGATCCGATTACTACGCATGGTCCACCATTTACATCCAATCAACACCAGCGTTGCATATACATTTGTCACGCATCTGAAAGCTACATTAACTTATTTTATTACCATAACTAAACGCAACAATCGAGTATTGTAAATAATTCGAAGGATCGTTAAATTCGTTGCGAACGATGAAAGAAACGGGGCGTGGAACTTTTATGGGTTAGTTTAGCTCCACCGGACGGTTCGCACCCTATCAGTGGTGTTCAGAAGACAGCTTTTTTTCAATCGGTAGGTCTATCAAAACGACTTCTCACGGCCTTGATTGAGAACCGTCGTGAGAAAGGAAAATTCTCTATTTAGGGAAATGAGTTCGGTCTCCATTTTATAGTATTATAGCAACCCAATCACTCTATAGTTGTCAGTCAATTTGGAATGTGTCAACCAAATTTTTGACAGAAATCTTTAGAGTCTACCCAACGCGATGGAAAAAAAGTCAGTTCTTAAGTAAGCCCTCATTTGTGCACTTCTATTTCGACTCGACTCGACTCCAAATGTTTCTCTAGAGAGAGCTGTATATATGGTGAGCTCATCAACCTAGCCTCCATAAACATTGTCACGGATGTGTCAAAAATGAACGAAGGTACTGAATCCGAGGAACGATCAATTCACGCAAGAGTGTTCCACGCAAAAACATGTAGGAAATCACCAAGGTCTGTAAGGACTTTTCCATTGTGAACGACAACCTTTTAGACATGCATAGAGCGACCAGATGATACTTTTCCAATTGTTGTGTTTCTGCAGCTGTCAAAGTTGGTATGTTGGCTGAAGATCCGGATTTTGACCAATAAGTCATCTTTTCGGACTAGGCCCAATTTTTGGGTCAGCGGTTATGGCAGCACGTAGAATTGCCATTATCGAAGTGAACACAATCTACAAGTGTTCGACCGAGTCTCAATGCATCCACAAAGATTGACTGTTTGGTGCGGTTTATGGCATGGTAGCTATGAAATGAATGGTCTAGAGCGCTCTTAATAAACTTACTGTCGCTTGACCTCGACTACATCGATATATCCGAGTTGTGGTTCCAACAAGACGTGACGAAACGGTCGATGTTTTGAAGGTGGTCCAACTCTGATTTAGACCCGAATGCCAGCGGTAATGTCTTACATTCAAACCGAACCCGCAGGCGACTTATTATTTTGAGTGTACTCGTGACTATGGCTTTTAATCCATCAAATGCAGGCTCAGATCCATTGTGGCCTAAAAATCGTTAAAAAAAAGATTCCCAATACTATATACTCGTACCAGCTTGTCATACAAATGAAGAACATTTAGATCTGATTAGGTTTGGCTAGACGAGAGTAAAGTTAACTATGTGGCCTTAGCCTTACTCATAACAATGGCATCCGAAGCTGGATGGGATTGCAAAAACCACCTTAGGTTCAAGGAAATAAGCCGAGAAACAAATATGGCTGGCTTTTTCAAGGAGAAACTAAGCGGTCTTCCACCGCACTATATACAAATATTTGATTTGGATCAATCAGCAGTGACAGTGGTAAACGACCGTGCTTGCTTCTACGCAAGTCTTGGCTCTTTTAAATGATGTAAGCGAACAATTCAAAGGATAACAAGTAAGTCACAGCGCGCACTTACTATGATAATCTCATGCTCCATTGGTTGTCCCATATCATCATCTTCATGCAATTTCTGTTACCTTGCAGCGCATCAAATAATGTCATTACTACTTTTTGATTCTCAAACGTTTGATTCTCGTTTCATCTTGACATCACTGAACAATGTGTTCTCAAAACAATAGAGGTAGAGGTAGAAACAATATGAGGTACTTGCTTGCAGCTTTATTTGAAAGACACCAATTTTATGAGACTATTTTACAAGATCTCACGAACTTAGATGTCGAACTTGGTAATATTTTACTTCAGATTAGCTGATGACAAACTTGAAATGCCATGCTCCAGAGAGCATGTAGTTCTGCTTACCAACTTTTTGGACTCCGTCTAGTCAAATTTTTCATTTGATTTCTCTTGCATTGAATATCACCAGTTTTTTTAGTCTTATACCCTATTTTTTTAAAACACTAATCGAACATGCCAATGGTAAGTCCTAAAAATTAAATAAAATTAAGAAGTAACAAACAGCTTGAATAGAGGACCGTTTTGAAACAAACAGCCAGCGTTTATTTAAAACTTAATTGCCATTGCTGGCCGTATACAATACTCAAACATCAAGTAGTCTCCCTCGCCTACAGCACCACTGCTCACCTCACAAAGCACTCAGCAACCGAAGGTTTCGGACCCTGACAATGCTGATTCCATGCAACCCATGCGGTTAGACCTTGTTCCTTCATGATGATCTTCGCACAATAAACCGCGTATTTAATATTATTGCTTAGCAAGGCTTTACAAGGTAGCCGGCAAATATTCGCCGACTTTCGTCCATCACTGGGCTTACACCAGTAACGATCGTTGATCTGGAACAGTCCCCAGTCAATAGATCCGTCGTAGTTCAAAGAATTTATCGCCTTCGTGTTGTACGAACTTTCATGCTCGGTCAAGCACACCCAATCAGGAAGATCGCTATACGGGACCCCATAACGATATAAGGACCTCGCTAGAGTGCACTTGTTGAGGATCTTTCCCGAAGTAGTGGCAACTCCGATCAACAGGAAGGTAACAACCGCAATATATAGAACTTTCATGCTGTTCGCCTTGATCGTCTCGATGGTGACTGACAACCTTCTGTACGTTCAAGATCATCTAGTTGGAGGTTTTATAGTTCGATTTGTCTCATTAATTTATGGGTTTTTTTTTCGTTCGATGATGAAACTAACCCATCTGCTTTGGTCATGATTCTAATGAGACTTGATGGGGACCCCATTAAAACGAGACCCATGTGTTCTTTGGATCACCTTTAGGTGGTTTAAATTAAATTCGGCACGCGCCGGTTTGGCTGATGCTTGTGGCGCAGTGATGACTGGTGGTCTTTGGTTACTGGTGACTGGACAAACTTAGAGAGAGAGAGAGGCTTGAGCCAATTTACATATTGATTAGACTGGAAAATAATTAATTAGTTGTTGTGCGTAATTAAATTAAAATCGGTTTCTCGTTCGTTGACTGATCGCAGTGGCAGATGATGGTTGCCAAGAACGATTGATTGATGTTTAAGGCCTTGAACTTGGTCTTCGGTATCGAGAGGCATTAACCGATTAGAATTCAGTCGAAGACAGTCAGAGGTGACTTTCAGATTTCAGTATAGATCGATGGACGTTTGATTGATTTTGATTCTCTACAGATGGTAGACATTGGCTTTCACTGCTGTGATCAGAACTATATGTAAATTGGTGCGGAACTTGGATTTCCCTTGACGACTGGGTTTCTTACGACACTGACCAAGGAATCGCGTCAGCGGCAGTCTTACTACTTCTCAGTAGAAAAGACTGTAGGTAACTTATTGGCATCTTAAGTAACTACTTTGGATTTGCCGAGTACCTTAGTGCGCTTGGTTTAAGCGATACTACACTCCGCTTGATATGAGCCTTTGCTTGTATTAAGTGACAGATCGTCGGTACTGATGTTACAAGTACTGGTATTGTAAGCTCTTTCTTAACTAAATTCCAGTAATTTAGTTTCCACTTTGTCCCCTCTCTAACTTTTCTAAGAAAGTGGACTGATATTGGGTCTCCAATCATGTACCTTGTTGAGTATTAAAATTGGAAGCCTCTTCAGTGTAAACTTGTTGCTTTACGAACACTATTGCGATACTTCTAAGAACTGCAATCCCATTGCTGGTCTGGAGCATTTAAGTGTGGCCTAATGTTCGGCTGTTCCGCTGCATTCCCCGTGCGATTGGACCCCAAAATAGGGTTCTAGACAAATGTGTTAATCTTACTCATAGATCGAAGATGGAAGCAACCACTATTCAATCTTAGACGGTACTAAGTACAATGTCGCCATAATGTCGACAACTCTTCGAAATCTGGTTCGTTCTGAACGTTTTCCAGTTCTAGTTCTTCGTGTGGCTTGTCATGTTACAAACTTTAAGGTCTTGGGTGCCGCTCACTCTGAGAACACTCTGCATGGTAGACCATTCCAGCCACGATAAGTTATTTTGTATTTGTTTCCTCTGTAAAATATTTTTTCTCGAGTGGAATTTATAATATCTTATGAAATAGTGTACATAAATCCTCAAAAGTGTAAGAATACTGAAATTGTACCACGGCACCACTGTGAAAAGCTTGAGCTTTTATTCCCTTACAGTATGCAACTATATTTGTAGAATGTTTTTTATAGCATAGTTTAGGGGCAGAATGTTTAGATACAGTGAAGATCTCTGTCAATGGCTAACTATCAGTCATGTGTACTTATGTATAAACACTTAGGAGATAAACTATTGTTAGATAGAATGCTTGCCTTCAGGTCATATTGGACTAAGTTCCTTGAGTCAGTAAAGTCAGAAATCGAGCTGACTATAGAAGATAAATTGGCGACAGTACCTCGCCCAAACTGTTGGTCTTTCTCGTATCTCTGTAGAATAGTTAGGTTCTAGATCATGGATCTTCCTGCATCCAGTTGTCTCTTGAAAGCGGAATACGCTCAGAGGATCGTTGTACCGCTTTGAATTTTAGTCGTATACTAACTCCTTAGAACCTCCTATTCTTGGAGTACAAAGAGCATACGTCTTGCTGAATAAGGGAGATATAGCAATCGAATGGAATACTCAGCACTCTTTTATCTAATCCATGGTGAGTGGTTCGCGGTCTATAATCTGAGTCGCAGGTTATGATTTTATTTCTCGGCTTCCTAGTTATCTATGGTACTATATGTATCCCTGTTCATAGTCTCTAATCGCGGTTAAAATTGATCAGACATCAAGTGATAACAGGAGAATGTTTTATAGTACCTTGTGTAGATTTCTATTCCAGAAACACATAGTCTGGACTAAACGTACCTTTACCAGTGGAGTAGACAGCTCGAAGGGCTCCGTGCAGCTGATTATACAGCCTTAGAGGGACTTTGTAGATTCATATTAAGCCACACAGTTCCACATACATACATATGCTATTTTATTTATTAAAAAAACACCACCTTCCCATACAAATATACTATCTACCTACATAATACAAAAATTTAACAAAAAATGTAATTATCCCTAAAGGTACTTTAATACCTAACTAACTCCCTCACGACTTAGGCATCTCCTTCATCTCTACGGGGAGTTCATAGTCCGACTTCGGCAAGTACTGCTTGTGCTTCGCTGCTGGTCGTATCAGCATATGCGCGATACAAGTAACCAACGCTACGACTGCAAATATTTGGAAGCTCTTGCGACCTCCACAGTGCTTGAATACTTGTCCACCGATCAATGATCCGATCGCGAAACCCAACCCATCGTCCATACCTGCAACCAAGCCCTGAACCGTAGCAGATGTTCCCTGTGGTGCCACTGCTGACGCATAGGCCACAATGCACGTATAACACAGAGCATACGTGCAACCCTGCATAACCATCTCGATCGGCACCAACCACCATGGATTCGGAATGATCGAGATCAATGCCAGTCGTATGGCATACGTAAAGAAGCACAAACTCAGACAATGCACATAGCCGATTTTCTTGAGGATCTTTCCGCTGTACAGGAAGATTGGAATTTCTCCACAAAGACACTCGGCCGCCACCACACATCCTTCGATGAGCTTGATTTCATTCATGTAGCCCGTCGCAGCAGCCACCTCTTCCAAGTGCCAGAACATAAAATAAATGATAAAGGAGTCAATTATTCCCGCGATCGTCGCAAACACCAGGAACACGGCAATTGCACTTTGCGACAACAGCCCCCACACATCGCGAAAGATTGATTCGGAGGACGAGAAGATTGGCATATCCAGTTTGGTTACACTGAGTAGATCGAAACCACTGAATATCAGCATGATCACCAATGCGGGTGTAAAACTTTTGATTGTATCCGCTGTCCAAAAATCAACAGCGATTCCGGATAAGAGAGCTGTAAATCCGAAACCGATCGTGCCCCATAGTCGCTGGGCGCCATATTTCATTTCCTGCGATTCGCCGAGTACATCGAAACAGATTGCGTCACTGATCGAGTTGGTCACATTGAAACCGATTGTCCCGATGCACATTAGGATCACAAAGAGCCAGAATGTTGACGTATTGTATAGGGAGTTCGGTGAGGTTGCGTTGTCAACTTCGCAAATGGATTCAAATGGGCCTGTTGTTGTAAAGTAAGACGTTTGTTCCAGACAAATCTCAAGAGAGTCGTTTTGGACTGGCTTGAGAGTGGTGTTGGGTGTTGGAATTACGGTGGGGCGTATCACACAGACATAATCTGTTATGTCTGATTGGCACTGTACGCGTTGGATTGTCGTACACTGGGTGTTATGGCTGGGGATCTAAAGGAAATGAAAAAGCTATTAGTAATGAAGTCTTTGAAAGGAGCATATGAGGGTGTGCAAATATTTCTGAAGGCCTAGAGTACTTGGTGTGGATAATGGAAGAAGGGTTTTATATGATATTTTTCAAAGGAGTTATTTGTAATCATAAGTCCGCGATCGAAAGTTTATAGCAGCAAGATCAGCTGGATCGCTCCCATGATACCTCTCTTTGGCAGTTTTTAATCGACTGTCCTATAAAGCTTCGATACTTTACGGCAGTTCTGGCGATCAGTTCGATCTATTCGCGATCAGTGGCACGATTTTAAGGGTGTTCTGGGTGTGATCTTCAGATTGATTTGTTCGTGATCAGTCTCATGAATTTAATTGATCGTGAACTGATCGTGGTTTTAACACACTTCCTGATCAGTCCATAACTTCTGACATTCGAAAACAAACTTCAAGTACCAAACGTTGAACATAAGAAATATTTGCGTACACCTTGAACCAAAAACTTACCGAACTATTGCATGCCTTGAGATCATTTAGATTGAACGTCAAATTGAATTGTTCACTTATATCGATTGATGGGGTGGGGACAAAGTAAAATCCAGCATAGGATAGTGTCATGACAATTATAAGTGAGATGAAGATACATTTGCGGAAATTCTGAAAGCAGGGAATGTGTATAGTTATGACTGAAGGCTTAAGACATGAATACTTACCGCAAAGTAATCTGCTAGGAAGCCAAACACCGGCTTTGCCAGGACATACATAATTGGAAGAACTGATGTGATGTAGCCCATAATTTCTGGTTCGATTCCGAGTTGTTTACCGTAGACAGATATTTGAGGAAGGATGGGACCCATAGCTGAAGAAGAAACGTTTAAAGTAATAAGTTACATATGTAGATCATTGTCCTGAACCAGGGTTAACAAAAGAGTTAGATACATACTACAGGCAAAGACAATAATGGCGTACTAAAGAACTTGAACTACTGTCATGGTCATGAGTGTTTTTGAGAATGTGAGAAATTCTGTGTGTCCAAGCTCAGCAGGGACGCACTTACATCAGAAGAAGGTCCGATGCGATACCACTATGGAAAAACTGAACTACATGAAAACTCTCCACGGCACGGCAAGTGGTTTCACCGTTTAGGCATTAAACCAGTTCGACCAGTTCAGTCTGAATAGATCGTTGAGATCTGTGAAGAAGTACTCGCCTACAGTTTTCCTTCTCAGATCCGATAGGCTAGGACAGGTGCACCAGACATGAGCCTTTCCTCTTCTTCCTTGTCTCTTACTTTCTACAGAAATCATTGAATGGAGCACCAAGCCTTCTGGCATGTTAACCTACCAAATATCTTTCTTAGGGTTGTGCTATTGACAGATATAAGTCTACTGGTTTTCCTAAAGTCCAGGTCTGGCCAGATTTGTTTGGAAGACATATATATCCTGCTGCTCCACCTACTGGCTACGGTTTCTAATGGGAATTTGATCGATTTAATAGTTGCTGACGGTTCCCCCATATTATTAGGGATGTTCGGGTCTGCAGTCTCCATAGCTAGCTTTTCCGCTTTGCAATTGCAATTGGCTGAGATATCCCTGTAGCCTGGAGCCCATCACAAGGATGCGTCGCACCTGATCGTTAAGAGATCCGCGACATTGCTCTACCAACTTGGATCGAAGTATTGGGCATTACAAGGGTTTATCGCAGCTTGACTAGGGATGTAGAAAACAATAGCGTTGCACTCTATCGAGTTAATCGCTGCTGTGACTTCTGCTTGAAATACACTTCAGTGGTCTGTTCGTTTAGAATTCCCCCGATTCCAAAGCACTTCTACTAGGATTTCTGATTCGATACTTGAAGTTAAAGTCTAGTTAGGATTCTCCCCTAATTAGACCCTAACCTAGTCCGAATTATTAGGAACAGTGTTATTGTCGGATTCCCTAAGTCGTAAAGCTGTTTTAGCCGCCATCAGCCTGAAAAAGATATCAACGGGGAGGAGATGTAGCATAGTTTCTAGTGCAGTTGTAGGAGTGGTTCTAAGGCGCCCGGAATACAGAAGAAGGAAAGTCTTTGAATCTTCTCTAGTAGTGCACAACATTCCTTTTCTTATCCAGTTACTTCCACCAGACTAGAGAACTGAAGGTTATGTCTGACAACTGCCGTGTATATCTAGTGGACAATTCGGGGCCGGAGACTCCAGTTTGGGCCTACACCCTTCTTACATGAATAGAGGGCAATCGAGATCTTCCTAGAATAGTCTTAAATATTCAGTTTCTAACTAAGTTTCTTGTCGAGAATAAACCCCAAGTATTTGGAGTGATCTGCATATTGCAGACGTGGACGGATTAACTTCGAGACCAACACTGTCTGCGCATTTAACGAGTTTATTTAGAGCAGACTCCATCAGGTCTCTAACATCCTGGCATCACTACCATGAGCCACAATAGTTCTGATAATACGCAGCCTCAGCTTAGTATGAATGAGTCGGCTTTGAAGGATTTGCTCAATCCAATAGCAAAGATAGTCAAGGCGTGCAGCAGATACACAAGTTCTGTTTTGACATTGTTGAAGGACACCAAAAGATTGCTCAATGATTCCTGCCAATGATTGTAGGGCAGACTCTACTGATTTTTTCTTACGATACACGTGCTATGGACGTCGATCAGCCTCTTTAAGGTCTTCAAGAAAAAGAAGGGTAGACTGATTGGATGGAAGTCTTTAGAAGATCCTGTGACTATAGAATCTGACTTCGTAAACCTAAAAGTTGTTTCCTTCTTGTGAAGGAGATGTTTCACATGAACATCTTAGCTTGTCTGGTGAGCTTTGCTTTGCAGTCAGTTTTCTATACAGCAGTGCGATGGGCAGTCCACTGAATGGTCTTGAGATTATGACGGGTCGATGCTGTTCCTTTTCTGGCTAATATGTCTGCAATCTAATTGTCGATATGTCTGCCGTATCTTGCCACCCAAATGAGATGAACTCTGTTTGTGCTCGCTAATGACATGAGTTCTTGAAGACAGTTCTATACTAGTTCTGATGTAATACTGTAGGTTTTAATGGCTAGAAGCGCAACTTTGGTATCAGAGAACAGGTGGCTCTGCGACAGTCTGTGTCGGTTTTGGTAGGCTCTTCTCACTCTCACTAGTTTGATCTTCTGATCAGTAAGGATTTGCTCTGGGTACATAGTACATTTATAGGATAGTGCTCGGTCGCTTATAGGCCGTCTCGACCCAGGCCTTTCTGTTATTGTTTTGGTTCTACTTGAGCTTATCAATCGCCTCTGAGTGGGATTTGAAAACAGGTTTTTGGTTCTTAGCATCTCTAGGCCAACCTGCATATGTATTTTTTGTGACTTTTTGTGTGGTTTATATTTTCCGTCCTTTTTCTTGTGGGAGAGCTGTCTATGGACCTGCAACGTTTGCTGCTACTGAGTCCACTTTGTGGAGAACTCGACTTCAACTTTGTCCCTAAAAAGGCCAGCGATTCGACGTTTTACGGCTCGGTGAAGTATTCGTACTTCTCCTGAGTCTTGCTGAATCGGACTTTGGTACTACCATAGTGCTTGGTTTATTATGTCCCTGAGCATTTGTTCTGTGTGAAGTTTCAGATGTTGTGGGGCACTTCTTAGATGAGATGGTCGTCCCTTATTTCCCACGAGTAAGGCGCAAAAGAACAGTCCGCATTTACAGAGCTCCCATCCAGGTGTAAGCCTGGTTGTTATGAGAGGTCACCCAGTACCTTATAAGGATATTACGTTGGCGTTGCAAATTTTTTAAGTTTCTGTCCTCGGCACATATTTTAAAAATACCTTGACTTGGAAATGTTAGTCTCTTGATCCACGAAAATTTGAGAGCATCTACTTCACTTTGTGAGCTTCCTGTATCCACAACCTGAGGTTGCGTCGGGTCGCCTGAGAAGGGTTGTGTAAGGTAATGTGCTTAATCTACTGCTGTTCATAGTGGGAAGGGTTTCTTGTACCTCGGTTGGTAGCACCGGCTGTGGAAAATTAGGTCGAATTCAGTTACAGTCTCCGATTTTTCATAAATTAATGCTTGCCGTCCCGAATGCACTTAGTGAGAGGAATATTTCGGCCTAACAATCGGGAAAATAGTGCTGATATCCCATTCATCAAGCCCTCACTCATCTGAGCAAATCATAAAAACGAATCAGTAAATGCTCTCCATCAAGTCATCTCCAAATAGTTAGTTCGCCCGGTTAGCTATCAGGTTCAGGAGCTTCGTGGAATATAAGTTACAAAAATGTTGGTTATCGTCAGAGGTCTTAAGGTTGTCTTAAGGATGTTGCTCCTACTAGTACTCAGTAAAGTAGGCGACAACTTAAAAAAACAGACTAGCTTTTCAGCCAGTCATAGCACAGGGATGTTATAACAAAGTAAACGCAAGAATGCTCAATACACTGTCGCCAGTCTAGAGTCTAGAATTGATGGAGGACTGTACGTTGTACCAAAACAGGTATAACTTAATCCTCTAAAACTTATGATTAGTTTCAATCAAATAATGTACATACCCGCCATAAAGAAGAAGTAATGCGCCTTGATTGGCAAAAGTTTTCCATTGATTTTCACCATTTTTCACTGATCCGCTGCTACAATTACAATTATTACAATTAAACAAATTATTTACGTCACCATTTATCACCAGTTACAAACAAACAACACAAGCGTTATCACAAAATTATAATCCATCACCGATAAATCAGTCTCAACGTTTCACTTTTCCAGACATTTTTCTTTCGCAAACTACGTAGACGAACACGGAACCTTCCAGCTTCCCAGATGACCACGACCAGACCGCACTCCGTATTATTCCAAACTACTGGTATCGCCGATAAGGTTGTATCGACACGCCGCCAACTGCATAAGACATCTAATCAGCATGACATACCCTATAAAAAAAAACAAAAAATAAACGAATTAACGACAAGGGTGATGATATCAGAAAGAAGTACTTATATTCATTGAAATTGACGTCGGAAAGATTCGAAGAAAAGGTAACGAAAACAATATAAATGAATTAATCCATAAACTCGTGTATTGTTGTGCCTAGATGCAATTAAGTGAGGTCTATTATCTTATCAGGCTACGCGAGCGCGAATATGATAAAGCGCCGAGGGAAGGCAACACTACTCCTTGGTTACAGCAGCCATGAAGCTGTTTTTCTTTTCTTTTTCTTGAAGCGAAGAGAAGATTAACCTACTTTTACACATAGGGAAGTGAAAATGTATATTTAGATAGATCTGTTATCAAAATTTGTATCTTTCGTCTAGTGGCATGCTCCATTCACGATGAAGGAAGAAACTGCAATTAAGACCAGGCATAGAGAGTCTTCGAATCTATCAATCAATTCGTTCACACGACGCGCAGTGGGTAGCTTTAAGACTCTTATCATACTAGGCCTGGTCTCTCCATTAACTTTGTCAGGAACCAAATCCTTGATCTGAAGAGTCTTCGAATCCATTTGAACGACACTGTACAGACACAATCAAAAGGTAGTCATTAGCTTCAGTTTCACCCAGGACTGTAGTGTCATCTAAGTAAATAAGTGACTCACATCTAATCCGAGGATTTTAGCCAATATATTTAATTTACCCTAAGAATCGTACAGTCTCTGCAGTGTGTTCTAAAAAGCTCTACCCTATCGATCAGGTCAAGCTGTTTCTGTTCAAGCTGGAGGACCCAGACAACCAAGGAGACTAATTTTGTCGAGAGTGGCGCAGTCAAAAATAATGTATGTGGCAACAATATGGGCAAAGGCAGTGAAAATTAACTCCCACTCAAGCAGAGTTAATTCCGTCAACAGGCTGTGCGTGACTGAACGTCGAACAGGGTAAGAAGAGCACTTTATGCTAACGAGCTCCGCGGCGAAGTAATACTTAATGGTAGTTTCGCGGGGAGAGTGGTTTAAGCGTGTAGGCTGTGGGTTAGTACGTAGGCGTATTTCTGGCATCGAGTATTCAGCTTTGCGCATCGTGCATGCCAGTAGCCCGGGTTACTGGTATCTTTAGAAGATTACACATCCGTTGACGCAACCAAAAAAAAAAAACTTTCTAAAAAGTAGCTGAGAACAAGATCATAATAACCAGGGTAACGCTCAACAAACTGTAACACTGTTGGACGTTCTGCATATAAGAGGCTACTTTCGCAGACTTACTTCTTAAAAAAAGATCCTAAAAACAAGAAGCTTCATACAGATGTAGTATAAACGTTTTGAAGATCGACAGTAAATTTTCGAAACTGTTACCGACAACTGGTTTCAAGTGGTTAGTGGATTGCGAACCGAGCAGCTCGAGGTTCAATCGCTCGAGGGGACCACCTCTCTCTGACAAACATCCAATAGTACAACTGTCATGAAAAAAGTTTCCCTCAAATCGATGATATGAATGTGAAAGACATGTGGTTTCAGCAAGACGGTACCATATCTAACACAACACGTTTTGGGTTTATTACCGATGGGAATGAGCAAGCAGGTGAATTAGCAAAGTTCGGATGCCTTCTTCGCTGAGATGATTAACGCCCCTATGGACTCCGTAAGGGCAGAATCGTTGTGCACTATTTATTGCAAGCTGATAGTACAGAGACAGGAGGAACTGTGGCCAGAATACAGCAGAAGCAGAACACCAGAATGATATACCAGCAAAACATGGGTATTGGAGAAATGGGTTAAGTTTGTTACTGTAAAGGTTCTCTGGGAGTCGCGAGGGCTCACTAACGTGCCTAGTGTCGTTTGACATCCTCATAATCCTAGACGACATAATCTGACCGAACCAAACTTAATCTTAAATTGACTTGAATTTGTACCCTATCAAGGGATCCATTGTGATATCCATAGGCAAACGATTCTTACTGCCGTGAACTTGTAAGTCATCTAGTCCTAGAAGAAGAATCGTGCAGGAAATCTACATTTTAGTTGGACAAGACCTGGAATAGGTCCTCTTTCGTTAGTTATGGTTTTCTATGTAAACGGTTATGCAAAGTTTTGACTCCTATCTAGGGAGAAGGTGGGTTCTCATACTTTTGTGAACTCCTGCGTGTCCTTCCTTTATTGAATCAAGGAGCATGTTTTTCCCGTGGTTCCATAAGTGTTTAGGAAGGAACATCTGCTTTTTGCTTTCCTTAGGGCATTAATCCCTGCTTCGAGCTTCTGTACGGAAGTCGAAATGTTCAACGAAAAGTCGACTGGTTCTGATCTACTTTTCGAACCCTTTCTAGGCAATCAGTTAACCTTTCCATTACTTGATATATCTTTGTGTTCAAGGAACCAACAAAGCGTAATCTTGCACTGTGTTACAAGGATCTATAGTTCTATTCAACAGAACTCGCAAAAGTTACATTTTATTTGTATACCAAGAATCACTTTTGTTGCTGACTGACTATCCATGAAAAATGTGATCCCCTTTAGTGGTGTCGGTCTTCAATGCAGTCTCACGGGGATCTATTACGCTTCGGTTCTTTGTGCTTAATGGGTTTATTTCTGACATATTGTGGTCATCATCGTCACAGAAAAAAGCTATAAGTTTGAGCAATTCCAGTTTTTGGCATTTTCATAACAAAACGAAGCAGTTTTGACAATTTTTTGCAACCATATAACCACAAAACATGAAACTCCACGCCCACTTTATTCAGACTGATTCAGAAAAAAGAAGAATAGGGTACTCTTTCATCTGTTCCAGACGAATTGTAGCTTTCCCTATACATTCGTATTTAAATAAGAACACTGATCATGCTGACTGTGTTCGTCGGATTTTAAATAAAAAACGATTAATTAATCTCTGCAGATACTTGTCTATACACACACATAGTACTTATAAACGACTATTGAACTCAATTGAAAGCGATCTGTGAAATTCATCACTAATCGATCAAGAGTCAAACAAATCACTTTATGACTCATTCAATGTCAAAAATACAGGTTAGCCTAACACTCGTAGCTGTTAACTTTAATTTATCACTTTCCACTGACAGCGTTAATTAGTTTATACATTGTTAGCCTCATGCGAGGCATGATTGCAGACGATTACTGCCTCATTGTTGGAATGAAGTCATAAAATAGATGCATAAAGATTAACTGATGTCTCAATTTGATCGTCAAATATACTCGTTGGCATGGATGTGTAGTTGGAGATAACTTAATCGCTGGTCACAATAAAATTATAAAAATAACAAAGCTTCGTGCGATCGATAGCCAAAGCGAGTAAACAAGTCTACGCCTTGCAATCGCAAAAGCTTTTCGCAAAAATATCTTTTTATTATTATTTTACGAGAAACATTTTTTTTTTAATAACCCTAACCGGTACAACTTGATGTCAAAAATAAACTTTAAACGGGATTAGTGGGTAGTAACGGCCATGACGCACGCATGACGGCCATTTCGCCAAACAAAGGAAATGCAACCGCTGTAATGGCAGGCGATGTCTGAACTGTGTCTTACGTACTAGGTCATAGTGACATCGTTACACTTGACATTCGGACCAGTAGCAGTTCGCCAAAATTAGCTAGGAAGCTATAGGAGGAAGAAGTGGTGAATGAAAAATATCTGATACCTCATACAAGCAAGCATGAAGAGTATCTGCCTGAGAAATAGCAGCCTTTCACTCCCTTTGATCCCAGATACGCTGATTCCAGTTGTGCAGACCAAGCTCTCTGGCGACAGCTTAATCTTTTCAAGGGAGGATCAGTCTTTTTTGTCGTTTCGAACGTGGAGACTCTGATTCGAAGATCTTTGTTGGAGGACTATTGTCCATTCGCGCAAACAAATCCATCCTTGAATCCGTACTGCTGATGTGGTACCTGGAGGGTTCGTCAATAGGCGCCTGCGCTATATCTTAAGGATTTTCTGACCAAACCATATCTCTAACGAAGAACTTTATCAGAGAACGGGCCATGAAGCTATAGGCCCTCTCCGAAAGGGTGACAGGTCCATAGCTAACCGCGCTTTCCTTATTCAGGATGGCAGGATACGCAGAACAGTCGAGAACAAAGCACGGCAATTGAGGAAGAGTTTGGGAGAGCTGAGACACATTTCCAGAAATCGCACACGATGGCGCGTGGGCATTGTAGAGGCGGTATGACCTACAGGACATAAGTATGTAAAAAAAAGTAGGTAAAACCGAAATCTTCCGAGTTAGGAGTTCGGAATTTTTTTCGCCAAACCAAAGTAGCTGCGGTTCCCATGGCCGAATCTCATTCGTCGAGTTGATATTTACTCCACGGTAGGTAGTAAACCCCTTAACTAGCTCGAAGTTACTGTTGCCAATACTGACTTTTGATGAAAGGGGTAAGCAGATACTTCCTTTATTGTTGACAACAGATACTTGGTTTTGTCCCCATTCACTTCAAGGCCAACTTGTTTCGCCTGTTCTTCAATCGCGGTACAAGATTCTTTAATGGCGCGCTAGGAATGACCGCAGATGTCGATGTCGTCTGCGTATCTCAGCAGCTGGACAAATTTGTAATAGATAGTGCCATCGTATTAACACCTGCCCTGCGGACTATCTGTTTCAGCACAAAATTGAAGGTGTTGCTTGGAATAGTCAGAGGAACGTTCCCAAGATTTATGTTGCGCAGCGTCAGAGGATAGCTGGATCAGTTTAGCCGGGATCCCGAACTCGGACCGCATCGCCTTGTAGAGCTCAAGACGATGACTGCAGTCATATTCGGCCTTGAGGTCGATGAACAGATGAGGAGTATCGCCTTGAAATTCATTGGTTTTTTCCAGGATTTGTCTTGGTGTGAAAATTTGGTCGATTGTCGATCTGCCGGGCCGGAAGGCACACTGGTACGTGCCGACTAGTGTGTTGAAGTAAGGTTTCAGACGTTCGCATTGTACGTTGGATAGTTCTTACAAGTCGTTGGATCCCCTTTCATGGGGCATGGCTTCATCCACCACCATGTTTGAAAAACTCCGCTGGTAGGCCGTTAGGGCCGACGGTTTGTTGTCTTCTTCATTGACTGGAGGCGGGTTGCCTTCTTGACCCATCATTCTCTGTACTTAATGGCCGATAAAAAAATACAGTCGGATGACTAGGTTCCGAGTGTTCTTTCTATCGCGAGACACTTAGATATCATTGAGCTAGGAGACTGCGTAGACCTTTCTCTGTTTACGCAGGATCTTTCTATATCTGCCCTGTATCGAGCGAGTAAAGACACAGCGTCATGAATAATAAAACCTCTAGTTGTTGTCCTATGGGCAGACTTAAGCAGAATTAGTGAGGAGTACTATTGGTGATGTCAGCAGGATTATAGGAAACTCCAGTTTGATATAAAGTGGGATTCCTCCTTAGCTACCTAAACATTCCAAACACGTTTTGAACAGTTTTTATGTTAAAGTTTGAAGAAGTGTTCATGTAATTCTGAATTAAGTCCACATGTGGAATACTGGAGAATTCCCACTCAACGTTCTGAGAATTGAAATTCAAACAAACAAGATTTATCTACTAACAGCGGTATTTCCCCACGATTTGATTTGCCGCATGTGTAATAGATCTCTCTCTCCGATGAGAATAAAATTATATCGCAATCTCAGTGGCATCCCATGTCAGTCAAGATACTATCGCGGAAAAATGCAGTTTACAAATCAATTGACGAGGCAAATTATTATCGAAAGTTTTCATCTTGACAACCAGTACTGAGTTTGTAGATCGAGCGTGCGGATTTTATTCAAATTGCAAGTATACCTCAGTCAATAACAAAAATGAACACGACAAACTCCTAAGCATTTATCTCAACGAATGTCTCAATGAAAACGGTGTACACGGTGGAAAAAATCTGTAAATTCCTTGAAAATGGAAGATCGTCACATATCTCCTCTTCTTTGGCATTTTGAGTCAAATGGACGAAATTGAACAAAAAACTTAACCAAAAAACGTTTAGCGTATGACTTAGACGTTGGTGCACTCAGTTGGTCGCTATGTCGCATTTTGGAAGAAGCTGGGTATACAGGGTCGAGAATGAGAAAAACCTCTAGGTGCACTTCAAATGCAATATCGTCTCCTATCTCCTCTTCCTTAGGATTTTGAGTCCAATGGACGAATTTGAACAAAAAACTTAACCAAAAAACGTTTAGCGTATGACTTAGACGTTGGTGCACTCAGTTGGTCGCTATGTCGCATTTTGGAAGAAGTCGGGTATACAGGGTCGAGAATGAGAAAAACCTCTAGGTGCACTTCAAATGCAATATCGTCTCCTATCTCCTCTTCCTTAGGATTTTGAGTCCAATGGACGAATTTGAACAAAAAACTTAACCAAAAAACGTTTAGCGTATGACTTAGACGTTGGTGCACTCAGTTGGTCGCTATGTCGCATTTTGGAAGAAGCTGGGTATACAGGGTCGAGAATGAGGAAAACCTCTAGGTGCACTTAAAATGCAATATCGCCTCATTTCTCCACTTCCTTAGCGTTTTGAGTCAAATGGACGAAATTGAACAAAAAACTTAACCAAAAAACGTTTAGCGTATGACTTAGACGTTGGCGCACTCAGTTGGTCGCTATGTCGCATTTTGGAAGAAGTTCGGTATACAGGGTCGAGAATGAGGAAAACCTCTAGGTGCACTTAAAATGCAATATCGCCTCATTTCTCCACTTCCTTAGCGTTTTGAGTCAAATGGACGAAATTGAACAAACAACTTAACCAAAAAACGTTTAGCGTATGACTTAGACGTTGGCGCACTCAGTTGGTCGCTATGTCGCATTTTGGAAGAAGTTCGGTATACAGGGTCGAGAATGAGGAAAACCTCTAGGTGCACTTAAAATGCAATATCGCCTCATTTCTCCACTTCCTTAGCGTTTTGAGTCAAATGGACGAAATTGAACAAAAAACTTAACCGAAAAACGTTTAGCGTATGACTTAGACGTTGGTGCACTCAGTTAGTCGCTATGTCGCATTTTGGAAGAAGCTGGGTATACAGGGTCGAGAATGAGGAAAACCTCTAGGTGCACTTAAAATGCAATATCGCCTCATTTCTCCACTTCCTTAGCGTTTTGAGTCAAATGGACGAAATTGAACAAAAAACTTAACCAAAAAACGTTTAGCGTATGACTTAGACGTTGGTGCACTCAGTTGGTCGCTATGTCGCATTTTGGAAGAAGCTGGGTATACAGGGTCGAGAATGAGAAAAACCTCTAGGTGCACTTCAAAAGCAATATCGTCTCATTTCTCCTCTTCCGTAGCGTTTTGAGTCAAATGGACGAAATTGAACAAAAAACTTAACCGAAAAACGTTTAGCGTATGACTTAGACGTTGGTGCACTCAGTTAGTCGCTATGTCGCATTTTGGAAGAAGCTGGGTATACAGGGTCGAGAATGAGGAAAACCTCTAGGTGCACTTAAAATGCAATATCGCCTCATTTCTCCACTTCCTTAGCGTTTTGAGTCAAATGGACGAAATTGAACAAAAAACTTAACCAAAAAACGTTTAGCGTATGACTTAGACGTTGGCGCACTCAGTTGGTCGCTATGTCGCATTTTGGAAGAAGTTCGGTATACAGGGTCGAGAATGAGAAAAACCTCTTGGTGCACCTTAGATGCAATATCGTCTCCTATCTCCTCTTCCTTAGGGTTTTGAGTCAAATGGACGAATTTGAACAAAAAACTTAACCAAAAAACGTTTAGCGTATGACTTAGACGTTGGTGCACTCAGTTGGTCGCTATGTCGCATTTTGGAAGAAGCTGGGTATACAGGGTCGAGAATGAGGAAAACCTCTAGGTGCACTTAAAATGCAATATCGCCTCATTTCTCCACTTCCTTAGCGTTTTGAGTCAAATGGACGAAATTGAACAAAAAACTTAACCAAAAAACGTTTAGCGTATGACTTAGACGTTGGCGCACTCAGTTGGTCGCTATGTCGCATTTTGGAAGAAGTTCGGTATACAGGGTCGAGAATGAGAAAAACCTCTTGGTGCACCTTAGATGCAATATCGTCTCCTATCTCCTCTTCCTTAGGGTTTTGAGTCAAATGGACGAATTTGAACAAAAAACTTAACCAAAAAACGTTTAGCGTATGACTTAGACGTTGGCGCACTCAGTTGGTCGCTATGTCGCATTTTGGAAGAAGTTCGGTATACAGGGTCGAGAATGAGAAAAACCTCTTGGTGCACCTTAGATGCAATATCGTCTCCTATCTCCTCTGCCTTAGGGTTTTGAGTCCAATGGACGAATTTGAACAAAAAACTTAACCAAAAAACGTTTGGCGTATGACTTAGACGTTGCTGCACTCAGTTGGTCGCTATGTCGCATTTTGGAAGAAGTTGGGTATATAGGGTCGAGAATGAGAAAAACCTCTTGGTGCACCTTAGATGCAATATCGTCTCCTATCTCCTCTGCCTTAGGGTTTTGAGTCCAATGGACGAATTTGAACAAAAAACTTAACCAAAAAACGTTTGGCGTATGACTTAGACGTTGGTGCACTCAGTTGGTCGCTATGTCGCATTTTGGAAGAAGTCGGGTATACAGGGTCGAGAATGAGAAAAACCTCTAGGTGCACTTCAAATGCAATATCGTCTCCTATCTCCTCTTCCTTAGGATTTTGAGTCCAATGGACGAATTTGAACAAAAAACTTAACCAAAAAACGTTTAGCGTATGACTTAGACGTTGGTGCACTCAGTTGGTCGCTATGTCGCATTTTGGAAGAAGTTGGGTATACAGGGTCGAGAATGAGAAAAACCTCTAGGTGCACTTCAAAAGCAATATCGTCCCATTTCTCCTCTTCCGTAGCGTTTTGAGTCAAATGGACGAAATTGAACAAAAAACTTAACCGAAAAACGTTTAGCGTATGACTTAGACGTTGGTGCACTCAGTTAGTCGCTATGTCGCATTTTGGAAGAAGCTGGGTATACAGGGTCGAGAATGAGGAAAACCTCTAGGTGCACTTCAAAAGCAATATCGTCTCATTTCTCCACTTCCTTAGCGTTTTGAGTCAAATGGACGAAATTGAACAAAAAACTTAACCAAAAAACGTTTAGCGTGTGACTTAGACGTTGGCGCACTCAGTTGGTCGCTATGTCGCATTTTGGAAGAAGTTCGGTATACAGGGTCGAGAATGAGAAAAACCTCTTGGTGCACCTTAGATGCAATATCGTCTCCTATCTCCTCTTCCTTAGGGTTTTGAGTCAAATGGACGAATTTGAACAAAAAACTTAACCAAAAAACGTTTAGCGTATGACTTAGACGTTGGCGCACTCAGTTGGTCGCTATGTCGCATTTTGGAAGAAGTTCGGTATACAGGGTCGAGAATGAGAAAAACCTCTTGGTGCACCTTAGATGCAATATCGTCTCCTATCTCCTCTGCCTTAGGGTTTTGAGTCCAATGGACGAATTTGAACAAAAAACTTAACCAAAAAACGTTTAGCGTATGACTTAGACGTTGGTGCACTCAGTTGGTCACTATGTCGCGTTTTGGAAGAAGTTGGGTATATAGGGTCGAGAATGAGAAAAACCTCTAGGTGCACTTCAAATGCAATATCGCCTCATTTCTCCTCTTCCTTAGCGTTTTGAGTCAAATGGACGAATTTGAACAAAAAACTTAACCAAAAAACGTTTGGCGTATGACTTAGACGTTGGTGCACTCAGTTGGTCGCTATGTCACATTTTGGAAGAAGTTGGGTATATAGGGTCGAGAATGAGAAAAACCTCTTGGTGCACCTTAGATGCAATATCGTCTCCTATCTCCTCTGCCTTAGGGTTTTGAGTCCAATGGACGAATTTGAACAAAAAACTTAACCAAAAAACGTTTGGCGTATGACTTAGACGTTGGTGCACTCAGTTGGTCGCTATGTCGCATTTTGGAAGAAGTTGGGTATATAGGGTCGAGAATGAGAAAAACCTCTTGGTGCACCTTAGATGCAATATCGTCTCCTATCTCCTCTGCCTTAGGGTTTTGAGTCCAATGGACGAATTTGAACAAAAAACTTAACCAAAAAACGTTTAGCGTATGACTTAGACGTTGGTGCACTCAGTTGGTCACTATGTCGCGTTTTGGAAGAAGTTGGGTATATAGGGTCGAGAATGAGAAAAACCTCTAGGTGCACTTCAAATGCAATATCGCCTCATTTCTCCTCTTCCTTAGCGTTTTGAGCAAATGGACGAAATTGAACAAAAAACTTAACCAAAAAACGTTTAGCGTATGACTTAGACGTTGGTGCACTCAGTTGGTCGCTATGTCGCATTTTGGAAGAAGTCGGGTATACAGGGTCGAGAATGAGAAAAACCTCTAGGTGCACTTCAAATGCAATATCGTCTCCTATCTCCTCTTCCTTAGGATTTTGAGTCCAATGGACGAATTTGAACAAAAAACTTAACCAAAAAACGTTTAGCGTATGACTTAGACGTTGGTGCACTCAGTTGGTCACTATGTCGCGTTTTGGAAGAAGTTGGGTATATAGGGTCGAGAATGAGAAAAACCTCTTGGTGCACCTTAGATGCAATATCGTCTCCTATCTCCTCTGCCTTAGGGTTTTGAGTCCAATGGACGAATTTGAACAAAAAACTTAACCAAAAAACGTTTGGCGTATGACTTAGACGTTGGTGCACTCAGTTGGTCGCTATGTCACATTTTGGAAGAAGTTGGGTATATAGGGTCGAGAATGAGAAAAACCTCTTGGTGCACCTTAGATGCAATATCGTCTCCTATCTCCTCTGCCTTAGGGTTTTGAGTCCAATGGACGAATTTGAACAAAAAACTTAACCAAAAAACGTTTGGCGTATGACTTAGACGTTGGTGCACTCAGTTGGTCGCTATGTCGCATTTTGGAAGAAGTTGGGTATATAGGGTCGAGAATGAGAAAAACCTCTTGGTGCACCTTAGATGCAATATCGTCTCCTATCTCCTCTGCCTTAGGGTTTTGAGTCCAATGGACGAATTTGAACAAAAAACTTAACCAAAAAACGTTTAGCGTATGACTTAGACGTTGGTGCACTCAGTTGGTCACTATGTCGCGTTTTGGAAGAAGTTGGGTATATAGGGTCGAGAATGAGAAAAACCTCTAGGTGCACTTCAAATGCAATATCGCCTCATTTCTCCTCTTCCTTAGCGTTTTGAGCAAATGGACGAAATTGAACAAAAAACTTAACCAAAAAACGTTTAGCGTATGACTTAGACGTTGGTGCACTCAGTTGGTCGCTATGTCGCATTTTGGAAGAAGTCGGGTATACAGGGTCGAGAATGAGAAAAACCTCTAGGTGCACTTCAAATGCAATATCGCCTCATTTCTCCTCTTCCTTAGCGTTTTGAGCAAATGGACGAAATTGAACAAAAAACTTAACCAAAAAACGTTTAGCGTATGACTTAGACGTTGGTGCACTCAGTTGGTCGCTATGTCGCATTTTGGAAGAAGTCGGGTATACAGGGTCGAGAATGAGAAAAACCTCTAGGTGCACTTCAAATGCAATATCGTCTCCTATCTCCTCTTCCTTAGGATTTTGAGTCCAATGGACGAATTTGAACAAAAAACTTAACCAAAAAACGTTTAGCGTATGACTTAGACGTTGGTGCACTCAGTTGGTCACTATGTCGCGTTTTGGAAGAAGTTGGGTATATAGGGTCGAGAATGAGAAAAACCTCTTGGTGCACCTTAGATGCAATATCGTCTCCTATCTCCTCTGCCTTAGGGTTTTGAGTCCAATGGACGAATTTGAACAAAAAACTTAACCAAAAAACGTTTGGCGTATGACTTAGACGTTGGTGCACTCAGTTGGTCGCTATGTCACATTTTGGAAGAAGTTGGGTATATAGGGTCGAGAATGAGAAAAACCTCTTGGTGCACCTTAGATGCAATATCGTCTCCTATCTCCTCTGCCTTAGGGTTTTGAGTCCAATGGACGAATTTGAACAAAAAACTTAACCAAAAAACGTTTGGCGTATGACTTAGACGTTGGTGCACTCAGTTGGTCGCTATGTCGCATTTTGGAAGAAGTTGGGTATATAGGGTCGAGAATGAGAAAAACCTCTTGGTGCACCTTAGATGCAATATCGTCTCCTATCTCCTCTGCCTTAGGGTTTTGAGTCCAATGGACGAATTTGAACAAAAAACTTAACCAAAAAACGTTTAGCGTATGACTTAGACGTTGGTGCACTCAGTTGGTCACTATGTCGCGTTTTGGAAGAAGTTGGGTATATAGGGTCGAGAATGAGAAAAACCTCTAGGTGCACTTCAAATGCAATATCGTCTCCTATCTCCTCTTCCTTAGGATTTTGAGTCCAATGGACGAATTTGAACAAAAAACTTAACCAAAAAACGTTTAGCGTATGACTTAGACGTTGGTGCACTCAGTTGGTCACTATGTCGCGTTTTGGAAGAAGTTGGGTATATAGGGTCGAGAATGAGAAAAACCTCTTGGTGCACCTTAGATGCAATATCGTCTCCTATCTCCTCTGCCTTAGGGTTTTGAGTCCAATGGACGAATTTGAACAAAAAACTTAACCAAAAAACGTTTGGCGTATGACTTAGACGTTGGTGCACTCAGTTGGTCGCTATGTCACATTTTGGAAGAAGTTGGGTATATAGGGTCGAGAATGAGAAAAACCTCTTGGTGCACCTTAGATGCAATATCGTCTCCTATCTCCTCTGCCTTAGGGTTTTGAGTCCAATGGACGAATTTGAACAAAAAACTTAACCAAAAAACGTTTAGCGTATGACTTAGACGTTGGTGCACTCAGTTGGTCGCTATGTCGCATTTTGGAAGAAGTCGGGTATACAGGGTCGAGAATGAGAAAAACCTCTAGGTGCACTTCAAATGCAATATCGCCTCATTTCTCCTCTGCCTTAGGGTTTTGAGTCCAATGGACGAATTTGAACAAAAAACTTAACCAAAAAACGTTTAGCGTATGACTTAGACGTTGGTGCACTCAGTTGGTCACTATGTCGCATTTTGGAAGAAGTTGGGTATATAGGGTCGAGAATGAGAAAAACCTCTTGGTGCACCTTAGATGCAATATCGTCTCCTATCTCCTCTGCCTTAGGGTTTTGAGTCCAATGGACGAATTTGAACAAAAAACTTAACCAAAAAACGTTTGGCGTATGACTTAGACGTTGGTGCACTCAGTTGGTCGCTATGTCACATTTTGGAAGAAGTTGGGTATATAGGGTCGAGAATGAGAAAAACCTCTAGGTGCACTTCAAATGCAATATCGCCTCATTTCTCCTCTGCCTTAGGGTTTTGAGTCCAATGGACGAATTTGAACAAAAAACTTAACCAAAAAACGTTTAGCGTATGACTTAGACATTGGTGCACTCAGTTGGTCGCTATGTCGCATTTTGGAAGAAGTTGGGTATACAGGATCGAGAATGAGAAAAACCTCTAGGTGCACTTCAAATGCAATATCGCTTCATTTCTCCTCTGCCTTAGGGTTTTGAGTCCAATGGACGAATTTAAACAAAAAACTTAACCAAAAAACGTTTAGCGTATGACTTAGACGTTGGTGCACTCAGTTGGTCGCTATGTCGCATTTTGGAAGAAGTTGGGTATACAGGGTCGAGAATGAGAAAAACCTCTAGGTGCACTTCAAATGCAATATCGCCTCATTTCTCCTCTTCCTTAGCGTTTTGAGTCAAATGGACGAAATTGAACAAAAAACTTAACCAAAAAACGTTTAGCGTATGACTTAGACGTTGGTGCACTCAGTTGGTCGCTATGTCGCATTTTGGAAGAAGCTGGGTATACAGGGTCGAGCATGAGAAAAACCTCTAGGTGCACTTCAAATGCAATATCGCCTCATTTCTCCTCTTCCTTAGCGTTTTGAGTCAAATGGACGAAATTGAACAAAAAACTTAACCGAAAAACGTTTAGCGTATGACTTAGACGTTGGTGCACTCAGTTGGTCGCTATGTCGCATTTTGGAAGAAGTCGGGTATACAGGGTCGAGAATGAGAAAAACCTCTAGGTGCACTTCAAATGCAATATCGTCTCCTATCTCCTCTTCCTTAGGATTTTGAGTCCAATGGACGAATTTGAACAAAAAACTTAACCAAAAAACGTTTAGCGTATGACTTAGACGTTGGTGCACTCAGTTGGTCGCTATGTCGCATTTTGGAAGAAGTCGGGTATACAGGGTCGAGAATGAGAAAAACCTCTAGGTGCACTTCAAATGCAATATCGTCTCCTATCTCCTCTTCCTTAGGATTTTGAGTCCAATGGACGAAATTGAACAAAAAACTTAACCGAAAAACGTTTAGCGTATGACTTAGACGTTGGTGCACTCAGTTGGTCGCTATGTCGCATTTTGGAAGAAGTTGGGTATACAGGGTCGAGAATGAGAAAAACCTCTAGGTGCACTTCAAATGCAATATCGCTTCATTTCTCCTCTGCCTTAGGGTTTTGAGTCCAATGGACGAATTTGAACAAAAAACTTAACCAAAAAACGTTTGGCGTATGACTTAGACGTTGGTGCACTCAGTTGGTCGCTATGTCACATTTTGGAAGAAGTTGGGTATACAGGATCGAGAATGAGAAAAACCTCTAGGTGCACTTCAAATGCAATATCGCTTCATTTCTCCTCTGCCTTAGGGTTTTGAGTCCAATGGACGAATTTGAACAAAAAACTTAACCAAAAAACGTTTAGCGTATGACTTAGACGTTGGTGCACTCAGTTGGTCGCTATGTCGCATTTTGGAAGAAGTTGGGTATACAGGGTCGAGAATGAGAAAAACCTCTAGGTGCACTTCAAATGCAATATCGTCTCCTATCTCCTCTTCCTTAGCGTTTTGAGTCAAATGGACGAAATTTAACAAAAAACTTAACCATAAAACGTTTAGCGTATGACTTAGACGTTGGTGCACTCAGTTGGTCGCTATGTCGCATTTTGGAAGAAGCTGGGTATACAGGGTCGAGCATGAGAAAAACCTCTAGGTGCACTTCAAATGCAATATCGCCTCATTTCTCCTCTTCCTTAGCGTTTTGAGTCAAATGGACGAAATTGAACAAAAAACTTAACCGAAAAACGTTTAGCGTATGACTTAGACGTTGGTGCACTCAGTTGGTCGCTATGTCGCATTTTGGAAGAAGTTGGGTATACAGGGTCGAGAATGAGAAAAACCTCTAGGTGCACTTCAAATGCAATATCGTCTCCTATCTCCTCTTCCTTAGGATTTTGAGTCCAATGGACGAATTTGAACAAAAAACTTAACCATAAAACGTTTAGCGTATGACTTAGACGTTGGTGCACTCAGTTGGTCGCTATGTCGCATTTTGGAAGAAGTCGGGTATACAGGGTCGAGAATGAGAAAAACCTCTAGGTGCACTTCAAATGCAATATCGTCTCCTATCTCCTCTTCCTTAGGATTTTGAGTCCAATGGACGAATTTGAACAAAAAACTTAACCAAAAAACGTTTAGCGTATGACTTAGACGTTGGTGCACTCAGTTGGTCGCTATGTCGCATTTTGGAAGAAGTCGGGTATACAGGGTCGAGAATGAGAAAAACCTCTAGGTGCACTTCAAATGCAATATCGTCTCCTATCTCCTCTTCCTTAGGATTTTGAGTCCAATGGACGAATTTGAACAAAAAACTTAACCAAAAAACGTTTAGCGTATGACTTAGACGTTGGTGCACTCAGTTGGTCGCTATGTCGCATTTTGGAAGAAGTTCGGTACACAGGGTCGAGAATGAGAAAAACCTCTAGGTGCACTTCAAATGCAATATCGCCTCATTTCTCCTCTTCCTTAGCGTTTTGAGCAAATGGACGAATTTGAACAAAAAACTTAACCAAAAAACGTTTAGCGTATGACTTAGACGTTGGTGCACTCAGTTGGTCACTATGTCGCATTTTGGAAGAAGTTGGGTATATAGGGTCGAGAATGAGAAAAACCTCTTGGTGCACCTTAGATGCAATATCGTCTCCTATCTCCTCTGCCTTAGGGTTTTGAGTCCAATGGACGAATTTGAACAAAAAACTTAACCAAAAAACGTTTGGCGTATGACTTAGACGTTGGTGCACTCAGTTGGTCGCTATGTCACATTTTGGAAGAAGTTGGGTATATAGGGTCGAGAATGAGAAAAACCTCTTGGTGCACCTTAGATGCAATATCGTCTCCTATCTCCTCTGCCTTAGGGTTTTGAGTCCAATGGACGAATTTGAACAAAAAACTTAACCAAAAAACGTTTGGCGTATGACTTAGACGTTGGTGCACTCAGTTGGTCGCTATGTCACATTTTGGAAGAAGTTGGGTATATAGGGTCGAGAATGAGAAAAACCTCTTGGTGCACCTTAGATGCAATATCGTCTCCTATCTCCTCTGCCTTAGGGTTTTGAGTCCAATGGACGAATTTGAACAAAAAACTTAACCAAAAAACGTTTGGCGTATGACTTAGACGTTGGTGCACTCAGTTGGTCGCTATGTCGCATTTTGGAAGAAGTTGGGTATACAGGGTCGAGAATGAGAAAAACCTCTAGGTGCACTTCAAATGCAATATCGCCTCATTTCTCCTCTTCCTTAGCGTTTTGAGCAAATGGACGAATTTGAACAAAAAACTTAACCAAAAAACGTTTGGCGTATGACTTAGACGTTGGTGCACTCAGTTGGTCACTATGTCGCATTTTGGAAGAAGTTGGGTATACAGGGTCGAGAATGAGAAAAACCTCTAGGTGCACTTCAAATGCAATATCGCCTCATTTCTCCTCTTCCTTAGCGTTTTGAGTCAAATGGACGAAACTGAACAAAAAACTTAACCAAAAAACGTTTAGCGTATGACTTAGACATTGGTGCACTCAGTTGGTCACTATGTCGCATTTTGGAAGAAGTTGGGTATACAGGATCGAGAATGAGAAAAACCTCTAGGTGCACTTCAAATGCAATATCGCCTCATTTCTCCTCTGCCTTAGGGTTTTGAGTCCAATGGACGAATTTGAACAAAAAACTTAACCAAAAAACGTTTGGCGTATGACTTAGACGTTGGTGCACTCAGTTGGTCGCTATGTCGCATTTTGGAAGAAGTCGGGTATACAGGGTCGAGAATGAGAAAAACCTCTAGGTGCACTTCAAATGCAATATCGTCTCCTATCTCCTCTTCCTTAGGATTTTGAGTCCAATGGACGAATTTGAACAAAAAACTTAACCAAAAAACGTTTAGCGTATGACTTAGACGTTGGTGCACTCAGTTGGTCGCTATGTCGCATTTTGGAAGAAGTTCGGTACACAGGGTCGAGAATGAGAAAAACCTCTAGGTGCACTTCAAATGCAATATCGCCTCATTTCTCCTTTTCCTTAGCGTTTTGAGCAAATGGACGAATTTGAACAAAAAACTTAACCAAAAAACGTTTAGCGTATGACTTAGACGTTGGTGCACTCAGTTGGTCACTATGTCGCATTTTGGAAGAAGTTGGGTATATAGGGTCGAGAATGAGAAAAACCTCTTGGTGCACCTTAGATGCAATATCGTCTCCTATCTCCTCTGCCTTAGGGTTTTGAGTCCAATGGACGAATTTGAACAAAAAACTTAACCAAAAAACGTTTGGCGTATGACTTAGACGTTGGTGCACTCAGTTGGTCGCTATGTCACATTTTGGAAGAAGTTGGGTATATAGGGTCGAGAATGAGAAAAACCTCTTGGTGCACCTTAGATGCAATATCGTCTCCTATCTCCTCTGCCTTAGGGTTTTGAGTCCAATGGACGAATTTGAACAAAAAACTTAACCAAAAAACGTTTGGCGTATGACTTAGACGTTGGTGCACTCAGTTGGTCACTATGTCGCATTTTGGAAGAAGTTGGGTATACAGGGTCGAGAATGAGAAAAACCTCTAGGTGCACTTCAAATGCAATATCGCCTCATTTCTCCTCTTCCTTAGCGTTTTGAGCAAATGGACGAATTTGAACAAAAAACTTAACCAAAAAACGTTTGGCGTATGACTTAGACGTTGGTGCACTCAGTTGGTCACTATGTCGCATTTTGGAAGAAGTTGGGTATACAGGGTCGAGAATGAGAAAAACCTCTAGGTGCACTTCAAATGCAATATCGCCTCATTTCTCCTCTTCCTTAGCGTTTTGAGTCAAATGGACGAAACTGAACAAAAAACTTAACCAAAAAACGTTTAGCGTATGACTTAGACATTGGTGCACTCAGTTGGTCACTATGTCGCATTTTGGAAGAAGTTGGGTATACAGGATCGAGAATGAGAAAAACCTCTAGGTGCACTTCAAATGCAATATCGCCTCATTTCTCCTCTGCCTTAGGGTTTTGAGTCCAATGGACGAATTTGAACAAAAAACTTAACCAAAAAACGTTTGGCGTATGACTTAGACGTTGGTGCACTCAGTTGGTCACTATGTCGCATTTTGGAAGAAGTTGGGTATACAGGGTCGAGAATGAGAAAAACCTCTAGGTGCACTTCAAATGCAATATCGCCTCATTTCTCCTCTTCCTTAGCGTTTTGAGCAAATGGACGAATTTGAACAAAAAACTTAACCAAAAAACGTTTGGCGTATGACTTAGACGTTGGTGCACTCAGTTGGTCACTATGTCGCATTTTGGAAGAAGTTGGGTATACAGGGTCGAGAATGAGAAAAACCTCTAGGTGCACTTCAAATGCAATATCGCCTCATTTCTCCTCTTCCTTAGCGTTTTGAGTCAAATGGACGAAACTGAACAAAAAACTTAACCAAAAAACGTTTAGCGTATGACTTAGACATTGGTGCACTCAGTTGGTCACTATGTCGCATTTTGGAAGAAGTTGGGTATACAGGATCGAGAATGAGAAAAACCTCTAGGTGCACTTCAAATGCAATATCGCCTCATTTCTCCTCTGCCTTAGGGTTTTGAGTCCAATGGACGAATTTGAACAAAAAACTTAACCAAAAAACGTTTAGCGTATGACTTAGACGTTGGTGCACTCAGTTGGTCACTATGTCGCATTTTGGAAGAAGTTGGGTATATAGGGTCGAGAATGAGAAAAACCTCTTGGTGCACCTTAGATGCAATATCGTCTCCTATCTCCTCTGCCTTAGGGTTTTGAGTCCAATGGACGAATTTGAACAAAAAACTTAACCAAAAAACGTTTGGCGTATGACTTAGACGTTGGTGCACTCAGTTGGTCACTATGTCGCGTTTTGGAAGAAGTTGGGTATATAGGGTCGAGAATGAGAAAAACCTCTTGGTGCACCTTAGATGCAATATCGTCTCCTATCTCCTCTGCCTTAGGGTTTTGAGTCCAATGGACGAATTTGAACAAAAAACTTAACCAAAAAACGTTTGGCGTATGACTTAGACGTTGGTGCACTCAGTTGGTCACTATGTCGCGTTTTGGAAGAAGTTGGGTATATAGGGTCGAGAATGAGAAAAACCTCTTGGTGCACCTTAGATGCAATATCGTCTCCTATCTCCTCTGCCTTAGGGTTTTGAGTCAAATGGACGAAACTGAACAAAAAACTTAACCAAAAAACGTTTAGCGTATGACTTAGACATTGGTGCACTCAGTTGGTCACTATGTCGCATTTTGGAAGAAGTTGGGTATACAGGATCGAGAATGAGAAAAACCTCTAGGTGCACTTCAAATGCAATATCGCCTCATTTCTCCTCTGCCTTAGGGTTTTGAGTCCAATGGACGAATTTGAACAAAAAACTTAACCAAAAAACGTTTGGCGTATGACTTAGACGTTGGTGCACTCAGTTGGTCACTATGTCGCATTTTGGAAGAAGTTGGGTATACAGGGTCGAGAATGAGAAAAACCTCTAGTAGCACTTCAAATGCAATATCGCCTCATTTCTCCTCTTCCTTAGCGTTTTGAGCAAATGGACGAATTTGAACAAAAAACTTAACCAAAAAACGTTTGGCGTATGACTTAGACATTGGTGCACTCAGTTGGTCACTATGTCGCATTTTGGAAGAAGTTGGGTATACAGGGTCGAGAATGAGAAAAACCTCTAGGTGCACTTCAAATGCAATATCGCCTCATTTCTCCTCTTCCTTAGCGTTTTGAGTCAAATGGACGAAACTGAACAAAAAACTTAACCAAAAAACGTTTGGCGTATGACTTAGACGTTGGTGCACTCAGTTGGTCACTATGTCGCATTTTGGAAGAAGTTGGGTATACAGGGTCGAGAATGAGAAAAACCTCTAGGTGCACTTCAAATGCAATATCGCCTCATTTCTCCTCTTCCTTAGCGTTTTGAGCAAATGGACGAATTTGAACAAAAAACTTAACCAAAAAACGTTTGGCGTATGACTTAGACGTTGGTGCACTCAGTTGGTCACTATGTCGCATTTTGGAAGAAGTTGGGTATACAGGGTCGAGAATGAGAAACACCTCTAGGTGCACTTCAAATGCAATATCGCCTCATTTCTCCTCTTCCTTAGCGTTTTGAGTCAAATGGACGAAACTGAACAAAAAACTTAACCAAAAAACGTTTAGCGTATGACTTAGACGTTGGTGCACTCAGTTGGTCGCTATGTCGCATTTTGGAAGAAGTTGGGTATACAGGGTCGAGAATGAGAAAAACCTCTAGGTGCACTTCAAATGCAATATCGCCTCATTTCTCCTCTGCCTTAGGGTTTTGAGTCCAATGGACGAATTTGAACAAAAAACTTAACCAAAAAACGTTTAGCGTATGACTTAGACGTTGGTGCACTCAGTTGGTCACTATGTCGCATTTTGGAAGAAGTTGGGTATATAGGGTCGAGAATGAGAAAAACCTCTTGGTGCACCTTAGATGCAATATCGTCTCCTATCTCCTCTGCCTTAGGGTTTTGAGTCCAATGGACGAATTTGAACAAAAAACTTAACCAAAAAACGTTTAGCGTATGACTTAGACGTTGGTGCACTCAGTTGGTCGCTATGTCGCATTTTGGAAGAAGTCGGGTATACAGGGTCGAGCATGAGAAAAACCTCTAGGTGCACTTCAAATGCAATATCGCCTCATTTCTCCTCTTCCTTAGCGTTTTGAGTCAAATGGACGAAATTGACCAAAAAACTTAACCAAAAAACGTTTAGCGTATGACTTAGACGTTGGTGCACTCAGTTGGTCGCGATGTCGCTTTTTGGAAGAAGTTGGGTATACAATGTCGAGAATGAGAAAAACCTCTAGGTGCACTTCAAATGCAATATCGCCTCATTTCTCCTCTTCCTTAGCGTTTTGAGTCAAATGGACGAAATTGAACAAAAAACTTAACCAAAAAACGTTTAGCGTATGACTTAGACGTTGGTGCACTCAGTTGGTCGCTATGTCGCTTTTTGGAAGAAGTTGGGTATACAATGTCGAGAATGAGAAAAACCTCAAGGTGCTCTTCAAATGCAATATCGCCTCATTTCTCCTCTTCCTTAGCGTTTTGAGTCAAATGGACGAAATTGAACAAAAAACTTAACCAAAAAACGTTTAGCGTATGACTTAGACGTTGGTGCACTCAGTTGGTCGCTATGTCGCATTTTGGAAGAAGCTGGGTATACAGGGTCGAGCATGAGAAAAACCTCTAGGTGCACTTCAAATGCAATATCGCCTCATTTCTCCTCTTCCTTAGCGTTTTGAGTCAAATGGACGAAATTGACCAAAAAACTTAACCAAAAAACGTTTAGCGTATGACTTAGACGTTGGTGCACTCAGTTGGTCGCGATGTCGCTTTTTGGAAGAAGTTGGGTATACAATGTCGAGAATGAGAAAAACCTCTAGGTGCACTTCAAATGCAATATCGCCTCATTTCTCCTCTTCCTTAGCGTTTTGAGTCAAATGGACGAAATTGACCAAAAAACTTAACCAAAAAACGTTTAGCGTATGACTTAGCGTTGGTGCACTCAGCTGGTCGCTATGTCGCATTTTGGAAGAAGTTCGGTATACAGGGTCGAGAATGAGAAAAACCTCTAGGTGCACTTCAAATGCAATATCGCCTCATTTCTCCTCTTCCTTAGGGTTTTGAGTCAAATGGACGAAATTGAACAAAAAACTTAACCAAAAAACGTTTAGCGTATGACTTAGACGTTGGTGCACTCAGTTGGTCGCGATGTCGCTTTTTGGAAGAAGTTGGGTATACAGGGTCGAGAATGAGAAAAACCTCTAGGTGCACTTCAAATGCAATATCGCCTCATTTCTCCTCTTCCTTAGGGTTTTGAGTCAAATGGACGAAATTGAACAAAAAACTTAACCAAAAAACGTTTAGCGTATGACTTAGACGTTGGTGCACTCAGTTGGTCGCTATGTCGCATTTTGGAAGAAGTTGGGTATACAGGGTCGAGCATGAGAAAAACCTCTAGGTGCACTTCAAATGCAATATCGCCTCATTTCTCCTCTTCCTTAGCGTTTTGAGTCAAATGGACGAAATTGAACAAAAAACTTAACCAAAAAACGTTTAGCGTATGACTTAGACGTTGGTGCACTCAGTTGGTCGCGATGTCGCTTTTTGGAAGAAGTTGGGTATACAGGGTCGAGAATGAGAAAAACCTCTAGGTGCACTTCAAATGCAATATCGCCTCATTTCTCCTCTTCCTTAGCGTTTTGAGTCAAATGGACGAAATTGAACAAAAAACTTAACCAAAAAACGTTTAGCGTATGACTTAGACGTTGGTGCACTCAGTTGGTCGCTATGTCGCATTTTGGAAGAAGTTCGGTATACAGGGTCGAGACGGAGAAAAACCTCTTGGTGCACCTTAGATGCAATATCGTCTCCTATCTCCTCTTCCTTAGCGTTTTGAGTCAAATGGACGAAATTGAACAAAAAACTTAGCCAAAAAACGTTTAGCGTATGACTTAGACGTTGGTGCACTCAGTTGGTCGCGATGTCGCATTTTGGAAGAAGTTGGGTATGCACTTCAAATGCAATATCGCCTCATTTCTCCTCTTCCTTAGCGTTTTGAGTCAAATGGACGAAATTGAACAAAAAACTTAACCAAAAAACGTTTAGCGTATGACTTAGACGTTGGTGCACTCAGTTGGTCGCTATGTCGCATTTTGGAAGAAGTTCGGTATACAGGGTCGAGACGGAGAAAAACCTCTAGGTGCACTTCAAATGCAATATCGCCTCATTTCTCCTCTTCCTTAGCGTTTTGAGTCAAATGGACGAAATTGACCAAAAAACTTAACCAAAAAACGTTTAGCGTATGACTTAGCGTTGGTGCACTCAGCTGGTCGCTATGTCGCATTTTGGAAGAAGTTCGGTATACAGGGTCGAGAATGAGAAAAACCTCTAGGTGCACTTCAAATGCAATATCGCCTCATTTCTCCTCTTCCTTAGCGTTTTGAGTCAAATGAACGAAATTGAACAAAAAACTTAACCAAAAAACGTTTAGCGTATGACTTAGACGTTGGTGCACTCAGTTGGACGCTATGTCGCATTTTGGAAGAAGTTGGTTATGCACTTCAAATGCAATATCGCCTCATTTCTCCTCTTCCTTAGCGTTTTGAGTCAAATGGACGAAATTGAACAAAAAACTTAACCAAAAAACGTTTAGCGTATGACTTAGACGTTGGTGCACTCAGTTGGTCGCGATGTCGCTTTTTGGAAGAAGTTGGGTATACAGGGTCGAGAATGAGAAAAACCTCTAGGTGCACTTCAAATGCAATATCGCCTCATTTCTCCTCTTCCTTAGGGTTTTGAGTCAAATGGACGAAATTGAACAAAAAACTTAACCAAAAAACGTTTAGCGTATGACTTAGACGTTGGTGCACTCAGTTGGTCGCGATGTCGCTTTTTGGAAGAAGTTGGGTATACAGGGTCGAGAATGAGAAAAACCTCTAGGTGCACTTCAAATGCAATATCGCCTCATTTCTCCTCTTCCTTAGGGTTTTGAGTCAAATGGACGAAATTGAACAAAAAACTTAACCAAAAAACGTTTAGCGTATGACTTAGACGTTGGTGCACTCAGTTGGTCGCTATGTCGCATTTTGGAAGAAGTTCGGTATACAGGGTCGAGACGGAGAAAAACCTCTTGGTGCACCTTAGATGCAATATCGTCTCCTATCTCCTCTTCCTTAGCGTTTTGAGTCAAATGGACGAAATTGAACAAAAAACTTAACCAAAAAACGTTTAGCGTATGACTTAGACGTTGGTGCACTCAGTTGGTCGCGATGTCGCTTTTTGGAAGAACTTGGGTATACAGGGTCGAGAATGAGAAAAACCTCTAGGTGCACTTCAAATGCAATATCGCCTCATTTCTCCTCTTCCTTAGCGTTTTGAGTCAAATGGACGAAATTGAACAAAAAACTTAACCAAAAAACGTTTAGCGTATGACTTAGACGTTGGTGCACTCAGTTGGTCGCTATGTCGCATTTTGGAAGAAGTTCGGTATACAGGGTCGAGACGGAGAAAAACCTCTAGGTGCACTTCAAATGCAATATCGCCTCATTTCTCCTCTTCCTTAGCGTTTTGAGTCAAATGGACGAAATTGACCAAAAAACTTAACCAAAAAACGTTTAGCGTATGACTTAGCGTTGGTGCACTCAGCTGGTCGCTATGTCGCATTTTGGAAGAAGTTCGGTATACAGGGTCGAGAATGAGAAAAACCTCTAGGTGCACTTCAAATGCAATATCGCCTCATTTCTCCTCTTCCTTAGCGTTTTGAGTCAAATGGACGAAATTGAACAAAAAACTTAACCAAAAAACGTTTAGCGTATGACTTAGACGTTGGTGCACTCAGTTGGACGCTATGTCGCATTTTGGAAGAAGTTGGGTATGCACTTCAAATGCAATATCGCCTCATTTCTCCTCTTCCTTAGCGTTTTGAGTCAAATGGACGAAATTGAACAAAAAACTTAACCAAAAAACGTTTAGCGTATGACTTAGACGTTGGTGCACTCAGTTGGTCGCTATGTCGCATTTTGGAAGAAGTTCGGTATACAGGGTCGAGACGGAGAAAAACCTCTAGGTGCACTTCAAATGCAATATCGCCTCATTTCTCCTCTTCCTTAGCGTTTTGAGTCAAATGGACGAAATTGACCAAAAAACTTAACCAAAAAACGTTTAGCGTATGACTTAGCGTTGGTGCACTCAGCTGGTCGCTATGTCGCATTTTGGAAGAAGTTCGGTATACAGGGTCGAGAATGAGAAAAACCTCTAGGTGCACTTCAAATGCAATATCGCCTCATTTCTCCTCTTCCTTAGCGTTTTGAGTCAAATGGACGAAATTGACCAAAAAACTTAACCAAAAAACGTTTAGCGTATGACTTAGCGTTGGTGCACTCAGCTGGTCGCTATGTCGCATTTTGGAAGAAGTTCGGTATACAGGGTCGAGAATGAGAAAAACCTCTAGGTGCACTTCAAATGCAATATCGCCTCATTTCTCCTCTTCCTTAGCGTTTTGAGTCAAATGGACGAAATTGACCAAAAAACTTAACCAAAAAACGTTTAGCGTATGACTTAGACGTTGGTGCACTCAGTTGGTCGCGATGTCGCTTTTTGGAAGAAGTTGGGTATACAGGGTCGAGAATGAGAAAAACCTCTAGGTGCACTTCAAATGCAATATCGCCTCATTTCTCCTCTTCCTTAGCGTTTTGAGTCAAATGGACGAAATTGAACAAAAAACTTAACCATAAAACGTTTAGCGTATGACTTAGACGTTGGTGCACTTAGTTGGTCGCTATGTCGCATTTTGGAAGAAGTTCGGTATACAGGGTCGAGAATGAGAAAAACCTCTAGGTGCACTTCAAATGCAATATCGCCTCATTTCTCCTATTCCTTAGCGTTTTGAGTCAAATGGACGAAATTGAACAAAAAACTTAACCAAAAAACGTTTAACGTATGACTTAGACGTTGGTGCACTCAGTTGGTCGCTATGTCGCATTTTGGAAGAAGTTCGGTACACAGGGTCGAGAATGAGAAAAACCTCTAGGTGCACTTCAAATGCAATATCGCCTCATTTCTCCTCTTCCTTAGCGTTTTGAGTCAAATGGACGAAATTGAACAAAAAACTTAACCAAAAAACGTTTAGCGTATGACTTAGACGTTGGTGCACTCAGTTGGTCGCTATGTCGCATTTTGGAAGAAGTTGGGTATACAGGGTCGAGAATGAGAAAAACCTCTAGGTGCACTTCAAATGCAATATCGCCTCATTTCTCCTCTTCCTTAGGGTTTTGAGTCAAATGGACGAAATTGAACAAAAAACTTAACCAAAAAACGTTTAGCGTATGACTTAGACGTTGGTGCACTCAGTTGGTCGCGATGTCGCTTTTTGGAAGAAGTTGGGTATACAGGGTCGAGAATGAGAAAAACCTCTAGGTGCACTTCAAATGCAATATCGCCTCATTTCTCCTCTTCCTTAGCGTTTTGAGTCAAATGGACGAAATTGAACAAAAAACTTAACCAAAAAACGTTTAGCGTATGACTTAGACGTTGGTGCACTCAGTTGGTCGCTATGTCGCATTTTGGAAGAAGTTCGGTATACAGGGTCGAGACGGAGAAAAACCTCTTGGTGCACCTTAGATGCAATATCGTCTCCTATCTCCTCTTCCTTAGCGTTTTGAGTCAAATGGACGAAATTGAACAAAAAACTTAACCAAAAAACGTTTAGCGTATGACTTAGACGTTGGTGCACTCAGTTGGTCGCTATGTCGCATTTTGGAAGAAGTTCGGTATACAGGGTCGAGACGGAGAAAAACCTCTTGGTGCACCTTAGATGCAATATCGTCTCCTATCTCCTCTTCCTTAGCGTTTTGAGTCAAATGGACGAAATTGAACAAAAAACTTAACCAAAAAACTTTTAGCGTATGACTTAGACGTTGGTGCACTCAGTTGGTCGCGATGTCGCTTTTTGGAAGAAGTTGGGTATACAGGGTCGAGACGGAGAAAAACCTCTAGGTGCACTTCAAATGCAATATCGCCTCATTTCTCCTCTTCCTTAGCGTTTTGAGTTCAAGGACGAAATTGAACAAAAAACTTAACCAAAAAACGTTTAGCGTATGACTTAGACGTTGGTGCTATGTCGCATTTTGGAAGAAGTTCGGTACACAGGGTCGAGAATGAGAAAAACCTCTAGGTGCACTTCAAATGCAATATCGCCTCATTTCTCCTCTTCCTTAGCGTTTTGAGTCAAATGGACGAAATTGAACAAAAAACTTAACCAAAAAACGTTTAGCGTATGACTTAGACGTTGGTGCACTCAATTGGTCGCTATGTCGCATTTTGGAAGAAGTTGGGTAGACAGGGTCGAGAATGAGAAAAACCTCTAGGTGCACTTCAAATGCAATATCGCCTCATTTCTCCTCTTCCTTAGCGTTTTGAGTCAAATGGACGAAATTGACCAAAAAACTTAACCAAAAAACGTTTAGCGTATGACTTAGACGTTGGTGCACTCAGTTGGTCGCTATGTCGCATTTTGGAAGAAGTTGGGTAGACAGGGTCGAGAATGAGAAAAACCTCTAGGTGCACTTCAAATGCAATATCGCCTCATTTCTCCTCTTCCTTAGCGTTTTGAGTCAAATGGACGAAATTGACCAAAAAACTTAACCAAAAAGATGCACTCCGGTGCCCGCTATTAAGCGTTGGAGAAGAAATGGTGTCTAGCGGAGTGTAGCATGTTAAAAGTCTCTAAATCAAGTATCGTTACATCAACCTGCATCTCCGCTCGCACAGAACGTCAGTGTCACATCCATTCTTGGCTGGGAATTCAGAAAGCTCATAACAACCAACACATTCATGCCTATATGTCAAAACTTGTTCATGTCAAAGCAATGAGTGACGCGCCTCGAGCAGGGCGCACAAACACCAACTGCGCATGCAAATGATCAGCATTCAGGTTATTGTGGATATTTTCTCAAGGCGTCACACGTTGAATGTAAGTGACACAGGATCGGAAGACTTCATGGTTTGATTCTTCAAAGTCGCAGCGCGTGTACGCAATACTTACGACAATCAAGAGAGCATCTTGAAAAATAATAACCACCTCAAGGCCAACTAGGATAGGCCAACCCCCTCTGTATCAGTTATCCACAAATGTCATTGCGTCTCAAGCGATAACTTTTCATTTCATTGGTCACTGTGATTACAAAAAACAACAAAAACATGCAAATCGCCTCCAACAACCAACCTCAACTCACACTATGTCACGTCCGCAAATGTATCTGGTTTCGCCACAGATACGAGTAATCACCAAGCGATATTCGATTTCGAGATTACAAGGAAACGCAAGATAAAAACGAAACTTTATTCAGAACGAGATCATAGCCGACGACAGCCGCTATCGTTAGCCGCACTGAGACTAAGTCAGCACGGCCGCGGCGCATAAAAAGTATATTTTACTAAACACAAACAATGATTAAAATCGAGAGCGAGAACCAGAATCAATGCACCTAAGTATCTGTGTTAAGTGAAATTGATAGTGCAGAGGCGGCTCATCGTCACAGTACCTGTTCCTGGCGATTGGATCAAAGTGTTACACGGTGCAGTGCATTTCGCATTATGTAAGCCAGTGAAGGGAAGTGCTAATGATCTTGTGAAGATAAAGATACATCGCCATTAGAAGGCACTCTAAGTTTCATTAGTCATAATGGAGTCTAAGCACCAGAGCCGAACTGGTTTGCTGAGTTGATGAATTCAGAGTCTGGTGCCGAATTCCATTTAAACAAATTTGAAAGGTTTTTTCGCAAAAGAGATATTAATTAACGAATAAGTGCTGCTGGTAGCAAGAACTAACGCGAAATGAAACAATTACGCGCATTCTGAGGAGAGCCGTGAAAGCAAAGCCCTGGGCACACCTAAATCACTTCGGCTACAGATTATCAGGCCAGCGGTTCACTGATAATGTGTCAGGGGTCTGGAACCTTTTTTTCAAAGTCAATATAGCAAACTACAGTGCAAACTACGGTGCAAGGATCGAGGGAAGAATGTCGTTATAACCGACAACGATATATGTATCTGACGGAAGAATAGATGAAAATATAATAAAACCAACCAAACGAAATGTGACAGTGGTCGTAAAGAGCGAAGTCGTTATAAGCGACTATCACTGTAAAGGTTGGGCCATCTAGTGGTTTCCTTTCAAATCATAGGTTTTTTTTGACACTGACAGCTGTTATCTGCTCGAAATCGTGACAGAAAGTCAGTATCATACCTCCGCGGAATGAAATGAGTCGCTTTACGCTTGAACAACTTGAAAACTTTTTTCCAAAGAGAGTGCTGTGTAGCCCCAACAGTGCGTTATTTGAAAAGAAGTTTGGGCCGAAATTAAGCACTCCGCGCCTGCTGTACGCAAGTTTGTGCAACAAGTTCGTGAGACTGCTATGATAGTGGAGAACACTCATTGTCCCCGTCGTCGTACAGACGAGAATGTGGCTGTTGTAGCCGACCGAGACTGTGAGACTCAATTCACGAACATCAACCCGCCATCGATCCCAACAGCTCAACATATCACGCACTGGCCTGAGAAGAATTCTGCACAAAGATCTCGGATTATTCCCTTAAAAGTTCCAATTGACTCAGCAATTGAAGGCGCACGACCACCGCTTCGTTATCGCTTCGCAGTTGGGGCATTAGAGAAGCTTGAAGTGGACAACGATTTTGGGCGAAAAATCATCTTTTCTGACGAGGCGCATTTTCATCTCGACGGCTACGTTAACAAACCTGGAGATTGGAATATCCGAACGTTATTGTCGAGAAACCGATGCTTCCACAGAGAGGACAGTTTGGGAACAACGTTTCGGTCAACGGTGGACGTTACAGAGCCATGTTAACCGACTTTTTTTTACTGAAATTTGAAGACATGAATTTGAACGACCTCTGGTTCGTGCCGGATGGCGCGCCATGCCACACAGCCCATGCCACAATCGGTCTTTTGCGCATCAAATTCCAAAATTGCCTTATCAGCCCTCTGGGAGCTGTCAATTGGCCGCCTTGGAGCTGCGATTTGACCCATTTGGACGTATTTTTGTGGGGAACCGTGAAGGACCGATGTTATGCCAAAAATCAGGAAATGATTCAAGTGGTTTAGGCCAATATCATCCATGCAATCCGTGAGTTACAGCCCGAAACCACCAACAAGGTCTTGGAAAATTGGAGTGACAAATGCGCTACTGCGAAGCCAGTCGAGGCAGCCCCTTGAATGACCTTGTGTTCCATAATTAATGGGAATGTTTGCTCTTACTAATAAAGTCATAAGTCATTGTACATTGTACTGCATTTTTAAAAAGAAACTTGGATTTGGCCCACCCTGTATACATATGTACCACATTCTTCGACTTGATTCATTGTCATGGTGGAGATGGTCAGTAGGTTAGGTGAATGGCTATCCTTGTTGAAGGAGATTGTCAACGGCTTACTTAGACGAACTAAAGCTCTATTGTGCCCAATTATAAGACTCTTGAGAACTTAATTTCGATCTTCGACAGCTGAATCAAACCACACAGATGAGTGTATAAATCTTTAGAGTTCAGTCATCTCAATATCTCGTAAGCCGTCTAGTTCTGCGTGAAATAGCTCCCGAAACTGTCTTTCCTTTAAGACTAATGCTGCGGAATCACATAGGAAGTGATGATTTCCACTTCGTCCATGTGGTTTCTGTAGAAGTTGTTGTGGAGTAGTTCTAGCCATGATTGAGTATCACACAGTGTTCTGTCATGACACTGCTAGCCTCCACGCTGTATTTGATGTTCTTCTTCAGAGTCCTAATCATGGAGTGTCTTAGATATAACCCTGCCCTGGTCAGTTCATCTGCTTGTTCATTACTTGGGATATCAAAGAAGGATATCCGATACATTTTACGAGTGTGGACCTTAGCGATGCTGCCTGTACTGCTTTGATCGCTGCTTGACAGTCAACATGGATCCATGGCTCTTAAACGTGTCCGCAGCTTGTTTCATTGCGGTGACTTCGGTTTGAAAAACGCTGCAAAGGACTGATTTGTACTTCGAGACTCACAGTAGATGCCAGCACTAGTACCTGCATCCATTTTATATATGTACATAGCTAACTCATTCTGACTCTTCTAACTCTAACTCTTCTTTCAGACTGAACCATCATTTCACTCCTCCCTGCGGACTCCCAACGATTCTAAGACTACAGTTTGATAGCGAGATGATGGGTGCATTTCCGTCCGTCCAGAGTCAGTACATAAATGTATATGTACCACCGGTTTCGAATAGAGGCATACTCATAGGCTTTAGCTAATCATATTCCGGCTTCCCATAAGCTGTCGAGTTACCACAGTAAATGTCCAGTGGAAGAAGGTTCACTATTGGTTCCAGTGCTACTATGGCTGTTGATCTCATCCTATTACCACCAGACAGCCTGCCCCTTCAATCCTTCAATCATGTGGTAGTATCAGGATGATACGAACGCATTCCACCAAATAATTGAATTGTTAAGTCCATACAACCGCAGTGTAAAGCCTCATATTTTTCCCGAACGCTCGTCTGCATGAGCATTAAAAGTTTGTGAAAAATAAAAAGTTCCAAGTTCACTTGGAATGAATCTGGTTTAACAACCAAATAGAAAATGAGTGAAACTAATCGATGGATTAAGGTTTTAAGAAGCAATAATACACTATCGTTGGTGGTGTGCCACAGGAATCCATTCTGGGTCCTCTTCTATGTTCCATGTTTGAATATGGCTTTCTAACAAAGTTAGCGCTGCTGATGCCTTTGCCAGAACCGAGTGGCATCTCTTACTTATACATATAGGTACATATGTAAGTATATAGTTAAGGATAATGCAAAAGTCTTCTCAGGATCAAAGTATGATGAACTGTCAGTGACTATACCGTAACTGCTGAACTGCACCCTTAATGACAAAGTCGCAGTTGTAGATTATTATTAGTCAGAGTGGTTTGCTGTATACCTCAGCCACAAATAAATAAAATTACATAACCAAACCGCCTATAATTACTGTGCCTATCACAATATGTATCCCTTGTGGCAATAATGGTTTCATTTGATACATAGCTGACTAGAAAAAAAGTCCATTTAACCTAAATTACGGGGAAAACCAAAGCATTTATCATATACTCGTGCTATCAGAGAAAGCCAAATGGAAATACCCACTTACACCGCGTATCCACTCGTGGATCGAACAACAACGAAGTTCGCACTTCAAACGATACGCACACGTAATACTTCAGTGTCCACGGGTATTGCTGGATCTAGTCTAGGAATGCAATGCAACTATCCCCAGCAAACATTGCTGCAAAAATGGTGGAACTTCCTCGAAAAACTCGATAGTAGATGTGGAATACGTATTCCTTCATTAACCACAATTTGGCTTGGAACAAAGGGCAGTTCGGGTTTAGCCTCAAAAAAGAAACCTCTGAAGAAGTCTGGCCACTACTTTGCTAACTACCTTCAGTTGCGGACTCCACATCGGTTGAGATCACCTTCTACTTGTGCGCACCATCTAAATCGATGATTTTCTCTACTGCTTAACTCCTCCTTTATATTTCCTAAATTACATCAACTGTGGCACCTACCAGGTCCAATCAGGGCGAACTACTAGTGTCTATATGAATAAGGTAGGCAGGTTAAAAGGGTGACGGCAAACCAAGAGGAGGGTCCATTATGTTCCTTCTCTCTGCATAGTTCTGAGTTGTTGAAGCCGATTCTACTGAGGTGGGCCGCCACTACTTAGTTACCTAGAGTTGGCCATGTTGCGGAAGTCCCTTGAGATCTTGGAGTATAGAATTCTAGTGGGTTGTAGAAGCGAGTGGTCTATTTGGATACCTATCGCTTACTTTTGAGGTTGTTCTCGCTAACTCATTGGCCCTTTCGAAGGCCATATATCCCAGAATCCAGCACAGCTTAGACCTATGCTTAGACCTAGGCTACGCCTTGACCTGTTTTAAATTGGTTGTATCGGCAGTGGTGGCATTGATGGATGCCTGGCTGTCGATGTAGATGTCAATATGCTCATTATTTACCAGAGTGGCTTAGCTCCTGCAGGTCTCGGGGATACCATATATTTCCGCCTGGAAGGCAGTCGCGTGGTTGGGGAGTTTTATGGACTGGACAATCTGAAGTTCCTCAGAGTAACTTTTGAGCCTGTCCTTCCATCTGTTTTTAAACTATCCATCAAGATAGATATACAGGCAAGGTTCATGATCCCACCATACGTTTGGTTCTCTCTGGAGGGAAGTTTATGAAAGTGGCTTCGACATATTTGAGTCACAAGTCAATACAGACCAACAAACACTGGTGCAGGGTATTGGAAATGAGTTCGTGATAAATGCGTCAACCAAAGAGCTTATTTTACCGAAGTGAATTGGCTGGTTGGTTGATTAAGACCGGCCCTCGGTGAGGATGTACTTAGACAAGAGGAAGATCCATTGTGTTGGCAATGTGTACTCCGGGAGTCATATGAAAGAGCTAATCCTAGCCTTTCAAGCTGTGCTGAGACCGTTTAGGTCATTGAATAGGTATTGAGCTAGCCTAGGTTTGCTGATGCTGATGCTCGTCGCAGGGTACGAACATAGGAGGTAACAAATGGTCTTCAATTTGTTTCTTCGTCTCTACAGCTTCAGCAAATATCTTTGTAGAGAATGCCTAGTCCTTGCGCATGCCTTCCTATAACACCATGTTCGTTGAGGGTATTAGCTATCTTGGAGACGGTTCCTCCATATCATTTAGGTTGGCTCAGATCAACCTGACAGTTTTGCACTGGTCGAGTTGATGCCATCGATGATTGGTCTCACTTACCACCTCGGCATTGATAAGGCATTTAGCATAAGACGTTGACAACTCACTGTTCCACAATCCTTTGGTATGTTACAGTGATCTGATACCAAGTAGAGGGTGATGTTGTTCACCTATCTAGTTCATAGATATGCTGAAGTTTTTCCGTTCTTTATGATTGATTTACTAAATCCAGTCCCTAGAAGTCAGTCAGTCAGGACAAAACGGTTAGAAAGCAACTAAGAACTTTAGAAAAACGAAAAGGCAATGACATCGGTTATCGAAGGATACGTGGAACATAGTAAAAAATACAACTTCAAAGAGCTCCACTGAATAGAAAGGACAAGGTCGTTCAATATGAAAGCTAAAGCCATCCGCTTGCCGATATACATGATGGTAGTGTCACATGACAGTTAGGAATGACAGTCAGAAGAGGTAGGTTTCAGTGATACGAGGTTTGGAACACCTGGCAACCATTATGCATGCAGTTTAGAACACAAATTTAAAGATATCCACTTTCCCACTAAAAACTAAGACACAGATATGAAAACAGACTAAATGAAGGAGGCGGGTGCATCAATCCAACCACTCGAACATGGCTTAATGAAGTAAGCCCCTCCTTTAACAAATAGTGTCCTCAACATACTCGTATCTTAAGTTCATGAAACATTCGCATAAATCCAAACCCGTTCCTGTTATCCTTGAGGTATTTTTAACACACTCGAGTACGTAAACAAACTTTTCTTAGGTATGTCCACGCAACTTGATTTCACTCAAATCTTGATAAACCCCCGGTGGCGGTGAATCACGCCAAATTTCCCCATCTAGTCCTACCAAACACCGCGACCGACGTCATTAAATAACTTCTCCGAACTGCATCTGTAATCAAATCAGGGTTGCCGTTCAGGCGTTCACCTCCTCTCCCCCAAACTAAGTCATCTGTAATCACTTCGTCTGGTCATTTGGTCATCACAGCTCCGATCGGACTCACAGTGCCGGTTAAGCTTAACGCAACACTTTCTCACCCAAGCGAACGATTAAAAACTCGTTTTGTATCTATTTACTTCACAGATACAAAGCAAACGAATAATCATTTTTCTCGTACTCATCCCACAATTAGGCAAATTCTCCAAAATAATCTGTGACTTCTGCTGCGACACGACACAGTGGTCATTTACTAGGCACAATCGGGTCTACACGCTCTAAACCAAATTTAGTTTCTGACTTAAGTCCGAGTTAAACAGTCAGTTAACGGACGTCGTGCGCTTGAGATACATCTACATCTTTGCGCTTGCGCTTGCAATTTTAACTCTGTCTATGCGGGCTCTTTGCGACGGTTTCAGTACTTTGTTCTGTGGTGCCATGCAGTAGTGATAAGCAATTGTTAATTGGTTCTCTGGTGTTTTTTTTGTTCCGATTTTTTCAAAAAACGAAAGAAAAAAAAAAAAAGATTCTAGAATACATTGTAAGATAGTTCCGCAGTTTTGAGTGCAACCATGATGAATTCGAAGTTGATTTGCGTTGGCTTGCTGATTACAATAGTTGGCGCTGCGATTGCGGATAAGGCATTCAACGACGGAAAGCGTAAGAAATTTTTGTTTTTATTTCTTGTTTATGTGATACAGCGTGAGTGTGTGATAATTCGATGGGCGTTTTCGACTTAAAAACAAAACAAAAAAATAGATGTCAAGGCTTTGAATTCTACAATTAGTAGAGAAACGTAGCCTTGACACTTGTAGAAGTGCCACTGGAAGGTATTTTTCTTATAAATATGCTAAGCAAGCAGCGAGTGTATTAATAGAGCTGAACTGGTAATTTAGTATACGGATTTATAGTTTGTTTTTTTTTTTTTTTATTTAACGATCGGCGATAAAGCTATACAAATTGTAAAATTGAATGTAAAACTGGACAGAGCCGTTGAAAGCGTATCTATGGGAGTAGGTTCTCCGAAAGTGATTAACTTCTTTAATTTACTGTTAGTTTTTAAATGTTAAGAGTATCTGTCATCTTCGTAGATACTTGAATCTAGTTTGCAAATTCAATTTCTTTGGGAAACTCGAAAAGTCTCCTTGCGGGTACTAAAGCCTCGATCGGCATAGTTTCACTACTTAAACTTCTTTCGTCTTTATTTAGTGTATTCTATTGCAAAACGTGCCTACCTAAGAATTCTATGGTTAAGGCTCGGGATTCCTGTCACATAATCTTATGAAGGCATTCGTAGAGCTATGAGATTAAAGATTTTGTGTAAATTTTTAGGAACTACCATGTTTCCTCGGTCTCTTTTCATAAAATACGACCCCACTTTTCGAATCCTCTATGAAGCTTCAATAGTATATAATCTTAAGGCATCCACATACCATTCTCTTTCTTTAAGTTTAGCTCTCCCTCAACCCACTCGTGTATATTATTTTTTTAAGGTTCATCCAATTCACCATGAACTCTCTGCCTTTTTCAATTCAACTTGGAGAATCCAGCTGAAGGCAGTTAGCTAAGAACCAGACTAACTCGAGAGGCTTGTTGGTTGACATGCTTTACTTGCACCTATATCTTAGAACAAGTATTGGTTTCTTAAAAAATCCCAACTAGAAAACTCATGTTCTGGGTATCTGTGTGTCGGTCTGACTTCGACTACAGCCTAAACTACTGAGAGAATTTGTTTCGAACTTCATATCTATAGACTGTAAGGTAACTTCGAACGGAGGTAACTTCGAACGGAATTTTCATTCTAACCTCAAAGAAAAGACTACCAGTACGTAAGGCTAAATTTCGTAGAAATGACGGCCCAAACGATTTTATAAATATTTAGCATTTCGTCCACTTAATACCAAAATCTTGTAAAAAAAAATGGAAGATGCCACGTCCATCTTAAGAAATATTAACTTGTTTCAAAATTTTGATTATATAGATCGAACAAATTAGATAAAGTAAAGTTTATAAGCTTTAAAGTTCTTTATGATTCACCTGAGCCATATTTGTAAAATGCTAAGCCCACGCCAACTTTATTAGGTCCTATGCGATTGCCTAGGTAATTACATCTTCCGAACTAGTACTAGAATGCCTTGCTAGATAGTAAAATTATGCGAACACAGCAACGTTGTGCGCAAAGAAACCCACTAATAAATTGTCCAGGCGAGGCTCAGCCCTTCATTTCTCACTTGCGGAAGAAGATCATACACCTTTCGGAGGAATTAAGGCAAACATCTCCTCAATCTATCTTAGAAAGATCAACCTTAAATGGTCTAGGCTGAGGAGCTGCGTCATATCCAAAAAGATGTGACTTATCTGTAATAAGATTAAAGCAAACGCTTTATTAAACAGAACGCAAAAAGATAACCACGGGACAGTCAAACTAGTGATACTGCATAATACACCCTGTAATAGTTGCAATACCGCTATCGAAAATAAAACCACTATCCACTACTTGTGTACTTGTTCAGCACTAGCCAGAGTTAGACAACAAGCATTGGCCAAACCCTTCTTTAATTGACTTGAGAAGATGTCGGGTATGACAATTAGTGATCTAATTTTTTTCTAAAAGTCCACAGGTTGGCTCTAGATTTTCCTCAACAACACACACTAAGTCTGTTCGCGTACTTTACTTTCTGCGGCAAATTTCGTAGATTGTAGAATTTCAAGGAGTGGGGGCAAAATTCTCTCAGAGAGAGGTAGAATATAAAAAAGGTAAACGAACGCGAAAGCTACGAAATTTTTAAAAATTGTATGCAAACAACAAAAAATTTCATACGTATCTGACAGATTTCATAAATCAGTGCAAAGAGCATTTCCTGCTTATGGAAGTTTCTTACTCTTTCGTGAGCGCTCTCTTTTACGAAAATTTATTGATTTGGAAGAGTACGCGAACAGACCTATCTAAGTCACATGAGTCGTGGTATTGGGTTCTATTTACAGAACCAACACTTCTACCTAGGTCTCAAACCTTACGAGATATTCCAACGAGCGTTGCATGGCTTTATCACTTCAGCTGATAGTTATGTTCCTTCTGTTTCTTCTTGGAAGTATACATATGTATGTATACACATTTGGTTTCTATCACTAGGAGATCAAGTCAGTACTCCACAAATGTTCGCTAACATTGCCCACCATCTACTCCTTGTGCCACTTACTTGTGATTGGATCTGTTAAACTAGCCGACCAACTTGATCTCAACCCAAAACTTGATGTTTGTGGTATCAAATGCTAGTTCCCTGTCTCTATATCGCTTCGTCTGACAATGTTAAATGCGTTCTTTGCTCCTAAATTTGTCAGCAGGAAGCGCCTCGTGTTCGGATCGATGTTAAAATTCGTGATTGGTATAGACCGCTCTATAAGTTTTACTTCTGCCCTTAACTACATACATGGGTGTATCGTTTATATGGAAAATTCACTCTTGTAGATATCTGGGATATTCACAGAGAAGGCGATTGCCTTTGTCCACCTTCTATGTCGTCCAAGGCAGAGTCTTATAGCTGTGTCACTATCTTTGCACAGAGCTATGACCCTTCTTATACCAAATCGCATTGGCTATAAGACTGAATTCCTCTTTCTAAGGGATCCGAATAACTTATGCTCAACCATCGCCGTTTACTGACAGCATTGTACAAACTCGTAGCATTTGCTCGCCCTAAGAATTGGTACTAGCTTGTGTTCTGACATCCTTTAAAACTCTTTTAATGACATTTCGTATTCTTAAAGCTACCAGTGGATCTGGGAAATCGAACGGGGTCCCACAAGGCGGTATAAAGTCGCCTTCGCTATTTAGTTGTGCCTTGTTGTACAACCTATCTTAAAACTTTGCCTGCAATGAACCTGATACCAATACCATAACCTAAGAGGATAACAGGTATATGAAAACAATTAGTCATAATTCAGTTATTCAAATCCTTGTACGATAATCTAAACAGTTATAGACACACATCATTTATAAAAAATGCATATGACTTACCAGGTTTGAGAACTAGTTTGTCGCGTGAAAACAAATTAAAAGTTTATTATTGCAAAGGCAAGACAACATTGAATTGGTATTTCAAAAACGTCTACAGGTAGAATTGAATAAATCATTATTTAACATGGTTAACATGTTTCGTTTCAATAATGCATAATTTTTTCTATATTCAGCCTCAAGTAACAACATCTGTAAGCGTTACACAAAAGCTGAGATACCTACAGATACTTTTAAGTACTATAATGCGTAGTTACTACCTACTCGGATTAAAACAGTTCTCATGGATTAATACACCGTGACATTTAATAACGTATAAAACAAAACAAAAAAAAATAAAAAATCTCTCCTCTCTTGTGCATAAATAAAATTAAATAAATAAATTAAATTTTGAAAAACGAAACTCGTCTGAGGCGGTGTCCTTGAGGAGAAGAGGTTTGACGAGGCTTGACCAGAAAAATATCTAAAATGTTACCACATTAAGTGCTTTTTTCTTATTAAATAATGCAGTGAGGTAATTAACATTGATTATGAACAAAGAAACCGTACAGCGGCGATCCTGTTCGTGTTAATTGATCAGAAACTTGTGTTAATGGAATGGTTTGGGCATAGGTACGTCTGTCATTTCTATCTGTCAGCAGTGTGGCTATCTGATGAACGTTTTGGTGATATGATTAACGTACTGTGGGTATGACTCGTTAACGTGCTAATTAGCTTACATTTACTCCGTGCTTTGTTTTGTTCCGGTGTTTTGTCTCTCAACTAGCAAAGCTTCAGCAGACTGGGTATCGAGATACAAATTTATCTGATTTATTGCGCTTTTAAGAAAAAATAAAAACAATTTCTCATAGAAGGTGATAAGTATTGTACGTACGTTGTACATTTAGTTGAAAATCACAGCAGACAAGAAGAATTCTCGAAATTAAGAGTGCTAGCTCTCCTCACGTTTAAGAGCCACCTATACTTCTTCCGCTCGGTCAACTTATTGGATAGTGAGTAATATACCCTACACGTTGACACCAATATGAACAAAATCCATCGATAAAATCCAGTAGTGCGAAGGGTTCAATTTGCGCCAAATTTCGTTACATCGTTACCTTGCTCATGACAGCAGACCGATAAAAGTCACAAAGTTTCAGGAATGACCACCGTGTGGCGCTTTCAATCATATGGTCCAAGTTTTTGTTTTGGGTTAACACATCTGTCACCAGCAGATCTTCCATTTTAGCGTCATAATATGACATCTGTCGAAGCTACGCTGTCATTCACTTTATTATGAATTTGAAAATGCAATCAAAAACGACGAATTTGGATCAAATTTTGTGCTGACTTTTGTCGGTTGTGAGTCCTTCGAAAATGACGCAAGTAGTGGTAGGCCTTTGGCATCGAAAACCAACGAAAACATTAACAATTCGACGCTGAGAAAACTGTCAAGGGACAGAGAACATTTTTTAAAAATCCGCTCAAGACATTTTGGTTAAAGATTTGAGCTTTAGACGTGTCAGCAAAGCTGATGTCGAAATGTCTGAATTTCATGTAAAAAAGGGACCGGATTGACGTCGCGCAAGACATGGTTTTAGCAGTTGAATCCGACCCACCATTCATCAGAGGCATAGTATCTGAATACGAGATCTGGGTTTATGAGTAGAAAGTCCAATCTAAGCATCAGAAGGGTCATGAATTTTCGCCACTAGGTTTATTATTTGGAAATATGAGACATTGGCGGTAAGGAGTTCGCCAAAAAAGACCGGATTTGTGGGCAAACATTTCGTGAGTTTCGCCCCACGATAACGTACCGTCGCACAATCTTATACATTTCGTGATTTTTTGACCAAGCATAGCACGAATATTATCCCTTTGAGTTCTTCCTTTTCGATCGACTCAAAATATGACTAAGGGGCATGCGATTCGGCAGTCAAGAGAATATAATAGAAAAACCTAAGACTGCTCTGACGGCTCTACCAAGACCCTGACATAAGTCAATAGAAGTACTTTGAAGGAAAACCTATCAAATATTAGGAATACATTTGTGAAACTCAGGCATGATCTATGGATCTATCTGCTAAGTGGCAAAAGAAAGGGTCAAGATCGCACGTCTCCACTAGAATGAATGGCTACGGGTACAGCGGAAATCTTAAAAACGCATTTGCTCCATCCGTGGTCAACATAGCACGAAACCAAGCTTAGCACGAAGATTTCACCTTAACTTCCTCATGAAGAAATGTTGCACGTCCTTTGATCTGACAGTGATTTATTGCCTGGTTAGTGTGCTTACAACCACCTCACAGCTAAGGCTACTCTATAGCGAATGTCCAGTGCACAGATTTGGACAACTCAAATCTTTCCATTTTGGACTTCAACCGCAATACTCCTAGCCTTAAACACGATCTCCTTTCTTACTCTTTAGTTCTCATTGAGTACTCTAGCTCGTAAGGTAGTTGTTAAGCCTTAGTTGTAGCTTTAGACCCACACAGACAAGACAGCAAGGTGTTTTACTAAAAGGTTACTAAAAGGGTTTCTACCTTTCTACTCGCTGACGGATTTTTCTTTGAGATCAGCACTGATAGCTATCAAGGAGGTTTTGTCCTACAATGTAATATGTGGTGCCTCAGCATTAAAAGTCCCCAAAAGACAAATAGAACTTTGCGCAGATACGGACGGCAGTCTCTTTGTTATGGCTGAGGTAGGCATTGCAAGTTGCTTGTGTCTCCACTACTATAGTGGTCCTTGACTCTCTGTTGCATACTCTCAATACCTCAAAGGTATATTCTCAGGCATAGGTCGGATCATGCTCAAAGAAAGTTTGTGCTAACGCGGAGATAACCTTATACCTGACCGATGCATGTTGTACTTGCCATGGGGGTTCCGGACAAACTTTTGAAAATTGACGTTGCTCACTTTAAGAGAAGAAGGATTACGACCGATCTGCAAAGCGATACATGTATGTATGTACATATCTGAGAGAGATCCTGGCTAAAAATACATCTACCATGTAAGGATTGAAAATGGTCCCTTGAGTCATACAGCTAAACGAAGCTTATAAGCGTAAATATGTGACTTCCTTCTCCACCAGATTGAAAAGGATAGTCTTTTCCTAGCAAGTCTAGCTCTACTCTAGAACTTGACTTAGCTTTATCAAGAGTTGTGCTGTAAAACCAATCTATCGGCGTATACATGATGCCTTTGAGTATCATCCACACGACATTGGTTCTATGAATATGCCGTCTAATATAATGACAACAGGCCTTCGACTGCTGTTCCACTTTAGAATCGACTTTCCCTGCGTTCAAGACTTACCTCGGTTAGATTCTGAGCCTGTCTTCAATACTATGCAAAGGCCTGGAACTGATACCTTCGTTGAGGCCAAGAAGACTAGACTTCACTAATTGTTAGGCAGGATACTTGCGTATATTTCAAATGGAGGGACCGTAATATCTTCGCCTAAAACAAAAGTCAGTCTACATCTAAGCCATAAGCCAATGCTCTAACCCGTTCAAAAATTGCTTAAGATTGTAAGAACTCTTTGGATTTGGACGCAAAGTTGTTTGAAAAAATGAGATCTCCGATGAGATTAGTAAGCGCGGCTCAGAAAACAGTGTCGCAGGACACAAATCTACATTGGCATCCTCGGTCAGGGGCTCCATTACAACTTGTGTTTGGCATGGCTCTCAAGAATGCAGAGGTGAACAGCTGGTGAAAATTTCAAGTGAACAGTTCGATTAAGATGAAGTTAACAACACTTGTACCATTTTGGTTTAAGTATTCTAAGCTTAAGTAAATTTAAGCACAAAATTCAGCAGACCCCAAAGAGGCCAGAAAACGACAAAGAACCGAACATAAGGCGCCAATTCATAAAGTACCCACTTACCACTTAATCCCTCCCGATCTTCGCTGACATCCGTCCAAAATCACAAATCATTAGACGTACCAGTATCTGTAATAAATCAGAAAGGTTGCCAATGAATACAAATCCTACTCAATGTGTTTTTGTTATAATGCCTGCAATTAATATTCATAAAATGTTGTTTAAGTTAAAAAACTGAAATTTCTTTCAAAAATCTAGTTTCCTCGAATAATTAAAACAAGGCACGACTATCAGTAGCCGGGCACACCTCATTCTCAAAATTTTGGCAACAAGTTTGATTTTTTTTTCAAACAATTAACTCTTTACCGGTTAAATATAGAATTCCAAAAATTCGCAAAAAAAAAAAACACAAAACTTGTAGCCGAAATTTCCCACTGTGGGAGTTCCCCGCCAGTATTAGCACAGAGCCATTGTGGACATGACTTCGTTTCCCTGGTAATTGATAGTGCAAACATAATTCGAAAACCGCATTTAGTGTTCACCTTGAGAACTGCTCTTGCCGGTTCATTGCCATGAGTCACTTACCCCAGCCACGATTGAGTGATTACTACATGAGCTGAGTATGCATATATTTTTCTATAGGCTAAGCACTTACCAGGTAGAAGAGGTTTAAAATAAAATACAAAATAAAAAAAACAAAAACCCCAAGCTCAAGCCATTAACGATTAATTTCTTTTTTTAGTACGTAAACAAGTTTTGTTTTAGACTTTTGGGAACTTTTTGCATATTAAAGAGTAGATGGTATCATTCTTGGCTGAATAATTACTTTCATGGTAAGATGAGCGAAATTATTGGCCTTGGCTTTGAAATAGGTATTCCAATGATGTGGGACAGGTTTGGGTTTGGGTCTTAAAGGTGAGTTTGATTAACTTTTGAAAAAACAGAAGATGAGGCTTTGGAAGTCAGCTATAAGCTCTAGGAGTAAGAACATGCGTGGAGTTAGTCTTTTAGACCAAGAATCGGTTCATAGTCTTATAGTGACTTGATATATACAAAGCAACCAAGTCAATGACACTAGGCACCATAGGGGGCCACCACACAACTGATACTTCTGCAAAATCAACAGGAAACCAACACAGGAATGTGATGTCCTCTGACACCTGTAGGTTACTGTTGTATCCGTACTTAATAGTCCAAATCTCAATTTGGGCTTCCACACGCCTTAGATACCCTTTGTCATCCTAAGTTTGACCGTCTTAATGGACTATATCACTTAGCACAGGCTTTGATTCTATTTTAAACGGTGAGCCCTTTCGTTTTTCTCTGCCACAGATACCCAGCTTAATCCGTTAAGGTTCTGTATATTTATATAATTTGGGAATGCGACCACTTTTCTTTAAGCTTCCTATATGTATCGAAGTCGACCGTGCCAGGAGTTTTCTTGTCAGAGATATTGAGAAGTGATTCTGTACGAATGGTATTTCTAACGAGCCATTTGTTAAAGGAGACGAAGCCCAATATTACTTATCGAGTGCAGCCAAGATCAGGGCAATAAAGGCTGGCCTGTGCCTTGGCTAATGTATATCTCTGGAAATATAGGAAAGTGTCCGCAAGGCCTCTAGACCACCCCAAAACCATGGCAGTTCATGATAGTCCATGAGAGGTCTAGAGGCCTTGCGGACTCTTTCCTATATGTTAAGCTTCCAGTCGGGCCTTAATCTAGTACAATGGCAACATATCTTGAACAATCCTAAAGCTACAACTATACCTTTTCTAGTTTCTACATTTTGAAGAGTGGTATCTTGTATTCTGTTGAAGAGCCTGAACCCTTTAAATCGCTTTGCTTAAAACTATACATAGGGTCACGATCCCTATCTTTTTACTTTACAAAAAGGTTTTCATAATATTTTGCAAATAGTGCAGAGAATTTAAACCAAGTTAGAGCTCCACATCCACACTTTTAGGGATCTTAAGATCGGATTTAGAAGATGCGAGCCTACAACCCCAATGGTACTATTTACTGAAATGGCACGGCCCAAGCTGACAGCCTTGATGGACGCCTATCTAATGACACAAACTTCAACTATTTCTCAAACATAGCAAAAGTTAGCTCGTCTTTTAATTTAAAAACCAGACTATTGTGGCAGATGATTTGACCTTAATGAACGATTGTTGCCTTCACAGACCTTCCCATGAAGGGTTTAAAGTATTCACCGTACACTAATGAAAGATAGATGCCTCTATAATGCAAAATAGTCTTATTCCTAACGATAGTAAGATTCCAATAGTAAGGCACCATCTTCAGCTGTTTTGAGTAGCTCGGGCAGTAAGCCAGACTTGTTTGATTAAAGTTCATACAATGTTATTCTCCTTTCAATCTGGTCCGGTGAATGCACGAACAGCCTGTTAATAGGTCGATGTTTAGAGGTCCTTACACTGGAACTCATGCAGACAAGTCTCCAAACCAAAAAGAACCAACTTACCTACCGGCATACCATAGTGTCTAAGCTCCGCTTACAGAACTTTATACATTTCGAGATCTCGACCTTCTCTGTGCTTACACCATCCAGGACTATAAGAGATTTTATGGTGGCTATCAAATGACATGGAATAGAAATACGTTTTTAAAAACGGTTCTCTTGCTGCTACTCCGACGAGTCAAGCTTAAGCTGCTTATCGTGTAACGCAATCTTCAATACTGCGAGTTCTGCGTTTGACAACCTTTGCTAGAAAAGAGCTAAGACAAGTCTGCCCAATGTCTTGCTAAGTTTGGAATATAAAGACCACTGCTCAAAACCTGACCAATATCCCAGAAACCCCGAGCTGCAAAAGCCTAAGAAAACCTATAAGCTTTAACCATGCTCCCGGGTTAAAGATTTCAACATTTGCAAACCAAAGTCGTTTCAAATCAATCTGATTGCAGTGGGATGAAACCGGAAGCAAGGAGTCTCCTACTAGAGACTGTATTGCAGCTAAGGACACATCTAGTTATGCTGCAACTGGTACTGATCAGCCAAAAATACAAATATTTTGCACGACAGATCCGTACGAGATCCATCCAGAGCCTAGATTCTCACAAACATTTGTGTTGTGCGTGATATGCTGTGTATTAGCAATTACACTCGCAGATGTTCGTCAGACGTTTGAAGAAAAAAACTTTTCTGTTGTCTGGAAGTTGCTTCATCTTAAGTGCAATGGATTGCAGTCACTGATGTGCCAGTTCAGGGTCGTTGTCTGCTTAAGACATAAGATCTCTCCACTCGTTAGGCAAATAAGGTTTGTATTGGGATCATGAGCTCCTCCTCTTATTCGTCCCTGCAGCTCCTAGAGATCACATTCGAAAGAGACATAATCTTGTATTGCGTTGCATTACCAACCCGACAATACCTTTATGATCCAGCTTAAGCCAGATCTCCCTCAAAGCAGGACAAGATGATCTATTTCTCTGTTTGAAGACCTTGAACAGCCATTCTTCTCCTTTCCACTCCAAAATTTCACAGATTTCCTTGCATTTTCATGTAACTATCTGCTGTCTTCCTTCTTTAACCTTCCAGGGGATATAAGCTCGGCTTATATAAGACCATCTTACGCATGAAGCTATTCAAAATGTATATCCATTTTTAAACGCCCATCAAACACATACCGTCCGTAGACGTCAAACATAACCAACAACTTTCTCATTTCTATTTCCAGTTCGAGTATGCATTGTGGAGGGGCGTGGCAATTACCAGAAGACTCCAATCTTCTGTCCAACACTAGAGGCTCAAACCAACCTAGAGTGTGTCGTCGGAGTTGATCGTTTGGACTGCGTACGTCGCATTCACAAGGGAACGGCACATTTTGGAGTGTTCTCCTCCGAAGATCTAGTAGCAGCCAGATGGGCAAGTGTCGAAATTCTGGTCACCAGTGAAATGCGTTTCCATGACACACCCTTCGAGTACGAAGTCGTGGCTGTGGTTGACAACGAGGCTGGGATTCATTCAATACACGATCTAAGACAGGCTAAATTCTGTCATCCAGGACACGGACTTGAGAATCACTGGACCGAGGTGTTAGCCAATGTAACTTATAGTTCAAAACCTTATTTCCCAAAGTCTAATGCACTTCTTCTTCTTTTTAGTACTTTGAAGCCCTGTTGGTACCGAAATCATGTGACCCCAACCTATCATTGACGGAGGATCGTCTCAAGGCAAGTGCCAATTACTTTGGACCAAGTTGCAAGGCAGGTCCATGGGTGCCTGATCCCATACAAGATCGCATGCTGAAGAGAAGGTACCCGTCGCTCTGTCAACTCTGTTACGATCCTTATCGCTGTGGCATAGGCGATAAGCACTGGGGACGCCGTGGAGCTTTGTACTGCCTCACCAGCGGAGGAGGCGAAGTCGCTTGGGCGCGGTTAGACGATGTGAGAAGTCATTTCGGATTGAGTGGGCTTCAAGCTCAAGCAGAACAGTCTGAATACAGTTTCCTTTGTCCCGACGGTCATCTGCAGCCCATGAATGCAACATTTCCATGCGTTTGGGTGGCGAAGCCATGGCCAGCCATAGCTGCTAGGCGCAGTCATGCCGCACAGGTTCGTAGCATTGTCACGGGATTGTCGCACAACGACACGAAGAGCTGGGAGAATGCCCTACTCAGTCTGTTGGAGAGCTATCATGTGAATATTAATCAGTTGGACAACACCATTCCCATTGATGACTACTTGGACCAGGCTACTGCTTTTCAAGGAGCTTACAGCTTCCCAGAGTGTAATCCTCCAAGATCCATAGTCTTCTGCACAACGTCGATCATACAACACATAAAGTGCTCATGGCTGCAGGAAGCCTCCCAGGTGTACGGTATTCAACCCAATATCCAGTGCATCCGCTCCGAGAGTCTTGACTCCTGCATGGACGACACAATGTATCAGACGTCCGATGTGGTTCTCGTAGACCATGACACCCGAATCAAGGCCCAGAGGGACTACAAATTAAAGCCATTGCTGTATGAGTTCTCCCAGGACATGCACGAGCGGTACGCCACAATAGCTGTGGTTCGGAAGAATTCCCATTTCGAGAAATTCCAAGACCTCTCAGGAGCCAAGGCGTGCCTTCCATCTTTCGAGGGCGCAGCACACTTGTCCGTGCTGGATACAATAGCTAACCTGACCAAGCAACCCACCTCGCTTCTGGGCTATTTCTCCGAGAAATCCTGTACTTGGGATCCGCATGCCGAGCACAAGTGTCCCGATAGCTACATGGGAGACGAGGGCGCTCTACGTTGCCTCCACGACGGCGCTGATGTAGCCTTCGTAAGCTCGCACACATTGAAAATCTTTACTAATGGCACAATGAACTCCACTTGGACGGCGAAACTTAACCGAAACTCCTTCAAAGTTCTATGTCCCTTTGGCGCAAATGAGAAGGGATCCAACTACGAATACTGCTACTTGCACTGGACACCTCGGGGCCATCTCATGGTTCACAATGCAACGCTGACCAGAAGGAATGAGATTTACAACTCCCTCCGAGACATGGACCGCCTGTTTGGAAAGTTCTACAAGAGTCAAACCATACCGTTCACCATGTTCGGACCTTTCGACAAGAGGAACAACATCATGTTCAGGGATAAGACAGACGGCCTTCGTGGTGTGATTGAGCTCAAGGCGGACCGATCTAGGCGAATAATGGAGGAGATTTTCGAGAACTACATCGCAAAGAAGTACCCAGCTAGCGCAGGAAATCGGCTGACACTGACGAGTTGGATCGTGGTGGCGCATCTGGTTGGTTTCCTTCTGATGTAAGGCGGACGACTACCTCGACAGTATATGGTTAAGATTATTATTTTAAACGTTTCTCTTCCTCGTACACACTCAATAAATTGTGATATTAATTGTAATAGGCTTTAAAAAAAATAAATAAATATGTACATAACACAGACAGTTTGAATAGATGCGGTACGTGTCTACGGGGACAGGTCGACTGTCGACGAGTTACCAGGTCTCAAATCGCACTTACAGGTCCAATCAGCTCGTTAACAAGTGTTCCTAGACGTTCACACAATACGGCAGGATCTTGAGGAGACTAAGCCCTCTTGTGGAGCAGGAAGTTCCATTTATTAAGCCGTTTTAAGCGTGTTCCCAGCCCACTAGCTTTAAGGCCATTTTAAGAGTTTTGATTCATTAGAGTTTCTCGTCCTCTTCGCGACATTGGATACCTCATCTACGGATCTACGGCTTTTGGGTGCAGATCCTGGCGCGACGGTGGATTGGCTCCCCGCTTGGTTCGTTGAACCATTTCAGTTGAATCCGTAGCCGGGGAGCCGCTCCTCAGACGAGAGGGATTAGCTCCTAGTAGGGGGTTGGCGTTTCGGCTTCTTACTGATGCCGCGAGTGGCCAGTGAGCGGGAGTTGTCTGTGGCGGTGCCGGCTTTGAAGTGTTGTAGAGGCTGCAGCTTTAGGAGTTCGTTGAACTGCTCCACGGTCCTGCTTGCTCAAATGTGAGATTCCTGCTCCTGCTGGCTTAAATCCTCTTCCGAATTTTTGCCTAGTGGTTCCAAGACACGAAAAGCCGATGCAGTCTCTCGACTCAGCGACTTCTTCTTCTATACAGTGAGCTTGGGAAGGGTAGTGGGAGTTGAGCTGCACGATGGTATCGTACTACATAGCTTAACGTCGGTGTCGTTTCGACTAGCTCATCCGACAGCATCGAGCATTCGCTGGCTGCATCGTTGATACATAAATCCAACAGACATTCCTCCACACGTGCAGTTCTGTCAGAGTTCCTGGCGATGCCAGTTAAATCCGAATTTTGAAGAGATCCGGTCTCAATATTTTTTTGTTGTTTTTTTGGTCCCACGAGTAGCTAGGAAGGGGCAATACCATCCGCACAGAACCCCGCATTATACGGATGGGGCTAGGTGATCCAGATCTTGCCAGTTTCTCTGAGCTATATTTGATGTTCTCTCTAGTTATCGAGCCTCCTCTAGTGAGTCGTTTATCGTTACGGCAATACCGTAGAGATCGGTACATTTCCGATGTCGTCTCCAAGCGTCCTGGGCTCAGGCTCAAGCTCTGTACAGTTCGTCTCACACGTCTTTAAGCTATAACGTCTCAACACGCTATGTGGGTACCAACACGCTTAAAGCGGAGTTTGGAACACTATCTGGTTGGGAACACGGCTTTTAAGCTATGAGAGTACCAACACGCTTGAAGCGGCATTTAAGCTATATGGTTGGAATACGCCTAAACCGACATTTAAGCCATGTGGCTGGGAACACGCTTAAACCGGTCTTTAAGTTAATAGACCCTCTGACGTGTTGAGTTTCCTGTCTACGTCTGACGAGTATGACCAACTTGCATCCATAAAAGCTTGCCTTGATTATCCCTTAGACGGGGGCATTCACAGATCTTTGCGTGCGCATTGTTGTCCATTTGGCTACATCAACGTGGTCAACATATGTAGTATGTTTCAGCTGCAATTGTTTGTACAAATATTTAGATATACATACATTCTTCGGGTTCCTTGAGTCCTTTAAGAAATTCAATAAAAAGGTGTACCCTGCTCAGTACTGCTCCTCTTTGTAGGCTTTGTATCTGTTTCACCTCAATAAATGTTAGCACCCAGAAGTATGTCTTCAAAAATTGGTAACATGGAGGAAGTCCATTGTACAGAGCTTTGCAGTCACAAATTCTGTGGTGGGACTGTTAGATAGCTTGTTGGGTCATTGTGTTGTCGATGAAGCTAACACATATTGAAGAGGCCATGTTTGTATTTTCACAAAACAGGGTGAACATGGTCTACCCTAGGAGACCGCGTCAGCCACATTGATCTAATAATCGTCTCTTGAAGGTTATTTATGTTGGCGTTAGCCAGTTCTCCCAAAGTATCAAAGAAGTATGCTCCTAAGTGCAATCTTCTTTGAACGGAGAGAGCCGAGGAGATGGAGATTCTGCCGTAATCATTTGCGCGAATGCCCAGCCTAGTGACATGCCTACCGATGATGCATTGTCCTGTAATGACACCTAAATATTACAGTTGGTGCGTTTTTGATCCAGCTTCGGTCAGATCTATCTGGAAATGAGTACCGGAGTGCCACTTGTCTATCGAAGATTAGCTTAAGTAGCAGATACCAACACCTATCTTAGATTAGAAAGGTAAGATTGGTAGGATTGTGGTATACTGTCACGGTGACCCTGTACCCAAATGAGGTGAATGTTGAATTGTTCAGCCATCTCGTTCAGATATAGGCGGCAATTTAGGGCAGTTTTTGAGTTAAAAGTGGAGGATTCTAGCGATTTGATCGCAGCTTGACTTCCGTTTAAATGTTGGTATCCCAGTTAGATATTACATTATGCTTTAGCCACGACAGGGACTCTTTGATCGCCATGGTCTCCGCCTGGAAGACGTTACAGTGACGGAGGGATCTATGTACTTATTCAAGTACGAGTCTAGTCGTGAATCAAAGTGCTTTTCGAACAGAAGTTGAGGAATTACATAGTCGGTGTCCTGCCTAAGGAGTGCTATTGTGCAGAATGGAGGAAGATTCTGCTAAAGACAAGAGCCAGTGCTTGCAGAGGCTGCTACTTGTCCTATAGATTCTATTCCTATAGATGTCCAGAAGCGGCAGGTGACACATCATTTCTAGAGCTGCTGTCGGTGTTGTTCTTAGAACCCCACTGATGCAGAGGCATGCCGACAAATCCATACTGCGCTTTGCATATCCCATTGGAAGAAGGTGTGGAAATAAATCTACAGTTGATAATGGCCCTTCGTTTTACACATAATGAGCAGAACAGGATAGTTCCAGCAGGCACTTAAAAGGAAGAGCAATACCGTCTGGCCCGTTAGAGTTAGACGAGATACAAATTTAGGCAAAATTTCCAAATCCATGAACATTTCACTTAAAAACTTGAGAACTATTTTTAAAAAATCCACAGTACTTGGAACACGCTTAAGCCGGCCTTTAAGCTATGTGGCTGGGACGGCGATATAAAACGTAACCTCGATGTCCGTAATAATGCATTGCTTTGGGGACCGCTTTGTACATGTTCCATTGTCCATACATGGCAATGTCATGTTCAGAGCTCTGCACAGATCATGGATCATGTTTGTGGTAACAATATCGAACAATTCTTGGTCAGTCGATCTGGAATTTCTGATGAACTTCTTCTGGGCGGATGTGGAGGTCAAGCCAAATAAAAATATGTGGATAACCTCGCTTGTTCCACTCCACCGAATACATCCAGCAACGTGTGTTACAGAAAGTGGAATATTTTACGATCAAATCCAGTCCAGTCTTTCATAACATTCAGATGTCACTAGCTAAGTCACCCTTCTGGAGAACAAGCTCACGTAGTCTCCTAACCCGGCTTACAAATCTCTCGATTCCATGTAAAGGTTTGTGACAGCTATGCTTCCCGTCTTCGGATACCTTTCGGAAAAAAAGATAACACCTTATAGCAGTTAAGACAGCGTCCACTGAATGGGGCGATAAGGAAAGCCTTATGCTTTCTACGGAGACTCTCTGGCACTACAAACAAGTCCTAACGACTAACATAATAGGAATTTTCTAAAATATCAAATCTCTGATAAGAATTCCGATTAATTGGTTCGATAAATAGCATTCGCCTTTCGACAGATGGGCTCCTGATATTATTCAATGAATCACGTGATATTTAGTGAAATTATTCTGGTTTTCACTAAGTAGTTAGCTGATGGAAAATTACAGTAACTGCTAACAAAATCACTGACGTAAGGTGGCATCGTTTAATCCATTCGGATTATACTGGAAAATAGAGGGTTTTTCAAGAGGAACACAACAATTTTGTACTTTGATACAAGCGCACCCTTAAACTTATTTTATGATCTGTCAATGTCAGAACGTCAGTCAGGCTTGACACTTTTAACAAAGTGAAGTTTACGATCGAATCAAATTACTACCGACTTTCTGAGCTGATGATCGCAGCTTTATGAGCGTTTACTCCAATTTTTGTTCATACTATCTCACTAGACAGACTGTGTGTCAGTGAGACAATGCACCGATCGAAGTACCGCAAACATGGCAGCTGTAAGTCCTTCAGTTCAAAATGAGCCAAATTACGAATCTCTCAAGCCATTGTGGCGAATCAAGCATATAGATCTTAGCCTCCATCCTTACAAGACCAAATCAACTCAAGAACTTAAGCCGAAACTTCTTCCGGATGAGCTCTGCAAAAAAGTGAAGCAAATCCTGAATTTCATCGAAAAATCATTTTCAGCCATTAAGTTCATTTTTGGCTTAATGGCTTCGTCAATAGGCAAAGCATTATACAAGCCTACATGTGCTTCAAGATACTCCATTGTATCCCCAAAAAGTGAACGTGTGGTGTGGATTTCATCTCGCAGTGTGACTAGATCGTTTTTTTCGTCGATGGTGATCGCCGTGTTATGATCAATGGAGGTCGACGTAGAGGCACTCTGGAGGACTATTTTTGGCCAAAATTGGATGAAGTTGACATCAGTGATATGTGGTTCCAACAAGATGGTGCCACATGCCACACAGTCAGTCAAATAATTGACCTAAAATTCAAAGGGAATTTCGGTAAACGGTCACCTCACCCATGCGATTTAACGCCGCCATTGGATTGCTTTTTATAGAGTAGAGTCAAGTCCCTGCTTAATGCCTAGAAGCCAACAATGTTAATGGAGCTCTGGAACAATGTCGAACGAGAAATTGCCAACGTTTTAGTCGATATGTATGGAAGAGTGGTTGAAAATTACCTTCAGCAGAGGATTTCTTAACATAGACAGTCCGAGAAATCTCACATTAAGTACAACTTCAACAAACAAAAGGGTGGAAGTAACCTCTAGTATAGGAGTTCCTTCCTCCTTAAGCTGTACATCAAGTCCTTAACTACCCAACTTCCCAATCCACAGATAAATATTTGTTAAGAAAGTCAGGCTGCTACTTGTAGTTCATCAGTGCTCTGATAAAATTGAATTGGATTGAGACGATAAGCGACCAAAAAGTTCATTGAAAGTTCGTATCAATTCGAATTTGCAGCGCACTTGATATTGACGATATTGATCATTTTGCGTTATCAGCTTTTGGTGCACGAAATGTTTGCTATAAAAGAGCCCCACTTGCTCAGATTTAGTATAGTTCTCCACAAGAAAACTTACAACCAACATGAAGTTCGCTTTAGTCCTCCTTGCCGCCGTTCTTTTGGCCGCCCCAGCCTTCGGCAAAGTCTTCTCCCGGTGCGGTTTGGCCCAAGAGATGTACAGGCTAGGAACACCCAAGTCTGAACTCCCCAAGTGGACTTGCATTGCCCAATACGAAAGCTCATACAACACAGCCGCTGTCGGACCAACCAACTACAATGGATCCAACGACTACGGTATCTTCCAGATCAACGACTACTGGTGGTGCCAGCCATCCAGCGGCAAGTTCTCCTACAACGAGTGCGCCACCTCCTGCTCCAACCTGCTCACCGATGACATCAGTCGCTCGGTCACCTGTGCCCGCAAGATCAAGAGCCAACAAGGATGGACTGCATGGTCTGTTTACAACAAGTACTGCTCTGGAACTCTTGCCAGCGTTGACAGCTGCTTCTAAACTCTCCTGATTGCGATTTCTTGAATGTTTCCTGCTTTTGTTTTGTATTAAAAGAAAATGAAAAAAAAAATCTGTTTCCTTTACTTTTACTTATGTAACTCGGTACTAAGTATTCTCTTTGATTTGGCCAATCTATGATTGGAACACTCTCTGGAGGTAACAACACCCTGATGTGCTCCTTTCCTAGAGAATTTGGTTGTATGACTATTTGGTAGTGATATTGTCCAAGAGGTGAGATAAGTTTTCAACTACCGAATGGTTCCTCACTCCAAGGACAGCTTTCAAGGAAACATTGACACTTTCCACTTGTGAACTACAGATTTCTAAGCAAGAGTCCTGGTGGAATCAAATGTGACATCCGTGGCCATGGACGGCGATATTTGAAGCTAAGGACCTTTTTTTCAATACTTAGCCAGGCTATTGAAAATGAAATGGTTCAGCGTTTGCATCCTGTGAGACAACCAAAAACCTTACCCACCTAGTTGGAGATTATGCGTCACAGTAACTTTACAACCATAAGTTACGAAAGCATCCACTGCCTTGGATATGGACGATTCAACGCTTGACGACTCCTGGAAAAGTGTTAAACGCAATGACTTTCTAATGTCACTTAACAGAATGTGTGAACCCAATTATTTAGCGAAGGCCCTGAATTGCTGTAAAACAGGTATTATTGCCATCTCAGCAGAGCAATAAAACAGACCGAGCAAAAGCAGAAGGACCTTTTGTTAACTCTTGGCCCAGATATGGGGCCTAGCTATGATGGTAAAATTTGTTTTGAGCGATTTTAACGCAAAGCAAGAAGGGGAGGACATCTTCGGTAGTATTGTTGTGACCTAAACCACCTCAAATAACCGATTTATACTAATAGGTTTTGAATTAGACTTGGGACTAAAACTTTGGTGGATATCCGAACTTTCCGAAAAGTTAACATCGATTTGGGCCACTTTCGTGGTGGATGCAGATATCCAGAATTTTTGACGTCAGATGACTACTGCTGTTAGGTTTTTTATACATTTTTTGGGCTAAGCCCCACCAGGTGAAGACTTTGTCAAAAACGGAGGCAGCCAAAAGAACTCCAGCAAGGAAGAGCAGAGCGAACTGGATTGTTTTCAGTCCGATAAGTGTGACACCACCATTCAAGCTGAGATCATCATTCCATTAATTACCAAAGGTTTACCGTCTAATCGAGCGCGATAACTAATTCGATTATAAGAGAATGAGTCTTTGTTTGGATGGACGTAATCGAAATACTTGATAGATTGGACCACTCACTTAAGTGGCGCTACACCCCAGGGAAGTCCTTGGCCACAGCCGACAAACCTGTGGACCCAGCTCGATCTTTATCCAGCTTCCACCAGCAAAAAGTTACGTAAGTTAAAGTCAAGGAAACAGAATTTTTTTTTTTCATTTTCTTTTAATACAAAACAAAACCAGGAAACATTCAAGAAATCGCAATCAGGAGAGTTTAGAAGCAGTTGTCAACGCTGGCAAGAGTTCCAGAGCAGTACTTGTTGTAAACAGACCATGCAGTCCATCCTTGTTGGCTCTTGATCTTGCGGGCACAGGTGACCGAGCGACTGATGTCATCGGTGAGCAGGTTGGAGCAGGAGGTGGCGCACTCGTTGTAGGAGAACTTGCCGCTGGATGGCTGGCACCACCAGTAGTCGTTGATCTGGAAGATACCGTAGTCGTTGGATCCATTGTAGTTGGTTGGTCCGACAGCGGCTGTGTTGTATGAGCTTTCGTATTGGGCAATGCAAGTCCACTTGGGGAGTTCAGACTTGGGTGTTCCTAGCCTGTACATCTCTTGGGCCAAACCGCACCGGGAGAAGACTTTGCCGAAGGCTGGGGCGGCCAAAAGAACGGCGGCGAGGAGGACTAAAGCGAACTTCATGTTGAGTTGGTTGTAAGTTTTCTTGTGGAGAACTATACTGATTTGGCAGGGACTTAGGGCTTATATAGTCCCATTTCACGGTTGATGGCGGTTTCTTATCATCCACAGATGTAATGTAGAGATAAATGTGAATTTCTCACTCACAGCTGAGTGATTTTTAATTAAACGGTAGTCAGATACTATCGTACTATCATTTCTTAAATCGTCTGGACTTGAAGTGGCTTACATTCATTTGACACCTCATTTGCGATCAGCACTCATGAAACGCAGGGAGTTGGCAATGGTTGCGCGTCGTCCATTTGCAGCTGTGGTGCAAAGTGCGAGTGTGGGTGATTCGCTTTCTGCTCTGGATTGAGGGAAGAGGTTTTATCTAAGGTTTTCTAAAATACTGATTGTCTGGAAACTCTGGATCCCTTGTTTTACAGCTGGCATTCCATGTGTACATCCAAATTAGCTTTAAGAATGTGGGATGCTTGATTATGACAAACACATCGACAAACACAACGTAGACAGTAGCAAAAATAGTGAGCTGTGTCCTCGTTCACATCTTCATCTCCACATCCATGACATAAGAGTTTCCTTAGTATTTTCTTTGGTTGGAAAATACGTGATAAGCTCTATACGTGATAAGCTTCTAAAAGGATTGTTGGATGGTAGGTGCTATCTCTGACCGGATAATCTCAGGCCAATCAAACGAGATGCAAAAAGTCAAGATACTGCCGTAGCACTGTGGCAAGCCAGGTGGAATAAGACGGCAAAAGGCAAATGGAGCCACAAGCTGATTTCGAAGATCGAGGTCTGGATAAAAAGAAAACACGGGGATTACAAATAAAACCTTACGCAATGCCCATTCAGTCACGGCGGCTATCGAAAATATCTTCACAGATTTGGACACTATAGCTCGCCCTTCTGTCCAGAATTTCTAGAGAAAAAGAAGACTCGGAGCATGCAATGTCCTGGCGAGACCGGATCTACCGATCCTGCAGCTTCTAGTAAACGATATGATAAGATCAGGGGACTACTGGCTGCAGTACAATGTTCAACGTTTTTGAAAAACTGGTATAGTTTGTCAGATCGTAAAAGATCAGGAAGACAAAAAATAACGATTTAAACTGAGGACAGAAGGATAAGAAGAATTTCCAAAAGGAATTAACGTTTGACAGCTCCAAAAATACGGACAGAGCTGAAAAGAAGTAGAGAAAAGTCTGTTTCTCTAACTACCGTGAAAAGGCCATCGATTGAAACAGGGTTAAAAGCCAGGACAGCAGGTAGACAGCTTTTGTTGAAGTCTCAAAATAGACATAAAAGTTTGCTGTGGGCTAAAGAGCATAATAACTGGGCAATTGTGGACTGGGGCAAGGTGCTATGGACTAACGAGTCCAAATATGAGTGAAGACATATTGCCACATGTGAGGACTGTCAGTTTGCAGTATGTTTGCAGTGCAAGTCGATGAAAAAAAAAGGCGGTACGACAGCTAAGAAAAATCACCTGAAAATCAAAGATACGGAGAAGCTTTCTGAAATCAATCCCGTTCTGTCTACAAATGCATAATTTTTGTCACAAAAAAAGGAGAAAGAAAGAATTAACAGAAACTTTGGAACATATAATGATTCAAAATCGCGAGAATACCATTATTTGAACGCGGAAATGATTGCTTTAGTTTAAGAGGCTTATGGAGAAACACTGCCTCTTTAAAAAATTCCTTATCATACCTTTTGCTGACAAAATTGTTCCTGACAATAGGACCACCGAGTATCGAAACATTAATTATTAACAAAAAACTAAAGAAAAATTAAATTTTTTTTAAAAAACCAGAAAGTAGTCAAAGTAGAAAAAACAATAGGACCACTTTACAAAATGCTAGGAATCTTGTATTAATTTGTTGTTTTCTTTAAATAAACTAAATTGTTTATTGAGTATCCTTTATTTTTTTATCACTCCACGGACTTTGTTTGGCAAGGACTAGTGGGCGGGAAGTGCTCGTCGATATGGCGGACTACTTGAGCTACTTGAATGCTGGTCCACAGATCTTCTTTATTTTTGGATTTTTCGGTGCCAAAAGAGTATTTTACTATTGCCGAACATTGAGAAAATTGAAAATTGCATCCCAGGGGATTGAGATCTGAAAATTGGGAGGCCCAACGCAACAGATCGATATTATGCTCTTCTAGCCACATTTTTACCTTGCCCGCCTTTTTGCTTCAGCTGATTGCATTTCCCACTCAGGATTTGGACGCAAAATCTCACCCAATATCTCAGTATCTCACCCATTATTTTTTTTATCCAAAATATTGGACCCACACAATGTCATATAAAACATATACAACTTATCATGATATTTCCGCTTCCATGCTTGACGCTGTTGCTGGTGTGGTGGGGCCGGTATCCTGTATTCTCTGGACGTCTGACCCATCTATTGCAATCCGAACTTACCAAGTTAATTTTTGTTTTGTCGGAGCAAAGAATCTTTCGCCAATTTTTCTAGTTTTCTGGACCTATCCATTCCAGGTGTTCTTTGCTATCATGGTGGATGTTGTTTGTGGTATAATGTAAGTTCAGTATTTTGGATAACAGAAATTGAGTTTCTCAGCATATTGGTTGTGTCCTGAATTTAAACTGGAACATGTCATACTGACAATGAAAACCTTTACAGGATCTCACACAGAGGAAAACATTGCAAAAGAGCTGAATCGTGTGACGCACTGGAATATTCCCGATACGAAAGTACATTGGCTTATTCATGAAAGTTTGAATTACTCCAGTTTGGCTCAAGAAAAGCTGACGATGATACAAAAAGAATTCAATCACAACATGAACTACTCCAGTGAAGCGAGGAGCAAGAAAAAATGCATCCTCCTGGGAATGTTTTGATACAATTTCGAACGATGGGAATGAGGTTTCCAAAAACAAATGATACTACCACTGAGCTGGAACATGTTTTTAAAAACAGTTCGGGCTGACTGGAATTGTGATCCTTACGCTTGGTGTCAGTTTTGGTTGGCAAAATTTGTTAACGTCTATTTCTCATCACAAAGTTACAGCGTATACAGCGAGATGCTGTTTTCTGCTTCTGAGGTACAAATTCTGCCTTCGGAGGCCTTCTGAGATAGAAAAGGACCTTACATTACAAATATTTTGCCATTTCCGTGCTGGCCAGTCAAAGTGATCCTTCGCGAATTGAGTTCTTTTGCCGACGTGTTTTTTGGTCAGGAAAGTCACTTCTTCTCACAACCGTCTACGAAACGTTTCAAAGGTAGCAATCTAGTATGGAATTCTTACCTTTACCCATTCCTTAAGAAAGTCTAAAAAAATTCAAATATATTTTGAAAAATTCATACGAGAACACGAAACCTTTTAAAAATTTGAATTTCGTATACAATAACCCGAAGCACTACTATTATTTTGACCAGGCAAAATCCACAACTATGTCATTGACAAGGGCTGCACATTTGTAAAATTGGCAAAAGACAACAAATAGTGTGCACGCATAGTTTTGAAAAATGTGTTGTTCTATCTATTTTTTGCCATAAAAACACTTAAAACGAACAAAACAGGTCATAAAAACAATAATGGCAAGCTTGGCGGGTTAAAGGATTTTCACGCTATGGGCATCTCTTCCATTCCAGCGAAATATGTGTGTTGGGTCAAACTGTGAACACCTATCGTGATCTCAAAGTCATTCAACAGTCTCATACTGTCCGCATCTCAAGAGAGATATTTCATTTCAAAACCCTTTTTGATTATTTTCGCAGTTAAATGGAGAGCATGGAACAAATGCGAAAGAATTTGTTCGAGATTTTTTCCAACTTCGATTTTACTCGTCCTTCGTGAGACAGTAATGAAACTTTGAGCCGTTCAGTCATCAAGTTCATGACAGTACTCTTCCTTTTATTATTGTTATTCAAATAATCAGAAGCAAAGTAACACATCCCATCCATCAAGTATTTTGATAACTACCATGCAATCAAAGACTTAATCTATAATCGATTGAAACGATAACCGATTAGAAATTAATTGCTGAAATGCTATCTTAATTTGAATTCACATGGCACACTTATCAGTTTCTGACTAACCGAGTTCGTACTATAAAAGGGCCCCACTTGCACAGATTTAGTATAGTTCTCCACAAGAAAACTTACAACCAACTCAACATGAAGTTCGCTTTAGTCCTCCTTGCCGCCGTTCTTTTGGCTGCCCCAGCCTTCGGCAAAGTCTTCTCCCGGTGCGGTTTGGCCCAAGAGATGTACAGGCTAGGAACACCCAAGTCTGAACTCCCCAAGTGGACTTGCATTGCCCAATACGAAAGCTCATACAACACAGCCGCTGTCGGACCAACCAACTACAACGGATCCAATGACTACGGTATCTTCCAGATCAACGACTACTGGTGGTGCCAGCCATCCAGCGGCAAGTTCTCCTACAACGAGTGCGCCACCTCCTGCTCCAACCTGCTCACCGATGACATCAGTCGCTCGGTCACCTGTGCCCGCAAGATCAAGAGCCAACAAGGATGGACTGCATGGTCTGTTTACAACAAGTACTGCTCTGGAACTCTTGCCAGCGTTGACAGCTGCTTCTAAACTCTCCTGATTGCGATTTCTTGAATGTTTCCTGCTTTTGTTTTGTATTAAAAGAAAATGAAAAAAAAAATTCTGTTTCCTTTACTTTTACTTATGTAACTTGGTACTGGGTATTCTCTTTGATTTGGCCAATCTCTGATTGGAACACTCTCTGCACAGTCCTTACAAGTTTCAGTTGCAAAAAAATTCACAGAGGTGAGATATCACCAACCTGAGGTGCTCCTCTGGAAATAAAATAGTTCCGGAGATGGCCTTAATGAGCAAATAGCATCGCTCGTAAGCCTCGAGATAACCAAAAATCTTGCCCTCCTGGTTAAGAACTGTGCGTCGTGGTAACTTTACTACAGAAAACAACGAACTGTTTCGAAAACGCCAACTGCTGTGTGCACCCAATTGTTTGTCAAACGCCCTGAACTGCTGGAAAACAGACATCATTGCTATCTAAGGAGTCGATAAAAACAGGCCGGATAAAAGGACTGCGGGCCCTAGGTGCAGTCATTTTTAAGCGAAGCTAGGATAAGAGGGCGTTTTTGGTAGCACTGCCGGAAACTATGTACATAGATACATATATAGTCTGATCTGAACCACCTCCAATAACGGATTTAGGCTAATAGACTGTGAACTAGACTTGGGGCCGATACTTTGGTGGATATTCGAATGTTTTAAGGAGTTATCATCGCTTTCGACCATCGAAGGATGAATGTATCCAGCATTATTGACGTCAGATGACTACGATCTAGTGTCCCTTAATCCCCCAGGCGGTTCTATGCCGCCATCACCAAGTAGTGTAGACAAATGACTCAACTGCCAGAAATCCATTATATATTCTATTTCCAACCTGGACTTGGGTTTCTCTGTACTACAAAACCTAAACCCTTGGTTTCAGCAAGAATGCGAAGCGGATCACAGTTGCATGCGACGTCCTTCAAGCACTCCATGCAAATCATCCTTGTTTTTGAACTTTTCCTGATATCTCTGCTCCATCATCAAAGAAGGACTGTGCAGAAGGGACCTGTTCAATAGGTAGTCAGGTAGTCGGCGAGAACTTTTTATACATTAGGTCCATGGAACCCATAAATTCGTATGCAGAGGCGATGACTGGGTGACCCATTCGGGACATAAAACACAATTTATCGAAGAAAGTCAATCACAAGTTCATAGATTCAAATTTTATGATCTAAAGTTAGTATGCTAGTAGATGGCCACAAACGCGAGATGTACAGAGATGGATAATCCCATATAACACCATTGCACCGATTCGCTCGACTGTGCTTGGCTTTTTTGTACATTTTCTGGGCTAAACCCCACTGGATAAGGACCTTGTCGAAAACTGGCGCAGCCAAAAGAATGACATTAGGGATAAACAAAGCGAATTTCATATTGGATTGCTTGTTTGGACGGTTTATTTCGGTCCGTCAGAAACTAATAAGTGTGCCACGAGCATTCAAACTAAGCTCAACATTCAATTAATTATTAACTATGTATCGTCTTGATCGAGCGCGATAACTAATTCGATTATAAAGCAATGAGTGAAGTGGTAGATTGGATCACCTCACTTAGCAGATGGCGCTACACCCCAGGGAAGTCCTTGGCCACAGCCGACAAACCTGTGCACCCAGCTCGATCTTTATCCAGCTTCCACCAGCAAAAAGTTGCATAAGTTAAAGTCAAGGAACCAATTTTTTTTTTCATTTTCTTTTAATACAAAACAAAAGCAGGAAACATTCAAGAAATCGCAATCAGGAGAGTTTAGAAGCAGTTGTCAACGCTGGCAAGAGTTCCAGAGCAGTACTTGTTGTAAACAGACCATGCAGTCCATCCTTGTTGGCTCTTGATCTTGCGGGCACAGGTGACCGAGCGACTGATGTCATCGGTGAGCAGGTTGGAGCAGGAGGTGGCGCACTCGTTGTAGGAGAACTTGCCGCTGGATGGCTGGCACCACCAGTAGTCGTTGATCTGGAAGATACCGTAGTCGTTGGATCCATTGTAGTTGGTTGGTCCGACAGCGGCTGTGTTGTATGAGCTTTCGTATTGGGCAATGCAAGTCCACTTGGGGAGTTCAGACTTGGGTGTTCCTAGCCTGTACATCTCTTGGGCCAAACCGCACCGGGAGAAGACTTTGCCGAAGGCTGGGGCGGCCAAAAGAACGGCGGCAAGGAGGACTAAAGCGAACTTCATGTTGAGTTGGTTGTAAGTTTTCTTGTGGAGAACTATACTAAATCTGTGCAAGTGGGGCCCTTTTATAGTACGAACTCGGTTAGTCAGAAACTGATAAGTGTGCCATGTGAATTCAAATTAAGATTAGCGTTTCAGCAATTAATTTCTAATCGGTTATCGTTTCAATCGATTATAGATTAAGTCTTTGATTGCATGGTAGTTATCGAAATACTTGATGGATGGGATATGTTATGTTGCTTCTACTCATTTGCATAACAATAACAAAAGGAAGAGTACTGCCATGATCTTGATGACGGAACGAGTTAAAGTTTCTGGTTAGCATTTGACACTGTAACTGTCATGAAAAATCTGTCAGAAATAAATATGAGAAGAATGTAACACCCACGGGACTCCGACAGAACGAGTAACATCCCGAAAATACAAAAATCTCAAATGATGAAATGATGTGTGACCTTGTGTCTCAAGTAAGCTATGTGCATAAGTAGTCCTTGCCTGTCAAATTTGTATGACGATCTTTAAGAAGCAACCAACCGGAGCACTAATGGAGCGAGCGGTGAATTCATTTTTCCCAAAAATGAAACTCGAACAGCAAAATGTCTTGTGATGGCTTGGCAGGTAGACTCCGTGATGACTGCCATTTCGTGATGAATATTTTCTTTCAAATGTGACAGTGAAGTCGGTTTATTGGCGTAGATTAGATTTGAAATAACCTCACAGGAAAAAGTCCATATGGGTTAAATCAGGACTTCGTGGGAAATGGACAAGAGGAGCGTGTGACGTTGCTCCTTCTTGCTGTAACCATGTTCTTTGGTTATAGTCGGGTAAGAATTATAAAGTTGGGACCGTCATGAACAGACTGATTAACACTCTTGACGGTTCTTGATGATCTTGGTAGCCCAAGTTTTGGTTTTTGCAGTGTTCTACCGGTCTCTACCCGTTTTCGAATGAGAGGTATGCTGGGCGCATCATTTAAGTCGGGAAAACCTCGAATACTGCAGAATTTTCTGCGTGCCATAGTGGCTGAATCACATTTTTTGCAAAACGGTCCATAGCGACTGAATTCTTTAGCGCCTGACTGACTGACATAACCCTTGCGCTCCTCGGATTTGATGCGTTCATGGCTGACAGCTGTTTCCTGCTAGAAAGTCAGTATCATATCTCGGCGGAACGAAATCAGTCGCTTTACGCTTTGCAGGTCGGGCCTTAGAACAGCTTGAATTGGCCAACGATTTTGGGCGAAAAATCATCTTATCTGATCTCGGAAGCTACGTTAACAAACAACATTGCCGCATCTGGAGCTCAGAAAACCAGCGCGTTATTGTCGAGAAGTGATAGTTTGGTGCGGATTGTGTAGTAGTGGCATCATTGGAACATTTTTTTCGAAAATGAGATTGGGAACAACGTTTTGGTCAAGGGTGGGTGTTACAGAGCCATGTTAACCGACTTTTTTTTATTGAAATTGAAGACATGAATTTGGACGACCTCTGGTTCATGCAGGATGGCGCACAATGCCACAATCGATCTTTTGCGCACGAAATTTCTAAACCGTGGTATCAGCCCTCTGGGCGATGTCAATTGGCCGCTTCGAAGCTGCGATTTGACACCTTTGGATTTTTTTTTTGTGGGGAACCGTGAAGGGCCGATGTTGTGCCAGCAATTCGGAAACGATTCAGCCACTTAACCGTAGACCGAACTCAAATATTTTGAAAAATACTGTTAATATTGGCCTATGCTTTCATGAGCCTAAACCATCGAAATTTGACTATCTTAAATTTTGATTCTTAGATGGCTGTGCTTTTTTTGAATTTGAATTTTTTCTGTTAGATTTGGTCGTTTTCGACCACATTTTGATAAAATGTCAAGTCATTCGTCAAGTGTTGAAGATTTTTCGTCGGGTAGTGAGGAAGATTTTGTGCCTGAAGCCGAAATACGATTAAGTGAGTTTACAAGTGAGTTATTTGAACCCAAAAGTTTTTCTTTAGTTTGCTTTGAACAGATGTTTTTTTTAGATCGAAAACAGAGCAAATCGAAGATTTGTTTGATGCAGATTTTGACCAGAACCGACGACAAAATCGACTGACAGTCACGGAAAAAATTTGCTCCGATTCGTAGCTTATGAGGAAATGGGTTGAATTGCTTCCTCTGTTCTACAACCCATCCTCATGCGTCACATTTGACGAGCAATTACTCAGTTTCCATGGTCGTTGCTCGTTCAGGCAGGTAAACCAGAAAAATACGGCCTGAAATTTTGGGTTTGTACTTGTGCCGAGACTTCGTAGATTTGGAACATTCAACCTTATCTAGGAAAAGAAACTGGAACGGCAGCTGAACGGAATCAAGGTGAACGCGTGGTTTTAGATTTAGTTGATGGGTTGAAAGGTCACAACATCATCATATGAATTGGGTCAAAAATTACTCCAAAAGAATTTGACTATGGTTGGCACGCTTAGAAAAAATAAAAGAAGTATACCTCCGAAACTTTAATTGGAGAAAAAACAACCACTGTTTCAATCAACATTTGCATTTACTGATACCACAACATTGGCATCGTACATCAGCAAGAAAAATAAATGTACCATCGTTCAAAGCACAATGCATAATACTCCTGGTGTTGGACCTGAGCCGAAGAAGATGCCAGAAATCATGCAATACTACAACAAAACACAAGATGGTGTTAACAATGCCGATAAAATACTTTCCAGATTTAGTTCAAAACGAAAAACAAATCGTTGGCCAAAGTGCGTGTTTGCCAATATCATCGACATATCTGCATTGAATGCCTTCATCGTTTATACGCAAATTGATCCATGATATCAGACTTCGAGAGGTAAACAAAGTCGTAAGAAATTTCTTCATGATCTAGGTGTCGAATTGACCAAAGAGTACCTATATGTTCAGCAGATCAAGAGCATCTCGAGCCACTTGCTCACTTTCACTTCAATCTACGCTATCTTCTGCATCCACTTCGATTATGACCAGCTTCGAAAACGAAGATTCCAATCCACCTGTCAAGCGGGCAAGATTTTTTTCACAACAACCCAAAACATTTTATTTTGTTTATTTTATTGCATTTTTAAAAAGAAACTTGTATTTGGCCCACCCTTCGAAAGCCAGTCACAGAAAGTTAAGGCACAGAAGCATCTGAAGTAAGAACTTCCATTCACTATCCAAGTTCTATCGGGATATCCAGCAATCCTTTCTACCTAGCTGCATTCTTGTACATTGAAGGATCATATAACACTTTCAGAGTGAAAGCGCTGCATAGCACTTGTTACGTATACCAGTCAGTAAGACTGCATTGAGGGCAAGAAGCTATCACATAGCCCATAGCGCATAGTACTCTGCGGTACCACATGGAAAATCTAAGACTATCGGAAAAGTTATGTCGAGGCTGTGGAGATCAAAAATTCAAAAGCAATACAGTTCGGCTTCTCTGTCATTCACTTTAGATGAAAAAACAGAAATCTGTGGGGAGGACACTTCTTCCAGGATCCAACGTTGACGAATGTACCTCTTCTGTCGAATTTTCAAAGTATTTGATGTGTTTGCCGTGGACGCCGTGGTTCAGTGGTTAGTGCGTTGGACTATGGAGCAAGGGGTTCGAGATCGAATCCCAGTCGGGGAACACCTAAAAGTTTTTCACGGCCCCACCTCTCGCGAGCGTCTGACAAACATCCGAGAGTACATTTGTCCTGAGAAAGCTTCTCAAATAACAAACTGTCCTTCGGATACGGCATTAAACAGTAGGCCCCTTCCATTCGTGTGAAGAATATAACACGCACAACACGAATGGTTGTGAGAAGCTAGGCCCTGGGTCCCATCGACCTGTGGCGCCAAGTATTTTTTTTTTTTTATGTGTTTGCCATGATCAAGTATCTCATATTCTTAAAGCTAATCTCGATACACACATGGGATGCCATCTGTAAAACAAGGGATCCTGGGTTTCCAGTCAATCAATCCGGAGAAGAAAGCGATTCACTCACACCCGCACTTTGCACCACAGCTGCAAATGGACGACGCGCAACCATTAGCAATTCCCTACGATTTAAGAGTGCTGATCGCAAATGAGGTGTCAAATGTATGTAAGCCACTTCAAGTCCAGACGATTTAAGAAATGATAGTACGATAGTATCTGACTACCGTTTAATTAAAAATCACTCAGCTGTGAGTGAGAAATTCACATTTATCTCTACATTACATCTGTGGATGATAAGAAACCGCCATCAACCGTGAAATGGGACTATATAAGCCCTAAGTCCCCGCCAAATCAGTATAGTTCTCCACAAGAAAACTTACAACCAACTCAACATGAAGTTCGCTTTAGTCCTCCTTGCCGCGGTTCTTTTGGCCGCCCCAGCCTTCGGCAAAGTCTTCTCCCGGTGCGGTTTGGCCCAGGAGATGTACAGGCTAGGAACACCCAAGTCTGAACTCCCCAAGTGGACTTGCATTGCCCAATACGAAAGCTCATACAACACAGCCGCTGTCGGACCAACCAACTACAACGGATCCAATGACTACGGTATCTTCCAGATCAACGACTACTGGTGGTGCCAGCCATCCAGCGGCAAGTTCTCCTACAACGAGTGCGCCACCTCCTGCTCCAACCTGCTCACCGATGACATCAGTCGCTCGGTCACCTGTGCCCGCAAGATCAAGAGCCAACAAGGATGGACTGCATGGTCTGTTTACAACAAGTACTGCTCTGGAACTCTTGCCAGCGTTGACAACTGCTTCTAAACTCTCCTGATTGGGATTTTTTAAATGTTTCCTGGTTTTGGTTTCTAATAAAAATTGATTCGTGTATAAAAAAAATTGTTTCCTTTCATTTCATTTATTAATTTAATTCAATTCAATGAAGGCTAACTCTTGTAAATGGTGTAACGACTTTCCGGCATCTTTCACAACAACAACAGCTTCTCCCGTATATCCTTTTTTGAGTAAAACAAGCTGGTTTGCACAACAATCTCGTTAAATGAAAGTAAATACTTCTATGAACGTCACACTGTAATGACGCACTTTTATTTCGATGCCACCATTTTGAGGTGAAAATGGCGTCGAAAGTGCGATGTCAAAATGGCAGTATTGCTTGTAGTAACGCTTTGAAGCTTAGGATAGTACTACGAGTAGAATGGTAGGTGAATACATGTATTGACGCATTCTATGGAATATTGGTTATAATACCATCTGATACCATCTTATAAATAAGAGGTACTGCGCAGGCATTATACTGAGCCTAATTATGCCATCGAAGACGCCTCGAGAAGATCAGAGATTATTCTGATTGACCTGTGTTCATGACTATATCCACCAGTTTTCGGAATGAAGATCAACGTTATAGAGAAGTTTTTCTGGTCATCGGCACATCATTTCTGAAATCGTATACAAATTAAATTGGTATCTAGACTCCGTCAAGTTCCATAGCTTCATAAGGCAAGGTCTAACATTTAAGCCCAACAAGTATGAAGTACGCACATGAAACAGATGTAGATATGTACATTATGCACGTCAGATTCTAGTTCGAAATTCTAATAGATTTAAGGACAGCCTTTTGGTTCAAATGGCTGCTATCAATTCAAAACTCGTTTGGTTTGGATTGTCCTCTTTCCTGTCCCCGAGCACAGGTCTATGGAAACGTTAGCTCCTTCTGCTAGTAAGCGATTAAGGCCTTTCCACAATTGCAAGAATAAGAAGAGAGTGATGAAGAAAACCATTTCGAACCGACTATGTGAAGACGCACGTAATGTTTATCGATTGGCATCAGTCACACTGAGATACTCCTTAAAGGACAAATTTAATCAGTTTCTTCTATAAACAGTGTCTTACCAGTTAAGAGCATGACCGTTGCAAGCCGCACCTCAGATAGTTGTAACAAGCTGGGTTCTGCGTTTCATAGAGCTTTCCCGTCGAATATTTGAATTTTTATTCATAGTCTTATTTACTAGACAAGGAATCGCAACTTTTCATGACCAATTTTAACCTCAAAATTTACAAAACGAAATGTCCCTAGTCGCTGTTAAACGCACGACAAACTAGAGAGTATGTCCTCTACGGCGTTGCGGAATTAACGATAAAACACCGACCAAACGTCCATTTTGTAAACGAATTTTGTAAACTGAACACTAGTAGACAGACATTTGGTTTATCATACGATTTACCTGACCACTGCACTTCAAGGAGCCCCAGGCTGGACGTCAATTAACGTAGCAGAGTTAAGTGTTTTTTATAAAGACAGTTAAGCAGCCTTGAATAGCTTAAAATCGTAACACAATGCGACGGATTTCTTAACGAAATCGCTGTCAGATACTACGTATACATGGGCTGGGTTCCAGGCCTGGGCACAACGAATCTAAAGAGGGTCCAGACTGCAACTTCTCCTATGCAATGAAGGACCCATTAATCTAGGATAAGTATGTGATACCCTCAGAGACAATTGTGTAGTAGGCAGATTTGCCAAAAGATTTGATCCTCCCTTCAACGATTTTCGTACAAGCTACAGTGGCCACCTAACTCAAATTCAAGCTACTCTGCATAGAATGGCTCGAAAGTCAAGCAGCAGTATTAACATGACTCACAGTGTAGGTTAAGCTTTAGGTTAGGTGGCTATTCTCCGCTTATGGTAGGATTCACTGGGACCAGAGGAGATCCATTGTGCTACAACACAAGTCGGTTGTTGGCTGGAAGTACGAGCGTGGTATTGAATGTTGAAATCAAGGAACGGGGTAATGTAGTCCGTGGTTTCTTTTTTTTTTTAAACGGAGAATGGTGATATGTTCTTTCCGGTAGATAGGACTCCCTCAGTCGTAATCCCGATTTCATTGCGATCCCTTTCCCATAAATATCGAGAGAAGGGATATGCAGCATCTTTTCTAGCGCAGCCGTAGGAATTGTACGGACAGCGCTGCTATGTCCCTATATAATGCAAGTCGTTCTCTGAATCCTGGTTATGAGAGAGATACCTGTTTTTATTCAATCCTGTGCACTGGAGTATGATTTCTTGCATGAGTATTGGCCTTACTACCGCCATGCAGAGCCAGTGCAAATTTACGAACGGAACCACAACCTACGCCCTATGACTTGCTTGCAGGACTATAGTACCGAAGCGGCCTTCCTAGTACATTCGTGTGTGTTCAGCTTCCATGCTGGTTTCCTATCTAATATATTATCCAAGTATTTGCCATGATAGAAGAATTACTTCCGTTTTCGTCGGATTGGCACTAGGTCCGCAGCGATATGTCCACCTACCAGCCTTGTTTCCAACGGACTGCTAAAGCAACGTCATCTGCATAAGATTTAACTTTGAATCCTTATTTTTCTAAGGTGGGGAGTAAGTAGTTCGATCAGTATGAGGAGGTACAATCGTGATGACTGTGAACCTTCCTGTGGTGTTCGAACTGATCTTCTATACAAGTATTGTCCAAGATCCGAACTGATCACTCTGTGGACTAGAAATCTGGTTAATTCAGTGACTTATCGTAGCATCGATCCCCAGTTTCCTGAGAGCATGGCATCTGGTTATATGTTGTGAATGCCCCTTCTTAATCCAGGAAGCCTACCATCACGTATTCTATGTTGACCACCACCGTGACGTCAAACAAAATAGGTCTGTTCGGGTACAATGACAGTTTAAATGTCAAACGTGGCATAATTCATAAATTAGCGCAAACAAATGTCTTGGAGACTGTTCACACAGGACTGTCGGACTGGATTGTTTTTTGACCTTTACTTGCGAGAGGGAAGAGGAGAGGTGACATTTAACTACAATCCGGATATTTAGATTTTCTGATATTTCCTGGATTTTTTTGACGTTTGGAAATGGTAATTCCTGTTACTCGAAAGAAGGGTGGAATTAAAATTTCAATTGGACCCAGTCTGTCACTCTGGGGAAGTAGTCAGAACTATCAATCTGAAAACGCGAATGTCAAAATGAAATTCGGTCTGTCAGTCCTCTGTGAACAAGGTCTTGTACTAAATTTCGTAGCATGGGGACATTATTTACTCTCTCCTGAGCTCTCTTTTCTACGAAACCCTAGAAAACGTTTTCGTGAAAATTCGCTGTTTTGGGAGTGTACGCGAACAGACCTAATAGTTTTTGACGTCAAAATTGTTTGTCCTGCTGGCTATCCCATTGCCCCCCATAGACTTTTTCGAAATGCACGATATGATAACATGACCAAGTCGTGCCTATCTGAAAATCTAATGTTTTTGTTTTTGTTTTTCTTACAAGCCCCACTTCAGCGATAAATATTTTAATTAGACGATAAGAGCTGGGCTATACTTCTTGATAAATCTCAGAATATGAACAATTTAATCATTCGTTCTGACTTATTATTTTATCACTTAGCGGTATCGTAGTCACCCGAGTTTTTAATAAGCTGCAAACGATTCGATTGTGATAATATTTTAATTTTACCGAAGGTGTCATAGAAGCCGATGGTTTTGTTTTAAAAATATTAGGTATGTGTGCCAAGTCACCTTTATCTTTAGTAAAGTTTGTGAGTAGCATTTGCAAGGAAACATAACTTTTCAATTTTCTATCTTGGAAATCCTGCAGACTATACTAAGATCTCCTAGTAACCTAGCACACGGGCATCCTCGAACCGCTGTTTAGTTTAAACATCTCTGTGTTTGTTTAGCCGTCTATCTTAGAGACAGGCGACAATTTAGGACAGTTTTTGCGTTGTCATCCGTGACGAGGCTTCCTTAAATGCCTTGATCTCCCCACGCAAACACACTGATTGTGAAGGATCTATATTTAGATCGTTGAAGAAGATACCTTTTCGTTCTCCCGATTCTGTTTTTGATCCGTCCGTATCGAAATAAGTGGATCCCCTGGTTGGTGCCACAGAGGAGGCTCCCAATCAACTCTTAAGGAGATATGTGCTTCGAAGATCTTACTGAACAGTGTCTTGCTAAAGGGATTCAAAGTCGTTAAGATCACAGGACTGTTCAGTACTTAGACTAGAACACTGAGAAATGACTTTTAAACAAGTGGATGCACAAGTTGAAGTGATAACTTAAGTCCAGCTTGCTCCAAGGCCATTGACCAATTTATTAAGTCATGCTTTGGCTTAGGCCATTCCTCCGCATAGATGACAAGCCTGTTGAAATGTCAGTCTCCATGATACTAGTGGATGTTTTACAGTCAGAAGGTATACCGGCTGAATTCTGACGGAACCTCTTCGGTACATGTCCTACTTGTGCGGTAACCATGGTCAAGGAAAATCAAACCAAAAACCTATAATTATGAAGGGCGAGCTAGACGGATTTGGGCATGCGACAACCACCGCGAATTTTCCGGTGTCGACCCAAAAACCTTGGAGATCCAGATCAGGAAGCGGGAGAAAAGGTATAGCTTCTCGATTTTTTGACCAAAGCCAAAGTGGTACGCAGGGAGGAAACAGAAACGAGTCAAGCAACTCAATTATCCGCGCTTCTACTCACCGGCGATTCCCCTGGGCCACCCCGCTTATAAGAATGATCCTCTTAGACAGTTGGTCAGTGTTGCTGGCAGTAGATGCTATCTTTACCTAAGCAATGAAGAAGGCAGAGTAACATAGGGCTCAGCCTGGTTCTGGCCAACACCTTCGGCGAAAAAGTGGAGCAACTTCATTTTACCTCCTGTATGCAATGTACAGTAAAAATCAAGGGTGGTTAAAGGGTCGGGGGCAAAGCAGGCTGCTGTCCCTGGAGGAAGTTGTGAGATGACAACGGCAGCTGAACAGATGGCAGTACTTCCTATCAATTATCCTAGAGAGATGCGGTGTTCTGATGACCTCAAGGAGTTATAGAATGTAGTGGTGGATGAATATCTGAAGAAAGTCTCTACAGATTCTGCGATGAGGATAGTCAAATCGGAAAACATGTTCTGGGATCGTGGTTGGTACTGACCTACAAAAGACTGAAATATTTGAACAAGTACCAATTACCAGATGAAGAAATACAGTCACTAGAGCTAACTCTCATCCTCAGATTCTTAAAGGAAACTGGTTTAAAGCGATTAATCTAGGACAAGGTTTAGCCTCATGGGGTAATAAAAGCATATGGCTCTCATAGTGATTCCGACAGCAATCTTCCAAGAAGTTAGTAGAGGCCACACTAGATCAAAAGGTAGCAGTAATAGGTTAAGGGCTACCCTACTGATAAAACCCTTTTTAACCAAGTGAATACTGAATTTTTCAGTGCGAAAGGAAAGGAGTTTCAGTGATGGAGAACTTGATATCAGTACCCACTAGATCAGAACCAAAGTTCAGGCTCCTTACTTAAGCCAAGACAGGATAGTCAGAAGAGCAATGATCCGAGGTATAGTGGTCCTGACTGTAGCGTGGCAAACTGAGATAGAAGCAATATTTCTCCTTAAAATGCCAATACGTAGAACAATAGGTATAGCAGTGCAGATAAAACCCTAACTTCCATGGCAGCCCGTAACCTTATGTACAGCATTCAGTGAGCCATTATTTTTACTTCAGTATGAAAGCACTCAAGTCCTTCTTTCAATTTGTCTTCAATCGTCGATTTCGAAGGTCTCTTGTTTCTTTGTTCAGGTTTGCTTTAAGATCCTTTTAACCGAGCACGTCATGTTAAAACATTTGACTAGGATCCTCTAGTCAGATTTTGAACAGCATTCTGAACCGGTTGTCTCATTGTCAGGTTATGAACGGAAAGTATTCACAAAAGGTACTTAGTTTAAGGAAATGTACGTACAGTTAGTCCAGTTCCTCCATTTTCAACTAAACTTTACGCATAGTAGGTTCCCCAGTACCAAACTCTTTGGCCCTGGTCATATAGATCAGTCTGTACTGCACAGAGGAAGTCCAAAGTGGGGTTCGGCAAGGCTGCATACTTTCACCAATACTATTTTTATCGGTGATTAGCGACGTGCTAAATGCGGCCTTATCAACAGGAAACGGAGGAATTCGATGGGCTCTGACATCTGATCTCAAACACCTCGACTACGCCGACGACGTACGCCTGCTGTCACGGGCCTTCACCAAATGGCAACAAACGTGGAGAGAAAGCCAGACATCGTTGGGCTGAAAATGAACTCGGCAAAAAAAATGTGATCAGCCTAGCCCATCAGCTCATGTATGCACTACTGGACAAACGGTTGAGAGAGTTAAGAGTTTTCAATACCTTGGGAATATTGTCTCAACCGATGGCGGCACCGAACTGGATATAGCCAGCCAAATGGGCAAAGCTAAATCTGCGTTTGGGATGCTATCCACAGTTTGGCGTAGCAATTCGATTAGCTTAACAATGTTGATTCCGTGTTGCTATATGGATGTGGTACCTGGAGGGTGACCGCCACTATCACGAGGAGGCCGCAAACGTTCGTCAATAGGTGCTTACGTTATATCTTTAGGATTATCTGGCCAAACCGTATCTCTAACGAACAACTCTATCAGAGAACAGGCCATGAACCTATAGGCACAACAATACGACGACGAAAGTGGCAGTGGATTGCACATACTCTCCGAAAGGGTGACAGGTCCATAACTAACCACGCGATGCAATGGAACCCCCTTACTCAGGATGGCAGGATACGCGGCGGTCCTAGGAATATGTGGCGCAGAACAGGTGAGAAGGAAACACGGCAACTGGAAAGGAGTTGGGGAGAACTGAGACACATTTCGAGAAACCGCACACGATGGCGCGTAGGCATTGTCGAGGCCCTAGGACCCACAAGGGGATACAGGACTTAATGATATTATATAGATCAGTCGATCTTCGTTAAAAAAATACTTTCTCCCATTTTTAGACAGAAATCCCATCTTCTGAACTGGAAGTGTTCAATAAATTACCCCGCCATCTATGTTTTCAAACGGCAACCTCCAGCAAATACCACAACCAAACATTTTACTTAACTGTAAACTCACCAAAAACAACTGTTACACCTCGACCTTTGTGTCTTGCGCCGTTGTCATGAGTGAAGTGTCAAAACAATAACAACAAATGTCACGACCAACACTCGCATTGATTGATTAAAACCGAATAAGAAAACACTACTTCTCTCTCCGCTATTGCTAACGGAAAATGTCTAAAAATATTCGCGTCAAACAACAGGTGAAGACGGTAAATACCAATTCAAACCAATTAACTTGGCACTGCACCCGCACTAGACACTAAAACGCCTTCACGGTCCACTCAAAACCGCACTGCACCTCACTCGATTTATTCTCACCCACTGAAGTGTGTGCTATCTGTCGATGACGATCAAATAAATTTCCTTACAACAACAAATGGGGAAATTTTTACATTTTTTTTTTCTTCTAATTTAAATGGATTAATAGATGCAACGTTCAATTGGTTTAATTTAAAGTACAGAACACAGTTGAATCGCAAATGATTTAAGCGAATTCGGTGGTTGTACGGAGGAGGAGTTATTAATTGCCACGAATCGAGGTCAGAATTCCAGGAAAAAAATTATGGTTAAGTGGTAATCCACGTCGACAGTACGCTTTGCAGGGGAAAACCATACGTTTTGAGTAAACATTGCGTGCAAAGTGGATTTGTGTTTTGTAATTTGTGCAGACGAAGCTATTAAATCAGCACCAGAACACAGCAAAACCCGTGTCACGGCAAAGGGAACGCATATAGTTGGGGTCTTGTATTTATTTCACTTTAAGAAGCACTACAACGCAAACATAAATGCTGATTTAACAGATTCAAGGAAGGATAGAATGTCCTAAGCAGAGGTCGAATCATTCAAATTTGAACAGTGCACCATCATTTGTGATGGCTCCTTTGAAAGGTCAATTAATATTCTAAAGTTTCACACGACATTTCGTCATAAATTAGGCTCCACCTTACTTACTTACGCGTGTAGCTTCGACCTGTAGACCTAGAATGGCCTAGACTGTCAGCAATTGTTTGATTACAAGATCTCGATGCCTTCCAACTCCTTGGTCGTCATAGCTCTCTAGGGTAAGCGACTAGAATAAATTATCACATTGCCACACTCAGGTCAGTACAGACCCATTGTGATACCCATAGGGGAAAAGTCCCTTGCCCATTGGTAAACCCTAGTACTGATTTGTATCTTGTGAATCACCAAACCATCCTGTGGACTTGATGAATTTAAAGATTTCGCTAATTGTTTGATTTTATAAATCTTCCAGATCACAAAACAAGTGTCGCCCTAGAAATTTAAATCTAAGGTGGATAAGCCCAGGGCAGTGACAGAGAAAGTGGGTTGTATCCTCATTGGCTTCCTCGTCTCCATACCCCGACATAAATCTTTATCCGTGAGTCTTAGCTTTTTTCTCATGTGGTACCGAAGAGAGTTATGCCCCGTGATAATTCCTATAAGGACAGAAAGGAATAATTCGGTAGGTCAAAGCAAGGCCATAGGCTTCTAGTGATCACACAGGTGTCCAGAGAGGACTATCTAGTAATCCCTAATCCCTAATCCCTAAGCTTCAGTGTGCAAGACGGGATAAACACCGAGGTGTCTACCTGTTGCGATCAGAGCCTCTTTTTGCCAATTCGTCTGCCTTCTCATTTCCTGATATACATACCTTCGTGTCCAGGGACCCAGCAGAGGGCAACCTTGTGCTGTGTTCCAAGAACCTTGAGTTCTTCACGACAGCATTTATTTCAATAGCAGTAATCGCTTTTATTGCCGCCTGGCTGTCGATGAAGAGGTGATACCTTCCTGCGATATTGCCTTCATCGCAGTCTCAAGGGCAGCTATTGTCACTGCTAAGCCTCCGCTTGAAAAACACTACTATGGTTCGGAAGGCGGACTGATATATCTCTTTAAGATGATCTCCTATTATATAGGGCACATTTCGTTCTACAGGACATATGGTTTCTCGTCAAGCCTTTGTTAAATACATATATGACATGGTGCTATCGAAACGACCAAGAATTTCTATATTTGCGTCAAATAAAGTCCCTCCTTCAGGACCACAGGTTAGGAATGGAATCATTAAGGTTCTTAGTTGTTTCGGGATGGAACTTGACTATTCAATTGCATTTTCAGCTCAAATAGATGTTCTTTCGGATGGGACTAATGACACCAACCCAAGCTATTTTAACGACGATAGGTCTCTGATGTGGTAGAAGTAAAGGTGAATAACTAGAATCCGAAGAATAGCAACCTTTCTAGCAAGCGCTTCAGCCTTGCAGCTAATCGGAATCTGTTTGTAGGCAGGTGACCCAATCAAAGGTTAACGTTATTTGACTCCATCATATAAGAGGCACGGAATCAAGATTTCAGGAAATTGATTCTCGCTCGACTTTTTTGTTTTTGTCCATCATACTTCCAGGCGCTACAGTCCAGAGTGGACCTGAGAATCAACTAACGTACTTCTGCAATTAGCTTGGTCTTTGCGCACTCCAACTTGGTTGAGGTCCTTATTCCACTTGTGTCTTACTTTACTGTGGTGTCCCTCCGGGTTGGAATCGGGGACTCTTCGGACCGTAGAGTTGGTGTCCAGTCCCTGTACAAATCATAGCCATCTTACGTGACTTTTGCGTACTAGGATAATCACTTAGGACATACTTAGGACATTGCTCATATGTCTTGTCGAGGAACTCGTAGAGACACTCCTTGGTATCATCATCTTTTTTTCTGTGTGGGGTGGGCGCATATCAGGCTGATGCTATCGAATTTAGCCTTAATGCGGACTGTCATAAGGCACTAACGCGTATAAAGCTCAAGACCTTGTGCCGAAGTCTTCCGTTTACACCAAATCTGCGTCTTCTGTTCTGTAGCAATCACCGTAGTATATGTTACAATTTTTCATTCTCCTTTTGCCCGGGCTATGCCACTGCACTTCCTAGATGGCGGTGATGTTTGCTTTATAGCAAGCAGTCCAGGGCCTCCGAACATCTGTGTCCTTTTTCGTTTTTCAAGTCCTTCCACAGTAAATCCATGCTTTTGCGAGAGCCCGGGCTCTCCGGAGTCAGTAACTCACTTCGGGGGTAACGCTCTGACTCAATGTTGGAAATCGCTATAGACCTGGAGTTTCAATATGTAAAAGCAGTTCATATAGGGATATGTACTACAAATAGGAGGAATTCGTTCGATGTCCATTTCTCCCTCCACTCTAGACCGCTGCTACCACCGACCTTCCAGAGGGATAGGTTACCCAATTTTCAGTTTCAACAGATACCCTGGACTGAAACTCTGCACGCTAACCTTCATACCATAGATTCCACAAGGAGAGGACGTTCAAGTGGTCACGTATTGTTGCCAGTGGTACAAGGAAAAAAGAATGGAAAAGAGGACTTAACTCAAGAATACGATGAACACAGAGGACGGCTCAGCCGTTGTTAGCGACTCTAAGACAGCAATAACTTGCTCATTGCAAAAAGTTTATACTGCTCTCCTTAGTCCCCAACAATCTTAACCAAACAGATTATACAAACTGTGGGTGGAATCAATCAAGTATTAAGGGCTGAATAAAGCCTAAAGCTGACCTGTTTCATAAGGTATGCAATAGTGTATGACTCGTCCAGTTTAACCGAGAGAGATTCGCGTCTTTAAGAAAATTACTCCGAGTTCTACGGGCTATAACGACCAATTATACTGACCTATCTGGCCTGTCGGCCTATCCCCAACTTTCCATCATTAAGCAATGAATTCATCCTCTCATTAGAGGCTTCATGATTGAAAAAACGCTAAAAACCCTCTCCAGGGTCTTAGAGATAGCCTTGGAGATTAATCCGCCACATACTCGAAGCTGATGCATCAACTTTCTCTGAGCGAGCACCTTTCTGTACTCACACTACCTACGATTATTCAAGAACCTTAAAAGACCTAAGCCATGCTTCTCTATTTTCCTTTTACTGCACCATCTTTATAGCTAGACCACGTTTCTGATTTGTTACTAGCCCACTTGTTCCTTTGGTCCTTCGAACAAAACATCCACACAATGCCTCCTCCATTTTCCTATCCTCAATCGTTCTTTTCACACGCACTTCTCTCTGCAATTCGCTCCTCATGATTTGATCAATCTCATTCCAGAAACCGAAACCAGAAACTGTCAAGAAAACCTCAAGCATCAGCTCCTCAAGTGATTCAAAAAAATTGGCAACAAAGTCGACAGCAACATCAAGAACCGCCAGTACTGCAAAAGATGAAGAGAAAAAGAAAGTTCTTACAAATAGAACACTTGTTCAACCAGCCTCCGTGAAACGAGTATCTAATGCCAGCACAACTAAGGCACCTACTGTTAGACCTCCCCTTTCTAGATCCAGTTCAACGACCCCCTCAACAACACCAAAGATTAAACCTCGACAAACAATCGAAAAACAAAAGTCTCTACCAGCCAAACACAAGCCGTCTACATCAAAAGCAATCCCCGATAGGCCTCCTTCTAGCAAACCAAATCTTGTGATGAACTCTGTTCACAATGTTACAGTCTCCTCGCCGCCCTCAAAACGCAGAGAGGTTCCAATAGAGACAATTTTTGAAAAAGAGGAACCAAGGTCACGGGGAAAACGCAGCTCTGAGCAAATTGTTCCACCCAAAGCGAGGACTTTTGAATCAAAGAAACCTGCAGTCGATCTCAAGCCGGAAGCTCTGGCTAAAGTTAAGGAACCGGTAGCTTTCGAAGTCATTTTTGAGGAAACCCATAAGGAAGATCTCACCAAAACTAAAAGTCCAACTCCGTCTGACTCAAGTCCAGACTACGATGACGACTTTGAGTCATACGAGTCGGACTTCGAGACGGGATCATCGTCAGCCGAAGTGGCATCGGGTTCTTCGAGCTCATCAGAACCGAGTCCTGAGGACGATCGTGAAAGCCCACCGCCCGATAGAGACAGTGAAACTGAACCAGAGGGCGGATCCGAAGACGAAGAGGAGTCAGAACTCACGCAGTTCCCCATAACAGTCATTCACCGGGACAAGGAACAGGAACGTAAGCTAGACTCCGGAAACTATGATCTGCATTTAAAGAAACGTCGACCTGTCGACACGTTCGACAGCCTCGATACCTTAGCAAACTATGAGCAGCTAGACTCGGGCATAAGTTATGAAAACAGTATTGCCACCGTTTCATTCGAACCCGGATCGTTCGCATTCGGCGGTTATTCAGGCTTCTACACACGTCCGAGGATCACCAAGAGAGGCCTTGAGATAATGTCCAAGATTCAATTCGACATGATCACCTTTACACTGCTCGACTTGAAACCAATCGCCTATGATACTTATATGAGAATGTTTGGAGGTTCCAATACGGTACAATCCGCAACACAGACCTCAGAGGACCGCATGGAAAGCGAGTGTCAAACCGATGAGGACGAACTGCGATCGGTTTGGACACAGCACCCTCCACAATATGATCTAACGACAATTCAGGGTTCTGCTGGAGCTCCCGATTGCACTGGCGAACTACCAGACGATGGCCAGTTAAAGGCAATACCAGATGAAGATCAATTTGACAACAGCATAAGAGCCTTATCAAAATGGCGACAGGCCACACCGTTACATGGCAATGCAAACTGCCCTGACCCTATCAACTTCGAACGTCTAAATGCATTCCTGAATAACTCATGCCTACTGATCTCACGGATCTTGTCGTCCAATACGCCCGATCTCCGTTTAGATACGAGGGACTTACCGGCGATAAGCCGAGGCTACTACAAGTTAAACACCCGCTTGCTCAATGCCCTTAAAGTGGTTCGTGTATTCGCCAATGCCAAGTTCAATTTGATCTTAACGGTCCATGAGAGTATAGCAAATGTGTACCAAAATGACTTCTCGAACTTGATCATGGTTTGGAATAGTGGTGATGCTAGTAAGCCTGTTCGTTTGCTATCCACCTGGAGCGAGGTATGTCAGGCTGAGATATGCAATGAATCGTCGGATATAGTCGTGTGTGGCCTCAGGGATGGCAGTGTGGCTATGTGGGATCTAAGGGAGACTTATTCATTTTGTTCGAAACTTGACGGGTATTTGACACATTTTGCAGCAACGCATTCCATTGCGCCAAGTTGGGGCGGTACAGACATGCGGTCATACGATTTGGGAGCAATAGTCGATGTGAAGAGCTTTCGTTCATCAGCGAAGTCAATTAGCAGCGTGGAGACATTTAAGACTGTTCAGGTAAGTCGGAAGGAGGTTGTATACATTAGGAGCCGAGCCGGTTCTTTAATTTTTATTCTGAACCTGTTCTCTAGCTTAGAACCTTTTTCTAACAAATTAGGTGGGCTCCCGAATACAAACGTCAATGCAGAGATTTCCCCAACCTTAGACTAAATCTGTCCATGATCAAGGCAGCCACGCAAACCAAACTAGCACTGCCTTGTTAAATGGGTTCCTGGATCTGTAGAACATGCTTCAATGCTTGAGACATGAACCTGTCCATTTAGATGCACAACCAGCCCGACATGTAGGACCATGTATCTAGTTTTAGATGCCATTTCGGCAGAGTCTACAAAGCTGAAACTTAACCTATGTTTTCACAGGAAAGCAAAGCTTTAAAACCAGCAAGCAGGAGTTTCATCTTATTTATGTAAGCCTTCCCTTTATCTGCGCCTTAATCCTTAAGAAATTGTATACCCGACGTTCCTTTTGTTGCTCGAGTTCATGGCAATAGATTTGTGATGGCCTAGCGCCACAATACCTAAGACTGCCTGTGCCTGACTCGGGCCTAGAATTACTCAAGGTTTGACCTTTTGTAAGCCTTGCACTACAGAGAAAGTTTTTAGTCCGTCGAACTCATTGTCCTTTGTGAATCGTTCATTCTTATTCTTCGGAACATGCTCAGACAGAACTGTGGTTTCAAGCCGTCTGCTTTTTTTTGCTTTGCACACTTGCCGTGGATATTAGGGCCCGACAAAGCACCATTGCGTTGGTTAAATCAGTGGTTGATAGCCTGAATTGGCTTTATTAATGTAGAACCAATAAATTTTTTAAGAAAAGTTGCTCTGATTCTGCGAATTTGTCAAGAACTTCATTCAATTTCCCTTGCTTGAGCATCCTTAGCCATCCTTTTCTCACCAATTCCCTCTCTTTTCCTTCTTTCAGTTCGCCTCATTAAATGAAACGGGCGTTTTGGCCATATGGACTCTAGTCGAAACAGGTGTGCGAAGCTATGAAATTTCCCAAGGATCTGATTCAAAGTTCGAATATAGCTCACCATGGGCTCGTGTGAAGCTCATCCAAAGTGCCATCTGTGATCTGCGTGAGTACATCGAGTTGGGAACAGTTCGCACCAAAAGTGCCTTCGAGCGAACAAGAACAAATTTTCAAATGGACATTTTCAAGGACGATATCCTCAAGGAGCTTGCCGAAACAAAGAACGCAATAAAACTTGGCCTTCAGGGTCTTCGGTTTATAAATCTAGACTGCGGAACCGAACTCATATTCGTGGGAACCAACCGGAATTTCATAATTTCCTGTTCGAAAACTTTGAAAAGGGAACGTTTTCGAAAGATTAACATCATCGACAGTGGATTCCTGTTTCCGACGGCCATTAAACTGCTTCAAAACGAGAATTACCTCGCCGTAGGTCTTTCGGATGGCTCGGTCACGTTACTCAACTGTAACCAAGAGTCAACCAACAAACAGAACTTAGACCATCCTCGGAGGCAAGGCACAGCTCAGTCGAGGACAAGTGATTTTGATTTCGAGATTGGAAAGTCATGTGCCATTCAGAACATCATTCGCAACGAGAGACGTTCATCGGCAAGTCGGTTCGTGGAGCATGACTTTAGGCCGGATACAGCAACTTTGATTGAGGCTGTCATAGAGGGTGGAAAGAAGCCCTACGAAATGCGCGTGTTCGATGAGCAGATGCTCCTAAATGGTTCGGTTCTGCGAAAGGATTTGGTGCAGAGCTTGGAAGTTTCGAGCGACGGATGGACATTGTTTGCTCTGTCAAATGGGGATGTTAGGGCCTATGACTTTTATGCTGACAAGGAAATTCCGTTTAATGGCAGTACATCTTCTAGCAGTCAAAAGGTAATGGAGATCGCCGTAAGCCGAGACGGTGGAGAAGAGAAGAAACTAATTTTGCTAAATCAAAATAATGATGTTCAAGTGCACTTATTAAAATAAATGACATAAGTATCAATCTTTTGATTTATTTGTCTTCCCAAATTCTTATAGATTGCCTACGTTCTTGACTGGTTATCGAAACAGGTTGTACTTAGTTCTTTGCTTCTACAAAGTCTGTGAAAGAGTCCCAACTCTGCTCTGATTTCTATTTTACGTACTGGTCACCTTAGCACTCTGCAACGAAACATATTTCTCGGGGGTTCTAGGCATTCAAGAGTAGGGTTAGCAGCCATCTTTATAGGCTAATTAAAGCTCCCGAAAAAATATTACAAGACTTGCTTACTTGTCGCCAACTCTAGATATTTTATCGACTCCATCTATAAAATTGACGAGGATGTCTCACTGCTCAACGTCTGCAAATGAAAACTGACCATCTATCCAACTATCAGCCGTCCAAAGAAATCTAAAAGATGACATGGTAATTGGGCAAAAGGAAAGTGTCTCGTAAGAACGTTAATAAGTTATCTACAGTCTTCTCTGCTGAGAAACAGCAAGAATGCCGCTGATTTCCCACAGAAGTTCGCCTGTATCCTGGAGAGCCATGCCACACACAATTGTATTCTTAGGGAACCCAATTGTCAATAAAGGCCCTGATCGAGGACATGAGAAGACCCAACGCAGGTTCAAGTCCTGAGAAATCATCCTCTAGCGACCGAATTCAAAGAGTTCTTGAATTCTCGAACTATACAGGGTTGAGCGAGGCCTTTCGCACAGCCTAACTGTCACTACAAATGCAGATATGCAGTCGACAGCTATTAAGATGGTATAGATCTCGGGTTGAAGAACAGAGGCATGCTTACCTAAAGAGTAGTGATTCTATTGTTGTCGGTCTTCCCGAAGACACCAGCACCGGACCATGCGAGTCCAGGCTCAGCTCAGCAGCCGATGTTCTGATCAAACGGCATATCCATGCAACCAGGGTCGGAGGATAAGTGTCGCGCAAGGTCTTCGGAACTCCAGTGCGGGTTATTCTAACACCCACCTCGTCTAAGACGGTAGATTGATTTGGTAGTACAGCCCATTATGAAAGTATCAAAGGGAGGAAAATCAAGCAGAGCATCTGGGGCAAAGCCATCTGTAGAGTTTCGTCCAGAAGTCAGTCAAATACTTACGAGAAAGCTTCTGACGCATAAGCTACAAAATGCCTTGTGATAGGCTCCATGTTTAGTCAAAAGCACCCTTAACATGGCACAAAACTGAGACCGCCTTGGATGTCTTCGACTTGACATTTTTTGTCCAAATGCCGCTTCGTCGGAGATCTAGATAGTGACGCCTTTCAGCACTGGCTAAGTCAGACTGATTACATTCCTCCTTCTCGTAAAGAGAACAGCCTAAGTTTTCAAAGGATTAACCGAAACCATTCATCGACTATATAAAAAGCTGACCACGCGTCAGCACAGACTAGGCTTGACTGAATGTGAAATCGACATAAAAAAAGGAAATTAGTAAAGCCAAAGGTACCTTCTGTATGCTATAAAGTTTGGGATTGAGCTAGAAAGAGGTGAAACTGGCTCTTGAAACTCCACAGCAGCATCGGTCCGATTTGACCGCCTTTAAGCCCAGGATTAGGGTGAGTAGCACAAATAAAGGTAACTCTAAGCACGCTTGCTTGTAACTCGACCTGTGCAGGTTTAAACCCGGCCGGGAAACATCAAAACCAAATGCTGTCCTTAAACCACTGCACTACTGCACTCATAAAAAATTCAGTAGACTAGAAAGAATAGTGTAGGCTCAGTGGTTAGTGCTTTGAACTATGGAGCAAGGGTTCAGGTTCGAATCCCAGTCGGAACACCTAAACGTTTTTCACGGCCCCACCTCTCGCGAGCGTCTGACAACCATCCGAGAGTACAACTGTCCTGAAAGAATACAACACGCACAACCCGATTGGTTGTGAGAAGCTAGGCCTTGGGTTCCATCGACCCAGTTCTTCCTCGTAAAGTTTGATTAGTCGGGTAGAGTCCGACGCACCAAGTGACCCTTTTGCCATATTACTCATATATAGCAAGCTGTTACCGTCTACCTAGACTTACTTCCTACCCTTCGAACAGATAATTATACGGTTGGCCCCTTCTATTGTTACTACCTGCGTAAACATAAGCATTAAGTTCATACTCCAAAACCATATAGTCGTTTGTAATTAGGTACCTGCTTTCTCAAAATTGAAAATACATTTAACTCGCATTAGAAAGTAAAAGTATCCGTAATGCGTCACCCAACCAGGCCTACATTCTCCCTGAAAGACCTTTTTCTAACACTCGAACGAAATGGTTTTTCCAACCATCTAAACAATATACCTTTTCTTAATTCCCTTCTTGGGGAAATTCGAAAAACAGATTGAGGGAAACGTACTGATGCTGATACCTGCACTGGGTACCCGGATTAGCTAATTACCCTGACGATTTATTACTTTCTCGAAGTATCTACGTGAGTTCTGAACTTAGTCCTGTACAACACTCCGACACGGACGGACAAGTGATACATTCTGGTTCAGTAAAGTAGAAAACACCGTAAAAATGTATCTAAAAGTGGGTGGACAAATTTTATTCAGCATTTGACTTCGTTTATTATAATCCTTGGACTTTTTCTAGATAATTGTAATCTTTGCAACTTTGCAACTATCCTTCGCCGAACGACCTGTCCTATACCAGCAGGACAACTCGATAATTACCAACGATCTGGAAACTATATACCTTCCACGACATCATAAATTTATACCTCCACAGTACCCGTACTATAAAATCGTTACCGGTAAAGTTGCCATACGCAAACCCATACCAACACCCAGACCTGATGTCCTTCCTGCGGATTTAATAGAAATCGCCCGCACAAAACTAGGCATACACAACGCAAATCAAATTCCCAGCGTCAGTGAGTTAAGAGAAGTCTTAGGGACTGGATCAAACAGGGAAACTATCGATCTGCTCCGTGAATTGGCTACGGACCCAAATAGTATTGAACTAATCAAGCCTTACATAAAATTATCGGACTTTACGGATAAAACAGCGAACGAGGATCAGGTAGCAAAGGAGGCTGATACATCGGGTCCATTGATACCAACTAGTCTTGTGAGTGAGACTGTTCAGAAAAATTTTGAAATCATTCAGAAAGTTATAACTACACCCAAACCAGAGTTGGGATTCTTTCAACGTGCCTCGTCGTATCTTAGTGTTTTTGATTTATTCCCAAGAAATACTGCAATCCCGATTTCACCGGCTAACAAGGAAGTGCAGGAGTTGAATCACAATGAATCTAATCATCAACATCATTTTGATTTGCGAACAATTTCGGCTACAAACAACTTTTCGCATTCGTTGCCAGTCGCCATTGAGTCTAGCAATGATCGGGTTCTTCCGCCGCATGTTCCAGCAATCACTAAACGGCTAGAAGATGAGTCACGCTTTAGGCGCTATCCACACTACTTGGGATAGTAGTCCTTACAAAACACTAGGCTTAAGAAGATATGTAGCAGATAAGATAAACATAGATTTGTATAAGAGATATTTACATACCAGCATGTCGGTATATATTTACGTTATCAATAAATTGCATTAAAAAATCCAACTAAGAGCCTTTTATTCCAAAGAGTAATGGGGTCAAGACCCGCGAAAAGTCCCTGCCTGAGACACGACTGCCTTCCACTTCGTTCGATCCCTAGTACGCTGCTTCAATTTGTTTAGACCAAGTGCTCTGGGATCCACGATAGCTTCATTCTTAATACGGTGGTTCGGTCTTCTATGTCGAAGATCCTCTTTGCTGGAGCATTCTTGTTCATTCGTTCGATGTAGCTGAGTCAGTTTTGGTACCGCTCATAGAGTTCTCGATTCACCTCCATTCGTCCTCCTGGTATATGCGACCGAGAGAAGAAGAATTTTTCCCTCGAAATGCTCAAAATCTGCTCTGCTTTCCTACTTATCTTCCATATAGCAGAAATGGCAAGATTAATGTGTTGTAAGCATTCATTTCGTCAAGATTTTGAACTTATTAGTTTCGCTAAAACAAAATAGCAAAGGTTTCTTAGAGTAAGCATACATCGAATCTCTAATATTTAACGCGAAGGAGGCAGTATCCTTAAGCACTTCGAAGTTACTGCTGCCAACAGTGGTTTTTGTCGTAGGCGTTGGAAGATGATGTCGATGCCGTTTACGTATCCCAGCAGCTAAACAGATTTGTTGAAAATAATCACTTCCGTGTTTACACTTACCATGCGCACTATCGATTCCAACACAAGATTGAAGAAATCACACGACAACGCATCCCCTGGTCAAAAATCGGAACAACATATGGGAACCCTTTCCAAATTGGACACTGCACAGCGCGTTTTCCAAAGTCACGGGCACAACTCACCCATCGCCTTGTAGAGCTCAAGACGAGGGTGAACACATAGGATCGCTTTTGATAGCTGAAGCAACGTCTTCAAAACTGGGAGGAGGGATAGTTACTTCATTGATTACATGCGCGTTCTCTTCTTGCCGTATCAGTCTCCCTTCCTCATACCCATTAAGTAGCTGCTTGAAACGCTATTTTAATACATCTTCTATTCATGCGTTCGCTACTAGGTTTCCTTTAATATTTCTAAGACCCTGTGTCGCGGGTTCAAAGCCATCTGCGGGCTGGTTGGCTTCCCTAAAAAAAACATCCAAGTGCTGTTCCTACCGCGGGACTCTTCGATATGGTTGAGCTGAGAGACTGCGTGGGTTCTTTTCCTTCTACTTAGGATCCTTTTCTCTTCCCTTCTTCTGGCTCGATATTCTTCCCTTCCTGCTCTTACTTTGTGCTGCAGCGTTTGACTTACAAACCAATTCTTTCATCTTTCTGCGACGTACGCATTCAACATCATACCAAGGGTTCTTCTTAGGTGGCGGTTGGTAACCTATGATGGTCTCGGCTACTTCTTTGATGATGTCGCAATACTGGAATGCACAGCGAAGTTCCTTACTTAGACTCTGGATACTCCAGTCGTGCTAAGTCTTCCTTTCCTGCGCGGTTCGCAACTTCTTCTCGTTGCATAGTCCAGCATTTGAAAGCAAAAGAAAGTGGTCAAAGTCGACCCTCGGCCCTCTGCACGTTTGTACATTCAGAACGCTGGATGCATGTTTCGCATCTATTAGCACGTAGTCCATCATCTGGAGAGAGCCAGGGTGGTGTGTGGATACGTAGTCTTGCTACTGATCATCGAATTGAGAGAATCGAATAGAAGGCGTTTTCCTTACCGATTTTGGTATTGAGTGACTTCCACTTTAGAGTAAGATTCTGCAAGATTAGTAAGGTTTTGACATCATATTCCGGTCAGGCTCCATAGGCTTCGCATCTTATTACAGAGGTGCGATTACTCAGAGTATAATAAGTTACGCATATATTTGTTGAATTTTATTAAATCGAAACAACTACAAAAAAAACTATACAAAATGTGAAATTATAAGGAAATACGAATTGTTTGTTGGATCAGGTCAGCAGTGCTAATTTCACGCCATATTTTACATCACAATAAAAAAAAGAAAATATTTCTTAACCGTCACTGTGACCTCCTCCAGCAAACGAATTCACTTCACATCTAAATATAGTTTAACATTCATAAGATACAAAATTATGATCCATTCTCTCAAATTTCCATCAAACTAAATGATGAAAACTAAATCCAGATTAACAAACTAACGAAGAACTACGTTTAGCATCCTCACGATGAGGGTTTTGAGACTCCCACAAGCGCTGGTCGTATACACCGTTCGTGCAATTTGTACCCAATTTTGCTGACCACTACTACTGTGTTTGGAGGCACCTTGTTGTCTTCCTAAAAATTTACAAATCCATTCAGTTATATGAGGAAACAAAGGAAGTTATTTATGTGACTGACCTTTTCGAAAAGAGCCTCATGGAGGTTGGGATCAAACTTCTCGTTAAGCGGTTCAATTGCTTCCAAGCCATGCCGTTTGAATACTTGTCCTAGGGAAGCTTTCGTCATTGTTAGACCTTCGTAGAGGTTCTTTAAGTGTTTGTTCTTCTCGGTTACCTGCAATGATAAGGAAGTTAATATATAGTAAGTTGATAGTCACTCACGGGACATTCCATATGACTTCATTGTCTGTAACAGATGCAAGGCCCAACTACCATCAAAGAAAAGTTCTGACCATGAAAACCACAACAACCCACGAGCGAGTACAGTCGCATTCTCCTATTTCATATAACAACAACACTGTTCCAGAGTATGCACCCGGAACCTGCGCGCATTATACACCCCAGGTGCTACACAATAACTGAATGGCGCGGTACAAGTCAAACAGAAAACAAAACTTTGCTATGGTCTCAGACCAAGGGAGTCTACAATTGAACAAATTTTCACTTCAGCCGGTTCTGAATGAGACTCAAGTCGAATAGATTTCATAGATTTTAAGTTTCCATATGACACGATCTATAGAAAGAAGAATAGTTGTAAGGGAAAGGCACCGATTACCGAACTGATCTGTGATCGCTTTAGCTAAGGATGCACACCTTAGCCCAGATCTGTGTCGATATTTGACACGTCGATCCATCTTCGCATTTGTGGTTGGTCCTGGTGACAGCGTGTAGTCGATATTTAAATACAGAGGAGCATACCCAGGTTTTGGCATTTAGCCTGACTTCTTTTTCAGGCACATACCCTTTCTGGCGAGTTTATTAGTCTTACTGTTCCTCGTAATGTCTCTATGGTCTCTCCAAGGTTGTAGGTAGTTCCTAATGCACCGTTGAGAGTTCACCTCGCAAGAGAATGGTATCGAGTACGGACATCATTATTCTCACCAACAGCTACAAATTACTCGAACCATCAATGTCGTGCATCTCTGAATGGTTTATCGAGGAATTGTAATCTCACGTTGTGCTGAGTTCCTCGCCACTCCAACGTCCAAGGCACCTGTAAGGCAGACAGATGTGCTCACAGTTGAGCAAGACAACGAGTCTGGTACTTATCAGCAGACAAACCATATGTACTATCGTTGAAATACTTTCGGGTCACGGTATGTGCACGCAGGCATGAAATTCCTGTCAAATACTTCTCTCGTGGATGTATGGTTGAAGAGGAAGAATCACCATTTCACCTCTTTTGCAGCTCACCTGCATTATCCTCATCAAGAAAGAAGATTCTGAGAGAACATGAATAAAATTTGGAAATTCGTCCATAAATCGAAATGGTTCTACAAATAACAGGTCAAGGAAGAATGAATCTTCTCTGGTCCAAGTAAATCCAATCGTAAGCCGAGGATTGTCACCACTTTAAGCGTCCGTGTGTTTGCCCGAGGCTGCAATAGCAATCTTTTTTAAGTCTACTAGTAGTCCATTGACTATCAGACTTCTGAGATGAGCTACGGCAAGACAAAACTATGGACTGTACCGCGACTGACAGAGCTTTTAGTTGTAAGCAAGGAATTGGCCATCACTCTGAGCGATGTATCCACATTAAGAGTGGCAATTACGCTCATTATTGGTCCTGCTCTGACACTGAATAAGTATCTATTCATTACCTCGCTTTGAATGCTTTTGTAAAAGCACTACACTCTCTTTTATAGCCGATGGTCTTGTGCATTGAACTTGTAGGACTGCCGATCAACTGTGGCGTATGTGTTGGAATCTTTTAACCTCACGATATTGTAACAGAACGACTCACAACTATATAAATCGTAACAGAATGTCCTCTAGAGTCATATCACGGAGACTTCTCTGACTTCGCGGACGCACACGTGCACTGAGCGCAAGAAACTTGACTTCAGTCGACGAAGTAAACGAATGGTAACAAAGAATTGTCCTTACGGTGGTAAATTGCAGAGATTAATGGATGGCAATTCTTTAGGGACAGAAACTAATGATGGAATCCTATCTGGATCCAATACTCTACACATTTACATGACAATCTCACCTCTTCCTTTGGCACGGCTTCAGTGGCATGTCCCAGTATGTCAGCCACTTCCAAGAGATCCTTACAGAACCCCTGAATGCCAAAGATCTTAGCGTCACTAATCTGCTTCGTCAACCGAGTTCGCAGATTTTCACTATCAGCCAGGGATCTCTTGTACTTATCCGTCAGTTCATCGGTCTTACTCTTCAATGTCTCTACTTCCTTTGTAAGCGTTTCGATTTCTGCCGTCAATTTCTTCTCGTTTTCAGTCAATTCAACACTCGAAGCAGCCGCCTTCTCAGCAGTCCCGGCTTTTTCACTTCCGTACCGCCTGATGGTGCTACCATTTGTTGAGGCATACAATGCCCTCCTAAAATTTACATGAAATCGAATTGTTTTAATCAATTATATTGCAAATTAAACAATGAATTTCAAATAAAAATCACAAAAAAACGAGAAAGGTTAAGATATTACGTCACATTGCGCAAGATGTGCGACTTATCAGCTTACCGTGCATTCGGATGTGCTCCCAGGCATGAAACTATACGATTTGTTCGCGAGAAAAGCGTAATGGTTTTCGTTGTCATTTTAATTTAAAATTTTAACCCGATGGAATGAAATATAAAAAAAAAATTGAATGTTCTGGGGCAATACGTTATTGTGGAACGTTCGCAGAACAGTTGGACTTTTGACAGCTAGAAATCGAATGACGGCTGACGGCTGATTCGAATTGGAAAAAACACGAGTTTTTCCAGAGAGTCTCTCTAGTGACACCAGCGCTACGGGAGGATTGTGAAAATGTCGGAGGGGAAAGATCTACAAATGCAAGATGTGCGCCTGGTTGTATATAACGAAATTGGTTTCGGCAAAAACATGAGTTAGTGTCTGGTGAACGTGGTCTTGAATCCTCTGGGAGGGTACTTCGAGGTCTTACAAGTTGCACCTCACATGGAAGTTTGAATGAAAGAGTTTCACTCGTCTTCTAGGTGAACGTGTGGGGGATAGGACCTACCTGATTGGCTGTGAACCTTATGAGTTATGCCAGCCCGTGCTATGAGTTATGCCAGATTCCATGCTCCGCATGTTTACGTGGCTAAGACAACCCCCCCAACCCTGCCTGATTCCCCATGCGGTACCACCGGTCAAGTCATTCCTTCACAGGGCCAGGTTTTGACGACATGTCTTCTCCTTCTTATGGTTAGGGTTAGGACTTGCAGCGTTTGTTCTTCCATAATGCTTGCAATGATGTTGTTGGCGATGTGCCATGTTTCTCTCATTGATAACATGAACGATATCAATCTCCTTGGGGTTATAGCGAGCCCATATAGGAGCTGCGTACATGAGGATTGATTTGCACACCGTTGCGAGCAGGTTTTTACTGATTGTCTGGCTCCTCTGGCATTAACCTGGATTTGCTTTCGCGCTTGTGTAAGCTAAGTGCTCGATAAACTTGAATCTGTGATCAAGCAGTACTCCCAGGTACTTTATGTATGGTTTTGATTCAATGGAGTGCTGTCCCACCCGTATTTCCATACGCTCAACTTTTTTTCGGCAACTTATGAGTACAGCTTCAGTTTTGTGGTCCGCTAATTCTAGACGGTGATAGTGTTGTTGCAATTTTGCGTGACCTCCTCTATGGTTTTGGCTACTACCACCCCAGCGATGTCATCGGCATATCCGATTAGGTCCACTGCTATTGGTCTCCGGATACGTAGCACTTGGTAGAAATGATCCCTGTGGGACCCCTCCTGTAACTCTATATCTTTTGGCCGTTCACTTGTATCATAGCACAGCGTTCTGTCTTCAAAACAGCTTTTGATTATTCGTAGCAGGTAGTCCGGTACTCGAATATCCCTAAGCGCTCTCATAATGCAGTTCCAGCTAGCCGAGTTAAACGCATTTTTAACGTCAAGTGTTACTACAGCACAGTACTGCTTTTTTCCTCCTTTCCATGCCCGATGTCTCCTTCGGTGTACTGGTCAAGTCTGATGCGGATGATTCTTTCTAGCGCCTTTCCTGCTGTGTCTAACATACAGAGCGGTCTGTATGATGATGGCTCTTCTGGAGGCTTGTCGCCTTTTGGTATATGTAAGTACCAGCCGTTGTCGTTTCCATTTCAGTGGAAATGTTCCTTCTGTTAGGCATCTCGTATAGAGGTTTGCAAATACCTCTGGCTGCATTTTGATTGGTTCTTTAATGACGAGATTCGGAATCCCATCCATTCTTGGGGCCTTATTGCTCTTCATTGCACTTGCTGCTTCCATGACTTCCATTATGAGGAAAGAGCCACACTAGTATTCCTTGGGAATAGCCCGCTAACTATAGTGTTCATCATGGTTAGGCATGTCGGTGCAGTTACAATGCCACTCTACTGGACTTAGGCACACACCTTTCCTTAAACCTCCCACACTATTGCAGCGCCTTGTAAGCCGAAATCTACGTCATCCGTCAAGCAGCTGACTGGCTGACGGCTAATCCCATATCGGATTTTGTCATATACATCGACAGTCGAGCAGCTATCAAATCTCTTGCATCCAGCACTACGAGATCAAAGGCAGTGAAAGACTGCCGCGTATCTCTTAACGAGATAGCTGGACAGTATAACCTCACCCTTTTGCTGGGTACCAGGTCACTGTGACATTTTGGGAATTTGCGAAGCTGACGCATTGGCTAGAGGAGGTTCCTCTGCCTACGTCGTATGCTAAATACCTGATCAAAGCCGACGCAATAAAGCTGGCCAACCACCGTGGGCGCCGTGGCTCAGTGGTTCGTGCGTTGGACTACGGAGCAAGGGGTTCGAGATCGAATCCCAGTCGGGGAACACCTAAAAGTTTTTCACGGCCCCACCTCTCGCGAGCGTCTGACAAACATCCGAGAGTACAACTGTCTCGAGAAAGCTTCTTAAATAACAAATTGCCCTCCGGACACGGCATTAAACAGTAGGCCCCTTCCATTCGTGTAAAGAATGTAACACGCACAACACGAATGGTTGTGAGAAGCTAGGCCCTGGGTCCCATCGACCTGTAGCGCCAAGTATTTATTTTATTATAACCATCGTTGGCATCAGCTTGACCATTGCAACACTGTCAGACTGCTCTGGCCAATTTTAAACGAAAATAGGACCACGGGACTCCTAAAACACACGAGTGGACCCTCTCCATGATAGTTAATACGCTAACCGGCCACTGTGCTATAGGAAGGCATGCCCAAAGTCTGGGCATCACCTACAATGCATTTTGCAGAAGTTGTAGGGATCACGAGGAAGAGGAGACCATCTGTCACCTCCTACGCATATGCCCTGCACTTGCCAACATTAGAAAGGCCACGCTAGGCCACTTAGCAGGGCACTGTGACCTTAAGAAGACCCTTTGAAGACCCTCTGAAGGATCTGGGCTACAGGCCTTCAATATGATTGACATATAAGCACTGAAAGAAAGCCTATTTGAGTCGATTAAGAGGAGAATGGAAGCGTTATCAGACGAGTCCAAGATGAACTGGGGAGTCAACTACATACATCGAAGTATATTCGTCTGACAGACTCTGCCAGTGTTTCCCAATAGGAGCTTCTTGCGATTAATTGATGTGGTCACCACATCCAATACGTTGGTGGAGTAATACCGGTTCGAAATAAATCACGTAATTGTCCACTAAGCAATCACACTCATCTGGGTCCCAGGGCACAGTAAATATGGTAATGAGCATGCCGACGAGCTTGCCAGGTAAGAGTCAGCTCTTAACGTCTCAATAGTGGAGAGAGTCGATATTTCGGTAGGTGCCGTTGTGGACAATATACATCCTCACTTCCTCCAGCTTGCCAACCAGCTTTACCAGTAGAAGGTCTAAAACCTGACTCAAACGAGCTACTTGATAAACCAAGATCAGATATTGCCAGAATTGTAGTCTTAATCACAGGCTAAGCTTGGTATTCCTCGCAATTTCCTTTGAGAAGGTGAAAGGATACTACCGAGAAAGAATTTTACATCACTTCCTGTGTAGATTTTCGGTCCTAACGAGGGCCAAGCAACACACCCTAGGAGAATCCTTCTTTATGGATCTCGACAAGATATGTAGATGAAATAAGGATCGGAGGACTAATTCTAACTAATTTGAACTCCACGAGTTCTGTAGTAACAAAAAGGCTCACCCCAGCGCCAACTGGGTTCTGTCTCCAAGAAACAGGTACAATCCCTAAGAACAGATCCTTTTTCGGCGCTGGAACTTGGCCTCTTCACAAGATGTTCGGTCACTTTTGCGTTGATAAACTTTGGAGCAGCAAGAGCTGGACCCTGTAAAGAAACTGCGCATTAGCTTTTGTGATGAATAGGACAAGTAGAACGAATGGACAATAGTATGCTGGCTTACAGATTTTTTGAATTCTTCCCAAAGGAGTGATGCACTACGTAAGAAGGGGCTTCTTGGCTGAGATCAATATTCAGGAGCTACACATATGAATCTAATCTAAGTGGATTGTGGTGGAGCTTTTTTGTTTTTTGCCTCAAAAGGTGTCCCAACCTTTCCAAGTTGTAGAGGCTGAATAAGGAAGTTCAAGGGATAAGTGCAGCAGCACTATGCACAACGACGTTGACGACCATAGTTAGATTCTGTTCAGATTCTTTCTTTCGTACGTGTAGATCCTCTCCTGAGGAGAATATTGTTCTAACAGTTAGCCTGAAGTCAGGAGATTCTGTTGAACAATCAGTGTCGTTACTAAATCGTGTTTATTTTTCAATTTCCAGGGCATTCTTCGTAGCTGTTCCCTTTAGGTTCAAGTCTAATGCGAGTATAGTTTCAAGAACTGCCTATACGTGCCATGTTGTTCTCACATTTCTTCCATGTCCAGGAAGAAGCTTCGAAGGAGAATTTTATACTTAAGATGGATGAGACCTGGACAGTGATAGACCAAGTGTACCTTTCCTATCTTTTTGCATAGTCCTTTCGACCCTGCTTTGGTCAAAGAAAGATCTAAAAGGACCATTGTAGTGTGCCTCCTCCCTTGACTTAAGTTCTGCTCGAACATAAGCTCACAAAGCGGGATGTTCACCGTGGTGTCGACGTATTCTGATATAAATTTCAAGCCTTTTCTAGCAAATTCTTCGGCCTTCTTATTTCCTTGATACCTTTGTCCGGCATCACCTCCAACGCATCCTCACGGGGGACAATTCTCACTGTTGGGACCATTTTCGCTGCTAGGACCTCCATTCGGAAGACAACGCTATGGTTCGCGCGGTTAACTGATTTGGATATGCCCAGGCTTTTGGAAAGTATCTATAAACCCGAAGTTATCCGATGGAAGTATGTGGATTACGTGTAGTTATCATTGGGATAGTGATGCGGATACATGCTAATCCCTACATATTCGTGAAAGTTGTTAGGTTGGTGGTCTTACTGTCGAATGGTCATCAAACAAGACAATCATAAGACAGCTTAGTTTGTACAATTTTGGATTTTGGTCCCCAGATTTGCCATCCATAGATGTCTAGGTATGATCTGCATCCAGGTAAGGCTTTATCCGGAAGAATTTGTATGAACTCCTGTTTGACTTACAATGGAAGATGGATAAGTAAGCGATGTCCGGATTTGACATCCCTGTTTCAATCACAAATGTCAAACTGAACTGCCATTGAAGCTGACCACAGAATGTGTAGCTGTTGGCTGCTTGAGCATCAGCGTTTGGATGGCTAATTTTCTTCAGCGATGCGACTAATTTTTCATTCCGTGGATACAGACTTATTTGTCATATATGGGCAAGTAGCTGACGAAAAACCATTGGAAAAGTCTGTCACTGGTCCAAACTTCTTCAAAAATGAGGAAAGTGTAACCGTCACCGTCAATGCTCATTTCTATAGCCAAAGCTTAACCGAATTTGTTTGCCCTCAAATCGAAGACGTGAATGTGGAAGACATGTGGTTTCAACCAGACGTTGCCACATCTCACACAACACGACACGTTCGGACTTTATTGTGAGAACAGTTTTCTGCACAAGTTATTTCGCGTTTTGGTGATGTGGCCAGATTTGTCCTCGTTGGATTCCTTTCAGTGGAGCTATGCAAGAGATTGTGTTTATCCGCAAGCTCACAACCCTTTGAAAATGGTAGGTAGGTAGAACGGGCCACATGTGCGTCCAAAACTCAGATCACTGGTCGATCCATTGTGAGCCCTTGTCGTGGCTTTACTAGAAGACAAATACAGAGGATGGTTATTAGCGTTGGGGTAGCTACAAGGCCTCCCTGAACGACCCTGAAGTTGTCATGAATTTCAGGATGGTTGATGGTGACTTTCACCAAGGGCCGTCTTACTAGTTCTGGTTAGGCTTGGGCATTCGTAGAGGAAGTGAAAAGTGCATTTTACTACTACAGCCTCTGCAGAGGTCCTCCGTTTCTATACTCATTCGAAACAAATATCATCGAGTTAAGGCCGAGTTATTACCCGACATGTGTCGAAATGTCATTGTAAATTACTGTCTCAGAATCAAGTCCTTCAAAAACTCCCATGGTGGACATGTGAATGATGTTATATGTCATTTAGGAGTTCCAAGACTTACTCTGGTGCCGAGTCGCACAAAATTTATCGGAGTGAAGCAGCATTATCCTGTGTGGTTGGCTCACATAGATTGCTCGTCAGCAGAGTGTCTTAATTTGGTCTAAGCTCCTGAACACACGTTCGACAGAAGCTATAGCTAGTCAACTACGTTACATTGTTGTAAAACAATTACAGTACAAGTGCTTGTACTACATCGTCGCTGTAGCAAGTATCTGAACAAGTATCTGCATAGTATTTGAATTATTTATGTCTGGCGCCTGTAGCCATACGCACCTTTTTATTTAAAAAAAAAAAAAAACAAAAACTCAGATGTATATCGGTGAGTCCTTGTAAAAAGTTCATTGCCAACGTCTAACTGCCAGCTGGCACAGGTAACGATAGCGATACATTCACGTGCACGTATGTTCATTAAAATAAACTTGACTGTGCCATGAGTCAGTCAGTCAGTACCACTTGAAGTTTAAGTTATGAACTGCCGTTCGGGCTGAATGTTCCATTAGATACACTGCCCACACATATGTACATACACCCTCCTGAGGAGAAATGTAAATACAAATCGAATGACTGTCACTTGGGTATCGGTCGACTGGGGGAACCAGGTAATTTAGTTAGAAGCGCAGCAGCCACATTTGAAAAATGATGTCAAGACGGCACAGGTGAGTTGTAGGCGACTACGGGCGAGAGTAATTAATGTCAGTAACACTCGAAACATCGATCAGTATCGATTTAGATGTTCGGCTTGTTGATTAGTTCGCATTACTGCGGCGACGACTTAAAAGGTCTATTACTGCCTAAAGTATCTGAGTGTTCGGTTGTTGCATTGAATTACGTATTCGTATCGATTGGCTGTAGGTTATGCCTCGAATATGTGGATGAACTTGGTTCGCGGAACTTTAAGGTGTTGTCTGATCTTGAACATTGCCATATTGTGTTGAGTACCTGCATAGGTAGGCAGAGATAGACCACTCCTTTGGTTGGAAACAATTGAACCTCGACGCTGGATTGTCTAGCGCAGTGCAAGACGTTTGATGGTAAGGTTATGTGAGTGGAAATCTCGGAGTAGAAAGGTCAGGGTTTCACCTCATGGCTCTGTGAGAATGATTGGAGCTTCATGGAAACAGAAGATACTAGCCTTACGGATGTGGTAATCATCTAACCACACTAATGGCCTGAATGCACGATACTCGCCTAGGTACTAGTCCCTGCCCTCCACACTTGTTACAATCACCCTGCTGAACCCTGTAAGGTATTTCTTTACGGGGCTGGTCAGCAACGTATGGTGTGTGTTCTGTGTCTGTCGTGTCCGCTCTTCTTATTCTTTTGAGTCGTCTTAGCTCGTTTGGATAGATGAAAGGGCAGATCTTTAACCAATCGTCTTGTGACCTTGCCACATGGCTTACCGAAAGCTCCGATTGGTGTATACCTAGCCTCTGGGAAGCGTCTGCAGTGACACATTGCATGCCTCACGTCTTCTTTCTTATCTGAGCATTCTGGGCAGGAAGGCAATCTATTGTGTCCAATACTTTCGATAGCCTCCATAGCCGAACAGTAATTGCGTGAGGTGATAGTTGCAGTCTCCTTGTTCAGACCTCGATCCTGATAGTGATCAGCTTGTTGCAGGGCAGTTGATAGGGCAGTGTTGCACTCTCTCCTAATAATGCCGGGATCTGGTCGATTTGGGGTTCGACTAAGGTAAGCTCTTTGCATCTCGTTTGCTAGAATGTCTATAGGAACCATTCCCGCTATAACACAGCCTACTTTGTCTGAAATTGTTCGAAAGCTATTGAATTTTTGTGCAGACATCTTCTCTCCTTCGTTGTAAGAGCTCCTGCCTAGACTGGAGTACTGAACGTTACAACTCTGGAAACCAAGAAGACCTTCACTTGATACGAGCTTAAGTATGACGAGCAGAAAGTAAGTAGTTCCACTAGTGCGGTGTAACTGAACATTAGCTTAAAGAGAAGTGTAAGATGTATGCAATCCATCCGTACTGAGTTCAGTATGATGCCTCACTAACCTCCATACGCCATAACTGGTGACAATTGGTTGTATAAAATTCCTTACCTCAGGAGAAAGTAATGTAGTTCACCTCCATTACGTTCAAGGTTTATGGATCTTTTCAATCAAGGAAAGGTAAGCGTACTTCACCAGCCTCAGCACCAAAAGCACGAAGAAAGTGGTCGAAGTTGGTAAGAGAGACAGTCTTAGTTTCAAAATGCTAAAACACGCTAAGGGTCCGAGTCAAGGGCTAATGGTCTGGCAAGGCTTAAAGAATTTTGAAAATACGTCCTGCTGCTGCTGTAATAGCAGACTTCCAACCTCGGACTTTCAGCAAAAGGAGAAAAGAAAAGAACAGTGACACATGAAGCCTAATAGCATCTCGATGAGGGCATGACCAAGACGAATGCCATCTTGGACCATAACATGAACAGCTGTGAAATCTTTGAAAACAGTCCACGTTGCAAAGCAGACAGAAGTGGAAGCGCAAGAAGTAGAACTGCAAGAGTAACTTTCGGTATGACAGCGGCTTCAAATGCAGTGAAAGAGTGCACTCTTGGGTTGACCTAGTTCTAAGAACAGAGATGGGACAGTACTTTCGTCACTTTTCCCCGGTTTTCATCAGATCTACTTCTTTACCCTGGGGCTACGGTTCCATCCATTCCATGCTTTGTCGAGTCTCGCAATCAACTTGATTTCAGGGTAACTATCTCAGGCAATGGTGAAAGTTGGATTATTCTTCCGTCAATCCAACGATTTTAGCCATTTCTGGTATTTCAAAACAAAAGACACCGTCGTACATGAGGTTACCATAGCATTGGTCCTAGGACTGAGCCCTGAGGGACTCCTCCAGTCACTATGTACTCCTTCTCGCCATCATCTGTTTCATAGAGCAACACTCTTTGTCGAAAAGACTGAGAGAGAGAGAGAGAGACTTTCCAGCCGTTTTGAACGAGTTGTTGAATGCGTTCTTCACGTCCAGTGTTATGGCGCAACAGTATTGCTTTGCACCTCTCTTCATCGTCTTCCTTCTACGGCCATTTTCGCTGTGTCAACTACTTCCTCAATGGTGTCCGTACTGACAGTCCACCTGGTTCTTCAATCGCTTCTTCCAACCTTTTACTGATGATCCGCTTTTCATGTCGTGTTTACTATACGGAGCGGGCGATAGGCTTATGGATCTCCTGCAGGTTTCGCTCCCTTGGGCAGTAGTAGTAAGACCCTCTGTTTTTTCCATCGACCAGAAAAAACTTCTCCACTCAGCGAGGCGTTATATGTAAGTCTACTCTGAATGGATCCCATCCGGTCCAGAGGCTTTTTTTGTTCCCAAACCTGCATGGCTCGAGAGTCTCTTCTGAAGTTATTTTAGAAATTTGTTGAGGTGAGATAGATGGCTCATTCTCAAGTAGTGTTTCCGGCCTGGCTCCTGCTTATCGCTCCAGTGCGGTGTCCTGAACTGCTTTGGGGTTCGTAAAGCTCAGCATCTCATGCTACATAGTTTGTAGGGAGTTGCCTGCCATTTTAGCTGGATACGAATGGTGAAACCTTGGGTGCCGTAAGGACCTGACCTAAGCTCGAATTTACTACCATGTTGGCCAGTGGGCCTGTTCGCTGCTTTTAGCTCGAACTGCTATAGATTGAGAGCTCCAGCCTTCTCTTTAAGCACCTATAATTCAGACAGCCCGCGTTAGTGCGGTCTTTTGACCTCGATGGATCATCACAGTCTAGATTTGAGCTCGAGTTCAACAGAAACGCCAGCTACCATAACCTGAAAGTCAGTGAAACAGTGAAACACCCCACTTGTTGCATAACATCTTATTACTCAATAAAACAGACTGACATTACGGAGTAGGAAAAATGGCCGATTTCGTAATGGGCTTACCGGGATCCCTTTCAATCCGAATATAGCCAGCTTCACCCCATGCTAACCCGAATGAGTTCTTCACCAACCAGTAATCCTTTCCCGCACTTGCATCAGTTCCATAGCCCACAACTGTCATATAATGCGCAGCGTCTTGCGTCGGAGGGGGCTGAGTAAATACACCCGCCTTGTAGTGCATGAACTCGAACGATCCTGGATTGAATTTAACCACAACTGGAGCAAGATAGTTTACGACAACCTTCAACGCAGCATCATTTCCGTTGGCAATGTTCGAGTATGATGCTAGAGTTTTTCCATTCGCCTTATTCGGTGGAAGAATGCACATTTGTGGGCCAAAGTTGTTGTTCGGATACTCAGACGCTGGAAAGATCCTTTGTGCGTAGAAAGTCAAATAGTCGAAAGCTGCCTGCGGCACCTGATCGAAGCATCTCTTGGCCGAACCAGCACAATCAATAAAATTCTGAGCTGACAGGGGTTCAACACTCGGAATACCACTGAGGACGGCATAGTAAATCTCCAATGCTGTGGCGGTGGCATGCGCCCATCCACTATTGCAAGAAAGATCCTGGTATTGAACCGGACTTGTAAAGCCAAGTTCGTTATACGAGAATGAGACTTGTGGAGCCACGGTTGGCAGGTTGAATGGAACTCCATAAGACGGAGTGTCCGTGGTTGGTGGAAACCAAGCTGCAAACTCCAAAAAATCCAAGTCACTGTACTGGTTAATGCCGAGTGTGTACGACTCAAGACCAATGACGTACCGACTGTTGTGAGATGAGATTCTATTCTTATTAACTCCGTAGTTGTAGCGAGCATTGATCTCTGCAATTTCTCTGGGATATATCTTCATGAACATCGCCTAGAAAATAAATACAAAAGTTTAGTGGAAAAAGGCTGTACTTCAAAGCCCTACTTTATAGTTTTGCCACTCGGCTTCGCTGACAGAAGCTTGTGACGTGCAAGCTATAACAGCTGCGGGCAGCCAAACTGCCAGAAGAAATCGCAACATTGTGGATCGTTGACAACTTGAAAGGTACGTCTACTTCGGGCGGTCTACACACTTCTTGTGCGCGAAGATTTTAGAATCTAATCTGCCAGCATGGGCTTATAATAAATTCTAATGTTCTGCAAACACAGCAGGCAGTGAGATAGCATTTTTTATAGTCGTGGGTTGGTTAGGGTACATTCATCTCGATGCTTGGTCTGTAACAAAGAGAACTAATGGGTTTTGTCTATGGTCAGGAGTGTCTAACTATCACGTGGTGGCGGTGGGCGGTGACATCGCGTTCCTATCCCTGGAACTACTCTGGAACCTAGTAATGAATGAAGTCCTCACAAGATTAAGCCTAAACAGGGTTAGGACCGTCGCTTATGCCGCCAACGTCGTCGTTGATCTGCTACAAACAGCGCTGAACAGCCTCGAACATAAAACTGAACTAGTTCTCTTCAGAAAGCAGGGGTATTTAACCGAATTCGAACCACCTACACTAAATGGGGTCCAACTCGGTACATCAGAGAAGGCACGATACGCAGAGTGGATAATAGATCATAAGTTGAGCTGGAAAGGCAATGTGCTTGAATGCAGGAAGAAGGTTCAATAGTTTCAAGACCTTTAAATCGAATCTTCGAAAAAATGGAGATCAAAACCAGCCACCATAGGTCTGTACTCGTGGGCTAGTGTCGCAAAAGTCGCAAACCTGCACAATCACGTTTGACGTGCATAGGTACGACGAGCGTTATTAGGAGAATACCTACCACTGCCATTGAAGCCATGTTCGGGTGGACAAACCACTTGACTTCTTTACAGAAGAAGTGGCATCAAAACGTGTCCAACGTCTCCGATAAACTTGGAGTTAAAAAAGTAACCGATTTGAACACAGCACCATCGCCTTCTGAATACCTAACCCCCACATGGGCTTCAGTCTCAACCTAGTTTCTAGACCTTCTTTTAGAGAGAGGTGAACAAAGAGTGAGGTCATGAAGTGCATGAAGACACTGGCTCCGGGATATTTTAAGATAAACCTTCAATCGCCCGGTCTTATCGGCCGAGGCTTATCCATTCTAAAAAGCAATAACAATATATCGTGGACAGTCAAGCGGCCATCACCCGCTTCGAAATCAAATCAAAATTTGGTCAAGACACGGTGGACTCTGGGGTATGGGCTTTAACTTGAATCGAATGCCCGATGACCCAGGTAAGAAAGACTCCGATTCTAATGACCTATAAGCAGTTTTGTCCCATTGGTCTCATGTTTAAAGTCACCTCGGAGCTCTACAACATGGCTCAAGCAAGGTGAAGTACATTGACCTCACCATGGGCTCTTCCGATCTGTTTGGATTGCAGCGTATGCTACCAGAACCCGCACAGTGGGTAGATCCGTCTAATGAATTCCCAAGCCAAGGTAGAACTAATAAAATGTGTCGATGGACCAATGGCTTAGTCACAAGTATCCAAATCCGAAGTACGTTGGCAAGTCTCTGTTTAAACTCAGTTTTCCGGGTTACGGGTGCCCTTTCCCAGCATTTACATATAGCTGGAAGGACACGCTTGAACTTTGAGAAGAAACAGAACTACGTAAATCCATAGTGTCGCGGTGGTGTGGGGCCTAGTAAAAGTCAAGACACCCAAGAATCTATCCACAGAGGAGCAGGAGACCTGAGGATTACTGTTCCCTTTTTCCGTCAGTCAAGGGCCTAAGGTTTAAGCAGAGACGGAACCCATACGAGGGAAAGTCAACCGTTGAAGATCCTTCTCATTTGCAAAACCTGTCAGACCCTTCAGCGGAGCGCTTAAGGATATTCTAGTGCAGGTGGTCATTGATGAGATTGATATATGTAGACGGAAGCATTAGTACTTCAAAGCGAAGGAAAGTGAAAGTTAGGGTCCTCCATCCGATTGCCACGAGCAGGAAGGCATCAGGAACATATGAAACTTTTCGTATTTTCTGATCAGAGATCACTTTGGAATCACCATCACTTAACTTGAATTAGTGCGCATAGATCCGAACCTTAGCGACCCCAGGACAAGTTCCTAGATTCCTTCTCGACGAAACTAAAATGTATTCAGGTTACCAACCCTCTCTTTCCGATGAATGATTGGAAGATGGCCTTGCTGGAGGAACCTATAGGAGATTCCAAATATGCGGTCAACAATGAATCGTCTCGTGTGGCTGAAACAGAGGAACAAATCAGTTATGCCTTTGGAGTCATAACCCTCCGGGTTTATAAAAAGACTGAGAAGGACCTGGAACTTGAGGTACCAAACTTCTCCATAAACTTAAAATTCACAGTGAAAGGGAGATGTCTCTCGGAGATGGAGACATTCTCTTAGTTCACAAACATTGAATCGTTAATAACGTGCTTTAAGAGCTGAGAACTCCTGTCAGTAAACTCATCTACGTGAGAAATGAATGTAGGCCAAGAGCTTCCACTCTCTCTAACTACAAAGATTGTGGTACTGTGACTGTAACCTTTAAGACTGGATAGTTCTGGCTAACTTCGACTTACGTGGCCCATGATAATGCTTTCTATAGATGACTGACTAAGGACTTTTGTAAAAGTGTTTGGGCGCTCATATGGATGGAGTAAGGAAATACCACATGGAGTTCCACAAGAATCGGTGTTAGGACCAATCTTATGGAACTTTATATAGGATAGGCTTAATCATGATAGCAATTGTTGTGGTAGCGAAACACCTGGAAGAGGACTAGAGGACATTGTAATGAATCCGAAAAGTGAGGCGATGGATGGCAGCAGTTGTATTAGAGCTCGCAGAGCATAAAACAGGTACGTTGTTCGATGCTAGACTCGCTTACAAATCGTATGCCAGAAGGATAAACTCAATCAACTGGCTACTGGCTAAGGAGCCTACTGTGCATATCAGACAGTGCTATATGTCATCGCGGAAATGCCACCTGTGGATATTTTGACCAGCGAGCTACAAAGGATCTACGATGTCAGGATCCCCTCAGCTCAGGAGCTCATGGAACTAGAGGAAAGAATCGGAGAAATACCAACTCCCGAGAACATTGTGAACCATATGCTGACATCGAGCAGAATATGGGACGCCGTGAAACAGTTTCCAGAAACTTCGGCGGCTAGAAAGAGTCAGTGAAAGAACCAATGAAAATCAAGCTCAGAAGGTACCCTTTTACAGAATAAAGAACACCAAACGCTAAGCCCGATGTTGAATCAAGAAACGGGGAAAGACGAGCATGAAATTCCAAAGGAGAGTGGTTGAAGTGTGTAATGGTTTATGTTTAGTACGTAGACGTATTCCCGGCATCAAGCTATGAGGTTTTACACATCCATGGGCGGAGTCCAAAAGAACCTTTAAGCTATGTACCTATGGGCCTACCTAGGAATGAATTTAAGGCAGCTTAAGCGTGTTGGAAGACTCCGCTTAGGTGTTAAAAGACCTAATAAGCCTTTCAATCTCTACAGCTACCGTCGTCCAAAGTGCTTAGCACTCGATTGGTGTTGGCTTGAACAATGATTCTAGTTGAAAGCATTGACCGCTTAACAACACACGGTGTTCTAGACTAAAGGTCCCAGGTAGTGACATTTACACTTTAACCCTTATTGCTGGTTCTAAGCAGAGTGCAGTGCTGGGTTACGACTCTCAGTGAACTTTGTGTTACAATGTACGAAGACACCGCCAACGAAAGTAATGACTGTTTTATGACTTGATCTCCTCCTACCTATCATTCTTAACACATTTCTGTTTGTGTTATTACCTTTTGAAATATTAGATTCGTTAACCCCTATGTCAGGTTACGAAGGGAATTTTCTATCTCATCTTCTGGCTGTAAACAACAATTGTTTACACAATTCTCTCGAAGATCAATCTTTTATCTAATTAGCCCCCGAATCGTTATCGCAGAACCAACCATAAACACCTTCAGATAAATGGAATAACAAAAACAGAAAAAAACTATCTCGAATAACGTAAAACATCTCAAATAAAACGCAAAACCGAAGGAAGTTTGGGTGTTATGCAAATTTCCACTGACACTGAGAATTCTTTGCCAAAACCAATCCGAATACATGGAGAACGGCGACCGTCGTCGCACACCTTTCTATTCCGAGATCGTCGGGCCTAAAAGGGGGTCCAGTCCAGTCATCAAAACAGCCACCGACTCTGGCTAGAGATACACAAAGCAACAGCACACCAACACCAGATACTTGGATAGATTTTCCAAAGAGCTCCGAGTACCCGAGTACTATACTCAGTTTATTCTGATCAGTGATCGTGTAAGGTTCGGTAGCAGTACAGAGATACAGATACAAGATACTCCTTGAATTTTTTTTCATTTTTTGTGTTTTTTTTTTTTCACTTTTTTTTCGTTTTTGTTTAAACAAAAGGCAATTGCATGTGAAATTCCATTCGGTGGAGGAATTTCAAATATTTATTTGTCGTTGTTTTGTTCAAGTGATCACTTCAAGTGCATTAAAACTGTTTACAATAGAATAACGAGTGTTTCAACTAAATTTAGATATTTTGAATAGATTTAATGAGATCTTGTGTGTGAGCAGACCGTGTAACGTACATAGTGTAACACTAAGTGAGAATCACTATGAAGGAGGAGGATCTAGTGCTTGCCCGGGCAATGGTTGCTGCATCGAGGGACACCACCTCTCCAGGAGCATCACCGGCCCCGATGCGGAGGACCAGAGTGACCGATTTGATCGATAAGACCAAACAATTTCGGCAAGTTTTTTCCTTATTTTATTTATTTTGTATGGCAATGGGAGTGAGATTTGCATATTTTGTTTATTTTGTGGTTGAATTGTCAATGAGACCAGACCGCGGGTATTTTTGGAAGACCTTTTAGGACTGTGCATACCAAAATGTTTAAATAAAGACCAGAGAACATCTGTCAAAATTATGAATGAATATGACGTTAAGGCGTGCGTATAGCTACTGGTTTTTGTTTTGTGATTTTTCTGAGGGAAGTTCTATTTTTGGTCAGAGGGTTTCCTTTTTTAGAAACATTATTCTCGGTTTCGTTGTTTATGCAAAGAGAGGCAAAAAAAGTACGTAATTCATCAATTTACTGCCATAAGTCCTTATATAGCGACAGTTGGGAGTCATAAATCGCATGTCATGTTGAGGGTCAGTAACTGATACTTGTCTGTCACGATGGATACTGTTCGGACGTCAAAGGAATATTTTTGTACGTTTTTGGTATTGCACAGTGTTTCGTGTGAATTGTGGAGATACTGCCGCTGGCTGCTGTCAGAGTTGTCAGCAGGAATTTCGGGTTTTCGATTGAACATTAATTGGCTGCACTGGTAGCTGTCACTTTTTTTTTGTTGACATGTGGTTGGATAGGAAAGCGATTTACAGTCCTTGGTGGGTTTGGGGAAGTCTAGTGGCATTGGTAAGTCTAGTGACAGCGGTAAGGTTTACATTCACAAAGGGTTTAAATCAAATCGGTAATGTGAATCGACCTTAACTGTGGTAAATCGGAAAGAACTGGACTAGATTAGTTGAAAGGAACGCTTCGACCAGTGAAAGTTCATTGTGACACAACAATAGAATCTCTGAAAACTCCTATGAAGTGTCTGAAGTGTCTGAACATTGGGAGGACTGATATTTGCATTTTACCGAGGTGTATTCTTCTGCAAACGAAGAGAGCCTGTAACGTGTACAGGTTAGTGGAGTATAGTTTCCTTCTCCTCATCGTTCATCTAAGAGTACTACTACGATTCAAAAAATAAAGTAAAATTTCGATTCTGACAAATATTTCGTTTAGGAAGGAGTTCGTCACTGAGAACTGTGTCAAGTTTCATGTCAAAATCTGCGTTTTTTCAAATGTTCTGTGGCAGTTATAAACAATTTCACCTTCGTTTTGGATCACAGTAGTAGCTTCTACTGAAGTCGCTTGGAAGGAGGCCTAGCCTGACGGTTTGCTTGTCCGTGATGATGTCTATTTCGTTAGTAATGAGAGACGCTTTCAATCTGATACGGGACAGCCTTCAGGGTCTGAATTGAGCAAGACTTTTGTAGAGTGATTCCATATCCTGGCCTTCATTGACGGAGCATGATTCCAATCGCGTAGTGTCCTGTCTTTCCCCCAGCTAAGATGCGGATTTTAAATCTTGGGTAGTCCTCTCTAAAGGAGGCGACTGTCAAGCACGGGACCCTTCTCACAATGGCATGGCATGGTGATGGTAACGCAAACGATCACATTAACTTGATATGACGATCAGCAAGTACACAGGGGTCATGACGGTCTGCGAATCAAGGAACGATCAACGAAATCGATCACATTACGAGGGACGGTTCCAATATTTGGACCGTCCGACCTTCCGAGCTACCATCAACTGGGATCACTACTCTGTTTCAGCTGAGGTACACCTCCTCGAGCGACGACATCTACCAAGTACAAGTGACAATGCTGCAACTCATGTTTTCAAGTGTGTCGTACTTAGGTACATCTAATCAAGTGGCATGTGATCAAGACTGCAAGGAAGGTCAAACGTCTTTGGGGACTCTGAAGAGAAACAAAAACTGTTCAGCCGTAGTAGTCGGCAACGGCTCTAAATTTGGACAGGTTCTTTGAACTTGTGGTAGGGGGTGCGTAGAAGTATGGATCTCAACCGACTTGGAATGCACAACCGAAGGTAGCTGCAAAGTCTTTGAACGAATTAAATACATCTGCGTCGGCAATAGCTTCATGGCACAGCCAGATGGTAGATACAAATGGTGAAATTGCTACAACTTTGTACGTTTTATATCCCGATGGTCAGCCATATCGCAGTTTGATCGCTGTTCCTGGAGGTAGACAGAGTACACATTTGTGAAAGTCACAGATCAACTTGAAGACAACTCTAGCCTCGAGAAGATTTTACCAAAGCCTTACAAGAACCAACGAGACCAGAATTGAGTTCTTTCTCCAAAGAACCTCCACTCTACTTACGTAAGTCCAGACCAGATTTTGGATACTACAGGCAGTGGTTGTCCTAGACTACTTCCAACAGCTTCAAGTACCTAATTGGTTAGGAAATGTAAAGCCTTGACGGGCTAACACGAAAGTGAGCAGTGGATAAAGTTCAAACTAAATTCGATGCGACTTGCTGCATATAATTTTCCAAAGCCGTCCTGGAGTTTGACCCAACTACATGTTCGAATTGAAAGCCATACCTTAAAGGGACGTCCCCTCTTGTTTAGCACGGTAATGACAGATACCACCTTCATGCTGCTGTCCTTGTTTCACCACTGTGTGCCAACAGTCTGCGTCTTGTATTCCAAGCTGTCGTGGTACTGATACTAAAAAAGTTACGGAGTAACTAGCATGCAAGGATCTCAACCCTCTTCTGACCTTCCCACCAACTATTTAGGTTATTTAGTATATAAACTAGACTTCCTTATAAATGAAAGGTGGCGCTATTCTAAGTGGCAATGCCACTGCTCTCTTTAAGGCTTCTGGAAAGGGGGTACGGGTCGAAATGCCGACTTGCTATAATTCAACTAAAACAATAAACTAAACAATTACACTTGTGTTGTGGCAACGTCAACAAAAAAAGAAAATAACTCTTGAACTTGGGGTCAAAGCAATTGGAAATGTTTATTGTTGAGTTGTTTAAACAAAATAAAGTTTATATTATGCAAGGAACTAAATAAGATGCTTGTCGGTACGGTTTATAACCAAATAACGAAACATTTCAAGTCTAGACCCCTCTTCTGTTTATGAGTGGACGGTACCTTACACCGAGACCGTAGAACTCGTCTTTAGGATACGCTTCCTGGAACACAAAACACCTCTCTTGGACATCGGGTGCAAGATTTTATCTGTCATACTGTGGGAATGCCGGAAACCATTCGTCAACACCCTGTTCGGCCTCTTTGAATGTCGTTTCAGGCGAGGAAAGTCCAAAGTCGATCAAATTTTTCCAAGAAACCCAATCCATGCCCACCAGCTTATCATCGAATTCAAGGCGCCATTTGACAGCGTCTTTAGAGACGAGCTGTACAGAGCTACGCTTTGAAATCCCTGCTAAACTCGTTCGCCTATGCAAGATGACGATGATACTTGCTGCTCCATCAAGGCCGGTAACGAACTTGCCGAGACCTTTGATGTCAAAAAGGACTTCGACAAGGTGACGCACTGTCATCTGAATTCTTTGACATCGTACCTGCAAGGATTGTGTGAAATTCACAAATCAATATCGGAGCCGCAATCTTTCAAAAGTCTGCGGGAGCACATTCCGACGATATTAGCAAAACAAAGCCGGCAGATCATCACAATCGTCGTTGAAGATGCCTGTGACATGTAGAGCGGATGAATACAAATGTTCCAGCTCGTAGAGTCTTCGAAGGCAAAGCGGAAGGAGAACCCAGAGGAAAACCTCGCCCACAAGTAGAAGGGAACGCAAATCGTCTTGGAGTTTGCAGCTGGGGGCAGTAAGCCCAGGTTCACTCCGAATTGTAGGTAAGACAATATAGGCCTTGACGCCATATTCTCAAAGCTGCGAAGACAGGCATCAGTCCGCGGTTAGCCAATATTTTTCATGGGTTCCTTACTTGGTCGTATTTACCTAGACCCTGTAGAGAGGTCAAGATCATTTTCATGTCCAAAACGAGTAAACCTTCATATGCGAGCCCTAAGAACTTTAGGCCGACAAGCCTTACCTCGTTTCTACTTAAGATTTAAACATTCACTCCAAGCTAGGTTCTGGCGAAACATCCTGGAGAACACGTCGGAAAGGATTAAAAGACATTAAAGCCTCTAACCATCCACTGGAGGCACATAGTCATCGTCAAGTGCACTTTATCCTATAGATGCCTAATCTAGTGGCCTATGGCGGGTAAGGTCACGCACCTCAGATAATTGACCAAGACCCCAACTATTAGACTCGCCTTGAAGCAAACAACTGCAAAGGGTGCCCAACAATTGAAAGAATGCACCTTTTGTAAAAATGTATGAAGAGGGGCACCGCACTATAGTAAGACGATCACAGCTTACTTCAATAGAACAAGACTTCCTGAGGCTGCAACCACGAACTAAGTCAACAATTCAGAAGAACCGTCATACACATAACCTCCTAGAGCCGCACTGTGTGACTAAGGATATGTTGTACAGACTAAAGTGGATTTGTGTTCATATGTGCAATACTGCCTTATGCGCTTCGCCAGATACTACTTCTATCTATCTAGACGGTCCAAACGTCTTTTTGGTCTAAGTTTGCTTTAATACGGACAGTCACCTTCTTTTTTATTCCGAATCAGAGGTGCTTCTGGTCTCTGTAGAGAGCGTCCTTATACCAAGGCCTGAACTCCTGATATGTCGAAGTGGACCATATTCAGTCTTGTGACCGAGTTTTGTTTAATTGATTTGAATATAGTACTTGGCAGCCTTCACACTAGGGGTGTGCTATTTCTTACGAGGAAGTTACACCTTTAGTATGGATCTCAAGTGTACATCCTCATCTCCATTGAAGATACCCAGTTTCCAGGAAACTCAGAGATCATGAACTTCAGTGCACAACTAAGAAAGTCCTTCCAAAGAGGCGGGTCATAGAAGTGACATTGACTTGACAACATGAGACCTATGGTCTCAGGAAATTAAGAAGCGACATGGTGATCAATTCAGAGCCTGGGCAATGTAAATCGAGAAAATCAAAACAAGGAGGGGCTCACCACAACGAAGGGTACTATTAGAGTACCTGTAGCGACATTCCTATAGCAATCAGCTCTGACAAGGCTGGTCAAGTAATCAGATAGCTTCTACATTCCGAAGACTGAGACAATCCAGTCCAGATATAACCAAAATCGACGGGAATCCCTGGACAGGGGACTAATATGGATGCTCAACACTCACGAAGATTTTAACAAGGCCGTTACGACACTACAAATTTACAAAATGGTTATAGGGCGCTAAGTCACATGCCACAGCATATCCCGGTTCCTTGACCGAAACACCGAATAACTATAATCTCACTCTGTACTGAGTTCTTGGTTACTCAAACGTGCCAGTTCCCAACTTACATTGAAACGACAAGATACAATGGGAACGTTTCGGATTCTATGCCTACTTTATGAGGTTAGGCCTCACATATGGAGGCTACCCAGGTCAAACATGCAGCGAGGCTTGGAAACGTTTTCCGTCGGAGCTGTTTGGATGAAGAAAAGGAAGGATAACCTGCGTAATCCTCAGCACGAAATCAGATTCTGTGTGAAGGCTTCTTCCAGGAACTTGAAGATATTGCCGATTCGGATATATCTACGATTTCAAAGTTTGGGAGCTTATCTGAAAGTGAAAATGTTTCCAAAAGTAACGAGAGACCGATTATTGCTGTAACATAGTGGGTTCCCACCTGTTCACTGTGAACGGAGACCATCCGCTCGTCAGATACGAGCGATAATTCGGAAAAAAAAATCTTCTCCTTCAGAGATTCCTTCGAGCCGGATTTGAACCAGCGACCTATGGATATCCGCACATTTACTTCTACAGTCCACCGCTCTACCAACTGAGCTATCGAAGGCTTACGGATCCCTTGTCAGACAGCGCATAAGGCACCTACACCGCAACCAGTCCCAAAATCCAAAAATAGATAAAAAGTTTTTACAAAAAAAGTATTTAAACAACAATTTTCTCTGTCATTCACGATTAGAAGCAAGTTTTTTGTGAAAAATAGAAATATGTGCCGAAAAGCGCCCTCTAGTTAATCAACCCAAAACCTGAAACGCCAATGGCCGACCTTACCGACAACAGCTGATTCAGTTCACTTACCTGTGTGCGTTTGAAGTCGTTCAAATGTCAAAGAAACCACAAGTGACAAACCTGACAGCAAATCTGCTGGAGAGTGGCTCCCCCGACAAATAAAATAAAAGTTTGTGTCCGTCGAAGATGGTCGGTCAAAGTTTGTTTTCCTTTTTCCGTGTTTTCAAATAATTTCACAGGCCGCCATTGTGTTTAATTTAAAACCATTACGCACACACCCCGAGTGAAAAAGGAAAACGTTTTTCCCGTGAATCTGCTGATTGTGTGTGGTGACCAAGTAGTGTATTTTCTTTTGTCTCCTCGGCCAAAATCAGGTTCCCAAGTGCGGAAGCGGAGAAGTGTTTGGAATTTTTTTTATTCAGATTCGTGTGTCGTGTGTATACACAATTTGTGTGCTTTGTTGTGCTGTTAATTTCGACACCTGTCCTCGGCGCATTGAGGAATTGCCTCATCGGTTTTGTCACACCACACGGGGAGTGCTACAGATTTGGATTTTCACTGCAATTTTCCTCGTAATGAGTGCTTGAGGGACGGTTTTTGACGTGTTTAGAGTTAAACTAGAAAATAGTGCTTCAGTCTCAAGGAAGTGAGAGAAAATTTGGACCAAAATGTCGCAGCAGATTCTAAATGGCATCGCAGTGCCGCCGTCAACGAGTGTGGCCAAGAGTGCTGACTCAGCTGATGTCGAAGCTATGAAGGAATGGTGGTAAGTTTTCGAAGCAATAAACAAAAGTCATAGATTGAGGAACAAAAAAGACGACTGCACTGCCCGGGAATCGAACCCGGGTCGCATGAATGGGAATCTTGCATGATACCACTACACCAGCAGTGCTCCAATCTGTTGTTGGTAAAAGAGAAAAACATAAGGCTGGGACTGGTGGTGGACTCTGCGAACTAGGTTACAGTGTCGCTAGCAGGTTTGAACCTTTTCGTTACATACACTATAGCTATCTATTTTGCAGTCCGTGATGACCAGATGGGCTCCATATGTACATATTTGAAGCTCAGGCCTTAATCCTCTTCCCAAGAAGTTTCTCTCGGCTGTTGAACAACGATTTTCGAATTTGCGCATGCAGTGTTGGAACCTGAATCAAAGACATAAACAAAACCAACCAAATGAAAGTAATCTTATCTGGCAAAGCGAATGATTAGAGGCATTGGGGTCGAAACGACTTTAACCTATTCTCAAACTTCAAATGGGTAAGATCCCAGCTTTTCTTGATATGAAGGTTCGGGTTGTAATATACTGTGCCCATTGGGTCACTTTTAGTAAGCAGAACTGGCGGTGTGGGATGACCCCAAGTTACTGGCGAGATCAAGCACGCCTATAGCTGCAGAGGTGAACTTGCGTTCTACTTGTCTAGACTGGCACAAGAAGTCCTATAGTTTTGGGTCATAACATTCGGATACAGGGCTAAGAGTTCAGATTGTGTTACAAGTTGTTCAAAGCAACTTGGGTTCATTGTCAATGTGGACACAAGGAAGACAATAGAGAGGCATGAGATGAAATGGAAGTAATGTCAGGCAGTCAGTCAGGCTCCTAAACACATTGAAACTCATGTTATTAGGTTTAAGGTCTCTTGGAAATGCCTGTACAGTATTAGTTCATTAGGCTACAGTAAGAGTGGGCAGTTTAACGCTTCATAAGACGTAAATGAGTTTTTCGAGTACGGGACCATACTTACAAAAAAGAAAGGAAGGATAGAATGCGGAAAAACCTTCACGGCTCAAGACAAGCTAAGCGATTCTAGGGAATGCATCAATCCATACAATGTGGACTATAATCACTGGCGTCCATGTACAGTCCTTATTTGTGTAGATTTAAGGCAATCGAGTCTAACGTTTATTACTAAGCTGTGCAGCCTCGTGTAGCACCGTTGCGCAACGCGGACGTATTGGCTTTTTCTTCGGATCCGTCCTTTTAAGCCCAGAATAGCTTAATTTGTTCATTCCTTAGCACAGGTGCTCTAGCTCGTCAGATTTCTGAGGTGGAGCTCTGGGAAGAGTATACGAAAAAGTTTTTCACAATCTCACCTCTTGGAAGCAACTGACAAACGTCCAAGAGTAAATCTCTCTTCAAAAAGGTTCCCAACAAGAAAAATTGCCGTTTGAACTCGACATTAAACAGGAGCCCCTTCCAAATCGAATGGCTGTGAGTAGATAGCTCCTTTGGTCGCATATATATGACGGTTGTGCCTGGTAATAGTAAACTATCGTATTCGACCACAATGGATCCATTTGAGATCCGAGTGAGACTGCTCCCATTTCTCCCTTTATATTCCAACCATTTCACCTGTTTTTGGTCGTTGGGCACCTTCATTAGAGCCTGTTCGCGAAGTGAAAGCATCTAGCATACTGCATTCAAGCTCCAGCATCACACCGTGGAAAGGTGGATAGTCACACTGTGATACATTCAAGTGCTCTCCGTTTTGAACTCAGTCTTATCCATGCAAGGCAGGGCGCTACATAGTAGTAACATACTAAAATCTAGTTCCAACTCTAATCACTTGGGTATCAGGACAGAGTTGGGTGTTGCGGCGAGTGGAAAAGAGAATTGTTGGCTACAAGTAAAAGTCTCAAATCGTGCACTTGGTTAACCATGTCAATTGTACTGTGTGAGAGACAAATTTAGACTTTAAGCAATCGGTACTTGGAGGCTCTGTGTTCTGTGCAGTAAGTGCTACTGTCTCTTGGTCGATGTACTAAAATTGTAAACAAGTACGACTCAGGGCAACGTGACCTGTACAGTAACCTGTAGAGATACAGAACAAAGCCTTATGTAAACCCACAGCCTATTCTGCCAATTTGAAAAAAAAAAACCACTTCTGGAGACTTTAACTCCGACAAAGGCCAATATCTTGCTGCCAGACTTGAGACACCCATTCAAACTAGATCAAGACGAAGTGAGGATATCACTTAAATTCTAAAAGGTTGCTGCACCTAGTCAATCTAGCCATGTAAACCGTCTTTATGGGGGGCAACTCACATATTTGTTGGTCCTGCTTTTGTACTACAGAGGCATTAGTCTCCTCAGCATCGCGTTAGTATTTCCTTGTCCGACATTCAACACATTCGTCTGAGTCACAAAGTTAAACTTGTTAAAGCGTCTCGGCCAGACAGTCGATTAATTTCCAACTATTTCACAATCTCCACTCGATTGCCTCAAAAGTGATGAGTTGGATGATGACTTCTTCATGAGGACAAGAACAGAATCAGGATGCTGATGCAACTCTGACTCATCGATATATGTCAACGCTTTCTATGCATCTTGCATGAGTAAGGCATTCTATCCGTTTGTTTCACAAAGAGCCCGCTGCAATCAAAAAAAGGGAAAGGAATGACAGAGTAAACTCGTTACGACTTCCTCTCTGGCAAATAAAATTGTAAAAACTGATTATGACGACGCGACGTTCAACTGCATCGCCAATTCAAACTGACATGACAGTTTAAATCCAAGGAAATAGGAACACCCAAAATCAATCAAGCATGAAGGTACATAAGATTTTTTTTTCCATGAAAAATTTCCTTGTTATGGCCTGGCTATGATCCATCGTGGCACCGGTCGGTGATGGGAGCATTAACAACCTCGAGATACTTAACCAAACGCCAGTAATTGGTTGCAATAAAAGTATTCAAATTGCGGTTTTCCTGATTTTCAATATTTATTCGACCAAATGAGTGACAGATACACTCGTACAGTGGGATAGGTCGTCCTTTTTCGGACCTTTTTTCACAGTCAATGAGTAAGTACTCATAATGGCACTTATTCTCGCCGACTTTACACTATAACTTGAGATAATCCGCGATATGGATAAACAAAATAAATGTAGGAACAGCGCAGATGTATAATTCAGAGATTAATGACTTCTGAGGTGGCAGCCTCTCACGCAGCACTGACCTCTGTATCTGCTCGCACCATCGGCTTTAATTTTGTGTATACTAGAAGAAATAAAGGTCATGGATGTTAAAAGCAACCCAATGGCAACTAAAGCTATTGATTACTTATTATTATTATTTTTTTAAAGATGCTTATTTCCGGTCGTTTTTACGGTCATCAAGCAGCGCTGTGAACGGAGTGCCGCTGGCTGCTGGCTTTGGTTGAGTCATGTTCAGTCTGATGTTGATGATGTGATGCGTATACATTGACTGTCAATGAAGATGCTAATATCCCTGGCAAATGCTGCATCACATTTAAATCAGGACAAGGCTTCCGTGATCTCCATGATTTCCGTCTGAAAAACGCGACAGTGTTCTGCGAGGGGCAGTAGGAGATGGTAAAATTGAGATTTTGAATCGATTTGTGTAGAAGTGAACTGAACTACTATCCAAGGTGGCAACTCGTCCGGAAGTTGCAGTCAAACCTCAGATTCAGCGGGGTGTAGTCGATGTTTTTATGGGTAACGCTTAGATAGGCATGTAGTGACAAGAGTGGTTTTAGCCAGATGGCACCACTGTGAAGTTTTGTGTATCCAAGAGGCCCCAATTACCCACCTTACGAGAGCTTTAGACTAGGTTTCTACTTTCATCCCTAAAAACACCGTGATTTTCATTCGTCCAAGGTGGTTTATATTGCGAAGAGGACAACCCAACCGTTCAGCCAAGTTCAACAGTCTGTGTCTGTGGATTCCGTAGCGGATGATGGCGAAACCAGGGTTGTCAAACGTTCCCTAGTTGGTAGTGACCTCACTATATCTTGATTACTATATTCTGAGTGAATCACAGTCAGATAGTATTAGTTATACAGCTTTGTAGTCCCAAAAACTAATCACTTTTCTAATATTGAATAGCATTGGGTCCAATACTGAACCCTGAGGGACATCTGCGATTAATGGACTCATCTGCATCAATATCGTCTTACTGTTCGAACATGTACGAGCTGAATGCATTTTCAACGCCAAAACTTAAGGTCAGCTCCATTAGCAAAAACTTAGTTTATCTTCGACCTTTAACGTCTTCAGCCGGGCTTTACACGGCATGTTCAGAAAAGCTCCTTCCTTCCTACAGCTAGAGATCTGATGGACTCTGCTCTGAATAAATTCGGTAAATGGGCAGACAGTGTTGGTCTCGGATTTAATCCGTTCAGGACTGAACCATATAGTAACTCCCCCGAGGCTCAAGGGTATTGAACTGCGATTTGCAGTTCACGCTAGATATTATTCTCGAAAAGAAAACAGTCCGAACCTGAATATTCGAGACCGTGCTAGGAAAGGCCTCGATTGACCTCTGTTCATGTTCACTGGATATATACGGGAGTTATCAGACCTATCCTTATGTACGGAGTTGTAGTCTGATGGACGAGACTGGATAAGGTTCAAAGGCTATCCTACACTTAGAACCACTCATTCAGCTGCACTAGGAACTTTGTGCTAGGTTCCAGGCCATAGGGATAGGGATAGGCAATTGCAAAGCGGACGAGCTAGCTATTGAGGGCTGCAGACCGATAAAATTTCAATCAGATACCGCAGTCATTAGAATGGCAAACAGTAGTTCCAACAATATTACCGCATGTCCTTCCTCCAAACAAATTTCGCCACAAGTTCCGGTAGAAAGATAGTTGGCACCCTCAGCTGGCACTGAATGGTAGGCTTGGTGCTCCCTTCAACGATTTCTATAGGAGCTTTCGAGACGAGGAAGAGGAGGACATCATGACATGACACCATCTTTGCAACTATCCTGTCCTATCGGTTCTGAGAAGGAAAACTCTAGGCGAGTACTTCTCGTAGATCTCAACGTTCTAACCAGGCTAGACTTAAGCAGAATAGAAAGGTTCGTCACCGGATCAGACTTGTTTAATGCTTAGACGGTGAACCATACGTCTTCGCTTAGGGTCCGCACTGAAACCGGTTGCCCGGAGTTTCCCTGTATGTAGGTCTCCGGTGCTGTTAATGGACCTTCTTCTGGTCTAAGTGTGTCTCAGCTTAGCGGGGGCAATCTCCCAACTCAAGGGTCCAAGCAATTCCAATGAAATTTGGAAGCAATGGGTTAGGAGCTCTGCTTTGCTTCATAACGTAGACACCTGCTGTACAAAGTAGAACCTCAGTGTTTGTCAATTTCCAGAACCTTCTTCTGGTCTAAGTGTGTCTCTGCTTAGCGGGGACAATCACCCAAATCAAGGGTCCAAGCAATTGTAATGAAATTCGGCAGGAGTGGGCCCTTCCATTGCTTCATAACGTAGACACCTGCTGTACAAAGTATGATTGCAACAATCGAACCCCAGTGTTTGTCAATTTCGAGAATCGGTCATAAAACATCAGCAAATGGCTTGAACGTTGTTCCGAGATGACACTCAATTAATTTCGGGTATGCCCCCATTTCCAGGAACTACTTGCCCTCCAGTCAAGTTCATGTTAATAGTTTTGTTGACAAACAGTACCCGTGTGCACGGCAAGGGTATTCCCATACCAATAGACCGCCCATCCGACCGAAAGTATCTCGAACGTATCACATAATCCCAAATCAATTTACAACACAGCCAGCTAGTCATGTATATTTGATTACTTCGCGCATAGGTTGCATAAGAATTTCTCTTTCGATTTCAATCGTCGTCGGTCGGTTTACTATTTTATTACAACGGCCACTGGTGGTGGCCAATATGCGATCATTAATATCCACTCAGATCGGCCGAACCGTGAGGCCAACCATTCGAGCCAGCCCATGCGAAACAATAATCAAACGTTCGCGCCACATGAATACATCGCACAGAGGCTGCCAAACAAACATTCGAAACAAATTCAATCCAATCGAATCGCAATACCATACTAAATGGTGTTTGAGGCCGTGTATCTGTATGTATCGCTTCGCTACTGCCGCCTCACGAAAGTCCAACTTGTCCAGGCCAAATGTTTCGCAGCACAATTCAGTTTGAATTCGTTACTAACCGCAGTCGAACGTACGTATATCGCCCGGTGGCCCCATTCACTTGTCACGGAACGCGGAGACTCTTTTTTGCTGTCCACATAGCCGCAGTCGTCGCCGAGTGTTCCCGCGAATACAGAGTGCATCGAGTCGTGTGACATGGTATATTGAAAAGATAACGAAAGAAGGGTCTAGATACTGTGTATCTATCAGCGGGCAGGAGAACTTTCTCTAGACCCAGTTCTAGCCTAGTTGCACCATTTAGTTCGGTTGTTGTTGTGGTGTCTACCCCAGTATGTGAATGTGCATGAGAGAACGGGTGTATCTGTGAATGAAAAGTTTACACAATTATAGGTTGCTATCCATGCCCCACATGCTGGCTGTTGCCACTAACTAGTCGTCGACATGAGCTAAAGCGAAACTTATTTCCCTTTCATTGCGATTGCGATTGCGATTGCGGTGCGGTGCGGCATGAGCTTTCGTTAGTGTTTCGTGTTTTTCTGTTTCTGTTTTTCAGTTTTTTTTGGACTGTGTTGTGGTTTTCCATGTTTTTTTTTTGTTTTTGTGTAGTGTTGGACTGTTGAAAATTTCCCAACCACAACAAATGCTTTACTAAATGAAAACTCGACCAATGGACTCGGGCTGTGTCGGACGACAACTTTCAGAAATAGCGATGTGTACAGCTGTTACGCTAATAAGTTTAGACGTGTGCTGCATACCCACTACCGGTTATAGTTGAAAAGTTGTTGTTATTTTTGTATCTTTTTGTTTATTTCGGGTTTGTCATTGAATTGTTTTTGGTTTTGTTGTTTCAGAATCGCTTCTAGATACTGTAATGAGTCGGAGATATTCAGTGCACCGCACTGTGGCTAATCACCATTGTCTGGGCTGTTAAGTATCTAATCAGTGTTTGGTGTTCTACTCGTATTTGAAAACAACGAAGGTGTATATAGTTGGGTTTGGAAACAGCTGGAGGTCGTACGTGGTCTGGTATCGAATCGTTTCGGAATCCCCAATCAAGAGATCAGACATTGATTGTCATAAACTCTACCGGAGATACAGTAGTCCATGTAAACAACGGTTAGTTGTTCTAAGTTCCAAGTTTTTGACTGATTCTGTGCACTGTTAGTCCCACAGTCACATCCCAAGTTCCGCAAGTATCGCTCTGTTCATCCGTAGAATAGTCTTGACTTATGGTCCACAAACATGGGGCTATTGTAGCTCTTGCGGTCTGTTAATGCCTTCAGTTTAATTCGACTTGATTAAGTACAAGTCTCCTTAGATTGACATTCCTGTCGGCCAGGAGACATACAGGGCCTGAGAAGGATGCAGCCTTCTGAGGTTTTTGGAGCGACCTTTGACCAGTTAAAGCAGAAATGCAGCAATACAAGATTTGGAACTTCCGTCCAAGTTTCGTAGAATGTCTCCATCGACATTTAGGTTTCATTTTTGAACTGGGCTTTGGTTTTGTTTGGTTTTTGCTTGTATACCAAACCTATGTATGTATCCTGACTTTGAATCGTTTCCAGTTCCCTTCTACATTTGTTCTACAATGTAGCACACAATTTTCTAGAGCACCAAGGAGGCAGTCATAGTACCTTTCGCTTTAGGCTTAGGTGAGGTTGGCTGTCTGCATGAGTTTCACTATGATACCACGGATGTATCACAATTACTAAGATGGCCAGGACTAGTTTAATCAAGCCCAGCTTTCTTTAAAGCAGAGAAAGCTCTTCGGAGGTCTATTAGTATTCTTTGGGACAAGGTCGGTCCCTGTGAATGCAAAAGATCGTCTCTTCCACCTTTTTGTTCCTGTAGCTCCTACAGTTCTGCTGATATCTTACCCAACCCTAACCCTAAGACCTAAGATTGTTACCTAGTTTCCTCTTAGATAGAACTTTATGCATTGTTAGGAGTCTAACTTAGAGATCTGGGCTGTATAGGTTTATCCAATGTCTCAATCTAGGTTCTGTGTAACTAGAATCCCAGTACAAGAGGTCTATGATATCAATCATATGATGTGATTCAGGTGCAACTTCCCTGGGTGTGCTAGTGCGCATGGAAACTCTGAATGTTAGCAACTTTCGTTAGTGACAATATGGTCGCTATAAGCCTTTTTATAAATGAGGCCTTGAGATAGAACATCTCTCCCTAAAACAACAGACTACCAGACGTTCTATTTAACACGTCGGTCACTGTGAGACCCATTTTGTGTCTTAAAACATACTCTCCCTTCGTCTTCTTGTTTGATTCCTTTTTAAAAGCAAAAAGCAGCGAGCATTCTGCTTTGTCAATCTCCTGGACACGATTGGGAGAGGTATCAAACTAGATTAAGCTCTCTGTAAATGCTGACACAGCCGTCCTGGCCTTAAACAGGATCCAAAAGGTTACAGAGGACGGAAGAATTAATAAAGAGATCAAGAACCAACCAGTTATGCTATGAAATCTGCTAAACAATGTATCATTTGGATGTCAGGTCCTAAGGGATGTCCAAGAGCAATACTCACGCATCTACTACGGTCCTACTGGCAATTTGTGGCTTCTCATGACAGTTTTACTCTCAGATGTTTGTCGGACGCTCGGGGGAGGCAGATTCGAACCTGTAACCCCTTGTTCCATAGTTCACCGCACTAACGACTTGATCCAGTACGTCCACCCTGTGCATATCGAATCATAGATAGTGACAGATGGCGAATAAAGTATGGAACGCATCCATTTCATGTTGACTACTATTTGACAAGTGCCATTCATGCAACATTGCAGTTGTCATCACAATCATCGAATGAAACATGATCGTTCGGATCGTATGGCCGCTTAGAATTACTCGTGATTCTCTATATCGTACTGTGTGTATCGTTTTTCGTGGATACATGAGGTCTCCTACCCCACCACAGTACGGGCCGCCTGCGCTCTGTAAAGCCTCCGAGCACCATTAAAGCCGTGCAATCTCGAATCAGACGAAAACCCCTGGGGAAACCAGGAAACCTTGTCCTGCTTTATCGGAGTCGATTTGGCACATGTTGGACAGGTAAATAATGGTACAACAGGGAACAAGTTATAAGTGTGTTGCTGACCTTCAAGGAATCACTGTCTAAAAATAAGGTAGGGGTGTGGGGAAAAGTTGTATCCAGCCTGGTCCAAGACTATCTGTGCTCATGCTAACGTTCTCCACATCAGATGCACTATTGATGTGACTTTAATGCGTTTCTGTAGCTTAGCTACTAATCTTTGGAACCGTATAAGCCATTGAAAAAATTCTTTGATACTCTGACGGTCATTTGTCCTTCCCACCCAAAGTTGTTGTACAAAAAACCTGGAAGAAGGGAGCGAGAATCCTCTACAGCCATTCTGAGCATCGACATCTGGGCCTGCCTAGAACTGTGCACCCGCGTAGATGATCCACTCTTTCGTTCTGCGTTGAATAGTTTGCCTAATCTAGGCGTCTGTGTTCTTAAAGGCCACTCATCCTCACTAATAGCTATAACCCGTCAATAGCATCTCGAATGTTGGTCTCGAGCTCGTCCATAGTGGTTGGGTTGTTAAGGTTGAGTGAGGCCTTGACGTAGCCGCACAGAAAATAGTCGAGAGGTGTCAAGTCGCATGCTCGGGGCCAATTGATGAACACTCGCCATGAGATGACCCAGTCGCCAAATTTCCACTTCGAGCGTAGCGTCGCTTGTATTACATGTACCGCCACCGTCTTGTTGGAACCACAACTTGGATATATCGATGTTGTCAAGCTCTGACCAGAGAAGTCGGTGTCGGTAACGGTAACAGTGTCTCCGTCCTCATTTCGGAAGAAATAAGGTCCCATTACGCTACCCTGCCATAAACTGCACCAAACAGTCAATCTTTGTGGATCCACTGACGCTTGGTGGAACACTTGTGGATTGTGCTCGCTCCAGTAATAGAAGTTCTGCTTGTGAGCCAAATGGGCCTCGGTCGAGCAAACGATTTTTTGGCCAAAATCCGAATCCCCGGGCAGCATTTCTAGCGCCCAATTAGGGAACTCACGGCGTTGTCTTTAGTCGTCCGACTTCAATTCTTGCGTCAGGACTTGACTCCCTCAGGTTGACTCCCTCTTGGCTCAATTCACCTGACCGGCGTAAATTCAACATTTCTGGGTCTTTCTCAATACTGGCCGTTACGGCGGCTATGTTTTCTTCATTTCGCACCAATCTCTGTCTGGTTGCTGGCCTAAGCTCCAAAAGAGTGTACTCAGGCTCAAACTTTTCCATGATATGACGAATTGCCTGCACAGTGAAGCCATAATGACGACCGACTTCACGACGAAATTCACGTTGCGATTTACCACTGAGCCGGAATTTTGGTAATATTTTTCAATAATATCTGCGCATTTGGCAACCCTGAAGCGATGTATGATAAAATGGCAAACCTTACTGAATATTGTGACAGCTGGATGCCACTGATAACTTTGACAGTTACTGAAACACAAGAAGTGCCAAAAGTATCTTTGCTATCTGGTCACCCTTTTGACTCCAATTCTCTGTTTTTCAATCATTCTGGGAAGACAGGGAAGAGATTCATAACGTAGGACGCAGTTAATTACCAAACCCTCATCAATAACCAACCAAGCATCCACAGTTTAGCAAATAACTTGACACATGTCAAGTCGTTCCTACTCAATCTCTGTGTGTTCGAACGTTCTGTTTGCCACTCGAAAGCGAAGCTGAAATTAATCATTTCCTTTTGGCACTCCAAAGCAATGCCCAAACAAATGAAATACGTTCCTGTTCACACTATAAACACAAACATTACAATCAATTTAATTAAGTGCCGCTGATAAGACCAGCTCGCAGTACGAATTCTGATTTCACTCAATCCACACAGTCTACACATGTTCCAGCGATAAGTGGAATTATTCACTTTGTCCGGCAAGGCTGGGGCCCGCCATTAGATTAGATTGAACCAATGACGGACTACTGGTCAAAACTAAATTCGTATCTAAATATAAATTCAAATGGACAACAGTTTGATCAGTCACCCTCTGCGTGGCATGGTGGAAGTGGCGTGCGAATATCTAGTTCGAGTTAAAAACAAAACACAACGCACTCAGGCGACCAACAGTCAGTCATGCTTGTGGGGGCGTCAATTGGCTCCCAGCAGCACGTGCCTGTGCCACTATTTGTGGTCGCAGATACTCGTAGGAACGCGATCCATTAATTTAATGTTTCTATGCTTGTGTCGTTGTGTTAGGGTTTCGAGTTAATTAACGACTTTGTGGAGAAAGTTAAGACGCTGTACTGGTGCGCACTGGGTGAGGTCACTTTCTGGGAAAGTTCTAGGAAGCTTTCGAACGACTGTCCTTCAGTTTTGATGGTCGTGCTATCGACTCAACAGGACAACGCACTTTGTTTCTGAAGCAATATGTATCTTTTATATGAAATGTGATAATTTACCGCACACAGTTCAATAATTTCGCACCAGAAGTGAGTAATGGGGTAAATATTGACAGAAGGTGTTGAGACAACTATTAGTGTTTCTGTGCCAATCGGGCCGCAGATATCTGTGCCACACGAAAGATGTGGTAATAGTCGTTCGCCAGAGACGTGAAGGTCAATATTTGGCTTGGCTGGTTCTTGGAAAGTCTTTCGATAGAGCTACTGCTTTGGAGGAATAATTTGAGTCAGTCTTTTTTTTTTTTTTTTTTGGTTGCGCCAACGGATGTGTAATCTTCTAAAGGAATACGCCTACGTACTAACCCACACCCTACACACTTCAACCACTCTCCCCGCGGAACTACCGTTAAGTATTACTTCGCGGGGCTGGTTAGCACTTTATGCTCTTCTTGACCTGTTCGGCGTTTCTTGTTCTGAGGGGGCTTCCATTTGGGTTTGGTTGCTCTCCCTGAGCCTTTCCAGCCGCCGAAGTTCCTTTATGATCACCGCTGCTGTTTGTTTCACAGTATTCCATACTGCGTTCGATGTCAGCATATGTTTTACGATGTTCTCCGGAGTGGGGTATTTCTCCAATTATTTCCTCAAGACCTCTGCGTTCCAAGCGAAAATGTGGGCACTGAAAGAGCACATGCTCTGCATCCTCTCTGGCCTCTCCACAGTTTGAGCAATTTGGAGATTCATCAAGCCCAAACCTGTTTAGATAAGCTCTGAAGCAGCCGTGTCCGGTTAAGAACTGGGTGAGATAAAAATCCACTTCTCCGTGATGCCGGTCCATCCATTTATCTATATCCGGTATAAGTCGATGGGTCCATCTTCCCTTCGTTGACTGATTCCATCTTTCCTGCCATGTTCTCATGCTTCGCTGTCTTTCTGCCAGCTTAATATCTTTGACTGGAGCAAGGGGTTCCTGGATTTTGGCGTCATAGGTCCTCTGTAGCTCAATAGCCAAGATATCCGCTGGTAGCATTCCCGCAATAACACATATAGCATTATCGGATACCGTCCGCACAGTCTGTTGACGGAATTAACTCTTCTTGAGTGGGACTTAATTTTCACTGCCTTTGCCCATATTGGTGCCGCATACATTATTATTGACTGCGCCACTCTTGACAAAATTAGTCTCCTTGGTTGTCTGGGTCCTCCAAGGTTTGTCATAATTCTGGATAAGGCAGTACACACCCGAGCAGCTTTGTCGCACGTTATTTCAAGGTGTTCCTTGTAAACTAGCCTAGCGTCAATCATCACACCTAGGTATCTGATCACCGGTTTTGACGTTATATTTTGGTTGCCTACCCTGATGGTGATTGCTTCTCTTTTCTTGCGGCTGCTTACTAGTACTGCTTCCGTTTTATGTTCCGCGAGTTCTAAACCGACTGCTGTCATCCACCGTCTCACTTTTCGGATACATTCGTTTCCAATGTCCTATATTTCTTCCAGGTGTTTTGCTGTCACTACGATTGCGATGTCATCGGCAAAGCCTATGATTTTTGCCTCGTTGGGGATTTCAAGCCTCAGCACCTTATCATACATAAGGTTCCACAAGATAGGACCTAGTACCGATCCTTGTGGTACTCCGCCAGATATGTGGTACTGTTTTACCCCATCGACCGTATCGTAAAACAGGTACCTTTTCTCAAAATAATTTAATATTATTTTGATGAGGAACCCTGGCACCATCATTTCTCTAAGTGAGTACAAAATATGTCCCCAGTTTGCAGAATTGAACGCATTTTTGACGTCCAGTGTTATTACAGCACCGTATTTCTTTGCGCCTCCTCTCCATCTTCTGCCCTGGATAGCATCTTCCAGGATTGTGGTTACCCTCCATACTGTTCGTTTGAAAGTCCCCCGGCTTCATGTATTGCCACCTCCAGCCGTTTGCATATAATTTTCTCCAATATTTTACCCATTGTGTCTAACAGGCATATGGGATGGTATGACGAGGGCTCATCTGGCGGTTTTTTCCCTTTGGGCAGCAGCACCAGACGTTGTTTCTTCCACTGGTCTGGAAAGACCCCTTCGGTTAGACACTTATTATACATTTCCAGAAATGGTTCCGTATTTGTTTTTATGGCTAACTTAAGGGCCTTGTTGGGTATCCCATCCAATCCAGGTGACTTATTGTCATCGAACCGTTTGCACACTTCCAAAAGTTCCGTTTGCGTGACGGTTGTGATTTCATGTAAATCCTGGGGTGCTGCTATACTCTCTGCAGTTCTCTGCGGTGGAAATAAGCCCGACACTATTTTTTGCATTAGCAAAGGGCATGAGGGCGAGGGTGCCCTAGTGGTGCCCTTGAGTTTTGCCATGACTGCCTTATAGGCTGTACCCCAGGGATTTACATCTGCTTGCTGACAGAGTTCTTTAAAGTTGTCACTTTTGCTTCTCCGGATTGCTAATTTCAGGTCTCTACTCCTATCTTTGTATTGCACCTGCAGGTTCTGGTGAGAGGGCAAACCTCTGGATCGCTGGAACAGTCTTCTAGCTTTATGGCACTTGCTGCGTAGCTCTGCTATCTCTTGGCTCCACCAATATACTGGTGGCCGGCGATTTGTTGACGTTTTCCGGACCATAGATGCATCGCATGCTCTCATTACATGTTTCGTAATCTCGGCAGCCATAGCATTTGCTGTTCCTGGCCTTATTGTAGATTCTCTAAAGGTAAAAGTAAAAGAATCCTCGTCTAATGTGCCTATTTTCCACCCCATTCGTTGTGCCTTCTTTGGTGGGAGTTCCTGGTTGGATCTTTTCTGGTTTATTTCAAACAGGATAGCCAGGTGGTCGCTGTGAGTGTACTTTTTACTTACTTTCCACTTGGCGCCTCTCGCTAGGGAACTGGTTACGAAGGTGATGTCAACTACGGAACCTACGTCGTTTCTGCTAAAGGTATTCTCGCTTCCCGTATTGAGCAGCATGACATCTAGTGACGATACCGCTTCGAGTAGTGCCTCGCCTCTTCTATTGGTTCGAGTGCTGCCTCAATCAGTGGCCCATGCGTTGAAATCCCCAGCCATGATGATTGGGCTACGGCCTCTAGCATCATTCACGAGCCTATCCAACATACGCTGGAATTCTTCCAGAGTGCTGTTTGGGGATGCGTAACAACTATAGATGTGTACACCCTTGACCTTGGCTCGAACGAACCCAGATTGGGGTGTCTTCATTTTTTCTTCGAAGGCGTAGTCTCCACAGGTCCAAATAGCAGCTCTTTTTGAGTAATCAGCTGCCCAGACTTTTTCATCGAGATTCTTGTACTGTTCCGATAATATGGCAACATCTATTTTTGACTCACGAATGGCTTGTGTTAGGAGGTCCTGTGCCGCTTCTGAGTCAGAGTCTAGAAACGTTGTCTGGTGTTGGCCTTTAGTTTTTCAGGAGTAGAAGGACTTGGACACTGTCCGATGTTATGTAGTGTGTCGAACGTGCCAGAAAATCCCTGGCTGCCCTATACATATGCAAAGAGGCTGTAGGCTCACTTGCGGCCTCACAAAAACTCCAACTTAAGTATGTAGAATGGAAAAACCTCAACGAGTCGCTTGACTCAGTACTAGTGGTGCCTTGAGAATCTCTCCCACTACAGCGCTGCAAACCATGCTCCACTTAGTCCCAACTGATATCGTCGGCAAAAAACTGGCTGACTGTTTAGCAATTAGACTGGAAAGAGCAACTCACTGAACATGCCAGTAACTATCGATGAATCGCCATCCGCCAGAGGTCACCGACCACCTGCCCACCGAACACAATTTCAATGCCTGCACCATGAATCGCTGTCAATTTTTACAGATGGGTCCAAAAGCTTTGGTCTTTTCGGAAGACCTGGGTATTCACCTCTCCTTAGACCTTCTACTCTATTGCAGCGTTTTTCAAGCCGAAGTTAATGGCACTCGTCAAGCAGCTCATTGGGTTGCAGTGTCAGCATCGGATATGGTGATATACATACATCGACAGTCAGGCAGCCATCAAATCTCTCGCATCTTGCACTGTCAGATCTTGGGGAATGATAGACTGCCGCGTGCAACTTCATCCTTTGCTGGGTACCAGATCACTGTAATATACCAGGGAATTGTGAGACCGATCTACTTTCTAGAAGAGGCTCCTCTAGTTTAGACATTACAAACGTCACTGACATCGAGGCGCCAACGTCTTGTGCAACATACCCTATCAATCCCGATGCGGTAAGTGAGGCCAATCATCATGGCATCAACTCAACCAATCCAATATCGCCAGGCTGTTCTGACCGGTACTAAACGAAAACAGACCATCGGACTCCTAAAACCCAAGGGAGGAACCCCTTCCAAGATAGTTAATACCCTCACTGGTCGCTGTGCTATAGGAAGACATAATGAAGGACTGGATATCCCCTACACGACTGGTGCAGAAGGTGTATGGACGAGGAGGACCAGGAGACCATTAGTCACCTCCTATGCCACTTCAATGATCTTAATGATCATAGCACAGCTTAAACGGCTAAGTTTTAGAAATGAGTTGGTGTATGCTCTCTAGCTGCTTTGAACACCTCGGCTGGTAAGCTGTGAGGTCCAGCAGCATTGCTATCCTTATCGTTTTGGTTAAATGGATGTAATTTTTGGCTGTCAAGGTCTAATATCCTTAGCACCGACTGTGACTCTGCTATCAGGTTTCCGTCTTGACCTTTTGGTAAACCTTCCTAACATTGTTCCTGGAGTAAAATCTCTCAATCTCTTCGACATCCCGCTTGCCGTGCTCTCTTTTCTTCTTCGGAAGAATCCGATGTTCTTCCCGCCTCTTCTGCTCGTAGAGCAACCTTTGTCCTTCTTTGGAGAGTCACTCTGTATGGTTCTTGTTTTGCTGCATGTACTTGTCGGCATTCTTCGTGGTGGTTCAGTTGTGGTACTTCTGATGGGATGTTGTCAGGGTTGATCCGTGGTACTTGATGCAGGTCCTATACTGGTCATACCTGTAGAAATTTCGGGATACGTGGTTCTGGCGGTCTCTTGTGATAGCAGCTTTCAACCTTATATCTTCCCACAGGAGCTCTTCTTTGTTGTGGCGCTTGGAATATCCGCATCCGTACCTTGGCTGCAACAAGCTGATCATCCGAGTCATTGTTGATTGCTCGGACATCCAGAATACTGGAGGGATGCCTTACATCGATCGCAATATGGTCAATTTGGTTGACCGTTTGATGATCAGAACACTGTCATCTCCCCTTGTGAATATTTATACTTCGCCCCCTTTTCGAATGTGGTGCCATGAGGGTTGTACTTGCCGAACATCCTACTAAAGATGTCCTTCTTTCCTATCTTAGCGTCAAAATCACCCACAATACGATTTTAATGTCCAATTTAGGACAATGCTCGAGGAGCATCAAGGAACTCGTAGAAACTTTCTGCGGTGGGGACGTCCTTGACTTCAGTGGATCCATAAGCGGTTTATGGCTTGATGTGGATTTAGTCTGACGCAAGTTTGTCATAAGACGCTGGGTTACCTACGGCTTCTTGGCTAAGTCTGTCTTTGGACAAATCCACATCCAAATAAGCGCTGAGTCTGTTTTCTATTGAAATCACCCTCACAGCTTTCCATCCGTTTCTTGATGATGATATCTGATTCCTAGAAGTGTAGGGCCTCTTCTAATTCTTCGGCTGCACATGGTCTGTCAAGGATTCGAACGTTCCTTGTGCTGATCTGATCAGTTTCTATGTTTCGGTTGCTGGGTTCGTCGACAGTAAAGTCATCCACACTCGAGGCTTGTAGTGGTTATAGTCTCCTGAAAATCGTTGTAATAAGGTACTAAATGCTGTTTTAGTTCACCTGCATTCCACAAGATGGCAGCATGGTCCTCAAGCTGTCACTCTAACTTAAAATGTTCAAAAATATCTCACCGCAGCGTACTACATACTTCTGGCAACACCGTCGTTCGCCTTCAATTACACAAAAACACTTAACTCTTCAGTTTTACACCCAAGGGGGGAGGGTGCACAGTGTCATATAAATAATTAATGAATCGAAATCAATTTGCAAGCTGCAATCGATTCTACTCATATGGCGGGCATGCCATAATCGTATCTACCGATACTAATAGATTGTAGATAGGCGCGTGTCGCTGCAGTGTGTTTTTGGGGATTTATCGGACACGCTGCCGCCGGACTGTTTGTTGTTGCTGCTATTCATCGGAGAATAAATAAAAACCCGTTTCCAGAGGCAGTGTTTGCAATGTTTTCCAGTGGTTTTTTCCGTTTTGTATCTTTCGAATGCGCACGAGATACGAAGCGTAACCTTGATCTGTTTAAGAGTGTATAACAACAATATTTGGGTTATTTTTGCTTCTGTGGAGGTTGACAGCATTCCACTTGGTAGTTCCGTAACAAAAGCGTATACACACACGGCTAGCTGGAGGAACGGGGTCAGAGATACATTCTCAAAATGCATACAAGCGGAATACTAAGTGGTTAGGTTCGATGATCTGTCGACACTATGTGTCTGAATTGGGTATTTGATTTGTCGCAGAGATACCCTTGATGACAGTACCGTCGTTGTTAGCGGATTATGAATGAATCGAGTGCCCTTCAATGGTATTTCTGTGTTTTTTATTATGAAAACCCGCGCGATGGCATTACGCAATCCGCTGGTAATATGATATGTCATCCGAACGTTTGTGCGATTGTTAGGACGGCGGGAATGAGTTGCAGAAATGGGTTTGTTTATCGTTCGATAACAATACGATCGGTGTTTGATTTTTTCACAGAAAATCGCAAAATTTGATAAGATATCGGCTTGCATGCCGTCAAAATATGCGGCTAGAGGTACGGCCTGTGATTTCTAGAAGACAATGAGGGGTCCCACCTCTTGGGCTACCAATAGATGGCGTGAGATACATTTTTCAATAGGGACATAACATTTTTGTATTTTAATACAAATGCAGTCTTCAACTTTTTTTCTGATCTGTCAATGTCAAATCGTCAGTCAAGGTGTACATTTTTATCATGGTGAAGTTCACGATCAAGCAATATTTGCAAATTATAGAAAATTTCTACCGAAATTCTGAACCGTTTATCGTTACCTTATGAACGCTTACTCCAATATTCGGTCGTAATCAACGTCCCACCAGGCAGGCTGCGCGTGGTATAGTGGATGAAATCAAGCCAACATATTCGCTATTGAAAGTTATTGTGTCAGGGAGACAACGCATCGGTCGAAGGACCAAAAATATTGCATCCGTAAGAGTTTCAGTTCAAACCAGTCAAAGCCACAGGAATTGGGAATTTCTCTGTCCACATTATTGGGAGTTTTTGCGAAAAGATCTTGCCCTACACCCTTACAAGGCTTAATGGCTTTGTCAATAGAGACTCCATTGCATCCCCAAAAAGTGGCCTATGGTGTGACATGAAATCATGCCGGAGGTGTGATTGGATCTTATTTTTTCGTCGATGAAAATGATCACCATGTTACGGAGTTTACTATCGTGCCATGATGAAAGACTATTTTTTACCGGAATTAGACGGACTTGACATCAGTCATATGTGGTTCCAACAAGCTGGTGCCACATGCCACACAGGTCGTCAAACAATTGATCTACTGAAGGGGACGTTCGGTAATCGTGCAGTGTCGAGAAATGGCCCAGCCCGTGGTCCGCCTTGCTCATATGACTTAAGGCATTTGTCATTGATTTATGCTAACAAACCAAACATTGCCATTGAGACCATGTTTTTCTTTTGAATATGACCCTTGTCCATCCGGCTAACAATGCGATCTGAAAAGATCTATGGTATCTAGAGGTGTGATTTATTTGAAAAGTCCTTCCTACTGAAGGAGACTGCGTCTGCTGAAGGACATGTTTCCTTATGAAAACTGCACCACTTTAACCAATGTAGAGCTTGGCAAGTACAGAGAATGCACTCAGAAGATTCGTCATCTTCAGATCAAAACCTACATACATAGTGCACCTGGGCCACAATTACCTGTTAGAAAGCTCATCAGATTCCTAATACAATCCTTCTCCAACTTAAGGTATTCCTTGTAGGAATAAGGCTTCATTATTTGTGCACTCTAAGTTCTGCCTGTCTATCTGAAAAGATAAAATTCCTAGCGGCTTTGATACCTGTACTCAGGTTCAACCTAGCGCAGCTCTCAATGGTATAGAGTTCAGCCTGGAAAACAGTGCGACACATTCCCATAGGTATTGAGGCTTTGGGTTCAAGAACTGTGAACCAGCCTTGGTTCTGAGTTCCCCTGACTTATCGGCATAAAGCAGTCAGTCAACGTAATGACAGTGATTATGTTGGCAATAATCTTTCTACCTTGAAACCCGCACGAAACAATTCATTGGTTTAAGTGTTCAAGCTTCGAAATGGTTATTAACGAAGCCGTTAAGCCAGAAACGTGCTTCATGGCCGAGAATCTTTTTTGTGTTGAAAATCGGAAAACAAATTGAAATAATTTCAAAATTTTGTGAAAGGGTCATTACATACGACGTCTAGACGATCTGAAACCTAAATAAACGGCAGCTAACTTCACGCTTACTTAGCCTAGACACCCTACTGTAAATGATGTGAATATGGTAACCCTAACTATGTTTGAAGTTTTCTATAGAGATGGACACGTTTGCTTGCTTGAAGTTTTTAACCACTGAAGCCTCAGGAGGTTTTGATAAATGAAAGACAAGAAGGCTTGTTCTCCGTCCTAGTCCGCCCTAATCACTGGGGGCGTGTCAGAGAAACATTTGAAAGTAGATAAATTGATTTGGTTCTACTCGTATATCCCCGTATTATTCACTTCGATGGGATAAGATCCTTGCAAAGTTTTAGTAGCTTCTATCTGACTGTCACTTAAGGAGGTTCTAAATGGCTACCTTGCCTCTTTTGATTACTTTCTTACTCTTAAGGATGGATCAGAAAATTTTTTATGAATATTCACAGTAAAGAATACAATGCCCAGTCCACAGCGCCCTTACTAACCTCAGCAATTGTTGGAATGTTTACAGAGGTCATGTTTTCCAGTTCAGTACAATTCTGTAATTATTTCATGGATCGTCGGAGAGGCTGAGACTTGTATGACTTATACGTCGAAGATGTTCACCTTAACTGACAATATTTACCATCTATGCAAGTACAAACTGAATATTCTGCAGCCAATTCTGATTTTTACAGGGCTAAGGGCCTTAGGCGACTAATCCTTGATACTCGGAATACAGCTGAGTAGGACTGCGAATCTTAAACTTTGCAGTTCTTCTCTCTGTGATATCTATAGCTATGAACGTCATATATAATGTTTCATAACAATGTACTCAACACTGACCCCTGTGGTGTGCCACCAGTTACAGAATGTTGCTTGGCCCCACTGTCAAACTCTCCGACTTGGTGAGAACGTATCCACTTTTAACCCGCCAGGGTAACAGTTGTGTGTATTGTTGTTTCGAAACTTTCGTTTTAGTACCACGACTCGTACAGGGAACAGTAATCACCTTTAACTCTGTTAGGGTTTACCTAATGTGCGCTGTCAAGCCTTTCTTGGAGTTGAACACTTTCATTAGACGTTTACAACTGTTTCTGTCTCGTTAGGGATAGTCAAGCTGCAAGAATGTACATTAAACAGAATTCCAGCCGCAAGGAGCCGGATGGACTAGTGGCCATTACTAATTGCCAGGACTTTGGCAAACTCTACCCGGTTTCTATTGAATAGTTCTTGTGTTCTATTCCAGTAGTGTATGGCCCACAACTGCCTGAATATGACACAATTCCGCATCCTCTGTCATCTACTATCAGCTTTTAACGGATTGTGCGCAAAGATTCTTCCATTAAGAGCTCCCAAGGTCCACTCGTTCATAACCCTCGATGTTACTGTGACCCGGGATCCGAAGGAGACTGCTCCTAAACCGATGACCCAGTGAGGAAAGTCCCTCTTTGGACTATTCTAGTAGTTTGTAATATATAGTGACCAACACAATGGGTTTGCAACCTGCTTGGCTGTCAATGAGGTTAGAAGTTGTGATGGTTTGCTTAACTATGACGCAAGTTGCACGTACAAGAAGCTGTACGAGCCAGGATGCCGTCACGACATGGAAATATTGAGCGATTCGGAGAAAACTCCCACTCCTATCCCACAGTCATTGTTTCCCAATTGTCACTCCGTCATGGTTGAGACCCTGATCTTGACGTTCAGGATTGGATACCAAATTTTCTGGTAACAGATACATGATGCTGTTGTCCTCATATGGTTTGGAACACCACCATCCTATTTCTCATAATCAGATCACACTGATCTTCGCATCTGAATATCCGATATCCTGTTCAACTCAGCGGAGTCGAAACATGACAGAGGTTCCCCAAGACCATGACCATCTCTGACAGTATGGCCTCGATTCTATCCCACGCTTTCATGATCATCTTGCCATCTGTAGGAAGAGTGCTTGTCCATTAGGGCGACTTGCACCTGGTCCCCAGTTACCCGGTTTTTGATGAGTTGACGTTGGGGGTTTGGCGAACTTAGACTTCTTTGCCTCGCGGTTGGTCTGTTCTGAGCGCCTGTTCCTGTTATTCTCTGTCAACTTCTTCTTTTTCTGTTGATGTTGCTTCTTAAGATAGACAACGTCCTTCTCATGAACGGTACCAGCTGCTTCCTTTTTGACAACCTTGTCAGCAGCCATCTTGTATTTGTCCTTCATTATGGCGGCCATTGGCACTAACCTGTTGATATAGTCTAATGAACAGCCCTCTGTACGTCAGATGAAGTACTATGACTTGTTCTTGGTGTGACTGGAGGAGAGACTAAAATCTCCTGACTGGAGGCTAGCAGCTCGTCTTCTGGAGAAGAGTTAAGGTCCGCCATCCACTATACATTTTTTTTTTTTTTGTTTTTTGTTTTCCATTTTTGTTTATTTTTTTAAATGTTGGTCCCTCGAGTAGGTTCGTCTTGACAGAGTCAACATTTACACTACTGACCTCACCAGGAACTTGTAGGTTACCTTAGTCCCTCTCTTCTCTATTTTTGAAGTAGCTTGACCCCACTGAGTGGGAATAAGGTAGTCTTGATTCCAAGGGCAGTTCAGTTCCATTACCTAGTGTGACCTTGCACCTATCACCATGTACAACTCAAATTGCTCCTCCGAAGTTGAACTTTAGTGTTCCTCGCTAAACCTCTTTTTTGTTTAAAGCCATAAAAGTGCTTCCTAAACCGATTTACTTCTAATCTCTGTACTTAGTCACTTCAAACTGGTTCTACCAGTTTTTTTCCTTCAGCTCTATCTGGTAACACTTCTCCTTGACTGTATCATGTACGACCAGCACAACGGTCTACCATTCTAGAATAGTATGCACTTAGATGCATATTATAATATCCGTGAATCGCGTGATCATAATTCATATTCGATTTAAGCCGATTACCTAAGCAGTTCATTCCGGCCAACAATTAGTTTGCAAAAATTATCTCGCTTGAGTTGCGGCAAACAGTCGCTTTAGATAGATCGGCAGTCAGTGTCGGTGGACTGTGTCAAGGGTGCCCACATCTGATACTGCATGGTGAGCTCACGTTAATCTCTAATCTCGATCCCTCTCTCGGTTGGGTCTTATTAATTGTTGAACTTCGGCTTCCCGGTCTGTACTCCGTCCGTTGGTTGTATCTCGAATGTGCCAGTTGATTAGTATTGTTTGCTAGTGAGATTGAGTGACGGGGGGAGCATTGTCCTAATGCTGTTGTGTTGATTTTGATTGTCAGTTCCAGAAATATTTGTCGAATTGAAGGGAATTTGAAATAAGCTCAAGTGAAATGGCCTGTTTGTCTGACATTGATTTGGCTACGCTGCACAAAAGTCGGCTGGAAGAGCGTCTGAATTACAAACTCGCGTGGAGCTCGAATCGTAGCGAGAGCTACCACTATGGATTCAGTGAAATCACCCGGGAGTGCCTGCTTCGGAATATCAAGAAGTGTACGAGTGACAAGTGCTCGGATTTGAACTCGAATTGTGATATTTTAAGTGATAAATTGAAGAAGCTGAACCTTGCACAGCAACAGATACGACAGCAGGAGGAGGCTGGTTCGGTGGACGACGATAGTAATTCCAATTATTTTACATCGGCAACGCGTCGTAGGAGATCCGGAACATGGCCGTAAGTGTTCTTTAAACAAAATCATTTGACTTAGTTTAGGTAGTGAGGTACAGAGTCTAACTTGGAGGATATTCTGATGGGAGTCTGTAAGTTTGGAGTCCGTTCTTAGTTTGAGCTGAAAATTCCAGAGCAGAGACATCCCAAACTGTCTGGATCGCTTCATTAAGTGCCTTCTACCTAGATTTTATATGGTTCCTCGACCCAATTGCCGCCAATGTGCTTCAACTTTGGTCTGGACTGGAGATCTTTCTATCGCTGAAGGGCTGAAGGGTATCAACTTGACTTCTGTTCTACATATTGTGGTCCTGGTTGATAAGTGTGTTCATCTTTATCTTCTCTCAATGTGTCACTACCATGAATGTTGCAGACAACTTTGAATTCATTGTACAATAAGGGTCCTTGCACAGACACTTGGGGAACGCCACCTGTAGTGGATTTAGCTCTGTCCAATCGCTCGTGTAGAAGAACAGTGCCCTCTCTAGCATTCGACTAATATTTTCTACACCTATTCTGTCCCTATTTTGGCTGTGAGTCCCCGCTGGATAAAGGCTACATACAATGAAGCCTTTCTGGTTGTCCACCACGTTCCTTCTGTGGCTTTCCATATAGATCGCATCGTAGTGGATCGTGTTCTGTGTGGTGATTCGCTAAGGCACTTACATATTTCAATACAAAATGAAAACACTGTGGACATTGGTAGTCCAGGATACAAGCTAATCTAGAGCCCAACATTCCTGGAAAACCGAAACGTCTGGACTTAAAACGTAATAGGCTTTAAGATCCAACATCTGATGGTGCCTGCCCTTCTGTTACCCAAGTGATCATTGGTTGACCTGGCTACTACCCTTATTCGGGTGCGAGCGCTATCAGGTGAAAGTCTATTATGGATACTTGTAACCCGTGTTGCAGGTTATGGCCTACCCCATGGTCTTGTATGTCTACGTGGTAAATAACCCTTTCTATTGCTCTGTTCTGTTTGCCCTCTGTGGCACTGTCAGTCAAGGCATTTCTTCGCTGACAAAGCTGTCCTTGAGCTCGTTTCCGTGTGATGCCACAAACTTCTTCGCTTCTGGATCAACAGGGATCCGACCCGAGATAATACTTATCGCATTCGCTGATACAGTTCTAAAGACGGATCATACCTTTAAAGATGCAATTCTGTGCGCCGAGTTCATCCTTCTAATGTGCTATTCACGGAACGTCGCTGATGGCTAAATTGGGATCGCGTACAAAAGTATTGACTTGGGTTTCTTATCGGCTGCCCATATGGGACTGATCTACATGATGCTGTTACTGCCTAGGAGGCTTTCCCACCTGCATACGAGGAAGTCTATAGCCCAGCAGCACTCCCACGTATTCGATGTACGGCTTCGAGTCAATGAACTGCACACCGACCTGTATGGTTATGAGTTCCATTTCTTGGAGTATGAGACAGAACCAGCCCCGCTAGTTCCAATCCTGTCGTCTGTATCCATAGCTTCACATCCGCGATTATTTGATTGCACTTTTGCATCACTTCCTCTAGAGTTTAACCATATCGACTCTCCTCGGCTTCCTAGTACGTTCCTAGTACGTCATCGTACATCGTGTTTAAAAAAACTTGGCCCCAGGACTGACTCTTGAGGGACCCTTGTTCTTATCTTGTACTTCTTTAGTTCCTTTTTCGTGTCATAGTAGGGGATTCTATCCGAAGTAGTTGGGTAGATGCATAGTAGGCAGTTTGGTACCTGCGGGTCAGCTTACTACAAGGCTCCAGTTGGAACGCGTTCTTGACGTCAACTGTTGGGACAAAAAAGTCAAATATTTGGTGCAACAGGTCGATGGGACCCGGGCCCTAACTTCTCACAATCATTCGTGTTGCGTATGTAAGGTGTTTCGCCTGACATTCGAACCTCTAACCCCTCGTTCTGTAGTCCAACGCACTAACCACTTGAGCAACGGCGGCCAAGTACTACGGGGCACGCTATCGACTTGTCTTTCATGAACACTTCTTCCAAGAATGTCCCGGAATTTTTTGTCACAGCTTAACTTGGGATTAGTGTAGTACTCTATGTTTTCGGAAGGTATTTCGAAACTATTCAGAATGGAAGCCTGGCCAATATCCTTACTGGACTACTTTGAGACGAAAAGCTTAACTAGATGCCATTTCTTGGCCAAACATGTCAAGGAGTGTCAAGTAGAACCAATTGTCCAGAGAGTGTCGTAGGACTTTGCTTAGATAATTTCGGTTTAAGACTATCTAAGTCAGTCCACCAGTAAGCATCAGTCTTATGACCGAGATATAGAACCACTGAGTTGCATGAGGTTTCAAGCGTCATGTGTTGCCACTGCCTTGTTGCAATTGAGGACTTTTTAACTATTTCTATAAAGTAAAGTTCCAAGCTCAGCTTCCTTACCAATTAGAGAAAGTTAGGTGTGTAGGTAGAGGTGTTTCCTAGGAAAGAGTACAAGTTTTGTTTTGTGCGGGTTTACACCCAAAGCACCTTGCGCTGACCATTTGCAAAGTGAGCCATCTGCCTCCAGAGCTGACTGTGCACCTGTGACAGTCGATGTGTTGACATTGTTAAAAGTAGCTTCAATATCTAGAAATGTCGCCATTATGTGATCCTTGTACAAAAGGCTATGTAAGCCGTTTACACTGATTCACAGAGTAAGCATATTGAGTCGTAGACAGAGATTGTATATCAATACTGCCGCGTAAGTGGATATCAATCAGCCGTTTTAGTGATTCTAGGAATGAAGATAGACTAATAGGTTTGAGAACTTTTGTATGAACGTGGGAACAGGTTTGGGTATGGAAAGCACCTTGATATCTCTTCATTCTTTTGGAATATGAACCAGATCCAGACAGCTCCTAAAGATATTTTTCAGAACGGGCAAGATACATACTTCCTGAAGTCTTACGGAGTCCTTTGACGATATCTGAGGTATCTAAGGCGTCTAAGTTCTGATACCTATTTGTTCTACTGGTGCTACTACTCTGTCGTGTGACTGGCAACTGGTATTTATTCTCATTCTCTTGAAGATACCAAGTTGACTGCTCCTCAAAACACTCGAATTCCAGCCACTAATTCATGCTTTCCTAACAACGTAACAAAAACTGGCCCAAGCCAATACCCCTCAGGCACGTCAAGAGTTTCAAGTCTGTCTCATCAAGACACTTAAAGAAACAATTAAAATTCCTAGAAAACTCCCAAAACTCACAGACTTGTTATTAGACAGACCAGAAATCAAATTCAAATCCAAGCCCCACTTCGGCGAAAATTGAAATATCTTAATTAATCTCGTACCAGTCAGTGTGCAGATACAAAGTTCCGCTTCTACAAAAGCGATTATGCCCCGAAAAAAAAGATACAAAAAAAGAACATAAAAGAAAAAAGAAAAAAAGAAAACACGGCGCACATTAAACCAACAAAAATGTTGGTAAACATTCTCCAAGCCGTCTACAGTCTACGGCTACTGGTCTGTGCGAGATGGCGCTCTACCTGTTGTTCTACCGGCTCGCAAGTGATTCCATGATGATTCCATTCCAACGTCACCTGTAAACAAACAAAAAAAAAAATCATAAACCGGATCTCAGTTTATCCTCATTTACATAACCATGTTGTGAGATGCCGCCCGTGGACGGCACGCCACACCTCTCTAGCCCACTTCAGCTGGGTCTTGTCTGGAGCTGGCATTACTTTCATTGACCCTCTGTGCAGTCTGTTGTTCTGGTTTGGAATTTGTTTTTGGTTCTGTTTGTATGTATCTCTGACGAATAAGTCACTAATTCGATTATGATTGACATTTCCAGTCTCGCAGATAGCTGTCACCTACTCGTATACTAGTGGAAATGTCAGAATTGTCTAGAACACACGGATGTCTAGAGGGTGGGTGACAGAAGTCATTAATTATGCATTTCGTTGGAAGCGCCAACTCCAAGACTGGAGGTAGCAAGTTGTGTTATCAATTCGAAATCAATATGGACAGGTAATTTATTTATATCGATTCGTAGGTTCGATTAAGTAATGACCAGAGTTCACTGAGGTGTGTTTGCGACGCGATTAATTTTTCGGAACCAAAATGAATTGTTGAATATTATTCGAGGTGGTCTGGTGGTCGTCGTCGTCGTCCAATGCGACGGCTATTATGCATTTTAATGTAAATGTGGCTCTGAGGGGGATAATGTGTATTTAAATTTCGTGCAAAGTAATGTTCTAGCATTTGGTTGGTAGTTTGGGGCTGAGGTTCAACGGGTTAGGTAGTCTCGTTTCGGGGATTTTCTCTCCACCACATGGGTGGTTTGGTGAAGTGATTCTTTTATGAAAAGTGTCTGTGTTTAGTGTTTTTTAATTTGGAAAAAAGTGAGTAAAGATTATTTATGCATTCATAATCCAATCCAGTCTTTGGTGATAACCTACTATTCAGGACATGGTGGACATTCAGGCGCATCCTTATGACCAAAAATCTAGAAGTATCGACGGTAACTACCATGCCCCATGAGGGATTCTTTTTAGAGTATGGTATACCCTGGGATTATAGACTTACTTACTTACTTACTTTACACCAGTGCCAGAGAAAGTGGGTAGTATCCTCCTTGACTTCCTCATCTGCACATATCCAACATATATGTATCTCCATACGTGAGTCGTAGTTTTTTTCCAGTGATACCGAAGAGTGTTATGCCCCGTGATTGCTCCCATCAATGTAGAACAGGCTTTTCTAGACTTTTGCATAATTCTGTCAGTCCTACTCTTGTCAAAACAAGGCCATATATGAACTGAACACAGGTGCCTAGGGAGGACCATCTACTGTTGGTATGGTCTCTACGGCCCTCGATCCCTGCTTCTTGCTTCAGTGCACTAGGCGGGATGAACACCGATATGTTCATATATTTCATTTCCTGGTATATCTTTGTGTCCAGGGACCCAGTTCCAAGAATCTTAAGTTCTTTACGGTAGCACTTGGCTTGGATTCTACTTCTGTAGCAGTATTAGCTTTTAGCCTGACTGTCAATGGAAAAGGTGATACCTTCCTGTAGTATTGCCTTCAACGCAGTCTCATGGCTAGCTGTTGTCACTGCTAGGAGTTCCACTTTGAAAACACTGCAATCGTTCGGAAGGCGGACTAATCTGGATATACCCAGAGGTTCAGAAAATATGCCTGTGCCTACGTCTACATCCATCTGTGAAGATAGAAATGGTAGGTAGGCTACTGATAGGCTGACAACTGTTCCATTCTTCTCTGGTCTGGAACGAGCTTGTGAAGAGTCTGTTAAAGTCTAGGTGCGGAGTGAGATAGTTCGTGGTATCAACCTTTCCTATGTCTCTGACTGACTTATTCTTAGGGTTAATTGCTGTCAGATAACAGATTACGGTTAGCCTCTGGTCCTGCAGTAAGTGTCGTTCTCATGGCACTTGTAGTACCAATACAGACCAGTCTCTAGGTCCGAGCTGTCCGAGATTCTAAGGGGAGTGCCGCCTATAGAAGTTATAGTACCTCTTGATGGTAAATAATACCAGCTCGGCCTTCTGGGCATTGGCCGCTAGTTCATATTTCTCGGTCCAGGTGACTAGGATCTTCAGAGCGTCTTCCAACAGCTCACTAAGGGTAGGAAGGAAATTTTCCGTGGCCATCAATACGACGTCAACCGCATAGGCAATGGCTTTGACACCACTGTACCTGAGCTACAGCAGCACCTCATTTAGTACAATGATCCATAGTAGTGGGGAGACAACTCCGCCTTAAGGGGTACCTCTAGAGGGAAACATATCTTTCTCGCTCGTGTTCCGTAATAATATGTCTTTTCTCAAAAATTTCAACAATCCGATTTGAAAGAGTATGATGGGTCTTGTGATTTGAGAGTATTCTTCGAATCGCTGACTTACTTTAGGTGACACTGCAGTCCGGGGCCTCAACCAACAAGCCTCTCCAGACAGTTGCCTCTAGTATCGCACACCAAGTTGGTTTGGGTCCCTTTCCACACCACCTTAGTCCAGGTCTTTCACTACTGCGCCGTCCCTCCGAGATGGGTTGGAAGGCTCTCGAAGACTCGAAGAACTTTTCCGACTAGGCCGATTTCAGGAAGTATACAACTCGTAGAGCTCGTGGTTGTATCTTCTTCTCCACTCTCGGTCTATGCATTTGAGACCAACAATCACTCGAAGTATTATCCTCTCATAACCGAAAGCGACCTTATTGATTCTTGACAAAGTCCATGGCTCTGTTCCATAGAGCAGGAGAAGCATTTTACTTTAGTAAAACAGAGTTACTTGAGTTTTTCGAAAGAGGGCTTTGCTACACTATTGTCTTCTTAGCCCAAAGAAGCAATCTACTAATACTGACATCACGCTTTGGTCTTCCAATATCAATATCATTTGCATGCAAGGAGCGACTTTTGAAAGATTGTTCCTCTGATCCTAATATCTTGAATATTTGACGCAGTTTCGACGGTCTCCTTTCTTGAACATCGGTGAAACAAACGGTTCCATTCATTGAGCATAGCTTTGAATAGCTCGGGAGCCAAGCCATCAACTGCAGCAACATTTTTGGATTTTAGTTCTATCCTAACTTCATCCAGGTCAGGAGGATGGAAATATTGGTTATCATCACCCTGATTGAATGGCTCGTTCTGCCTAACAGTGTAATTTTGGTTGTCGTCACAGTTGTCCAGTCTGCAGAAGTGATCTTTCCATGCCCTCTGGATCGACTGCGATTATTCTACTAGGTGTCCGTGTTTCCTTGTAAACTCCTAACCTCATTCCTGCAGTAGCATCTCTCTAGTTCCATTTCAGTTCATCCTCTCTGATGAGTTCAGGAGGTGGTGGTGGGCGTGAAACATTTCCACGTCAGTAGCAAGGCAAATGGGCATCCATATACAGGTTAGAATATGCTTCATCAGATCCGTTGGGATTCATGAGGACACCTTACTTTGGAAAGGACGTTGCGACGTATTGTTCTGTTTTGATATTTTTCAAGCTTCTTTTGTAGAGTTCTCAGTTCGTGGGTAGCCTTGTTGATTTGGCTTTGTTAACATTTTTCCTCCGTACGCAGCAAAAGTAACTATGTTCTGCATTCCACCACGGTGGTAGGTCCACCCTTCTTGTTGTAATAGGACACGACTCTGACCTATTGTCACTTTTCGGTAAACTTCTTGGCAGTAACTCTTGATCGTCCGGTTTCTAATGTCACAACGTGCTTCATCTTCATCATGTCTACAACTTTGCTTTCTTTAGGCTGAGTCCTTAGCTATAGGTAAGACAAAGTTTGCCACGAGACGTTCCTCTCAGTTCTTTCTTTTGCTTCGGTTTCTACGTGAGTTGAATTGGCGAAAACATGTTGTAACTTCTGATTCAATCAGTTTGGTGGATCAAACGTCCTTTCTCATCTCCTAACGTTTGTATCAGACCTTTGGTTTGCAAGTTCAACTGTTACCACACATTCGATTCAACGAATTTGTGCATCATTTCAGCCATTAATGGAAGAATCGTTCTGATATGAATTTTGCAACTGTCATGCGACATATCTGTCAAAACTGACATCCAAACTGGCCACAGTTTCTGTCAAAAGATCGATCGGTCGTGGGAAAACCTTCTTTTGTATACATGCGTCGAATAGATCCTCAAACTTTATAACGAAATCACACCTCTAATGTAAATCATGACTTTGGTTTGCATAGTTGAATGGAATTAAAGAAAAACAAAACACGCGCACAGACTTAACATGAACTTTGACGTCTCTAGCCGTCAAAATAAACATGAAAATCACTTTCCTAGTACCAGATGTTTCTGGTAAAATACGATTTTCACCACACTCTGGCACTTTGTGCCGACTGTCAATGACATTTGACCAATGAAATCTAATACTCTGCCAAGCCCTGATATGTCCAACAAAACATCAGTGGCACAAATACAAATGTCACAATCGCTGAATGTTGTTCGAATTGTTATCTGCGGAAGCAAAAGATGCGACTTTAGTCGAATGTCACCCGTCTGTATGGTTTCGTTATACATTTCTTTATTTGCTGTCGGTCAAACAAAGTGAACGTCAAATGCATTGTGACAAGTGCATAGCTGACGAAGGTATTAAATTTATACCCCGAACTGTCTTTGTTATAATCGAATCCGTGTTGGAAACTTGATTGCTGAAAAGAATATTTAAATATTTATCGAACTGATAGGGATCGCGTTTTGTTTTATACAACCACGCAGTGTCCGCAAAGAAAAGAAAAAAACAATAAGAATCTCATTATGCAATAAACATAGGTTTGTACGTGATGTTGGATTTGGTGTTTTGATTCCAAATTAATTAGCCAATCAAGAAATGTGTGTTATCGGCAGTATCTGTAGTGTTATACGCAGTATCTGTGATGTTATACGCAGCTTTTGGAATCGTGTTTTGTTGGAATTTCTTTAAGGGAAATACCGTTTACCTATTGAAATTCTTTAAAGTCAAACGTAAACACCACAAGATGGAACCAGTTATCGCGGCTTGATTTCTGGTTAGAAGCGGATACTGTAGCTATAATAGTTCTAGTGAGATACAATGGCTCATATGCAAACTGTCGTGCAAGTAGAAAATCAACAACTTCATCTTAGTTCAGCACTACATACCATCTCCCTTCGGCTCGTCTTCAGTGCGGTAGACTCCCCATCAACTGATTTACTCACTGGTCTAAGGGTAGACACTGCATCGTGTCTGATAGTGTAGTTATGTTCTCCTTCAATTGGTGGGTAGTTCGATTGAGATGGAGTTTGGTAAAGAGATTCCAAAGGTAATAGGTTGTTAGACCTGTCAATGCTACGTGAAGCGCATGATATTTCTTCTATGAGTGACAGGAGTTGCCATTGGGTCACGAAGCACTGCGACTATGACCATAAGAAACAGCAACGGTGAAGTGAACCAACGCTGCTGTAGTCCTTTTCGGATTCTCAAGCGCTAAAGAGTGACATTTTGCATGTTCATGTGACTTTTTTGTATATTCGATTGAGGAGTCCTGGAGATTGGTGCTTAGAACGAAAGTATTCACTACTTACAAGATTTTGACAGTTGACAGTTGACAGAAATGTCATCACCACCAATCACTTTTGTGTTATTAGAACTTTGATAGGTATTTTGATCTCTGCGTTGTTCAGTGATATGGTGCTGTGCCCATCAGGATTCGAGAGTATGCGACAAGTGTCCAAGTGATTTCCTAAACTGTTCTCTATCCGTTTGTTTCTGCTTCGCAGTTTTCTTATTTCAAATCTGCTAGATGACGCGGTAGGAGAGCGTGGACCAAATGTATTAACAGATTTGCAAGATGTTGACTATGTAGAGGTATTTCTCTCAATTGAGGTTCGAATTTGGTGCTGCATATCTGTGACGACTTCAGCGTCCGGTCAAGGGATTCCTTCATAAGGGCAGGTTTTGACATCATGGTGTTGGATTCACTTTCTCGCATGATGCTCCCAATGATACTGTTGTCGATTTCCCATGCTTCCCTCGTTCGTTGTATGAACGATATTGTCTCCTTGGGGTTATAGCTTTGCCTCTGATGCATTTCTGCACTCCAGTAGCACATGCACTTTTCATTCACAGTGTCAACCAAATGGGTCTTCTGCTATGTCATACTTACGAGTATAAGGAAGTCCCGGAAGCTTACATGTTCCATGTGTGCAAACCCTAGTTGCATTTCAATAGCTTTCTTAAGGACGTAGGTTAGGATCCCATTCATTCCCGGGGGCCTTATTGCTTCTCATTGACCCTGCTTCTTCCAGGACTTCTACCGTATCCTCTGTTACACACAAGTATAGCCCGCTGACTATAGTATTCATTATGGTCTGGTATGTCGGTCCAGTTGCAGTGACAGTTTTAAATTTATCCATAACTGTCTTATAGGGGCTTCCCCAGAGGTTATGTTGGAGGTCTTCTCTGAAGTTCCTTTCTTTTCTCAAAGAATTCATCTCGTAGCTCATCGGAATCTTTTCTCTGTCTTTGTCTTGTTCGCTGCTGGCGTCTTTGCATTTTGAGGAAATTTACGTAACGATGCAATCTTCCCACCAGTACACTGGAGTTGTTCTACCGTTCCAGTCACCCAAATGTTGTACACCGAACTTACTTATTTACTTAGGTGACACTACAGCCTGGGGTGGACCTGAGCCTTAATTAACAAGTCCAGTTAGCGCGGTCTTTGGCTAATTTCCTCCAGTTGCACACTCCACGTTGGTTGACATCCTCTATTGCAATGTATCTTCGCTTTGAAATCGAAGACTCTTCGGATTGGAGCGTTGATATCAATTCGCAATATATATCCTAACCATCTTAGCTGACTGTACAGCTCATAGAGTTCGCTGGAACCGGAAATCATTCAAACCAATCAAGTCCATGCTTTTGGCGCTGGATGTATGGAAGTCATATATAAAGTTTCCTTGGTGTTTCTTGAGCAGGCCTCTTGGGCGAAATGAGTGCGATATTGTTGTTAGAATTTATAGCGTAGCCGAGCTGGGAACCAGTACAGGTCTCCGTTCTTACTTTTATAACTCCAACGCGATCACCTATCCTAATTCTATACAACTCACCATCAGTGCTCTGGAAATGGACTTCTGAATTTTTGTAGAAACAGAAAACATTTGGCACGATCGGTGGGTTGTTTAACTTGCTGATCACTGTAATGATCACCAAATTTTTTTACGAGTCAAGAGCGAGTTCCATTACCGATCAGAGCTTGATCTTTCGTCCCCAAACAAGCCGTCTCCATCTGGCCAAGATCACTGTAACAATCACCAAATTTCTTACGAGTCAAGAGCGAGTTCCATTACCGATCAGAGCTCGATCTTCCGTCCCCAAACAAGCCGTCTCCGCCTGGACAAGATCACTGTCACTTTCTGATCGCTACAAAGATCAGGAAATTTGTTACGAGCCCAGAATGAGTTCCATTACCATGAGTGCTTTGTCCCAAGACAAGGTTATGTAGGTTAGTGTTTTCTTCATGAGTAGATCTGTTTTGGTGCGATCAGCGCCAGCGGAGTAAAGGAGGAACTTTTGGATGTCTTTTTAACCACCCATCCGACGATCAGAGAGTAAGTCTCATTCAGAGTACCACTTCCTCAATTCTAATGGTGATACGCGAACGAGGTATAAAATTTCGAACTGGCGACACATTCTCGAACTCCATCCTCCTCTAGGAGTGAGTGGGTGTGGTTCACCTAAAACATGAGGCAAGTCTCAGTGCATTACATCCTCGTTTGGAATTCATAGTTCCTGCATCCATAAATACCTCACATGAGTCACCTAACCGGGGCTGGGGAAGGAAAAATCCATAGATTTGCCATTACACTTCACCCACACTAAACTGAAAGTCATCTCTGCTCTCGAAAATGATTGAATGCCTCCGTTGCTCTTCTCCTTCCTAGCTCATCCGCAGCTAACACGTCTCGTCCCATATTGTTGTTGTAACCTTCATCACAGCAACTTGTTTGTCGAGTCATTCTCACTTTTCTTGTCGAGTCATTCTCACTTTTCTTCTTCTTTTTTTGTTTTACATCCAAACGGCAGCTTCTGCTGGGAAAACTTGATTTTCATTTTGACGCAAGCAACACTATACGTCTCGTCTGTAGGTGCCTGTAGGTATTTCGCAAACGTCTCTCAGTCAGACCCTCGAAGTTAGTCGGCCGAAACAGTTTATAGCTCGTTTATTGACACTTTTGGTTAACAGTTTTTCGGTCTTGTTTACACTGAAGAACACTTAATTGCGCAAAACTGCTAAATTTTACGCGTTGTGTGTTATTTCCGTTTTATTACACAATATTCGTAGAAGCCACCTGCAACTGAAACTCCTGAACGCCGAGTACCCCCACCCCCCCCCCCCCCCCCCCCCCCAAATGGAGTCTGTATTTGTTAATAACAATTATCGTCGACCCAATGGCAGAGTCAATAGTGATCCGCATGCAAATTACATCAAAGAAAGACAGCAGCACCAGCATCAGCACGTGAATGGAGGTCAAAACGGTTTCCATATAAGTCCTGTTCTCGATGGGAACTCGTTTCTGGTGGAACACTATTCTGGGATAATGGCTGTACATCCGTCATCGAGGATGTTAAGGTCTTGTAAATCTGTTTTATCTTCATCATGTGTTGTTTTTCTTTCGATTTCATGGCCAATTTTCACTCACACTCGGCCACAAGGCACATTGGAATTGGCCAACGAGAGTTGGATACTTTCCATTTCATTGAACTGATCGGAGACGAGAATAAGGCGCTCAAGATGGTGTGAATGAGTGTGACCACTTGGGAGTAATTTCTTTCAGAGGAAAACTTGTTTTGACTTAGTTAGGTTAGGTTAGGTCAGGTAATTGGTTTGCAGAGAAAGAGATAATCTTTTCACTGTCTAGGGCTTGATAAGCTCATGGTTTTGAGCGTTGAGTAGGTATCAATGATCCAAAGCTTCATAATATCTTGGAGAAACGAAGACTGGGCTACGGATTCCACTTTAAAAGTCCTCTCCGATGGACAGAGGCGCCTTCTTATATTGAACAACATTTATTCCACTCTTAACGCATTCTAAAGATTTAATAACTTATTTTCTTCTTTCAGGCGAACGAGAAGTTTAAATGCTCCATCGCCATTCCAGCAATTCGGACCATGTGGAAGGATTATGAAAAATTCAGCCATGGTAATGTAAGTACAAACAACACAAACAGAAACCATAACTCACTAATAAGCTCTCTTTTCATGGATTACCTATGTACTACAGTTGCGGGCATTAAGCTAAGTGGTGACCAAGTCATCTTAGTTGATTGGCATACGACTTTGACTTCCTTTTCGAGTCTCTTCAGTCAGATTTCACTTGTTCCACTATATCAACCCTAACATACATATTTTCTGCAGCACAGGATGGTACGAATCTCGAAAATGTGATCGTCCTTGCCCACGACATCATTCTTGCAAATTGGGACATCACACACTCTCGAGCTGACACTAGATTTGTGCTTAAACGATGCAATGGAAAAATTTTTTGATGAAGATTGTCCTTTTGGAACACATCTCCCCCAGTTTTGAGACTTCGATGTCTTGTCATCACTACAACGCTGGTTTTTCTGGAGACTACACCATGTTCCTCTCCTAGATCGGCCTGGTAATTCGATCATTTGCTCGAGACACATTTGCATACAACTTATTTCAACATCTTATCCAGATGTACATACATCCTCTCAACATTTCTCTGTCTAATGCAAGGCATTCTTTGACTTATCCCTGATTTGGCAATTACTTTACATTGAGTTCTTCATCACTTCACTCCTTCCTCACCTCTGGAGTACTATCAATCGTCCAATGCGTCCAGCAAAACTCTGTTTACAGACTAAACTTACCCGCTTCAGTTCTCCTATCCATCATGAAGCAATTTATGATGATACCTAGCTGTCTCAAGCTTGTATCTGGAATTAACTCATTGATTGTAAATCGGAATGCGGAACTCAGCATTGCATCTTAAATATCATTGACTGACTCTATGGAACGTTAACGTGTATCGTTAATCTACCAACTTATTCAGAATGCCTCTACAAAAGTCACATGAATACCGAAATTCTGACCCGCAGCTGTTTCTAACTCATTCATGTGGAAACAGTCTAACGTTATCTACTAACTTCGAGGATTTACTCTCCAAACACTGCAGATTATACGCATTACGTAACGAACTAGATGAAAGGAAGGATTTAAGAAACGAGATCTTATCTGGGCAAACAATAAGCCTTTCTAGTCTTTAGCCCGATACCTCAAGTACTACACTTGATATTACTTTTCACGGACACTTGGGTTGTCCCTCTGTCCCTCAAAGATCCATCGAACGAGACAAGTTTCATGAAATATCCTTCGCACCAAGAGTTCTGGCCCGTTCCTGTCTTCATAATCCGATTGAGATTCGTCCCAACTATTCAGACAATACCCCTAAGGTGATGATTATGGCTTTTATAAGATTTTTTGTTTTTATTTTTCCATAGGCAAATCCAAGATCCCGCCAGTCAGAGGCTCACATGGTACAAACCCCCTCTAACCGTGCTCGTCATAAAGAAAGTACGTGATTCAACGGTGATGCAGCCATTTGTGCAACTAGTCGAGTGGCTAGTACAGGTAAGTGGTGTCGAATTCCAATCCATGAGTATCGTTCCAATACAAATATGTTCGTTTGTTTTGTTTTTAGGAGAAAAACATGGTCGTTTGGGTCGAATCAGCAGTCCTGGATGATCCCACACTACAGGAAGACAAAAAATTCCAAAGCATAAAAGAGAAACTGGTTACGTTCAAGTAAGTTTTCATATACCAATGACTAGGCGATGTACTTATTTCCTTCTTTCTGTGTCTTTCCAGAGATGGACGTGATGATCTTACCGATCGAATTGATTTTATTGTTTGCTTAGGTGGCGACGGTACACTTCTCTATGCTTCGCTACTGTTTCAGCAATCGGTGCCACCAGTGATGGCTTTCCACTTGGGTTCACTGGGCTTTCTCACCCCATTCCAATTTGATAATTTCCAAGATCAAGTCACCAATGTCCTGGAGGGTCATGCAGCCCTGACATTACGCAGCCGTCTACGTTGTGTGATCTTTAGAAAGTCTGATCGTCATCACAAGGACAGTAATTCGGACCACAACAACTACAATACTATACCATCGTGTGCTATAAATCAATCCAGCGACAGTAGCGTGAATGTTCCAAATGCTTGTCCTAATCGTGCATCAACAAATATATTGGTAAACTTTTATAGTTATAGGTTGTGGATAGGTTGATTGTTACGGTTTTGGTTTTTCAGGTACTCAACGAAGTTGTCATCGATCGGGGACCATCGCCATATCTAAGCAATATTGATCTCTTCCTTGATGGAAAGTATATAACGTCTGTGCAAGGAGATGGCTTAATTGTGTCCACCCCAACGGGAAGTACTGCATATGCTGTAGCAGCTGGTGCTTCTATGATTCATCCGTCCGTACCTGCGATTATGGTCACACCAATTTGTCCACATTCATTAAGTTTTCGACCAATCGTTGTGCCAGCTGGTGTGGAATTGAAAGTAAGTTCGATGTTGATTACCAATTAAAACTGTGCGACTCTAATTTTTATTCTCGACTGTATCACCCTTGCCTTGTTTCTGAAAGTTGAAGGTCAAACTCATGAAGTTAGTACATATTCTGATTCATACCTCATTATCCTAATCTGCAAGTAGGTAACTCATTCAGATGCCGCTTTGCAGATTCTATAGTCTCAACGGCTGCGTGATATCAACGCTGAAGTGTTGAAGAAACAAAATAACAGCCATTTACTATCCAGTCATCTCCAAACATTTTAATGGGTTTTTAGGTCAAGACCTAGACCTAGAACTGGGTTCTGTCTCTGTGCAGTTTCTCCACGTTTATTGATTCCCATTTGAAAATCATATTGATGCTCTGATAAACAGTAATCTCTATTTTCTGTTACAACTCGTGGTATGTTGCAGATACCCCATATACGGGGTAGGTCCTATCCGGCGACATGTTTCCTTTACATCGCCATTTGGTTAAGTCTTACTTTTTTAAGCAGAATACCTCCATTTCAGGTCCCTGGAGCAGATAATTAGTCATCGAAGGAATCGTTGTTTCCGACGTCTTTCCTCTCATATTTTCAGGAAAAGCTGCTTGATGTTCGCACAAAGTAGCTAAGTACTGACAAAAAGTGTATGCAATATACTTTCAAGTCTACTAGTTTCTATGTTTCCCCCACTAAGTTTACAGGCTTACGGCTCAATGAATCGTGTACTAATTTGTCCAATAACAATTCTTCGAGCTCTTTATCACTTAACGATCCTCCGTAGTTTCCACAGATGTGTGAAGTTTGTTCGTTTGCAAATCTGATTCTTTCTAAAGAAGCAGATCTATCAGGGTTTTCCTAGACTTTGCAAAGCTTTGTACGATGTCTGGGTCACTGTCCTTGTTCTAGATGGGGTATAACTAGTAAACTCAGTAAATGGTTAACTTTGACGAGACAGAGAACGTCGTTCAAAACTAGAGAGGCTCGTATAGCGTTTGGATTACTTATCGAGGTACATATATGCAGTCAGCACTCGGATGATCAATGAATCCATTATGAGCCTCTACCGTGGGGTAGCTCGAAAAGAAAGACAACAATTTGGTACGTAGCTCCCTGAACCACCTCGAGGTTGTATAAGTTTCTAAATGGTTAATAGTGGATTTCCTAACAGCTCGTCCAAGTATTCACCGGGGGCCGTTTTCCTATTGCATTCCTATGCGGTGGGCCGCCATGAGGTTGTGGCTGGTAGTAATCCATGTGAAGTGTACTAAGTTGGCCCTTTTAATCGTCAGGATCTGTTTCGTTTGGACATTATCGTGTTTTGTACAGAGTTTTCTGGAGACACGACAAAATGAGAGTGCGCTTCATTTCTCATTAGCTAGCTGCATTTAACAAGAGCTGGGAGGGGTAGAACATTGTTTGGGCCCCTTTCTTGCTAATTCGTCCACCAGATTGTTTTCCTTGAATGTTGCTTTATCCTGGAACCCAAAGGATTGAACGTCATACTAATACTTCCGCTTGGAACACCCTGTTGTGGTTTGCAAGTCTTAGAGAGCGAGCAGTTTCCGGTAAAGATGAATACATTTTTATATTCCAAACCCTACTTCTTCGTTAGTTTTTGACCCGTCCGTAAAAATTAAGTTGGTGACCTTACCCTTAAAACATTCCTATCTTGGAGAGAAGAACGGTAAGCCTTAAGTCGTGAGATAGTGATATATAATCTGTCTCCGTACCCTAATGTATTCATCTCGCAACATTGCGGTGAGATGTATTTAGATGTAGATCTAATGGGATCGGGAAAAGTATGGGTTTAAGGGTTACGATCGGGGTGGTTCTTATAGCGTTGGTAGTACCTATACATGTCAATATTTTTAGCCTGTTCAGTCCTCTGAGGAATATGCTCTTCTCTGTTACGGACCACCCATAGAACAAAATGAACCTGACGATGGCTGTGTACATACATCAAGTGGATGATACGGAGCTTGGGCCCCCTTTTTGCCAAAGATCTAGCTGCATTTGTAGGAGGATATGGATGCTTTCTTACTGCCGTGTTCTCTTTCCAAGTCTCGCTTTATCGGAAATTTTGGAGGAGTGTGCCCTCGAGTCCCAGGGGCTCGATTCGTGGAATTATTTTCTTATTAGTGAAGAGGACCACGTCTGTCTTTACGGAGTTAATCTGTAACCCACATCCGTTCGCCCAATTGTGTAGGGTAATGAGAGTGGATTGAAGTAATTCGGTGATGTTGACAAGAGGAGATGTGACCCTACCTACCTGGTTGTCTCTAGAGGACAGTGCATGTACTTGGAATTGTACTATTTATCTAAGTTAGTCCCCTGTGAATTCGTCAGACAACTGTGAGCCCACTTACCATTAAATCTCCGTAAATATCTTGTACTGGCCTTTTAAGTTTTCATTTTAGATCCCCCTAAACCATACTGCAAACTAGTACTAACTTCTTACAAACCATTTCTTTACAGATTTCCGTATCACCCGACAGTCGTAACACATCGTGGGTGTCCTTCGATGGAAGAAATCGTCAGGAACTATTTCACGGTGATAGCCTGCGTGTCACAACATCCATCTACCCGGTGCCAAGTATTTGTGCTCAGGACCAAATCTCCGATTGGTTTGACTCGCTCGCCGAGTGTTTGCACTGGAATGTCCGTAAGAAGCAAAAATGCCTCGACGAGCTATCGGACTTGACCGCATCCGGCTCAGAAGACACCCTCGATGAATTGGAACGCGGCAATGATCCACTCCTAGACAGTTAGGCAAAATCTCCCACTCTATACATAAATTTGGTTTTTCGTTTAGTATAGAAATGTTGTTGTTTTTTTTTTTTTTTTTTATTCTAATTTAGGGTCTTTTCTATGAAATATAGTGTGTGTGTGTATATTTCAAAGTTGAATCGAAATATATCAAAAGTTTGTGAGTTAATTAACAAAAATAAGAAAAAAAAACAAATTGCCAAACGCACTGAGGGCTGAGGAGTGCCTATTGTTTGTTAAATAATAAAAGTAAATATATACCTATATACAAATGTTTTTAAATTAAAAGAAAATATAATACAGAGTTGTAGATGTATCCATGTTGCACTCCTGACCCGATATGTTCATAGAACAAAACGAAAAACATTCGATTTAGGAATTTACTTAGTCTTACGTGTTTTTTCTTTTCCTTTTCGTTCATTTTCGCAATTTTTCGTCTCTCTATCCTATAAATTGAAATGAAAATTGTGTTTAGCACTACATTGTTATGCCTAGAGTAAGGTTTTTCCTTTTTTTTTTCGTTCTGTAAAATGGTTGTAGAGAATATATATATAAAATATATTTAGTTTCTTTTTGTAATCTTGTATTTGTATATCAAGCGATGACTTAAAATAATTATAAATAACAAATAAAATGCTTAAAAATTATAACGAAAATAAATTGAAAAAAAGGCAATGTTATGAAATAAAAGGAATTGTCTTATGTATGTCCTTGAACGTTTGTTTATAAAACGAGTCTTGAGACCAAAAACAGGTCTGATGCACAGGCTGCATCAAAAAATTAAGAAAAGACAATAACCACAACTAAAACAAAGTCAAATACTAGTGTGGAAGCACGAAAAAAATTCTAAAGAGAATGGAAAGAATGCAAAAAAAGCAATAAAGCTATGCTAGAAAGAATCCTGTTCCTTGAAAGGAAAAGCAACAATAAAAAGGCTTCTAATGGAATGCTAATGGTATCGAGAATCGGAGAGAAGAAATTAGAGTAGTTCTCGACATGAACCAAATGGATATACCTATGTCTTGTCTCTCAGGGACACTTCAAATTCCAAACAAACTTTAATCTGGAAGGGTGCGAACTATATCATTCCCTTAATTCGGCAATGTGCGGAGCTGCAGTTATAGTAAAGAACACAATCGATCAGCATATGGAAGCCAAATTCCAATCATGTGTGATACAAGGAATATCCATGAATATAAAAACGAAACGTAGACAAATGATGTCTCAGTACTTAGTCTTACAGTCTTACTTCTTCCAGCTATAGCCTTAAGAAAAATGACCTTTTAGACCTCTTCTGCATGTTTCGCAATAGATTTATCGCAGATGGAGATTTTAATGTCAAAGACAAGTATCCGGGATCCAGATTTACGAACAGGAAAGGAAGAGAACTATGTATATGAATTAATAAAAGAAATTAGCTGCAAATATCATTCAACGGGAGCACCTACAACAGATAGGCTGGTCAACAAATTTGTCGACTCTTTCGTTACAAAAATTATCTCGTCAATACAGATACAGATGATTCCAGAATACTTTTAACGCTTGGCGATATAATCTCTATGAAAGAAAATAGCCCAAGACTAGCCATTAAGCTGACTGACTGGGACTAACTCACAGAGAATTGAGAGGATAGTAGGTATTCAGCTCTAATCGAAACAATTGAAATAGAAAATCAACTAGAAGAGGCTGTTAACAAAAATTAAAGCTAAAATTCAGCAAAACTTATATCCAAGAGAAATATGTGATATAATTGCGTGAAAGAGAAGAGCTCGAAAACGTTGGCAACTCTCAAGGGCGCCCAGTGACAAAAAAATAATGAATAATCTAAACAGTAAGCTTAAAAGATCAATAAGAGAAAATCAGTCTCTTAAGAAATACCTTACGAATCTGACGAATGATGCTAGTACGGAATAGTCACTCTGGAAAGCAGCTAAGAACATGAAAAGGTCAATTGGATACAAGGTAGCTGGGCAAAAAAATAAGCGAATTTAGGAGAGTTGTGCGACGAGGTGAGGCATATTCAACAGATAACAGCGAAAGAAATTGCCAAAGAAATAAAAGGAAAGAAAGGCAGAACATGTGCAGCCAGCACTCGAATTCATTGTTGGATCTATTGTGAGACCCTGTCGTGAGTTTACCTAAACCCGAATACAATGTTTCTTAAAAGCTTCGGGGTAGCTATATGGGCTTCCGTTGCCCAGGTCTACGTATTGATATTTACCGAGGGCCGATTTTCTAGTTCTGCATAGGCTTAGGCATTCGCTCTCTCTATGTAACTGTGTCGCCACAGCCTCTACAGAGGTTATCAGTTTCTACTCGCATTCAACTATGGTGTGGAGTATGAGATCGTGGCCGGTGATAATCACCATGAAGTTCTGGGTCTGTTTGTTAAGCGCCAGGAGATACGACAAGATGGGAGTCCGTTCATCTCTCGCTAGCCCGTCTGGAAGGTATTTTCTATATAGTGTTGAGCAAGAGCTAGAGGCTGTAGAACACAGGTTTCAACCATTGTCAGGTCCTGTACGAACCCCTTTCTTGCTAATTCATTCGTCAGTTCGTTACCTTGAATAATGTTGTCCCGTGGGAGTGCGAAGTCGTGGTTTGCGTGAGTTTTGATTTGACCACTGTGGGTGAGGCAGCCTTAATGGCGGTTTGACTGTCAATATAGACGTCGATCAAATAACAATGTTAGCAAGATGTGGACTGAAAAAAAAGAGGAACCAAAAGATGTATTAAGGTAAGAGTGGAGTGGATTGCAAGTAGTTGATGTACTTGATGAATACCGCTTATGAGTTATTTAAGAATGGAATGTCTCGAATGAAACTCCTTCCTTCCCAAGGACAGCTGTTTCTAACAACTTAGAAAGCTTCGGAGAGGACCTTTAGGGAAAATGGAACCAGAGTATTGGAGCTAATTGCTTGTTTGACTAAAGCTGACGTCAGAACTGCAGGCTCATGTGGCAGGAATGGGCACATGTCCGGTGTTCAAGGAAGCACTTGAAGATCTTCCAAGGAAATCCTTATAATTTGAATGCAGATGTGCGACAGAATAAAAATGGTTCGTTTGCTGATTCCGGACACAAGGTCCCCATAAAGGGAAATGGTACAGGAAAAGGTTTCGTTTGGGAAATGGGAAAGACTTACTGTGATCAGCTGCTACTTCCATCCAAATGAAAATATCAGTAACTTCAAAAAACAAAGTTAGAAGATCTAGACGATCTAAAGGACGTAGCATGAGGCAGAGAGAGGGGAAAATCCTTATCGCCGGAGATTTAAATGCCAAAGAGGTAGAATAGGGAATGTCTAGCAGGGAACTCGAAATGGCCGCAAGGACTAGGGCTAAACGTGGTAAGCTTAGGCAATACATCCACATTTAGGTGAACTGAATACGGAGAGAAGATACTGGAGGCTAAGGAGCTAGCCAAGCTCCAGAGGTAAAGACGATGGTCTTCAGAAAGAAGAGGAAGATGGATTGTTAGAGGACAACTTTTACCCAATCTAGTTCCTAACTGGACACGGGTAATTCAACGTGTATCTTTATAAGATGGGAAAGGTTAGCAGCTCCACCTGCCAACATGGAAACTCCCTGGAAGACGGCGTTTACGACACCGTCTTCATCTGCAGCAGGTGGACAGCAGAGAGAAAAAGGATGGAATCAGAGGCAGTACAAATAATTCCCGAAAACGTGGTGACAAAAGTGTTGTCTTAAAGGAGTCTCGTCCATTTGAGGCTTGCATTCAACGAGTAATGAAGTCTAGTGTTGTCGGTCTCCACGAAGACACCAGCGTCCGGTACTTTGACAAGGTTTAAAGCTATCAGTGATGGTTGGACTACAGCTTAGTCTAGGCACAGACGCAAAGATGGTCGACTTTATGAGATGTCATATCCAAGGTCATCGATACTTCAGTGCGGATGATACCGAAAGCCATTCCTTTGAGGTAAATCAAGTAGAGCAGCTAGAGCAAGTCCAGGCGTGCTCGTGAAAGATAGGACGAGGTAGGCCTATTGGAATTTCGTGGAAAGGTCAGTCACATATTTACGCCCCGTCCACCATACAACCGATTATTAAGCTAGAAAAGGTGTTATCATAGCCGTATATGTAAATCCAGAGAACTTTTTGCGGTAATAAGCCCCATGTCTTGCCAAAAGCAACCTTACACTGCCACAAAACTGACAGCGTTTTGATGTCTTCGGCTGCACATGCTTTGCCATAAGCATCGCAGATCTGAATAGTGACGCCTTTTAGCAGTGGCTGAGTCCGACCGGTCACAATCCCCCTTCCTGTTAAGAGAACAACCTTAAACCCATTCCTAGTGCACTATTCATCGACCATACCTAGGGCTACCACCGCGTTAGTACAGAAATTATGATGACATAGGATCTATTGTTCTCAATCTATTCGTCGAACCAACAGCTAGCGCTAAAGATGACTAATGCCAATTCGCCGAGGTTGTCCTTCCGTAAAATTTGTTTGACGAAGACCAATCCTAAAGGGATGCCTCACATGGCTCAATGTCACGTAAATCAACGTATTGTGCTGATTATGAATCTCGTTAGTCTTATTAGACTGTTGGAACGTTTCAGATCCACCATAAGCGAAAAGATATCGCGTCCCGCAATTTCGCTTGACGGTGAACACAGCCTTAAGAGTTTACACGTAGCAGAGGCATGTTGAGATTCTCCTTCTTCGACAGAGTTGTGCAATGCCTAACGCGTTCGTCGACTCCACTGCTGCCCGGCACCCAAAGAAGGTGAATTTTGAATTGTTTGAATTACGGGCAGCTTTGAACTGAAGTTGACAGAGTCCAAGGATTTAATAGCAGCTTGACTGTCGATAAAAATGATAATATCCCTACCTGACCTCAAGACATCTCTAATCGCCAAAATTTGCTCCTGAAACAGGATAAGTGCACTGATTAGGTTAGGAACACGAAAATAAATCCTGCAGCTTAGATCCTGGAATGGCTTTATCCAGACTCATGCGTGCTAGAGAGCTAAGTCATAATATCAGGCTGGAGTCCCCACACACTTTCAAAAGCTTTTTTACAACACTGTACTGGGGGTTATAGTATAGACTAAATAAATACACACAAATAAAGAGAAATAATTACTGCATATCCTAAGGATAGAGTAAGCCAAAGCTGCTATCTGACACCTGCCAGCCATAAGCTTTGATTAGTTAACACAGTTGTCAAATCGGCTGTCAGGTGTTAGATGACAGCTTACCCTATATTCAATACAGCCTGCCATTCTATCGAAGAAAGGCGCACCTTTCAACAAACATTTTGAAATCATTGACATTTGCTTCGAAAGTAATCGTTCAATTCGTGAAACGCGAACTGCGAAACATTGTATTTCCTAGTGAAGAGGACAAGTACTGGTTTTTGAGAGTTGACATTAAGCCCATATCCCTTGGTCCAATAAAAGAAAGCTTAGGGAGGGGAGATATGAAACGTTGTTGCATTGCATGAGACTTTTTCTATGCCGGATAAATGGATTATGATTTCAAGCAGCTCTTTCACTGCCAGCTTTTGAAAAAGGTGAAAGAGCACCCTGTCCTGGTCCCTACATACTATCCTTTGAGCTATGACATTGTCCAGCTTTGTCCTTTGGGCTATGAACACTGGGTTAATCAGGGCGCCAATCGGTCAATTGCCAACCCATGCAACTCCCGAAAATCACTGCCAGCCAGGTAAGGATAGAGTCCACAGGCTGTTGAATTTGGACTGGGATTATGCCATCTGAACTTGCCGAATTGAATGGGTTAAAGCTGCGTATTGTCCAAAGTCTCGTACTGCCGGCGTTTTTTTTAATGCGCCATGCCATTGCTGCAAGCAGGGAAATGAGAATCTTTTAGCGATTCAAGGTATTTGGTACAAAAAGTGGTTCAAGAGTCTTTCGTTCTGTTCATATAACTAGACGATTTAGGGAACGACGTGAAGACCTGAGGGAAGGACGCTAGGCGCTGGAATAAAGGAGTAAAGTTGCTTTTAGCTTACTTTTTACTAGTATGCACGATCTTGGTTTACCTTCTTCGTGTGCATACCTGGTATAGTATTGTGCAGTCTTGTGTCCGTAAACCAAAACCATGAATTTATCTTCTCTGTTCCTTAAATCCGACAGATCCCGTAATTGACGGATGGAGGTTAATTTGAGGATTGGAGCTACAATCACCTCATGAAACCTCCACCACAGTGAAATCTAGAGCTTCCGAGTCCGAAAAAAAGTTTCAGTTTCTAAGTTGTCATCCATATCCATGTCCTAATCGACTAGAGACGGATTCATGGAGTTTGAAGCTTCGGACAAGGGCTCTCTTTCATGATGTTTAGGAAAACCAAGACCAGTTTTCAATTATTCCGAATCGATGAATCGGAATTGGCATCGCTTCGATCGATAACCGCCAGCTTGTCCCTGTAGGACTTCGATGTCACCTTGAAAGGCCTAGAGGAGGTACTGGTGTTATATACAAGTGTACCGCATTACACAGATAAGGCTAAATAATTCGAATTCCGTTCGCTACTGAGGAATGAACTGCCAGTCAGGTTGATGCTTTTCACAGGTCGTACGACACTTGATTGACCTCTACCTCATCATGTGTACGTAAGCGGTGACAGAGGTTTCCTCTCGATAAAAACAACTTAAAACCAAATTTTGAAGATCGTGTCAGAAGGACCCTGGGCGTAAGGCGTTTAGTCTTGAGTTATCCATTGGATGTGTACAGCACTGAGCAGGAACTATGCTTGACTGTGCTAGAGTCTATGCTAGCTACAGACTACCTTTCTCTCCCTTACACGAATTTCAATGGGACCTGAACTAATAAGCAGATGCATCCAGTTGTTGATGCCAAATTTGGTTTCCCTCCTTTTTGATTCTCAGGAAATCAATGAACTTCATATATCTACGTGTGGCTCTGCCTGAGCGGGCACAGCTACTCACCCCAATCCGAAGTAGTAATTCACTTCTAGTATGCATAGAGCCCACTTCTCCTAGTAATTAAATAAACCTCACATTCCTACACTGACGGCTTTCCATGTCCTACAGCTCTGTATCTACAGTTCTGACCGAAATTATTGAATTTCTCTACACCCAAAGGTTAAGCAGCTCGTCCATCAATTCGATACAATTTCCTTAGAACGCCATACTCACTTAACACCGGAAAGCACTTAACACAATGACAGAATTAACCCGTATCTAAGGACATCGTAAATGACAGCAGAATTGCAGGCAATAAATCAAAAGATACGCGCAGAAACAAAAACCAAAAGAAAAAAAAAAGAAAAATGGAACGAATTTCTTCTTTAAGACCGTTCAGAGGAATGGAGGACCATAGTTTTCGCTACTCTACTTTTATACGAGTATCTCGATGCAACAAGTATGGGAACGTATTTACTTTGCTCAGATACAAGCACTGTAGGTATGTTACATAATTTCTCCTTCGGATAAACTAGACTACTCCTCCGTGGGGTTGGTACATATCCCCACATTATTTGAATGGTCCTTTCCTAGCTACGCCCCTTTTGGGACAGTGCGCAGGTTTGTCCAAGTGCTAGCATTGAACAGAATCTATTTATGGAATTCGTGGCGTAGAGATGCGTACATTAGTCTAAAGATGATTCTTGGTAGATGAGGATGTGCTGCGAATGGGGTGATGGAGAGGTTTAACATTTTTTTCTTTTCGTTTGTAAATTACTGATGAGAAAAACGCTGCCTACCACCAGTCTCTCTCTTTTTGCAATCTTCTAATAGTTAAATTAAAGGAGACTCCTTTTCACTTAGACTCTTGACTTAGTCCCCTTAGAATCACCAACTGGCAGTTGTCGGGACCTATGCATCATCAAGGGAAACGAATTCATCTATAACATTCAGTTTCAATGCGATCAGTCTACCGTCAGGATCAAGAAAGTCATTCCTGCGAACACCTCCTCTATAGTTTATCTAACGCTTAATAGAAGGGGTTCTACAACTCACTCCTGTGGTACTTACTTACTTACTTAACGGCCTCCTGATCCGTGAAAAGTCTCAGACTGAGTTACGGCAGCTTTCCCACTTCTATGAAACCAGACATGCTGCTTCCAGTTGTCCAGACCAAGTGAGCTGGGATCCCCGATAGCGTAATCCTTAAAGCGAAGGTTCGGTGAAGCTGGGGGCTTTAATTCGAATATCCTCCTTGGTGGAGCATTAGGGTCAATTCGCTCGATGTGTAGTGGACGTGTTTTGGGTTTTTGGACTTCGTGCAGATCTTGATACCTACAGGTCAAAGAGGTGCTCGCATATGGGACCGAAAATTTCTCTCAAAGACCTCAATATCTGCTCTGGTTTCGTTCTTATTGTCCAGCACTTGGTAGAACTGGCTAGATCAATGCTTTGTAAAGCACGCACTTCGTCTACCGTATAAGATGTTTTAACCCATTAGTTTCGTCAAACTCAAGTAGCAACGGTTTTCTAGGTCCTAAGTCTTCGCCCAATTTCCTTTAGGGTGTCATTTGTGGAGTTAATACTGAGTCTGAGGTAGGTAAACTTCTTTGCCACTTGGGAGTTACTGGTGCCAATAGGGCCGTTTTGTTCTAGGCTGAGTGCTGATGCTTCTTAGTCTGTTGACAACATGTACTTCGTTTCGTCCTCATTTAGTTCAAAACCAACAAGCTTTGCCTGTTCTTCAATTGCCGTAAAAGTTTTTATAAAGGCGGGTTGGCAGCGACCAATGATGTCGATATCGTCTGTGTAGCCGAAGAGCTGGAATGTATCCAGTTTGTTCTAGTGCCCTAAGCACTATCTGTTCCCATCTCCTTGACGTAATCGGGCGCATAGTTCAGCAGAAATTACCTGACGGGTGAGAAGCCACGCTAGTACGTGCCGATTAGTGTGTTGAAGAAAGGTTTCGGATGTTCACACAGTACGTTGGATAGGATCCTATATGCGGCATTAAGCAGGTATGTATAAGCCTCGACAGTTCTTGCAAGACATAGGATCGCCTTTCTTGAAGGTGGGGCATACCTATAGTCATTTGGCATGGATTCATCCACCCATACTTGGTTGACGATATGGTGCATGCACCCTACAAAACTATTGCCATCATGTTTAAAATGCTTCGCCAGTAAGCCATCAGACCTGGGGGCTTTGTAGTTGTTCACCTTTTTGATAGCACAGCCAACTTCTTCAAAACTGGAAGGTGGGTTAGCTTCTTCATTGACTGTATGCGGGTTCGCTTTTGGCCCTATGACTCTCTCTACCTGATGCCTGTGCCTGTGTATGCAAAGTGGAGGTTGTCTCACTTAGGGGTTCTCTGTAGACTCTGGCTGCTCCAATCGTGCTTAGGTTTCCAACTCTTTCTCGTTGGATTGTCGAGCTCTTAAGAAAGTATTCAGAGTCTAAATTTCTAGTTGCTACTCAACGTTGTCTGTTGTCGTATCGTGGAGGCTGTGCTTTCAGATTAATTCGCCGAAGACGTTTTCTTTACCGATTTAGGCAATGAAGTCTCAGAGTTTGATGTTGACATCATCCGTATGACGTCATAAGACTGATTCTTGGTGTAGTCATCAGTTTCGTTGGTAGGTGATCACTAATCGGCTTAAAGTCAATTTTTATTGAGCGCAGCCGATTTTCCACAACGAATCCTCATCTTAACATGGGCAATCTGTTGTGGAAGCTGCAATAAATGTCCTGGATCGTAGTAACATCTGCCTTATATCGCTTGATGACGGATTCAAGTTTTTCAGCAGCACCAGGGATATGATTTATGCTGACCCCAGCCTATGGGGCACCAGTCTTGAGTTAGTTCAAGCCCCCTTCTGTATTATTCACCAAAAATTTATTTTAAACATGGCTTTAGCTGTTAGCACTATGTCGTCGGCATAGGCTTCACATTTTATACCTAGGCCGATCAGCTAGTCAAGAAGTTCATCCACAACAAGGCTCCACATTAAGAAAGCCTTTAGTTTCGTGACTAACACATTACGTCTTACTTCTTTATAGTAGGAACACTATAGTAAGCCAGGCCTTCAGTAAACTGGATGTTCAAGCTTTCGGAAAAGCCAAAATCGACTCGAATCCCTACATTCTTGCACCCAAGGTACGAATATACAAAGTCGAACGGATGCAAGCACAAAAGACCAAGGAATTAAGGAAAGTAAGGAATTTACTTACATCGACGAAAGACCAACTTGGAGGGACAGTTCCTTCGTTAGAAACCTCTGTCGTTCTTTCTAAATATTTGACTTAGTGTTGGAAATCTTCACCGGCCTAACCTCCTAATAAGTATGTCGAAGCAGCCTGAGTAAAGTGTGCTCTCTACTTCAGTTTAAAGTTGTGGTGCCACCGTTGGCCCCATCCACTGGCTGTCATATTTTTTTCTTTTTCAGCACTCGAGGTTATAAATTCAGCAAGTCACGTCCGGACGGACAAGAGCCAGTACCCGATGACTACCACTTGGAGGTGAAATAAGCAAAACTGACGTCTCTACGTCCCATTGACACCAGGCAGTGGATGCTATATTTCTATATTAAGCTACAATTTGGATTCTGTCTCTGTAAAGAATCTTAGTGTTTTGTTGACGGTAACAAACAAAAGCATTGGCGAAAGGAATTCTCCTTGTGGCATGCCTCTCGTTGTCATTTTTTTACAAAACGTGATGATCCTGCACTTCCGGCCTACCTTGGTTACTGTCAAGAGCTCTCTGTATTAGGTCTGTTTTTACAATATTGAAGGCACCCTCGATGTCGAGGAACGCTGTCACAGGGTATTCTTTCGCATCCAGAGAAGACTCAATTACCCGGACCACACTATGGAGTACGTCTGCCTCCACTGTACCTTTTAGTGTCGCGCTTCACAAAGGTTTTGGGAGTTCATCTCAACTCTGAGTTCAAAAACCGTCTCCGTACTTTGTTAAACAACTGAATGCTAACTTCGAAAAGTCCTTAGCGGCTACCCTCACGTCCTTTAATCACTCAATCCTCATAATCTTTAAATTTAATGATTTTACCCGTATTCTCAAAACAAAGAAGGAGAAAAAACCGTTTCCTGTAAGTCAAAATAATGTCCTTGAAACGCTATAAATTCCAAAATGTCACATCAAATAAAATCTAAAACACCAAACTCTACTCAAGCAGCCCTTCCTTCTCGAGTTCATGCCAGGAGTGCCACACACTGGTCACTCTCCAGAAACGTGGCGCAAACAAGAAACCTCTTAGTGAAAGTGTTATCCTTTGGTCATTGCCAAATCAATGCATGAAATTAAATCAAAAGGAAAAAAAAAAAAAACGGGAAAGAAAGCCTCACGACAAGAGGGCCTATTGCCTCTAAGTGACATTCAACTTTGAATTGTGCTTTAAATGGAAAGAAGGGATTTTTAGTGGTCCTACCTACTTTTCTTTTACTGTTGACTCACTTTTGTGTGTGCGAAAGGACGAGGGGAGGCAAGAGACTTTACCCCCATTACAGCAGATTCATTTTGGTTTCCTTTTGTGAAACCAATTGCTGGTGCGTTTCTCACTGAATTGTCCTTTTCTTTATGTCATCTCGTCTAGTAGACGGCTTTCTGCTCCATTAACTTCTTTCAGCGTAGCGAATGCGATTTTATATATGTGTGTGTGTGACCTCGTCCTTCTTCTCAAGTGGATAAATGTTTGAATGTGTGTGTATGTGAATGCAGGATAAATCCATATGGTGATTACAGAGTACTTTGGATTTAACTTGATATAAGCAAGGCATCCATGTGAAGAGTGGAATAACTTCGTGGTTCGCTAATCAGGATTGGGAATACATTTTCTGGTTCATTAGGTTTGAAAGGATGCGGAATGAAAGCTAAGTAAGATTGTTAATTATTGCTCATAGAGGGATGGTACTTCCACACCTGCTAGTTAGTTCTTGTCGTGAATATCCTGTATCCTGTCGCTTCCAGCTAAGTTTGGTAAGCCGCAACCCATTTTGTCTTATAGTTGCTAAGAGGAGTTCTAGATGGGCTTCCAAAGTAGTAGATGGGCGGATACCAGCAGAAATAAACGTAGTTAATTGAAAAACAGACATGAAACGAAGAATAACTCTTGCCAATTGCTGTTTCTTTGGACGGAGAAGACAATTGAGTAGTAGAAGAGCTAAGGAGACTTGATCATCTGAGTCCTGCTTTATGGCATTGAAGCGTGAACTCTGTGGAAAGCGGATGAAGAGATCCTCAGTGCTTTGATAGAAAGATTCTTCATAAAGTTTTCGGTCCCGTTTGCGTTGACGTCCTTTGGAGGAAGACATTTAATGACGAACTATACGAGCTGTACAGCGACATCGTCTTAGTCAAAAAGTTGCGCATGACTCGTTTGACATGTAGAGCGAATGAACGCCAATGTTCCTGCCCGGAGGGACAACCCAGTAGAGGAAGAACTCACCTTAGGTGGCGCGCACAAGTGAAAGGGGACTTCAGCCGACTTAGAGTGCGCAAATGGAGGCAGTTAGCTAATGACCGGGTTAACTGGAGAGGGTTGTTGGTTGAGGCCCAGGTTCACGCCGAACTATAGCGCCATAAAAGTAGGTAAGTAATCGAGAAACCAATCAGGAAGGAAGACATCTTTCCCCACAATTATACCACACCTAGCGGTAAGGCCTCTATACTCAACTAGCTGGACGATTTCATGTTCAGAACTAAGTCGAATTTTTTGCTACACTTTGAAGGGACAGGATGCATACTTAACCAGACTTTAACCAAATTGAATACCGAGATCTTTTTGAGCGCTATATGGTCACGTACTACCATAGTAGGCGGGAGGTGAACTTGGTCACTAGGAGCATCTCTCTCTATTTCTCACAATATTCCAAGACGTATACACTCTCGGAATGGAGCTATATGCAGGACTACGCTTTGAAAAAGTCAAATGTAAGGAAGGAAGCGGGCTTATACGAACCCTGATGCCTTAAACAACAAAAACTAGATCTACACAGCATGTATGGGCCCCCAGATTCTTTTTCATTTCCTTTACCTCATAGAAACCACAAGTGGACTTCGTCCTTAAGCTACTGAAATTCTTTGTCAAACTTTTGAGCTGGTGATCCGATTAAGCTCAGCTCATTGATTGCTGTGTTTCTAATGTCCTCTTTAGCACTGGTCTTCACCAGTGGATGCTGGTGGTCGTAAAGAGATTGCATCCATTCTACTTTGTATATTCGTACCTTGAATGCAAGAATGTAAGGATCCAAATGGATACTGGCTTTTCGGAAACCTTGAAAATCCAGATTACTGAAAGCTGGGTTACTATAGTGCTCCTACTATAATGAAGTAAGACGTAATGTGGTATAAGAAAGGGGCCTTCGATAGCATTTTGCACGAGAATAAAGGCGATGTACGATCTCTTTTAATGTGGAGCCTTGTTGTGGATAAACACCTTGACAAGCTGATCGGCCTAGGTACTAGTGCTAACAGCTAAAGGGAGGTTTGAAAAAATTTATGTGAAATAATACAAAGGGGGCTTGAAGTAACTCGTGCCCCACAGGTTGGGGTCAGCATAAATCATATCCCTGGTGGTGCTAAGAAATCTTGAATTTGTCATCAAGCGGTACAAGGCAGATATTACCGCGATCCAGGAGATGCGATGGATAGGAGTATAGGAGTATCAGGTATGCAAAAACGACTTCTTCGGCAACGAAAACAGACAACGATAAGTAGCAACTAGAAATGTCGACTCTGGATACTTTCTTCTTGCCATACTCAGAGTTCGCCTAGCCAACGAGAAAGAGTTAGAAGCCTAAGGCCTAAGCCCGACTGCAGCAGCCAGAGTCTATAAAGAGCCTCTAAGTGAGAGAATCTTTGCTTTGCATTCACAAGCATCAGGGACAGAGAGTGATAAAGCTAGCCCACCTCCCTGTTTTGAAGAAACTAATGCGTCAAACCTCCTAATTTGGAAGACGAAATGCAAGCTCTACAAAACAAAGACCCTGCTAGTTCTATCAAGGCAATAAGAAGGAAACCAGAGCAGGATCTGAGTTCTTTGAGAGTTGAATTTTCAGTTCCATATGCGAGGACCTCTATGAGCTGTATCAAGATGTGCATGAAGTCAGAAAACCCAAAATACGTCCACTACACTGGCTCGGCCCCATCGACCGAATAGACAGTAATGCCTCAGCAAGGAGGGTCTTCAAATCACAGCCCTCAGGTTCAAGCCGACAAGACTGAACCTCGGTTTTAAGGATCGAACTATCGTTGATGCCAGAGCGCTTGGTCTGGAAGACTTTTCGCATCGGGAGACTCAAAACTTGAAAAAAAATTACATGTAACCATTGGAGGTCTCTTCTGACACACTCTTTGGCACAGAGACGATCGAGATTGGCTCATTCCGATATGAAGCCTGAGATTACAGGTGAGTATAACAGCGAAGTTCTTTCAAGGATCCTCATATACCCAATGAGATTGGTGGCTTTGACGTTGCATGGGAAGCTAAGGTTACGGGCGCTGCACAATTCGAAGAGGTACGCATTGCATCCTTAAAGCCTACGCAGGCCAGTATTTGTACTTTTTGTAGGATAGAGCAAGCTGTGACTTTATTAAATCTTTCCACCATTCGAGCGATCCCGTGGTTATAGGTGTGATGATGGTGAGGTAAGTCTGGACAATCCCGATTGTTGACCAAAATGTCTAGATTAGGTACGGAGTCGCCTTTTTTCTACTTAGTTTCGTCCAGATAGGGTTCCCACATAGAGTTTCCAGATAGAATCAATGGTCTAGAGTTACCCCGAGGTGCTTTGCTTCTGTAGGGGAATTCAGTTGTGCACCATTTAGATTCAGTGTCTGGGACTGTAGTTCCCTTCTCCTGGTGAATGGTACTAAGCCTGTTTTTCTTGGGTTGATTTGTAGCCTTTCTCATTGGCACCTTTCTTGTGATTGGATTCTGTCTAAACCTCTTACAACAGATTACTAATTCATTTGCAACTTCGAGTTCTGGAATTATGTTGCTCATTTAGACCAGTAAGTACTAAGATAAACCACAGTAGGGCGGACAGAACTCCACCTTTTAGTAGTCCCAGCCTAAACCGAGAATTGTCCAAGCTTGTCAGAAATGATTCTGATTCCAATCCAAGATCTATGGGTCACGAATGGCTTCAAAATCAGTCAAAGATCCTGTCGCAGTGGTCGCACAACTCTCTACTAACCAGGAATGTTTGCAACCAGGGTAGTGAGTAGTAGCCTCCAGATATTGCACTTCTTTTCTAAATGGCTGAGGCTTTGATATCTCTACTGTTGCATACAATTCTCTTGTCCTTGGTACTTACGCCTGCAAAGATTAGGTCGAGATAAGCCCTTAACTGGGTCAACGTGGTAACCTTTCTAAATGAAATACTAAATACCTAGCGTAAGGACGACACGTGTGCTGCTTCCCTTCCCCCAGAGCACCACTTACAACAGGCTGTAAAGCAAACTCTTTCTCTTTTTCAATTACAAAGCACAGCCGAGAGGAGCATTTAATTCCACCAAAGACGCTGAAAGAAAAAAAAAACTCATCCTTCCACACCCACCCTCGAACCCAACGAACCATAATACACTCCTTAACCAGTCGGGTTATTAAATTTTTCAAATTCCATTAGCACGACACAGACTGACTTGACTTTTCCCTCTCTGTGTTGCCACTTCATTCCATATCGGCAGGACCCCGCATAATGAAGAGAGTGCCAGTGAAGTTCTGGAAAATTTTCGCCCTCAAGGATATTTTAGTGTGTCATTCGCAGTCACCCAGAGTGAGATAGAACAAGTTTTCCTTTTCCTGTGTAGTATCTCCCCCAACCCCCCGACAAAGATCAATCACACACAAAAGAACACACAATCCTGAACATTGGTCCTTCGTCCTTTTTATTTTCTGCTGCTATCCGCATTCGTTGTCTTATTCGTCTATCTTTGCATTAAGAGAATTCACCCACGCACTATTTATCGAACAATTCAACGCCCTCATAATCGTCCTGTGGAGTCGGGCAAACGGAAAGGACGTCATGGATTCTTTTTGCTTCCCTTGTGTGGTAAATTTCCATATACGCATCACAATTCGAACAAAGACAATGCTCGGAAGTAAGACTTCATTAAGAAATTCCTCGGGTTTTGTCATCGTTCCTTGGAGGAGGAAAAGGACGAAGCGCAGCGCATTCCAGTGTCAAGTTCGTGAGAAAATTTGATTCGATTATTATTCGATTGAATTTCAGACGGGAGCAGTGGGTACAGAGAGATGACGCTGGGGTCTGCTCATTCATTGATATATTGGCACTTTAAGCGGAGGCGTATCCCCGGGTCCTTGCTGGTATACATCCGTGGGAAATTAATATACTCATTTAGACTGGTAGTGTGGCAGGAATTTCAAAAACTCGAAAGGGTAGCTAGGATTAAATGGAAAATTATCGCCCACACAGTTGGGAAAAGGACTTCGGTTTGTGATGACTTAGTTTCAAAAGAGTTAACCAGTAGAAACTATCTGATAAGTGGATGTGACTCTCAAGTGCACAATCGTGTTTTGGAATCAGGACATGTCAGCAACAGAATGTGCGGAACACATGCGTCTTTGTAGGAAGGAGTGAATGGTATCTGACTTCACTGATAAGGCGATGAGCATATATATGGCCAAAAGTTTTGACCCCACATTGTTGACAATTCTCCTTTCCCTTGGCGTTTTGAGTCAAAAGGACGAAATTGAACAAAAAACTTAACCAACAAAGGTTTAGCGTATGATTTAGACGCTGGTGCACTCAGTAGGTAGCTATGTCGAATTTTGGAAGAAGTTGGGTATACGGAGTCGGGAATGAGAAAAACCTCTTGGTGCACTTCAGATGCAACATCGTCTCCTATCTCCTCTTCCTTAACGTTTTGAGTCCAATGGACGAAATTGAACAAAAAACTCAACCAAAAAACGTTTAGCGTATGATCTAGACGCTGGTGCACTCAGTAGGAAGCTATGTCGCGTTTTGGAAGAAGTTGGGTACACAGGGTCGGGAATGAGAAAAACCTCTTGGTGCACTTCAGATGCAATATCGTCTCCTATCTCCTCTTCCTTAGCGATTTGAGTCCAATGGACGAAATTGAACAAAAAACTCAACCAAAAAACGTTTAGCGTATGATCTAGACGCTGGTGCACTCAGTAGGAAGCTATGTCGCGTTTTGGAAGAAGTTGGGTATACGGAGTCGGGAATGAGAAAAACCTCTTGGTGCACTTCAGATGCAATATCGTCTCCTATCTCCTCCTCCTTAGCGTTTTGAGTCCAATGGACGAAATTAAACAAAAAACTTAAGCAAAAAACGTTTAGCGTATGATCTAGACGCTGGTGCACTCAGAAGGTAGCTATGTCGCATTTTGGAAGAAGTTTGGTGTACAGGGTCGAGAATGAGAAAAACCTCTTGGTGTACTTCAGATCCAATGTCGTCTCCTATCTCCTCCTCCTTAGCGTTTTGAGTCCAATGGACGAAATTGAACAAAAAACTTAACCAAAAAACGTTTAGCGTATGATCTAGACGCTGGTGCACTGAGTAGGTAGCTATGTCGCATTTTGGAAGAAGTTGGGTATACAGGGTCGAGAATGAGAAAAACCTCTTGGTGTACTTCAGATGCAATGTCGTCTCCTATTTCCTCCTCCTTAGCGTTTTGAGTCCAATGGACGAAAGTGAACAAAAAACTTAACCAAAAAACGTTTAGCGTATGATCTAGACGCTGGTGCACTCAGTAGGTAGCTACGTCGCATTTTGGAAGAAGTTGGGTACACAGGGTCGAGAATGAGAAAAACCTATTGGTGCACTTCAGATGCAATATCGTCTCCTATCTCCTCCTCCTTAGCGTTTTGAGTCCAATGGACGAAATTGAACAAAAAACTTAACCAAAAAACGTTTAGCGTATGATCTAGACACTGGCGCACTCAGTAGGAAGCTATGTCGCGTTTTGGAAGAAGTTGGGTACACAGGGTCGAGAATGAGAAAAACCTCTTGGTGCACTTCAGATGCAATATCGTCTCCTATCTCCTCCTCCTTAGCGTTTTGAGTCCAATGGACGAAAGTGAACAAAAAATTTAACCAAAAAACGTTTAGCGTATGATCTAGACGCTGGTGCACTCAGTAGGTAGCTACGTCGCATTTTGGAAGAAGTTGGGTACACAGGGTCGAGAATGAGAAAAACCTCTTGGTGCACTTCAGATGCAATATCGTCTCCTATCTCGTTTTCCTTAGCGTTTTGAGTCCAATGGACGAAAGTGAACAAAAAATTTAACCAAAAAACGTTTAGCGTATGATCTAGACGCTGGTGCACTCAGTAGGAAGCTATGTCGCGTTTTGGAAGAAGTTGGGTATACGGGGTCGGGACTGAAAAAAACCTCTTGGTGCACTTCATATGCAATATCGTCTCCTATCTCCTCTTCTTTAGCGTTTTGAGTCCAATGGACGAAATTGAACAAAAAACTTAACCAAAAAACGTTTAGCGTATGATCTAGACGCTGGTGCACTCAGTAGGTAGCTATGTCGCGTTTTGGAAGAAGTTTTGTGTACAGGGTCGAGAATGAGAAAATCCTCTTTTTGCACTTCAGATGCAATATCGTCTCCTATCTCCTCCTCCTTAGCGTTTTGAGTCCAATGGATGAAATTGAACAAAAAACTTAACAAAAAAACGTTTAGCGTATGATCTAGACGCTGGTGCACTCAGTAGGAAGCTATGTCGCGTTTTGGAAGAAGTTTTGTGTACAGGGTCGAGAATGAGAAAATCCTCTTTTTGCACTTCAGATGCAATATCGTCTCCTATCTCCTCCTCCTTAGCGTTTTGAGTCCAATGGATGAAATTGAACAAAAAACTTAACCAAAAAACGTTTAGCGTATGATCTAGACGCTGGTGCACTGAGTAGGTAGCTATGTCGCATTTTGGAAGAAGTTGGGTACACAGGGTCGAGAATGAGAAAAACCTCTTGGTGCACTTCAGATGCAATATCGTCTCCTATCTCGTTTTCCTTAGCGTTTTGAGTCCAATGGACGAAAGTGAACAAAAAATTTAACCAAAAAACGTTTAGCGTATGATCTAGACGCTGGTGCACTCAGTAGGAAGCTATGTCGCGTTTTGGAAGAAGTTGGGTATACGGGGTCGGGACTGAAAAAAACCTCTTGGTGCACTTCAGATGCAATATCGTCTCCTATCTCCTCTTCTTTAGCGTTTTGAGTCCAATGGACGAAATTGAACAAAAAACTTAACCAAAAAACGTTTAGCGTATGATCTAGACGCTGGTGCACTCAGTAGGTAGCTATGTCGCGTTTTGGAAGAAGTTTTGTGTACAGGGTCGAGAATGAGAAAATCCTCTTTTTGCACTTCAGATGCAATATCGTCTCCTATCTCCTCCTTCTTAGCGTTTTGAGTCCAATGGATGAAATTGAACAAAAAACTTAACCAAAAAACGTTTAGCGTATGATCTAGACGCTGGTGCACTCAGTAGGAAGCTATGTCGCGTTTTGGAAGAAGTTTTGTGAACAGGGTCGAGAATGAGAAAATCCTCTTTTTGCACTTCAGATGCAATATCGTCTCCTATCTCCTCCTCCTTAGCGTTTTGAGTCCAATGGATGAAATTGAACAAAAAACTTAACCAAAAAACGTTTAGCGTATGATCTAGACGCTGGTGCACTCAGTAGGTAGCTACGTCGCATTTTGGAAGAAGTTGGGTACACAGGGTCGAGAATGAGAAAAACCTCTTGGTGCACTTCAGATGCAATATCGTCTCCTATCTCCTCCTCCTTAGCGTTTTGAGTCCAATGGACGAAATTGAACAAAAAACTTAACCAAAAAACGTTTAGCGTATGATCTAGACACTGGTGCACTCAGTAGGTAGCTATGTCGCGTTTTGGAAGAAGTTGGGTACACAGGGTCGAGAATGAGAAAAACCTCTTGGTGCACTTCAGATGCAATATCGTCTCCTATCTCCTCCTCCTTAGCGTTTTGAGTCCAATGGACGAAATTGAACAAAAAACTTAACCAAAAAACGTTTAGCGTATGATCTAGACACTGGCGCACTCAGTAGGAAGCTATGTCGCGTTTTGGAAGAAGTTGGGTACACAGGGTCGAGAATGAGAAAAACCTCTTGGTGCACTTCAGATGCAATATCGTCTCCTATCTCCTCCTCCTTAGCGTTTTGAGTCCAATGGACGAAAGTGAACAAAAAATTTAACCAAAAAACGTTTAGCGTATGATCTAGACGCTGGTGCACTCAGTAGGAAGCTATGTCGCGTTTTGGAAGAAGTTGGGTATACGGGGTCGGGACTGAAAAAAACCTCTTGGTGCACTTCATATGCAATATCGTCTCCTATCTCCTCTTCTTTAGCGTTTTGAGTCCAATGGACGAAATTGAACAAAAAACTTAACCAAAAAACGTTTAGCGTATGATCTAGACGCTGGTGCACTCAGTAGGTAGCTACGTCGCATTTTGGAAGAAGTTGGGTATACGGAGTCGGGAATGAGAAAAACCTCTTGGGGCACTTCATATGCAATATCGTCTCCTATCTCCTCTTCTTTAGCGTTTTGAGTCCAATGGACGAAATTGAACAAAAAACTTAACCAAAAAACGTTTAGCGTATGATCTAGACGCTGGTGCACTCAGTAGGAAGCTATGTCGCGTTTTGGAAGAAGTTGGGTATACGGAGTCGGGAATGAGAAAAACCTCTTGGTGCACTTCATATGCAATATCGTCTCCTATCTCCTCTTCCTTAGCGTTTTGAGTCCAATGGACGAAATTGAACAAAAAACTTAACCAAAAAACGTTTAGCGTATGATCCAGACGCTGGTGCACTCAGTAGGAAGCTATGTCGCGTTTTGGAAGAAGTTGGGTATACGGAGTCGGGAATGAGAAAAACCTCTTGGTGCACTTCATATGCAATATCGTCTCCTATCTCCTCTTCTTTAGCGTTTTGAGTCCAATGGACGAAATTGAACAAAAAACTTAACCAAAAAACGTTTGGCGTATGATCTAGACGCTGGTGCACTCAGTAGGTAGCTACGTCGCATTTTAGAAGGAGTTGGGTATACGGAGTCGGGAATGAGAAAAACCTCTTGGTGCACTTCATATGCAATATCGTCTCCTATCTCCTCTTCTTTAGCGTTTTGAGTCCAATGGACGAAATTGAACAAAAAACTTAACCAAAAAACGTTTAGCGTATGATCTAGACGCTGGTGCACTCAGTAGGTAGCTACGTCGCATTTTGGAAGAAGTTGGGTATACGGAGTCGGGAATGAGAAAAACCTCTTGGTGCACTTCATATGCAATATCGTCTCCTATCTCCTCTTCTTTAGCGTTTTGAGTCCAATGGACGAAATTGAACAAAAAACTTAACCAAAAAACGTTTAGCGTATGATCTAGACGCTGGTGCACTCAGTAGGTAGCTACGTCGCATTTTGGAAGAAGTTGGGTATACGGAGTCGGGAATGAGAAAAACCTCTTGGTGCACTTCATATGCAATATCGTCTCCTATCTCCTCTTCCTTAGCGTTTTGAGTCCAATGGACGAAATTGAACAAAAAACTTAACCAAAAAACGTTTAGCGTATGATCTAGACGCTGGTGCACTCAGTAGGCAGCTATGTCACATTTTGGAAGAAGTTTTGTATACAGAGTCGAGAATGCGAAAATCCTCTGGGTGCACTTTAGATTCAATGTCGTCTCCTATCTCCTCTTCCTTAGCGTTTTGAGTCCAATGGACGAAATTGAACAAAAAACTTAACCAAAAAACGTTTAGCGTATGATCTAGACACTGGCGCACTCAGTAGGAAGCTATGTCGCGTTTTGGAAGAAGTTGGGTACACAGGGTCGAGAATGAGAAAAACCTCTTGGTGCACTTCAGATGCAATATCGTCTCCTATCTCCTCCTCCTTAGCGTTTTGAGTCCAATGGACGAAATTGAACAAAAAACTTAACCAAAAAACGTTTAGCGTATGATCTAGGCGCTGGTGCACTCAGTAGGTAGCTATGTCGCTTTTTGGAAGAAGTTGGGTACACAGGATCGAGAATGAGAAAAAATTCTTGGTGCGCTTCAGATGCAATATCGTCTCGTATCTCCTCCTCCTTAGCGTTTTGAGTCCAATGGACGAAAGTGAACAAAAAATTTAACCAAAAAACGTTTAGCGTATGATCTAGACGCTGGTGCACTCAGTAGGAAGCTATGTCGCGTTTTGGAAGAAGTTGGGTACACAGAGTCGAGAATGAGAAAAACCTCTTGGTGCACTTCAGATGCAATATCGTCTCCTATCTCCTCTTCCTTAGCGTTTTGAGTCCAATGGACGAAATTGAACAAAAAACTTAACCAAAAAACGTTTAGCGTATGATCTAGACGCTGGTGCACTCAGTAGGAAGCTATGTCGCGGTTTGGAAGAAGTTTTGTGTACAGGGTCGAGAATGAGAAAATCCTCTTTTTGCACTTCAGATGCAATATCGTCTCCTATCTCCTCCTCCTTAGCGTTTTGAGTCCAATGGACGAAATTGAACAAAAAACTTAACCAAAAAACATTTAGCGTATGATCTAGACGCTGGTGCACTCAGTAGGAAGCTATGTCGCGTTTTGGAAGAAGTTGGGTATACGGGGTCGGGACTGAAAAAAACCTCTTGGTGCACTTCAGATGCAATATCGTCTCCTATCTCCTCTTCCTTAGCGTTTTGAGTCCAATGGACGAAATTGAACAAAAAACTTAACCAAAAAACGTTTAGCGTATGATCTAGACGCTGGTGCACTCAGTAGGAAGCTATGTCGCGTTTTGGAAGAAGTTGGGTATACGGAGTCGGGAATGAGAAAAACCTCTTGGTGCACTTCATATGCAATATCGTCTCCTATCTCCTCTTCCTTAGCGTTTTGAGTCCAATGGACGAAATTGAACAAAAAACTTAACCAAAAAACGTTTAGCGTATGATCTAGACGCTGGTGCACTCAGTAGGAAGCTATGTCGCGTTTTGGAAGAAGTTGGGTATACGGAGTCGGGAATGAGAAAAATCTCTTGGTGCACTTCACATGCAATATCGTCTCCTATCTCCTCTTCCTTAGCGTTTTGAGTCCAATGGACGAAATTGAACAAAAAACTTAACCAAAAAACATTTAGCGTATGATCTAGACGCTGGTGCACTCAGTAGGAAGCTATGTCGCGTTTTGGAAGAAGTTGGGTATACGGGGTCGGGACTGAAAAAAACCTCTTGGTGCACTTCAGATGCAATATCGTCTCCTATCTCCTCTTCCTTAGCGTTTTGAGTCCAATGGACGAAATTGAACAAAAAACTTAACCAAAAAACATTTAGCGTATGATCTAGACGCTGGTGCACTCAGTAGGAAGCTATGTTGCGTTTTGGAAGAAGTTGGGTATACGGGGTCGGGACTGAAAAAAACCTCTTGGTGCACTTCAGATGCAATATCGTCTCCTATCTCCTCTTCCTTAGCGTTTTGAGTCCAATGGACGAAATTGAACAAAAAACTTAACCAAAAAACGTTTAGCGTATGATCTAGACGCTGGTGCACTCAGTAGGCAGCTATGTCACATTTTGGAAGAAGTTTTGTATACAGAGTCGAGAATGCGAAAATCCTCTGGGTGCACTTTAGATTCAATGTCGTCTCCTATCTCGTTTTCCTTAGCGGTTTGAGTCCAATGGACGAAAGTGAACAAGAAACTTAACCAAAAAACGTTTAGCGTATGATCTAGACGCTGGTGCACTCAGTAGGAAGCTATGTCGCGTTTTGGAAGAAGTTGGGTATACGGAGTCGGGAATGAGAAAAACCTCTTGGTGCACTTCATATGCAATATCGTCTCCTATCTCCTCTTCCTTAGCGTTTTGAGTCCAATGGACGAAATTGAACAAAAAACTTAACCAAAAAACATTTAGCGTATGATCTAGACGCTGGTGCACTCAGTAGGAAGCTATGTCGCGTTTTGGAAGAAGTTGGGTATACGGGGTCGGGACTGAAAAAAACCTCTTGGTGCACTTCAGATGCAATATCGTCTCCTATCTCCTCTTCCTTAGCGTTTTGAGTCCAATGGACGAAATTGAACAAAAAACTTAACCAAAAAACGTTTAGCGTATGATCTAGACGCTGGTGCACTCAGTAGGAAGCTATGTCGCGTTTTGGAAGAAGTTGGGTATACGGAGTCGGGAATGAGAAAAACCTCTTGGTGCACTTCATATGCAATATCGTCTCCTATCTCCTCTTCCTTAGCGTTTTGAGTCCAATGGACGAAATTGAACAAAAAACTTAACTAAAAAACGTTTAGCGTATGATCTAGACGCTGGTGCACTCAGTAGGAAGCTATGTCGCGTTTTGGAAGAAGTTGGGTATACGGAGTCGGGAATGAGAAAAACCTCTTGGTGCACTTCAGATGCAATATCGTCTCCTATCTCGTTTTCCTTAGCGTTTTGAGTCCAATGGACGAAAGTGAACAAAAAATTTAACCAAAAAACGTTTAGCGTATGATCTAGACGCTGGTGCACTCAGTAGGAAGCTATGTCGCGTTTTGGAAGAAGTTTTGTGTACAGGGTCGAGAATGAGAAAATCCTCTTTTTGCACTTCAGATGCAATATCGTCTCCTATCTCCTCCTCCTTAGCGTTTTGAGTCCAATGGATGAAATTGAACAAAAAACTTAACCAAAAAACGTTTAGCGTATGATCTAGACGCTGGTGCACTCAGTAGGAAGCTATGTCGCGTTTTGGAAGAAGTTGGGTATACGGAGTCGGGAATGAGAAAAACCTCTTGGTGCACTTCATATGCAATATCGTCTCCTATCTCCTCTTCTTTAGCGTTTTGAGTCCAATGGACGAAATTGAACAAAAAACTTAACCAAAAAACGTTTAGCGTATGATTTAGACGCTGGTGCACTCAGTAGGTAGCTACGTCGCATTTTGGAAGAAGTTGGGTATACGGAGTCGGGAATGAGAAAAACCTCTTGGTGCACTTCATATGCAATATCGTCTCCTATCTCCTCTTCTTTAGCGTTTTGAGTCCTATGGACGAAATTGAACAAAAAACTTAACCAAAAAACGTTTAGCGTATGATCTAGATGCTGGTGCACTCAGTAGGAAGCTATGTCGCGTTTTGGAAGAAGTTGGGTATACGGAGTCGGGAATGAGAAAAACCTCTTGGTGCACTTCATATGCAATATCGTCTCCTATCTCCTCTTCTTTAGCGTTTTGAGTCCAATCGACGAAATTGAACAAAAAACTTAACTAAAAAACGTTTAGCGTATGATCTAGACACTGGCGCACTCAGTAGGAAGCTATGTCGCGTTTTGGAAGAAGTTGGGTACACAGGGTCGAGAATGAGAAAAACCTCTTGGTGCACTTCAGATGCAATATCGTCTCCTATCTCCTCTTCCTTAGCGTTTTGAGTCCAATGGACGAAATTGAACAAAAAACTTAACCAAAAAACGTTTAGCGTATGATCTAGACACTGGCGCACTCAGTAGGAAGCTATGTCGCGTTTTGGAAGAAGTTGGGTACACAGGGTCGAGAATGAGAAAAACCTCTTGGTGCACTTCAGATGCAATATCGTCTCCTATCTCCTCCTCCTTAGCGTTTTGAGTCCAATGGACGAAATTGAACAAAAAACTTAACCAAAAAACGTTTAGCGTATGATCTAGGCGCTGGTGCACTCAGTAGGTAGCTATGTCGCTTTTTGGAAGAAGTTGGGTACACAGGATCGAGAATGAGAAAAAATTCTTGGTGCGCTTCAGATGCAATATCGCCTCGTATCTCCTCCTCCTTAGCGTTTTGAGTCCAATGGACGAAAGTGAACAAAAAATTTAACCAAAAAACGTTTAGCGTATGATCTAGACGCTGGTGCACTCAGTAGGTAGCTACGTCGCATTTTGGAAGAAGTTGGGTATACGGAGTCGGGAATGAGAAAAACCTCTTGGTGCACTTCATATGCAATATCGTCTCCTATCTCCTCTTCTTTAGCGTTTTGAGTCCAATGGACGAAATTGAACAAAAAACTTAACCAAAAAACGTTTAGCGTATGATCTAGATGCTGGTGCACTCAGTAGGAAGCTATGTCGCGTTTTGGAAGAAGTTGGGTATACGGAGTCGGGAATGAGAAAAACCTCTTGGTGCACTTCATATGCAATATCGTCTCCTATCTCCTCTTCTTTAGCGTTTTGAGTCCATTGGACGAAATTGAACAAAAAACTTAACCAAAAAACGTTTAGCGTATGATCTAGACGCTGGTGCACTCAGTAGGTAGCTATGTCGCATTTTGGAAGAAGTTGGGTACACAGAGTCGAGAATGAGAAAAACCTCTTGGTGCACTTCAGATGCAATATCGTCTCCTATCTCCTCTTCCTTAGCGTTTTGAGTCCAATGGACGAAATTGAACAAAAAACTTAACCAAAAAACCTTTAGCGTATGATCTAGACACTGGCGCACTCAGTAGGAAGCTATGTCGCGTTTTGGAAGAAGTTGGGTACACAGGGTCGAGAATGAGAAAAACCTCTTGGTGCACTTCAGATGCAATATCGTCTCCTATCTCCTCCTCCTTAGCGTTTTGAGTCCAATGGACGAAATTGAACAAAAAACTTAACCAAAAAACGTTTAGCGTATGATCTAGATGCTGGTGCACTCAGTAGGAAGCTATGTCGCGTTTTGGAAGAAGTTGGGTATACGGAGTCGGGAATGAGAAAAACCTCTTGGTGCACTTCATATGCAATATCGTCTCCTATCTCCTCTTCTTTAGCGTTTTGAGTCCAATCGACGAAATTGAACAAAAAACTTAACTAAAAAACGTTTAGCGTATGATCTAGACACTGGCGCACTCAGTAGGAAGCTATGTCGCGTTTTGGAAGAAGTTGGGTACACAGGGTCGAGAATGAGAAAAACCTCTTGGTGCACTTCAGATGCAATATCGTCTCCTATCTCCTCCTCCTTAGCGTTTTGAGTCCAATGGACGAAACTGAACAAAAAACTTAACCAAAAAACCTTTAGCGTATGATCTAGACACTGGCGCACTCAGTAGGAAGCTATGTCGCGTTTTGGAAGAAGTTGGGTACACAGGGTCGAGAATGAGAAAAACCTCTTGGTGCACTTCAGATGCAATATCGTCTCCTATCTCCTCCTCCTTAGCGTTTTGAGTCCAATGGACGAAATTGAACAAAAAACTTAACCAAAAAACGTTTAGCGTATGATCTAGATGCTGGTGCACTCAGTAGGAAGCTATGTCGCGTTTTGGAAGAAGTTGGGTATACGGAGTCGGGAATGAGAAAAACCTCTTGGTGCACTTCATATGCAATATCGTCTCCTATCTCCTCTTCTTTAGCGTTTTGAGTCCAATCGACGAAATTGAACAAAAAACTTAACTAAAAAACGTTTAGCGTATGATCTAGACACTGGCGCACTCAGTAGGAAGCTATGTCGCGTTTTGGAAGAAGTTGGGTACACAGGGTCGAGAATGAGAAAAACCTCTTGGTGCACTTCAGATGCAATATCGTCTCCTATCTCCTCCTCCTTAGCGTTTTGAGTCCAATGGACGAAATTGAACAAAAAACTTAACCAAAAAACGTTTAGCGTATGATCTAGGCGCTGGTGCACTCAGTAGGTAGCTATGTCGCTTTTTGGAAGAAGTTGGGTACACAGGATCGAGAATGAGAAAAAATTCTTGGTGCGCTTCAGATGCAATATCGCCTCGTATCTCCTCCTCCTTAGCGTTTTGAGTCCAATGGACGAAATTGAACAAAAAACTTAACCAAAAAACGTTTAGCGTATGATCTAGATGCTGGTGCACTCAGTAGGAAGCTATGTCGCGTTTTGGAAGAAGTTGGGTATACTGAGTCGGGAATGAGAAAAACCTCTTGGTGCACTTCATATGCAATATCGTCTCCTATCTCCTCTTCTTTAGCGTTTTGAGTCCAATGGACGAAATTGAACAAAAAACTTAACCAAAAAACGTTTAGCGTATGATCTAGACACTGGCGCACTCAGTAGGAAGCTATGTCGCGTTTTGGAAGAAGTTGGGTACACAGGGTCGAGAATGAGAAAAACCTCTTGGTGCACTTCAGATGCAATATCGTCTCCTATCTCCTCTTCCTTAGCGTTTTGAGTCCAATGGACGAAATTGAACAAAAAACTTAACCAAAAAACCTTTAGCGTATGATCTAGACACTGGCGCACTCAGTAGGAAGCTATGTCGCGTTTTGGAAGAAGTGGGGTACACAGGGTCGAGAATGAGAAAAACCTCTTGGTGCACTTCAGATGCAATATCGTCTCCTATCTCGTTTTCCTTAGCGTTTTGAGTCCAATGGACGAAAGTGAACAAAAAATTTAACCAAAAAACGTTTAGCGTATGATCTAGACGCTGGTGCACTCAGTAGGAAGCTATGTCGCGTTTTGGAAGAAGTTTTGTGTACAGGGTCGAGAATGAGAAAATCCTCTTTTTGCACTTCAGATGCAATATCGTCTCCTATCTCCTCCTCCTTAGCGTTTTGAGTCCAATGGACGAAAGTGAACAAAAAATTTAACCAAAAAACGTTTAGCGTATGATCTAGACGCGGGTGCACTCAGTAGGAAGCTATGTCGCGTTTTGGAAGAAGTTGGGTATACGGGGTCGGGACTGAAAAAAACCTCTTGGTGCACTTCATATGCAATATCGTCTCCTATCTCCTCCTCCTTAGCGTTTTGAGTCCAATGGACGAAATTGAACAAAAAACTTAACCAAAAAACGTTTAGCGTATGATCTAGATGCTGGTGCACTCAGTAGGAAGCTATGTCGCGTTTTGGAAGAAGTTGGGTATACTGAGTCGGGAATGAGAAAAACCTCTTGGTGCACTTCATATGCAATATCGTCTCCTATCTCCTCTTCTTTAGCGTTTTGAGTCCAATGGACGAAATTGAACAAAAAACTTAACCAAAAAACGTTTAGCGTATGATCTAGACACTGGCGCACTCAGTAGGAAGCTATGTCGCGTTTTGGAAGAAGTTGGGTACACAGGGTCGAGAATGAGAAAAACCTCTTGGTGCACTTCAGATGCAATATCGTCTCCTATCTCCTCTTCCTTAGCGTTTTGAGTCCAATGGACGAAATTGAACAAAAAACTTAACCAAAAAACCTTTAGCGTATGATCTAGACACTGGCGCACTCAGTAGGAAGCTATGTCGCGTTTTGGAAGAAGTTGGGTACACAGGGTCGAGAATGAGAAAAACCTCTTGGTGCACTTCAGATGCAATATCGTCTCCTATCTCGTTTTCCTTAGCGTTTTGAGTCCAATGGACGAAAGTGAGCAAAAAATTTAACCAAAAAACGTTTAGCGTATGATCTAGACGCTGGTGCACTCAGTAGGAAGCTATGTCGCGTTTTGGAAGAAGTTTTGTGTACAGGGTCGAGAATGAGAAAATCCTCTTTTTGCACTTCAGATGCAATATCGTCTCCTATCTCCTCCTCCTTAGCGTTTTGAGTCCAATGGATGAAATTGAACAAAAAACTTAACCAAAAAACGTTTAGCGTATGATCTAGACGCTGGTGCACTCAGTACTAAGCTATGTCGCGTTTTGGAAGAAGTTGGGTACACAGAGTCGAGAATGAGAAAAACCTCTTGGTGCACTTCAGATGCAATATCGTCTCCTATCTCCTCTTCCTTAGCGTTTTGAGTCCAATGGACGAAATTGAACAAAAAACTTAACCAAAAAACGTTTAGCGTATGATCTAGGCGCTGGTGCACTCAGTAGGTAGCTATGCCGCTTTTTGGAAGAAGTTGGGTACACAGGATCGAGAATGAGAAAAACCTCTTGGTGCGCTTCAGATGCAATATCGCCTCGTATCTCCTCCTCCTTAGCGTTTTGAGTCCAATGGACGAAAGTGAACAAAAAATTTAACCAAAAAACGTTTAGCGTATGATCTAGACGCTGGTGCACTCAGTAGGTAGCTACGTCGCATTTTGGAAGAAGTTGGGTATACGGAGTCGGGAATGAGAAAAACCTCTTGGTGCACTTCATATGCAATATCGTCTCCTATCTCCTCTTCTTTAGCGTTTTGAGTCCAATGGACGAAATTGAACAAAAAACTTAACCAAAAAACGTTTAGCGTATGATCTAGACGCTGGTGCACTCAGTAGGAAGCTATGTCGCGTTTTGGAAGAAGTTGGGTATACGGGGTCGGGACTGAAAAAAACCTCTTGGTGCACTTCATATGCAATATCGTCTCCTATCTCCTCTTCTTTAGCGTTTTGAGTCCAATGGACGAAATTGAACAAAAAACTTAACCAAAAAACGTTTAGCGTATGATCTAGATGCTGGTGCACTCAGTAGGAAGCTATGTCGCGTTTTGGAAGAAGTTGGGTATACGGAGTCGGGAATGAGAAAAACCTCTTGGTGCACTTCATATGCAATATCGTCTCCTATCTCCTCTTCCTTAGCGTTTTGAGTCCAATGGACGAAATTGAACAAAAAACTTAACCAAAAAACGTTTAGCGTATGATCTAGATGCTGGTGCACTCAGTAGGAAGCTATGTCGCGTTTTGGAAGAAGTTGGGTATACGGAGTCGGGAATGACAAAAACCTCTTGGTGCACTTCATATGCAATATCGTCTCCTATCTCCTCTTCTTTAGCGTTTTGAGTCCAATGGACGAAATTGAACAAAAAACTTAACCAAAAAACGTTTAGCGTATGATCTAGACGCTGGTGCACTCAGTAGGTAGCTACGTCGCATTTTGGAAGAAGTTGGGTATACGGAGTCGGGAATGAGAAAAACCTCTTGGTGCACTTCATATGCAATATCGTCTCCTATCTCCTCTTCTTTAGCGTTTTGAGTCCAATGGACGAAATTGAACAAAAAACTTAACCAAAAAACGTTTAGCGTATGATCTAGATGCTGGTGCACTCAGTAGGAAGCTATGTCGCGTTTTGGAAGAAGTTGGGTACACAGGGTCGAGAATGAGAAAAACCTCTTGGTGCACTTCAGATGCAATATCGTCTCGTATCTCCTCCTCCTTAGCGTTTTGAGTCCAATGGACGAAAGTGAACAAAAAATTTAACCAAAAAACGTTTAGCGTATGATCTAGACGCTGGTGCACTCAGTAGGTAGCTACGTCGCATTTTGGAAGAAGTTGGGTATACGGAGTCGGGAATGAGAAAAACCTCTTGGTGCACTTCATATGCAATATCGTCTCCTATCTCCTCTTCTTTAGCGTTTTGAGTCCAATGGACGAAATTGAACAAAAAACTTAACCAAAAAACGTTTAGCGTATGATCTAGACGCTGGTGCACTCAGTAGGAAGCTATGTCGCGTTTTGGAAGAAGTTGGGTATACGGGGTCGGGACTGAAAAAAACCTCTTGGTGCACTTCATATGCAATATCGTCTCCTATCTCCTCTTCTTTAGCGTTTTGAGTCCAATGGACGAAATTGAACAAAAAACTTAACCAAAAAACGTTTAGCGTATGATCTAGACACTGGCGCACTCAGTAGGAAGCTATGTCGCGTTTTGGAAGAAGTTGGGTACACAGGGTCGAGAATGAGAAAAACCTCTTGGTGCACTTCAGATGCAATATCGTCTCCTATCTCCTCTTCCTTAGCGTTTTGAGTCCAATGGACGAAATTGAACAAAAAACTTAACCAAAAAACGTTTAGCGTATGATCTAGACACTGGCGCACTCAGTAGGAAGCTATGTCGCGTTTTGGAAGAAGTTGGGTACACAGGGTCGAGAATGAGAAAAACCTCTTGGTGCACTTCAGATGCAATATCGTCTCCTATCTCCTCTTCCTTAGCGTTTTGAGTCCAATGGACGAAATTGAACAAAAAACTTAACCAAAAAACGTTTAGCGTATGATCTAGACACTGGCGCACTCAGTAGGAAGCTATGTCGCGTTTTGGAAGAAGTTGGGTACACAGGGTCGAGAATGAGAAAAAATTCTTGGTGCGCTTCAGATGCAATATCGTCTCGTATCTCCTCCTCCTTAGCGTTTTGAGTCCAATGGACGAAAGTGAACAAAAAATTTAACCAAAAAACGTTTAGCGTATGATCTAGACGCTGGTGCACTCAGTAGGTAGCTACGTCGCATTTTGGAAGAAGTTGGGTATACGGAGTCGGGAATGAGAAAAACCTCTTGGTGCACTTCATATGCAATATCGTCTCCTATCTCCTCTTCTTTAGCGTTTTGAGTCCAATGGACGAAATTGAACAAAAAACTTAACCAAAAAACGTTTAGTGTATGATCTAGATGCTGGTGCACTCAGTAGGAAGCTATGTCGCGTTTTGGAAGAAGTTGGGTATACGGAGTCGGGAATGAGAAAAACCTCTTGGTGCACTTCATATGCAATATCGTCTCCTATCTCCTCTTCTTTAGCGTTTTGAGTCCAATGGACGAAATTGAACAAAAAACTTAACCAAAAAACGTTTAGTGTATGATCTAGATGCTGGTGCACTCAGTAGGAAGCTATGTCGCGTTTTGGAAGAAGTTGGGTATACGGAGTCGGGAATGAGAAAAACCTCTTGGTGCACTTCAGATGCAATATCGTCTCCTATCTCGTTTTCCTTAGCGTTTTGAGTCCAATGGACGAAAGTGAACAAAAAATTTAACCAAAAACGTTTAGCGTATGATCTAGACGCTGGTGCACTCAGTAGGAAGCTATGTCGCGTTTTGGAAGAAGTTTTGTGTACAGGGTCGAGAATGAGAAAATCCTCTTTTTGCACTTCAGATGCAATATCGTCTCCTATCTCCTCCTCCTTAGCGTTTTGAGTCCAATGGACGAAATTGAACAAAAAACTTAACCAAAAAACATTTAGCGTATGATCTAGACGCTGGTGCACTCAGTAGGAAGCTATGTCGCGTTTTGGAAGAAGTTGGGTATACGGGGTCGGGACTGAAAAAAACCTCTTGGTGCACTTCAGATGCAATATCGTCTCCTATCTCGTTTTCCTTAGCGTTTTGAGTCCAATGGACGAAAGTGAACAAAAAATTTAACCAAAAAACGTTTAGTGTATGATCTAGATGCTGGTGCACTCAGTAGGAAGCTATGTCGCGTTTTGGAAGAAGTTGGGTATACGGAGTCGGGAATGAGAAAAACCTCTTGGTGCACTTCATATGCAATATCGTCTCCTATCTCCTCTTCTTTAGCGTTTTGAGTCCAATGGACGAAATTGAACAAAAAACTTAACCAAAAAACGTTTAGTGTATGATCTAGATGCTGGTGCACTCAGTAGGAAGCTATGTCGCGTTTTGGAAGAAGTTGGGTATACGGAGTCGGGAATGAGAAAAACCTCTTGGTGCACTTCAGATGCAATATCGTCTCCTATCTCGTTTTCCTTAGCGTTTTGAGTCCAATGGACGAAAGTGAACAAAAAATTTAACCAAAAAACGTTTAGCGTATGATCTAGACGCTGGTGCACTCAGTAGGAAGCTATGTCGCGTTTTGGAAGAAGTTTTGTGTACAGGGTCGAGAATGAGAAAATCCTCTTTTTGCACTTCAGATGCAATATCGTCTCCTATCTCCTCCTCCTTAGCGTTTTGAGTCCAATGGATGAAATTGAACAAAAAACTTAACCAAAAAACGTTTAGCGTATGATCTAGACGCTGGTGCACTCAGTAGGAAGCTATGTCGCGTTTTGGAAGAAGTTGGGTACACAGAGTCGAGAATGAGAAAAACCTCTTGGTGCACTTCAGATGCAATATCGTCTCCTATCTCCTCTTCCTTAGCGTTTTGAGTCCAATGGACGAAATTGAACAAAAAACTTAACCAAAAAACGTTTAGCGTATGATCTAGACGCTGGTGCACTCAGTAGGAAGCTATGTCGCGTTTTGGAAGAAGTTGGGTACACAGGGTCGAGAATGAGAAAAACCTCTTGGTGCACTTCAGATGCAATATCGTCTCCTATCTCCTCTTCCTTAGCGTTTTGAGTCCAATGGACGAAATTGAACAAAAAACTTAACCAAAAAACGTTTAGCGTATGATCTAGACACTGGCGCACTCAGTAGGAAGCTATGTCGCGTTTTGGAAGAAGTTGGGTGGGTACACAGGGTCGAGAATGAGAAAAAATTCTTGGTGCGCTTCAGATGCAATATCGTCTCGTATCTCCTCCTCCTTAGCGTTTTGAGTCCAATGGACGAAAGTGAACAAAAAATTTAACCAAAAAACGTTTAGCGTATGATCTAGACGCTGGTGCACTCAGTAGGTAGCTACGTCGCATTTTGGAAGAAGTTGGGTATACGGAGTCGGGAATGAGAAAAACCTCTTGGTGCACTTCATATGCAATATCGTCTCCTATCTCCTCTTCTTTAGCGTTTTGAGTCCAATGGACGAAATTGAACAAAAAACTTAACCAAAAAACGTTTAGCGTATGATCTAGACGCTGGTGCACTCAGTAGGAAGCTATGTCGCGTTTTGGAAGAAGTTGGGTATACGGGGTCGGGACTGAAAAAAACCTCTTGGTGCACTTCATATGCAATATCGTCTCCTATCTCCTCTTCTTTAGCGTTTTGAGTCCAATGGACGAAATTGAACAAAAAACTTAACCAAAAAACGTTTAGCGTATGATCTAGATGCTGGTGCACTCAGTAGGAAGCTATGTCGCGTTTTGGAAGAAGTTGGGTATACGGAGTCGGGAATGAGAAAAACCTCTTGGTGCACTTCATATGCAATATCGTCTCCTATCTCCTCTTCCTTAGCGTTTTGAGTCCAATGGACGAAATTGAACAAAAAACTTAACCAAAAAACGTTTAGCGTATGATCTAGATGCTGGTGCACTCAGTAGGAAGCTATGTCGCGTTTTGGAAGAAGTTGGGTATACGGAGTCGGGAATGAGAAAAACCTCTTGGTGCACTTCATATGCAATATCGTCTCCTATCTCCTCTTCTTTAGCGTTTTGAGTCCAATGGACGAAATTGAACAAAAAACTTAACCAAAAAACGTTTAGCGTATGATCTAGACGCTGGTGCACTCAGTAGGTAGCTACGTCGCATTTTGGAAGAAGTTGGGTATACGGAGTCGGGAATGAGAAAAACCTCTTGGTGCACTTCATATGCAATATCGTCTCCTATCTCCTCTTCTTTAGCGTTTTGAGTCCAATGGACGAAATTGAACAAAAAACTTAACCAAAAAACGTTTAGCGTATGATCTAGACGCTGGTGCACTCAGTAGGAAGCTATGTCGCGTTTTGGAAGAAGTTGGGTACACAGGGTCGAGAATGAGAAAAACCTCTTGGTGCACTTCAGATGCAATATCGTCTCGTATCTCCTCCTCCTTAGCGTTTTGAGTCCAATGGACGAAAGTGAACAAAAAATTTAACCAAAAAACGTTTAGCGTATGATCTAGACGCTGGTGCACTCAGTAGGTAGCTACGTCGCATTTTGGAAGAAGTTGGGTATACGGAGTCGGGAATGAGAAAAACCTCTTGGTGCACTTCATATGCAATATCGTCTCCTATCTCCTCTTCTTTAGCGTTTTGAGTCCAATGGACGAAATTGAACAAAAAACTTAACCAAAAAACGTTTAGCGTATGATCTAGACGCTGGTGCACTCAGTAGGAAGCTATGTCGCGTTTTGGAAGAAGTTGGGTATACGGGGTCGGGACTGAAAAAAACCTCTTGGTGCACTTCATATGCAATATCGTCTCCTATCTCCTCTTCTTTAGCGTTTTGAGTCCAATGGACGAAATTGAACAAAAAACTTAACCAAAAAACGTTTAGCGTATGATCTAGATGCTGGTGCACTCAGTAGGAAGCTATGTCGCGTTTTGGAAGAAGTTGGGTATACGGAGTCGGGAATGAGAAAAACCTCTTGGTGCACTTCATATGCAATATCGTCTCCTATCTCCTCTTCTTTAGCGTTTTGAGTCCAATGGACGAAATTGAACAAAAAACTTAACCAAAAAACGTTTAGCGTATGATCTAGACGCTGGTGCACTCAGTAGGTAGCTACGTCGCATTTTGGAAGAAGTTGGGTATACGGAGTCGGGAATGAGAAAAACCTCTTGGTGCACTTCATATGCAATATCGTCTCCTATCTCCTCTTCTTTAGCGTTTTGAGTCCAATGGACGAAATTGAACAAAAAACTTAACCAAAAAACGTTTAGCGTATGATCTAGACACTGGCGCACTCAGTAGGAAGCTATGTCGCGTTTTGGAAGAAGTTGGGTACACAGGGTCGAGAATGAGAAAAACCTCTTGGTGCACTTCAGATGCAATATCGTCTCCTATCTCCTCTTCCTTAGCGTTTTGAGTCCAATGGACGAAATTGAACAAAAAACTTAACCAAAAAACGTTTAGCGTATGATCTAGACACTGGCGCACTCAGTAGGAAGCTATGTCGCGTTTTGGAAGAAGTTGGGTACACAGGGTCGAGAATGAGAAAAACCTCTTGGTGCACTTCAGATGCAATATCGTCTCCTATCTCCTCCTCCTTAGCGTTTTGAGTCCAATGGACGAAATTGAACAAAAAACTTAACCAAAAAACGTTTAGCGTATGATCTAGGCGCTGGTGCACTCAGTAGGTAGCTATGTCGCTTTTTGGAAGAAGTTGGGTACACAGGATCGAGAATGAGAAAAAATTCTTGGTGCGCTTCAGATGCAATATCGCCTCGTATCTCCTCCTCCTTAGCGTTTTGAGTCCAATGGACGAAAGTGAACAAAAAATTTAACCAAAAAACGTTTAGCGTATGATCTAGACGCTGGTGCACTCAGTAGGTAGCTACGTCGCATTTTGGAAGAAGTTGGGTATACGGAGTCGGGAATGAGAAAAACCTCTTGGTGCACTTCATATGCAATATCGTCTCCTATCTCCTCTTCTTTAGCGTTTTGAGTCCAATGGACGAAATTGAACAAAAAACTTAACCAAAAAACGTTTAGCGTATGATCTAGATGCTGGTGCACTCAGTAGGAAGCTATGTCGCGTTTTGGAAGAAGTTGGGTATACGGAGTCGGGAATGAGAAAAACCTCTTGGTGCACTTCATATGCAATATCGTCTCCTATCTCCTCTTCTTTAGCGTTTTGAGTCCATTGGACGAAATTGAACAAAAAACTTAACCAAAAAACGTTTAGCGTATGATCTAGACGCTGGTGCACTCAGTAGGTAGCTATGTCGCATTTTGGAAGAAGTTGGGTACACAGAGTCGAGAATGAGAAAAACCTCTTGGTGCACTTCAGATGCAATATCGTCTTCTATCTCCTCTTCCTTAGCGTTTTGAGTCCAATGGACGAAATTGAACAAAAAACTTAACCAAAAAACGTTTAGCGTATGATCTAGACGCTGGTGCACTCAGTAGGAAGCTATGTCGCGTTTTGGAAGAAGTTTTGTGTACAGGGTCGAGAATGAGAAAATCCTCTTTTTGCACTTCAGATGCAATATCGTCTCCTATCTCCTCTTCTTTAGCGTTTTGAGTCCAATGGACGAAATTGAACAAAAAACTTAACCAAAAAACGTTTAGCGTATGATCTAGATGCTGATGCACTCAGTAGGAAGCTATGTCGCGTTTTGGAAGAAGTTGGGTATACGGAGTCGGGAATGAGAAAAACCTCTTGGTGCACTTCATATGCAATATCGTCTCCTATCTCGTTTTCCTTAGCGTTTTGAGTCCAATGGACGAAAGTGAACAAAAAATTTAACCAAAAAACGTTTAGCGTATGATCTAGACGCTGGTGCACTCAGTAGGAAGCTATGTCGCGTTTTGGAAGAAGTTTTGTGTACAGGGTCGAGAATGAGAAAATCCTCTTTTTGCACTTCAGATGCAATATCGTCTCCTATCTCCTCCTCCTTAGCGTTTTGAGTCCAATGGATGAAATTGAACAAAAAACTTAACCAAAAAACGTTTAGCGTATGATCTAGACGCTGGTGCACTCAGTAGGAAGCTATGTCGCGTTTTGGAAGAAGTTGGGTACACAGAGTCGAGAATGAGAAAATCCTCTTTTTGCACTTCAGATGCAATATCGTCTCCTATCTCCTCCTCCTTAGCGTTTTGAGTCCAATGGATGAAATTGAACAAAAAACTTAACCAAAAAACGTTTAGCGTATGATCTAGACGCTGGTGCACTCAGTAGGAAGCTATGTCGCGTTTTGGAAGAAGTTGGGTACACAGAGTCGAGAATGAGAAAAACCTCTTGGTGCACTTCAGATACAATATCGTCTCCTATCTCCTCTTCCTTAGCGTTTTGAGTCCAATGGACGAAATTGAACAAAAAACTTAACCAAAAAACGTTTAGCGTATGATCTAGACGCTGGTGCACTCAGAAGGTAGCTATGTCGCATTTTTTAAGTAGTTGGGTACACAGGATCGAGAATGAGAAAAACCTCTTGGTGCACTTCAGATGCAATATCGTCTATTTGAGAAGAAATGTGTTCTAGCTGAGCGTACCATGGATAACGCCTCTAAATCCAATGCATACCTTCAATATTCTCCAGAAACACCAGCTCCTAACTATTCCTACAGTACAAACTGGTTCGGCATACACTACCCTCTACAGTCGTCCATCTAGCAGACATAATGCTGAAATGTGTTACTGGTCGCAAGTCCCAGGCTGATATACCCAAACAATTATTAATTAATTATTTGTATCTCATTATGCTTCCCTTTTAATGGCAAATGAAATTCGCCCAAGTTGAGATCCATTAAACAACTACCAGACTCGGCATGGTCAACGTGCTTCTAGCCATTCCGGTTTTTCATTCAAAGAAATAAAAAAAACTCAAATAAAATTATGCCGGGAGGACTGAACGCAACTTACAATGGCCAAACCGAAACCAATCTCACGGAAGTTCCAAAGTAACTTGTTTCGGCGCTACGCACCAGAATCTACTAACTCGTCTCAGAAGGGTGGCTTCAATAAAACAAAAAAAGGCAGACACCCATACGTTTAATGGGTTCCATAACTTATACTCGTTCAGATACTATGTATCTGAAGAATTTCGATGATAATTTTGGCCTGTAACTGTGGCTTGGCAAACAAGAATCCGCAAGAACTCAGAGCTCACGCAGAGATCCAATCGATTGGTAGTCAAAGTTCTGCGAACTAGCGTCGGAGATTAGAATTTTTTCGTGTTAACTGGTTGGAGACGTGGTGTCGTAAAGGTGACTTTAAGTCAAGAGACGCAGAAGGTTCTTAAGAAAGTGTTTTGGTTTTTATCTAACGAAAGTGAGTTCGAACTCGAAAGGGAGAGGAACTGGTATCCTGTGAGTTGGCTGATATTGTTTCCTGTGGAACTTGAGTGGTAAGTTGTTGCTTTCTTTTCTCTACAAGTCTTCTTAAAATTCCCTTACCTTACCCCTCGTTAGGGCATCTTCTCAAATAAAGTTTATGAGATTGGGAAGGTGAAACCTTTATCTAATTGTCCAACTCCTGTTCTTGTGCGGTTCACCTTTAACGAGGTTTTCCTCCATTGCGGGTTAGATTCAATCACTCTTGCCGCTGGACCATTGTGTCCACATGTCCTAGCCATCTTAGACGATTGATGAGGCTGCACAGCGCGTATATGTAGTTCGTCGTTATATCTCCTCCTCCAAGGCCCGTCAACACAAACAAGACCAAAATGTTTTACGAAGAATGTTTCTCTCAGAACGGTCGCGTGTATCTTGGTCCACTTTAGACAAAGTTCGAGCTTCAGCACCATTAAGCTGGACTGGGATGATCGAAATCTTTAACTGAGGCTTGTTAGTTGTTCAAGATAGGGCTCTACTACTCACTTCACTTCGAAGTTTATAGCAGACCCGTGGTGTTGTCTCTTGTCTTTGTCCTGACTTGCCCCTAAATAGTAGCAAACGCACTTGGGACAGCCTACCGAGTTCTGCCAATGATGGCACATGGTCGGCGTATACTAGTAAGTAGTTCCACGGACTTTGGGAAGATTTTGTCCTTGGTGTTAGCACGTGAGGTTCTTTCGCGTATGAAAGTAAAAAAATGTCGCCCGACAGCACTTCACCTTGTATAAACCCTTTTTGGACATCGAAACCCTCAGTGAGGTCTTTACCGACTTTGATGGACCAGCGAGCCATCTCCATCGTCAATCACCAAAAAGTTTATCAGGGATAGCAAAGCTATGGATGGTTCCGCATAGTTCGTCTCTAAATTCCTTGTCATCTCCAGGCTTAAAATCTACGTGAGGATGTTGAGTATCGATTCTGATTCCTAGAGTTCACTCCAGAGTCTTCCAAATTGCGTACTGTAATTTTGCGGTCGGATGTTGGTGTGTAAATGGAACAATACTGGTCTTAGTACACTACCTTGCGGAACACTATCCTTTTCTTATTTAATGTCGTATACTCGCCTTACGTATGACTAGAATAACGCAGTTTAGTTTTGGCAAATACTTTGGAGCTCATGGACTAGTGCTGAGTCACATGAAAGCCTATCACCTACTTCATCTCAGGTCAGCTTATGTACGCCTTAGTGAGCACTAAGAACAACCCCTACAATGGCTTAGGGTATTGCGTTTCTAAAGATATTTAGGAAACAAATGCCGGCATTTAGAACCACTCGTTTGAAGGATACATTTCAGTGAGTTAATCAAAGTACTGGAGACTCCTCTATTCCTAACAATCTTGAACTCATTCCTACAGCTTCTGTTTGAAAAGAGCTCTGAAACAAGTATAACCTCAAAATGAATCCAAACATCCTTTGGTGGCTGTAAACACGGTATCCATATAAGTATGTCTGTACGAAAGGATCAAAAACGTAAACGGCCTCGGAATCACTGCAGCATCTTGTAGCTGGAGATCATGATGATCAAGTAAGCCCTGTCATGGCTGAAGAACTGTCGAGTACTCTGTGAATGAAGTCGATGTGATCGGCAATGATTTAAGCAAAGCCTTCAACTAAATCCCGTACATTCTCACTCTCGTACAATTATTCATATTAAAGGCACCAAGACACTTGGCTTTCGACTGAGACTTATTTCGTCCCAATAAAAGCCTCCTCTGGAGTACCTCAAAGCAACCACTTTAGTCCCTCATTTTTTATTTCGACAATAATGTTGATCGTACCTTACCGTTTTAATGGGTAGATGAAGCCCTATTGCTTCTGAAGCAGAATATCCTGGGACTTATTACGCTCCATGGGGACCCAGCAGCGGCCTCTTGTCCTGAGTGGAATATTATCCCTGTTCATGGCCTACAGCTTAGGATGTACCCTGCGGCAACAACGGCAAACTTAATAATGTCAACTGCACCATTGTGGTCGCAAGCGATAAGTTTGTCCCTTAAAGATAAAAAAGGCTTGGAAACGTTCGTTTTCATAAAGAGAGGTGGCTGAGATTCAACTAAGACTCCAAAACCCTCTAAAGATTCAGGTAATGCTTCACCAATTCATTGAGGCGTTCGGTCACCAAAACTATCTTCATAAAGTGAGGGGATGATCGTCATGAGATTATAGCCTCTTAGAAGCGAATTACTTCCTCGCCTCCTTGCTACTAGAACGTCCCTCTTTGGGTTGACACTTTCATATGCTAACTTCCAAGGGAAGACCACTCGAAAGTCCTTGAGTCATTGTACCCCCAATTGCTTCTGCCTTTTTCCTCAAATTGCTTGAGATTACGGAAGCCCTACGTAGCAGTTAGGCAACTCTCCAAACGTACCTCGTTACTGCTCTAATCGTTTTGCTACCCGCTCCGTTCTTATGTTTTTGGCATGGCTGTGGACGCTACCTTCACCGGGTTCTCCCGTCTTGTTCATTTCTGTGCCTTGTCCTGTTAGCCCTTTAACTTTTGTGTGTGTTCAGGTTTGTGTTTGGCCCTGGCCCTGGCCTCGCTGTGATTTACTAAGCATATTACTTAGTTAAAGGGCTGACTCCAAACCTAGAAGAGGGTGCAATCTCACTCGGATCTCAAGCTCGCTAGTTCATAGCGTTCCCGAACATTTGGTGTCTGATTCTCCTGATACTTGGGTATTCACAAAGAAAGTGCGTTCTATCTTCCTCCACCTCGGTGCCATCGCAGCCTCTACCTAGCTCTGAGTTGTTGAGTCCCATTCTACTGAGATGGGCTGCCATTGGGTTGTAGCCTGTGAAAACCCCGATGACAAGAGTCAGATGTGATCTATTAAGAGGCAGGTCCTCTTTTTGCTATATTGGGCCCAAAATAGTCTCGAAACCCGGCACGAAGAGTGTGCACTCCACCTAGTGTTGGCCGTGTTGTGGAAGTCCATCGAGATCTTGGAGGAGAGCAGGCTAAGTAGCACCGAGTCCGTTGGCATGTTGCTTGATTCAGAGGCTGTTCTCGCTAGTTCATTGGCCCTTTCGTTTTCTTGGAACCCATGTGGAACCCTCAGGAGTTCGAGTTCCTCTTTGAATTGCTTTTAATGGAAGTGGTGGCTTTGATAGCTGCCTGGCTGTCGATGTAGATGACAATATGCTCATTATTTACCAGAGTCGATAAGCTCCTGCAGACCTCAGTGATATCATATATTTCCGCCTGAAAGACCCTCGCCTGGTTAGGGAGTCTGTAGTTCCACTGAAAAGATTCCTGAGCCTGTGCCTTCAACCGTTTTTGACCAATCCGTGAAGATGGATATACAGGCAGGGTTGATAGTCCCACCAACTTGGAGTTAAGGATGATATGGAAGACTGAATGAGGTTGAGGTGATGGTGCTGCGTGCGGTATAGTAACCTCTGCCGGTCTGTCGTAATTTTTGGCGCAATTTCTTCCAGTAAGCATAGCTCGAGCATGGTTTCAAGGGCAGCAGTGGGAGTTGTCCTGATTCCGCTAGTAGTTCCTATACACGCTAGTCGTTGGACTCTTGTGACTCAAGTTTGTGACGTTTGGGTAGCAGGCCACCAGACCAGTCATCCGTAAGTAAGAGATCTTCTAACTACGGCAGTATACATCCAGTGGATAGTGGCAGGTTTGGAAAATTCTGCAACTTCGTCGTACGTCCTGAAAAACTATGAATAATCGATGGTTGTTCACAATGTCCTTCCATGTACTCAAGTACAAAAAAAAATATACTTTGCGGTCACCTGTGTGTATCTGTCACCCCAGTTCAAACTGACCTTCCTAAGCTGAAGGAAAATAACTTCTACTACTACATCATTACACCCCATAGATACTTCTCTCAAAAGGGATGGTTTTATGACCCACAGCTTGAAGTAAATCCTGAAATATGTACATCTGGCTCCTTCTATACACGTGGACGGTTTTTCTTTGCCTTTTTTTGACAAATTACGAGTTCATGCGCCACGAGTTGCATGTTATGGCAAATAATGGGATGATGATGTCAACACATGTACACTCGTAAGATTTATTGGATTTTTCTTTTAAGAGGGAGATACATCTCTACCACTCAACTCACTATCTCTGCGTCTCCGTTGAACTATTCCTCAAGATACAGCGGACACTTTTATAACACCTTTCGTCGTTATTACCTAAATTTACCTAAGAACACGTTCGGATTTTTACGGATTACGATAAGCAATCCGAGAGAAAAAGTATCTTAGAGTTCTTTTCCCTACGTAGATACTTTTTTAAAGGAACGAAACCAAATTGGAGAACTTAATGACTTTTAACAAATTGTTGCTTGCGTTTGAAGCCTTGCCAATGAAGATTGAGACATTAAAACCTAAATCTGGAATCAATGGTTCTCTTAAGTCATCCAGGATGAAGCCTTGCTACCCAGTTACATAGAGTTGAAACATTGTCGATGTGGTCTTCGTTTTACACCAGCAAGCGTCTTTCGAGATTGGCTGCCATACTAAAACTGGATATAGTTCTGGATAGGCCTGCATAGCTCGTTCTTATAATTTCTACTACAGGAGACCTTAAGAGAAAACAATGGTCCACTGATTGAGGCAAAATAGCTTATTGACGAGAGGTCACAATCTGATTGGAGTCTTGTGGATCGTGCAAACGAGGCTGTGATTTCATTCATCAGGCTTAGACTCGTATCAACAAGTAGGTTGAGTTGATTGTGAAGAAGGTGGCCTCCGATACTCCTTCCTTTTGCGACCATCGTTCAATTTACTTCCCCATAAAGCTTGGGCCACCTCTCCTAGGCTTTACCGTACTCCCAAAAGGATGAACTGGGTGGTCTTCAACAGTGCTATGGCCGGCTTTTTTACACCAAGCCTCCGCCCAACTCAATTGGGATAGAATCAGAAGTTAAACGGCTCACTTCAATTCTCCAAAGTAGTTTTAAAAAATCCAGCTCCCTATCGAAAGGCAGGAAACAACAGAGCCCCACCTGGTATCTTCAAAACAAAAAAAAAAGCCCATCGCTTGGGACCACTGCAAGGAAAGCAAAGTCAGACTTAGAAAAGTCTGGAAGGCTAATGGACTGACTTGTGTTCAGATAGGAAGGAAGGAACTCATCTACACGCACTTCCCCGGTTACTACTTTACAACTCATATCCTACAGAGAGGGATCATTGAAATAATCGACACTTGACACGATGACATTGACACCTTCAAGTCGCAGGGGACAAACGGGACTAGGATGCTGTAAAACTCGAAGGTTTATTCCGTATTGTGGCTCACACAGATTTTCATTGGTTGCATGAGCTGCTCCTATGTATGTATGTACGTCCTCCAAGCTTGGAGAGAAGTCATCGTTACCTTTACTCCAAGGCGTGGAAGCCCAGCCACACCACAGGCTAGGTGTCTTGGGTGCATACTGGATCGTAAGCTAAACTAGAAAGACAGCGGACTAGAACGCACGAAGAAGGCTTCGAACTGAATTTTTCGGTGGAAAATATATTACCAAATCTGCCTCTATCCACTGGATGTTCACTGTCATCGTTAGGCCTATTCATACTTACAGCTGCCTGGTCTGATGGGCTTCTACCGCGAAAGCCGCAAAGAGTCCAACGTCTACTGAGTATAGGGATTACTAGCGTATTCGGGACTATTCCTACTACTGCCCACTACTGGACGCTTTAACAAAACAAATAGCGACAACAATCGCTCTTCATTTACGAAGAACTGGAACATGGAAAGGCACCTGGAATATAGGACACAATACCATCAGCATGTGGTGTAACGTGAGGGCATCCTCCGACTCCAAGATTCCCTATAGAGATAACTGTGAGACCTAAAAATTAACTCAAATCCCTCAGGAAACAATCGACGTACCAACGAATCATTCGGTCAAACCTCCTCACTGACAAAATCTCCTCGGACCTCCGTAACAGGCATTAGCCTTCAACATTGCCACACCACTGGGAAAAACAGGACCATCAAGCTTCAAAAAGAAAGGAGAGGAACCCTCTATAAGGTTAGATCTTTCATTCAAAGGAGAAGATGGTTCCCATAGTAAAAGAGTGATCCACCCACCATACACATGGGCTGTACAATGGACCTTCTTTGGTCTAAGTGCATACTCACCGGGAGCCGGTCTAAGCCGACCAACCATTGAGTTAAGCCATACATCAAGTACTTTGAAGAGGAGAGTGGACCACCAACTAAGAGAGACCACCTTATGCAGCTGACAAGTCCTCCCAGACAGATGACTCATTCTATGAAAAATCCAAAACCACCAGAGCACTTCCTGATGGTTACACAAAGACTAGAATTATCTATGAAAGAGAAATTGGCTCCCGAGTCACTCTCAGACGTCTAATCACATTTAAGCTGGTGACAAGAGAAGGCTAGGCTAGGCTAGGCTAGGCAACGAGAAACGAAGAATTTACTAGCTGCGTCAGCTTAAAAAGAAAAGACTTGGAAGGCTAAATGTCCCTGCAAATAAATGCAAACACTGACTGGCAAAACTACAGAACAGAAGCTCTCGCAAAGTATATATCAAGTTCTGAACCCTGGCTCGTCACATCCCTATCATGTTTCTATAATGTTATGCTCCAGTACTCCAGTACTCAGAGAAGTCTCATCTTAAAGCGATACCCTGATGAAGCTACCGTTTCACTAGCCGTGTTCGATACTAGGGCCTTGTTTACATGCTGACTGTCAATAAGAATAGCACTACTTCGGATGGATGCTTCGAGTATTGCCAGTACTTCCACCTAATCTTGGATTGGATTGGTTTGGACTGTATCAGCAGTCCATTTTGGAGGCATCTGTATTAATCATTGCTAAACCAAAGGCTACTGTAGATCAGTCATAGGCCCAAATCATGTTCTTGGAACTAGAGTTGACTGGTATTTGAATCTCACTTAGTTAACAAGCTCCCGACCCGTGAAGTATCTCTGCCTGAAACGCGGCAACCTTCCACTGTTTTCGAACCCAGACAAGTTCTGGCATCCGCTACAGTTCGATCCTTTAAATGAAGGTTTTTTCGTCCTTGTCATCTCGAAACTGGAGCTGTGATTCGAAGATCTTTTTTGCGGTAGCACTATTGTTCATTCACTCGATGTGACCGAGCGAGTGTAGCCCCTTGCACACGGAACCGAAAATTCGACGTAGAATTTCTTTCGAAAGTGCTGGTCTGGTCTGGTTTCCTGCTTGTCATCCACCAGTCGACGCCATATAGTTGAACTGGAACGATCAATGTTTTGTATAGCATGTACTTCCTCTTCCAAGTTAGGAGTTTGTTTCGCCAAATCAATGTAACAGCGGCTTCCTACGACAAGTCTTCGTCAAATCTCCACAAAGGTGTCATTCGCGGAGTTGGCTCCTTAACCACTTCGAAGTTTCTGTTGCCAACAGTGACGTTTTGTATTAGGCGGTGGACCGAGGGTTCTTTGTTTGTTGACAACAGGTACTTGGTTTTGCCCTCATTTACTTCAAAACCAACTCTTTTCACCTGATCTTGTAGTAAAAGCTTCTGTAGAGAGGCGCTGGGAGCGACCGACGTCAATGTTGTCTGCGTATCCTGGAAATGTTTGTTGAAAATAGTGTTTCCCGTCCAACCTATTCCAGTACAACATTGAAGAAATCACTGGACTGTGCATCTTACTTACTTACTTAGGTGGCGCTACAGTTCGGGGTGAACCTGGGCCTCAACCAACAAGCCTCTCCAGTTACCCCGGTCCTTAGCTAACTGCCTCCAGTTGCGCACTCCAAGTCGGTTGAGGTCCGCTTCTACTTATGCGCGCCACCTAAGGCGAGGTCTTCCTCTACTGCGTTGTCCCTCCGGCTTTGATTCGAAGACTCTACGGGCCGGAGCATTGGTGTCCATTCGCTCTACATGTCCTAGCCATCGCAAACGACTGATGCCCATTTTTCTTCCAGGGCAATGTCGCTGTACAGCTCGTATAGTTCGTCCTCCAAAACCCGTCAACGCAAAGGGGACCGAAAATTAGACGAAGAATCTTTCTCTCGGAGCAACTGAGGATCTCTTCATCCGCTTTAGACAGGGTCCATGCTTAGGACTGGGATGATCAGGGTCTTATAGAGAGTCTCCTTGTTTCTTCGGGATAGGGCTTTGCTACTCAATTGCCTTCTTAGCCCAAAGAAAAAGCGATTGGCAGGAGTTATTCTTCGTCTTATTTCTGGTGAGGTTGACGAAGTTCCTTACTATGGTAGCTGTCGATTGTGATGTTCTGTGCATCGCCTTGCCAAAATCCGATGAATGATTGGAATAGGTCTGAGGAACTGTTCCAGAATTGTACCATCGCCTTGTAGAGTTCAAGACGATTAATGCTGTCATAGGCGGCTTTGAAATCGATGGAGAGATGGTGAGTTTCGACTTGAAATTCGTTGGTCTTTCCCAGTGGCACAATTTATTCGATCCTTGATCTGCCGGTCGAGAAGCCACACTGGGACGTGCGGATTAATCTAACCGTTTCAGACGTTCACACAGTACGATCTTATATCGAAGATTCTTACAAGACATAGAATCGCCTTTCTTGAAGATGGGGTATATAGAGCTGATAGTCCAGTCATCGGACATGGCTTCATCCAATCAAACTTGAGATATGTTTGAGAGGCTCCGCTGGTAGATCATTAAAGGCGCATTGACAATCGCTATAATACATTGGATTGTCTCTGCATAAAGAAGAGTTTTTCTCTTCAAGTTCTCATCTCCAAGAGTTTAGGAAAATCGAAAAATCCGTCTCCACCTTGATGAAGGTTGTGAAGACTCTAAGTTTTCCACTCGTGAACTCCACATAGTTCAAACTCCAACTATTAAGTGCTCAATCACTGAGATGCGACAAAAAGATTCTTAAGCCATCTTTCAACCCCTTAAGTGGTACGTGTCCTTAAATGTCACTTGTTGCCTCATTGAAATTCCACCGAAACCCTCGTAAATCTGAAAACTTCCAAAAAAAAAACTGCATTCAACAAGTTCGGTAGTTCGAAAGTGATTCCGTCGACACCCCATCCTTTTGCCCAGTGAAACCAACCCCCTAACGAATTTCCCCTTATCCGGCTTTATCCGCTGCACAGGACACTAGTTGCGCAAATAGAGAATATCCCTTCTTCCCTGCGATATGCCCATTAGTTGCGTAATAACTCAACTGCCTGGGATACAGGCCCTGCCAGTGTGTGTGCACCACCCATCCATCTATCCATTCAACCTCCTGTTGCTGCTGCCACTACACCCAACGGGGGTTGTTCTCGATGTTCCTCCTGAAATCTCATATGACCAAGCTGAGCAGATACCAAGTGACTGGCATGACATTCTGAAATCAGATAGCATCCCAACAGGACATTACTCAGTACGAGGTAGGATCTCGTGGCTGATGGAAGTGCTTTCCGCTTGAAACAAAAGCCAAAAAAAAAAGTTCAAACAAAAGTCTTTCTCATCAAATTGTGTGTGTTTTCCAAAATCCAAAAATTTATTTCAACAAATTAATCATTCAAAAGTGACCAAACCGAAAAACCGTGAAGTGAACTTGAATGTAAGTGAGTGTAACGCCAGGCGAATGTGAAAAAGAAAAAAATGGTCGAAAGTTTTCTCTTGAAAGGACACGCCGCACAGGAGCAGACCACCACCCTTAGTTAAGCAAATTACTCTGTGAACGGTTGACCAAATTGGACAGATACGTACGTGTACTCTCAACAAAAACCGCAAAACACTCGAGAGTCAAAAACAGTCCTTTCCACTTAAACCAATCGACGACCACTTGACCAATTACCTCGTCGGACAAAGTGTGCGGGCGATCACATTTGTGTACAGATACACGTATCTGGAGGCTGAAGTTATTCATATGCCGCGCCATACTCCACTCTGAGTCCCTTTGGAGGAGGAAAAATAAAACAATTCATTCGATTGTTGAAGGATTTTCAGCTTGATTGCGGTCGAGGGGGTTGAGTTGGTTCGATTATGTTGCCAAAAGGGTTGACCGCAATCTTTCTACTTTGACCAGTTAATCGTGTTGTGTTTCATAACACAAGTTTTGCTGCCTTAAAGAATTTGAAAATAAATTTAGAACCCAAATCCTTACAGATCTTGCAAAGGAGGTGTACTTTGAAGGAGTCTTACTAAGAGAGTTTGCATTTAAGGCGTATCTGCCACGCCCATCGGTTTCGTAAACCATCTTAAGTTGCCTTAGTCAAATGGGTTAAACCAAAACGATTAGTTTTTCCATCGAATGATACTTGAATTCGAACGGATTGTTCCATATATTTCCCAACTAAATGGATGTCTCAAGCAAAATCGTACATTTTATGAACGTTAAAGGTGCCACGCCCTATAGTGAGATATGAAAGATATGCAAAACTATGCCTGAGTTATGTTTCATAATTTACGATCTTATGGATACCTTTCGAGCTCAGCACAGATTGCTCGTTAGACTAGGTTACAGGAGAGACGTGTAGCCTTCACACTTGGATGAATGTAGATCCATTGTGATGCCTGAAAGGTTATACCTCGCTTACTGTAGAACCTATGAAAACCTATGGACTGTCAAAAAATCCCAGAATTTTGTTCCGAATGTGATAGAGTGCTTGGCAGTGACAGAAGAAATTTAGACACAACTTCTGCACAGGTCGTCCGTGCTAACTTTTATCTTCTTCACGTGATACTCGAGCATGTAATCTCCGGTAAGAGAGAGGACAATGATTTTTAACTCCTTTGGAGGACTCTCCAGTTTCTTGATTGTTGTAGAGTGGGCATATTTCTCTAGTTATCGAGCCTGTACTCTCATTTGATGCTAATAGTGTTTTGTTGCCAATCGCTTCTCTAAGATTACAGGATGGGATGATTACCTCTTATGGTTGAAGTGATGGTTCTTTTTCTTGCCAGTTCACCGGCTTTTCATTTCTCGGCACACCTTTGTGTCCGAGAATCCGGCAAAGTCATTGCTCTTTGCGACAGAGACTTACAAGAGCTCGAGCTCGTTAAAGTCTTTCGGATACGACCACAGTCGTATCTACTGCTCACGTGTTTGTCCAAAGTTGATTGAATCTCAATTGTGTCATCAACAAATAAGAACCAAACGGATGCCAACCGAGGTACAGAAATTTGTCAGAAAAAGGCGTCGGTGGATGCAGTACTGCTATTGCTCGACATCAAAAGCCCGAAGCTGTATCAGGCACTACCCCAAAGCAGCCATTCTTTGTAGTGCCACCAGTTCTTTTCCAAAAAATTGGGTAAGACCTTATCGACCTCAGAGTAGCTCAAGTAAGTTGTACACTATTGTCAACCAGTCTGTTTCTGTTTCTGTTGTACATCCATGAGCCCGTTGATGACAGCCTATCGGTGCAAGTGAAACCTGAACAAAACTTGGTATCTTTGTAGGGCATTGCTCTTAAGGTTCTTAGTTCACATTTAATGGTGTGAATCGAGTCTACGAAGCACCCATGTTCCGTTCCTCAAGATGTTTACGATACAAATCCATACTAGAGCTTTTGGTTTACTTTTCTGAATCTCGAACTCTGGAGTTCATTGACAATACTTGTGTCTCCATATACCTTGAGAGACTCACTCACATTCTTCAGCCCATCTATTGAATTAGTTCTGAGTCAACCTCATTTCCAATAGATCTTGGTGAAGGTCCGTCGTAACAAGCTATGAACCGCAGGTCTACATTGAAGCATTTTTGTCATCTCCATGATCACTGTCCGTCCACTCAATTCGTGACTTGTTGTTAGCACCATTATAGGATACTATGCAGAGGCCACTCTGGCCCAGTGGTTAGGGCATTGGACTACTGAGCTGGTTTCAGATTAGACTCACACCTTTTAAAAACGAAACTGAGTCCGTAGTCAATAACTCCCCTTCTAACCCTGGTTTTCGCGGATCTGCTGTCAAGCATTTCCTTACGAGGAGGCGCATCAGCCTGCAGTATTAGGCACTTCACTGATGCAGCAACTGTTTCGGTCATCCGATATTTAGCACAATCCTTACCAGTTCAGCCGTTGTCTTTGCTGGCTTTTCAGCTGCATGCTATTTATGAGTAAGCCTTGCATCTATGGGAATGCCAATGGTCTCTATGACTCGCCTCTTGCTTCATCGTTCTTTGCTTCTGCAAGTTGTAGACCCATTCCTACCATTCCAACTCCTCAAGGCGTTAGTTCACTACAATGATTGCTATGTCATCGACAAAGTCAATTATTTTGGTAAACCTCGGCATTCCAAGCCTGAGGACGTCATCATACATTAGATTCCTCAGTAGCAGGTCTAATACGGAGCTTTGAAGAACGCCGCCTGTGACGTTATACTTCCTCGTTTCATCGTCGGTGTCGTAGAGCAATATCCTACACCTTCGCTGGTATTCTGGTACTCTTTGGTTGTAAGTACTTGCAGGGTATTTCTGCAGTTTGTGGTGTTGAAGGCGTTCTTGACATCTAAACTGACGATTGCGATGTACTTCCGCCCTTCCGTTGTCTTCCGCCAGCCGTGCTTTTCTGAAACCTAACTCTGGGAAGGTCTTGAAGATAAGGTGCAGTAGTGTAGCGTAGAATAAGGCATTTTGTATGGAAATCAGATCCCTCTGTGTGGCAGATGTGCAGAAATGAGAACCAATTCTTGATTTTTGCTGAACATGTACACAGAGCATCATCTTCTTATTCCTTTAACCCCAGGAGGGCATTGGGTGGCAACAAATCTCTTCCATCTATGTATCTCGATCTGTGGATAAGAACTTTAACTTCAGACACGTTTTCCTCTGGGTCGTTGCTTCGGCCAAGATTGTTGTTCTCTACGTTGTTTTTGGTCCTTCGATCCGAAGTGGACATCCAGAGTCTTTTGTCGATTGTAGGCCGTGCCATACTGATGACCTGCAAGGGCTCCAGCTCCATCGATAGAAACCTCTGGCAAACATGCGAAAGTATCACTGTCAGTAGCTGCCTACTCTCCATTCGTGTGAGGAATATGACATGGACACCACGTATGGTTGTGAGTAGCTGGATCCATGGACCTTTTGTGCCAAATATTTGTATCAGATACTCCGCCGTGCAAACAACTCGCACACCAACGAGTCATTGCCATTATTGTCGTTTGATGTTTAATCCGCTTCTTTACCAAATGTGGTCTACAGCTACCACTTATGTTCCATTAAATTCCCCAGGTACCGACTATTAGACAAACCCCCCAACAGTCTTTAAGATATTTGACATACCTGAGATGGAAAACCGAAAATTGCCTAAAACGCTTCCACCCTCTTCCACACATCCCAAAGCAAACATCGCCATGAAGAATTAAAAGTAAATAAAATCCTGTTTACCGAGCATTGATTTAAATCCAAAAAAAAAAATAAAACATCGTTTGAGGACCAACTGCAGAACAAACCCGAAACCAAGAGAAAACTTGACCATTTTTTGTTTCAACACGAAAAGAAAAAAATAAAAAAAAAACCTTAAATAAGTTTAAATATAAATTTAAATATATTTTCTAAGTTTATCGTTAAAAAAAAAATAAAATAAATAAAATGAAACGAATGAAGTGACAAATTCAAATGATCCCACAGGAATCGCTAACAGAAAGTTACCCCAAAACTCAACACCACCACCATCAGTAGCCACTAAAGGTGAGTATCTACTGCCAGGTTGTATCTAAACCATCCAGACAGACTGTAAACCTGTTAAATTATTGTAAATGTTTAGAAGAAAAAAAAACCTTCGTGTCAATTCTGATGATTTAAATGTTAATCACACTTGTTTATGATAAACATTGACTCTGCATGTTGTTTTCGCATCTTGCACATCGCGGATTGATTGATTTTATTTGTTTCATCCCATGGGAATCGCAGAGTGGTTGGCAGGTATTTATGTAAAATGCTTAATTCATCTGCAATTGCAGTTCCATTTATTGCGTGATAATGAGAAAAACAACAGATCTAGCGCAAGTTGTGGAATAATTCCATTGTTTTATTCATTTTTATTGTGCCCTCGTGTCTACAAGCTCATTCCAACAAGTATATCAATTTTATTATATTTATAATTCATCAGCACTTAACAACGTGTTAAAGCGATACTTATCTAATTATCGACCATTTTGATCGGATGATGGAGTGCCGACGAGGTTCGCGAGACGAACTTATGCTGCAGTGGGTTGTAATTAATACAATTATCATTATAATACCCAGCACTTAACTTATTTTAATAAAGTTGCAGGCTTAGAAGGTGATACCCCGCGATTAGGGTAATGAAGTAGCTTCAGATCGAATACTCCCAAAGGGCCGTACTTTACATTTTGAATGTCAACTGTGTCAGCTGAATTGTGCACTATTTCATCACTTTGCTCCGCTTTGCCCCGCTTGGCCCCACTTTGCCCCGCTTTGCCCAACTTTGCCCCGCTTTGCCCAGCTTCTTCGGTCGTAAGATACTTCGTTAGTTAGTTCCTGTGACCCCTCGAAGGGCATAGTGCGTCAACAAAGCCTGTTTGGTTTTCTGCACCGTGTTTGGGCTCTCTAACTCTTACCAAAGGTCCTCGACTCAGCTTTCACTGTTCTGCACCATATGTTCCTTGGGTGGCTTCGCAATGAAATTATTGTCTTCGCGTCTCAATGTGTCATCCACAACCATTTCCTTCTTTTTATGGTGAAGTCGAGTTGCTTGTGGCCTATTTGATCCGGTTGGGCTTAAGTACTCTTAAAGCAGCTTTCGAGTGATTGCTGTGATCATCTTCCAATCAGTGGTCCAATGAACCGAAACAACATCCAAAAACAGCTTTTGTTTTTCCGATTGTGGTACTAGAATCGTGTTCGGTGTTCCCGGTAGTGGAGATAGTAAGAAAAGCTGTGCACTCAACCTTCTGTCCAGCAATGTTAAGTTGGCAGAAAATGATCGACTATGGTTTTACTTTAAGCCCCACTCTTCTGACTTCAGCTTCCAGGCTCTGACTTACCTAATATGGATCCAAAAACCTTAAAGTAGATATCTTCAGCGTTTCAAGTAACATGCCATTGCCCATTGAACACCTCTGCCTTCCTCCGACAGTTCTGCGTGAATTTCATCGCTTAGTGTGACTAGGAAAAGTAATTAGTGAAACCTTGCCGAACACCGTGTTGTACTTCGAAGACTTCTGTGTATCCAAACCCTCCTATGCAAGGCTTTCCATATAAACTCCCGGCTCGCACTATCAAAAGCCTTCTCGAAACCAATAGAGGTAGAGCGGAGACCTATACTCGATGGATTGCTCTACGAAAATCCGCAAAATGTTTACATGATCAGTGCAGGAGGATCGAGAGCAGAAGCGTGCCTATTCGACAACGAGGGTCTAAATGTGGATTGATCCTGTTCAAAATTATCTTCACCATAATTTTAGCTACCGTGGTCCTACTCTCGTACCGGCTTGCTGCCTCTTCCACTTGTTCAGTTGCGCTTATAGCGTCTTACACTCAGCTGTACTTCTTTTCCTTTCAGACGGTCCTGGGCCTTAAGCTCAGATTTTTCTACTCCTGAGGCTGATCTTTGAGTGAAATGCACTTTTCGATCTATCTGCAGGAGTGAGTTCATAACCATGTGCTGAGGTTTGCCATGCTTCGATTGTGAAAACGTCTTTCACAAATCTCCAGTTTTCATCCACAGTTGTTAACTCCTAAGCTGATATGATCCCTGAGTTGTTGGCCCACTGCGGATTCCGTAGTCTCTTGATATTGTACCTGGGTATCACGGATACAGTACGAAGGCCTATTTTAGCTGCCATAAAGGACTGGTCGCGAAGTGGTTGATGGCATTTACCTCTTTGCCTAACTCTGGCCAAAACCTTACGATAAGGTGCAGTCGTTTTTTCGACATTACTTCCAACCTAGTGTGGAAATAAGGACTTTCATATGGAAACTAGATTCATCTATGATAAACCTGGAGAAGTGGGAACCAAAACAGGATTTTTGCTGAGCACATACCAAGATTGCCATCATTATATTCCTTTAACCCCGGGAAGGTAGAGGGCGGCACCAAATTTCTTCCATCTATTTGGATTTGCGGCTAAGTATTTCAACTGCGACCAAGACTTCCTCTGGGTCGCTGCTTCTGCTAAGACTGTTGTTCTCTATATTATTTTGGTCCTTCGAGCCGAAGTGGACTCTGAGGCCTCCATTCAGGGGACTACTTCACGATGTTATCATTTGGTTTGCTTAGTGTGCGATCACTCCAGCGTCCAGCTGTTCTATCTTAACATACAAAACCTCATTTTTTATAACAATTCCTGCTTATTCAGGTATAACTAGCGGTCAACGAATCTTCAGGATTTATAGCAGACAGCGATTAACAAAGTCTGTAACTTTCTCTTAACGTTGCCTAGGATTTCTAAGTCTCACAGGCATACAAAAGCACGGATTTAACGTTCGATTTGAACAGTTTCAACTTAGTGTGCAAGGAGTTTGGTTGGATTTCCAAAAAGGAGACCTGGTACCGAAGACAGCTCGAGGTTGGTTTATTATCCACGTCCATTTCGCCATCAGATGCTACAAGACTTCCCAGTTAGTTAAACTGCTGGACCTCTGAGGAGGTTGAGACTAGCGCTTACTATTCATTCTTTTTGTCTACTTAAACCGTCCGCGTCTCCATTTAGTTGCATTGAATGGAGGTTACCATATCGTGTGTAGTGCACTGATGGCAGGAAACATTATATATCACAGACAGAGTGCAAATGACTTGGCCTTTCAAACGGTCTCCATTTATTGGCAAGTCTCTCAGATGTACCTAAAGTGGCAGTTACCACATCAGCTATCGCCACTTAAAGAGGATTGGCGACAGACAGGCTTGCGAATGCAACCTATCACTAAAGTTCCACTGCAGAGAGCTGAATGGCTTGAAGTCGCTGATTGTCCTAAGAATTTAGCTCTCTGTAATAGGATAAGGTGGGCTGCTTAATTGGGAATTCAGTAGTACACCCAGAGACTCTGCACTAGAGGTGGTCTACGAGCCGTCTCTCTTCTGAACAGCCAGGCATTCTGGGAGTCACTGCGAAGATCGACCTTCCTGAGCATGAATACCTTTCAGATTTCACTGAAAGGTCTTTAAAATTTCCCCTGGCATTTCCTAATATTGGTTTCATACGACTCTAGAGTCTCTGTACATGAGATCTAGTCAGTAGTCTCACGAGAGCACTTGGCGTAGTTAGAGTCGCCTGGGAGTTTGGCAAAGAAAAAAAAACTAGGTCTAGGCTTGCCTTTATTGAGGACCTTTGGTAATTCCTCTACCATCCCGTCTAGTTCGTATTGGTTATTTAGGGAAACTGGGTGCTGTTTATTAGAGAAATTCCCAAAGAACTTGGACCCGATGGTGAGTTGGACTTCTGACCCGATGGTGAGTGTTCTCTGAATACTTTCGAATCTTTGACAACATGATGGACAATCTGAGAGACCAGGGTGATGTCTTGTACCTTTTTTTAAGTATCAACACAGCTTTTATATTTCGAAATAAAAAAGGACTAAAATTTTATTTCTTATGTCTTCCCAAAGTAGTCTAAGCAGGCTTGCCTTACAAAGGCAAACACTCTCCAGACACATTCTTTAAAGATGTACTCACCACAAATGACACAAAAAGTATTGAGGTTGTCAACACCAGTTCTTCTTGATGGCGAGATATCTACTTGCTTACTTACTTAGGTGGCGCTACAGTCCGGGATGGACCTGGGCCACAACCAACAAGCCTCTCCAGTTAGCGTGGTCTTTGGCTAACTGTCTCCACTTACGCACTCCAAGTTGGTTGAGGTTCTCTTCCACTTGTGCACGCCACCTAAGGCGAGGTCTTCCTCTACTGTGTTGTCCGTCCTGGATGGATTCGAAGACTCTTCGGGCCGGAGCGTTGATATCCATCCGCTCTACATGTCCTAGCCATCTTAGACGGCTAATGCGTACTTTTCTGACTAGGTCGATGTCGCTGTACAGCTCGTAGAGTTCGCTGTTAAATGTCCTTCTCCATAGCCCGTCAACGCAAACGGGACCGAAAATCATCCGAAGGATTTTGCGTTCGAAACGACCAAGGATATCTTCATCCATCTTGGAGCAGGACTGGGATGATGAGGGTCTTATATAGAGTTTCCTTGGTGCATCTTGACAAGGCCTTACTACTCAATTGCCTTCTTAGGCCAAAGAAACAGCGATTGGCAAGAGTGATTCTTCGTTTGATCTCTGAGGTGATATTGTTATCAGAGTTTATAGCGGAGCGCCGAGGTATACAAAGTCCTTAACTACCTCAAAGTTATAACTGTCTATTGTGACGTTCTGTCCAATGGCGAGATCTCGACAAATTTAAAAAATCTTCTCAACTAAAAAGTAAGCAACTCTAAGCCGTTCTTGCTGCTCAAAAATTTCGGGACTCTGTTGAAAACCGTGAGGAATGGATAACGTACGATTTTGCTTAGATATCTGTCAATCAATAAATTTGTGGTTGGAATGTATCTACCACGTAGTACCAGATAAGAAAAAGAGCTAACCAGGGGTTCCCCTAAAAATTTGTAAGAATTTGTCATCGGTCTTTCGAATCTTGTTTCCATTGACACTGAAGAACAATTCATTTGAAAATCCTGACAATTTGTTTGCCCAACGAATAATGACAAATCCATAGTTTGTATTTTACGGTAACTTGTCATTCCAATTCTACTAACCTGCTGGCTTATCAGGCCCGCATTTAAAAAAAGCAATATTTTCAAAAGTTCTAGGTTATTACCCAGCGAATGCCATTACATTTGCCCTACTTATGCAATACCGCCGTCTTTTGCTTTGAGTGATTGGAAAGTGTTTTGAAACTTTAATTAAATATAATTAACTTAGCCACCTAGCATCCGAACTAGATAAATAAATCGGCTCTGCCCCACAACCATTGAATACATCCAACAGTCAAGCCGTGTATCTGTGAATGAATCTCAATGCAATGAATCTCATCGAAGACACGTGTATCGTCTTAATAGCTAATGCGTAACGTAAATGTTAGTCGAATTAATTGTTTAGGAAGTTTGACAAGCAAATAGCCTATAGCACGAGATAAACAAATTAAAAACAATAAAAGGTGAAGTGCTTGCTTAGACGGGGTGCGTGCCTGAGAACTAAAGAGAATCCGGTTAAATAGCCAGATTCGCGGAAGAGAAAATAAACAAATTGTTGACGATCACCGCAAATTGATTGAGTAAACATAACTTTTGAGTAAAAATTTCGAAATAAAATCTACCAGAGCCGATTGGGAAGCCTTCGCAATTTCACAAAACTTAAATATTTGACTGAAAGCAATAACATGGCTTATGGTGGCAATTGGTGGTTAAAATAGCAGATGTTACCAACATTTTTTTTCAACATGACAAGGCGGCTGTCCCAAATATGTTTCGTACTTGTTTTCATTTTCATAAAAAGTAGAGAAGACACAATAATTTTTTAGGAAAGCAACAGAAAGATGAATCAAATCGTGCGAGGTAGTGCACCGCTTTGCCCCGCTTTGCTCCGCTATTGTGTCCTATTCCACTGTCAGGAATATTTGCTAACTTAAATGTTTTGTTTCGTCCACTTCATCAATTGGAACTTATGTTATACACCCGGCTATACAGTGAATGGAAAGGCTATGAATAACTTTAAACTTGGAAGGGAAAGGAAGAGAGTTAGGAGTCCGCGTTGACTTTAAAACTTTGCTATTCATTTTTGTTTTTTTCGAACTGCCAAGTCATTCGACATACAAACGTGTTGAATGATTAAAAGATCCAACATTCGGACGATCCTAGGAATTCAGTGGCAAATTGACAGGCTGCTGATGAATCTACATGTCTGGCTCTGGACATGAGCTTATAAACTCAACCAAACTGGAGGAGCTTGCCTGGAAACATGTGAGTTGTATTCGACTTTGCAAGTCAAGACACCAAGCTCCAATTTTCGAATTTACAGAAACAACAAATTCCAGCGCAAGTCTTGTCTTGTAACTTGTCAAGACACGGTCTTATGTTCCTCAATATGAACTCATTTTTCCGCTTCAGAGACAGGAGGCAGCCCTGAGTTTTTGACGAATTGATACTTAACTCAGATTAGGCTTATTGCTCATTGAGTCCTGGTAACACTCCACATTTAGGTATCTCAGCTATGGAGTCGTTAGTATAAGTAAAGCGCACTGTTATAAGCAAAAGACTGGATTAGATTCCGAGAGAGAGAATCTCATTAATAAATGATTAAAACAGGGTCGGAGAAAGAACTGAACCCTGAGGTACACCAGCATTGATTGAGAACTACGATGGAACTTTCCTACACGAGGCGATTGTTATGCTTAAAACTATCCCTTAGATAAAGCAGCAGTGGTCGCAAAAAGGGCTGCCCATTGTTTGATTCATAACTCCAGACAAGGCGTTAACAAAGCACATTCATAGCTTAAAGCCAATCCACTTGTAACTACTTCTCTTCCAGCAATCCGCATAAACTATGACAAGGAAATTGGTAGGTAGAAGCAATGACTAGTCAGCTTAGACTTGGACCACCTGTCGGATCCATTGTGAGCCTCTTTTGTGGAGATTTGTTCATTTAGCAACTATGGATGAGCACGTCTCCACAGCGGCGTAACTATCAATGCAGATGTTGTACATCTGTCTAAAGTTTACTTTCGAGGATAGCCCTCGTGCCGCTTCTGCAAATTCTAATACACGCTTCCATGGTTTGGAAATAAAAAATTTCGGACTTAGAGTTGACTCCGTTTACCTAGTCCTCTCTTTAGGAGAAAATTCTTTTTAACGTTTAGGCTGCAGTCATGGGATGATGCTATACATATAAACGATTCACAATTTTACCCAGCTGAATGAATAGCTCAATGGTCTGGAAGTCCATGTAGCTCTCTTTCCAAAGGTTGGATTGTTTCAAACTTAGGACACCCTATACAGCGCCTTTCTTTCTGTTCAAGCCTAATACGATTAGTGCCACCATACTTTCAAGGGCTAGTTCGTACCGCGAGGTACATGATCAGATCTTTTGCGGTCTGTCAGACTAGGACGATGACAGGCTTGGATCCCATTTTTTTTTACTACACTAAAGCTTTTGGTGCACTCATGAAAGCCTGTGTATTGAAGATGCATTTCTTATTCTCTGCAACGTATTCTCTTTTCGAATCACTTTTCGGAAATATTCACTCCTCCATGCGGAGTACATTTAAAGACGGCTCCCGCGAAGTATAGCATAGCTACCTCCTAGTTCTGACTTGATATGTAAATGTACCTGAGCATGCATTCAACCCAGTCTGTGATTATTGGGCCTTTGGTTTCTTGGTCCACTGCTAGACCCAGAAAATTCAACCGAGAGGATCCTTTAGTTTAAAGATTACAAGAAAGAAACAGCTGGAATCATCCTGTTTTATAGATGATATCTGGGGATGTATCTCTACTCTTCCCAACACTTTCCCAGTAGCCGTCTTTCCGGAATGTCAGGTCTTCGGATATCCTGGTTTAATATGTTCGCTTGCAGGCCATTTCTGGCAACCTTTCTGTCACTTCAGTCGTTGACTGACGCATAATGAACTAATGGCCATCTTTGGTGAGCCATATGTTCACAAATATGTTCGGTATCACACTACTGTTCTATTCAACATATCCTTTGGTGTCATCCAGAGCTAAGCAAACCCCCAGTCCCAGTAATTAGTTCCAGATTAGATAAACACCTCACCGAATGCGCAGCGGGGCAAAGCGGAGCAAAGCGGTGCAAAATGATGCATTTCAGTTTATCGCATGTAATTTGTGTAAATTTGACTCTGTTTTCAAGAGTCCAACTCTAAATTTAAAGAACAAACACTCGTCAACGACTAAGAAGATGAGGCCCACTTCTTGCAAAAATTTAACTAACCAAGGTTGGTAGTAAGTCCAAGTGTGCTCTTGGGACCGACAGTAGACCATTGTTTGTAGGAGAACTTCTGCATGGCTTGGGAGACCTTTAATGAAACAAGAAACCTTATAGCTACACTATGGAAACGAAACGAATATTTATGCAATTTTGAACGTCCTTTTCATTATCCTTGTAGTATGGAAGCCAATTACGGTTACACTTTCATGGAACTCATATGAACAACATCCAACCTACCGGCTACAGATGTCCAAAGGTCTTTTCGACTAACTAGTATCACTCTACTCACTTAGGTCCTGCTCCATAGGATCTCTCTTCATTAGAGTTCTCCCACCAATCTAAGTCTCTCTCATCGCTCCAACTACACAAATAATTCGCAGCCCATTTGACTCAAATTTCTTGATCTCCGCGTTCCGAATCCGGTCGTCCTTGCCCTAACCACTGCTCTCTTCAAAGCCAAGTCTACATGCCAGCGATCAGCATCCAAACATCCCACCTTGCCTAAAACAGAGATGTATCTCTAATCAAAACACATGTATCTGCCATAAATTCCCATCAATTCCATCCACTTTACTCAACAAAAAATATTGAAACAGTTCAATTAGCCTCCCTTAAACCGCATAAATTCAATCAGAGATCAACTCCCGCCTCGTAAATTATAAACAAAAGATACAAATGCACAACGAAACTATCTCTGTTTGAGGCGACTCTTACCACATCCAACGTATAATTGCGCTAAAACCAATTAAGTTATCTTAATTGCCGCCGATGCATACTACACGACAACGATGAACCTCAACGAGAAATCCAAAATAAATGAATTGCTAGTGCACACATCTCCTCCACAGTAGCCAGTAGCCAGAGCCACTTGAAGCTATCCCCTCGACGAGTCCGCCTGTCAGTTAGAATTCGCTACTCACGCTGCAATATTGTCTTAATTTTTTCGCCTCTTAAGTTTATTAGCGTCAAACTGCCAATTTACTACAAGCCCGAGTGATTCCTCATTCCGCGAGAAGACGCGCTTCGGATCGCACTTGATCTTGACGCGAGTACTCGGTATCTGTCTCCATGTATCGGGAGTAGAAAGTGACACTGATTTCAGGCACGCACCCTGTGGTTTGAAGTTCAAATTCTTTGTGATGACCCTGGTGATCGGTGACAAGTGATCGGTGACCAGTGATCGTGTTAACAGTGAATTTTTCTATCAAAAGTATCGTTCGAGGTAATCTGTTTGTTTTTGTATCTAAATGTGGATTTGACTGATTGAATTTGCACTTTCATTATAAAATCTTTTGTTTACAAATAAAACTAAACTACGACTTGGTGGTTTTGGGAACTCCATTGTATATTCGATAAATGCATCGGCAGTCATTGGATTCAATTGGGTAGTCATTACGTTATGACGAACCCTTGAGGGGATAATTGATAGGGAAAGGCATTGTCTTGGGCGATCTTGTGGGGTTATTTCCCACAACACACAAGGGTCAGTGCTCGGCAGTGTATTCTTAATTGAAGGGGAACCACTAATCGGATTATAATAACGTGCACCATCCAATTGTGCAAGTGTAGCGCATCTTAAGTGCATCTCGGGGTATCGTAGATTAGACTAATTAGGGCTACTGAGAACTTTTATTAGGTCATCAAGATCGATAGAGTATTCTCATTCCATTCTCATTGAAAAAACCGAGTAAAGTTCATAGCTATCTGTCAATAAAAATAATACTGGCGAAAGTATGCAACCTTGTTGGACTCCACTTTGCATTCCAATTTCTTCAGACAGTCTGAATACGACTTTAGAAAGCAGATACTTAAGTCTTGTGCTTGGCCTTCTTATACAGCCTGAGTCACAAAACTCGTCGTAGATGGGATATTGTATCAGCAACGGTCAAGGTTGCCAAGACTTGTTGGCACAGAATCTCCATTGCGGGCTTGGCACTGGCACATCACTACTCCTTCGCTAAAGTTTCATATCTTTAAGTCTGTCTTCTTTCATTTGCTGGAACACTTGGAGAAACTGGTCGAGATGCAGGAGAATAAGATTGAGTCTGAGAACACACTCTCATTTGGACATGCCTTTGCTTTTGGAGGCCCTACAGTTCGCCGAGAACCTAGGGTACGCCTAGAAACATGTAACTTTTGATAGACAACACAGAACATATGCGATAGTAGTAGAGTTGATCAGAGCACTGCTGATGAATAGAACTGTGGTTCTGGATGGGGATAGTGCCTACAGTTACTTCTTCTTCGAATATTTCCAACAGGATCAATGTTTTGGAGCGAATGCATTTCTTTTTCCAAGTTAGGAGTTTTGAATCCATTTGTTTCTCGAAACCACGGCTTCCATGACTTGTTCCTTGCATGTTTGGAAATAGTCTTTTTAGCCTTTTTCTTCCTGTTGACCACTAAGTAGCTATTTTCAAGAAGCCGGTTACTAGTTTTCCTACTTTCTTTTGAAGAGCTTCCACGCCAAATTCGTTGGCTTCCCAAAGGACATTTGGATTTTGTTCCTATCGTGAGCTGAAAGACTGCGGAGGGCCTTTTCTTTTCTCATCACCTTCCTCTCGTTTCTCTCATCTACTGACTTCGTCCATTGTTAACGATCTTGCAAGGAATAGACGCTATTCCACATGGATATCATGGCTATTTCAGGACCTCGTTTGTACAAAATGTCCTTGATTCAGAAACTTATTATGGTTTGGATGCACATTTTGGTAAAAAAAAAGCTACCCTATTGAATAGAGCCAAGGGTGGTCTAGTTTGGATTCTATTCAGGAAAATGATGTCTAGCTTTGGAAAACGTGTTATGTTGCTAGGCAAGTTCTACCATTTAATGGAAGGATCTACGTTTAACGTGTCTCCTGCAGAGTTGCGCCAGTGCATGCACAAGCTATTTAGTTTAATCTTAGCCTATTCACCAGACGTAATGCCCCACATTCATAAGTGAATACTGATCTTATATGAAGTTGCAAAGCCGATATCCTTTCTGCTAGAGAAGAATGCTACTGTAGCTTCTTTGACTCTTTGACTCTTTGAATGTTGGGTTTCTAGCTCGATTTCGGGATTACACCCTTTCAGGGTGTCTCTACTTATACTGCTAACATATCTTCTTTGAGATGTCCTTCTCAGCTTTGAGTTGATAATCCGACCAGTCTGCAATAGGTTTATCCTTGTTTTAAAGGAACCTATGTACAGTCTGTCTATGTGAAGTTAAAAAACCCAATTTCTGGGCCCGCATCAGTCTCGGTGGATTGAAAACAAGACCACTAGACTGTACCTCATATATATACTCGATTGTAACCAATAAATCACCAAGAAAACTCATTTTGATAATCAAGTACTTAACGCTTCTGAAAGTTAAGCAAGTTGGTATCGGTGGCGTATACGTACTATTTTGTAGATTCCATTTTTGGTCGATCAGTAGTATCTCGAAGTAGACGTCTGCTTGGTCTAAGTACCTAACCTTATTGTGAACTCTATACCGAAGTGGTTGAATGCTCTCTACAAACTCAAAAACGTGGAAGGCGTTCCGGGGTATTGTCAAAAGCAGCGTTAGGAAGAATGAGCAGCAAGAAATGAGGAATCGTCTGTGAACCTTAGGAGCTGAAACAATGAGCACCCATCCAAGGTACTATCCCTTCTCCACCTGGATATGTGCACTATATCTCAACATCCCTTCAAAATAGCTGTGTAAAGAAAAATGTCCGAGGTCTTCTGCATTTCTGTCAACTTGACAGATTCCAAGTAGCGCTTTGCCCAATGGAGCTTCGTCTCTGATATGATACTTTGTGCTTAGATAGAATAGCATTTCTTTTGGCTAATGAATCAGTACTAGGAAAATGAGTATTCAGATGTAGCTTAATGGACTCCCCCTGGATGTAGATAAGTATATAGAGAACATTTTTCGACCCTCATTTCCTCATTGTAGGTATCCTAGTCTCGCGGTTATGCTAATCATGCTAGCATTTACGAAACTGAAGAATAATAGAGCCGGACGCAGCACATACAGCTCAGATCTATATGCTCTATCCACTGAAAAAGAAACCCTATCTCACGTACCAACTATCGAGGCATAACGCTGGAATATAAGATTCTATCTAAACTAAATATTCACTCAAAGGCAAGTCCTGAATACAAGGCGAGTCCTGAATACAAGGCAAGCCCTGAACACGATTAACGAATTGAATAGAAGTACACCATCAATTTATTTGTCAAGCAACGAATATCGCCAAGAAGGTAGTATTGGAACAGGCAGTGCTGGTGTTAACACAGAAGATACTATCTTTCTTATGTCAATCCAACTCCCCAGACTACATCAATATCGTAGGACGTTTCCAGCGATCCGTTGTTTAAATTGTCAACTGATATAGTTTTCAAGGCCAATGGTCAAGTTTTTTCCAGCGACAAACCCAGGAAAAAAATGTAAGCAAAAGGTAGAGAATCGTCCCGGAAAACTGCTAGTACTTCAGTTCGGTACTCGTATGACAACTAAGTCTAAAACTCGTAGAAAGAAGCACCAAAGTGATATTCAACAAAACGTTATCCTCTGTCCTATGATGAGTCCTGCACGATAAACAAGAAGATTTAACTCCAAACTGTCAACATGATCTGTACCAAGGTGTGAATGTAGGCGGAAGACCGAAACATATCAACTAAAGGGTTCCATGAAGTAAGCTCTGTTAAATAGATAGTTTCAAGGCATTAATGTTTAAGGATAATTTCGGACATGTACCTGCCGCTGTTTGCTCCCTGAGATAACCATGTATCCTAGAATATATTTTCGTGAACACTTTTTTTTTAAGCTTCTTCAATTACTTAGACTTCAACTTGACTTCAAGGGACCCGTTTGAGATCCGAGTAAGACTGCTCCCACGTGATGGTTGTTGCAGTCACCCCCTCAACCTAACCTAACCTAGACTTCAACTTAAAACAGACTGCCGTGGTGTAGAAATCGAGTAGGTGCTAGAGTGCAATTCTTCATTGGTTTTGGATCGACCATAAGGCTCCTTTCGTTCTAACCGGCCTAAGCCGTACCATGTACCACGTATGTTCAAATCTTTTGGTAGCCTGAAGAGGACCATTGTCCCTTTCTAGCAGCCGTCTAGCCTACAAAGAGTGAATGGACTTTGTTCAATCATTCCTTCTCCTAACATTTCATCAGAGAATGGTGTAAGATAGTCAGTGACGGTACCCAAGTATCTCGCAATAGTGGGATGGGCTGGGTTATCCTCTTTCCAAAAGTTGGATTGGTTCAAACCTAGAGCATGGATGCAAGGCTACAGTTTTGCAGTTTTTTTTACGCTGGTAGTGCTTATACATACATGGTACTGAATCGAGGGCAGTTTTCTTACCTGCTGCAGGCCATCAGAGTAGACATCAACGGATCTGGATGAGACTAATGATGGGTGTGTACATCCTGTGGATGATTGTGGCCTTAATACGGCGGCTATAAGTGCTTTCTTCTCCTTTCTGACGTGTTCTCCTTCCAAATCAACTTTCGGTCAAGTATACATGCAACCAAAGTATTTCGCCTTCGAAAATGCTCGTGCTCGCTATGTTTTTCTCGTGTAGGGGCTGGTTCGCGAGCAAACCTCATTTTTCCTGTGAAAGCCGCCGACACATGTTCACGGTATGAAGAATCAACACGAAATGAATGCTCGCCAAATGTGTTCGTCGTGTAGGGGATAACGCAAACGAGCACGTTTGGCGAGCATGTTAGTCGTTTAGGGCCACCTTAACTGAGATTGTGAATTGTATCCCGCTCAGTCTCAAGGTCCTGATTAGTGGCTGTTACGAGCCTAACCTCTTTTTTCAACATCTTCTCGTCCATTTCTGTAAAATTTTTGACGCACCCTGCAGCAGTTCTGTGATGATGGTGTCAGTCGCTTGGAGGACAACACTCCGCCGTGTCCTGGTTTCATTAAAATTTCAGTTGCCATTAGTATCAACGGCAGATAGGATCTTTCCTTCCAGGATAGATGCCAGTGTACTATATTTGACTGTCACTGATGTGTCTCGTCTTGAGTATGTTTTCCACTCAGTCTGTGATCAAAGACGTTTTTCTCAAATCTTAGACTTAGACTCCACTTTTTCAAGGCTCGTGCTATGCCTAGGAAGTCCACTAGCATCAATTCTTTTGAACTTTTGACAACTGCTACCTCTTTAAGCAGTGGTGCCTCATTAGACCGGCCACACAGGACACCAAAATCTGGTCACCCCAAAGGGAATAAGCCTAGTCACAGTTTCCAACGCTAATCACTTTGACAAATATCCGGACTCACTCAGCGCATCTCCTTTCGTGTGATTTTCCATTCATCTGCCGGCGACACATTGGAATCATTGAACTTGACACGCAAATGTGTCACAAAGTGTCAACGTCTGTTGTTTTCTGTCTAAAGACACAAAAAAGACAAAAAAAAGTTTTTAATTCAAACCTAATCACGCTCAATTAAGCCACAAGACTGTGACTACCCCTGCCTTATGTCATATGACGGACGGCCGTCGCCAACGCCACCGCCGCCGGCATCGAGGCAAGAAAGTAAAATCCCAATTAGAATGACAGCATGTGTCAACAAATCTTTGCAATTAATTGCTCCTTCTTTCCGCCATTATGACAGCCAAGTTAACAACACATTTGCATTGACATTTGCGTTTGTAATTTGAAAGCAATAATTGCCGAAACGATTATAAGCGTTTAATTAAAACGAATTGAAAGTAAATCAAACTGTAACTCATCTGCCATGAGTGTGATTACATTTTAATCAGAAACAGTGGTGTCGGAAAGTTTTGCGCCACACGGCGTCCTCACAAAGTTGAGTACAATGCAAATGTAACCCAATTTCCTGCGCCAACTACTCGTACTGCCTTCAGAAGTTTGTCTAACGTTCGACGTTCGAGTCGAATCGAATGGAAAATTTCGTCCTAAATGAATTATGGAAAATTGAATTTGTTAAACATTCTGTGTTGCGTCGTATCCGCATTTCGAAAAGTTCTAAAGGCATCGCGCTGGCAATTAAACGGAGTATTTTTCTTAAGGACGAAGGGCAGAGAGGGTGGTGTATCTTTTAGCCTACCCCCACGGGAGGAATATCACTTAAAATTGGGAGAAAAGGGGGAGACGAACGATGTGACGAAGATGCTCCTGACGATGATGATGATGATGATGATAGCTGGGGAGTGTGATATGACGCCTTTTGGTTGGTGGGGGTGGAGAGACAACCATCGTCGTTGCTTTTGATATCTGGTGAGATGAATCGACAAGGAGACATGGCATATGACATGCCTATTCATGCAGCTATTGATGCACGACGAGTGCTGCTGTTGCTGGTGGATGTGGATGTGGATGTAGATGCGGTAGAATGGGTGTAATAGTCAATTTTAATTCAATTTGTCAGGACCTTTTCATTTTAAAGGGAAAATCTAATTCTAATCATTTGAACCGTTGACGAATTATTATTATTATTCGTGCACATCTCGCAGAGGGAAGCGAATTTTTGAAGTTCTTCCTCTTTTTTTTTTTGGCTAATTGTGTTGGGCTCTTCGCTTTCAGATTTTATCGAATTAGAAAAGTCCTTGAATGCTTTCTGCCAACCTAATAAGGATCTGTTAATATTGCGTTTAATTGAATCCAAGCCAAGGAGAGAATGCTCTCTCAGAGCTTTAATTTTGATGCTTTAGCGTGTGTGGTTGGTTGGAATACATTTTGAGCTTCTGATGACCTGTAAGAGGCTCTTAATACTCCTGTCAGATCGCCTAAGTTTGGTAAAATAGAAGCCGGAAGCTGGATAGATAGAAAGGAAAGATTTCTACCTCCTCTTCATCCATGCATCTTCTGCACAAGTCATACGTAAAATGAACCAGGCTTCTGGCATACTTGTCTATGAAACAGTGTCCCTAGACAACACCTAAAATTTCTTTCTGTTGCGAGCGTCTGACAACCATCCGAGAGTACAACTGTCATGATACATCATTGAATGCTCCGTATGAAGAATATTACACGCACAACACGAATGATTATAAGAAGCTAGGTTCTGGGTCCCATAAACCTGTCGCCCTTAAATATTTGTATATTTTGTATTTTGGTCAGCCATCTCGATCGGTAGTTAAGAGTTTTTAAAGAATTAATAGAGGTCCACCTTAAGGATTTCATAGCTCGCCATAATTTCCACCCAAGTTCCACTGCAACCCAATAACCAGAAGACAGGAGCTATCGGTAGGGCGGTAACATTTCCGTGCCCATGAGGTCCGGCACTTCTTGGGACTTACTTTGTCCTTTCCGCTTGTTTGTGAAGAACTAATGACGAAGAGAAGAAGTACTGCAGTGAGCGTGAAAAGGAATCTTGTTACGATTTACAAACCCTCTCACGAAAGGCCATCGGCTGTTTCGAAAGATTGATGAGACAAAGAAAGAGAAATAGGAAGGGTTTCTATCATAACGTACGTATGCTCTTCGTAAAAACGTGGAATACATGATTTGGTGCACAAATTATTTCTGAGCTCTTTCCAGGGTAATCATCGTAAACCTTTCTCACTAGATCCTTGAGACAAGATGAGCTTAAGATTAAGACCGTCCTTGGTTTCTCTGCCATCAATATAGAAGTGAATCGATTAATTTTTTAAAGATGCAACCTTCTAGCAGATTGATCTGAAAAACCTATGATGATGGCGAAGTTCTTAACAAAGTTTGACCATAGAGTGATGTAGTCCGTGTTTTCAGAAGCGATTCTGAGTTTATTCAGAATGGAGGCCAGACCAATTTCTTTTCTTAATATTAATTTCTTAGGGTAACTTCAAGGCGAACAGCTGGATCTGTTGCTATATATTTACAGCAAAATGTCAAGAGGCGCTGTCCTTTGTCCTTGCTATTCCCAGTGAATCAGCCGGCATGTGAGTATCGATCTTATGACCAAAATGTTAAGCCAATGACTTATTCGAGGATGTATTACTATTAGCTTTTGCAAAGTGCAGCAGACTTTTTCTTTATCCTTAGGCTCTGAACTCAGTTTTATATCTATTACTTTACTTAACCGGCTTCCCACCCGTAAAGAGTCTCTGCCTGAAACACGGTACCTTTCCACTCTCTTCGATCCCGGGCACCCTACTTTAAGTTGTCCAGACGAAGTGGTCTGACATCCAGGATAGCTTGATCTTCAAAACGGCGGTTCGGCCTTTCTTGACGTCTCAAATCTAGGAGCTATGATGAAAGGTCCTCTTTTCTGGAGCATTACTGTCAATTGGGTCGACGTGGCGGAGCTATGATTAAGTCCCTCAGTTCTTCTTAGAAGGTTCTATGATGGCGCACTGGAAGCAGGAAATGATGTCGAGGTCGATTGCGTATTCCAACATCCGGACAGATTTCTTCAAGATAGTGCCTGTCATGTTCACACCTTGCATTCCATCACACGATTTAAGAAATCACACGACAAGCCCATCTCCTTGGCTGATCCATGTTTGGAATATTTTATTGAAACCGATTTGCATATTGCACCGCCTGTTTTCCAGCGTCCCTTGAATCAGTTTTGCCGGGATCTCGAATTCGGCTATCGTCTTGTAGAATTCAAGACGATGAATCCTGTCATTTGAGGCTTTGAAGTCGACGAATAGATCATGAGTCTCGACTTAAGATTCGGTGCTGGGTCGGAGGCCACATTCGTTCGTGCCGTATAGTGTCTTGCAGAAAGGCTCAGACGGATAGGATCACATAATAAGCAGGGATACGCCTCGATGGTTCTTACAAAACATAGATTTGCCCTTCTTGAAGATGAAGCTTATGGAGCTGATAATACAGTTTCCAACCTACACTTGTTGTATGATTCAGATCAGAACCAACTGATTTTGTTATTCTTTAACTTTTTGAAAGCTGAGCCAACCTCTTCAAAACTGGGAGGGGAAATACATTCTTCATTCAATGGATACGTGTTCTATACTGGCCCTGTCACTCCCTCTACTTAAGGCCCATTAAGTGCCTGCTGGAAGCACTCCTTAAATACATCTACCATTCCCTTCCTTCACTGTTTCGAAAAACCTCCATCAAGGGCTAAAAGCCACCTACTTGCCTCTCCTAAAACACATTCGAGAATTGTTCCTATCGGGCCAGTACTCGATATTGTTGAGCTTGACTGCATGGGTCTCCATTCTTCTGACTCGATAGTTCTGACTCAAGGACTCTTTTTAGTTGGTGGTGGGTAGCCTATGTCGATACTGGTTCCACAGATTGTTGGCATATGTTGATAGTGAATGCACAGCCGAGAGTGTCTTACTCAGGCTCTCTCTATAGACTTTGGCTACTTCAGTCGTGCTAAGCCTTCTAGCGTTGAATTTCTTTTATGAGCGGTTTGTAGCGTCTTTTCGTTGAATAGTCGAACTCTGGAACAAGAAAGAGGTCACACATCAATTGTCTAGGATTCCTCAAACGATGCTAAAAGTACTTTACCCTCTCTGATCTACCTGCACTACATAAGGCATCTATCCACTCCAAGTCCAAGCATAATGCTCATTGTAGATAGATTTCAAACTCGCATCATTAAGCTAATAGACGACTCTTTCGAACATCGTAAAAGCTTACCTTGTTGTCTACAAACCATTTTAGGATTTACGTAAACAGCATACCCAGCAAGTCCCAATTAATTTCAATAAGAATTCATAATGTTTCAGAACTCAGTTCGAAAGATCACACATTAGTCTCGTATTATTGAATTAAAAAACAACAAACAAATTCGATAACTCACAGACAACACCTTGATCGTAGCAAATGCAAATAGTGAAACCAGAAATTAGTGACTTAATCGTGATATTAGTCCAACCCGGATCTTCACTCCCCGATGGCTTACGACAGATGATTTATGTTCCTCGCCTCGTTTGTAATGCCCGTGTCACTGCTTGGTACTGTCGTTAACCCTAAGCGTACCTTCGGATGATTAACTTTAAAAAACAAATTTTTCTTGTAAATGCATTCCTGTTTCCTATTAGCAGAGGTGCTATAGCTGTAAGATGTTAATTAAATTAATAAAGCAATCGAATTAAACGCTCAGGTGTGGCAAATGACAGAATTCTGACATAACTTGTATTTTATGCATCAAATCGAGGTACCTACTGAGGCTCAAAGATCGTTAAAGCTTGGCCATTTGCTTAATATGAAGAAAACTAAGTTATCGATGTGCCTTAGCTGGTTTGACCACTTCTCCCATTATGGACTCGTAGTTACTCGAAAAAGTATTTCCAATATGTTCTCGGTTTATCCACTCTGTTGTCAGAACTCAGTAGTACAGTGACGAGCAAAAGTAGTTCCTAATGTTTAGCGAATAACAAAAGTCTTTCAACTAAAGGTTGTCCTCAAGGGTCAGAAAAGAGGTTTCTTTTTAAAAAGGGGCGTAAAAATTTTGCATTCGAATAAAACACAGAATTTTTGATATATTGGACTGAAATTTATTCCAAGCTTGCATCAGTCGATTCTTTAGACCCAATTTTCCAGGACTCTTCCACACATATCGGACGGAACGTTGGCAATTCCATGTTCGATATTGCAGCAGGGATCCTCTAACGTTCTTGGCTGGTTGGCATAAACTAACAACTTAGTGCAAGCTCATAAGGAGAAGCCCAACGCTTGAGCGAGATGGCCATTCGACCGGACCATTTATCGAGACTACACGATTACCAAACTTCGGCTACAATAGATCAATTGTTTCACCAACTGTGGGACATGTGGCACCATCTTGTAAGGAACTCATATCACTGAAAACAAGACCATTGAATTCTGGTAAAACAGATAGTGAAATTCATTGACCACCGCATGGCGATCATTAAACCAGAAAAGAGTTTCATAGCTGGATTTTTCGATAAAACTCAGGTTTTTCTTTGAACTGTTCCAGAGTTCAATCGGGGCAGTTTCGGCGCTTTAAATGGTAAAGAGACTTCAGTTTTTCAGTTTGTTTAATCTTGTAAAGTGTGGACCAACATCTTTACACAAAATCCGCCACAATCTGGACTGAGAGATTCCCAATTCCTGTGAACGGCGTGGAGTCAACTACGAATATTGGAGTAAGACTGGCTCAGAGCTTCGGTAGTAATTTTTCATAGTTTTTAAAACTTTTTCGTTCATAAACGTCATTATGATAAAAATGTAAATCTTGGTTGACGTTTTGATGTTGACTGATCATAAAAACAGTTTAAGGATATGTTTATTCTAAGACACGAAATTGTTATGTCCTTGTTGAAATATCCTTCAGATATACTTCTACACGACCTGAATAACTCGGGGTTCGAACTCACGGCTAAGCAGATGACTTAATCAAAATTGTAGGTGGCAAGGAAGAGCCCAACATTATTAGACAAATGCAAACTGCCGCAAGCAACATTAATGGCTAGTGCCAAGCAGAAGGGCTAAGAGTTAAGCTAAGCATTTACCAAACGGTGGAACAGACACTAACTCTAGATGATCCACAACTAGATTTGTAAAAAAAAAACTCTAGTCTCATTTAGACCAGGCAGGAAAAAGGCGTCAAAAGCCTTCTAGCCTGCTCTGCTTTTCTCGGTAAACAATAAGAACCACGTGTGCGACGTGGCTCAGTTGGTAGTGCGTTGGACTATGGAGCAAGGGGTTCGTGCTTCGAGTCCCAGTCGGAACACCTAAAAGTTTGTCACGGCCCCACCTCTCGCTAGCGTTTGACAAACATCCGAGAGTACAACTGCCATGAGAAAGCTTCTCAAATAACAAACTGCCCTTCGGACACGGCGTTAAACAGTAGGCCCTTTCCTATAACACGCACAACACGAATGCTTGTGAGAAGCTTGGCTCTGAGTCCCATCCACCTGTTGCGCCAAGTATTTAGTTAATTAGAATCAAAACCAAAGATAGTTCACTAGACTTACCTCAGCATCATCACCCCATCACCTATGCAGTCTACAAAGTTCTTTCCCTATGAGCTCTGTGCCTGAAACTGACTAGGATTGTTATCTGGTTTGAAACTACACCTCTCAGCTTCCCACTAGATAGCTGCACACAATAAAATCAGACTTAAATGGGATCCAGGACTATACATTCAAAAGTAGGCTAATTCGGCTAATAAGGCACCTGACAAGCTTGTCCTGTCCCTATATATTGGACCCTTCTGTGACCTTAAATTCGTGGGAACAAAACAAAAAGCTGTGAGTTGCTAGAACTCACAAACTGGCTTAAGACTGGCTCAAACACTTCCACAAAGGCTTTCCGAGGTATACGATCTTAAGCTTTATTCATGAACTTGATTGCAGCTAGGAGGCAAATATTTAAGCCGATAGCACAGATCTCTCTCTATGAGGTCGTGTTAAGGCTATTTCAAGCCCATCACCTCAATTATCCTTAAAAGAAAACTTATTTTTCTAAATAAGCTTTCAAGCTTCTAATGAGTTTTGACACTTCTTCCATAAACTGATCCAAGTCTCTGGAGCTGGCTTTTCCAGAGTTTGACGATCTTAACCACCTGTTTTCCAATTTTTTAAGCCTATTTATGGTCTGAACTCCTCAGTTATCTCTAGAAGAGACAAACGTCAGTGTAAACCGGCCTTTGAAGTGAAGAAGCACGATTCTAGAGATTTGACTGCCGCTTGCATGTCAGTGATTATTCCAATATCCCTCGGATCTCAGTCAGGACCAAACTTTCTTGATCGCCAAGATTTTCGACCGAAAACAATGTTCAGGTCAAGGAGTTGACCTTAATCAAGAGTTGAGCTTGTAAGAGGAAACACTATAGTCCATCAGTCTTAAGGCATTCATTGCAGAAGTGAAATGAACTGTCCTAAGTCTTCAAACAGCAGTGACCCTTGGACAGATTGGTAGTCGCCATAACCAGTTTTCCACTTTTTCCTTTGTTGGCTGGAGCTAATGACATACGGTTATGTTCTATCCTACTTCCAATTGTATGGCTATGAATTCTTAGGCTAAGAACGTTGTCTTACTTTCTAATCAACAGCAAAGGACTTAGTTTGGAACCTTGGGGAACAACATCTTTAACGCTGTGCTCCTTCGTTCCATCCTCTGTATTGGAGGGTAAGGTATTCTAAAGTTGTTTTCGGAAACTTAACGCTCTCTTTTGCATTCGTGGCGCTACAGTCTTGACAGAGGTCGGTAATAATCCTCGTGGAAAACCCTAGGTTTGGTCTTTTAAAAGCTTCAACTCACTAAAGAATTCAAATCAGCTGGCTTCACGAAATGCGTAGAACATACCTCGTTTTGTCTGATGGTCTCAGTGGTCTAAGCTTCTTCAAAAATAAGGAATGTGTAGTAATCAGCCATTGTCATCGCTATTGCCAAATGTTAAACGAAGTTTTCTGTCCTCAAATCGAAGATGTGGATGTGAAGGATATGTTGTTTCAACAAGACAGTGCCACATCTCACACAACATGGCTCCTTTGGCTTCTTCCGTGGCTAGTTTTACTACCTTTACATGGAAATTGTTTGTCATCACCAGAAGGACGAGTATATGTCTTCAAATTTGGTACGAAACCCGGTTCTGACTTTGTTACGAGATTCTTGCATCTAGTCGTTACCGCAGGTCATAATAGAAGTCGTTGACTGAATATGTTTCATGCAATAGTACACCTCTAGGTTTAGTAGCTTCAGCAACTGTTCTGTAAGGCCCGGATACAAGAATTTACTTCTTGTCCAGATCTCTGGATGCAATGAGAGTTTTATCGACTAGAAAAGGCACCAAAATCAGGCGATATGTCCTCTTACTCTCTTACCAACCATTTGTACGTACGAACATAGTGCACTACCTGCTCTCCTTCCACTAGAAAAAGGGAACAACCACATCCTCTGCCCCAGTTGAGACCAAAAATCCCAAAAACAATAATCCGATCAACTGCCGAGCAATAATAATTTCATCATTTCATTACTTTCTGATTCGATTTGTATCTGATTGCCATTGATTTCCGGTACGCGCGCGTATCTACGAACAGATGCTTTATCCTTATCCTAAACGGATTGCAAATTCAACCTATCGCAGCCATAATTCCACTCCCCCGCACGCAGCAGCAGGCAGGCTACATCAAACAAGTCTGGAATGAGAGCTACAGATACAGATACTTGCCTCTGAATAAACATAATATCGTTGGGAGTGCGCGAAATTGAATTCCACTTCCGAATATTTTTTTTCTTTTTTTGATTCCATCCCCTGGAGACAAATCACTGGAGATACTTCTGTAATAAGATTGTGTCAGGGATTTTTCTTTTAATTACTGCCAAGAAGATTAAAAAGGATTTACAAGGAACTCATGGTTTTCATTTTGTGTTTGGTTTCTTTGCAGCAATAAGTGGGTGGCGAAATGCAATCGACTGATTCTGGTGGACAAAGAAATAACAATCCAACTGCCGCCAACGCCGCCGCTGTTGTGGCCCCAACCGCCAACTCAACGCCCAGCAGAAATCCATTCAAAGCCCACTTGGAACATCATAATCAGCCACCAGCATCCTATCAAAATGGCACCAATACCGAATCGCTCACATCGCAGGACTCCGCCGAGTTATCCCATCAGTCACAGTCGCAGCACCTGCCGTCACAGACATCCGCCGATCGTAATGCCACCAACACAACCACTTATCATAGCTATGGGCCGCAAATGACATCATCGGCGTCCTCACCGCCATTGCCACCATCAGATAGCTATCGTCAAGAGGATTACCGAGCTGCTGGGACCTGGGCCGCCACCAAGGCATGGATGATCCGATGGAGGGGCTCCAGACGGTTGGTTTTGGTAATCGTCGCTATTGCCCTGTTGCTGGACAATATGCTCCTTACAACTGTAGGTAAGTACAACAAGTTTAACTTGATAGATACTTCCAGGGTTATTCTTGGGGAGAGACCGTTTTCACTTCACATTCAATCAAGTAAAGGAATGTTTCAACGACTCCCAGAGGCACTTAGCGAAATGAATGCCTTCCTGTGATTCGATGTAGCACCACCGCATGTTTATCATCCATCAGCAGTGTTACATAAACATAAGCAGGTTAGGGTCCATGAATTTATTACCCACTTCATGCGGAGATGATATTTATTAGCTGCTGCTCCTGCGAGTCGATGAAGGGATGAATGGATTACTCGTAAACGGGTGCGTCCTTTCGTTCGCACTTCTTGATTGTAATGTTTTATTTATGAGGTTTACCTTGGCATCCAGCACTCGTATCTGTATCTATTTGCAATGGTGATTTTTACACCGGGGTTGGGGTATCATTTTTCTACTTCCCAGGACTTTGCTCATCTCCTTGAGTATCTTTCTTTCTTTTTTTTTTATTGGTCGCATCTTCAAATCGTCTTAAACGTTTCGTCGTCCTTATTGTGCGTTAAATTGTCATCCGATTCAACAAGTACACTCCCTTGTGGCTGGTTTGGGAGAAATCTTTGTCTGTCTGACTCCTGAAACGTATCCTTTGAGGATTTTACTTGTTGAATTCCCGGCGGAGTTTCCCTTGAGTGGGATGGATCAGGCACATTTTTAAAGCATATTTCAGGTTGGAAGTTGGAAAAGTCTCATAGTGGACTCTCACTCTCACTTTGATAAATGGTCCACATTGTGTCGATGCCCCCACACTCAGTCCTGAGCTCCTGTCTAACTATCGCTATTCCTTCGATAAAGTATATTTATTTGGGAAACCAATGCAACGTTTTAGATTTGAATCGAATAACGTGTGCCTTCTGGAAGTTAGCCGGCACAAAGTAGAGGATGTGCCCTACTTGTTGATTCTCAAAAGAACGAAATCCATTGGTAACTCTCGGTGGGACGCTCGCTTGAGAATCCAAATTTCGTTACATGAACGCATTCCTTACTATGCGAACGTATCTATCTACTCTTCTAGTCATGTACTAGTATTACAGTCAGCATTCACACCTCGATGAGATACCTAGGTACATTTAGAACGAAACAGGCCCACAAAGTTTGGTTGAAATTACGTATAAATGTTTGTTATAAGCATACTCACCTTCATGTCCTTCTCACCATCTCTAGCTTTTGGACTATCTATTGTAGAGAATATCCTTGGATTCTTCCAACCCAAAGTATTCCTCTGCAATGCTTTCTTTGGATGAACTGGGTTGAAGGCATCCTCAAGTCCAGACGTAGCATATTAGTGTCACAGTGTCGCTTACGAATGTCTGGTACAGTAACTCTTATATTCTCTATGACTCGCCAACTTCTCGTAAGCATTACTTCCGTCTTTTCCTCTGCAAGTTGAAAGCCCATGCGTACTATCCAGTTCTGAACCATTCCGCATTGCAGTCATGGTCCAACTTCTAAGTGTGTTTGGTAACTACACAGATTGCTTTATCGTCGGTGAAGCCAATTTTTTCCGAAGGCGTCGGGACCTCGGGACAAAGTAGTGAACCTAATATGGACCCTTGAGGAATATCGCCGTTTAACTACCTAGTTCTCATAGTGCAGTACCCTTTTTCTTAAATTATTTTCTGGGTTCTGGCACTATGGTGGCGGTAAGTGCTAGAAGAATATTGAAGACATTCACGCGATCCAGAGCAATGATTGCGCAGGGCTACTGTAGGACTCTCCATCGTCTTTTTCCAATAATTTTTCCTGGTATTTATAAGGACATACCTATCGCAGTTTTCACTCCATACATCCTAGTTCACCTGTTTATAAGCATCACTGACTATTGTGATATTTCCATCGTGCTCTTAGACCATCTCTGTAAGTAAGTCCTTAGTTCGTTTTACCAAATAGATCTGAAGGAGCACAACGTAGTATCCTGCACCACGAATCGCTGTCAATTTTCACTGAGGACGAAGTTGATGCCGAAGTCTTCTCAGAAGGCCTGACCAACAACCTCTCCTTTAGTGAATGCAGTATCTGATGTTGTCATATATGTAGACCGATAGTCAGGCAGCCATCAAAGGCTACGAGAGTCTGCTGGGTAGCAGGGCACTGAAACATACCAGTAAATTGTGAGGCTAACAAGAGAGAAACCCATTTTCAAAACAGTTAACATCATCACCGGATACTGTGCTATGTTCAAAGATTAGGCATTCTCTACTACATCTCCAGAAGCTGTAAGGACGAAGAAGAATACGACTAGCACTCGCCAACATCAGGACACTAGTTGAATACCTATTCAATGTTCTCAGCACCGCCTGAAAGGCTAAGATTAACTCTTTCATACAAAAGAGTAAATGGTTCCCAGAGTAAGAGGGTGATCCAATCACCATACACATTGGCAGCAAAATGAACCTTGCGAAGGCCGGTCTTAACCAACCAACCAACCAAGTCCTGGGTTGAGGTTTACTTAGACAATCTTCATGTTTTGTTCTAGGAAGCGTTCAGCTGGAGGCCTTCTCAAACTCTCCATACTTGGCGGTATGTCCACTTTGCACCTTGACAGAGCATATGAATGTTTTGGTATCTCATTGGGAACACAGCCGAGGATATTTGTGGCAAAATTGTACTTAACCTCACTATTTCCCAGAATCCAGTCTTCTAGTCTCCATCAGTTGTTTCCTTGAAGACTTGTCTTATACGACAGATTTTGTAAAATACTTACAGTGAGTAAGTGATTTAGGAGGACTTTCTCAATCAGCAAAGGCAACACGTACAAGTATCTTCCATATGTTCTTACATTCTTTACATAGGAAACTTTCGCAACCTACCTTTGGAAGCCTTTTCCCATGACGTGCCATTCGCAGGATCCCTAAACTTTGCCAGAAAATCTGTTAGATACTGTATGACGACTTTCGAAGGAGTCTCTACAACGCAAAAAGAAAACAACTCCAACTATAGATACATTTACGGACATTTATTTGAAATCTTCACAAAACAAACCAAACAAAACGGTGACATTAGTAACTAAGTATCTAAGTATCTATACAACAAAATCAATCCGAATTCAGCATTCTAGCGAAGCACATTTTTTAATTCTTCTTGACCGTCACTCGGAAAAAGTTAAACAAACATTTCATTAGGCGGAAGGAAAAGGAACCAATTTCGAACTGTCAAGCACTTTTTATTCCTGTCTGACCAAAGAGCAAAGGACACAGGATTCCCCAGCACAACACGATGGCGACACACAAAAGAAAATTCAGTTGGTACTCCTGCCAACCTAGTAAATAGCGCGCTCGACGATGGTTGTTGGCTTGTTTGAGTCATCACCACTCGACTTGAGCTCTTTCGATTAAATACCACAAAAGCATCTGAGGAGGATTTACTTAATTGATTTGACTCTGTATGGGTGTGTGTTTGTTTGTTTGTTTGTATGTGTAAGTGCGAAGGCGGCAGAGTGAAAAGTTGATCAATTATCCTTGAAAACGGCACGAAAGTCGAACGACACACGCATTGGATTGAAAGGAAAAAACTAATTTTAGGCAATTAAAGCAGGTTCACATTTGTAAGGAGTATCTAGAGATGGTTTTTTAAATTAAATTCACTCTTCGTCGTCATCGTCTCCGCCGCCTTCCACCTTAAGTCCCTCAGTCTCCTTAGTTGGCGATGAAGTTCTACTACCCGACAGGAAGCTCTTCAATTGCCGTCTAATTTCCTCCGTATTCACACTGTTGACCAGTATCTGTTCGTTGATGATATTACTATAACGCTTCTCGAAGCTATTCTGCGGACGTATGTCCGGTACGGTGGAACGTCTCTTCTCCGGACTCGACGTGGCTGGATTCTTTGGTTTTTCATCATCTGCCATCGTTGGGTTGTGTAGTGTTGTGGGAAGGAACCTTTACCGTCAGTCGAGTCAAGTGAACAACTAACTAAAGGACAAAACCTATCACACGGAATATCCTTGTGGCAAATAATTACAACCTTTTGTAATTCAATGTACGCAAGTTTGGAAAAGCTTTCAATATACGAGACACACAAAGGAACTTCAGGTCATAAATGAGTTAATGCCCGGAGTCACATAATAAAATATACACACGACTTCGGATTCGGATACAACAAGCCATCGCATGACGACAAATTTTTTTTTTGTTTTTACCTTTTCCGGCGTCACAAGGCGGAGTGTGATGCGAGTGGTGTTGGTTTTTACCTGGAAAGTGGATATGTATCTATAGAACGAACGGCATCGAGAGTTATGGTTATTTTTTTTCACGGATTTGGGTCGGGAATGGTAGAGTTTTTGGGGGTTTTTTTGGGAGGAAAAAACTATATTTAATGACAATTTGTTGGTAAAACAAATCGAACGGAACTTATAACATTGTTGCATGCTAGGAGGAGGAACTGGTTTTTATTAAAACCGAGGTAATGGTTGCGCCATTCATGGAACAGTGAGACGCTTTGATTCGTTGTGGTTTCCAGGGTTCCCAAACAGTGGTCATAGTGCCTACTAGTGGAGGCAACTTACGTCGGATTTGACTATACTGATACTGCGACTTAAAAGATCTATTGCGTCATCAGAGTAAAGTTAGTCTATGAGACATACCACCTCTCTAATGAGTACGGTGTGCCCAGCAGAGTTTTTCAACTCCTCTGACCGTCCCATTGCTGAGACCCAAGACCGTATTCTGTATGACACCCTTAGCTTTTAAGGTCCTTTATTTCCCCAGTCAACATGGCTAACTGCAAGGTAGGTCCGCCACCACAAACCTCATCGTTTACCCTCTCTTCGTTAGAAAATGGGAACGAAGTCGATATAATTGCATCTGATTTCTGTAAAGCTTGGTAACTTGGTAAACAGTTCTTGTCGTATACGCGGAACAAAATCACGCTAGTGGCCTTCCTGGATATAGAAGGAGCCTTCAACAATGTGAATCGATAAGACTAGCATTACCCCAACACAACATTGACGCAGTAATCTCAGACTGGGTTGAATGCATGCTGAAAACGAGACACATGAACTCAGAACTAGATGAATGCAAAGTGCATAGACTGGTCTGTTAAGTCACCTCGCAAGGTAGTGTCTTGTCCCCTCTACTATACTAGTTGCGACAAAATTTTGAAGAATTAGAACAAAGTGGGCGCCGTGGCTCAGTGGTTAGTGCGTTGGACTATAGAGCAAGGGGTTCGAGGTTCGAATCCTAGTGGGAACACCTAATAAGTTTTTCATGGCCCCACCTCTCGCGAGCTTCTGACAAACATCCGAGAGTATAACTGTCCTGAGAAAGCTTTATAAATAACAAATTGCACTTCGGACACGGCCTTCCATAGCCTTCTACACATGCAGTAAAATCTTTGGCAAAAAATGAGTTTACAAGCCCACCATCATCCACCCATCGTCAGACTTATTCTATTCTTTGGGTGCCTAGTCTGGTGGCCTAGCAAGTAAGACCACGTACCTCAAAGCACTGACCCGGATACAAAAATTGGCGGACGCAGAGGAAACCACATTTCACATCACATGTGAACGCCAAATTGGGTTACCCCACGACAGGGGCTCACAATGGATCTATTGGTGATCCGAGTGAAGGCTGCATATGCCTACCATTCGCTTTAGATCTCTCCCCTCTGTTCATTCCTTAAACACTATCACGTCTCCTTTATGCTGATGACAGCCAATTTTTCAAATTCATTTCTTCTTCCCAAGACTCTAGCCTCCTTCAAGAAGACATCGATACTTAAACTCAACGCTTAGAGTTCAACATGGCCAAATGCCAATCTATTGCTGTTCCAACTAGTCTCCGCTTCGACTTTATGTTCTCCACGGGCAACTTGGGACTTTGTGCAACAGGGAGTGTCAGGTGATGGTCCAAAGAATTCTCCAGCTCCACACTGCCTACCCACTCCTTGAGTACCCTAGCCAGGCCTTATCAACCTAACAGCGAGTTCATATGCTCAGAATTGAGAACATTAAATACAATTTTCTTCATTTTGGCCTTCGAGGTGTATCCTGGCCCGATACTCTCATCATACCTCTCTGTCAAGACTGCCTCAATTTCATATAACTAACAACCTTTGAACCATTGGCTATTCTTCGGTTCCATCGAGAATTCTATTTTCTTCTACATTAAGCCTCGTAATTTACTATGCCTGACGTCTCTTCTATTCACCGATCCGTACCTCTTACATTAGTGTTCCGCCCCACAGAGCCTTTGAATTTAAGCCGGGAGAAGAAGAACTCGCCTTAGGTGCCGCTCTACGTCAACCGGTAGAGATTGAGCAACTGAAGGTAGTTAGCTAACGACTATTGTACCTTGTTAGTGGAGGATCAGGTTCCAACCGAACTGAAAAACTCCAGAGTTTACTAGGTAATGTACCTAGGACTCGTTCGATAGATGTCGGACTCAGAGATGGATGTAGGCGTAGTCTCAAACATATTTTCTCAACCGCTGGGCATAACCAAATCAGTTTGCCTTCCGAACGATAGCAGTTTTGTCCAAGCGGAGCTCCTAGCAGTGACAATAGCTGACTTTGAGACTGCGTTGAAGGTAATACCACAAGAAGATATCACCTATTTCATCGACACCCAGCAGCAATAAGAAGAGCTTAAGGTTCTTTGAACACAGCACAAGGTTGCCCTCTGCTGTCAGGGGGACACGAAGATATACCAAGTAATGAGAACGCCGACAAACTGATGAGAAGAGTTTTAGAAACTAAATCAGAACAGGTAGACACCCCGGTGTTCATCCCGCCTTGCGCACTGAAGTTAGAAGCAAGGATCAAGGCCCATACAGAGGTCAACAGTAGATGGTCCCCTCTAGACCCTTGTGTCATCGCAAGAAGTTCATAGTCCTTACTTCTCCCGGTACCACATGAAAAAACTAAGACAAACGGAAGGAGACATGTTGTAGATATGAAGATGAGAAACTCAATGAGGAAATAATCCACTCTCTCTGTCTCTACCCAGGTCTCTCGCGGCTCTCTTTTTTTTATATTTCTCGAACTAGGCTGAACCAATGGGCAAGGGACCTCTCTCCCCCATGGGTATTACAAAGGATCTGTATGGGACTGAGTGTGACTTTGTAGATTCTTCCAATAGCCTACCCACGGGGGGGTATTAGACTAAAACTTTGCTGGTTTTGCTCCATTCACTCAGAAGTTTAAAATCTTGCTAACCTGAGTCCGCTGAATAACTTAGTTAAGAATTTTCTACTGGAACTCTTCTGTCGGCAAGTAGTTCTATGAGATCCAAAACGACTGTTCTATAATGGTCAAGTGGTAGCATCTCACAATTACTCGCGAACGAAAAGGGGCGTCAAGATAGTTTCACTTTCGGATGTTAACCAGACGTTCGCGATAGATGGTGCCGTCAAAAACCTTTTTGGTTTTATCTGGGACTCGTTCGGGTCTCATCCGGTCTCAGTTCAAAGTTAGCACTATGTGTCTCAGTAGCCACAGCTGTGGCCTGTTGGAATCTGGAAATTCGATTGAATAGGTCCCGATAGCCTCTTCTTTCGAGTAAAAAGCATGACACCCACTTGTTTCTAAAATTTTATTGCAAGAGCTCTTAAAACCTAATTTGCCTGGCCTCGTACAGTTTTTCCTGCATCACAAGCACATGTTCCAGAAACTCATTGAGCAAGGCTATGATCAAGTAATTGGCACACAGGAACGTCCACAATGCAAAGAGACAGATATTCTTATAGCACGCCGACAGGATAACCACGTAAACGAACTGCAACGATGCCTCCTCATCCGTCAGCATTTCGTAAAACGAAATCGAATGCACCACACCGTACAGGCACAGGCAAAACACAACAATCGTAGCTGACCCAGAGATGAAAAGGATCTTCCTATACACGTGACTTGCTTCGATTCCCAGCACAGCCAATCCATCGAAGAGCACATTGTACATGTTGAGAAGACCGATGAAACGCTTCATCCCCATTAGGATCGGCGTGAATATCACCAGCGTTAGAATCACACCCAGCGACTTGATGATTATACTGGCCACGACGGCCAGCGAACTGTCCACAATCAGAGGCTTGGCATAGGCCAAGGTGTCAACGTAGAGCAGGTTGACGTTCACATAGGCGTACACGGAGATGTGGGCTAATGTCACTCCGAGGTTCCGGTAGGATATTTTGAATTGTCCATTCGTCATGGTGTAGGGGAACATACCCCCCAACCGGAAGAAGATAATTGAGATCCTGAACGCAGATTCCAGGTCCTGGGGGTGAATGAACTGCTTCCAGGCTTTGGTCACTTTGCGGTTAATCGAAGAGAACATGTTTTTTTTTTCTAGTCTTGCGAGTCAACAGGTGAAGACAGACTGCCGGCTTGACAGTGAGGAATGGTTTTCATGGCACCGTGCCATCCAATTACTTAGGGATAATTAAAAACTAATGGATACTAGGTAGTTAGATATCTGTGGACGATAAGGGTACGAGTATATTATTTGCACGCACATATTTATTGCAAATGCTTTTACAATCCGTCCTCCGGGAGGGCGGAACCAACTGGTTTTTAATTGAAATGATGGAGAAGTGCTACGTGTCTGTACTGTATATCTGTATTCCCACTCAAACCACTCATTCCCTTGCTTTACATATTGAAAGATACAGTCTGAGTGTAGGACTTACGTTTGGTCTTCATAAAACCCTGATCGGGCGCCAATTAAGTAACTTAACCGTTTCCTGTTAACCGAAATGCGTTTTTTTCATTTTCTTCAAATACAGACTTGACCAGATGTATCTAATTGATGGACATGATAGGGCCTACCTGAATAACCGCCAAACCTTTTTAAGTTTTGAAAAGGTTGGCTAAGCTATCAAAAAGCTGAAGAACCACAAGGGCCCAGGCTCTGATAGTCTACCAGCGGAGCTACTCAATCTTGGTGTTCATGTTTTGGTAGGGTGCATGCAATCGCTTTTGAACCAAGTATGGGAAGATGGATCTATCGCCAATGGCTTGACTTGTCAGCTCTTTATACCTCATCTTCAAGAAAGGCGACTCTTTGTCTTGTAAGAACTATCAAGGCATATCCCTGCTAAGTATTGAATATAAGATCCTAACTAACGCACTGTGTGAACGGCTAAAGCCTTTCAGTATCAGTCTACCTACCAGCCCCGCAGATCCTTTTGTTGGACAACACACCAACTTACCATGGATAAACCTGTTTTATAGCATTTTCCAGAATCAATACCAAAGGCAGACTATTACTGAGTGGTGGGCCACTTTAATCGCTTTTCAGTGTCAGTAAGTAGTAAGACTGATAGGATGGCAGTCCTCAGTGATTTATGAGTGGTTTTACTGGCTTTCGATAGGAAAACTGTTTTAACCTTCATCCAGGAGCTACTTGTGTGGCCTTATGGCATCTTGGTAAATCGAAACCCGTCTTAGTAAATGAAACGCTTTTGAGTCCAGGTAATTCGTGTCAAAGGAACCCATACCTAACCTAATGTAGTTTTCGGAAAATAGGATTCTGGAGTACCTTTTGGGGTACCTCTGCTTCCTGTCGAATTAGAAGGCAGATCATTTTCGGAAAGCTTGCTCTGGAGTGAGTTTTGAGTAAAACTTTCAGTTCGGCTTCAAACTAATTTCTTGCTCCACTCGTTTACCTTCAGGTGAGGAACCTTGGTCCTTGGTTGGGTGGGGCTGGGTCGTTTTTCCCGTTCAGCAGGGATGGTCTTAGACCAGAAGAAGGGCCATTGTGATACCACTATGGAAAAGAATCGGATCTGGAGAATCATTACTTACGTTCCTGTCTGGTATTCCTCGAAGTACGCTGGTCGCTACTAGAACCTACCTCTGAAACATCGAACTTTGTAAATAATTAGAAGCCTTAGATTCATTCTTTAACTCAGGTCTGCCAGTGTGCCCTGTCTTAACGGCTATGGATTCATATGCCCTCTGGATATGTACTACAAGACGCTGCTTTAAAGGGTAACCTTAGGCTGTTCACACCAGGATACAGACTGGTCCACAGATGAGGTCTTTTGTGAAAGTGTGAATCCGTCCACTTTGTCTTCCCAGAGACTAATAAAACCAATCGGAGCTTCTTTAGAACCATAGAATGGACATATTCATCTATGGAAGACACTGCTCTGGAGTCATTGCAAAGGAAAGACCCTAAATGGGCTAGAAAGGTGAATGGAAGGCGCAGGATGGTTTTCTTACCCTTTTTTGTCAGCTCTTGCGGAAATTATGTGAAAAGTCCTTTAAGACACGTTAGCTGATCATGGCTTAGCTCACACTCTGTTTTGACCCTCGAGAGACCATCCACTGCCTACGCAGTTCCATTTCCTTTCTGAAAGAGGAGAGGAATCTTAGGCTACTTACCTCGATGTCCTTGGTGTGCTATGGTTGGTTGGAGCTGGGGAAGTCTTCTTTCTTTTTCTCCTCCGTGCTCACGGTGCTCCTCCGTGTCTATCGAGATCTTCTCTGGTTCAGGAACGTCTACACCGATCTAACTCGATTTTGATGTCACGATTAGGGCCAGATGAATGCTCCACTCGGACAGCGCGAAGATGTCGTTAAAATCCACAGATCTTCCCAAAATCCTTCTGTGTACCACCATTGAAACAACCTCTTCGACATGAGAGAACCTAATGGGAATGTGACCCTACACAGGATACTGAAAGGTTCCTTCTTTCTCAGAAGCTGCCACACTTTATTGCACGATCCCATCACTTTACAATAAGAAAACTCCTTAAAGCCTAAACTCGCTTAACCTCACTCTGCTCGCCTGGTTGACTTTGTCCTGAAGCCCCAGTATCTGTTCCAAGAACTCATTCAGCAGTTTGAAGACCAAAACACTCGTAAACACATACGACACCAGTGCATACAGACACATATTCTTATAGTACTGCGACAGGAGGACCACGTAAAAGAACTGAATCGACGTCGGCTCCCCTGTTAGCTTTTCGTAAAACGATAACGACTGTACCAGCAGGTATAGGCTCAAGGAAAACACTCCAATCGTAGCTGTTCCCGAGAGAATCAGGATCTTCCGATAGACGTGCTTGGCGTCGATGCCCAACTCAGCCAGGCCATCAAAGAGGAGGATATACTGATTCAGCAGATTGGTGAAACGCTTCGTTCCCAGTAGAATCGGCGAGAAGATGACCAGCGTCAAGACCAGTCCCAGCGTCTTGTTGAGTATATTCACAGCCACGGCCACTGTAGATTCCACAATAAGAGGCTTTGCGTAGATCAGCACATCCACTCGGAGCAGACTTATGTTTATGAAGGCGTACGCGGATATGTGCGCCAGCGTGATGCTATAGTGGAGATAGGAGATTTTGAACTGTCCATCGATCACGGTGTAGGGGAACATCCCAGCCACTTGGAGGAACGCGATTGAGATTATGAACGCTTCTCCCAGGTCTTGGGGGTTGCTGAATCTATTCCAAGCTGCTGTCACTCGTCGTATAGTCGAGGAAGCCATCGCTACTGTGTGACATGTAAGTTAACTGACAACTGGACGTTGCAGGGTAGTTATTATACCTGGTATCTGGGCTCCCAATTACTTAGGGATAATTAGCAATACATGAAAGCAAGTCATTTAGTGAGATGGCTTCGAATGATTACGATATTCAGTGGGGGACGTCCTGGCACGTATGTATGGCGCATGTTGTGACAGGGAATGTGGTACCTTCATATGGCTGTGTGTCCATGTAAACAGTTTTCCACGGACCATGTTGTCTACGGAATCATGTCTCCAGTTTATAGCTCATGCTGCGAACAGTGAACATTTGATGTGCTCCGCATTTTCATCCTGATTATCCCTGCACTTAGTGCTTCAGTTAGCAACCATGTTGCACAAATCTCTACTTTCGAGATGTGTTTGTGTAGTGTCATCCGATGGGTCTTACCAGGTCTTATCGGTCCTCTACAGAGTCGAATCGCTTCCATTCGATGACCAGGATATCGATCCCATTTAAGTCGCACGACAGTGTTTGTCCGATCATGCAAACTCTTGCTAAGGGGTAGGCGGGTTAAATAAACTATCGATGGGAAAGTCTTCCTGTCAATAACATTTCAAAACAAATCTGGCTTAAGCTTGGCTTGAGATCAGTCGCATTGTCGGTGTTCTCACTGGAGACCGAGCACTCTCACAAAGCAAAGCCTCGTCGTACATGACGTTCCACAGATGCGGACCTAGCACTGATTTTTATGGAATACATGCCAACTTATCAACCCAGTTCCAGCTACGATTGGCACACTCAGTCATTCTTTAACCTGACTGTACAGTACAGTCTTCAGAGGATCCAGTATTGATCTCATACCATGTCATGATCTCATCATACCTCGTCTCTTACGGACGTCCATGGGACATCATCTAGAACGTACACTGATCGCCAAATGATCAGTTTGGTTGCATACCTGGAATACAAGAATATTTCTATTTAGCACTCCACGGGACACTATATGGTAAGTAGACATGGCAGCATGCTTGGTGCTCCCTTCAACGATTTCTGTAGAAGCTGTACGAGACAAGGAAGGCGAGGAAACCATGACACATGTTCTGTGCAAGTGACCTGCTCTATCGGCTCTGAGAAGGAAAGCCCCTAGGGCAGTACTTCTTCCCAGATCTCAACAAGCTAGCTAGAAGCAGAATAAAGAGCTTCGTCACCGGCTTAAGCTGTTTTATTTGCCTAAACGGCGAACCATACTACTTCGACATGGATTCGCACCGAAACTGGTTGCCCTGCCTCCTATCCCAAGTGGAGAGTCTCCATGTATGTCTCTAGTCCTTGTGATGCGGTTATTTCCCATAATGGTATCACAATGGACCTTTCTCTGGTCTAAGTGCGTCTCTTCTGAGCTGGGACATGCCTGCCAAGGGATAGGACCTTCTCAATCTCTATGATTCCTTAAAAAGGCAACTGCATCTCAGGATCATCTCTTCTCTAGAGGCATGTCTGCTACCAAGCAGATAAAAGTCGGTCCTTGTGCTCTTGCATTCGTCCTTCATTTCATACTGAACTTGGGTCCTTGGAAGGGTTACGACACTTCTTTCCTACAATTCGCTCAAAGACAACAAGTGCCGAATAGTAAAGTGGGCCCTAAGGAAGAACTTACATCCGTTTCCTTTATACCTTCCACACTTTCAGCGGTCCTGGATCCAGGTCTTTTCTATCCAAAGCTTATCTGATTGACTCATGAGATGAACAGTCAAAAGCCTCCTTAAAATCCCGATTGTTCATTCTCTGCTATTAGCCTCCGTAAACTTCCCTGGCCTGACATTTATAGCCCTACAAGACCTTTATGATTGGCTTCCTAGGGAATGGTGAAGTAGTGGGGACTCAGATGCAACTGATAGCTCTCAAGTTACATCAGCATTTTATCCAAGCGGTCCTTACGTCAAGGCTTCAACGTTGAGGGCAACAGAGAAGGTCGAACAGCTGGCTGAAATATTTCACCCTTGTTGGTCATGGTACCTTAAACAGAGACCCTTCGAATCGAGATGTAGAACAAGTAAACCAAGCCCATTGCACACTTAGACTCCACTCGTCCAATCCCAGATATCGGTACTTTCTTACTAGTAACTTAAGCTTCTTCGCAAGGAGCTGAACGAGCATAGCACTTTCCTGGTGGTTTGGTGAAGCATTAGAATCTGTAACGCTTTCCTTGTATCTACAGGCTTTAAGCAGCACAGTCCAGTGCCCAAATACACTCCCCATGGAAGCTGCTTCTTATTGAAAAAAAAAGTTCAAAAGGACCTCAAACGGTTGTGAGCCTGATTTTGCTAAAACCTTTATTAAAGTCTGTCTCTGAACACAACATCAAGTGCAACTAAGTCGAACAACACCAAACCTCAGTTTGAACTAATCGTACACTGCTTCGTCAAATCACTGCAAACTGCCTCCTCACTCATCAGCGGCTTCTTCGGAAGACTTGGCATAAATATATGCAACTGCCTCCTTGCATCCCGCAGCGCTGAACTTTCCCGCTCCGTTGAGACCTTCTTCCTCCCCATGGCATCGTAAACCACCGTCTTTCGGGGGCATGTTGTCTTCGGTCTTGGTCTTCCTCGACCCTCGGTGCCCTTTGTATCGCTAGCTACGCCCTCCTCATACAGCCGGGCCGAGGCTAGAGTTCCTGCCAACCGCCGCACAGCTCCAGCACTACTCGATATCGCACAGAGGTCAATATTCCTCGCTGGCCGATTCAATCGAACCGGAACGCCTTCCTTGTTGAAAATTATGGTGATGTGCTTAACCGAATCGGGCCTCTTTCCGCAGCCACTTGCAGGTTCCTGCAACTTCGGAGCGCTTCGCTCCTTCTTGGGCTTCTTTCGATCACGAGGTGGCTGGACTGGTCGAAGGAGAGGGGTCTTGCCAGCCAGGTCCAACCAATTGAGCACGCGTTCAGCCAACTTCTCGTCGGAATGCGAGGCATTCGTCATGACTGAATTTATGTCGTACAACGAACTGCGTTTCGAGGGAGCCTCCTCGCGCAGAAGGTCATACCTCCTCCGGAAGTGGTCTATAAACATTTTGCGAGTGGAAAACCGTCGGTAGTTCCCTGTCGACGGCTTCCCAAACTTCCCATGAAATGAGTTCTGGTGACACTGGGTCTTGGACGACCCGACCAGCTGCAATTCCTCGTCCAACTCTCCGAAGTCACAAGACACCGATGCCTGCACAGGCTCTGAAATCAACCCAAAACAGTAAACAAAACACTGCAACCAACTTCACTCCACTCACCGCGTTTATTTCGTAGACTCGCACTCGATTGAAATCTATCCTTCGTCTCATAGTCCAGTATGAAGTGTCGATGTCCTGCGTCCTCAAGCCAAACGGACTTCACAAACAATGGCCTACTGGCCGATTCCCAAATTGGCGGATTCTTCATCCAGCTGTACGACTTGTCCCGTCGACATGTCCCGTCAGTTTCGCCGCATGTCGTCGACTAAACAAAAATCCCACAAGAACTTCCTTCGGTGGTTTCTAAATGGCACATGAGGGTGGCGGCGGCGCCTCCTTTCGTTGGTAGTTGTGCTCCATTGCCAGGCTTCTGTTCCTAGTACCATGCACCTCTTACACCGCAGAGGTTTTTCGGTTAAAGTTTTTCATTTGTAGTTGTGCTCGCCAGTTAAGTGCCTTCGGCACGCGACTGCTGCAGTCCCGCTCTGTGGGCTCTGTGGCTCTGGTTGACAAAACTTTTGTCCTGGTATTTGGGTGTCATTAAAGTTTCGCTCCTTTACATGTTTTAATGGATATTTAAATCAGGAAATGTCTCGTTTATTACGGGTTCGGTTGGTTCCGGTTGGCATGGCAATGGTTAGGGTTAGGGTTCAATGTCATCCAGGTGGGTTTGTATTTTTGGACTGATTTATGCCTTAGATGTCGGGACATGAGTAACTATCGTTTGGGTAATGTTTATGGTTCCATGTTTGGGGTTTCGCACGTATGACGTACCAACATGTCGAAGATGATAGTTTGACACAATTATGGAAATGTTGTAAAAATAAACTCGCGGCAGTTAGGCGCTGAATATCTGCGGTTAACATGCATGGGACCTGGCTGTCGGCTCTAAAAGAACGACATGACTCAGTGAGTGGTGATTTAGGAGATTCACCTTTGACTTATTCCTTTTGACTGAGGCGTAGTTTGACATCCCTACTGTAGCCGCAGTCGTAATGTATCTTAATGTCAAGCCAAGCAACGGAGAAAGACGCCCCTTAGATACGCCAGGGCTTACGCCAGCAGTTTGTCAAAGTAAACAGATTGAGATACGAAAGGTTCAGTTCGACAAACAATAAGTCCTTGGTTGCGTGTCGTAAGTACATTTTAAAGTAATCAGTCCTTAATAGACGGTAATTCTTGAAGTTGAACCTTTTGGCTGAACGTTGAGGAGGACTATTCACTGGGACGACGGTAATGGCTTTGGCGTGGAAAGTTGTTAATAGACACAAGGTACTTAAATACAAAATAAATAAACTGGCTATCAACCATCAGTAGTAATAGGGCTTCCACTTACCATGGCATTCAGCTAAGCAAGGGAAGGCAGTACTGAGTATTGTACTCTAAGAGGACACAGAACTGCTGATGAAAACGATAGGTAAGTAGAGATGCTGGCTAAGACCGCTAATGTAACGAAAATAGGTAGTCGTTTGAAGCCTGCATGCTGTGGGAACTTACTAATGGATTTCGCATGGATTTGAGGCATCTTTTTCCGTATAAGACTATGAAGGGCTCTCTTTCACGTGGATAGTCATCGCAACTGAACTAATCAAGAAACCTTTTCTCAATGGGGCGTGTTGCGATAGATCTGGCAATGCCTCTGCCTGTAACTGACAGATGTCAAGATGTTACGTATTTCCATGGCGCCATTTTTCTCGCACCTTCTGAGAGAATTTGGCGACAACGGTCGTAGAAAAAGAAAAGGAAGAATCAAACGAATTTTATAAAACCAATGTACTTAGCCCCTTAGCTTAAAGGCCGCGTTAAGCGTGCTGGCACCCACATAGCCTAAAAGCCAGTTTAAGCGTTTGGCTCGCCCATAGCTTAAAGGGCATTTTAGTCGTGTTCCAAGCCACATAGCTTAAAGGTTTAGGCTTGTTCCAGTCATAGTCATATAGTTCCCAGCCAAATAGCTTGGAGGCCGTTTTAAGCGTGTTGGTACCCACTCGTTTGAAGGCTATTTCCTTCAGTGATCTAGTCTTACACAGAGCTTTCCTCTGTTCCGTACAAAGCGAATTTCTTAGGCAGGACACCGACTATGTATCCCCTCACGACTATACGGAGGGGATGACTTGTACTCGATCTGAGTAAATACATCCTAATCACTGTAGCGTCTTCCAGGCGGAGATCATGGCAATCAAGAAAGCCCTGTTGTCTCTATTCAACATTCGCCTCATTTGGAACAGGGTCACCCTGACATTCCAGGGAACTGAATGCCCGACGAGAAAGGTGTTGGTATGCCTCTCTCTACAGTTAATCTGCTACTTGATGGATAAATGGTACAACGTCATCATCATCACCACACTTATCTGGCTGAAGCTGGATCAAAAACACACCAACAGTCTGATTAGACAGAAAAAGACGCCCATAGCAGAGGTGTCATTACAAGACAAGGCATTATTGGTAGGCATGTCATGTTAAAGGCCGTTCTAAGCGTGTTCCCAGTCGCATAGCTTAAAGGTCGTTCTAAGCGTGTCGCAGGGCCATAGCTTAAATTTGTGTCTCGTCTAAATGATGATTGCTCTAACGGGTCAGGTGGTATTACTCTTCCTTTAAAGTGCCCACTTGAACTATCCCTAATTTTTGGAATAGTCTCTTACTTTCAAAAAGAGCTCTTCTCACGAAAAGTTGTTGAGCTCATACCTCAGTGTGAGATCTTACCAAGTCCATATTACTTACCTACTTAGGTGGCGCTCCAGTTCGGGGTGAACCTGGGCCACAACCAACAAGCCAACAAGCCTCTCCAGTTAGCTCGGTCTTTAGCTAACTGCCTCCAGTTGCGCACTCCAAGTCGATTGAGGTCCCCTTCTACTTGTGTGCGCCACCTAAGGCGAGGTCTTCCTCTACTGCGTTGTCCCTCCGAGTTGGATTCGAAGACTCTACGGGTCGGAGCATTGGTGTACATGTGCTCTACGTGTCCTAGCCGTCTTAAACGACTGAATCGCATTTTTCTGACTAACTCGACGTTGCTGTACAGCTCGTATTCCAAATTTCCGTCCAAATTTGAGCTAATAGCGAGGATAGGAAGAATAAGAGAGGTTCTTACGATAAATCCGGAACGATGCCGCTCACAAGTAGTGGGTGAACTAGTAACCTTATCTCAACCTGCGACAGCTGAACTAGCCCATCCAGATACGCCTGTGAATATTAGGACTTTACCCAGCTCAATCGTCCTAGTCATGCTGCGTGATTGCCTACCACACAGTGTCCTGTCACGACACCAACAGCTCTCCGAAAATACTTACGACTAAGTTTCACAAGAGCTGTAGATCTCCTTTAAACAGAGACAGACAGTAACGGCTGTAGATGGCATATGGTGGCTAATGTGGGCTGTCGTCTGTTTCTTTGTTCTGAGCGCTAAGCGGTGTACAGGGTTCAAGAAGAGCCTGAGAAGAGCTTCAAAATAAACCTGCAGCGGATAGTTCATTCTTTTTTTTTTGTTACCTAAGATAAGTACGTGACCCGTCAGAAGGTCACCTTGTTGGCCACTGTAAGACCACCGAAGGCGAGGAATTCTTCTAGCGCGTTGTCCTACCGACCTATGACTATGAAGTTCTTTTTGACATCAAAAGTCTCGTTGAGTTCATTACTGACCTTGATGGAGCAGCGAGCGTTCTCCATCGTCATCCTGCATAAGCGACCGAGTTCAACAGGGATATCAAAGCTAAACATTGCTCTGTATAGTTCGTCTCTATAAATGCTGTCACATGTGCCCTTAGAATCGCCAAAAAGATGGTGTGTATCGATTTGATCTCTAAGGTTTCCCCAGGATCTGCATAAATGTGAAGATTTGGTCGATTGTCGACTTTCCTGGTCTGTGTTGACCAAGGCTTTCAGAAGTTCACACAGGATGGCAGATAAGATCTAACACGCGATGTTGAGGAGACTGATGTTGAGGAGAAGGTGGTCTCTCTTCTTGTGGAAATGAGTTGGTGTATGCTCTCTAGCAACTCATCTCCATCTGATTTGAAGCATTAGGTCTATAGGCCATCAGGTCCACCACTCTTATTGGTCTTGAGCTTGGATATTGCTATTCTTATTTCGCTTTGGTCAGGTGAACGAAAGTTTTAGTCTAGATTGAGTGGTTGATTCTACCTGACATCGGGATCTCGGTCTGCGTCCCCATTATGCAGTCTGCAGATCAAGGTTTTCCATATGTATATTCGGCACCGACTGTGGCTCTACTAAGAGGTTTCCTCCTTCTTCTCTACAAGGTTCTGTATGGGTCTTGTTGGCCTGGCACGGTTCTTTTGGTAAAACTTTCGTACATTATTCCTGGAGCATAATTTCTCAATACTTTCGACCGCGGGCTTCTCATGTTCCCTCTTTTTTCTCCGGAGAAGCCAATGTTCTGCCAGTCTCTTCTGCTCGTGGAGCTCACAATCAGCCCTCGTCCTTCTTTGCAGAGCCGGTTTGTACGCCTCTTGTTTAGTTACATGTGCTTGATGGCATATTTCCTCTTAGTGGTGGTCGGGTGGGACCCAGTACATCAGTTTCGACACTTGATACTGGCGGCATAGCAGTCATTACTAGATTTTGGTGCATCCTTATTAGAGGCTCTTTGTTCCTTCGCAACTACATACTTATTCTTCCGTGGAAGGGAAGTTACCCCGAACGCCCTACTACTGCTGCCTAGTGCTGCGTTTAGACTACTCAGTGTTAGGTCCCAACACGAGTGTAATTTCCATCCAGAAGTCATGTCACAAGAAAGGTGCTGACACGTTTCTAGTCTCCTTCCCCAAGGGTTACCACCAACATAACCTGTTTTGATTGAGATATGTATGCAGATACACAAGAACCACAATCGCGTGTGGTAAAGTAAATTTTGAACCAATCTCCTTAATGTGAACTAATTTCGGAACTTTTCCCCCAAACACTGTGTATTGGCATTCGTCGCATGTAATGGCTTCTTACGGCGGAGAAGCTTTTTCGGCTAATTATGCCAACTAACCGAGTATTTCTGGTGAAAAGTGTAGATAATTACCTTGACATAGTCGACGAACCATTAGAAAAACCCCCCTGAAGGTGTTTGGAGCAAGCTCGACGGAAGAGTCTTCACATTCAGCCCCAAAAGAACAAAAATGAAATATACTCCCCCAACATGCACATGTGCATGACATCTATATATCCTACTTCTCAGGCCCCCCAACTAGGCCTCAACCCGAACTGTGGTATTAAAAACCAATAAGAGCCCCATAAAGCGTTAGCTCGATGGGAAAATAAATGATCGGCTTACACTTTCGTTTCCGTCCTGTCGGCGGCGGCGGCGGCGTTCCATTCGCATTGCGACTGGCAGACAGGAATTAACTCAACAAAACTTTAATTGCAAGTATGGGTGTATATTCTGGTAGTGGTGTCCCTGGGGGTGGGGGGCTGCTTTTGTTTTGTCTACGTTTGGCCTAAATCCTTGTGCAGGAACCACCGCCACCACCACCCCATCTAGTTGAAACCACTGGCAACCACTTGTGGGCTTTTAATGATTCACAGATAAATCGAAACGAAAAAGTGGGCAAATTGGGGGGAGACGTGCCGCCCCCCCGGGGGTAAGTAGGCGAACAAACAGCGGTCGATTTACTTCACCGTAAATGATGGATGCACGCAAGGGGTAATTGTTCAAATGAATTGCTGCTCGTAAGCTTGTATCTACATTGTTTTAGTTGTGAGAGCGATGAGTGGATTGTTCACCGGAAGTAGCGCAAAGTTTTCTGAATTTCAATTTCGTACATTTGCATGTGAAGCACATATGTATGCCCGGAAGGAAGGAGTGCACTCTTACGTGCATTTGTTGAAAGTTGATGATGAGTTGGACTGATACAAGGTGTGGATTGAATGCGTTTTGGGGTAACGTTTAGGGATTCGAATTGAACCCATCAGGTGTTAGAATTACAGCCAATTCTCTGGCCTTCGGGGTGGTACTACCTGTGTTTACCTATTAGCACATCCGCGCCGCAATGCATATGCGGGTGAACGTGAATTGAGCGACTACAGGCAACTTTAAGCGACTGCGAGCGATAAGAATTTGGATTAAAGTGGCTGCCAGTAAGTGACACCAGCATAACTTAGAAAAATAGTACTGGTGCCCCGCAGTAGAACACCTTACAGTACTGACCAAGACACAAAGATTAGCATGTATAGGGACTACCGGAACCAGGCCGACCGGAGCTCTTGAAACCATACTTGGACTGATGCCATTGCACCTACACTTATGGAGTACCCTACGCTTGAATCAATCCAACTTGTGGAAAGAGCGCTACACGGGGCATCCCACCATTGAGAAATGGGCGACAGATTATATATCACCATCTTACGACTCCAGTCTGACCATTAAAACAGTCTTTACCCCAAGAGGGGCTTAGATTAGAACAGTATCCATCTGAAACCGAAACTCCTCGCTCTCTGAGACTTCCAAACCACAGCAGGCAGTGTGTTTCAAGCGGAAGGTGTAGGAAAACTATCCACGAAATTGGGTTCTGATTGTAATTGAGACTCAAGCCGCCTTGAAGGCCATCTCATCCAGAGTCGTCAAATCCATACTGGTGAAATGATGCCTTGAAGAACTCGCATCACTCACGACAAATCATGATGTTGCACTCCTTTGGGCTCCAGGACACAGCGTCATTCAAGAGAACGAACTAAAGTCCGAACAAGAACTAGGAATGATTGTTGCCTGTGTTCTACAGCCCTTAGCTCTTGTTAATCACAATATAGAGCAAGCCTTCGCGAGACTAGCTAATGACAGCTGGAACGGATCAGAAAACTCTGATAATGCCAACACTAAACAAATCCTGGTATTTAACAGACCCACCTTAGCACTCTTCACGGACCACCATAGTCGACTGCGACTAGAAACTGATGAATTCCACTTCGAAAACCTGGGCTACCTGTCAAGAATGGCACCACTAACCATCCTACAATTTATAACAACCTCGGGGTGGTTCAGGAAGTCCGTTTCCCAAAGATACAGATCAGCTTTTTTCTTTGCTCTCAGGTTACCCTACGACAGGAGCTCAGAATGGATCCACTAGTGATCCGAGACATGTGACCAGCCTACCTAGACTAATAGTAGGTCCATTGGGATACCATGCGGATCGAAGGTGTAAGTTTCCCTCTACCTACTCGTTAAAACGATTTCGAACTTCTAATGAAGCGTAAGAGACCAGTGGTGTCCATACCCGCTAAATCACTTCTCAAAGCATTCTAGCGTTCCGATGACCAGTGGCAATGCTGCCAACATGTCATCAGAAGTGTCGCAACCGATGTGCTGGGTTCCAAGAAGCTCCTGGTATGACGAGGAATGCCGGCAATCATATGAAACTAAACAAGAGGCGTACAAAGCGGCGCTGCAAAGAAGGACAAGGGCTGCTCGTGAGCTCTACCAGCAGAAGAGGGCTATACTTGGTGCTTTGTAAATAGTAGGTGTCAGGTGCTCTTCCCTTCCACACCGAAATCAACGTCGGATTGGGAAACACAAGTACCACAATGCATAACCTGCAGTGTCCTTCTGATGCTCATGAACCAGTGAATGCTAGTCACTATCACCACCTTCGCAGTTCAAGAACTTGATTGCCAACAATTATTGCTATCCAGTCAAAGAAGCCCAATTACTTTCACGAACTCGAAGTTTTCAATCATAAAATGCCATTACACATCCAGTAGCGGACTTAGTACAGAGCCTTGAGGTACGCAGCCACTATAACTCATCCAGTAAATCAGGTTCTGGAATTAGCCATCAATCAATCAGGGTTTTTCGAGCACTCTCTGTTGACACTTTACGCTGTTTGGTCTTCGTAGATTTAAAGGGCATCCCTGCGATGACAAGGGTAGTACGCTGCATCCCCGTCCTAAAGAAATTGTTGTGAAAAGTTGCAGTAGGTTGCCATGGAGAGTGTTTAACTTGTGAGCGAGCAGTGAACTCTAGAAGTGTGATCTGGTTTGGGAAAGGATAGAATGTAGAGTTGGACCTGGCATTCTAAGCTTAACTGCAGTGTGTTCTTTGAAACTTGGAAAACATATCAATGTCAAACAGTCAACTCAGTGGACTCTATACAAGTCAAGCCTTTGAATCAGTCGCCGGACGAATCATGGTAAAGCTTTACTGAATACGTGATCTTCAGAGAGTTACAGGCAATGAATCTGCTCTTAAACTAGGTAGGACTAGGAAGAACTAGCTTGGTACCCCCGTAACAAGAAAGAGGAAAAAAAAAATATAAATCTCTCATGGCAGCTGTACTCTTGGATGTTTGTCACACGCTCACGAGTGGTGGATCGCAAAAGAACTTTTTGGTATTCTCTGGGTTGTCCTCTCAGTAGTCTAACCTACTGAGCTGATCCATTAAACTGGATATCGTTAGACGCTGTTAAAGTTCACCGCCCTGCTTTGTTACTTCATCCACTCGTTCGTTTCCCTCGATATTACATAATGTGTCCCGACGCCCAAAGGAGCGAGGCAAGTTCTTCTTTGCATTCTTCTACTAGTTTCGAGGATTTTGTGAGGCAAGCCGGTAAGACATAAACATGTTGAGGGAAGTAGAGAAAATCCACTCCCTCGGGTTGACCCTGAGACCACATTTAGTGGCCCATTTGCTAGTCTTGTTAAAGTCAATGACTACTAAAGAAACAAAACTCTGTCAAGTCTGGACAGGATTTTATTGAGCCAAAGAAGAGAATGTATGACTCCACCCTGAGGAGCTACTCTTACGACAGATATGGTGGAGTTGCTGTTACCCAGAGTCGATTGAATGATACTCGGTTTTAGCATAGTCCCTCACCAATACTTTTTTGACAAGTTGAGGGCTGTGCGGGCTTGTTGGATCTATGGTGATCCTTGGAGCGGCGATCAATTGCATCGATCTCCATCTTGGCATTGCGCAGCTTCACCTACGTTTTCGTTTGCTGTTTCAATCCTGTCATCAACCTTTTTTGAAACTGAAGGCAGGAAAGCATGCTGATAGGCCCAGACACATGACAGCTGAATAGAGATCTTTCAATCTTTCTTTAGAGAAACCCGGTTTGGGCTTCAGTATAGAGAGGACTGACACAAACCCCCTCTTAAGGCTTAAGCACTGTCCTGTCCATAATATCAATTTCAATTACGCCACTTCCGTGGTATGTATCGCAAAAGAGCAATTTTAAATTATAACCCCATTACTCGGTCCGACAATTAACTCAAAAAACTCATCTTGTTCCCATTAAAATGCCATCCCGGGGCTATCACAGCCAAAGTTAACACAATCTCCATTAACGGGGTGCTCCTCCCGAACAAAACGACTTGGAAACAATTAACCCGGTGGCATAATGCAATTTTAACTTCATCACAACGAAAGGGACTCCCGCAGAGGCGAACTGTACTTGTGTTTGCACCGGCAACAGCTTGTTGGCGGATTTGTGGCCAAAAAGTTTATTCCAATCTCTGGTCTAATTTAATTATTTTGTTTTCTATTTCAGTTCCTATCATTCCCGAGTTCCTGTACGATATCCGGCATCCAGATGCCCCGCTTGACAGCTTCCCAAGGACACCGCTGTCTATAGCAACACCACCGCCACCAACGCCACCGCCCTGTTCCAAGGATGGAAATGAGGTTTCGCCGACTTCAGCCAGTAACGAGTATTCCACAATCGGAGATGTTGGTAAGGACTTGGGTGTCGGGGTTTGTTCCTGTTAATTTGGTCATAACGAATGTTTGCTTGTAATTAGAAAACGCAACACTGTACAGGGAGATGGAGGAGCGTCACAAGGAGCTGGTGGGTGAGACGGTGGAAGTTGGCCTAATGTTTGCTTCGAAGGCGTTCGTCCAGCTACTGGTTAATCCTATTGTGGGACCACTCACGCATAAGTAGGTACACTGATTCGAGCTGGGAAGCCTAATGAATTTGTTTGTCTCTCTCTCTAGGATTGGCTACAGCATTCCCATGTTCGCTGGATTCGTCATAATGTTCCTGTCAACGCTGAGTGAGTATCTAGATCGGAGTATGGTTGCGAGTGGCATTGATTGGTTTCGATTTCAGTCTTCGCCTTTGGACGGTCCTACAGCGTATTGTTCTTGGCGCGAGCTTTACAGGGCATTGGCTCGTCATGCTCGTCCGTCTCGGGAATGGGTATGCTGGCTGATAGGTATACGGATGACAAGGAACGTGGCAATGCGATGGGAATCGCTTTGGGAGGACTGGCACTTGGTGTATTGATCGGACCGCCATTCGGGGGAATTATGTACGAGTTCGTTGGCAAGTCGGCTCCGTTCTTGATTCTCTCGGCTCTGGCACTTGGTGATGGACTGTTACAACTATTTATGCTGCAACCATCGATTCAACAATCCGACTCCGATCCACCATCGCTCAAGGCTCTGATTAGTGATCCTTACATCCTCATTGCTGCGGGTAAGTCGAATATATTTATTCCAGGCGTAGTCTTGGAATTACGGTCGCTCCAAGGCTTCTATTGTTCAATTGGTGTTTCAAAGTGTTCTGAAACTAGGAAAGGTTCTTTAAACCGACAACACTTGGCAATCTTGGTCATTTCAGTGGAAGCGGCCTGAATCGGCTTTGGTCCCGCTGGATGTTAGCCCCATCTTGTATAGGTTTCCCCCAACAAGTGTAAGAGTAGTCTCTTTCGCTGATGGAGGCTAGCAACTTCCCTGAAATGAGCTTGAGTTTGAGAACGGATTTATATTTCATCACAAAACACATCTTTCTATTCACAGGAGCAATCACCTTCGCCAACATGGGCATTGCAATGCTGGAGCCCTCCCTGCCAATCTGGATGATGGACAACATGGGTGCAAGTCGCTGGGAACAGGGTGTCACATTCTTACCGGCCTCGATCAGCTACCTAATTGGAACAAATCTATTCGGACCTCTGGGTCATCGAATTGGCAGATGGTTGGCAGCACTTCTTGGCTTGATCATCATCGGCGCTTGTCTTATTATGGTAAGGAGACCGCAGTCAGGGTTACTCCAAGTATTTTCAATGATAATCCCTCACAGATCCCCATGGCAACCTCCATCAATCACCTGATCATCCCCAATGCCGGTCTTGGTTTTGCTATTGGAATGGTTGACTCGTGTATGATGCCCGAACTTGGCTACCTAGTGGACATCCGGCATTCGGCAGTTTATGGCAGTGTCTACGCTTTGGGTGATGTGGCTTTCTGCATGGGATTCGCTATTGGTCCAGCTTTGAGTGGAACTCTCGTCAATAGCATTGGTTTCGAATGGATGCTCTTTGGTATTGCGATCTTGTGCTTCTTGTATGCTCCGCTGTTGACCTTCCTGAAGAATCCACCAACGAAGGAAGAGAAGAAGGTAGGCATTGACAATGATAGGGTAACTGAAATTCAGAATCCAGCGTTCGTTAAGGATGAGATATAGTTCATTTTTTTTTTAATTTTAATGTGTGGTTGGTGTTTAATTTTTTTACAATTTAAGTTGCAATTTTGAGTTTTAGTTTTTTTTTTTTTTTTTGTTCAATAAATATGTTTGAATGTTATTGGTTTTGCTTTGTTGTTTTATTTTGATTTTCCTTTTGGCTCTTCCATTCTCTATTGTCTGTGGTTTAGTGTAAAGAATTGAAGTCAATCCGTGACTAGATCTTGATATCTGTCACCTTTCACCTGTCACTCACCCTTTGTGACGCGGAAACTAATGGAGGAGGAGGTATCTTGACATGGAACTCCATCAAGCTGACAACATAGTGAAAGCTAGAGGACAGAATTTGACTAACTTTCTTGCTTACCTACAACGTCTACGCCTCATAGCGAACAACTTTTTACTTTCTGGCACCTACTCCCAGTTGTGGCTTTCCATAATAGTTCCTGTCTCTTGCAGTGTTCTCTCTGTCCATATCGCCAATGGAATGGTTACTTGAATTACGTAAGCTTACGAGTCCATCGCATTAGTCCGTGTCTTGTCGATAAGGCACTTAGAATCACATAAGCGATTAGCAGTATAAACAATACCGGCCCAAGAATGCAATCGTGTGGGACTCCACTTTGGACTATGATTGTTCGGACATTCGTTGGTGAATGGTTGGGTAAAGTGATTCTACTTGCTGTTTCCTTTGCTCCAGTGGCTGGGGCGTTGCAAAGGCTTTGAAGTGAACTTCCGACTGACATTATCATGACATGGAAAATCTAGTTCAATCACAATACCAAGATGAGTGTGACAATCTCAAGATACCTTTGAAGTAAAGGACCTCAATTCTAGAGGTTTTATAGCAGAGTGAATGTCGCTGAAGTTGACAATCTCAGTCAACTATGACAAGACGTCTTCATTGCCATTTTATAAAAACTAGTGTTGGCACTCCATGAACCCTATTACTGGCAGTTTGAAAGCCGTCTCGTTGTACGGAGTCCCATCTCGTTTTTAAAATAACTTCTACGTCACTTAACATAGGTTGACTTGATGTTAGCTGTTAAGATATAGAGTCTTTTCAGGAAAAAATGGCAAACCCCATCCCGATCCGTGAAGAGTCTCTACTTGAGACTCTAGGCACTACTCTAGAGGTTTCAATTCGGGATATATGGTACATTGACTAATTGAATCAATCATAACTTCTTATCAAGCGAAAGATTCTTCTGAAAAAGAATAGTCTTCTTTGACACAGAATGGTCTCTGCAAGTCCTGCCCGAATCATTTAAAAATATACCTAGCCTTTCAGTATCTTAGCCTATCAGGCAGTGTTTTATGAGAACACTGATTATGTAATGAATCTCTGATTCTTTTAACAGAACCAGCCTCTGATCCAACTTAGGCCACAACTGACTTAATGTATTACACCTTCCTGTGATTGGTTTGACTGACAACACTCAGCCTCAGTTGTTATTGACTTATAGAGGGGGTCATGCACAAGTTTCGACACTTAGGCAGAGTCCTTACTAGAGTCGTACACTTTCTGATGAACTTGTCAGCCTTGCAGTATCTCTAAAGCCTGGCACCCAGCAAAATTAATAAATGAGCTGTTCGGCGATGACGTGAAAGAGCACGACACCACAGCCAATTCGGCTTGAAGTTGTGGCAACCTGGAAAACTTCTAATAGCATCTGGATAGAAAGTCAACTCAGCAGTTATTATTCACTGGTCATAGCAATATAGAAAAGGAATGATAGAACTGATGAAAGAACGGGGCTCATCCTTTGCCAAAATATTTTATACAGACAAATTGAATTGGAATTTCTAAGCCTAGAACGTCCGAAGCCAAGGTCTCCTCTTGATTTCAATTTAGTTTTTTTTTTCCTTTAACGGCGTTCTTGACATGTAGGCTTTACAATGGTATACTATCCTCCGTCCTGAGAATATTGAAAAACTTCCTCTGCAGACCATATAACAACGACTAAGACCAATATCCCATTGTCAGGCAGAATGAACCATGCAATCTAGACGGTAAGAGAGGACAGCAATCCACAAGCAAAAATCTAACAAGGCTGACCTGATGGCTTAACAGTCGAAAATGTTCAAAGCAGCAGGGACTGACCTGGTAGAGAACATACACAAAGTCATTTCTAAGATTTGGTCAGATGAGTGCATGCCTGATGACTGGAATTACAGAGCACCGTTTGCCCGGTCCACAAGAAATGAGACATTCTTAACTGATCACGAATATCGATACCCACCAGGCGTTCCTGTCAAACTCGTTCGCTTAAGCAGGATGACGATCGAGAACGCTGGCTTCTCCATCAAGGTCGGTAACGAACTCACCGAGACCTTTGATGTCAAAAATAGATTCAGACAAGTTGACGACCTGTGATACGATTTTTTCGACTTCATACTTGAAAGGATTATGCGGAACCCACAAGTCAACACCAAAGTCAAAAGTCTGTGAAACTACTAGCCCAAGCCGTTAGCAACTCATTTTTTGTGCCCAGAAGGCAATGTAGTACTAGAGCCCTATCCCGAAGAACTAATAAGATAATTAATACCCTGATCATCTCAGTCGAACTTTATGGCGCTGAAGCATGGACTCTGTCTAAAGCGGATGAAGATATACTCAGTAGCTTCGAGAGAAAGATTCTTCGTAAAATTTTCGGTCCCGGTTGCGTTGACGGGCTTTGGAGGAGAAGATTCAACGATGAACTATATACGAGCTGTATAGCGATATCGGTCTAGTCAAAAACAAAAACTGAGCATTAGTTGTTTGATATGGTTAGGACATGTAGAGCGGATGGATATTCTTCGATTCAAACCCGGAGGGACAACGCAGCAGAGGAAGACCTCACCTTAGGTAGCGCCCACAAGTAGAAGGAGATGTCTATCGACTTGGAGGGCGCAACTGGTGGCAGTTAGCTAAGGATCGGGTTAACTAGAGAGGCTTGTTGGTTGAGGCCCAAGTTGACTATATACATACATAGGTACTGTACAATTGATTTACAATGAACGCATAAACATGGTTTGGTTTTTGTGAATTTTGACATGGAATGTCGATTTTTGGTACTAAATTTGTTACACAACATACAATCTTTTTCCAATCCAGTACCAACTGTATTCACTTAGCTGCCGAAATAGTCGTTTTTAATTCGTCACAAAGTGACGTTGAGAATCATTCCTGATTCCCTGTGATTTATAAGCATATCATTTGATTTCCTATACCTTTTTTACACTTTTTTTGACATCTGCTTCCAACTCATTACAATTGTATACATCCCTGTTTTTTTTCTCCATTTCAGTCCCTAATTATCGGCGAAAGATCATCCATCAGATATGTCACATATCAAAACGTCGAAGAAGACGAATAACTCCAGGTAAGATAAACAAAAAAAAACACAAAACTCTTAAACTCTAATCCAACATCCAATTTGCAAAGAAAACAAAACTAATTACAACCAAAAATATCAGGAATATCATATGCAACAATTGTTTCCTATTCCCTTAAAAAAATTTAAAAATTTAAATAAAAAAAAAAAATCTAACCTAATGCGGATTAAGTCCCACCGTTGTTCTAGCATCAAAATAAACATAAAACTCATTGGAAACAATTTAAATATCCTCCTTTAAAATGTTCTATATTTTCTACGCTTAAACTAAACAAAAAAAAGTGTTTAAATAAAAAAAGGGAAAATGTTGTTGGTTTTAAAGTTAATAAATAAAAAAATAAATATATGCACCTGGTTACAATTCACATACAGAAATACAAGTATATTTCATTAAAAATTTGTAATTTAAAAATAACATTTAAACTTTTTGGAGAAAAAAATAAGTAAATACATAAATGTTGTTAAAATTAAATAAAAAGAAAAAAAAAATATTGTTACTACCATTGAAGAGAACTACTTTACTCGCTTGTATGTAAAAAAAAACAAAATTTTGAAAACAAAAATTACACTTCAGTGGCTAATTGTTGTTATTTAAAGAAAAAAACAAAACACTAAACTAATTTTTATATATAAAAGTTAAAGTTAAAGTTAAAAACAAAAAAAAAAAACTAAAATTATTCATTACTCCCTGCACAAGAGGGATGCAAAATTTTGCTAGTCAAATTGAAGTAATCAAAATGTTGGTTCTTGGGATTGGTATTCAGGGCCGTTAATGGTTGGAGAGATTTTCTAGTCGTTTGCGTTGTTTATTTATTTAAGGCAGGTCCATGACCTTTTGAGAGATCATAGCCTTTTGAGAGGACACGCCTACCTTTCCGCAAGTATACATTTGGTCATCTCTACTTTAATCGTTTGTGGTAGTTCCGTTCCTGAAAGACCTCCAAAATCAATGGCTGGTGTCAGCCTAGTTGAAACTAGGAAAAGAAGTGAAAGGTAAGTCTTGAAGACGAACCATCTACAGGACACTTCAACATCATATGTGTGCCGATGGCGGGAGCTCGTGGAAGCTGTTTCTTATCCTCATAAAACCTTGCACAATTTTTTGAGACTTACTATCCATCTGTGCATTGCAAGTTCTTATTTTGTTTTAGGTTCCAGTACTTCCGCTTGTACATATCCCTTTCATGTCTTGTGAAGTGTAAAGCCTTAGGTTTTGAGAAAAGACTTCTTCTCAAAGTAAGCTAAGCGCTGCACCTCTAAGAACTTTCAGACAAAAGAAGGGAAAAGTAAGTTTTGAAGACTTGCTGTTTACAGGACAGTTTAAAAACATAGGTACGCTTTGGTCGGGAGCTCGTTGAAGGGAGCTCTCCTGTTCATTGCAAGTTCCAAACTTGGCCGAATATTTTGTATTAGGCTCTAGTACTTCCGCTGTTAGATATCTCTTTTATGTCTTACTATGCATAGCTTTAACTTTTCGAAAGACTTCTTCTCAATGTAAGCTAAGGGCAACACCTCTAAAAACGTTCACAAGGAGTTGTCCTTCAGTTGGACTTACTCATTAACGTCCAGCAGGCGTTTTCGATCATTGTACTGGAGCCCATGATCCTCTTCAAGCTCTTCTTGCGTTAAGCTAGTTATCTCCAGCTTTTGTTTGACCTATTGATCTAGAGATCACGTTCCTTTTCAAGATATTCTTTCGCAAAGCTAGCTTCTGTCTTACCTACTGTGTTCAAGCTCTTCTTTCGCAGAGGTAGCTTCTGTTTTTTGAAAGAACTCCAGCTCCCATCCCCTTCAGCATAAAGTGGATCGTTTGGCACCTATTTTTCAAAATTCTGATATTAAATATTTTTCAAGTCGGAGTCCATCTAGAATCGAAGGTATTTTTACATTTCAATAGGAGAGCCGAAGCCTTCCTGGAAAGTTTGATTTCGAGCTAAGTTTTGACAAGATTGGCGTTTAGGCCATGCATAGCTAGACAAATTAGTTCTGTGGGTTGTTTGACTCTTTGGATTGTTCGTGCTGAAGGGCTTAACAACTCATGCCTTTCTAGTTTGTTTTTTGGACAGATTTATAGTTTCGTTAAAGGTGGGTAAGATAAAGCAGATTAGTCAACTTGATCATAGGGAATGTCTTCACAGATCAGAAGTAATGCATTTGTTTAACGTTTCAAATAATGACACAACAGGGCCTGTTTAAAAAGCTGAATAGCTGAATGTAGAAAGAGGTATTGTAGCATTCAACCAACCTTACTGACATCTGTGGAAAGTCATTGTAACATTCTAAGATCCATCCTCCATTTTAAGGTATATTTTACAGCAGTTTAGAAGGCAGCTCTAAATTTCTATTAGAATCTCCTTCAACAAGAAAACCTGCTCCTTTCTTAACAAGGAACGAAGTACTTCAACAAAGATCTAAGTGCAAAGACATAGGAGTCTTACAGGATTCACCCAAACAGTGTGGTTGCTTTAGCAAGCCAACTTGAAGGAACGCTATGAAGGCTAAACTTTACTACCTCATCTGCCTAAAGATCTTTTCTCAGAACTCGCTCTTGGTTCGCCTTGTCAATAGGGGTTTTAAAAATCGAACACTGTTCTTGATTGGGCCAGTTTTCTTGCTGGCAGCGATTGAGCTCTTTGAAGTTTCAGTCTTAAAAATATCTGAGTTAAACTTTGCCCTGCCAAAAAGTTCGGCTGCTTACGCCTTTATTACCGATGGACGGGTCTGTAAGCCCTCCAAGGTTTCAGGATATCAGTCCTACCTTAAAGCTGTTTCAGTTTTGTGGTCTTCAAGGCAGAGCTCCGCTCTAAATGTGACCAGTTATGTGACCCGACCAATGTTAGATCAAGAAGATGTAGGTGGCCGTCATCCCGTATAACAAACTGAGCCTTTTCGATTAACGTCTTGTAATACGAGTAGATACTTGCGATGATGACTCGATCTATGGTTGTTTCATGGGTAACTATTGACATTCATCTACGTAGCGCCTCTACATATTTCAATTTCAGAATGGAACCAGACCTGGTTCTCCACTTACCTACATATGTCTCTCAGCCTTCTGAATTTTTTGAAAGGCAGGCATTTATCCCTCGTCCTCTCCAAAGGCACTAAAGTATCATACCCCTTCTAAGTTGGCAATAGAGGGGGCTTGAGAATAATGAGTTGGAAGTTTATTTTTAAAGTGTATTAGTGCAGAACAATAGCCGGGCTTGAGCCTTAAATTTCAATATTTCAACCCTAAAGACCTAAGCAAATGTAAGCCTGAATCTATACCCAATTTGTGTCCAAGTTTGGGTCCAATGCCTTGAAAAAAGCAGCAAAAGCTTCACCTACCCCAACTGTCTACTAAAAGGCTTACATTGACTAGCTCCGACTTAAAAGTTAGTTGATCCTGATTAAGGTCTTTCAAAGTCTAGTTAAAATACTTTCCAAGACCCTTCGATTAGATTACCTTCGGGACTTGTGCCCTAAGCTAGTTTTAAGGTCGCTCTGTTGCTTAGAAATTGAAGACAGCCATACAACGTTGTAATTCTCTGAAAACAAAGAGTCAGGCTCTGTAAGCCGCCCAAAGTTAAAAGGCTCCGAAAACAAGCACATCCTTGCAATTATTTTATTACAAAAATATAAAGCAATTTACATTTTAAAATTTACACAAAGAACTATCAAGTCAATTGGATCCTCCATGAGCTTGGCCACAAGTTCATTCGAGGCTTCAATTCAGGCTTCTTCATTGTTTTCTAATATACTAAAAGGATGTGGTTTCCAACCTGCTTGTTGTTTTTTTTTCTAAGTGAGCCGTAGGTATCCTATCAAATTTCAGAACGAAATTTGCACAGGATACCTACAGCTGGCGACAATTTTTAACAAGCCTGCGAGTTCATCTTATCGAAGACATAGCTGCTGGGCATGCCAGTCGATGAACACTTTCGGCTTAAAGGCGGCTTGGATCTTGTAAAAAGTATCCGCCCCTTTGGCTGCAGAACAATAGGATTATTCGAGAGAATCTTCTCCAACATAGCGGCGTGTTTTTCGAAATTATTTCTGGCGGGAATCGAGGTACGCGATGCACTGCCCGATCTTATACCCGTATAGGCCCGAATAGTGTCTGATATTGTGGGAATCGAACTAGCTTGTCTCGTCTCGAGGGGCGTGTGCTGCTTCTCCTCTCGATGGGGTATCATGGAGAGAGTTGAACTCTCTTTCATATCGTTGCGAGACAACTCCGAGCTGCGAGTAAGGTCCGTGTTGCGAGACGCTGTTGGCTCATCCCTATGGATGACATACGACTTGGAAGGCTTTATCGCATGCGGCGACAAGACCTTTGGTGACTTGGGCGACTTCTTTGACTTCTTCGGCTTGGTTAGGTTAATTTCAACATTATTTCGATTCTTACTGATGTGCACCCGGTTCTTGGGAACTCCGTTGATCTTAATTGTTACATGACAGCTTCCAGTGTGATTCACATCTATGTCCGTCAACTGCTCGGAGACATCACTTCGTGATTTAACCGACCGCTTGTGCACCACCACTGGCGCCGAGGCCGAGCTTAAAGTCGACATCGTTGACTGATGGCCCATTGTTGGCTTCGAGTACGATTTCTGCTGACTCGTGGACGACGACTTCGTTATCATGTTTGGTATACAAATGCACGGCTTCGACCTGTTAGACTGGACTTCTCGGGGCGCCATGGAGCTTCGAGCACGATGCAATAACGACTCCTGTGAGTCTCTTCGCAGCTGCTGTGATCTACTGTGTGCACTCGACTGCTGGGACATACTGTTTGACTCTAGGCATGCTTTATCAGTGCTGAAAGTTTTCGATGCAACTGAAACGGATCGAAAGGATGAGGATTTTCGAACTGGGTTGTTGAATTGTTGCATTTGGCGTGAGTGCCCAAGTGGTAGATTTTCCTTGTTACATTTAGGAATAGTGTGATCATGATTGTAATAGATGTTCTTCACTTGGGACTTGTCCACGCCGGCCTGACCTTTGCCTCGATTGCTTATCGGATAGCTGGGCTTGTCTGCGTAGTGAAAATTTAACGATTGAATTTTAAAGGGATCCCCTTCGAAGGGATCTCGACCACAGCGGCTCCTCGGTTGGTGACTACTACTGATTTGCGACGAAAAACAATCCACTTCAACTGCAATAGAGAGGGGAATGTGTGCAATGGGCGTTCTATTATAATCTTATCTGGGTGCAGAGAGGTCCTTACCAAAATTATTTCTTTTCAAAGATTTGGTAAAATTCATTCTGCTTAAGTGCAGATATGATTAGAAATTTTTGTAATTTCTTCCGAACACCAGAATGGAATTTAAAGAAATTCTTTGAATAACATTCGCAATTTCTATTTAAAAAATAAATCGGAGGAAGTTAATTTTTTATGAATTTATTTTTTTTAAATTTGAAGGATCAATTAGATTAGAACGGAACACGAGATTTTTTTTCGAATATTATATTGAAAGTGGGTTTTTGGTATCCATGAGTGCAAGTGGTTATAGAAATCGCCTTTTTTTTGGCCAGTTGTCGAGGGCGGGATGGGTTAGCGTGCTAGAAATGGCTTTGGAGCTTAGCGAGTGGTTTATATTCGGGTTGTCTGATATTTGTAAGAAATGACGGGATTAAGGAGCACCTCTAGTGAAATTGATTAAGGCTTTTACATAAATTTGTAGGCTTAGGGGATGGAGGGCTTTATTGCCAGGTGATTCAGGCATGAAAGACTGCTGTAGGGACGACTCTAGTCTTAAGGTTGGGGGGTCTGATTCATGTCTCATGGACTAGTTTAAGACAAGAAGTTAACCTGTGTTAGATTGTGTCTCGTGGCAGAGAAGGAGGTTGTGTCCATTCTGAAAACGGCTTGGTAGGTGTAAGTCGGAATGGACTATATTTTATCCTGAGTTAAAAGACACCTAAGCTATGAATGGTTGAGTAAGCACAGAGTACCTCTGTAAACTAAAGCATAGGCATTTCGGTTAGGTCTTTTTTTCGCCGAGATCATTGTAAGGACGTCCTTTATCTTAAAGTTGTGTCATCTGGTTAAACGCTGGACATGCTTGAGGACAGGGAAGGAATATATCTTAAGTCATAGGTTGAATCTGAGGTTGAATTGGCAGTTGGAATTCCAGGTGATTTGCTTTACGAGTTCCTACCAGAATTTGAAGGCAACTACAATGGAGAATCAAACCCTCATCTGTAGAGCTGTAGTTGGGATATAAAACTCTGCTTTTCCTACAGAATGGTTCGTCAAAAGACTTTTTTCAAACAATTTCCCGAAAGTATTCGCAATGTGTCCATGACTAATGTTAAAGCCTCGAGGTGATAACCATTTCCTTTCTAACGTTCAATTCAATTCAAAGAATGTACAGCATGGTCCAGAGGAAGTATTGCGTGTTAAACTCTCTCCAAGGCTTAGCTATGTTGATAGGGATTTTGCAACTCAGATAGCAAGTTGTCATTACTAAAGAGTCTAAGGTTCTTGGAGGCCATCTCCTATAGTTTCAGGTGAAAGAATGCTTTTTTTTTTTTGTGTCGGTGAAGTCTAGTCTCAGAGACTAGTGCGGTCTAAAGCAGAGCACATAGACCGTGCAATCCTATACTTCTTCAAAATCTTCCCAGAATCTACACAGCTGGTTTAGACATCACTTTGTACAGAGGAGCATGTTAGGTTGCTGGATTAATCAAGGAGAGAAAAGCTAGTCCCAGTTCCTGTATCCATCCTAATGTCTTGCAAACTTGGAAGTAACAAATTTCTTAAGTTCTGTTTCTCATTCTAGAGGAAGAGCTGCTTCTAAGCTACTCCGCTTCAAGGTAGTTTTGGTTTAGACAAGTTAGCTTGAAGAAGCTTTTAGTAGGAATTCAAGGCTACATATTACCTGCCACTTTGCGTGGTAGAACGTTTAACCCGGATTCGTTAGTCAAGATGATATCGAAGCCCTTTTAGTTGATACAGGTAAGCAGGGTCACGGTAGGGCACAGACTCTCAACGTCATGTCATTGGGGTTATTTGCATAAGAAACCCTGTGCCTTAGCTAGATCAATTGGTCTGAAATGAGTCCAGAACATAGCTCTCGACATATAGGGGATCGGACTCACGGTCTGGAGTTTGACGACAGTATTGAAGGCAGGAGAATCTTTATCGTCGCACGTGAGTAGCCTAACAAACCTTGATGTCAACTACTATCCTTAAGGATGTTAGACCTGGAACTTTAGGCTTTCGATGGTTCACAGAAGATTCGTTAAAAAGAGGTTCAGTGTTAAACACTCTCAAGTAATGCAATATATGTTCTCTTGCACTGCGTGGTCCACCAGAAATTGCCAATATATTAGAATAAGGCTGAAGCTTGCCCTATATACCTACGTAATGGATGACTTTCTAGAACCCCTCATGTTCTAGGACTAAGCCAATGCAGATGTCTTCGGCATGTATACTGGTAATTGATAGATCTATTCCTCAGGACCTCCAGATGTCCAATTAAATCAAAATTGTTTGAAGTTGTAAGGAGGTAAAGGATAGGATAGGTAATAATTGAGTGACGATAGTGAGATAAGTTGTGTGCATGAGGCTAAAAATGCGTTGAACCAAGCTGTGGCCTTCATAGAGTATTTTTTCTTATATTTCTTTGGAAGACTACCCTTGCGAGACTCTTGTTGTTTTTACTAGGAAGACAGTGAGGAAATTCAAAACAGATTAGGTTGAAGCTAAGGAACATTAAAACTAGGTTTTTTGTGGATTTTTTTTTTTGAAGATGGAACCCTTTTTAACTCCCTCCGACCTTGCAAAGGATAATGGACCTCATTGGTCGAGCAGAATTTGTCGCAATCACCAGATGTAGTCTTAGGGCGACAACTTAAAAAGTTGTGGTTTCTTCAATCTTTCAAAAGGAAGTTCCATTTAAACTCGTGCAGGTCCCTGTATTTTCGGGAAGTGCTTAAGAATTACATCAGCAGAGAGCTTGGTCGGCAAGGTATTAGGTACGTACATAGGTCGGTACTTGGTTTGCCTAAGACGAGAGAAAAGAGAGAGGTTTGGGTAATCATACAGGAAGTGATAGCATCCTCTTGGAGAGTCCTCTGCAGAGATCTTCAGTTACCAATTGCAGCTTCATTGGTGTCAATGTGGCACCACATTCTGTTGTGCTCGTGATCACTCCTACGATGGTAGATAGGGAATTCCTTTCTTTTCGTATCAGTCTATCGGTTCTTACTATTCCACATTTGTCTCGTAGTAGCACATGTGCCAGGAGTACTCCATATATAGATCGACTTCGTTAGACCTTTATTTTCTGCATTATAAGTGTGCAAGACTGGCTTGTTTCAGGTCAATTTTTCTGGTATACCTTTGTGATCAGTTTTACATCAAACTAAGTTCCAATATCCTTAAACTCTGGCTGCCGAAAAAAGATGATATCCTCATGTGAGGAGCTATTGTCACTGCTAGGAGTTCTGCTTGGAAAACGCTACGACAGCATTAGAAAATATATGTATCTCCTCCTACATCGATGTCCTGTGTAAACATTTGTGACTTCCGGGCTTGGTATTTCTCTGTTTTTCCATTCCTCTCTACTTGGATTGATGGTCGAAAAGGTCTTACGAAGTCAAGATAAAGCCTAAAGCAGTCTGTTCTTACATTCCCCACACAATCCCGGATAATCTTAGCGTAGCCCGCTGTGTTCGCCCTCCAGCTGACCAATTGACTTATCCTTTGGGTGCTTGTGACTGCCTATTCTTGTATGAAGAGGTCTAGCCGGGGGTGGTTGAGGAGGACGTTTAGTTTGCACTGGAAATACCAGTCCACACTAGCCTTCGCGATGCATTTTGAATTAGTGACCTTGCTGGCGACTTCTCACCATACACGGTTTCCATAGATAAGTGTAGACTTTACTATCATTTTTGGGACTTGGCCACCAGGTTTTTTTTAACTCGTTTTTCGGTATTAAGCTTCCAATTTAGCTTTTTGTTGAGCTCTAGTCCCAGGTGTTTGGCACTTTCAGAGATTCTGAGGGGAACTCTTAAACAGAGGTACCAGTTCAGTTTCTTAGGGGTTTATTCTTTAAGTACATCTCTTGGAACCAATATCTAGGTCCCATCTCTCCTCCATTAAGCTATCTCCTAAAGCCCAAACCCTTAACAACAAACATTTGATGATTTTAGCACATTTGGGACTGCAAGTGCTTGCATTATGTTCGCAGTTAGTACTGTGTTCATTTAACCCTCACACAAAATCAATTTATAAATAAATTTAGAATTAAATTTATATTTAAACAAAAATCCTATAAAAATTTAGATATAAGTCTATCTATACACAAAAAAAAAGGTTACTCTCGTCCAGGGTTATTAGCCAAATTTATAAACAAATACAAAGCTAACTAATAAATAAATTATATCTAGAAATATTATTACACTATATAACGTTGTACTACTTTGTGTATATTGTTTATGTAAAAAAAAAACACACACACACAACAAAAATCTGACACTTTATGGGAATTTGTTAAATAATTAAGCTTCTGAATGCCAGAAATACTACTAGTTACTACGCTATAATACATATATTTATCCATTTAGCAACTATTTCAAATATTTCGAATAACAAAATGCAAAAACAGGTAATAAACTATTATTTGCTTTGGTTTTGTTATAAAGACGGACTGGCCATTGGGTATATTCGCGAAAAATTTGAATGGCTGCAAATTTTCAAGCGTTGTTTGGTCAGCTTTTTGAAAAACGTAAAACCCAGTTTTGTTTTTTAAAAAAAAAGTAATAAGGTTCGTCGAATATTTCAAAGTGGTTGGGAAAGTAAAGGGGTGTGACTAGGTTTTCTTTTTTAAATATTTTACAAGGTTTTGTTAGTGTTTTTCGATTTTTTAAGTCAATTTTTTGTTTTAAATTAAATCTAAAATAATTTATTTATTTATTTATTAAATGTTTAGTCCAAGCAGCTTAACAAGCAATTTACACTTAACAGGAGCATTGGATGTAAGTAGTTCGCAAAACCCAGTGTTCTAGACATTGTGGTTCGTTACAGCCCTAGCTGGTGCGATGGAAATGAAGGCAGAACAGGGGCAAGGATCTCAGATTGGGTGGATTGGCTTGGAGGCATATCAACTAAGAGCTGATGTTCGCACGATACCTACGTAATTTTAAGTGATCATCATGGTAGGCAAGGTTGTACCTGTCAACCCAGGACGGCCGCAAAGAGCACAAACAGATGAATCTACGTTCAACAGTCTCGATTCGAAGGGAATGGGTACTAGAATAGGGTGACCCGACTTGGCTAACATATTAGAGGATTGACCTAGCAAAATGTAAGAAAGGAACATAAGGTTTGGAGAATTCATTAGACCAGCTTAATTCGGCGGCAATAACTAAGACTTCTTTGCCATTCTCCAATGCGCGCAGTAACCCTCTGTTAGTGAAAGGAACTCCGTTTAGTAGTTGCTGATCTTTCTTTGAGAAATCCATGTTGCTTTGGGAAAGATAGACTTCCAATTAAAGAAGATTGCTTCACAAATAATACTTTCAAAAAACTTTGGTATGCAGGAAAGTTTTGCGATTGGATTGGTAGCTGGAAACTTGATTCTAAGGAAGTGGTTTATGTAAGAGCTCTTACAAAGCATTGGAGGGAAAGGCTTCCTGTGAGATAGAGATCTGGAATAGAAATGTGAGGGTTTAAGTCAAGTAGTCAACACAATTTTTCAGACCTAGTGTAGAGGCTAAACCATCTCACTTTAGTTCTTTTTAAACTTTTCTTCAACGAGAGCCAAATGTATTTCAAGTAAGTTTAGTCAAGTCAAGGTACAGCTTCTCATGTAGAGGAAGTAACCAAGATAAACATCGATCGCCTGGTTGCTAAACGATGGGCTGGAGATTGTGAGAAGATGGTAAGGCCAAACGAAACATTTGAACCTTTACTTTATAGCTTCGATTCTCTAGGCTTGATGATTAGAATCGAACAGTGGACAAATTTAATTTGAAGGTAATCTAAGTAAAATACCTTATATTAGCATTTCCCACATTTGTTTAGTTAGAAACTAGGTCATCCCTATTTAGACACAGATATGCCATTCGTCTTGTTCTTGGAACGATTAGTTTCTAGTGATGAATGTGGCTTCACCTAAATTTCTGAAGTTCCACCATACTTTCTGTAGTTAATGCATTCATTCCTTCAAAAACATGTCAGCAACTGCAGAAGCTAGCAGCACGACTACAGAAAGTCGACTTGCAGACGGTGAAGTCAGAGGAGGAGGTGACATCTTATTATTGTTAACACAAATAGAATTGGTCCAAGATGCATCTCTTGAGGTGCCTTAATGATTTCGTAATGGATTGAGAAAGAGAGATAGTCACAGATGACGCAAACGATTAGTTTAAGTTCTTGGTAAAGAAAGATAGATACCTCCTTAAGATTTTCTAAGAATGGCTTTCCTAGTAAATAACGTTAACCCTTGCTGAGGCTGAACACCTCATGCTGACACGTCTTCAGCGTGAATACCACATTCACCGAGGGCAGATTTCCTAGTTCGGGATATGCATAAGCATTCGAAGAGAGATGTGTTCTTTTCTGAGTCTGTGTCGTCACAGCCTCGGCAGAGATCATCAATTTCTAATGTGTTCGACTACGGTGGGCCCTGAAGAGGCCTGGGTGCTGAACAGCGCCAAGACCTGTTTGGTTTTGTTTTCTGAAGACACGACAAAATGAGATTGCGCTCCATCTTTCATTCGCTAGTCTCGCAAAGACTTGCCAGATTTAATAAGTGCTAGAGGCGGTAGAACACAGGTAGCGACCATTGTCAACCCTTTCTATGTAATTCGTCCACCAGTTCGTTGCATTGAATCCCTAGTTGTTCCTGGAATGGGTTCCAACGCGGATAGCGTTGAGTTGCAGGCTATTTACGTAGTTTTACAGCACCTAACGTCCTATCCTAAGATCGCAAATGAAAAGATAAAAATATTATGAGAACTTAGTCCATCTGGGAACTTTGGCCCATCTCGGTCGTTTTCCAGATGTCAGATTGTTTCAGATGTACAGGGTTGTATGTTTTGACTGATCAAATAGGGCTTTAAGGGCCTTGACCTGCAGAGTCACATTCAGTCCGAGCCTCCATTGAAAATTCCACTTCAAAAGTATATGACTCGTGGCGGATGTGATTGATTCCTGTTGAAACAATTGTCTCCTTCATTTCGAATGCGATCCTCAGTTCTCAGTCTTAATTTACTAGTAAGAACCTCTAGAACCCTTGGCTCATCGATAGACTTTCTCCTTCATGATTGTGCTACTGAAGTGAACAGATTCTTCAGCTTAGCCTACATACTGCTAAATTATCTATTTTATGGTTATAGTCACGACAAGTACTTTTCCAAACCTGTTCTCGTCCTAAAAACTCAGTCCTTGAAAACGGATGAATTCGTCGCTAAACAATTGCATAGATTGTAAGCTCCAGTAGCATTTCTAAGACTCGATAACATTCGCTTCAAGCTACTCAAGGATTAGGACTCATTTCGTGTTGGTCATAGTTGTTAGCATCACATTCTGTCTCACTAGCATAAGTATACTTCCATTTTCTAAGGACTGACTTTAGCTCCAGACTTAGGTTTAGGATTCTTAGCTTTCTTCTTTCTTTGGTCAAAGTTTTAAGAAGACCTTACAATCTCCTGCTCTTTTGCTTGCGCTGAGTAGGTCTCAGAATTATTATGACATCAATCACTGGCGAGGTCCTAATGCTTGAAAGCAATGGATTACCGAAGAAGAAAGAAAGGAATACTAAGAAGTGGCCAAGATTTTTCGGGTCACTGTATTAATTTATTTATTATTTATTTAAAATACTTCCCAACCACATTGATGTATTCGCCAAAACCCCATCAATGTTGTTACATGAAATTACTTGTTCTTGCATCGAATAACATACCTACTTGTAACTATATATATTTCATTAACAATGAATTTTGTATTAAGGCAATAATTAAACAAAATAATGTTATAACAAAACCACTAAACACATTTGTTGAAGTAGAATTAAAAATGCAGAATCATTGTATCTGAGCAAAGTGTAAAATTAGCAGTAAACGCAATATTCTGCAAAAACCCAAATCTTTGTAAATATAATTGCATTATTGAAATAAATACATATATACATATATATATATATAACTTGCACATATGAATATAAATTATATTTAAAGTTTTTGCTTAAACAATAGTAGAAAAGAAAAATTATTCTCTTAGATGTTTGTTTCTTACGAGAATTGCAAACTCAATCAAGAAACATGATTTAAAATTGTAAACTTTAAGAAAAAAATATATAAACTTTAGCAAATATCCAAATCAATACAATATCTGTGTATCTCCAAGTTTGTTTCTATAAAAATATATTTAAAATGAATTTCAAAAGCGTTGTACAGGGTAACTATATAATTTACTTACACTAACTTTTCTTTAACTATTTTGCTTTCTTTATTTAATTAAAATATTTAAAATATACTTAGTCTTCAATCGGAGGAAATTTCCGTAGAGTTATTGTGTGAGTTAGACAATAACAATATATGGGGCTAACCAATTTATTTTCAAAAACATAACCATATTCATGCATATACATATATTATACTCACATTACACTTAACATTATAATTATAAACAATTAAACTAACTATAAGTAATACTTGCAAACACAAGAAAAAGAAAAAAAAAAAAAAGCTGGTATGGGGTCAACATTACACAAACAAAAATGAAACAAATTGCATTCGAAAATTTTTTCAAAACAAAAAACTGTTTTATGTACATTTATCACAGGATTGTGCTTATTTAACAACAAAACTTATTGTTCTTCGTTCAAAAATAAATATTATAAACTTATAGAATAGAATATTAATGTTTGTGTCTAAGAAAATTATATTACGCAACTTAAATAGTAAATTTAAGAAAACCTACAAATATTTTATAACAAAAAACAAATTAAATTGAGCATGATAGTCAAAAGTGTATTAAAAATAAAGAAAACATTTTAGAAAAAAATTATTTGTTATGCAAGTTTATTGCATAATTTAGCACAAATAACACATACATACATTTGGCCAAAGATAATTAAGTTAAGGCAAACTAAATAACCATTCACACATAAAGTAAAATTATTAATAAACATAGTAAATGATTGTAAGTAAGAAAATAATTATAATATATATTATTACAACAAATGGAGTTAATTGGAATAAAGAACAACCGTTGTTGGTGAAACGAGCTACAAACAAAAGTTTAACGCGTTTTTCTTACAATTTCATTTAATTTCATTTAATTTTTAATTTTAGTGGAGGCGAGAGCGTTGGACTATGGAGCAAGGGGTTTGAGGTTCGAATCCCAGTCGGATTCATGGTCCCACCTCTCTCGAGCGTCTGACAAACATCCGAGAGTACAACTGTCCTGAGAAAGCTTCCCAAATAACAAACTGCCCTTCGGATACGGCATTAAACAGTATGCCCCTTCCATTCGTGTGAAGAATATAGCACGCACAACACGAATGATTGTAAGAAGTTAGGCCCTGGGTCCAGTAGACCTGTTGGGCCAAGTATTTATATATTTTTAATGCAGCGTATTAGGTTTAAATCGAAAAACGCTTCTATTCACAGTGATTCTTAAAGTTTGCGGGCACATAGTGTAGGCTATTCCCTACTTATTGATTCTCAAATGAACGAGATCCATCGATAACTCTCGGTGGGAGATTGATCATGCTTGCATCACTATGTGAACTCATCTTCTCTTCTGTTTGCAAACATGTCTTGGTACTACAGTATCTACATAAATACTTTCTTAACGGGCTCCCGACCTTTGAAGAGTTTCTGTTTGGGACATAACAGCTTTCCGTTCTCTTCCATCCCGGGCACGGTGCTTCCAGCTTTTCAGACCAAGTGGTCTGAGATCCTCGATTGCTTGATCTTGAAAACGAAGCTTAGGTCTTCCTTGTCGTCTCGAACCTGGGGGCTGTGATTGGAAGATTTTCTTTGTTGGACAATTATTGTCCAAGATGATGAATGATGTCATATGCGGGTTTGAAGTCAATAAAGAGATGGTAAATCTCGCCTTAAACCTTTTCCATGATTTGCCTTAGTGTCAAATTTGATCGATCGTCGATCAGGTTTCGAAAGGTTTCAGACATTTACAGAGACGGATATGCCTCGATAGTTCTTTCAAAACATAGGTTTGTCCTTCTTAAAGATATAGAACTGATAGTTCAGTTCTCCCACCTACATATACTTGGTTAAGTATTTGGTGCATGTACTCTCTAGGCCATAAGAGCCGGCGGCTTTCTTGTTCTTCACCTTTTTGATAGCTGAGCCCACCTCTTCAAAACTAGGAGCTTTAAGAATTATCTCATCTATGTATATGCGAACGGAAGCTTAGCTCCCTATCGTACAGCATTACAAGGTCGCGAGGAGATTGAACGATAGATATAGGCTGACGGAGGCGATATTGAGCTCTAGCAATTTTTGGGGAACCACTGGGATAAACTGTCTAAGTCTTGTTGAAGGAGACAATAGTCCTGATTTAACGAAATGGTTTTGAAAAGTTTAGCATCGTCAGCGTAGAGAGAAAGAGAGGAGTGGTTTACAACCCTATCAATACCGTTTATAGTCAGAATGAAGAAAATAGGTACAAGATGACTGCCATGTGGAACTCCAGATGTGGCTAAGAAAGGAGCCGATAAGACGGATGTGAAGCGAACACTATAGAAACGGTCTTTCAGGTAAGAAGACTGATTTACACTCGACATAGTAGAGTATTCCTGTTGTAGATGGACTTGAAGGTGGGTTAAGGTTTAGGCAATGAGTGGCCAGCTATGGGCAGCATGCTTAGACTTAGGTTGTGGTATCACTTGAAAAATACCTTGGCACGATACTAGATCCAAACTCAGTTGGAAGCCTCAGGATTGTATGTACATAGCAGTTGTTCAACCAATACTTACCTATGGCACCATCCTACATATTGCGGGCTTGCCTTTAGTAAGGATAAACATAAATATAAGGCGACCAGACAAGAACGATAAGAAAAAAACGACAATGGTGTGAGATATAGAATTAATTCTCACTTTATTTTGAAGCTACATTCATGCCATTATGTGTAGAATAGCACATATCGGCTTCGCGAATATTGACCTCAAGCTAGTTTGAAGCGGTTAGCTTTCCATCGTAGACTAAGGACTTGACGTAGCCCCAGATAAAATATTCGAGCGGTGTCAAGTCGCATAATTAATGAACGATCACCCAGTTGCCGAAATTTCTCCTTCACAACTTCGAGCCTTGCGTTGCCTGCATGGCATGGATCCACAGCTGACATATATCGATGTTGTCCAGGTCTAATCACAAAAAGTCGGTACCTGAGACCAATGACGGCAACGATGTCTCCTTCCTCATTTAGAAAGAAATAAGGTCCGAAGATGCCCCGTGTCATAAACCGTCCCAAACAGTCAATCTTTGTGAATCCATTGATGCTTGGTTGAACACTTGTGGATTGTGTTCCCAATGGCAATTCCGGTTATTGACATAGCCGCTGAGCCAAAAACGGGTCTCGTGCGAAAAGATGATTTTTTGATCAAAATCCGGATCTCCGGCTACATTTCCAGCACCCTATTGGCAGGCACACGGTTTTGTCTATGGTCGCCTGACTGGTGTTCCTACCTCAGTTAAGAACAGTGCAACGGTCTGGATGTTTGCGTATCACCAGTGCACGAAGAATTACTTCTTCTACAGCTGCATTCGTTGCCCTTATACTCATACCACATATGCCAGGTTTCCTGTGGGACTGTATATCTTAAAGCTACTTACCAATAGTCTAATTCGAATCTCAATCCTCCTCAATCGTCTCAATCTTCCACCAGCACACTGTAGCTTTTTTGGAGGAAATAATGGTGACCTAGGTACCCTTGTCTGTCAAGGATGTTCGAATTTTCAATGAAAGTCAACAGCAACTCTGGAATCGTTGCTCAGCGGCTGGTTTAAACTGGACCAATGCATCAATCATTGGTTGGATACCATACCACCGTCATCTAAGTGGTTAAAGACTGTAATGAAGTGTTACCTGCATCTGATGAGCGGATTCTGACCTTAACTCTTCACAGGATATTGTTTGAAGCTCTTTGAAGGCGATCACACCTCCTTGGTCCTTCTGCATACTTCACGTCAGAACGTTTGAAGTTTGTCACGTCTCACATAACGCTTCTTGGTTTGTTGGCTTTAACCGGACCTCAATAAGGATGCACTTAGACCATACTCTGGGAACCATCCACTCCCACAACGCTTCTTACTTCTTATTTATTTTACGACCCATGAAGAGTCTCTGACTGAGACAAGGCAGCATTCCACTCACTTCAACCACAACACACAACAACGTTGTTCTCCTTTTTCATGCGACATCAGGCTCCTAGCTTGGTTCTCTATAGGGCTGAGGCTTTGATTGTATTCCAATTGTCTGGCGATAGCCATGCTCCAAGCACGTGCTACTGGAATGCACAAAATTTGAAACAGCCAGGAATGCCTTAGAGCAAGAGACAGGCAACGCTATAACCCATGGTGCATGGAGTCTGGCATAACTCATAACACGGGCTACTGAGTATCCATAAAGGATTTCACCCCTCCAGCGCATCGAAAAAAAACATCCATGTTGTGGCCAATAGAAAAAAGATGTGTCCCAACACTCCAATGGTCATCCCCGTCCTCCTGCATCTGAATTGGCATACCGAACTGGCAGCTAATCGCAATATAATCGATCTGGTTGCCTAGTCACTTAAGACCCAACTGACCTTATGGCAGATGTATGCTTAAACATTGTTCCTCCAATGACTCCATATTCTTGTACAAAACATGAAGAAAGTAACTCTCTCCAGCACTATTGACTCCTGCTTTAATTACATGTATGTATGCCACATTCGTAAGCTTTAAGTGGCCTTAACCGAGAACCCCATGGCAAAACCGCACGCTCTTCGTTGGTTAATTAACCAACTGAAGCAGAAAATCAATAATGCCCAGCATAATTGTTAATCGCATGTAATTAATACGACACAAGGGATGATTATCCAATTATTACGAGTTGTACAAGTGGGTAACCATTAAAGGATAAAGTTCACAAAAGGTACAGGTGTGTACTCAGGTTTTTGCATTCATTTGGGATTGTTAAGTGGATTTTTTCTCTCTATAATTGCGGTTGCATTCTTTGAGTCGTGCATTTGAGAAAAGTCTGGCAGGATGTCCTGATTTCTCCTACAGAAATAAGTTTTAATTTTCCTCTTTGTTGCAGCGGGTAAGTCAAAGACTGTGACTTGTTTCAAGGCAATGCAAACGGAAGTGGAAGTCGCGAATGAAATCTACCAGAAATGTCTATTGTTCAGTCGTTAACAAACCAGTTGAGAGTTACCTTCAATTCATGGAACGTTATAAGGGTTGGAAGAAGAACTGACAAGATGGGTGGTTGCTACATCCAACAGCATGGAGAATAACACCCAAAAGTAGGTATGGAATCACCTCTTTAAAAGTCTTTGATTCTGGTAGGTCCTTCAAATTTCCTGCCCCAGCCGCAGTCGATAACCATTACCATCTTGCGAATGGATTGCAACTGACTTCAACTATGAATGGCAACTTAAAACTGGAAAATCGAATAGAACCAACTATGCATCAGACATCAGGTGTTAACACGGAAGTCACTATTTTCAATAAATCTGTCAGGCTACTGGGACAAGAAGACGACATCATCGATTGCTCCCTTTCCATTATTATAGAATCTGTTACGGTAACCAAAGGACAGACGAAATGAGTTGATCTTGAAGTAAAAGAGAACAGAACCAAGTATATGATATCAACAAACAAATCCTCAGTAGCAGTAACTTCCAAGTGTTCAAGGAGTTTATCTACCTCGGAGTGAATATCAACTCCACAGATGACACCTTAGTGGATTCGATGAGGACTATTGCTCTCCTATTGTCGGGATGACTCTTAGACTACCAGACTATTGCAGAGTCCAAGCAGAGGTATTGCTTATTCATGAAAACCCTAACTGGCTGTCGATGAGATCGGTATCAAAGGACTTCAATCACCAATAGAAAGAAACAAACCTACCCACTTGGACGCATAAGGAAACTATAAACCAGACGAATTACCCAGAAGTGGGACAAAAAAAGGGCCTTTCGACTCCCCAAGGGAGGCTTTATCTATCCAAATGTTCGATGGCACGACAACAAGTCCACGCATACCTATGTACTCTTGCCGCATTACTGACGGGTCACTGTGTGTTAGATAGGCATGCCATAAGGCTTGAAATACCAGCCACACTGTAGACTATGTGGATGAATCACAATCTCCCATCAAGAAGAGATTCCGGGAGAATACTTCTTCATTGAGACGGCACATGTTGCCGATTGGGATATCAAGAAAATTTGGAAATTCGTGGAGAAATCGATATGGGTCCAGGAGGAATGGATGTGACCGGCTCCTGTGAATTCTACCGTAAGCGGAAGATACCCATCTAACCTGAAACAGTTGTGCTATAAGGAGCCAAATGCTGGATGGTAAGCAGGCAAGCAGTGCAAACTATCCTTTCGAATATTTAGTTTTAAATGCGATTAGTGGGAATAGAGAACATACAGCCGCAAACTCATGTGGATATATCATCCAAATAGCTAAACCAAAAACTGACTTGGCAACATCGAGGAAATTGAGAATAATCCTTCAGATAAAGAGGATTTTCAAATTAAATCAAGGAAGACCTAAACTCCGGTTTAAACTATAGGCAATCCAGACTTGGGGTCTGATCTGGCTCACTGACGGATTAAAATGGACTCTAGAGTGGGTCGTGTTGTCTTTGGACCCAACACCAAAGTCTCGATACATATTGGAATGCGTCCCACGGTTTTCCAGGCTAAACTCCATGCCATTAAGTTTTGAGGTAGGTTAAACCTTAGTACGGATATCAAGGACGCTAAGATCTATATATTTTCAGATAGTCAGGCAGCTCTTAGAGCACTGTCGTCCAATTTAGTGGACTCCATATCAGTTAAATGCTGTTACAATGCATTACAATCTCTTGCTAGACACAAACGAGTGATACTCGGATAGGTTCCAGGTCATTAGCGGATTGTAGGCAACGAATCAGCAGATGAACTAACCACGGCTGGTTCAGGATCTGCGTTCATTGGGCTTGAGCCTTACTGCGATGTCAACTGGGCTGCCGCCACAGCGCTGATTAACGTGTGAGAACACAAAATTCGACTAACCCATTGGGGAAATGTCAAGCCTTATTCCTAAAAGGAAACTCTTAGCTTAGACAAAGGCAGTATTAGAAAGCTGGTGAGCTGTGGCCTGAAATTTCACCTCAACAAACTCAATCTGTGCCCAGACAAAGAATGTAGGTCCTGCTCGGAAGATGACTAATCATCTGAGAACATTCTCCGTGAATGCCCGGCTCTGCATTGGTTGAGGTGGTGCGTCTTCCACAAGGTAACAGATATTAAAAACTCTGCGACTAAGGACGTGCTTTCCTTCATTAGGGATGTGGTACGACTCTTAAGAGTAAAATGCACCCAAAGATACAATAGATCTTTTTAGGTCACAGTATCAGCCATATGGGCTAGAGTCTGAGGAAAAAGAACAAATCGGCGATCCTAGTGCCCTTGGCCAACAGGAAAAAGTAAAAAACCTTATCAGAATCAAAGAGAGTGAGAGCTAACGCGTCGCAGGCCGACTTTTCACGAGATAGGAGCCCATTAAGTAGGTAAAAACGAGAATCTAGCTCCGTCGATTGTAAAATTGTGTTTCTCGGCTTTCGATTCGCTCCAGTTCTTCGTTTTGTAAGTTATATTCAACTGAAGACAGCATTATTTAAGCTTCAACACCATTCGAGGGATATAATAAAAAGAATAACATTCCACATATGTCTATCTTATTTGTATTTTTACTGATAAAATCCACGCATACAAACTGTCATCCTACATAAAATTAAATTAATTAATATTTTGCTTCTTTTTTCAAAGAAAAAAACAGAAAAAATAAGAATCAAAATTGGAGACATCTCCAATTGGTCGCGTTTAAAATAATTACAAAGAATCAAGCTCTATAGACTACGCAGATATACATACATAATTAGAATTGCAAGGGGTTTTTCGTTAAATCTAAGAATTACTAATCTATATACGTGTTTTATATATATACTTATGTCATACATATGTATGTATGTTTATGTATAAGAAATTGTTTTAGTTTCTCTATTAATTTTGGTCCGTATTACGAATTGAAAAGTCAATAATTTCTACAAGACACCTGCCGAGCTCCTCCATGACCATTTTCTCCGTTTGATGTGGTGATAGGGCACCCTTCTTGCACTCGTCCGCCTGGGCAATTAAGCACTGGATTGTCGCATCCACAACGTCTTGGGTAATGAAATTGCATGGTTGTTTCTCCGCCGTTGGACCGCAAGCAGTCGATGATGTGGACGCAGCAACAGCTGTAGATACCGTCGTTGGTACGGACGACGTGGTCGATTGTAGTGTTGGTGTTCTCGGTTTGATAGCATCGTCATAGGTTCGTTTTAAGCGATTATATGTTTGAACAGTCGGTACGGGGCATTTCTTGAGATCCATATCGAGATCGGGATGGTCGTCAACGTTTCGACAGCCTGCGGATGGTAAAAGGATGTAAGAAATGCAATGGAATTTCCAAAATTACGAGAGACTTACCGACACACTTGCAATTCGATGAACAAGGTATTTTGGCTTCGTAGCACTCGCAGTAGTTCTTCAAGCAGCCAGATCGTTTACAATTGCAGCCTTTGTTGTGCAACCGTTGGTCACTTTCATTTGTTGCTGCGGTGATTTTAGGTCTGGAAAATACAATTTTTTTTTTGTTTAAATGGTTTTTGATGTTTGTTGAGTGCGAAGGCTACTACGATTTTGAATATTCAAAGTTCAGTTGAAAAGAATAAAAGCCAGACCAACTGTGTAGGTAGGCTTTGAATTTTTGAATTTGAATTTGAATTCCGCACAAACAGTGTTGCCACGTTAATATGGTTAATAAGTTCTTTATATGGTTTGGCGTAGAAATGCTACGACTGTTGCATTGCAAGGTTGCATCCGTGCAGCTATATGGACGTGGTACCTGGAGGGTGACCGCCACATTCACGAGGAAGCGGCAAACGTTCGTCAATAGGTGCCTACGATATATCTTAAGGATTTTCAGGCCAAACCGTATCTCTAACGAACAACTTTATCAGAGAACGGGCCATGAACCTATAGGCACAACAATACGACGACGAAAGTGGCAGTGGTTTGGACATACTCTCCGAAAGGGGGACAGGTCCATAGCTAACCACACGATGCAATGGAACGCGCTTACTCAGAATGGCAGGATACTCGGCGGTCCTAGGAGTACGTGGCGCAGAACTGGGAAAGAGTTGCAGAGAACTGAGACACATTTCCAGAAACCGCACACGATGGCGCGTATGCTTTGTCGAGGCCCTAGGAACCACAGTAAGTGGCAGTAAATGGGGTTGTCCTTGAGTCCTTACTTCTGAAGTTAAATCTTAGAGAATTCAGCAGAAAGAACTATCAAGTTCTACGAAGAAAAAATGCCCTAGTGGCTCCATCTAACTAGCTTGTATGGAAGAAATATAAATTTACAACGCTTACCTTGCATGTATCTCAATAGAGCCCCAAGAAGCCTTTATTTTTAACAGTAGTACAGCTTATGCCTGGATTTTCTCTTTTCGGTAAGAAAGCTGATCTTACAAAAGGAACACTAGGTCAGAGGCGGTACCGATTACCACAGAAGTAGTAGTTGGTATTTAAACTGAAACACGGGACTGAAAGTCCATTACCTCTTTAGAAGAGCTGTAGGTATCACAATAGGACAAGGGCGCGACAAGTCTATACGAAATCCAGGGGCTAGCTTCTCACAATCATTCATGTTGAGTGTGTTCAATTCTTCAAAAGAATGCAAACTTTGTTTTCATGTTGACACTCTGGGATGTTTAATAAGCGCTCTTGAGAGATGTGAGAAAAACTTTGATCCTGCCTGAGAATCAATGCACGAACTATTGAGTTCACGGTCCGCTAGCAGCAAAAATCAATTGATTTTTGTAGAATCTGCGTCGACAAGTGAGAAGAGACAATTGTTTACTTTTTCGGGACGTGTGTGTCTTTCTCTATTAGAAAATAGCACTCCGCCGCATATGACAGCATTCATTGTCTTGACCTCTATGAAAAACACGCGAGCAATGCGCAATTAAGGGAATAGTTCACCTTAACTATTCCAAAACTGCATCGGATTTCGGGAAGGAGATGCGCTGTTGTGAGATTTCTTCAATCTTTTGTTGAAACAGATAGTGCGCAGAGGCGGAAGGTACTACCTTCAAACAGCACTGCTGAGATATGCAGATGACATCGACATCATCGCTCACTCCCAGCTCGCAGTTATAGAAGCTTTTAAGGCAATTCAAGACCATCCGAAACGAGTTGGTCTTGAAGTGAATGAGAACAAAACCAAGTACTTGTTGTCGAACAAAGAAGCATCGGTCCACCACCGCCTAGGACAAAATGTCAATGTTGGCAACAGTAACTTCGAAGGAGTAAATAGCAACTCGACGAATGATACGTTTGTTGGATTCAAACCTTCTAACTTGGAAGACGAAATACATGCGTACGAAACATTGATCCTGCCAGTTCTACTATACGGAGTCGATTACTGGTCGATAAGGGGGAAAGCAGAGTAGATCTTGAGCACTTTTGAGAGAAATGGAGGAGAAGAACTCCCAAAATGTGAATGTTATCCAAAAAGCCAAAGCATGTCGATTACATTGGCTGGGCCACATCCAGCGAATGGACAATAATGCTCTACTAAAGAGGATTTTCGAATTACAGCCCAGGTTGGACACGACAAGACTGAAACCCCGTTTTAACGATGAAGCTATCGCGGGACTGGACTATGAAGGAACGAAGGGACTGGAAGCCTGCTTTGTCTCAGACAAAGTTTCTTCACGGTGCCTTCTTCATAGTGCCTTCGATAAAGGACCTCAAGTTGATCGAGTTTGGGGTCGCAGCACGAAATATTCTGATCAGTCAGCGAACAAACAAATTGATCACATCGCGATCGACGCAGTGTATGATGCATATCCGTGTTCGGATGAATAATGGGAGTATATTTGGATATACCATCGATTCGAATCAGAACCATATTACAGCCAAGGTACGAACACAGATATCCAGAATAAATTTTACTTCGAACGACTACAAGATCCTTTTTCGATCGAGGGTCTCTTAGACGTTTCGCGTCATCTAAGATAATACTGGGTTTCTCTTCAGCACCGCATGCTATTGCAGAAATAACCTTCGAAAATTTTACTAAGGAAGCTTCCAAATGACTGTCAAGCTGGATACGCACTAATCTAGGCATAAAATTTAAATCCAGCAACAGTTGTACACCAAGCATGAAAGCTTCATAGAGAGTGGAGTTCCTCCAAAGAGGATATCAACAGATCCTTTAAAGTAGATAAAATACTTAGTTATGTACATAAAAAGATTTTCTATTTCGTAACTTACTTGAAAGAGTTGGGATTCCTTTCTAGACAAATTCGTATCGCCTTTTGTCGTTCGTCCTCGTTGTCCAGGTTGTTCATACAATCCTTGCAATTGCAGTCCTGACAGAATTCACCATTGGCAAAACAATCGCAATATAACTTAAGACACTGCGACTTGGTGCAGTTGCAGTGTTTTCGTCGAATAGTTACACTCGAATCGTCCGAAGGCGGTGGCGACGATCGCGACGAACGTCCAACGAGACCTATTGACTTCGAAGCAACCGGAGCTGTCTTGGCTTTTAGTTTAACATCTCTATCGTCCGCATTAGGCCGTAAAACACTATAAAGTTTCTTTGCCGGAGGCGGACTTTTTACCACATCCTTTTGCGATTCAATTATCGATTGCCGCTGCTGCATAATTTTCTGATTTTGACTAGTAACCGTACTACGGATCAACGAATTCGAAACTACGATGTATTTACTACCCGGCACAGCGGTTTTACTTTCACCCGTATTACTAAATCGCTGGATTTGTGAGTTGATTTGGGAAATCTTTTGCGTTCGCACTAGAGTTCCTTCACTGCCGTCTTGAGGTCTAACCATTACTTCGTTTATTTTACGCAACGTCGGAACTGTTGGCATCACCTTTGGCTGAAATGAACACACATTATGGGAACATTATAGGAGGAGTTGGAGGAAATAAGAACTAAGAGTCAACTTACCCGGTCTTTATCGCTGAGTGGGGACTTTACCATTATTTTCATTGGTGGTTTGGTTTGTCGAACCACGGTGTACTTGGGCGTGGTCGACGTATCGGATGTGGCGATTTTGTGCGTAATCCCCGACGTGTTGTTCAGCACACGAACATACTGAAGGCCAGGCTTACCCGGAATCTGTATGGCTTGCAGCTGCCCACCTGAGGTGTTTGGCGAGAGTTTTATCACGTTCGGTGATACCATGAGCTGCCTAGCGCCAGACGCACTCTGTACCAGCATTTTGCCACTTGCCGATGTATTTCCATTGCTAGTGCCTGCGATAACCTGCCGCACTTTAGGCTTTGCCACCTCAACCGATGATATAATGGTCGACCCGACCGATGTTGTTGTCGTTGAACCTCCTGGTGTTGCTGGACCTGACACCGTTTTGATGGGAGCTTTTATCAACATCTGTCCAGTTGTTCCGCCACCGGTGGTTGTGATAATTTTCTTGCCGGCCAGTTGGCTTACGTTGGGAATATTTATGCTCTTGCCCCCTTTGACTGGAACTAAGTTACCATCTGGAGTACGAATCACATGAATTGCAAGATGCTTGGCTGCATTGTTCGTTGATGCATTCCCTGCAAGTGTTGCAGGTACACGAACCGCACCACCCGGTCGTTGTAGGTAAATTATTTTCCCATTTGATGTTCTCGCCGTCGTTGTTGTGGTGCTAACGGTGGACGATGTGGATGAGGCGGTAGTTGCATTAGATCTCGGAGCGATTTTCACAAATCCAGCGGAGGCTGTCGTAGTTGCCACTAATTTATTTTGTATCACATTGTTGTTAGTGGTTGCTGCTAATATTATACTTTTAGATGTCGACTGAGTGGGGATTTTTTTTATTTCTTTATCTACAGGTGAGGGAGTGATTTTCTTAAGTAATTTCTCGGCGATTCTCTCGTCGATTTCTTCTTTGACGGAAAGGGGATCGATAAATGATTTGTTGTCCGTATCCTTGCATCTTAGTGGATCATCATCGGCCCTGATTAGGTCCTCGAAGGTAATTTCTCCCACTTCTACACTTTCATCGGAGGATTTCTTGTCCTCTTGGGTTGTAGAGGCATCTGAAAGAGAAAAAACGAGAGATGAATTAGTTTAAGTATGAAATGGGAAGAACTATTGCAAAGCAAATCGGAAAAAGGCACAAAAAAGGCTCGAGCACTACTGTTTCTTGTACTTCACTGGGGAAAGCATATTTAACGTGATTGCTACAAATTGGTTGGCTTGTAGTTGTCTGGGCAGTAGAAAATAATCTTTAAATCGGTGGCTCCACGGTGAAACTACTAGCACACAGTAGGTTCAAGGCAGCGTTGTATGATCCCTAAAACAACATCATCCATACAACTTCATTCCTAAAGGATTTTTTAGTGTAGCCGTCAACCCTGTTGAAGTTGACGATGTAGCATTCGATCCCTCAGATCCAGTCGTTAACTTTCTTCTTCGGATATCGTTTATCATGTAGTCTTGCGACTACAAGCGACTACATCCGTGCCAAGACAGGTAGGGCTTCTACTGAATTTCCTTCGCACTCGTACAGTGGCAAGAGTAGTCAAAGATCTTGACCAGATGGTATTCCTCCCATAATTCTGAGGAGTTAGTGTTCCACGCTGGCAAAATCACTGCGTAAATTTTTCCATCTGACCTACTCTTCTGGACTCTTACCGAGTAGATGGGGAACAGAATTGTCCAGCTCGTCCCTAAAAAAGGCGAACCTTCTACTCCCTCCAACTAGCGGCCCATTGTACTTACATCCCTTCTTTCCCAGGTCATGAAACGCTGATGAACCATCAGCTTACAAAACATCTTGAAACCGAAAAACTATTCCATGACCGACAGTATGGCTTTCGTAGCAAAAGGTCCACTATTTGTTGTGCTTTGATGGTATATCTCGCCAAAAAGTGGAACCGATCGATACCATTCTGGTGAATGTAAGATTGTTGCACTTGACGTTTCAAATGCCTTTGATAGCATATGACATCAAGCTCGATGAGGCGTCCCCCAAGCCTCCGTGTTGTCTCTGACTCTCTTTATGAATTTCATAAATGATCTCTTGTATGCTACGACTAATCCAATACATTCCTTCGCTGACGACAGTACGCTCAGCTTTTCACTATTATTCCCAGAGACTCACATCCATGTTCTTCGGCCGTGGAACTGGATATAAACAACAGAGTGGAATTTAATGCATCAAAAGCTCAATGCTGTCTTCTGTCGCTTAAGCCATTATCAATTAATGGCACTTGCATCGCCGAGTCCAAACAAGTTCCATCCTACGTATACGCGCTAATCGCTATCTTCGTTGGAAGGATCTTATATTCGACGTCGCTAAGAATGCTGCGAAATGTCTAGGATGTACTTCTCTCCCTCTGATGTGGCTCCAATATATGTTTAAGGCATGCAACCGTTCCAAGTTTGATTATGATCCTCATCTCTACTCCGGTTCACCCAAAACCTCTATGCATCTAGATAGATAGAATCCACAAATCGCGCTATAAATCGAATAGGAGACAGAAGAATACCGGAGTTCATAGACTCTCTCGAACATCGCAGAAATATTTCAACCTTATCTTGTTCCCTCGTTTTTTTTTACAAACGGAGCTCCAGCGAACCAGTCAGTTGCATTCCCCCACTTCAACGGTTTTCTCGCAAAACCCATCAGTCTTCGAATGTTCATTAGTATACCATCAAACTTATCTTCAGACGTACCGTCAAGTGCTGGAATACTTTCCTAAACCGCACAACACAAATGTGAAATGCCCTACCAAGCTCGTATTATAATCCACAAACAACAAACCAACATTCATCGATATCTCCAGCCTTCTTTTCAAAATCCGCTCTCCAAACACTAGACAACTACAACAACCAACAAAAAACAAAATCTGCAAGGAACCTTCGACGAACACACCATTGTTCGCCTATGTCGACATACTGGGAAGCGAAACAGCAGAGAAACTCGCGAAGAAAAATGCCAGCTTCATCGGCAGAACACCACCAACCACTGATAAGTAGACTGCAAGGAATAAAAACACAGAAGTCAGCAACGAATAAGCGCCAATTCCAGCAAAGTGATACCAAAATATATCGTACAGACACTTTGGAATCAAATATCCACCACGCATCAAGGAAGGAAGTAGTTGCACAGCAAATATTGAAACCTGGACACAGCTGCCTAAAAGAATTAGAATTGAGTCTGAATTATACAGCCTTTACACGGCAAATGAACTAAAGGACAACCTTTCTCGAGACCACCACAAGACATTGGCGGGCATACATCGAGTCGATCGTGAATGCTGTTGGACCACAGGTTCAACTTCTTGTGTGCAGGTAAAAAAGCCTCCCGGGCAGTAGTGGCACTGTCCAGTATAATGCCAAATATTGGAAGACCCAGGCAGCCAATTAGAAATCTGCTAACAACCGTGAGCACATCAATGCTTATTTGCGTTTCTCCCGTATGGGCACCAGCGACGGAAGTCAAATCCTACATGAACCGGAAATTCTCAACAGCGAATCTGACAGCCAATGCTTCTCATAAGAGATCCCGCTCTAATGATGAATTTGCTTGGAAGTGCCGCCTGCATCACTGACCATCTTCCTTCAATGTGATCCATGCTGTCACTGGAAGGGGTTTGAGAAGAAATACGATCCGCAAGCATCTGGTAATCAATTTGTTTGCAAGTGTCGCCTGCATCCATCTGCTTCTTCCTTCGAGGTGTGATCGGTGCTTTCTCTGGAAGGTTTCTAGGAAGAAAAACGACCTGCAACCACTTCCACAGTAAACCCAACACATTATCTTAATTTTTCTTTTTTTTATTTAACTTTCTGTTGAACAGAATCTTTCGAAAAAGTAACATATACTCAGTATGTGCATACAAACTAAAAAATACAAAATAATCAACTATACTTAGAGCCCCCCACGAAAATGCCATCGCGCCGAAGCAGTTGCTTCTACTTTTTGGCGACCTGCTTCTTCTCGCGAGCCTTTTTGCCTTCGGTGAGTTCTGCGCGCTCCGCAGGTGTCAGAATGGGAAGGACTTTGGTGACAACACCGGTTCCGAGTGTTAGATTACCGTCGCGGAGTGTGAATCGTTGACCCTGTTCCATGACCATGGGTCGAATGAGTCTCAAAATCAATTTGGTATCTTCACCGGGCATGACCATCTCTTTGTCGGGAATCTGAACTTGGACAGCACAATCCCATGTACGCGAGAACATCTGCAGTTGAATGAAACTCATGAAGGGCTTGGTGCGGCCGCCTTCCTCCTTGTTGAGGATGTACACTTGCGCTTCCATCTGATCGAGAGCCTTCACCGAACCTGGCTTGCACATAACCATGCCGCGCTTGATGTCGTCACGTTTGAGACCACGTACCAGGGCACCCAACTGATCGCCTGCCTGGGCTTCGTCCAGAATTTGATGGAACATCTCCACTCCAGTTACGGTTGACTTGAGGACCTTGTTGTAGCCAACGAATTCGCATTCGTTGCCCTTCTTGACGACGCCACGTTCCAGGCGGCCGGTGACCACAGTTCCACGACCGGGGATACTGTACACATTCTCCACGGGCAACAGGAATGGTTTGTCCAACTCACGAACCGGTGTCGGAATGAATGAGTCGATCTCCTTGAGCAGCTTCAGGATGGCCTCCGAGCCGATTTCCGGCGACTTATCATCAAGAGCACACAGGGCAGAGCCCTTAACCACGGGAACATTATCACCATCGTATCCCATCTCGGTCATCAGCTCACGAATCTCCATCTCGACCAAGTCCACCATTTCCTGGTCAGCAGCGTCCACTTTGTTGATGAACACCACAATGTGGGTGATGCCAATCTGCTTGGCCAACAGCAGATGCTCCCTCGTCTGCGGCATAGCACCATCGGTGGCCGCCACAACCAATATAGCTCCATCCATCTGTGCCGTGCCCGTAATCATGTTCTTTATGTAATCAGCGTGTCCGGGGCAATCGGTGTGACCGTAGTGACGATTCTCGGTCTGATACTCGACGTGAGCCACATTTATCGTGATTCCACGAGCCTTCTCCTCGGGAGCATTGTCGATCTCGTTGTACTTCTTGCTCTCGGCCAGCTTGCGGTCGGCTAAAACTTTGGTTATGGCTGCTGTGAGGGTTGTTTTCCCGTGATCAACATGACCAATGGTGCCCACATTGCAATGGGGTTTCGATCGTTCGAACACCTTCTTCTCGGCATAGTTACGCACCGAAGGCCGCCACAGGGGACTCGTAGAGGTTGCCGCTGAGATCGATGGCACAGTCCGGCAGTAATCACATGTGAAATTCCTGCTGCTGAAGATAATTCGCTTGAATGTCTTTCCCAGCAGCGCCGGAGTCATAGCTGCGGCTGCACGTACTCCCACATAGCCAGACATGATTTACGTATCGATTGTGATTATTTCAACACTATTTTACATAAAATTCACTAATTTTTGTCGAAAATTCTACACTTTCGGCCTCCCCTACGGTCGATGAAATAAAAATTGCGTAAAACTAACCACAAAAAAAAAATGAAATGAAAAGAAGTCACCACTCTTGTCAATATTGCAGCGACATCTACACTTGAAAGTGGTGTAAGACAAGCGAATCTCATGGGAGAAATCGCGATGGTTTGACAACTGAAATTGAATTTGATTATTTTTCCATAGAATTATTTATTATTTTAAAGATGGAACTGCTTGGGAGTACATAAATGTATAGAGAAACAGAAAATCCACTTTACTCCGAGATGTATGCTTAGATATTTCCGTCCTGACAGTGGGAAATATGAGAACAAAGTTAGCTGACAGGGTGCAAGATTGGAAGAACATGTTCCACTAAACCTAATCGATGCTTCTAAGATCACTAAATAGAGAAACATATATAGATTGTACGCGTAATACCCCCCGCATTACTTTCAGAGAAGCGTTTTTAACATATATACACACCCTTCGCCCTTGGAAGGAAGAAACTGGTTCCGGTATGAGAACATCGTTAAACAAACGAAAATTCATCCAAATATGCATGCATTCCATTGTAGAATAGACAACCAGCACCATTTTAGTAATCCAAGCGATAGCCATTCCCAAGGGTATGGAGAGATAGTTGGTATGAAGGTGCCGTCATGTGGAAGTTGTGTAACCGAAAAGTGAATCGTCTCGTATGACGAAATTCAACGAAATACTTAACAGCCTAGCAGTGGTTTCGAATTTAAGTTTGTTATTTGCAGAGTTTTAGCGGCGGAATACGCCAAGAATAGAGTATCAAGCCTCAAGCCTTGCTGGCTTCTACTATCATCAAAGTTTTTAAAAACATCTTTGATTTCCTCTGCACAGATGGAGTGGTTTGGATCAATTTCTGAGGAAAGAGTTTGCTTTGATTGAAGGAGTTGATTGCAGTTCTGATTTTGTTGCACCAATTCTGCTAGTGGCTGTCGTATTGGAACTATTTAGCATTCTTTGTGGCAACATATCCATTGCGGATGGAATGGTAGGTCTCATAAGGCTCCGCAAGCTGGATAGAATAGAATATCCATCTACATACAGCGTACGTACATATGTTTCCATCGTCTTTTTGAAATTCCTACACCGCTGGACGAGCAGAGCAGGAAAAGGGCTTTCGGAGGCAAATTAGTTTCTTCAGAAAAGTATATGAACTGTTGAAGGGAAAAATATTAAAAAAATCATGAATCTGGAAGAACAACATCTAATTTTTAAGAAGATTCGAGTATTCACTGTGATTTGTGTACGTTCGCTGTAAACCCTCCCAAACTTTTGAGGCGATAAAGGTACTTTTAACAACATTCGCACTAAATTCATTCAAGAATTGCGCATCCAATTAGCTGTAGCTGTGGATAGCTCCTTTGAATCTTTGCAAATCATAATTTGTTAGAAGTACTGGGGAGGCTAAGTTCTTTCACGCGATCAGTGGCTACAGAACGAGCTTCTGCATTTTACTCTGCGGTCGAGGATGAGTTTGAAAAGCAAGGGTGTGCATAAGAGCCCTATCGTGTAATACAATTGTTCTGACGGACACAACTATAGACTTCAACCGAACAACTGTGGTGGAAATATCTATAAAGGACCAATAAGCAACCAACATTCCGACGATGCTGTGGCTAAAGAAATTCTTTGCGAATTGAGAGGTCACCGACCAATCTACACGCCTTGCGCTATACACGATCAAATAAACTTCAACAAGTTGCAGGAGCTTGCGCCAAAATATGTGAGTTCTGATCAAGTTACCAACGAATATACGCTTGAGTCTAGACGTTCCTGTTAGTTACCGACTTTCTTTAACCTCCCATTCCTGCAGTAAACCATTTGCTGCGACCACAAACTACACATGCAACGGGTAAGTAATGTGCCTAGAACGGAGGCCACTGCACCTGTCATGTTCCTCGCAACTTAGTGGCGACAGAAACCACACACAGAACAAAAGGGCAAATGCTGATTGGAAAGTTGCCTGTAGCTTTCCACATTAGGAATACATATGTAGCGGTGTCCGAATCTAAAACTCAATCCTTTTGCATCTGAAGCCCTACTGCGTTCGTCTCATTAGCATGAGATCTTAAAACAACGTCCATGCCCAACTGACTTCCTGTAAAGGTTCCACTGAAGGCATTTTATGCAGAACAGACTGTGATGGTAAAAAAGTGACAAGTAAATTCAAGCCCAGACGGTGTGACATGGACGGTTTCAAGCTCGCAATCGCCCCTATAACGCAGCCCGTTTATGAGCATCAATACAAGGTATAGCCAAACCTAACCGTGATTTATATTTGTGTCGGGAAATCAAAACGAGGAGCGATGTCTATGAACAGACAATGTGCATACAAATGATGCAATACACCTCTGCCATGACAATTGCAAATGAGTACAAGCATGATTGAACGAACTAGGAGCAAAGGCGGACATGCATATGTAGTTTCAGGCAAACTCCTGGCACCCAATTGAGCTTCAAGTCTCAACCGTTGCAAAACGCTTCGTCAAAGTGCCAACATCTAGGAATCCTAATTCATCAGGAATGGCACAAGTGTTGGCATAGAAAGCCTGACTGCAACACCCACTCACCCAATAAGAGTTTCCTGTTTCTTTAATATTCGGCTGCAAGTCCGTGTTATAAAGAAAAAAAAGGACTCCTAGATATTAGGAATTGAACTACTTCAATTGGATCATTCCCCAGGCACCAGATGGGTTTTAAACCCTGAAAAGCAGGGACCTTAACACCTTCTTCTTCTTTTTATGGTTATAATCGGTTCCGCAAGTTGGATAGCATCGATGCCAGCGTTGAGCGTTCCCTCCAGTTTGATATAAATGTCAACCTCTGCATTCAAACCCTTCGGCCTAGTTTGGTGCAAACTATCGACACTCCCAGATTCTTATTATTTTTCATACTTCCAGTTGTACATTGCCATTCCAAAAGCGATATCGTTGTTATCCAACACAAACTGAAGCTTTTAAGGCTGAACTGACCATCCGTCTGAATTAGTATTTTCCTCGTTTGTTTCCTGTTAAAAGAGACCGGACGCACCAATATGTTTCAAATAAAAAGGCTTCGTCCATCTTTACGAATTGGTCACTGCTCCAAGTCCCTGTAACTTTTCTAGCTGAACTCCACGATGCTCGACAAGTCGCTATTTGATATTCCAGTCAAATATCCCAAAACACATTACATTGACAGCTACTCATTCAGCACAGTAAACCAGGACTAGAAGATCTGGGACAGTTGCCGAGTATCAACAAGGTAGCTGAGCTGATAATTTCACAGCAAACGCCACCAACTGCCATTTAGAATTCACTCGGACATTGGAAGTATAAAGGACCAAGCATCTCGGTAATAACCAACGTCATCACCATGTGCATAATGTAGACAGACACTTCCGTAGACTCCTTATGCTTCAACTATTTAGTTATGCCTCGTTCAAGATGGAATTCTTAGAAATAGACATAACAATGGCTACAGACCAACCAAATAAGGTATTCACTAAATATTGGCGTTTAGGTCTCCGGTGAAATCTTTCCAAAGAGCTCGAGGAGGCGATTTTGGTATAAAGTTTATCCTTGAGGGCTTGTGAGTGCCTTTCAAGCAGAAATTGTAGCCTTATAACCGGCAGAAATGTGTGATTGGATGCCACGTCACGATGGCATTGCAGGAATTGAATAGTTTCGTGTATATCGATGGCTCAGTGGTTAGCCCAAACAAAACCGACTTTTTTCCATGGCCGTACCTATCCCAGGAGTCTTTAAAAAAACAATATTAAGCTTGAAGCAATAAGCTCCTCAAATTCGTGTGAAAAACAAAGAATTCTTCAAGTGAGATGCCACTATTTTGCAATAGGGCTTCTCGGTTATGCCTGACGTTGACTGGGGTCTGCCTGTCTTCCATAATACCTGCAACTTATCCAAATTGGTTTATCAAATGTCTCTCGCTTACTCAAACCTTCGAGTGTCGTCCTCATATAGACAAATGAATGCGTTGTGCGGAGGCCAGTCAACGTATGAACTTTATAATGTCCCCCTGCGGCTACAGCATCCATCTCAGATATGTATCGTCTCTCTGCACTGTTTGTGACGAATTTCCTTCACCCTACATCGCTATAAGTTAACTTTAACCCAAGAACTGAAGTCAAACGACCATCTACTGCGCCAGAACTTCCGTGATTGGAACCTAAACCAACTTGAAAACGCTTGCAAAATCATTTACCCCAACAAAGCCCAGTTTTTTGCTCCACGACTTCTCTAATTTGTCGCATTTAGACAAGTTTCAACCTTTAAAACCCAAAAACAGATTTGTCCTTGGACCGTGCTAGGCTAACATACTCACAGCTTATGGAGATCACTACCCGCCCGACTATTTTTTGGATAAATTGAAAGATAATGCCACTGACCATGTGGTTTCAACAAAACAACGTCACATACGGAACAGCTGACAAAACAATCGCGTTATTGGGGTAAATTCTGTGACCGTATTATCTCTGGCAATGGACCAGTAAATGTGCCTTAACGCACGACTCTATTCCAATAAGGCAGAGACTGTAAAAGATTACAACAGAACCCATATTGAACCCCGAATTTCCGCCTTATAGCCCGGTTTATGCGAATAAGTCACAGAAAATTGCATTACGCGCACTTACTCATGCAAGCGTTTCCATAAAACGAATTTAAAACCCAAAATGTTGCGAAAACACACGAGTAACGGCCTGACTCGTCCCAAATACAGGAACACCTTAAATATTTCACAAAACCCAAATTCCACTTTCAAAACCTTAAAAAACAAATATGAAGCCTCCTTCCAGGTTAGAATTTGTAATACAATAGCACAACAAGTCTGACTCGACGTTGGGCAAATCGAGTGCCAAGTGAATGTCCTGTTTCCGAAGTAATTGTGGGACGTGGGCTAAATAAGTTATCTTTCCTCTCCCTAAATCCCTTTCACAGCCCCCATATGGGCTACCAACAGAGAAACCGCCCAAAACAAATCTGTCTCGCACTGACGACCCTTGAAGAGAAATAAAAAATATTCGTTACAACCAAGCAATTCAGCGATAAGTCAAAGCAAATACCTTCCAAAGAGTAATCCCCGCCTAAACTAGCTCTCCACATCGAAAAACTCCCAACATTCGTACACCCAGTTGCATTCGTCGCTAAGAAAAAAAAACGTTCACTTCGGTGTCAACTTTATCATCAGTCGGTCTGACTTGAAGAAGCGAAAAAAATGAATCACCCACTGCACGGGCACACAGGAAAAGAACCACAAATTGCTTTGTTAACACAAATGATCGCCAAATTGCAATTCGTACTTCGATTTTGCCAACCCACTGCTGTCCACCGATATGCAAAGTTATGTAAAGAAACATCACTCTCTCCGAGTATTTCGTAAAAAAAACAACTGAAAATGAATACTCAACTCCCCCCAGCAGGGAAAATAACGAGAAAAATAATAATAAACACTCCAACGTGTCGTGTCGTCCCGTCCACCACCATCCAAATCGAATGAGAATTCAATTTTGAATTCAAAAACTTCTCATCATTCGCACGCACAAACCTATCTTGTATGTTCACCCGATAGATACATCATTATATGTATATTTACGAAATTTTGAATGTTGTCCACCTACCTTTGTCCATCGTATGGGGCCCGATTGGGTGAGTTCCCGCTTTTTAATTTACACTTGGCTCGCGAAGTAGTCTCTTAGTTGGGAATTCGTTTCACAGGAACTAGTCATCCCCGATGGCCGTGCAGAGCTCAACAGTGCACAGAAGGTGCGAACAAAATTCGATTTGGTCACGAAAAAGTATGAAAATGAGAAATGAACTGAGAATTTTATTTGCCTGTTTTGAACGTTCTCGGGGTTAGTATTTCTTGGGATCGCTGGTTATCTGTAATATGCGACGGTTTTGCATAATTTCGGTCACTTTGGGACGATTTGCACTTTGAATTTAATTTGCCTGGCGACGGGCAGTTTCTCGGGGGGGCAACAAACACAATTAATTTGAATTACTTTTAAATAATTTTTTGAAAATGTACGGAGGAGGAATTTTCAATTTCTCATTTTGACTTATCTATCAAATAGACATCAACTTCATTTTGCGTTATTCGTGGGGTTATGGTGGCTGCTATGCGGACGCCAGATTTACTCGCATGCGATTTGTACGTAAATGTCACATTTTTTCGATGGCGGACTGGACTAATGGTGTGGTTACATTTTTTTTTGAGGTTTTTACGTGAGTGATGGATGTTTTTTGTTAGCAATTTTTGATGAAATTTATTATATCATCACTAGGAAATCGTACTCTTATTGATGCAAATAAAATTCCGTTGATTCTTGACCTTCTACAGAACGTGGTGAAGCTGAAAAAGTTTTCGTTAAAAACGATCCATGATATTGAAAAAAAGGAGTTTTATTTGAGATAAAAAATAATGTAGATTCTGAAGGGACTGACATGAACCTGACGTAGTGCCGACTAAAGAAGTCTAAAGCTGTCAAATTCCACTATCGAGGAGGGCAATTCTAGAGATAATCCTTACCTTCGAACTCTATAACTCAATTGTTTGGCCAAGGCCAACTCCGGAATGTGTCGGAGTCGTGTTTATACAGCATTTGTACGCCCAGAGTTAGTCAACATAGTGCGGTAGTGATCTCCACTGACTTTGAATGTGTTACTAGTGCAGATTGTGGATGTATGCAGAAGAGGACAAAACCATTTCCCACGTTCTTTGTTCCTGGCCAACTCTCTCCTGCATTAGAAAGCTGCTCATAGGAGCATTCCTCCTTAACGTTCTAAGTGATCTAACGAATGTAGACATCAACATTATTCAGAAGAATGGACCAATGACACATCCATCCTGATTAAACAGTCAATTTGTAATGCCTTCGAGTTGCTGACTTACACAAATTGAACAGATTTGCTCACACCGAACCACTTGCTCAAGACCCTTTGAGTCAGAAATCGTCTTCATCGACGAAAAAATGATCTTACATGAGAATCTGGATCATTAAAGGCCCGATCACTGGAGTTATGTCGCGGTTTATAGCCGTGAACCAGTAGTTTTTGGGTTAACTTGATCATGTCATGCATAAAACTGGTCCCAGAAATGTGTTTATGTCTTGTGGGCGCTCGGTTAAGTCAAACTACACAAAAATGACGTCAAAATGGACCCAGATGTCTTTAGGAAATGTAAACACCATCTGTCTAGTAGTACCAGATTAGCATGGCATAAAAACTACCATTGACGTGTTGAAACGTCAAAAATTGCAACTAAATTCAGGCAAAGTCGATGTAAGTTATTGGAAAATTGCGATATCCCAATTGGAAACCCCCTTACCTTCCTAAAATAACTCACAAAAAGAACAATGGAGTGCCGTCAGGACGGTCAATCTTGGCGAATATACCACGCAATCCAAAAAAAAAAACTGTTCGGCACTTGAGAAGTTGAATGGCTTGGAGTGGCAAATGTTAACACATGGACCAGATAGAGTTTCATTGTGTAGCCACTAAGTAGATGCGAATGAATCGTACTGCCTACTATTGAAACAACGAAAGGGCTTGGTTGTGTCATGGAATTGAGCAATCGACATTGAACAAATCATTGAAAATATATTCAATTAATGTAGTCATTCTGCAACTTATGTAGATGTGCAAAGGTGCCTGAAGATGTCGCCCCGAGTGGTGAGAAAGGTGGTTTGCAATACTCAGCACGTCCACATGGATAAAGTACTTACCGGGAGACATTGGTAGTTGTACGAGAATATGGACATACTAGGTCCTTCGTGGTATTATAGATCTTTCCATTTGCTCATGCTCATGATTACACGTATACATATGGAGGTGTTCATAGAGTAGCGATTTGGCGAAACGGGAATTGAGCGACTTCAAGCGAGTTCAAGCAACTGCGAGCAACGAGAACAACTGTCAAAACACGAATAAAACTAAGCGAAACCGCGCTGTCATAAGCACTTCATCGCTAGTAACGTCGCGCCACGCTAATTCCCTTCACCGTGAACACAGCCCAAAGTAAATCGAATATGTGGGTTCGGTAATAAGGCGACCAGACTTGACTGGCATAAGGAGAAGCCTCTGTGGTCGCGCATTTCAGGTACTAAGGGAACGAGTTCAAAACAACCAATCGCTTTGTAACCTTTAAGTCTCTAGAACCTGGCGGTATTATTAGAATCTGCTTCCTAGGTCTAAGGCTATCATGTTTCGTTGTATTGATCTGGTCTATACTCCTAAACTGTCGAACTTCATACTTGAGAGCCTGAGAAGACGTGTTCTGTTCAATCGGTTGTGTCGGCAGTTTTGTGAATAAGAAGAGTGAGGAATTGCGAGAGAGAGAGAGGCGACCCGCTGAACGAAATGAGAGTGCTGTGTAGCCCAGACAGTGCTTTATTTGAAAAGAAGTTTTGGCCAAAATGAAGCGCCTGCTGTACACAAGTTTGTGCAAAAACTTCATGAGACTGGTATGCTAGTGGACAAGACTCATGGGCTCCGTGTCGGAGCGTAGCCGAAAGTGCGAGACTCAATTCACGAAACTGAATTCGCCATCGATCTCAACAGCTCAACAGTACACGCACTACCCTGAGTGGGATTCTGCACAAAGATCTCAGATTATTCACTTACAAGGTCCAATTTAGTCAGCAATTGAAGGCGTACGAGCAGCTTGAATTGCACAACGATTTTGGGCGAAAAAGCATCTTTTCTGACGAAGCGCATTTGCATCTGGGGCTCGGAAAACCCGCACGTTATTGTCGAGAAGCCGATGCATCCACAGAGAGTGAGATTTTGGTGCGGATTGTGGAGTGGTGGCATCATTGGCCCTTTTTCTTCGAAAATGATGCTGGGAACAACGTTTCGGTCAACGGTCTGCGTTACAGAGCCAAGTTAACCGACTTTGTTTTTACTGAAATTGAAGACATGAATTTAGACGACCTCCGGTTAATGCAGGATGGCGCGCTATGCCACACAGCCCATGCCACAATCGATCTTTTGAGCACCAAATCGTGTTATCAGCCGTCTTGGCGATGTCAATTGGCCGTCTGGACTTTTTTTTTGTGGCCATGTTGACCGATGTTATGCCAACAATTCGGAAACCATTCAAGCATTTAAGGCCAATATCATCCAAGCAATCCGTGAGCTACAGCCCGAAACCTCTTGAACGACGCTGTATTCCATGATTAATGGGAATGTTTGCTCTTAATACAGCCATGATACATGGAAAAAAATGTAATTTTGTTTATTTTATTGCATTTTTTTTTAAAGAAACTTGCATTTGGCCCACACTGTGTGTTTCCAGGTGTCCCACACAGGGGAATACAATGGATCCTATGAGTCAGTCACCCCCTTAACCTAACCTATCTATATAATAAGTTACTTGTACCATAGTATGTCTTACGATTTGCCTCATTTTTGTTATAATAGACGGAACACATAGGGAAAATATGTTCGCATTTGGCCAATTTAAATTCAAAAACCCACCTTCTACTACGGTTTTCCAAAAATTCCCCCATTGTACCAAATTTCCCGCGATTGCTATTCACCACATCCTTCACCCCGAATCGACAGGGATCAATTCAACTGTCAATCGCTCTGTTCGCTTTCGCACTCATTCACCACCTCACCAGCATCTAAACCTCCACTGGTGACTTTCATGTTGTTGACAAAACCCAAGGGAAATTGTTGAAAATATACACAATTTCAACATTTTTTTTTTCTGTTTCTCTTCACATTACCACTGTCAATTCAACACACCGAACGGACATTTTTTCTTTTTTTTTTTGCTCGCTCTTCCCCCCGTAACAACAGCACAAGTACATTTCTTTCCGTGAAGATTTCCTCCAACACTGAGATTTTGTGTTTTAGTTCATTGAAACCGCCATTTTTAGTTGAACTGGAGTATCGTTCCGTAATCGCAGGCGAAAATGTTGCAGAAAATAAATTATTAATTTTTGGAAAATCGTCACAATCACCGTAGTAGATGTTGGCCAATGTACAAATTGTCGTCTCGTCGTGAGGCGAAGAACTTTTAACAAAAAAATTTCAATCCGAACTGAAACAAGAAGAAAATTTCTTTTTCCACATCCGCGCAGCCATTGTACATAGAAAAAAAAAAAAAAAAAAGAATATCTCCAACTATCGCCATGATCGTCGTCGTCGTCTTCGTCGTTTCAAATGCAATCAAGTTTAATTAATTTTCCCCCTAAAGTCCTATAACCAAACAATGAAGTGAATAATAAATAAAAGAAATGTGTTAAGGAGAACATTTTACAATTAAATTATATTTTTCTACTGTTCACCGAGCTCAAGTCAAGCGTCAGCCATCATCATCATCGTCGTCGTTGTCGTCGCCGCCGCAGCCACAGAGAGGAGGAAACCACACAAAAATAGAATTAAAATCGTAAGAATCTGTTAATTTATTTGTTAAATCCTTAGGTTAAGTAATTTAATTTGTGTACACGGCTGGGGTTTCGTGTGTCGTTTCCCTTAAAAATGCTAAAATGGCTTCGCTCCTTCGCGGAAGGTCCCTAAAATGGAAACCTTTCCCTTCGTTCCTTCGAATGCAGATATTTGTTTTCCTTATTTATTGGTTCCCATAATTATATGTAGTTTTTCCGAGTTTTTTTTTTCCTTTTGTTTAAGATAAGACACGACGTTTTTTCTTTTCGTCTGTTTTTTTTTTGTTTGCTTCTTTTGGCCATGTAGAGAAGAACTACTATATCTCGACAACATCGTCGCTCACACACGACGAGTGGTAGGAGGAAGGCACAGGCAAAGGCATTATAAATAAATAAATAAATAAAGAGCATTCGAATACACAGTATGAAATGTGAGCGAACATTATATCATTGTTTAAAGTATTATTTATTTTTTGTTCTGTTTTTGTAGAAAAAAAGAAAAGATTTGTACACATTTAACGACTGTGGATCATGCACATAAATTGTACTGATACATACTGTTTCCTGTACTCCACTCCCCCCGTTTGGTGTAGGCTTGCTCGGGCGCTATGTACACAAGAAAGTGGCAAAAACAAAAAATTGGAAAAATTTGTTTTTATCGATGAAAACCTGCGATTACATTGGGAAAGAATGTTATTTTTTTTTTTCTAAAATGGTGGCTAGAATCGGGGTAGAGTGTTCCAAATTGGTAACCTACACGGCGCTGGTTACTTATGCAACAGTGCGAACAGTCTCGAACGGTTTGAGATATTCCCCCCCCAAAAGGAAAGCCTTGACAAGTTCATGCTGAATACACACAGAGAGATTCTAGCCACCTAAAGCTGAGCGGCAGCAGTATATAGGAAGACACATAGCTGTAGGAATGAGACGAGAATTTATGTTGTTTTTGTTGATAGAAATGCTGTCGGTGAAGAATTTTAAGAGAAATCGTCTCTGGTGCTTGATGTCTTGAGCAAAGTTCGTAGAAGTGGAAGAAATATAAATCTAGAACTAAAGATTTATGGTCTTTCATGAATTATGATATTCGAGCGTAGGATGATTGGGAGGTCAATTGGTTGTCAAAACGGCTAGATAGTGTATCCTGATTGCAGGTGTTACACGGCATTAGTGTCTCCTTTTTGCTGGCACTTTGACTCCTTCCTCGGGCTTTAACAAAGAAATATCCTTTACCTACTACAGAATCAGTTCGAAGAATTTTGTTGACAAGCCACATTGCTGTTTTCATCAGTAGGATACCTGCAAAATTTAAAACAACAATCTTTCCTGAAAACACGATCCTAAACTCTCCGGTTGAGTTTGGATGATGCCACTATAAGCGATATTTCTCCGCAAGAATACATTGCTGTCAAGGAGAAGGAAGCCCTTGAACTCCTGAACACATTTCTCGTTTAGGATGAAAGAACATTGCATTTGGTGTACATTTTGTGAGTACCACCAAGTTATTGGTTCTAGATGTAGTGCCTATCGCCTTGCCGTAGACCTGTTTGTCGTGTCATATAATCTGTTGGCTTATTTATCGAACTCTACGGCCCTAAACCGCTCACAAGTGGAAAGAGTCGAAATTCCACTGGGTGAGGTTACTTTCTGTGCTTTCTCTAGCTTTGCAGTCACGGGTGGAGCAGCTTGAATAGAAAGTCGAGACCAAATATTGCCAAAATTATACCCATTGCCATAACTGGTCAATCGGGGACCGTGCTTGCCAAGCTTCTTGGCATCCCGCACAATATTTCTTGCAGAAGCTGCGAGGATATGACGAGAGTGAATCTCTACATCACTTCCTTTGCAGATGTCTGGCTCGAGGATCCTACAAAGACCATTTGTGGATCTCGTAGAGATAGTCGGATTGAAGAACTAATCCGCTATTTGTATTCCATGAGCTGGATCTAAACAATATCATTTAAATTTTGTTATACACGAGTTTTTGTGGTTAGGCGAACCAACCTACCAACCTCATCAAGCACGTTTTCTTGCCAAGTCCAAAAGTCAATTGAAATTGTGAAGCTTTATCCTGACAAGTTTGTTTCTCCGACCTTGTTGACATAGCAGTGAGCATTCTCCATCTTCATTCTGTATAGAATGGCGCATTTGGCAAGTGTACCAAAGCTAATCATGACTCTGTATATGTACATATGTAGTCGGGTCCACAAATCCTGTCATACGATATAAATGGTGTTCATACCCGATCTATGTAAGAACAAATGAACAGTGTGCAGAGTGGAACGACCTGTGACCGGATGTTACATATCTTTCCAACTTAAAGTCTTAATACTACCTTAGAGTACTTCCATCGACTTGGAAGCATGTAGATAACCAATGATCTAAAGACGTTGGACATTTGGAAACAAGTGTGGTGCTTTATCAACTAACTTGGGAAGAGCTGCCTTTGGAAACAACCATGCCAATAGGAACATCCATAACAAGACTGATTGGTCTCTACTTTGCATCCAGGTTTTTCGTAATAATTCTATAGATAGGCACTATGAGGTGCATAATGGTGCAATGTCTGCCTGCAAACACTGTCAGATATGTCTTTAATATTAAAGACACAGAATGGCCAAAAAGAGTACAAATATTAGGCGCAAGAGGTTAGTACGTGGCTTCTAACAACTATTCGTGTTGCGTATAAGTATGTTATATTTTTAAACGCGGTGGCTGAATGGCAATTTTTATTTGAGAAGATTTTTCATTGATTTATCAAAAGCACTACGCTGTGCTGATTAGATTCCCGAAACACAGTACCATCCTGCAAGCTAAATGATTGCCCACCCTATCCTACTGCTAAAAACCTGTGAAATCTCATAAGGAAATTTCACCGTTCGGCATGTGAAGCGTGAAATTGGTACCACAATAAATCAATTGTTTTTGTGTCAGGTAGCTGTATTGTGCTAGTAGCACATTACATTAAGGTTTACAGTGATCGTATGCCGATCGTGCAGCTAAAAAGGAGTTTTACCTCTACAACTCGGTGCTCTCTTGCGAAAAGGTCAGTGCACAGATTACCTCTAGATTGAAGTATTATCGGGGCACTCTACCTGTATAAAGATAGGTTCCATGGTATTTCCAATGCAGGGAATTTCTTGCTTTACAGCTTACCTGTTTTATAGCATACCTTACTCAAACCCAAGCTGACTTGTCGGAAATTAATTAAAATAGACTCTGATCGCGGTATGAAAGCTTCAGTTTGTGTATGCGAGTATTGAGAAAGGATAGAATAACAAGAGAGTCAATTCTTCTTTTTTAAACACAGTTTTTGTCCTCTATTTTCTTGTCGCTTTTATGTGCATGGCGTATAGGTTTCTCAAGGCAAAGACTTCACCCACTAGATTGGAAGCTAGTTAAAGACTTATCCCAACGTGTTGTGTTAGGACGAGTCTTCCTGATGCCAGTTGAAATTGCGGCTTAAATTTCATGGGATTCAGGCCACGGATGTTCGAATCGATGTAGTTCCACCTTGATGTAGTTTCATCCTATAGAATGGCGAACAATATCAACACGTGTCTCTCTTTTAAGCAAATCTTATCAAACCTGGATTTTCTATAAAAACCTAAAGCAACAGGTTGGTATGGGACGCAGGGCCTAGCTTCTCGTAACCCATTATGAGCGTTAAAGATTCCTTACAATACATGAATGAATGCCGTGTCCGAAGGGCAATTTTTTATTTATAAATCTGAAACGTTTATGTTTGCTGAACGCTCGGATGTTTGTCACCTGCTCCTAAGTTATCGACCCTTGTATGTAAGGAATGTTAGGTGTTGTCTAGGGATCGAATCTCGAAGACCTCGCTCTGTAGAGGGCACCCAGTGTATTTTGATCTAAATCTTGACAACTGTGGAAAACCACAGCAAACCAATTCTACCCTCTAAACTTATCGCTTTTTAATTCATCTAGGAAGTCCCCCAGCTACCTTTTCCAAAAACCAAATGAAAAGAGCTGCATCAATAGAATTTTGAAAGGATAGAGTTGGAGGTCTTATTACTTAAAGATTGAACAGGGTCGGGTATAGCACTAATTCCGACTACCAATCAGTTACTGATACCGTCAATTAGCCTCCTTTTCTGCAGGATCTCAACTCGCCTAAACCCACCATAAAATTCGTAACGAAAACGGGTTGGCTCAGGAGGTCCGCTCCCGCCATCGACTAACGTGTTACAATTTCTTTTTGCATATTCTTTCAGGTATGCTACACCGGGGAACACAAAGGATACATACAGATCCGAGTGAGACTGTTCCCTCCTCATGGTTTTGCAGTCACTCCCTTTATCAAATGTACTGCTTCACTCTTGTTTCATCAGTGATTTTCAGATCTGGTATAAAGTAAAATGAAAAATAGCACTAGCCCAGCCACGCGCCACATCTCTCCTAAAGCTTCCAATTTTCTGGTAAATACTGCTAACGAACAGTTCTTTAGTGAAGCGATTACGAACCACGCGCTGTATCTGTCCGAATGCTCACAATTTTCCTTGTAAATCATGCTTACATTGATAGCGCATGTGGCCTTGATGCGGATCACAATTAGTTGATTACGTCTAGTGGACAACTTTAAAATGTACCCAAAGCCTAGTTTAGTTCTGTGTGAGTACCAAGTACTTCGTGAACTTGGTGAGTAGTATTTCACAAGTTTAACTAAGTGGTTGTTGATTTGCTATGAATAACCAACACAGTATTGCTCATTAGCCCTGAAAAGATTGATTTGATTGATAAATTATTCCCCCGCCGCGTGGATCAAAGAAACACATGCCTTAGTTTAAAATCAACTTCTCAAGCTCCTATTTGAACAGTGATAACGCCGATTTGTTAATATTGTTGTTTTTTTTTTTTAGAGAAATTAGTCATGAAATATGTATTTGGGGAAATGCGTGGTTCACACCAACCTTTTTATTTTGATTTTTCTTTGTCTTTCTTTCTTAGATATGAGCAAACGCGATAAGCATTACATTATGTGATAAAATTACGAATCGTGCTCTGTCTTGCTTCGGGCTTACATAATCATTTGCATATCTGAGGTCTGATAAAAGATTGTGGTTTCGATCGGTGTGATTCGTCTGTTTATCGTGGAATGTAATTTAATTCATTGAAAATATGTACATACCTCGGTAGCCTCATCGATTGGCTCACTTATAAGGTGTTTTATGCCAACTAAGCAGTTCTCTGTTCATTGTTTGAAAAAACTGAGTTTTTGTCAAAAATGTAATTTTACTGCCTTTTCATTCGACCATTTACCTTCTCCAATCTCTGACGTGGTAGAGGACAGCTACAGGTAGACCAATCGCATTGAAGTGTACAGTGTTACTTGTTGCTAATCTCTTATCTACAATTCGTCTTTATATTTGATTTGAGCCAACTATACTGTCCTTATCTCATGATTGGATTGTGCATTGTCAGTCCTAAAGTTGGTTTATTATATTTCCGGGTATTTACTGCCACGACTGCGGTGCAGTTTTCGTCCCAAAATTTGTGGTCTTATTCCTAAAATAATACACAAGTTGTATACAATGATTGTTAGATTGTTAGACCCAATATCACGGACGCGACTAAAGGATGTGGTCTCTTTGAACCCAACACCACAGTCTCCGCAACTACTGGAACTTGCATCACAGTGTTCTAGTCATGTCGTTGAGATCAACGATAGGTCCAACTGACTGCATATAGTTTGGACTGTGAGAGCGTTCAGTACTTGCGCAGAGTTTTGCCGTTTTCCTTATTTTTTAAGAAAATCCATAAGAACTGCGTTCGCCAGCTTTGGGCCTTTCCTTGCACTGATAGAAAACTTAGAACGAGTGTGATATCTTCGAATGGATATGCTCTTCTTTGTTTATGATCTACAAGTCATGCTGGACGAGACCGGTCACAATCTTGCTTCCTAGAGAATAACGTTAACAACTTTAGGATCCACCGAAAGCACATTGCCGAGTATGTATGACGCTGATTAGACGTGAATTGCTCAATGGGTTGTCGTTAGTTTGTGGGTAAGAAGAGAGAGGTCTATAGAGAGCAGATACCCATGAAGAAAATATACATTTTACACCTGAAATGTTCCGTTTCCAAAACGTTTTTGAATACTTCGCGTCTTAGCAATGCAGTACAGGATTCATTCATCACAACAGTATAGAGCACAACGTATTGAACAATAGACGTGGAATGTACATAGATACGTGCGTATGTTGATTGTGGGTAGCAAATCCTGCATCAGTATAGTGAATAGAGTACCCCGCCTTGTGGATTCTGCTTACCTCTATCATAACATAGCAACCCTGCCTCTAATACTCTAACCGGCCACTGTGCTTTAGGAAGACATGCTCAAAGACTGGGCATCCCCTACAATGAATTTTGCAGAAGCTGTAGGGATGACGAAGAAGAGAAGACCATCTCTCACTTCCTATGCACATGCCCTGCACTTGGCAACATTAGAAAGGCCACATTAGGTAAATACCTCTTCACCGATCTCAATGATCTGAACACCACTTGTACGGCTAGAATTGGCTCTTTCATAAAAAGGAGCGGATGGTTCCAGGAGTAAGGGGGTGACCCAGGCACCTTACTAAACGGCAGTACAATGGACCTTCTCTGGTCTAAGTGCATCCTCATCGAGGGCCGGTCTAAACCAACCAACCAACCCTGCCTGAAATACTGTATTTTTTATGCACATTGAATGTAGGACTCTTGAAACCGAAATAACTTGATCTTGAAGCTCTGTTATTCCCATTATTTCGATCCAACAGGCTGAAATTTAGAGATCCTTTTGCCGAGATTTGCTACAAGTCTCCCTCAGTGTGATGGATGTTCTCATAATAGGCTTTAAAGCCAATGACTTAGGTTTGAATTAGAACGAAAATGTATTCTATCGAGCTGTCGGGCTGGAAGCTTGCCAAGTCTTTTACGGTTCAGTGCATTGCTGAAAGGTTTAAGATCTTCGAAGACTACGTGTCATAGATATAGCATCGCCTTTTATCTAGATCGGGTGTATAGAGCTGCTATTCCAGTTGTCGTGAATGATTGGACGGATGATTGAACTACCAAAGGTTGATCTCTGTTTCTTGATTTAATCACTAACTTGATCATTGCCTTGACGACGTATTTCTTTTGACTATTGAGTCCTGCTAGAGCTCTAAAGTTAGATGGTGGGTACTATCTCGCCTCACATCATTGATATCAAAATTCGCGGCCAGAAAAATGTGCAAACAGTGAAAGCGTTACGAGTCACACTGAATTCGATTTACAAACAAATAACCCACCGTCTACCAGAGCTTTAGCTATGGAATGAATCTCTGCGAATAAGTGTGTCAGTTAAAAATAGAAACACTTTTGGAAACCTCTTCGAATCACGCTTTATATCTTCCGAAAGCAAATTGAAATAGATGAATATTGTAACGTTGACTATGCATAGCTATACTGTTATACTATTCCTCAATTAAATTCCAACAGGTTTTGATTAGTTTAAATTTTTGATTTGTATTCCGTTCCCTTTGATATACAAGTTCGTAGACACTTTTATGTGCTTAAGCACCGAAATACGTTCGCCCTTATAAAACAAAGGAACATGTGACCTTTTGAACCCAACCTTAGTGTTGTTAGAAACCTTTTTAAAGCGAGACTAGAGAATGAGAAAAAGAAACAAGAATTATAGATGCTATCAAACATACATAAATAAATAAATAAATTACCACAAGAAACTAGTTTGGCTCCGCTGAGATTTTTTCGGGAAAGTACCTATTGATTGCAGGTGCGAAGGTTGTTCAAATGATATTTTGCTTTATTCATGCATACAGTAGCGACAAAATAAGTAGCACACTTTGATCTTATTTTTTCAAACTTAAAATTTTTGTATTTATCTACAGTAAAAAAAGATACTACTTATGTAATAAAATAAAATTAGGTACAGTTCACTTAAAAAACTAAGAACCTGAAACATTTCCTTCATATTTACAAAAAAAAGCTAAAAAGTATTCTTCGTTCTAATTTCTTGCAGTCAAAATAAATAGCACACTTTACGAAATTCATTAAATTTAATAGAACAGTGAAGAAAAGAAAAAAAGTAAATATGGAGATCTCATCAATATTTAGTCGGGTAGTATTTACTTTTATAACTTTAGTACATCGACGGCACATTGATAATACCAGGGCCTTACACCTCTCTCCAACGTATCGCACTCCAAGCACGTAGAATCTCTACACAAAGTTGATCTAAATTTGTGGCCACAGTTCTGTCTATTGATGTGTCGACATCCCTCCACAAGTTCTCAATTGGATTTAGATCAGGGGACTGAGCTGGCTAACTTAAATTGTCAATTTTCTGGCTCAATAACCACTGCTTTATAGATTTAGCTGTATTCTTCGGGTAATTATCGTGCTAAAATTTCCGTATCAGTCGCATTTCCTTATTCAGCATAAGGAAGCATAACATTGCTCAAAATGTCCTTGTATTTTATTTGCTTCAGAATGCCCTCAATCCGCTAAATCGGACCAACACCACGCGAAGAAAAACACCCCCATACAAGAACGTTGCCTCAACCATGCTTTACCATTTTTATGACGTATTTAGGGTTGAATTCTTGGTTGATCCCGCGTCTTACATATTGTTTCCCGTCTTATAATGGTCCACATAATATTCTCCCACCAATTTGAATTTTTATTAACATGGTTACGGTCAAACTCCAAATGACGTGACATATTCCGATTTTATACCAATGGTTTCTGTCTGGTAATCCGTCCCAACAATTTTTTTTTCTGGAAGGCGATTTTTATGTGTGCTAACAGAAACATCCACGTTCACCTCCCTTTCAATTTTTAATTTTATTTTAGGAGCTGACAAAAATGGATCGAGTTTGCTCGAACGAACAACGGGCGAGTCGGTCCTAGAGGTGGTCGTACGCGACCGATCCTTACGCAGTTTGTTTTGGATCGAGCCCATTTCTTGGTAATGTTGAAGGGTATTAATTACCTTTTTTCGTGACCACTTCAATTTTCACGCTATGTCCGAATTCGAGCTTTCTTTATTCTTATAGGCAAGAACACACCGTCTGAAATCCTCCGTGGAATGAATTCCTCGTCCAATACTGTTGTTGAAATACCAAATTCTTTAAATCTTTAAATTTCTTGTAAAAGAAACTCTTTATTATCACTTACTTTAATACTATCAAGAATAAGATTTGAAAGTGACAAATTAATTGTAATAAACAAAAGGTGTGCTATTTAAATTGTCCGCACTATATCTACCAGCCTTTACAAAATGTTATTTAATTTCAAAAGCCAAGGATGAATTAAGAAGTAACATGTACCGTTAGTTAATAGGGAAGTTAAACTTTATATAAACTAAAACTATTTTATGTTTAATCGATTAAGCTGCAGATTTAAACCATTATTATTAGTTACCATGTAACTGTGCTATTTATTTTGTCGCCACTGTATGTACGACAAAGCGTCGGTTTGAAAGCGGTTCTCAGTTTTGATAAACCAGCTAAATGGTGGTATGACCTGCTTCAGACTTTGATATATAGTGATCGCGAGAATCGTGTATGCATTAATTCGGTATCAACATACATAAGCTAACTTAATTCAATAATCTCGAATAAAACATGGGTTACGGGCAGGCAAATGTTTATGACACCCGATAGAGGTGTGTATTGCGACTAAATGCCGTATAAAATGTGGGCGGAATATGTCCATGATTTCTTTTGTTTATTTTTCAAACCTGCCTCTAATTCAAATTTGATTTACGCTGCCAATATATTGGAGGTATTGGTAGCTTGAGATGTAAAGATCGAAGTCATAGCAGTGATGCGATCTCCGCCTTCTAACTTCAGGGACAACTCGTTTTCGTAGTACATGATTGACGTAGAAACCTCTTTCAAGAAATCAATTTAACGGTCGATGTCTACATCGTGCTTATAACTCAGCAGCTCGAACGACTTGTTGGAGATAGTGCCCTCGAATAAAGGAACCTTTTGAAGGCACACTTGATGATGAACTCGGTTTTTCACAGGCGAACTGGGTACCATAATCGAGCATTGCTTTGAATACCGGTGACCACTTCATCGGAGAGTTTTTGTTTGCTCACTCGTACCTTGCACTCGAGAGGCGTTCCAGATAAACGTGTAGCTATAGATCTAAGTGATATGCATAGAGGAAATTTGTCAAAAGAATTCGAAGTTCAGAGTGGAGTCAGATAATGTTAAATCGGATCGCCAATATTGTTCTACACTTGGGCCTCTCATCGGGAATTGTAGGAATTCGAAAGTAGCTTTCAACTCATTTAAAACACATTGATTCTTCTGTCTACGTGTGATTTTTCTTACAGGGTTATGGACCTAAATCCAATGACAACAAACGTGGAAATAGGTTAATATCGTAGAGCTGAAGGTTGGCACGTCTATAACCAAGATACTTCGTAGTGGAACTAACTCTAGCTCTCTAGCTCTAAATCTCGACAAAAGTTACACCAATTGCGACAGCAAAAATGTAAGAGGGTTAATCTGCCATCCAGGCAAGGTAGACATACAAGAGTACAGAAGCTTTAATAACTGGTCATGTGGGAATGTAGGGCACAAAAATGCCAGTCTCTCTAGCAAGAAAGGGAGGATCAGAAACCTTCATAGGTTCTGAAACCTTATTCACCCAATAAGGGATCACACCCGTAAGGACGGACTCAAAAAACTAGAAGGTCTGCAACCTCCAATAACGCTCAAGGTATGAGACAAGTCAAGAAACTTTAGGGTAATATACTCGAATCAATAAATTGAAGATAGTTTCGTTCTGAAATCTGGTTGAATGTAGTCCATTGTTCTATTTTGTCTATGTCGATACTCTGCGGTTGGGAAACTGCTTATGATAGATTCTTCTTAGGCGAGGAATAACTTCTCCCTTCTTATAGTTCGATATTCTTAGTTGGTTCCCTTTGTTTTGCGATCTAGCGTGGGGGATATGCAGATTCTGTCAGTGAATCCCAGCGAATCAGATGTGGCCAGAGTTAAACTCACGCAAGACAACGAGTGCACTTCCCATAAGAAGACCATAGGTACCTTATTCCGACTATTAATGAATCATTGTGCGTTAGGTAGGCTAAATTCCACCGCCCTGAACGCTTTGTATTGTAAGGAAGAAAAAAATAATCATCATATCACCTAATCTGCAGCTGTTCTGCGTTATCCTCAACAAGCAGATTTGGGTTGAAGAAATTGTCGATTCGAATACCAATAAAATCTGGAAGCTAGTCCAAAAATCAAAATGGTTCCAAAAGAAGCTAATTGGTGACACAATGGGTTTCTTCTGGTTTAAGTTTATCCTACCGTCAAGGGAGGTTAGCCACCTAACCTGAACCTACTCCGTTCTCTTATGTTACAGTTTCTCTGACTAATCCAGACATGCTTAGGCGTCCACCGTTGAATATATTTATCGAAGGCTAAATCTATCGTTATACATTGTAGAGGCTACACTAAGCAAGTGGATCTTGCTTATACAATCTTATTACTAGCATTCTATGTTTCGATGCGACATTGTTGAGGATATTCATATCCTTCAGACTGCTGCTTCGACGTAACAATCCCTAAAGGTGTGAATATCCATATTTAGTTCATGCACCAAGTGACGTACATTTTTGACACAGTCCTGGTTCACATTCTCGAGGCTGCTTTCTAACCTCGTAACCTATCACAGGACGTTTTAAGAACTACTTTTGTTTCTATGTTTCTCGAAAAGAAACAATTTGCCGTTTTTATCGTTTAGTTCAGTCCAAAACTGTGGAATAGTGGAATTGAGAAACATTCTCATGGAAATTATTCTCACGGATGTTTGTGAATACAAAAAACAACTTTTAGTAGTCCACCACACTAACCGCAAAGCCACAGTGCAACCTGATGCAAAAGATTCAACAGGCTTTGTTCTCTACATGTTTACTATACACACGGGCTTGAGCTTTATGTTTGCTAAATTACGGAAAGACGACACATATTGCCTTTCTAAACGATTGTTTCATCACATTTTTGTTCACAAGTTCATCTTTATCGCGTTCGTTTCTGATGGAGATGATGTCATCTATTGTTAATCTAGAATAATTCAGATAGCAGCTTACTATTCTATTGTAGTAGCTAGCACATATGATACACTAAACCTAGCATGGTTTCTCTAAAGATTATGGCATTGTTTTTTTCTTTTTTTTTAAACGATGTAATTGTTAGGATATTACCTGCTGTTGAAAACTTGTTGCCAAGGGATTGTTATCGTAATGTTTTGTTCTGCGGTAGGCTAATAGAACATCGGGACGAAGCTGGGTCTCAATGAAAAACCCGCTTCAGCTAGACCGCCAGTCCAGTTGGCGCTCTCCAAATGGGTTCCACTTTTATTGGTCATTTAAGGCGAGGTCATCCTCTACTACGCTGTTACTGCAGGTGGGATTCGAAGACTACATGTCGTACATATGTAGGTATCTCGAGCAACCGATGCATTGTTTTGACCAGGTCGGTTTTGCTGTGCAGCTCATATATGTATGTAGGTGGTCTTCTTTTCAAAACACGTCAACGCCATCCGAAATCGGTAGGGTCCATGTTGCAACGTCACAAAGTAGAACTGTGATGGGTCATGTCTTATATGGATTCTTAATGCTGGGAATGTGGAGTTACTATTCAATTTTGCTGGATAGCAGGAGAGCATGTTAGACTAATGACGTTCACTCACTAAACGATAAATAAAAACTTCTTCCCTAAGTGTGCCGTGTATCAGAAATCAGCATTCAAATAAGGTTCTTCTGCCCTCTAGCTGCACATTAGACAGTTTGCTGTTGCTTCGTTTTTCTAATGTTTTGAAAGAAGTTACCGCGACTCACAACCCTTAGGTCTCCAGGTTCAGTCCTTGGTTTAAGACCATATAACAAGGGGCCAATGAACAGAACTCTACTGTTGAGTTGGTTTATTGCCACCATCCTCTTTCAAAATCCTGCCTGGAATTAGACATCTGTTAGCCTGCGAATCTTGCTGCTTTTCGTCATCTTTATTGTCGTTCCCAAGAAGGTTTAAATAGTTCTGGTCCTAGGTCCTTTCAAAATTTGTCAGAAGGTATTCGCTCTCCAGCCAGGAAGAAATTTACTAACGCATTTTGGATTTGCCATCGATGGTGCAGTTCACTGTGAGTGTTTCCTCTTTTTGGTCACTGATCTACATACTAGTTCCATAGGACGAAGGCATACGTACCAAAATCTGGTAGCATGCTTCACCTTTTAAGCTTCAATTTGAATTATTCCTCGCTGAACCACAGGCCGTTGGAGCTTCTGTAAGTATTTGACAGAATAGGTTCATGTCATCTTCCATATTTCTAAAAGTACCAACTTTAATTTTGTGCTGTTGCCCATGTTGTACGTCTTGAGAATGATTCGGCGTTTAAAACCTTCTCACAATGTTACCACGTGAATGTACTGATCACTAAGGCGTCATGTTAATCTGCGGCCGAGGGAGTTACTCGGTGTTTCTGCGCATTTACTGTGTTACCAGATCTTCCAAACTCTTAGCTCATAATGTTTTCGCCTCTGTTTTTAGTATGTCTGTCCAGTCGGTAGTGCGTTGACGTTGCAGAAGGCTTTTAAATCAATTTCTTCGTTGTCTTCTAGGTATACTACTTCATCTATATCTTAACTTCGGTTTTCAACTTGGTTGAAGTTGATTTCAGCCAAATCACTCGATTTCAATCCGTTCACAGAAATTGCCAAGGTCTCAGTTTCCATTCATCTTGCCATATATCCTTGCAAGATTAAATGAACCCAGGAACTGAAGCCTTTTAACCATTTGAAGCGCCGATTGGACTCTGTTTGAAGGAAATCCTAACGCAAAATATGGGATATTAGACAGCAACAAACCCACTTGTGTCTTAAAAGGCTCCGTTGTGTTCGCAAAAAGTGACTGGCATATCAATGTAGTTCCTTATCGTGACATTTGGAAGACTATTTTTGGCCAGAATCGGGTGGATTTGATATCTATTACTGATGTTCCAACACGATGGTGCCACATGCCACACAGCAGGTCAAACAATTGATTTATTGAAGCCGAAGTTCGGTATTTGTGTAATCTCGAGAAATGGTTCCATTAAATGGCCACCTCGTTCATGGGATTTAACGTCGTTGAATAGCTTTTTATGGGGTTACGTCAACTTATTGGTTTATACAAGCAAGCCAAGCTCAGGAACAATTTCAAAGGCGACATTGCATATGTTTTGGCCAATATGTGTGGAAGAGTGATGGAAAATTGGGTCCAACGAAACGATCCCTGCAAATGTGCTTGCGGTGGTCGTATCAACGAGATCGTGTTCCATACTTAAATCTAACAATGCGTACTACACCTGAAATAAATTTCACCCCCAAATCTTAATTATTCTCCGTTTTATTTAAACACAAAATTGTTATGTCCTTATTGAAAAAAACTTTATGTAGACAAAGCGTTTTGTAGCAGAGCCGTGTTTTCTAATCATATCCGACTCGCTGCATGTTGTAACATGTGTTTTGAACATAACGATGCCATTAGAAGCTTCGTTCCTAACTGTACCCACTCTAATCACATTGATTTCTTCTCTATTTTCAGAAAGTAACCGCAGAAACTTTCGGTTCGACAATAAATTCCACGAGAGAGGAACAACAATTTCAAAAGCATTTCGGTTTTGGTTTATAATTCAAACACAAGAAATCACAGCATAATTAAATAACCAACAAATAAAATAGAAAACAAACAAAAAAATGGTTTCAACGCGCCAAATGAGTACAAGCCTTTCGAGTAGCAATGGTGCTGGGAGCGGTGGTGAAGTGGAATCCATGCATAGGTTCTCGGTTATAACTAGACAAGCGGCTTCTAGTAGTAATGTTTTGATAACAGCAACGACAAGCGGAAGCGGAATTGCCTCAACATCACGAACCCCCACTGGTACTGGTACTGGATATACACAGCATTCACATCACTTCCAGCAGAATCAACCACAATCAGCGGCGACAAATTTAATGGCAGCTGCTGGCAGATCATCAAATGCTCCAACGTCATCACAACAAAACATCTTTCTCTTAGACTTGCCAATGGAGATTTTGGATAAAATTTTCTCATACGTTAGCTACAAGAAGGTCGGCCAAATGCGAGTGGTAAGTAGTCAGTCGGTCGGTCTTTCTATATTTAATGTAATTGCATGCACAAATACATTATGCAGGAGTATATCGCCTGGATTAATAATTATTATTGACCGAGTAGATGAAAGACATCTGCTCGCCGAGTACTACTCTATGTACACACTTCACTTGACAACCGGTATCCGTCGATTTTTGTGTTGTATGCCGCCGCCGCCGCCGCCGCCGCCCTCGTCGTTGCCATCACCACTGGCACTCACACTCAGTGATGTGTCCTTCACAGTAATTCTAACCCCTTTGGACGTCTCTGTCAACCCCTTGTGATGTGTTTCTCACCGGCAGACATCGAGGCTTTGAGGCATTCACCACCACCATCACCATCGTGTATTTTAATCCTAAATATTAATTATTGCTTTTAGCAGTGTACACCCGTAGTTCGTAGCTGGTAGTAGCCTGTATTATGTGCAATTTCTGTGCAATGCTGCATATCCAGCCGTGCGTAGCCTTTTATTAGGAATTGCATTGTACTACGTTACATGGAAGCCCCTTGTCGGTGGTACATACATGCGTCTTTTTTGGGAATTCCTTTTTTTTTTTTTCATTCCTGCTTGGTGTGCATGTCTGGTTCTCCTTTTAGCTAGTGTCCTCTTTTTTTCTTCTGATTTTTGGTAATGAAATATGATGGTGGGTATGATCCGTAGCAAATGTGGTGACATGTTCCATCCAGGGCAGCCCCTTTTTGTTGGGTTTTCCATTGTATCTGGTTTATTTGAAATTTTGTTTTGTTTATGAACGGACAATCGACTGATTGAGGGAGATGTAATTTTTTGGGTAATTGTCGAGCTGATGTGGTAGTACTCTCGTACATGTGAACGTTAGGGAAATTTAATTTGTTGCGGCTCCTGTTGCGAGCGGAGCAGCGACTGGCAGAGTTCCCGTATCGAATTACTATTTCTGGACAGACAGCAAAAAAATGAAGTGGTGGAATGTGGTTTAATTGGATTTATTTACTCGCAGAGTTTTGTGATGTAAGCCAAGAACTTTGTTTTTAATGAATTGGCAAGCAATTTTGGGGTTATTTTCAAAAGGGTCATTGTTTTCGCAGTGTGGGAACTGTTGAAAGAGATGCAGTGGGTATGATGCATCAAGGTTGGCGACAGGCTGGAATGAATGGAACTTTGGAACATAGACGAATGTGATTAGGGGATGAACTCTGCCGTGGCTATGGCGACAGGAAGGCAAAAGAGAAAACATCTAACTTTCAATGCGAATGCCCAAGCATATGCAGAATTAGGAAAACGACGCTCGGTGAATACCATAAAATACTGCAATTTGTAATAACCAATCAATTTGCAATTCCAACTTTTGTCTTTGTTTTCAGGCTACCATACGACACGGGCCCCTGCTGGCTACATATGCGGCCACCCCTTTCTAACTTGCTACCGACCAACCTCGTGTGAACCCAGAAAGTAACATTCGTGATTGTTTTAATGATCCAAAGAATATTCCGGATAATGAAGTCAAAAATGTCTACAAGATGTTTAGATTTGTTCAACTGGGTTGGTTGATCTTTGAAGGATGTCAGGTGTAGGGCATGCAAAGGTTGTTACATAAGAAAGCCTTTCTTCTTTCTCTTAGGTTTAGTGTGTGCTACCGACCAACCCCGTGTGAACCCAGAAAGTAACATTCGTGATTGTTTTAATGATCCAAAGAATATTCCGGATAATGAAGTCAAAAATGTCTACAAGATGTTTAGATTTGTTCAACTGGGTTGGTTGATCTTTGAAGGATGTCAGGTGTAGGGCATGCAAAGGTTGTTACATAAGAAAGCCTTTCTTCTTTCTCTTAGGTTTAGTGTGTGCTACCGACCAACCCCGTGTGAACCCAGAAAGTAACATTCGTGATTGTTTTAATGATCCAAAGAATATTCCGGATAACGAAGTCAAAAATGTCTACAAGACGTTTAGATTTGTTCAACTGGGTTGGTTGATCTTTGAAGGATGTCAGGTGTAGGGCATGCAATGGTTGCCTTTCTTCTTTCTCTTAGGTTTAGTGTGTCCCTCGAGTGTGTGTATAGAAGTCGTTGATCGTTTCATGAATTAGCTGTCGTCTGTCCATTATTTTTCGGAGGATAAGACTTATTTTGAATTTAGTCTGATGATTTCCTGCAAATATTTCGAATACAATTTTGTGAGTGATCTGATACCAAGTGGCAACGAAGGACTGCCAATTCTAATTGGATACTCGATGTTTCTTTCAGAGGATTTCTATGCAAATAACTTTCTATAACAGACATACAGTTTGGCACTACTACGGGCCTTCCATAGATTATAGGAACAGATTGTTTAAACCTTTCCGCTCATCATCAACTCTTGGCCGAAATAATAACTCTGGGTCTAGCTTGTTAGATGAATAGGTATGTTGACGGAGTTACTGTAGCCAAATGAGTGAAGTCTCATTCGGAACTTAAGTGAAATACCTGAAAATAAAAATAATTAGTCCAACAGATTAGTTCATGACAGGAGCGGGCCTCCTGAACCAGCCCGTTATGAACTTTAAGGTGGTTCTATGTGGGGTGGTAGCTAGTTCGCTTAGATAGTTGTCTAGTGCGTTGTCTTGTCCTCTACGTCTGGGTCGCCGCAGCTTCTGCTGCTGATTCAAATTCTTCTAAGGCTGTCCGCAATTGGGTTGTGAACTGTGAGGATACCAATGAGGAAGCTCAGCTGTGGTCTGTTGAGTAATCGGAGTTCTCTGGCCCTTTTACTGTTGTATTCGGCCCAAAGTAGGCACGAGCAAAGTGCACTCCTCCTAGCTGTGTCCTTGTTGTGGAAATCCGAGAAGATTTCGAATGTTAGGAGGCTAATGGGCAATTTGACCGATTGATCTGTTGGTATGTCGTTTGATTTCGAGTCTGTTTTACCTAGCTTCTCAGCGCTTTCATTTTCTTGGAAACCTATGTGTCGACCATATCATGATGCAGTGCTTAGAGCTAAGAGACTTGAATTCCTCAAATCATCAAAAGTGGTGGCTTTGATATCTGCTTGGCTGTCGATGTATAGATGTCTATATGTTTGTTATTGTTCAGAGCGGATAGGCTCCTGCAGTCCTCGATGATAACATATATTTCTGCTTGAAACGCACTTGCGCGTGGTTGGTGATTCCTCTGTAAAAAATATTCTCGAGCCAGTGCCCTTGTTCGTTTTGGATATGTAGGCGGGGCTGATGAACTCATCATTTGTACCCCATACGCCTTGTCTGTTAGATTTTCTATAAGCCTGTCTGGTTTCTTTTCACTGTTGTCAATGCCATGCGACTAAATACTTTCTCCTTCCTTTGGCGCGTCTCTGTTGTGTGTGGCATCGTCTTGTTGTTGTCTTCGAGTTACATTTGACCCCTAGGATCTATACTTTCCCTTCACAGTGACGACAGTCTGTTCGGTAGCAATTGGTTTGTCTACCGGCCGTTTTTCGATGCGTCCTATGCTTTTCTATTTCAGCAGCTGCTCTCTGGGTTTTTCAGCCTGACGTGTTGGACAGTAGCAATAGCATCAGCGCGTACACATCTAATACTAAACATTGTTTTTTTTTTTTATTTTTTTCACAGGTTTCACACAAAATGAATGATATTTGCATGGCTGTGCTGAATTCCACATTTTCAAAATTGATCACCCAAATGGTGAATCGTTTTCAGAATGTCAAAGCCAAGATGCCGCGGCGTGAATCTGCTCGCAGAAATCATCCGCTCGCGTGTGAGTGTGACATTATCGAAACATGCTACATGAGACTATCTCTCCTACAAATGACCTTTGGCAAACATATCGAACGCAAGCATTGTTGCTTTTTCCCAGGAGGAGTAAGTTACCAAAACAACAATCACCGATCGATATCGTTCACTAACCAACTATTTATTGCAGATTTTAGATGAAGTTTACAATGTCTTGAGTTACATTCGGAACACACCAAGGCTGGAGAAACCTTATCGTGTCACCGATGAACTATTTGACCTGTCCACCATGGCAATGGAATATTTCAAAGATCACATTGAGCCGAATCTTCCAGACATTGCCTATTTCAATAAGGACTTCTTTGATTTGCCAAGCACCAAGAGACGTAAGACGCGCGTCATTTGGTTGTGGTTTCTGGTTGATTTCATAGGTTTTGCTCTTGTATAATTTTTTCTATAGCAAGTAGCAGTTCATTGAAAATATCATCAGAACTATCGGATAGCTCAGCAAGCATGCCCTCTCCGCCGCAAAGTAATATGGTGTTACGAAAGGGAATTCGTAAAATCAAACAGGGCATGAAGATGTACAATAATCAGTTGTCGATGTTGCGTAGTGAATTGCGAAATTGCAAACGAAAATCCTCAGAGCAGGGCAAGCAAATAGCCGAACAGCAAAAACTTTTGGCCGAGCAACAGAAACAAACGCTGGAGTATGCAAATCGTTTGGATGAGAATGACAAAAAGAATGAGGAAATGTCAAGGAAATTCTCAACATTGTTACAGGTATGTACAACTGAATTCTTTTGATTAACTTATTATTAATTGATTAACATGAGGTAGACCTGGGTCTAAACCAAACAAAATCCACCCGCCTCTAGTTGCGCAATCCAGGTTGGGTCGGGTCCTGTTCCATTTGTGAGCGCTGTACATGGCTTACCCATCTTAGCCGACTGATGCGTACTTTTCTGACCAGTTTGATGTCGCTGTAGAATTCGCTGTTAAATCTCCTCCTCCAAATCGAGATTCAAACGCAAACAGGACCGAAAATCGTTCGCTTCTGCGCTATAAACCAGGACTGGGATGATGAGGGTCTTATATAAAATCTCCCTGGTGTTTCTCGACAAGGCCTTGCTACTCAATTGCCTTCTTAAGCCATATAAACAGCGCTTGGCTGTTTTATCTCTGAAGTTTCATTGTTGTCCGAGTTCATGGCGGAGTTGAGGTAGACGAGACCCCTTACTAACTCAAAGTTATAGCTGCCTATTGTCACGTTCTATTCGATTCGCCGATGTTCTGTGTCGTTTCTTGTTGACATTTGAAAACGGACCAGTGACAGCTCACTGTGTCCTACCGGTGATAACATAACAGACATCGAAGGTCTCGGTAAGATAGTTTCCAACCTTTATGCAGTAGTGAGTGTTCTTCATCGTTATTCTGCACAATCTGGCGAGTTTGGCAGGAAACTAGACATGGCTGTGTATAACTGGTAAATGATGTCATTTGCGGCCTTAAAATTGATGAAAAGATGGTGAGTATCGGTATGGACTTCTTGGTCACCTAACTTCATTCTGTGGGGGTGAACAGAAATTGGAGTTTACATCGTTTAGGCTGAATGTTTCGTTCTGCCTGACAACGTCATCTCCATATCCTCAACGCCAACTGTGATTCAACTACGAGGTTTCCTTGTCCAGGCCTCTACTGTCTTCTGTTCGGGTCTGGTTGCCTTGACACGTTCTTTTTCCTTATGGGTACAACTTTTGAATATTTCTCCGTGAGTAGCGCCTCTCTATTTTCTCGATCGAGTGCTGCTCATGCTCTTTCTTTTTGTTCTGGAGAAGCCCTCCTCTTTTCTTCGTACGGCTGACGAGGCCTTTCATCTTTTTATGCAGAGTCGGAGGCGATTTGTTTTGAGGCATGCCCCTGGCGGGACTCTTCCTTAGACCAGGGGTTTCATTGTGGTGGTGGGATGAAACAATTAATCCTAAAAAATAGAAGTGTGATATTGGCATGTATGATGCGCCAATCTAAGTAATCGAGGTTGGGGATGCCTCTACAATACTTTAGCCACTCTCTTCGCATGATTTTCCTAATTCTTCGTAGATTGTGTACTCCTATACAGCATGCCTTTATCTCCATCGTCGTCATTCTCCTCGTATAGCTTCAGCTGCTGTGAGGATTACTGCTTTTATGAAAAGTCTGTTTATATCGACGGTGAAACATTCGTTTTGGTTATACCATTTCCACACAATTCTGTCGAACTCTTACAAGATAGATGTCGACCAACAATTCTCGTATTTCTTATTCCACCCATTACCTGTGCAGATGGGATCAAAGATTACACGACGAACTGTTAGCTTGATCTCTGTGCGGGTGTCATGGCCATGTATGCCTTAAATTCAGTGCTAGTGTAATATGCGCTTTAAGGCGTCTTCGCTGGTTGATTGTTTTCTGCATGCTATGCGGTGTCCCTTCTCTGGTGTTTACCGACAAAATCTTCTTCATCAGGTATTAAGAGGTTGACAGCGCCCCAAAGTTTTCTTGGCATTCTCGTTCCGAGCTGGTTTGACTTGTCCAGGTATCATCTGTACAAGGAGGTGTAATGGCCAATTGAGAAGTTGTCCTTACATTCAGTTTATCGATTGACACTGTCATCTGAAATCAAATCACGAAAGTACTACCGATAGTAGGTTGTAGGTTATAGTTAAGTTTACAGTCAGCCGCTTCGTTCAAGCTGTTCGTGGCTGTGTGTAAGTCCTTAAAAAAACTACTAACAACCACGTCCTCTTTGAAAGAATTAAATTGTGCTCACAACTAATCACTTTTCTTCTTCTAGGAACTAAACAAATGCAAAACCGAGCTACAGTATTGGCGTTCGAAGAGTCCTGCCACGCCAATGTGTACATCTTGTGGTCAGAAAATGACCCCAATTGTCCCACCAGAGGATTACCAGGCACTGGTCAATCAGGGTGTAAAACCCGAAGATATCAACATAAACTTAGATGACACCGATGAGAGTGACACAAGCAGCAATAATCTGTCGTTGACTACCGAATTTGTGTTCCCCGATGAAGCGACCACCGCCAAGTTGATCGCTGTTAATTCGGCATCGAAAAATCTAAAACGTCATCACAGTAGTAACAATAGTAATAGTAGTAGTACAAGCGGTAGCAGTGCTTCTTCATCCAGTGGCAATCAATTACAATGCAATAGTAACGCAGCGTCTACAAGTAGTGACCTAATAATGGCTAACACTGACAATGCGAACGGTAAACGAAATACAGTGCTGGCGTCCACATCCACATCTACAAACACAAATGATCTCAATTTAGATATACTACGTAATGGCAATAATCAGTCCGCCACAGCTGGCAGCAGTGGGTGGTTTACAATAGGCGGCGGTGGTGGTGGTGGTGGAGGAGTTGCTAACAACAATAACAATAATAATAATAATAACCCTGGCACGACAGGATACCCGGCCAGCTTGTTTTACGGTACAGCTGACAAAGCTGGCCCATCGGCTGGAGAATTGGTCACCGTAGCATCACCTCCAGCCGATTACAATGCCATTGCCGCTGAGGATGGCGGAGCCAATCAGCAGGCGGCGGCAACTTCAGATGTTACATCTCTCAGTATGGTGGCGAGTAACGAGACAAAGAAAGCACGAAGAGTACAAAAAGGTAGTAGGTGTCATAATGTTAGTAGTAGCAAGCGCAAATAAATACGTTTATTAAACAAAAAAAAACAAAAAATAAAATACAAAAAGTGTGTATACAAAAAGAAACCTTTTATTTTCTATACATTACACATATATTCATTTAATCCAATTAATTTAATTTTTAAGACGGACAAGAGAATAAAATGAAATAGATTTCTTCTTTTTTTCTTTTTAATTTTTCGTTCTCCTTCAGTAGACAAAGCAATTATTATCTGAGAGAAATCTACAAGCAAAAGTTTTAGTTTTTTACTTTCATTTTACGTGTATAACTTTGAAACCAGGAACGAGTACTATACACAAAGTGCTCTCCAGTTTGGAAGTGTCTTAAGTGATCTGTATACTATCTCTCAATGTCCAACAAATCCAATTCATTATATTCTTCTTTTAATTTTTCGCTTTAGTTCTTTTGAAGTACATATATACATATATTGATTGAAATTTGTGTAATTTTAGAAATAGTACTTAAAAAGAAAATTTTGTGGTATAGCAACAAGGAGAAGATGAGCTTGTTGCCGCACCGATTTAATATCTCACATATCTGTGTCTCATCCATTTATGGAAATATCAGTAAAGAAAAAAAAAAAAAAAAAGAAAAAGAAAGAAAAGAAATAGAAAAACAAAAACCCAAAAGTCTATTTGTTTGCTATTGAGTAGAGTTTTCTTTTTTGTTCATCATTTTGATTGCAGAATGTCCTTGTTCTTTGTTTTTTTTTTCTTTTGTTTGACTGTTTCACAGAACAAAGCGTAGTAAGTGTTAGTTATTGCTGAACTGTAGGCTTTCCGCATTCAGTCCTGTTCTGGTTGAAGTAGATGCGATTTTTGAACACATTAAGTGGCGAGACTTGAAAATCTAAGTAATCTAGTAGGCTGCAGATAATTTGAGCATAGATTTGAGTGTATTATGACAACTTTATGTACTACGAGGGAGTATTCAGTTAGGAGAACGTTTTGAGGTGTTTTAGCAAGACAGACTATAAATTTACCAAACAGCTAAGGAAGGAAGTGGGGCTTTGAAAATATGGTAGTCTTCAGCTTGCAACGGCAAAGCACTTTAACTTTCAAATGATTTTCATTTATTATTTCATTATACAACCTTTGAAGTACAATATGTTTCATAGTATGTTTTAATTTAATTTTAATGGTGTTACCTTTAGGGTCAAAATAACAACATTCTTGTAGTTAGTTGTAGCCTTGTTCATCGCCTACAAACAGTTGTTATAAGAATCGACGTAATACCACAATTTTATCTAAGTTCAACTCAATAAAACACGTTCATTTGCAACTAATAACTTTGCCTTGTCCTCTTAAGTTCTTTATGCAAGATGATCGAAAGTTGGAGGGCATTCTCTACCTCCAAGACCATGGGGAGTCAAGGGAAATTTTAAGAAACGTTCTTATTTCGCTGAAATCAGAATTCACTTTGAATTCTAGCTGAAGGAAGTGTCTTAAGTGAACATTTTTGTAATATGTCCAACAAACCTGTCGGTTGGAATCAAGGATTTACATTGAATTCCTTCCATTGCGTTTCATAGGGTTAGATAATTGTATTGGGTGTTTTACTTTGTCCTGTTTAACAAAAAGATGCTGGTGCTCTCTTATTAGATCGTAAATTGTTTTACATTAGTAAATCACTTCTCGATAAGTTTGAGTATTGAATTTGACTTTACCGGGCACAACCAAGATCAAACCACATCCGTTATGTATTAACCCCACCCCAATTCATGGCTTAAGTTATTTCTTCCCGAAAGATCATAAATTATCCAACTTGATATTGACAAACGATAAGTTAAGCAAATATGATCTTTTGGTTTTCTTACTGAAGATGACCAAGTTGTGGAATTGAGCTTGGGTGGGCATCATGTTGTCATTTGATTCACTTTCCGCACATTTACTGAAGATGTTGCTGCACATTTTCGACCGCCACTGAGATCTAAATTCTTTAAAACCGAGTGCGATATGAAAGGTTGAATTTGAGGCACCGCTTCAAGATTTAACACGCTTTACCCACACCGATAGGAAATAATGATCGTTAATATAGTACATTGGCGACATACTGCTGAAAGTAAACATTGTTCCCCTCAAGACTGCTTATAAATTGCTTTAAATAATAATCAGATCTCATTCAAACCGAGTCGAATGTACTCAATTGAAATGTCCTTACAGAGTTTAATGCTTGAAGGACCTTTTTCGGCGAAAGAGAACGCAGGAAGGCGCACTATCTCAAGTTCTTTTAACCACAACGATTTTGTTTTATACTTTCATTACTCTGTTTAAAGTGTTAGGCGAGGACCTCGATCAAAACATAATGAGACTACATATTCATTGCTTTGGGCTATCGTAAACTCTACCTCTAGATAAATCTGTTTTACTCCTCTGCTAGTCGTCTAAGGCTTCTGGCCCATCCATCGTTCCATACTATGACAATCTTAAAAAGGCCATCAGTTGATCAATGCTGATAGTAATTCGAAATTCCTTTAACATGATGTTAACCCCTTTGGTACGATCAAACAAGTCAACTTTGGGCAGTGCCTTGTGATCCATTTGCTGTCGCACTTTTATAAAACACATTTACGCCTTCATTTTTTTTTCATTTTAAGACACCCAACGTATTATCATATCTTTAAAGTAGGTTTAAAAATGTAAAGATCTTTGACTGTACAGACATTCTGCTTTCTCTTCCGTGGTTCTCTACTACTCTAGTGGTTCCCTTCTGGTTTGAGCGTTTCAAAACTAGCCTTGAATGGTCATAGATAGGTTCAAATCCCTCACTTACGGACAGCGCAAAATTTCATAGTCGTAGTCATGATCGTAACAGCTTTGGTTTAACAAACCTCCTCCAGTCAGTGTTGAGACTTTTCAGATTGTGGTATATTGGCCGATTTGATAATATTTGTCACTTAAATCGCTAAGATGCACTCGATTTGCGAGCAAATTAGAACAAACGACAAATAAGTGCCGAAACCTTTAAGATTTTGCAATCAGTTCCCAAAAGAAAACAAATAATTGAAATGAAGCTTGTAATACCACAAGTTCCGATTTTAGAGTTAAAGTTAAATGTCTCTGTTGGTGACCAGTTAAAATAACCATTTCACCAGCAAGATTAGCACTAAGCTACATATTTTGTCCAACACATACTCGATCTGTAACCATCTTAACAAAGTTATATCTTCAGCTAACATTCTAACGAGAATATTGGCGAGAAAACCTCCTTACCCAGTTTTTGGTTGTCCTTAGTTATTCGAACTACATGTGGCGATAACTAGTGCTTAGTTGGTTACGGGCCACCAAGTAAATCTCGAATCTATTAGGTTAGCCTAATGCATCACCATGCAAAGAGTTGTCACCAGTCTATGAATAATGACACTTCTCACCAGTTATGTGGAAACAATACGCTCCCTCATTAGTAGGTCAATCTATACTGTACCCATCTGCAGTGCAGTGTTAGGCTAAAAGTTTCATGAAACGCTTTCTTTTATAATTCCTTCCACTATGGCAGTGAACATTTATTAGTTTTTATATATTTTAAAGAGTATAGCATATTTTATTAAGGATCAGTCAGTATTGTCGCTTAATGTGTTGAAAATCAACTTGAACCAACATTTTCATTGCTCTCTAAACGAAAAGAAAAATTAACAAAAATCCATGGTATCATTCATACAGTAGACTCGACGTATTTTATGTTCATAGTAATATAATAAATAAATACTACATATAAACATGTATATATTTTTATAGCAAAAAAAGAAAACAAACCACAACTACGTTAATATATCATAGTTTTTATGTAAAATATTAAAAGAAAAAGAAATGTATTTTTGACTATCCGAGATTATTTCTTTTTATTTTTCTGTTTTATTATTTTGTATAACGTCCCTTCGATAATATATCCTACGTGTGGTGGGCGATGTGTACGCAGTAGAAACCAAAACAATTACTCAGTCCTGCCGAAAGAGTTTTTAGTTGTTTTTCTTTTGTAACAATTTGTATACATTTGTTGTTATATAAATAAAAATCAGAATCAACCCTGAAAAAAGCATCACAATTCATATTTTTATTTAAATCTATGTTTAAACTTAGTTTATCTATGTTTTATCCTTATGTTCGAAAGTAAAGTATAGCAGGACATGTATGAAAGTAGATAGGCTGTGCAAAGTATGCAAACAAGCACAATAAATATATTTCATCGAATTAAGTTCAGGGCCCTAGAGTTATGAGTGAAGTCTTACTGCACTTTCTTTCAGAGGTCCCACTTAGTTCGGTTATTCTAAATTTTGGCAAACATCTTCAGTGAATGAAAATCCCTTCTCCATGAGAAGAGGGACCTCCAACATATGTACAACTTATGACAATCGCACTCTGAATTGCCTTTAGCATATCGATTTGTACGTAGTCTGAGGTACGGCTACCTGCATAAATGATGATATATTAAGCATTGAACCTTTTGTAGATAAATTGTTGCGCGGGTCTGACGGGCCTTTACAACTGTGACATGGCATATATGCAGCGCAAATGGCCAAACGATATTCCCATTGTTATGTTGCCTTATAAAAAATGATACATTGATACGTTTTCCACTTTCCAGTGTTCACAGAAATTTCACCAAACTCTTGCAATAAGAAGTAAGACACTTACGTGCAAGTTACTCATCGTCGATCAAGATCTCTGAGATCCCACTAGATCTACCTCGACAGAGAGTTAATACATAAAGTGATCTTGAGCACAGAAAATAAGGTAATCAAACAAGGGCTAGCCACCTTATTAAAGTAATTAATGCTTTAAAGATTATTTTATACTCATGTACGAGATTTGTTCGAATTTGCTCCTGCGCCTTATTTATTCAATCATCAAGGTTGACAATTAGGGACTAGGGAGCGTAAGAATAAATTCGGTAGACCCTACTGCTTAGATATTGTTCTATATACATCGGACAGTCACCAGCAAATAAGATCCAATCTAACTCCACATAGAATACTCGCCTGGATGCTTGTCTGTAAGGGCAAATCTACTTTGATTACCTCTCTTGACTTCTCAGTAGATTTCTTAACAAAAATTATCTTATTAGTTACGTTGGTTCGGTTTAAAATTAAAAAAAAATACCATTACCCACACGAGTGCCTACTGCATCAAAATAAGATTCAAGGGTTTTGCAAGACACCTGAGCATGACTGGTTCCATTTAGAGGGTAAAATTCACTCTAGGGCAGCCTTTTGTTTCTCGACTCTTAGTCTGCGTATACATTTGTAGTTGATTTTCCGTGACTGGCTTTTCTATTCAAATAGAATCGACTTTTACTATGGACAATGAAGTTAGAGAGAAAAGTTACGATATGGTCGTCGATAATAGACAACAGAAATTTAATTTTACAAGATGTCTTGTGTATGCAAAGTCAAAGCAGAAATACTTTGAACAATGTTCCCAAATCTGCGAGAATGTGCTTGTCCGGTACAAGCAGAACTGATTCCGAATCTATTTGGCTCTCGTTTCAAGAAACAAAATTCAAGAATAATTGTCAAACTACTTTTATTAGTTTACCATCAACCATTGTCTAATACAATATTTTCATCAACAAAAATTGGTATAAGAATTGGGTCCTAAGAACTCCCGTACCCATTTAGGTCAGACCCTTGTTGTCCTATAGTCCAGATTGTGGTACATAAGAGTCGTTAACACACTTAAACGCTAACAGCAAGTGTTTCGATGAGATCGTCTTAGACTAAACGTTAATATCAATCGATTTAAAAGTTTCACATAGCCCAACTAGTCTGGCTACGAGTGGTTTAGCGTTTAACAGTCGGTGGATCTGTAGTTCATGGTAATCACCATGTCCATTCCCACCTTTAACTTCTGTAGTCGTTTGATCTTCGGATTCCCAAATGTATTCTTAGAGCTATCAACGAAACGGAGTAAGATGAGACATGCCAAACTCTTAGAGGGATAACGTGTTGAAAAGCAAAAGCACATCGTAAAGAGAATATTTTTGTCAGCAAACATACTTTTGGTAAATCGGTGAACGAATAAGAAGTTTAGTTAGCTGAAAATTGATTAAAACATTTGCATAAGACTGACTGTTGTTAAGTCAGTTTAAATGAGTATATAAGGCTCCACTTAAACTTGATTTGGATTGAAGGATTGTTTATCATTTTGTGCCATTTGATCTCAAGGAAACTTCAGGACGGATAGGGACTTGGATAGATTTTCTGTATGAACTGTAGATAGAGTACGATACAAATAAAGGAATCAAAATCCACATTGCAGATTCCTCCAATTTGTTGTTCTCAATTGTATGTCCTTCAAAATGAATAAAAAAAAATTAAATAACGATATTAAGCAAAGACTTCTACTTAATTCACTATAAACCGAAGCACAATCGTTAAATTTTGTTTCGATAAAACCGTAAAACAGTGCAATATCACATAACAAGCAAACAAATTACAAACATTTGACATATTTTAAATTATAATTATTACAATTTGTTTTGGTTTTTCTTACATATCATTAAATTGTTTTTTAAAATCTATTATTTCACTGGAACAACTCCAAATATTGATTAAATGAAAACACAAAGTAACAACATTTTGTATTGATTTCTCGATGTTAACACCACATAAAGTAATAAAGAAGTAAATACACGAGATGTATGTGAATAATAAGAAATACAAATTGATATAGTGCGTAAGCAATAGATTTAAAGAAAACAAAAAATAAAGAAAAAAAAATATAATTTTCCATTAAATGAACATGTTTTTGTTATTTTTTTATTTATTTTTCTTATTTTATTTTCCTCAGTTTGATTGTGCAATGCATTTAGGTTTGTTTTACATGAGGCATTTGTCTGTCCATCGTACACGAAACATTATCTATCATTTTCCTCGGCTAGTAGAGGAGGCAATTTCTACTTCTATATGTGAATATATTTGGCTTGCTCCGTTTGCAGTGAGACCCTAATGTCCGGCCTTGCTATTGATTTGTAGATCTTGCATAAAAAGACGTTCCAATTTCCAATGATCAGCAATAAAAACAAAGAAGTTCTATAGAGTTGCGGGAACTCAGAGAAAAACACTTTCTTTGAATAGTACTCAATACGTATGCTCCTCTGCTGTTGCAGCATTACCATAACACTGGTCTTATGGAGCATTAAGCTGTTTTGATTGGTTTCAACCGATATCGACAGGCCGTACGATTATGACGAACTTAACTGGATAAGTTTAACTATGTAATTAGAAACAGTGAAAGCTCCACTCCTAGGAAGTAACCTTTCTAGTTGGACACCGTTTCTCTGTTGATTCCTATCCATTGAACTGCAAAATTTGTAAGGAGAGAGGATACTATAAAGGGCCGATAGGGTGTTTTATTTTGTACGTTAGTCCAAAACTCATTTGGTTCATTCGTACAAAATGCGAACACAATTCATAGATTTGGTCTAAGGCGACGTGGTGCATTTTACCTTATAAAATATCCTTACCAGTGCCAAACAAAGACGCAATTGCTACGGAAGGCTGCGGGACTTGTACAATATACATACATCCAGCAGCTTTGATACATTTTTATTACGTTCCTTCGAGAACTTCTGATTGGGCACTTCACACGTCCTTTCTTCTTCTTGTGGATAGATCACGAGTAGCTCTCATTTGGGATTCTAGTTATAGATTGCTCCTTCGATAACATTCTTTCTTTTAATGTTGTTACTTCTTACAGTAATTCATTTTTGTAGTGCCTAGGATGTCCGCATTTGTAGAAAGTAGTTTTCTGAGTCGATGCTGGTTGACTCAGAATTCCGTAAAGTTAATTCTCTTGTTTGCAAGCGTAGTATCGTGTCCCTCGTTTTTGACCAAACAATTCATCCGAATGAGCGTATAGTCTGTCACAATTTAATTCTTGAAACGAATTGTCCTAAGACGTTGCCTCAAGCGTTTAAAGTTCAGATTAAACACCTCACGATCAAATAAGGTGGTAGTTGTTCCCATTTTGTACGTTAGGGTCAAGAACAGAAGGTTCATCTGTCTCTGAGGATACACAGTGTCTAATTTGGAAAGGGAGGGAGTGGGTTAAATTGTACATTAGAAGCTTTTCCGTCATCGTCTCTTCTGAGAAACCCTAGTCCTCAAGATCCTTATAGGCTTGAGGAGCCTACTATCCATTACATCTGCCATATGGATAAAAAGGAGATTGTGGTAGTAATACCATGCAGTGCGACACATGAAATGTCAAAGCAGTTGGAACGCAATCATCAGGTTGAGTTGAGAGTTATGTAGTGGACACTGAATATTTGCTCTGATAAAGGGTTACTGTTTTTCCCGGTTGTCCGTTTATTTTCCAAAAATGTCCTAGCATCACTAAATTGGAAAACATCACTCTAAGCCTCGGCAATTTGACTCTGTTCTTTTATACTTCTAAGTGTCCCGTCCTGTTATTAAGATGTTTGGTTTCTGGATTCCTAGAATTGCTTTTGTGACTTACACCTAATCTCATCTAATAGGATTGGCTGTTTACATATATTTCAAAAACGTTTCATTTTTCGGTTTAACTCTAAGTCCTACTGAGTCCGGTGACTTTGAGTTCTCTTTGCAATAATCACTGTGGTAGCTGGCTTGCATAGTTTATGTCGAGTTTATGGACACACCTTCCGAAATTGTTAGGCACTCATGTTTTGTCTATAAGTTATTGAAACTTTCCAATCTAACAGCTCCAAGATCTTATATAAAACTTTGTATGCTTCTAAGTGTAACTCGACTGAGAAGGGGCATGCAAAACTCGTTAGGGGTAACGTTTTTTATACTTGATGATTGATGAATCCAAGTTTTCAGTTTTATTTCAAACCTCTGTTGTGGTTATAATTAGCTTTTGGCTAAATAAATGGTTTCGATTTGATTTACACTCCATTAGGTTTCACTTGAGACTTGTGATGCTGCTTTTAGCTGATCTACTGCGCGAAAAGATGTCAATTCTAAAAGTAATAAGCCGTTGTTCAGAAGTCTTCTGATCGTCTGTTGTTCTCTATGTATCACTCTTCAGAAAATAGTCGTACATGTCTGATTCGCTAGTCTCTGCTTCATGGAGCTGTAATTTCTTAGATTCTAAGTCTAAGCCCATTGTTTGTAAACACAAACTACTGGTGAAGATGAAGCCCTTTCAAGTTTCTTTTAGTTCAGAGTTTGTACCCTTCAGCCCGAGGTTAAAATTTGTTAAACTTTAAATTAGTAAATGAAAAACATTTTGCTATTAAGATTAAAAAAAAAAGATAATAATAGTATTAATTATATGTACGTGATATTATGTATCTCTGTGTTGTTTAAACTTAAAGAAACAAAAACGTGTATAAAGTATTCTCTACAAACAAATAGGATAAACAAATATTTGCACATTTATCAACGGACATTCGCAACCAAATTTCAGTTCGAAAAAAAACCAAAAACACAATCAAATATCTAACAAGAGAAAAACGTCCTTAGAAAGAATTAAATAATACGAAATTCACAAAGTCTACTTGTACACAGCTATCAATATTAATATATGTGTGTAAATGAAGCTAAACAAATAAATATATTTAGTAATAATGTTTGTATTTATGTGAGCATGCATTTTTTTCGGGTAGTAAACCAAAATCTGCACTAAATTTAATTGTTTTTTTGATGTCAATGAATGTAAAACAAAAACAAACAATGCTACCTTAAACTAAGAACCACAATCTACATATATATATATGGATGTATGTATATGTATAATATATGTGTGCATAAACACATACAAACATACGTGTACTGTCTTTTTTCGGTCGAGTTTATCATTTTTGTAAAAATGGGCCATTTTCGATCTTCTACAAACAAAAAACCAAAAAACAAACAAAACTAATAATTAAAATAAATAAAAAGAAAACACAAAGTGATCAAAATATATTAACAAAAGAAAAATAAAAGCAAATAATTAATATTTTTACACTTTTGACAAACAAAAATACAAGGAAAACAAAATATATTGTATAAACAAAAAACAAACAAACAAAAAAAGTAATGAAACAACAAATTTTAGGCAAACAAATTGACTTTTTATAATTTTTATTAATCAAATAATTTTTTTGTTGAATTTTAAAAAAAGAAAATCACGAAAATTGTTCAAAAATTAAATTAGTCATAAAAAAAACAATTATTTTTGTTATTCAACTAGTTTTAGAAAAAAAAAAACAAAAACAGAAAAAATGTATTTTTAATTCAAGAATAAGACTTATGTATGTAAAAAAAAACCAAAACGAAGATGAAAAAAACAAAAAAAATATTGATGGAAACCAATTAGTAGTGATCTTAATTGTTTTAAATGTATATGGAGGACAAATTAAACTCAAAAAGTGAAATAAAAAGTCAATATTATGTTGTTTGAATCGAAACGCTAGTTGCTTACTTAATGGGGATTGCAGTGCTCCTCTCAGAATCGTATTCGAAGCTTTGTCACTCAAATCAGGGCATTTTCAAACTAAGCAAGTCCTCTAACCTCTTCGTTTACCATTTGTTTATAGAGGGTGACTAGATAAGGACTATAGGAAAACACAAATTAAATCAAACAACAACGGTGTGAGATATAAAATTGGTTCTGGCTACATTCATGCCATCATGTGTGGAATAGCACATCATTCAAATGGCCGCCTCGGCTTCAAGCTGGCAGTGCTTCAACCGGTCGGTCCAATAGCATCTTGAATGTTCGCCTGGAGCTCGTCCAAAGTGCTTGCCGTGTTACCGTAGACTAGGGACTTAAGGTGAGCCACAGAGAAAATAATCGAGTGGTGTCAAGTCGAATGGTCACTGCTCGCCGTGAGATGACCCAGTCTACAAATTTCTCCACCGTCTTGTTGGAACCACAGCTCGGATATATCGATGCTGTCGGACTCTGGCCCCAGAAAGTCGGTTAACGTCACTCTATACCTGAGACCATTGACGGTAATGGTGTCTCCTTCCTCATTTAGAAAAAAATAGATCTTATGATGGCGCACTAAACAGTCAATGTTTGTGGATGCAGTGATGCTTGGTCAAACACTTGTGGATTATATTCGCTCCAATGAAGGCATTTCTGCTTGTTGATATAGCCGCTGAGCCAAAAATGGGCCTTGTCCGAGAAGATGGTTTTTTTTTTGGCCAAAATTGGATTTCTGGCCACATTTCCAGTGCCCAATTAGCGAACTGCAAAAAAAAGCAGGGTTGACTCTCTGACGATGTCCAATTCAGGTGATCGGTGACGAATCGACATTTCTGGTTGTTCTTCGATACTGGCCGGTACGGCGCCTATGGTTTCTTCATTTTACACCAATCTCTGTCTGGTTGGTGGCTTAAAGTTGAAAAGAGTGTACATATTCAGTGCTCAAACTTTTCCATGGTGCGTGTCGTTTTATTCGCACTAACACATGTTTAAGGAGCTCAACTTGGTAGAGAGGCAAGTTAAGGTTAAAGTTATGTCGGTTCAGGCCGATTCTATTTACTTAAATGCCGTCATGAATTTAGTCCTTGCCAACCTTGAACACGAAATTGTTTGTAGATTGAGGATTAGAAGCCCATAGAAATTTGCTGAGTCTTTCTTGGTAAAAGCTTTAGGAAGCTTCGCTAGCGTTACAGAGGTACATATATCTTTCCCATAAGGTACAGCTTAACTATAAGGGTCTTTGATTTTTGAGACTATCGTCATTAACAGAGAAGGTTTGTAAGACTTTTGCCCAAAACGATGTGGACTGCAGGGGCGATGTCGACGAATGATGTCGTCAATTCCTAAAGACTTGAAGGGCTTGAAGCGGGGGTTTGAAACATAGTAACAAGAGAGCTGTCGAGAAAGCGAGTATTTACTAAAAGATCAATTGGTCTAGGGTTCATCTGTATGCTACATGAAGCTATATATTGAGGGAATTGTGGAGAGGATTTTCGGAAGCTTAAATGCCGTAGAGGAAGAGTCTGCTTTGGGGTTGATCTTTTCTTAGTGAAGTTTTGTATTTTTTTTTGGAGAGACTTTATCCTGCATTCCAATTAGCGGTCCTGTTCTCTAAACTAAGCAATCTATGATTTTCAACAAGTGTTGTAAAAGGTCTATGACCAAAATTATCCCGTGGTCTGGGATGGAAACATCTTGCTTTTAATCGAGAACTGGAGTAAACCAAGATTGCCCATTGAGTTCTCTTCTATTTTTAATCTTCTTAGATGATTTGGTCGCGTATCTGCCAGGATATACTGATGACATCGTCATGCATAGGTCAGGGTAGGTTCGTGGGTAGGTCAATACAGACCCATTGTGATTCACATAGGGGAATGATGTCCCTTGCCCATTGGTTAACCATAGTCTTACAAATATGTTTCATATGTACTACCAAAGCATCCAAGGACTGCCACCATACAAGGCAGCCATAAGTCCGCATAATTTTGGGTTTTGGTCCACAGAATCTGCAACTAAACACCAGCAAATCCAAAGAAATGATATTTGGAAATGGAACCAGACCATACGCATGGGAGATAATGGACTTGGCATAACCAGGAACCTGAAAAGTTAAACAACATCGGAGTTCTGCTAACGCCTTAGCTATTGAGCAAAAGGAATGCTAAGCCGAGTACGAAGTATAACTATTTTATGAGGCCATGTGCAATCCGACCCTCAGACTACCAGAAAACTTACTGATTAGCATGTTGGATATGGAAACTGATCCATCAGCGCTATATATTCACATGAGTCCGCGAAAGAGAAAGAGTTGTCAGAGACACCGACCATCTCCAATGCTAGCTGACAAGGAGTGAACCACCAGGAGGGATAGAGTGGCCCAAAGGAGAGCGAGAGACTGTGGCTAGTGGGGTTTGGCAATGCAGTAATAATAAAACGGAATCCATAACTTTTAAATATACAAGACAGTCTTAGATTTCTAATTGATAGCAATGATGACGCCTATCCTGAAATATTCTGAGAGGATCTAGGATCTGAGAATGGATGTGGGTGGTGTGAACATATCAGCAGAAACCTAAACTTATTTTACCAAACTACGGGCGATTTAGTGGTCACATTGTCTCAAGTGGTTAGTGCGCAAGAGGTTCCAAGTTCAATCCCCAGGCAACACCTTAAATTTGTTTCACGGCTCCACCTTTCGCGAGCGTCTGACAAACATCCGAGAGTACAATTGTCACTAGGAAGCTTATCAAAATAACTAAATGCCCTTCGGATACAGCATTAAACAGTAGGAACCTTCCATTCGTGTAAAGAATATAACACGCACAACACGTTGTTGGTTGTGAGAAGCTGGGCCCTGAGTTCCATAGACATGTCGCGCTAAATATTTATTTTGTTTTTACCGCCGATTTAGATGGTTGATTGGAGAACTTTAGAGAGATGCCTGGCAGTTCTCATTTAAAAAGTATGAAGGTTCTAGGAAGGATAGTGATTCCCTTTAGTTATAATGTTCCTGGAGATGTTATTAGACTCAGTAGATAAATATCAACTAAATTAATCTGTGCTTCCACAAAACACTAAAATACAAGACGACTTCCCCCCCTCCTATCGGTTGTTAAGGTACATATCTTAGTGTCAATTGTCTTCACATAAAATCTAATTACAGTCGAAATTGTTTTAATTTATTTTTAGAATGTTTCGTTCAAGTGTCGAACGGAACCAAAAGAAAACTTGCGTTTACCCGAAAGATCTTTCGAATCCAAAAGAAAAACATATAATGGACGGTTCACTTGTTCGTCTAAATATATCTCCCGAATTGCGGTGATACATTCTTGCTTTTTTTATGTTTTGCTCAAGGGATACATATGTAGATAAGTATAATTTGAAGCTGCCTATGGTTATGCGGGATATCGAGACTATGAATACAAACAAATACAGTACGAGGTGTATGAAAAGGAGACCTAAACCACATCTTTTTCGTACAACTAATCGGTTAGAATAAGTTAAATGTTTGTAAGCACCTTGTAAGCAGGGTCTATTAGCAAACCAGAAGCTTGGAAACTCTTTTTCCCGAGGAGAACAAACCATAAAGATCTGTGAAATAAGTTAGCTTACAACTCCTGTATTGATACGAGACAGATTCGACAAGTTTTCATTGTAATGTAACTTGACCAACCAACATTTTAAGATAACCTTAATAAGTAAATGTTTTCATCAAAATCTGGGTTTGAGTCACTAGAATGCTGGATCTACTGCTCCTCTGATCAACTGAATTGCTTTCATGAGATGACTACCAGCCCCAAACCCTCTATCAAAATAGTTTGACAAATCGCCCTCTTCCTGATCACAAAAGAATAAGGAAAGCCTTTTGAAGGACATAAACTTTTTCTCTGCGTTCTTGATAGTTGCTTTCGCAGCTGGGTCACGCATGTGTTCTAGGGATCTGGCTTGCTATTGACAAATCCTGAACTATAGCTAAAAAGCTCTAAAGCCTTTGGTAGCTGATCACTCAACATAATAATCCATTTCGAGGGATCTTTGCCTTTGTGATTGGGCAATCCTTGACATCGGTGGTACTCACCACATTATACACAGCTTCTTGCAGGTGTCTGTTAAAGTTATCAATTTCTGATGCCCGGTTACTTTACTATTAGCTTAGCAGCCTCTCCAACCTGTCCAGGCAGATTATTTGTTCTGGAATGATCTAAGAGTGCCTACAGAAGTCTATATCTATGTAAGCATTACCACGGTCAGCAGAGAGAAGATAGACAGTTCGAGACTGAGTTTAAAACCCATTAAACTAGATCTGTGGTGTTAGAGAGATTGTGATGAAATGTTGCTTTTGAAAGCTGGCGACCGTAGATCAGATTCGCCCAAGTTTGGTTGAACCCTACATCTGGGTTCTCTTATACAAGAATAAAGCCCAGCTTTGAGTTTTTACAACTTGAAGGCTCAGCGAGATTTAATTTAAAGGGTGGGCATGCCATGTATGCATTATAGTGACCCGAATTTTTGGTTTGCAATCTCTAGTCAGCATATTGAAGAGATTGCGAGATTCTCATGGCGAATCACTCAAATTAACTCTGCAGTTTCCACAAGTCCTCTTGGAATCCTGTTCAAGTTGTACTGAGTACTCAAAGGGAAATCCACCTTTTGTCTCATGTTTGTAATAAGTTGCCACATTCCAGGTAGGACTTCCTTGAAGTCGAAGTTATTGGCGTTGCACTCATCGTGTATCACTTATTTTCTAAACTACGCGAGAGGGTCCGGAACATTTTGCACACGATCTAAATTCTTTCTAAATTCTTAGGGTAATGCGATGGACCTATGTGTCCACAACTCAGAGTGTTAAGTCTTTCGCATGCCGATAACAAAAGGGCAACTTGTTGAAGTAAGGTGTTCAAGAGTGTTACTCCAACTCTAATCAATCCTAGTTTGTCTATGATTGGATGTACATAGGATCAAAATTTGGTTTATGTATGTTATGTTCTCATAGTTACTGTGCAGACCAAGATGAACCATTTCAGCAGACTAAGTAGCCCGCTCCATCAGCGGAATAGATAGACAATTTGCGATGGATTGGATTGCGATTACCAACCATTTGCTCGAGTGTAGGAGATTGAATGATACAGCGAACATCGAATTTCTGATATTAGTTGTATTAACAAGTCGGCGCTATACACCTTCATACAGATACACCTTCTCGCTCTCTCCGCCTTCCCTTTAAGCACTTTAACGATAATCTTGCCCTCGGGGTACAACAGCGATTATATATCAGCTTTTTTGGAAACTCTCTATACCTCTACACCTCAACTGCTCCTAGGCGTCTGATCCCCTGATACTTCCCTTAACTGCTTATACCACTATCCAGCTAAACAATTAAATCAGGACATCATTAAACCGAAGAGGTCATACGACTGTTTAGGTTGCACTCCTCGATTAGAAAAGAAATAGCTGTGTATATACAGAGTTCCCCGAAGCAATCCACTGAACACACCATAAGAGTCCGTTCCCTCTACATGATTATCTACCTTTTCCCGGTATAGGGGCTTAGTACAATCAACGACTCTTGGGAACTACTCCTCAGTGAAACCCAAAGCTAAAGGTAATCATTTCCTCCTGACCTTCCCATACTCTTACCCAACCAGTTCTCTGTCTTCCTCCTGCCTAACATCCACTCCCTCTCTCTATTCTTATAGGCCGGATTAAGGTGTGAAATAACCCGTGTACAGATAGACCAACTTTTCTATTTACTTGTGGGACTGGAGCATGAACAACCAAACTCCAAATTAAACACAAAAATCAACCAATCATGACGACATCTGTAGCTTAGTTTGCCGAAAAATTGTTTGAAAAAAACTCTTTAAAATAGCTGACGATGGCTCAAAACCCAAAACGGTGATGCGGTCTATCGCATCCAGTGAGGAGCAATGCTGCTGGAGGAGGAGGAGTATTACGTTTAATGCTCCGACAGAGAACAAAACGTTACTACTATACCTCTCTGGGCATTTTACAACGACATCACTGGAGCAGGAAGCTCAGAAATACAGTCTAAAACTTCAAGACTCATAATTTACAAAGCCTAATCAAGGACCAGCACCTCTAGCACAACCAACATAATAACCCCACCTAAGTCCAGTACGTAGGGTAAAATAACCCCCCAAACCAGCTGGCCCACACAAAACCAGAAATCCAGTGAAACAATATGTAAAAGCTGCTTCAAACGAAAGAAGACTGGAGAATGTCGAACAAACTATACGCAGGCTTGCGGCCAAGGACGTGGAGAGCTCAAAGCCTCGTACCGCGGGATCGCTCTGCCGCAGAGAAGATCCAGCGTAAATCTACAATCACAAAAAACTTAAACAAAACCAGATGTAAGATGATCCTGAAAATCCTTCCATTAGTTCCAGCACCATGCATGGGCCAGCACAGGCCCGGGATGAAGGTCATGCAAGAGACCAAAACCGATTTAAAAGAAGAGAAGAAAACAAACTGAGACGGTTGCAGACATCAAAGGAGTCAGATAAGACGATTAAACTACCCCGTCAACCGCTGAGAGAGAAACAAAGACTTCTAGTTCCCTCATTGGAAGTACTACTACGGAGCACCTGCAAGTTGTTGATGCCAATAACAAAATGCAAAAAGTACACATTTCTGGCGCAACAACTCGATTGGACCCAGGGTCTGACTTCTCACAACCATTCGTGTTGTGCGTTCCACGAATGGTAGGTGCCTACTGTTTAAGGGTGATTTGAGAAGCTTTTTCATGAGGGTTATACTGTCGGATGTTTGCCAGATGCTAACGAGTGTGTGGCCGTGAACAATTTTGTATGAGATGTGTGGAGATCGATCCACAAATCTCTTGCTCCATAGTCCCAAGGACTAACCACTTTGGGGTACAGCGGCCACTTGATGACAATAACCCAGAGGTCTAACTAACCGACAGGCAATGGGCCTACATGGAGACAACGCTTAGGGACAACATCTTCACAACCAAACCCTGCTATTCAGCCAGCTTTCCAACCTCAAAAACGTTCGCTCTTCTTCCAAAATGACTTCATACTAATATGGTTCACGGAGGAAATCAGTAAAGTTGAGACTCCTTGGAAACAGGTAAGAGTGACAGTAATGAAAGACCGTCCAATTAGACCAAAAGCCAGGATTCATAGTCCGGCCTTCGACTATGACCAGAAAGGTTTAAACCCTAAGTTCGAAACAGACCGAATAAAGATGGAAAAGCCCTCCGAGACGGCTCAAGATCCGATTGTTAGGATCAAGAGAGAAACAATTCCGCGTCTTCCATCGACAGGCGGTCTATAGATCAAGCTCCTCCGGATGTATTCAGATTTAGTGACTCAAGAAATATACCGCACATGCCAACAGAAAGTACCCTGTAGGTGTTCAACTTTTTGCCGCCTCCACTATTGTGGATTGGATCCATACGAGATAATTTCAAATAAGATACAAAAATAATTAGCATTTGCACCTTTTAGTTCGCGTACTGGTGGCGGACGTGTCGAGACGAGGAGAGCGCCCGAATTTTTTCCTTCTTTCAAAAATTGATCTTCTAATTGCGAGCAATGCAGAATTTCAGCGAGCTCTGCCAACTGACAATTAACGACAATCTGAAGCGGTAATTACGGCCACGAAATAATTATTACTTATTAAATGTGATACCTTTTACATGATGAAGATGTCTTAAGGCGACCATTGACATAACGCCCGGTGACGTGATCTTGGAGGAGATTCCCATACTGATGAGTCCGCACTGGGAGAGCGAGCAGATGAAATGCTCGAACTGCTTGAAAGATTCTTTTGTGATGTGTCAGTGAGTTTAAGTGCGTGAGGAGGTGTGCCCAGATGTAGCTTTAAGTGTTTTCGATTCCAGGAAATGCCTTGTGTTTCCGATGTGCATAGAGTGCACGGAGCATGACCCATTCGACTGTGAGTTCTTCCAGCGGGCTGGGAAAATTTCGAAGAATCTCTTGATCTCAAACTATGCCATCTATGGGCCTTTGAAGTGTTTGCTGAAGTTGGAGAATCCGAGAACAAACCAGAGTGGGATCCGGGAGTTGCTCAAGATGGACGCTCACTTGGAGGAGTACAAGAGGTCGGAAACGTGGGGCGAACACAAGAGCAGAGTGGTGGAGCCGCTGTTGAACTCCGGAATCGCTGAGTACTTTCATAATGTGAAAGTGGACGAAGAGTTCCTACAGAAGCTGTGCAGTGTGATTGACTTGAACTCCTACGAGATAACCAACAAGGATGGAGATCAAGTCAAGGGGATCTACCTTCAAGCGTCGACTATTCCCCACAGTTGCATTCCCAACACCCTGATGGCCGTCGATGATGATTTCAATTTAAAAATCTACGCCACCGTGCCCATTCGACAGGGCGAACCGATCTACAACTCGTACACGAATCCTTTAATGGTGAGTTCGACATAATTGTGCACCTCCACGTCAGACTTCAATTGTTGCGCCTTTCAGGGTACCAGTCAGCGTCAACACCACCTGAGGATGACCAAATACATCGAGTGCTCGTGCCCCCGTTGTACAGATCCCACCGAACTGGGAACCCACTTGAGCAGCCTGAAGTGTAAGGCGTGCCCAGAGGGCTACGTCACCCTTTCGAATGCCAAGTGGATGTGTGAAAGGTGCGGATCTGTAATGAGTGAACTAGACGTCCAGAGGCTTCTGTCGGAAGTTGCTGAACAATTGTTGTACGCCGATGGTGATATTCGGCAATATGAGGCTCTGTTGGCCAAGTACTCGGCCAGTTTCCATCCAAACCATTTCCTGATAGTCGACATGAAGCAGAATATTGCTTCGATATTGCGTGCGATCCTCATGAATCCGATGTGCCAGCCTGGAAGGAATGTCCTTAAGAGGAAAATTGAGTTGTGCGAGGAAATGCTGCCGGTGGTGAGAGCAGTACAGCCTGGTATTTCACGGCTCTACGCTATAGCCTTGTACGAGTTCGTTATAACCTTCGTTGAGCTGACTGAGTACGAGTTCAATGATGGGGAGATATCCAACGAGGAGTATGGGGTAAGAGAGGGTTTACCTACTTGTGACATGTACATGACCTATTTCTCTTTACAGAATAGACTTATTAAGGCCCAGGAGATGTCGAAGAAAGCCATTCAAATGTTGTCCTACGAGCCGAGGAACTCACCTGAGGGACATCTGATGCAACGGATCGAAATGGAATTGAGGCAAATCGAGGAGCATTTGGTTAATGCGGGAGCACGTTAAGAAAATGTTGTTAAATAAGATTGCGTTGCATAAAGTTGGAGCTGGATTAAGCTACTCGCACATCAAGGCGACTTATTTATATTTTGTTAGTTAATCGGTAATGTTAGACTGAGAGTCCTTTCAAGAGTTTCTTCTACTACGAGTATGTCTATACTTTTGTCTTTCTGACCTTGATTGGATTCATTCATAGCTTTTCCCTCTAATGCATGCACACCTCATCAACTCTAAGGAGGGCATGAACTGACTCATTTACTAAGTCTATGGGTTTAAAAGTATGATCGAACAAAAGCTGTACAAGACAGTAACAAGACTGTAGGTCCATTCCATTCGCCCCAACAATATATAACACAGAACACGAATGGGTGCTTTGGAAACTATATGGGCTCAGTGTGCCATCTAAGTGAACTCTTCTTTCTGCTGAAAAAGGAGACCCAATATCGTATTATGTCTTCAATCTTGAGATTCTGCAAGTAGGAAGGCCTCATCCTTAACAAGTTCATCCACATTTGATTAACCATAACGCATCAGAAGAAGCACCGCGAGGTGCACAGCCCTTTCCAACCTACTTTGTTCTTTCGAGACTGAGGCAGGCTCATGACAGAGGATCTGTTAATGGACCAACATTTATCCGATCTCTTTATCAACTGGTGTTTACCAAGGACATGACTAGTAGCGCCAGATAGGATTGATCCAACTGTATGAAGATGAATGACTGGGACTACGAATGCTATTGACAACGAAGCAGGACCTATTTCTCCTTCCAATCCCCACAGGGCAGAAAAATGAGTTTACTGAAGAGCTTCTAGGCTAAACTTATGGGAAGTGCCATAGGTAGGACGATAGGGTTTCTTTGGTAGGAATGTCGTCGTACATAGCGTACACTACCCCACCTTCGAAAATAGATTTAAGCCTTTGGTTTTCACGTTTTCACAACTCGTCGGTACTTTCAAGGGGACATGCAGGCCGTACATCAGAAAGATTAATCACATCGTACTCCTCTAGTTCGATAGCTGGCGAAACGTTTCGAATGGAGAAAATGGGCTCGGACCAAGGTAAAAGACTCTCAGGGCCTTTGTTGTCTCGATTAGTTACGAAGGAACAGAGACTAAACTACCAAATATCTACCAGAAATTTTCTTGGGAACGCTTGAAGAGCGTTCGAGCTCCCTGTGCATAGGTAGGTAAGTAGTGTGCGGTTATGAGTTTATTATAAAGCACTAGGCACCATAGTAGGTCCATCCCGATCCTTAGAGATTCACTGTAACAAAGCCACCTCCCCCCGCATTTGATATTCCTGTAAAAATTTACAATTTCATTGATTTGGTAGGCAGATCAGACTTCCTCTAAATTGTCAAAGAAATACTTTCCCAGGTGCTTAAGTCTACTTCGAGCTATGCCTTGGTGTTCACAGAGAAGATGTGTAATGTCCTCCGAAAAGTGAAGGTCACTGCAGCATCTGCATGCATCCTTAGTTAATAATTCTATTCTCATTGTAGGCCTTCTAGGACGGCAATGGCCAGAAGAATTCCTACCATTATCCGCGACCTGCTTAGTTTTATAATTTCCCCAGATTTCCTTTGATCTAGCACAGGCTACAAGCAACCCATCCCCACTTAAGTTGAACCATATTAGGTCAACCATATTGATGGTACTATCGAGAATAGTCATCCTATCCACGTAGTTTGGTGGTTTTACTCCTCCAACTATAGACATATCTGCGAATATAATGCTCTGAGCATTGTGTGAGGATTTCTAAAAATTTCAGATTTTATGACGCTAGATTTCTAAGTCTTAAACGCATCATCAAGGATGTCCCACAGAATGGAGCAATATTACTCGCCCGCAGTCTAATTCGTAGGTTAATTGTAGAAAGGTATAGAAACATCCCAAGTGAAGCCGCAGTGCTAGAAACACCGATAATAACAATAAAAGCTGTTCTTTGTACCTTGGCCAACGTATCCTGTGTATTCCCATATGTAGGGATGGGTTTGACTATTGTGGTTTCATGCCCCACTCTTTCCCCGGTGTATTCTTGCTAAAAGTAGCAAAGGGGCTACTATAGACGTTGTGGACCCTTTTTGTTGGTTTGTTTCTAGTCTAGCTTTCTATCAAAAACAATGTCAAGATATCCTTAAGGGACAATCTCATCCCTTCTAGTATCGACAGCTTGAGGTGGTATATCTTGTATTCAGAACCGGGTTGTCCGAGTTTACGTAAGATCCACAATCTGTAAGACTGGTCAGAACAGATTTCATCACTTCACTTGATGTGCTTAAGATGTTTTCTCAGAACTAAAATTACTACGTCATCCGTACATGCAGTGAGTCCAGCTGCTGCAATGGATAGTTCCCTAATGAAGGCTTATAATGCCTCCCTGGTGATAGTCAACGCTAAAAACCCATAATATTGTGGGAAGTTAGTTTTTACTTTATGGCAGATTTGGCCTTTAAGATGTTCTTTCTTAAAGATTGGGTAAGTGACACTGACCTTCCAATAACTAGATATCAGTTCTAGCTTTGTTTGAATTTATTTGAGCCTTCACAGATCCTTACACCGCAGCTCATGTCTGCGTACCAGTCTCCAACCCAAAGAAGAACAACTCACTTGTCGTCCTACCATACTCTATACAACTATGAGTGTTCCTGGAACAGACTATATTTTTCCATTTCGTTTGATCCTACATTTCAAAAGCAGTGCTAGATCGTCTTTATAGCTTTCCTATCGCACTCTTCATAAAATCAGGAGTAATCTGGTGACACATTCATTGATCCTCTTGCAATAGGAGCCCTCTGATGAACGACATGAACTTAAGCTCCAAACTATTGTCTGTAGCGATAGAGTTCAGCTTATGCACAGACAAGCTGTACAGTGGGTCATACTTGGATAGTCCCGCTTAATAGCTTCTTTTAAGGCTGCCCATCAAACAATCACCGCGTATGTGAGTATCGGCCTGCTGGTCAGTCAGTTATTATAGCCTGTACACTCCATCTATTGCCAAAAGCTTTTTAACGAGAGCAACTCTGGCTTTCTTGACTCTTTCTTGAATGTTAAGTTTACAACGTAGCTTCTTATCCAGGAAAAGATGCAAATACTTCGCTTTGTCAGTGAAAGTTAAACTGATACCATTGACAGAGGCGGGATCGACTAAAGATATTTCATACTATCTGGAGAAGAGTGTTACATACTTTAGTCTTGTGGAAGTTTTTATCTACAAGTGTTTTGTAGAAGTTCATTAAGAGTCTGTATGTGCATTACCGAGACAACTAATCCGACCTCATCTGCATAAGCTATCGCTGTGCATCCCTCGGATTCCAAATTTGTAAACAGTTCCACTACCAAGTTCTAAAAAGAGGGGAAAGAATACTGCTTTAGACGGAGTAGGTCCTTCTACCTTCTAAGTCAGATTCTAGCTGAAAAATAGTCGTCATTCTCTAACCAAAGGGTTTTTTTAAATAAGATTTGGAAACAGCATACAAGCTTGGTTGACCCATGTATCATAACTCTTGAACATGGAGCTGAGAGCATCGGGCTAGACCGGTTCTTAGCTAATTGCCTTCATGAACAGGCATGATCAAGGTTTTATACAGAATTCCTTTAGTTGTTGGGGGTAGGGGACAGCTATAAGCAAGAGGTATTCTTTGTTTAGTTTGATGCTAAGATGTCATTCCCGACTTTTTGAGGAAAAGCCGAGGTCATATCATCGGCGTACGCTTGTAATGCACGAAATTTTAAATAATTGTGCCTCCGGTGATAGCTTGTGAGTTTTGCACTATTCTGTAAAGTATGATGTGAAAGGAGTCACCTTGTCTAAATCCTTTTGACATCAAGAGTTTCGGTGAGAACAAGTTTGACAAGGATGCCAAAGTTAGACATGGTTCTGTAGAGCTCGTCTCTATAGATGCTGTCATAGTCTTACTTGAGTTTTTCCCAGAATCTCTCGAAGTGTGACTGGGGGAATGATTCTCCGGGGGTATGAGTGAATCTTTTGCAATACTCTGGCTCAGTCTTGGACGAAGGAACCAAATATATCAAAGCAGCTCATGTAGGGTCAAAACTAATTGATCAATCTGACTGCAACTGTAGACACAACCATTGAGTAGCCAATTCTTAGTGAGAAAGCACTTCTAGCCCGTCCCTCGTCCACTAGCGGCTCGGTTAGTCAATCTCCAGTCGAGCTACTAGGCACATAGCACCCAGCCACCAACGTGTGTAGAGTAGGAGTTGATCGTGATAGACTTACCTGTGAATGCATGATATCTCGAACCACGATATGTAATCACGACTGTTGCACGAAGCCAACAGGAAGATTAGAAGCTTTGTGGTTAGCTGGATATATCTCTGAGATTTCTCCTGGAATCCGGCCCATTAACCTAACCTAGAGTTTCTATTTATAATTGAGTTCCAAACAGTCCGTTGGACTTGCTCCTCTAAAACACTATTTTGCGCATCGCCATTGGTTTGAATCAAAACCATTTGAGTATTTCTTCCTTTTTTTTTCTTAAATAGAAGACAATTGCATAGTTTCTAATTTTAATCACCAAACTTATCTGCTACTTCGTATCAAATCATGAGGAACAGAATCGAAACGAAAAATCGCACAGATTTCCCGCTTCAACCGTACGTCTGGCCGGTGCATCTTGCAATCCGATAAGGGGATACCAATTAATGTCTTGTTGAGCACACAGTGAAACACGTTGTATCTGCGCTGAGGTGCTCTTTAGATAGAACGTGAAACGGCAATAAATTAAATATTTTCTGATTGTAATTGACGGAAGCAGTTGTCCCCAGATTGTGCCGGCCAGCAAGATGTTCGAATTCAGTGAAAAGTGTAAAGTATTGCAGAACGCCACCCTTGGACGGTATTATTTGATATTTCATGGATAAACAATCTTTTAATGTGGAAATTTCCATTAGATATGTGATAGCTGCAAGGCAGTTACGTGCTGGTGAGGTTTTGCTTGTTGAAGGTCCGACATTGATTATGCCAACATGCAGTGAGAAAAGGTGCACGAATTGTTTTAGGTTAACTAAGAGTGAGTGTCGGTGAGTTATTAGAATGGAAATGGATATCTAAACATTTGTATATATATACAAACATACATATTTCAAATTAAAAAAAAAAACTTTCAATAAGCTACCCAGCTCCAGGTTGTGCGGTAGTGCGAGCTCTAAACCTAACCTGCTCTAGGTTGGAGTCGGAGTTTTCTCAGAGGACTTTTTTTTTGTTTTTCCTCGGACCCTAGGCATAGGCTCCCATGCGTTAATCAGCGCTGTGGCAGTAGTTGACGCCACAGTAAGGTTCAGGTCCAATGAACGCAGATTCTGAGCCAGCCCTGGCTAGTTCATCTGCAGATTCGTTGCCTGCAATCCCCTGATGACCTGGAATCCAACCGAGTACCACACTTTTGTGTCTAGCAAGAGATTGTAGTGCATCGCTACAGCATTTAACTGCTATGGAGTCCACTAAGTTGGACGATAGCGCTCTGAGAGCTGCCTGACTATCTGAGAAGACATAAATTTTAGCGCCCTTGATTCCCTTACTAAGGTTTAATCTGGCGCAGATCTCAATGGCATGGAGTTCAGCCTGGAAGACCGTGGGACACATTCTCATAGGTATTGAGACTTTGGTGTTGGGTCCAAAGACACCAGCGCCCACTCCACAGTCCATCTGTGATCCGTCTGTGAACCATAGCAGACCCCTAGGGTCCAGTGTTGGAACACCATTAGAGCAGTCTGCTCCGTCTAGTATGTTAACCTCAAATAACCTACCGAAACAGTATTCCCTGACCATAACGTCGAGGACAGTGCAGAACATGTCTCTTTGTGGGATTGAGTCAAGAATTTTCAGGTGTTCCACGTGGTCACCTGCCTTAAACTTGTATTCTAGGTGCAACTTGATAGCGCATCTAGCAGTCGTCTTCCTAATGAAGATTTGTAGAAGCGTGAGCCCAATGATGGTTTCTAAAGCTGCCTTAGGGCAGGTACGCATGGCACCTGAGATACCGAGACAGGCTATTCTTTGTAGCTTCTGAAGCTTTGCTGCCGTTGTCCGTTCAAGTACTTTTGGCCACCATACGATGGCCGTGTACGTGATAATGGGCCTCACTAACATTGTATATATCCAGTGAATCATTTTAGAATTGAGACCCCAAGTTCTACCATAGAGGCGTCTTCAGGGCCACATGGCCCTGGTGGCGCGTTCTATGGCGGACTTGATTTCTCAGACGACTTAGGCATCCGCTTCCCTTTAACCTCCCATACTATTGCAGCGTCTTTCAAGGCGAAATCTACGCCATCCGTCAAGTAGCTGACTGGCTGACGGCTAATGCAATATCAGCATCGGATATTGTCATATATGTACATCGACAGTCAAGCAGCTATCAAATCTCTCCCAGTGAAAGGCTGCCGCGTATCTCTTCACGAGATAGCTGGACAGTATAACCTCACCCTTTGCTGGGTACCAGGCCACTGTGACATTTTGGGAAATTGCAAAGCTGACGCATTGGCTAGTAGAGGTTCCTCCGGTCTCGACAGCATAAACGTCGCCGACATCGAGGCGCCTATGTCGTATACTAAATACCTGATCAACGCCGACGCAGTAAGGCTGGCCAACCATCGTTGGCATCAGGTTGACCACTGCAACACTGCCACTCCTAAAAGACGCTAGAGGAGCCCTCTCCATGATAGTTAATACGCTAACCGGCAACAATGCTATAGGAAAGCAAAAAACTTAACCAAAAAACGTTTAGCGTATGATCTAGACGCTGGTGCACTCAGCAGGAAGCTATGTCACATTTTGGAAGAAGTTGGGTATACAGGGTCGAGAATGAGAAAAGCCCCTTGGTGCACTTCAGATACAATAACGTCTCCTATCCCTTCTTCCTTAGCGTTTTGAGTCCAATGGACGAAATTGAACAAAAAACTTAACCAAAAAACGTTTAGCGTATGATCTAGACGCTGGTGCACTCAGCAGTAAGCTATGTCGCATTTTGGAAGAAGTTGGGTATACAGGGTCGAGAATGAGAAAAACCTCTTGGTGCACTTCAGATACAATATCGTCTCCTATCTCTTCTTCCTTAGCGTTTTGAGTCCAATGGACGAAATTGAACAAAAAACTTAACCAAAAAACGTTTAGCGTATGATCTAGACGCTGGTGCACTCAGCAGGAAGCTATGCCGCATTTTGCAAGAAGTTGGCTATACAGGGTCGAGAATGAGAAAAACATCTTGGTGCACTTCACATACAATATCGTCTCCTATCTCCTCTTCCTTAGCGTTTTGAGTCCAATGGACGAAATTGAACAAAAAACTTAACCAAAAAACGTTTAGCGTGTGATCTAGACGCTGGTGCACTCAGCAGGAAGCTATGTCGCATTTTGGAAGAAGTTGGCTATACAGGGTCGAGAATGAGAAAAACCTCTTGGTGCACTTCAGATACAATATCGTCTCCTATCTCCTCTTCCTTAGCGTTTTGAGTCCAATGGACGAAATTGAACAAAAAACTTAACCAAAAAACGTTTAGCGTGTGATCTAGACGCAGGTGCACTCAGCAGGAAGCTATGTCGCATTTTGGAAGAAGTTGGGTATACAGGGTCGAGAATGAGAAAAACCTCTTGGTGCACTTCAGATACAATATCGTCTCCTATCTCCTCTTCCTTAGCGTTTTGGTCCAATGGACGAAATTGAACAAAAAACTTAACCAAAAAATGTTTAGCGTGTGATCTAGACGCTGGTGCACTCAGCAGGAAGCTATGTCGCATTTTGGAAGAAGTTGGGTATACAGGGTCGAGAATGAGAAAAACCTCTTGGTGCACTTCAGATACAATATCGTCTCCTATCTCCTCTTCCTTAGCGTTTTGAGTCCAATGGACGAAATTGAACAAAAAACTTAACCAAAAAACGTTTAGCGTGTGATCTAGACGCTGGTGCACTCAGCAGGAAGCTATGTCGCATTTTGGAAGAAGTTGGTTATACAGGGTCGAGAATGAGAAAAACCTCTTGGTGCACTTCAGATACAATATCGTCTCCTATCTCCTCTTCCTTAGCGTTTTGAGTCCAATGGACGAAATTGAACAAAAAACTTAACCAAAAAACGTTTAGCGTGTGATCTAGACGCTGGTGCACTCAGCAGGAAGCTATGTAGCATTTTGGAAGAAGTTGGGTCTACAGGGTCAGGGACGAGAAAAACCTCTTGGTGCACTTCAGATACAAAATAGTCTCCTATCTCTTCTTCCTTAGCGTTTTGAGTCCAATGGACGAAATTGAACAAAAAACTTAACCAAAAAACGTTTAGCGTATGATCTAGACGCTGGTGCACTCAGCAGGAAGCTATGTCGCATTTTGGAAGAAGTTGGGTATACAGGGTCGAGAATGAGAAAAACCTCTTGGTGCACTTCAGATACAATATCGTCTCCTATCTCCTCTTCCTTAGCGTTTTGAGTCCAATGGACGAAATTGAACAAAAAACTTAACAAAAAAACGTTTAGCGTATGATCTAGACGCTGGTGCACTCAGCAGGAAGCTATGTCGCATTTTGGAAGAAGTTGGGTATACAGGGTCGAGAATGAGAAAAACCTACAATATCGTCTCCTATCTCCTCTTCCTTAGCGTTTTGAGTCCAGTGGACGAAATTGAACAAAAAGCTTAACCAAAAAACGTTTAGCGTATGATCTAGACTCTGGTGCACTCAGCAGGAAGCTATGTCGCATTTTGGAAGAAGTTGGGTATACAGGGTCGAGAATGAGAAAAACCTCTTGGTGCACTTCAGATACAATAACGTCTCCTATCCCTTCTTCCTTAGCGTTTTGAGTCCAATGGACGAAATTGAACAAAAAACTTAACCAAAAAACGTTTAGCGTATGATCTAGACGCTGGTGCACTCAGCAGGAAGCTATGTCGCATTTTGGAAGAAGTTGGGTATACAGGGTCGAGAATGAGAAAAACATCTTGGTGCACTTCAGATACAATAACGTCTCCTATCCCTTCTTCCTTTGCGTTTTGAGTCCAATGGACGAAATTGAACAAAAAACTTAACCAAAAAACGTTTAGCGTATGATCTAGACGCTGGTGCACTCAGCAGGAAGCTATGTCGCATTTTGGAAGAATTTGGGTATACAGGGTCGAGAATGAGAAAAACCTCTTGGTGCACTTCAGATACAATATCGTCTCCTATCTCCTCTTCCTTAGCGTTTTGAGTCCAATGGACGAAATTGAACAAAAAACTTAACCGAAAAACGTTTAGCGTATGATCTAGACGCTGGTGCACTCAGCAGGAAGCTATGTCGCATTTTGGAAGAAGTTGGGTATACAGGGTCGAGAATGAGAAAAACCTCTTGGTGCACTTCAGATACAATAACGTCTCCTATCCCTTCTTCCTTAGCGTTTTGAGTCCAATGGACGAAATTGAACAAAAAACTTAACCAAAAAACGTTTAGCGTATGATCTAGACGCTGGTGCACTCAGCAGGAAGCTATGTCGCATTTTGGAAGAAGTTGGGTATACAGGGTCGAGAATGAGAAAAACATCTTGGTGCACTTCAGATACAATAACGTCTCCTATCCCTTCTTCCTTTGCGTTTTGAGTCCAATGGACGAAATTGAACAAAAAACTTAACCAAAAAACGTTTAGCGTATGATCTAGACGCTGGTGCACTCAGCAGGAAGCTATGTCGCATTTTGGAAGAAGTTGGGTATACAGGGTCGAGAATGAGAAAAACCTCTTGGTGCACTTCAGATACAATAACGTCTCCTATCTCCTCTTCCTTAGCGTTTTGAGTCCAATGGACGATATTGAACAAAAAACTTAACCAAAAAACGTTTAGCGTATGATCTAGACGCTGGTGCACTCAGCAGGAAGCTATGTCGCATTTTGGAAGAAGTTGGGTATACAGGGTCGAGAATGAGAAAAACATCTTGGTGCACTTCAGATACAATAACGTCTCCTATCCCTTCTTCCTTTGCGTTTTGAGTCCAATGGACGAAATTGAACAAAAAACTTAACCAAAAAACGTTTAGCGTATGATCTAGACGCTGGTGCACTCAGCAGGAAGCTATGTCGCATTTTGGAAGAATTTGGGTATACAGGGTCGAGAATGAGAAAAACATCTTGGTGCACTTCAGATACAATATCGTCTCCTATCTCCTCTTCCTTAGCGTTTTGAGTCCAATGGACGAAATTGAACAAAAAACTTAACAAAAAAACGTTTAGCGTATGATCTAGACGCTGGTGCACTCAGCAGGAAGCTATGTCGCATTTCGGAAGAATTTGGGTATACAGGGTCGAGAATGAGAAAAACCTCTTGGTGCACTTCAGATACAATATCGTCTCCTATCTCCTCTTCCTTAGCGTTTTGAGTCCAATGGACGAAATTGAACAAAAAACTTAACCAAAAAACGTTTAGCGTGTGATCTAGACGCAGGTGCACTCAGCAGGAAGCTATGTCGCATTTTGGAAGAAGTTGGGTATACAGGGTCGAGAATGAGAAAAACCTCTTGGTGCACTTCAGATACAATATCGTCTCCTATCTCCTCTTCCTTAGCGTTTTGAGTCCAATGGACGAAATTGAACAAAAAACTTAACCAAAAAACGTTTAGCGTATGATCTAGACGCTGGTGCACTCAGCAGGAAGCTATGTCGCATTTTGGAAGAAGTTGGGTATACAGGGTCGAGAATGAGAAAAACATCTTGGTGCACTTCAGATACAATAACGTCTCCTATCCCTTCTTCCTTTGCGTTTTGAGTCCAATGGACGAAATTGAACAAAAAACTTAACCAAAAAACGTTTAGCGTGTGATCTAGACGCAGGTGCACTCAGCAGGAAGCTATGTCGCATTTTGGAAGAAGTTGGGTATACAGGGTCGAGAATGAGAAAAACCTCTTGGTGCACTTCAGATACAATATCGTCTCCTATCTCCTCTTCCTTAGCGTTTTGAGTCCAATGGACGAAATTGAACAAAAAACTTAACCAAAAAACGTTTAGCGTATGATCTAGACGCTGGTGCACTCAGCAGGAAGCTATGTCGCATTTTGGAAGAAGTTGGGTATACAGGGTCGAGAATGAGAAAAACATCTTGGTGCACTTCAGATACAATAACGTCTCCTATCCCTTCTTCCTTTGCGTTTTGAGTCCAATGGACGAAATTGAACAAAAAACTTAACCAAAAAACGTTTAGCGTGTGATCTAGACGCAGGTGCACTCAGCAGGAAGCTATGTCGCATTTTGGAAGAAGTTGGGTATACAGGGTCGAGAATGAGAAAAACCTCTTGGTGCACTTCAGATACAATATCGTCTCCTATCTCCTCTTCCTTAGCGTTTTGAGTCCAATGGACGAAATTGAACAAAAAACTTAACCAAAAAACGTTTAGCGTGTGATCTAGACGCTGGTGCACTCAGCAGGAAGCTATGTCGCATTTTGGAAGAAGTTGGGTATACAGGGTCGAGAATGAGAAAAACCTCTTGGTGCACTTCAGATACAATATCGTCTCCTATCTCCTCTTCCTTAGCGTTTTGAGTCCAATGGACGAAATTGAACAAAAAACTTAACCAAAAAACGTTTAGCGTATGATCTAGACGCTGGTGCACTCAGCAGGAAGCTATGTCGCATTTTGGAAGAAGTTGGGTATACAGGGTCGAGAATGAGAAAAACCTCTTGGTGCACTTCAGATGCAATATCGTCTCCTATCTCCTCTTCCTTAGCGTTTTGAGTCCAATGGACGAAATTGAACAAAAAACTTAACCAAAAAACGTTTAGCGTATGATCTAGACGCTGGTGCACTCAGCAGGAAGCTATGTCGCATTTCGGAAGAAGTTGGGTATACAGGGTCGAGAATGAGAAAAACCTCTTGGTGCACTTCAGATACAATATCGTCTCCTATCTCCTCTTCCTTAGCGTTTTGAGTCCAATGGACGAAATTGAACAAAAAACTTAACCAAAAAACGTTTAGCGTGTGATCTAGACGCAGGTGCACTCAGCAGGAAGCTATGTCGCATTTTGGAAGAAGTTGGGTATACAGGGTCGAGAATGAGAAAAACCTCTTGGTGCACTTCAGATACAATATCGTCTCCTATCTCCTCTTCCTTAGCGTTTTGAGTCCAATGGACGAAATTGAACAAAAAACTTAACCAAAAAACGTTTAGCGTGTGATCTAGACGCAGGTGCACTCAGCAGGAAGCTATGTCGCATTTTGGAAGAAGTTGGGTATACAGGGTCGAGAATGAGAAAAACCTCTTGGTGCACTTCAGATACAATATCGTCTCCTATCTCCTCTTCCTTAGCGTTTTGAGTCCAATGGACGAAATTGAACAAAAAACTTAACCAAAAAACGTTTAGCGTATGATCTAGACGCTGGTGCACTCAGCAGGAAGCTATGTCGCATTTCGGAAGAAGTTGGGTATACAGGGTCGAGAATGAGAAAAACATCTTGGTGCACTTCAGATACAATAACGTCTCCTATCCCTTCTTCCTTAGCGTTTTGAGTCCAATGGACGAAATTGAACAAAAAACTTAACCAAAAAACGTTTAGCGTATGATCTAGACGCTGGTGCACTCAGCAGGAAGCTATGTCGCATTTCGGAAGAAGTTGGGTATACAGGGTCGAGAATGAGAAAAACCTCTTGGTGCACTTCAGATACAATATCGTCTCCTATCTCCTCTTCCTTAGCGTTTTGAGTCCAATGGACGAAATTGAACAAAAAACTTAACCGAAAAACGTTTAGCGTATGATCTAGACGCTGGTGCACTCAGCAGGAAGCTATGTCGCATTTTGGAAGAATTTGGGTATACAGGGTCGAGAATGAGAAAAACCTCTTGGTGCACTTCAGATACAATATCGTCTCCTATCTCCTCTTCCTTAGCGTTTTGAGTCCAATGGACGAAATTGAACAAAAAACTTAACCAAAAAACGTTTAGCGTATGATCTAGACGCTGGTGCACTCAGCAGGAAGCTATGTCGCATTTTGGAAGAAGTTGGCTATACAGGGTCGAGAATGAGAAAAACATCTTGGTGCACTTCAGATACAATATCGTCTCCTATCTCCTCTTCCTTAGCGTTTTGAGTCCAATGGACGAAATTGAACAAAAAACTTAACCAAAAAACGTTTAGCGTATGATCTAGACGCTGGTGCACTCAGCAGGAAGCTATGTCGCATTTTGGAAGAAGTTGGGTATACAGGGTCGAGAATGAGAAAAACCTCTTGGTGCACTTCAGATACAATATCGTCTCCTATCTCCTCTTCCTTAGCGTTTTGAGTCCAATGGACGAAATTGAACAAAAAACTTAACTAAAAAACGTTTAGCGTATGATCTAGACGCTGGTGCACTCAGCAGGAAGCTATGTCGCATTTTGGAAGAAGTTGGGTATACAGGGTCGAGAATGAGAAAAACCTCTTGGTGCACTTCAGATACAATATCGTCTCCTATCTCCTCTTCCTTAGCGTTTTGAGTCCAATGGACGAAATTGAACAAAAAACTTAACCGAAAAACGTTTAGCGTATGATCTAGACGCTGGTGCACTCAGCAGGAAGCTATGTCGCATTTTGGAAGAATTTGGGTATACAGGGTCGAGAATGAGAAAAACCTCTTGGTGCACTTCAGATACAATATCGTCTCCTATCTCCTCTTCCTTAGCGTTTTGAGTCCAATGGACGAAATTGAACAAAAAACTTAACCAAAAAACGTTTAGCGTATGATCTAGACGCTGGTGCACTCAGCAGGAAGCTATGTCGCATTTTGGAAGAAGTTGGCTATACAGGGTCGAGAATGAGAAAAACATCTTGGTGCACTTCAGATACAATATCGTCTCCTATCTCCTCTTCCTTAGCGTTTTGAGTCCAATGGACGAAATTGAACAAAAAACTTAACCAAAAAACGTTTAGCGTATGATCTAGACGCTGGTGCACTCAGCAGGAAGCTATGTCGCATTTTGGAAAAATTTGGGTATACAGGGTCGAGAATGAGAAAAACCTCTTGGTGCACTTCAGATACAATATCGTCTCCTATCTCCTCTTCCTTAGCGTTTTGAGTCCAATGGACGAAATTGAACAAAAAACTTAACCAAAAAACGTTTAGCGTATGATCTAGACGCTGGTGCACTCAGCAGGAAGCTATGTCGCATTTCGGAAGAAGTTGGGTATACAGGGTCGAGAATGAGAAAAACCTCTTGGTGCACTTCAGATACAATATCGTCTCCTATCTCCTCTTCCTTAGCGTTTTGAGTCCAATGGACGAAATTGAACAAAAAACTTAACCGAAAAACGTTTAGCGTATGATCTAGACGCTGGTGCACTCAGCAGGAAGCTATGTCGCATTTTGGAAGAAGTTGGCTATACAGGGTCGAGAATGAGAAAAACCTCTTGGTGCACTTCAGATACAATATCGTCTCCTATCTCCTCTTCCTTAGCGTTTTGAGTCCAATGGACGAAATTGAACAAAAAACTTAACCAAAAAACGTTTAGCGTGTGATCTAGACGCTGGTGCACTCAGCAGGAAGCTATGCCGCATTTTGGAAGAAGTTGGGTATACAGGGTCGAGAATGAGAAAAACCTCTTGGTGCACTTCAGATACAATATCGTCTCCTATCTCCTCTTCCTTAGCGTTTTGAGTCCAATGGACGAAATTGAACAAAAAACTTAACCAAAAAACGTTTAGCGTATGATCTAGACGCTGGTGCACTCAGCAGGAAGCTATGTCGCATTTTGGAAGAATTTGGGTATACAGGGTCGAGAATGAGAAAAACCTCTTGGTGCACTTCAGATACAATATCGTCTCCTATCTCCTCTTCCTTAGCGTTTTGAGTCCAATGGACGAAATTGAACAAAAAACTTAACTAAAAAACGTTTAGCGTATGATCTAGACGCTGGTGCACTCAGCAGGAAGCTATGTCGCATTTCGGAAGAAGTTGGGTATACAGGGTCGAGAATGAGAAAAACCTCTTGGTGCACTTCAGATACAATATCGTCTCCTATCTCCTCTTCCTTAGCGTTTTGAGTCCAATGGACGAAATTGAACAAAAAACTTAACCGAAAAACGTTTAGCGTGTGATCTAGACGCTGGTGCACTCAGCATGAAGCTATGTCGCATTTTGGAAGAAGTTGGCTATACAGGGTCGAGAATGAGAAAAACCTCTTGGTGCACTTCAGATACAATATCGTCTCCTATCTCCTCTTCCTTAGCGTTTTGAGTCCAATGGACGAAATTGAACAAAAAACTTAACCAAAAAACGTTTAGCGTATGATCTAGACGCTGGTGCACTCAGCAGGAAGCTATGTCGCATTTTGGAAGAAGTTGGGTACACAGGGTCGAGAATGAGAAAAACATCTTGGTGCACTTCAGATACAATAACGTCTCCTATCCCTTCTTCCTTTGCGTTTTGAGTCCAATGGACGAAATTGAACAAAAAACTTAACCAAAAAACGTTTAGCGTATGATCTAGACGCTGGTGCACTCAGCAGGAAGCTATGTCGCATTTTGGAAGAATTTGGGTATACAGGGTCGAGAATGAGAAAAACCTCTTGGTGCACTTCAGATACAATATCGTCTCCTATCTCCTCTTCCTTAGCGTTTTGAGTCCAATGGACGAAATTGAACAAAAAACTTAACCAAAAAACGTTTAGCGTATGATCTAGACGCTGGTGCACTCAGCAGGAAGCTATGTCGCATTTTGGAAGAATTTGGGTATACAGGGTCGAGAATGAGAAAAACCTCTTGGTGCACTTCAGATACAATATCGTCTCCTATCTCCTCTTCCTTAGCGTTTTGAGTCCAAAGGACGAAATTGAACAAAAAACTTAACCGAAAAACGTTTAGCGTATGATCTAGACGCTGGTGCACTCAGCAGGAAGCTATGTCGCATTTTGGAAGAAGTTGGGTATACAGGGTCGAGAATGAGAAAAACATCTTGGTGCACTTCAGATACAATAACGTCTCCTATCCCTTCTTCCTTTGCGTTTTGAGTCCAATGGACGAAATTGAACAAAAAACTTAACCAAAAAACGTTTAGCGTGTGATCTAGACGCTGGTGCACTCAGCAGGAAGCTATGTCGCATTTCGGAAGAAGTTGGGTATACAGGGTCGAGAATGAGAAAAACCTCTTGGTGCACTTCAGATACAATAACGTCTCCTATCCCTTCTTCCTTAGCGTTTTGAGTCCAATGGACGAAATTGAACAAAAAACTTAACCAAAAAACGTTTAGCGTATGATCTAGACGCTGGTGCACTCAGCAGGAAGCTATGTCGCATTTTGGAAAAATTTGGGTATACAGGGTCGAGAATGAGAAAAACCTCTTGGTGCACTTCAGATACAATATCGTCTCCTATCTCCTCTTCCTTAGCGTTTTGAGTCCAATGGAAGAAATTGAACAAAAAACTTAACCAAAAAACGTTTAGCGTGTGATCTAGACGCAGGTGCACTCAGCAGGAAGCTATGTAGCATTTTGGAAGAAGTTGGGTATACAGGGTCGAGAATGAGAAAAACCTCTTGGTGCACTTCAGATGCAATATCGTCTCCTATCTCCTCTTCCTTAGCGTTTTGAGTCCAATGGACGAAATTGAACAAAAAACTTAACCAAAAAACGTTTAGCGTATGATCTAGACGCTGGTGCACTCAGCAGGAAGCTATGTCGCATTTTGGAAAAATTTGGGTATACAGGGTCGAGAATGAGAAAAACCTCTTGGTGCACTTCAGATACAATATCGTCTCCTATCTCCTCTTCCTTAGCGTTTTGAGTCCAATGGAAGAAATTGAACAAAAAACTTAACCAAAAAACGTTTAGCGTGTGATCTAGACGCAGGTGCACTCAGCAGGAAGCTATGTAGCATTTTGGAAGAAGTTGGGTATACAGGGTCGAGAATGAGAAAAACCTCTTGGTGCACTTCAGATGCAATATCGTCTCCTATCTCCTCTTCCTTAGCGTTTTGAGTCCAATGGACGAAATTGAACAAAAAACTTAACCAAAAAACGTTTAGCGTATGATCTAGACGCTGGTGCACTCAGCAGGAAGCTATGTCGCATTTTGGAAAAATTTGGGTATACAGGGTCGAGAATGAGAAAAACCTCTTGGTGCACTTCAGATACAATATCGTCTCCTATCTCCTCTTCCTTAGCGTTTTGAGTCCAATGGACGAAATTGAACAAAAAACTTAACCAAAAAACGTTTAGCGTATGATCTAGACGCTGGTGCACTCAGCAGGAAGCTATGTCGCATTTCGGAAGAAGTTGGGTATACAGGGTCGAGAATGAGAAAAACCTCTTGGTGCACTTCAGATACAATATCGTCTCCTATCTCCTCTTCCTTAGCGTTTTGAGTCCAATGGACGAAATTGAACAAAAAACTTAACCGAAAAACGTTTAGCGTATGATCTAGACGCTGGTGCACTCAGCAGGAAGCTATGTCGCATTTTGGAAGAAGTTGGCTATACAGGGTCGAGAATGAGAAAAACCTCTTGGTGCACTTCAGATACAATATCGTCTCCTATCTCCTCTTCCTTAGCGTTTTGAGTCCAATGGACGAAATTGAACAAAAAACTTAACCAAAAAACGTTTAGCGTGTGATCTAGACGCTGGTGCACTCAGCAGGAAGCTATGCCGCATTTTGGAAGAAGTTGGGTATACAGGGTCGAGAATGAGAAAAACCTCTTGGTGCACTTCAGATACAATATCGTCTCCTATCTCCTCTTCCTTAGCGTTTTGAGTCCAATGGAAGAAATTGAACAAAAAACTTAACCAAAAAACGTTTAGCGTGTGATCTAGACGCAGGTGCACTCAGCAGGAAGCTATGTAGCATTTTGGAAGAAGTTGGGTATACAGGGTCGAGAATGAGAAAAACCTCTTGGTGCACTTCAGATGCAATATCGTCTCCTATCTCCTCTTCCTTAGCGTTTTGAGTCCAATGGACGAAATTGAACAAAAAACTTAACCAAAAAACGTTTAGCGTATGATCTAGACGCTGGTGCACTCAGCAGGAAGCTATGTCGCATTTTGGAAAAATTTGGGTATACAGGGTCGAGAATGAGAAAAACCTCTTGGTGCACTTCAGATACAATATCGTCTCCTATCTCCTCTTCCTTAGCGTTTTGAGTCCAATGGAAGAAATTGAACAAAAAACTTAACCAAAAAACGTTTAGCGTGTGATCTAGACGCAGGTGCACTCAGCAGGAAGCTATGTAGCATTTTGGAAGAAGTTGGGTATACAGGGTCGAGAATGAGAAAAACCTCTTGGTGCACTTCAGATGCAATATCGTCTCCTATCTCCTCTTCCTTAGCGTTTTGAGTCCAATGGACGAAATTGAACAAAAAACTTAACCAAAAAACGTTTAGCGTATGATCTAGACGCTGGTGCACTCAGCAGGAAGCTATGTCGCATTTTGGAAAAATTTGGGTATACAGGGTCGAGAATGAGAAAAACCTCTTGGTGCACTTCAGATACAATATCGTCTCCTATCTCCTCTTCCTTAGCGTTTTGAGTCCAATGGACGAAATTGAACAAAAAACTTAACCAAAAAACGTTTAGCGTATGATCTAGACGCTGGTGCACTCAGCAGGAAGCTATGTCGCATTTCGGAAGAAGTTGGGTATACAGGGTCGAGAATGAGAAAAACCTCTTGGTGCACTTCAGATACAATATCGTCTCCTATCTCCTCTTCCTTAGCGTTTTGAGTCCAATGGACGAAATTGAACAAAAAACTTAACCGAAAAACGTTTAGCGTATGATCTAGACGCTGGTGCACTCAGCAGGAAGCTATGTCGCATTTTGGAAGAAGTTGGCTATACAGGGTCGAGAATGAGAAAAACCTCTTGGTGCACTTCAGATACAATATCGTCTCCTATCTCCTCTTCCTTAGCGTTTTGAGTCCAATGGACGAAATTGAACAAAAAACTTAACCAAAAAACGTTTAGCGTGTGATCTAGACGCTGGTGCACTCAGCAGGAAGCTATGCCGCATTTTGGAAGAAGTTGGGTATACAGGGTCGAGAATGAGAAAAACCTCTTGGTGCACTTCAGATACAATATCGTCTCCTATCTCCTCTTCCTTAGCGTTTTGAGTCCAATGGACGAAATTGAACAAAAAACTTAACCAAAAAACGTTTAGCGTATGATCTAGACGCTGGTGCACTCAGCAGGAAGCTATGTCGCATTTTGGAAGAAGTTGGGTATACAGGGTCGAGAATGAGAAAAACCTCTTGGTGCACTTCAGATACAATATCGTCTCCTATCTCCTCTTCCTTAGCGTTTTGAGTCCAATGGACGAAATTGAACAAAAAACTTAACCAAAAAACGTTTAGCGTATGATCTAGACGCTGGTGCACTCAGCAGGAAGCTATGTCGCATTTCGGAAGAAGTTGGGTATACAGGGTCGAGAATGAGAAAAACATCTTGGTGCACTTCAGATACAATAACGTCTCCTATCCCTTCTTCCTTAGCGTTTTGAGTCCAATGGACGAAATTGAACAAAAAACTTAACCAAAAAACGTTTAGCGTATGATCTAGACGCTGGTGCACTCAGCAGGAAGCTATGTCGCATTTCGGAAGAAGTTGGGTATACAGGGTCGAGAATGAGAAAAACCTCTTGGTGCACTTCAGATACAATATCGTCTCCTATCTCCTCTTCCTTAGCGTTTTGAGTCCAATGGACGAAATTGAACAAAAAACTTAACCGAAAAACGTTTAGCGTATGATCTAGACGCTGGTGCACTCAGCAGGAAGCTATGTCGCATTTTGGAAGAATTTGGGTATACAGGGTCGAGAATGAGAAAAACCTCTTGGTGCACTTCAGATACAATATCGTCTCCTATCTCCTCTTCCTTAGCGTTTTGAGTCCAATGGACGAAATTGAACAAAAAACTTAACCAAAAAACGTTTAGCGTGTGATCTAGACGCTGGTGCACTCAGCAGGAAGCTATGCCGCATTTTGGAAGAAGTTGGGTATACAGGGTCGAGAATGAGAAAAACCTCTTGGTGCACTTCAGATACAATATCGTCTCCTATCTCCTCTTCCTTAGCGTTTTGAGTCCAATGGACGAAATTGAACAAAAAACTTAACCAAAAAACGTTTAGCGTATGATCTAGACGCTGGTGCACTCAGCAGGAAGCTATGTCGCATTTTGGAAGAATTTGGGTATACAGGGTCGAGAATGAGAAAAACCTCTTGGTGCACTTCAGATACAATATCGTCTCCTATCTCCTCTTCCTTAGCGTTTTGAGTCCAATGGACGAAATTGAACAAAAAACTTAACTAAAAAACGTTTAGCGTATGATCTAGACGCTGGTGCACTCAGCAGGAAGCTATGTCGCATTTCGGAAGAAGTTGGGTATACAGGGTCGAGAATGAGAAAAACCTCTTGGTGCACTTCAGATACAATATCGTCTCCTATCTCCTCTTCCTTAGCGTTTTGAGTCCAATGGACGAAATTGAACAAAAAACTTAACCGAAAAACGTTTAGCGTGTGATCTAGACGCTGGTGCACTCAGCATGAAGCTATGTCGCATTTTGGAAGAATTTGGGTATACAGGGTCGAGAATGAGAAAAACCTCTTGGTGCACTTCAGATACAATATCGTCTCCTATCTCCTCTTCCTTAGCGTTTTGAGTCCAATGGACGAAATTGAACAAAAAACTTAACCAAAAAACGTTTAGCGTATGATCTATACGCTGGTGCACTCAGCAGGAAGCTATGTCGCATTTTGGAAGAAGTTGGCTATACAGGGTCGAGAATGAGAAAAACCTCTTGGTGCACTTCAGATACAATATCGTCTCCTATCTCCTCTTCCTTAGCGTTTTGAGTCCAATGGACGAAATTGAACAAAAAACTTAACCAAAAAACGTTTAGCGTGTGATCTAGACGCTGGTGCACTCAGCAGGAAGCTATGTAGCATTTTGGAAGAAGTTGGGTCTACAGGGTCGAGAATGAGAAAAACCTCTTGGTGCACTTCATATACAATATCGTCTCCTATCTCCTCTTCCTTAGCGTTTTGAGTCCAATGGACGAAATTGAACTATAACCTAACCTAAGAACGTTTAGCGTATGATCTAGACGCTGGTGCACTCAGCAGGAAGCTATGTCGCATTTTGGAAGAAGTTGGGTATACAGGGTCGAGAATGAGAAAAACCTCTTGGTGCACTTCAGATGCAATATCGTCTCCTATCTCCTCTTCCTTAGCGTTTTGAGTCCAATGGACGAAATTGAACTAAAAACTTAACCTAAGAACGTTTAGCGTATGATCTAGACGCTGGTGCACTCAGCAGGAAGCTATGTCGCATTTCGGAAGAAGTTGGGTATACAGGGTCGAGAATGAGAAAAACCTCTTGGTGCACTTCAGATACAATATCGTCTCCTATCTCCTCTTCCTTAGCGTTTTGAGTCCAATGGACGAAATTGAACAAAAAACTTAACCAAAAAACGTTTAGCGTATGATCTAGACGCTGGTGCACTCAGCAGGAAGCTATGTCGCATTTCGGAAGAAGTTGGGTATACAGGGTCGAGAATGAGAAAAACCTCTTGGTGCACTTCAGATACAATATCGTCTCCTATCTCCTCTTCCTTAGCGTTTTGAGTCCAATGGACGAAATTGAACAAAAAACTTAACCAAAAAACGTTTAGCGTATGATCTAGACGCTGGTGCACTCAGCAGGAAGCTATGTCGCATTTTGGAAGAAGTTGGGTATACAGGGTCGAGAATGAGAAAAACCTCTTGGTGCACTTCAGATACAATATCGTCTCCTATCTCCTCTTCCTTAGCGTTTTGAGTCCAATGGACGAAATGAACAAAAAACTTAACTAAAAAACGTTTAGCGTATGATCTAGACGCTGGTGCACTCAGCAGGAAGCTATGTCGCATTTTGGAAGAAGTTGGGTATACAGAGTAGAGAGTGAGAAAACCCTCTTGGTGCACTTCAAATGCAATATCATCTCCTATCTCCTCTTCCTTAGCGTTTTGAGTCCAATGGACGAAATTGAACAAAAAACTTAACCAAAAAACGTTTAGCGTATGATCTAGACGCTGGTGCACTCAGCAGGAAGCTATGTCGCATTTTGGAAGAAGTTGGCTATACAGGGTCGAGAATGAGAAAAACATCTTGGTGCACTTCAGATACAATATCGTCTCCTATCTCCTCTTCCTTAGCGTTTTGAGTCCAATGGACGAAATTGAACAAAAAACTTAACCAAAAAACGTTTAGCGTATGATCTAGACGCTGGTGCACTCAGCAGGAAGCTATGTCGCATTTTGGAAAAATTTGGGTATACAGGGTCGAGAATGAGAAAAACCTCTTGGTGCACTTCAGATACAATATCGTCTCCTATCTCCTCTTCCTTAGCGTTTTGAGTCCAATGGACGAAATTGAACAAAAAACTTAACCGAAAAACGTTTAGCGTATGATCTAGACGCTGGTGCACTCAGCAGGAAGCTATGTCGCATTTTGGAAGAAGTTGGGTATACAGGGTCGAGAATGAGAAAAACCTCTTGGTGCACTTCAGATACAATATCGTCTCCTATCTCCTCTTCCTTAGCGTTTTGAGTCCAATGGACGAAATTGAACAAAAAACTTAACCGAAAAACGTTTAGCGTATGATCTAGACGCTGGTGCACTCAGCAGGAAGCTATGTCGCATTTCGGAAGAAGTTGGGTATACAGGGTCGAGAATGAGAAAAACCTCTTGGTGCACTTCAGATACAATATCGTCTCCTATCTCCTCTTCCTTAGCGTTTTGAGTCCAATGGACGAAATTGAACAAAAAACTTAACCGAAAAACGTTTAGCGTATGATCTAGACGCTGGTGCACTCAGCAGGAAGCTATGTCGCATTTCGGAAGAAGTTGGGTATACAGGGTCGAGAATGAGAAAAACCTCTTGATGCACTTCAGATACAATATCGTCTCCTATCTCCTCTTCCTTAGCGTTTTGAGTCCAATGGACGAAATTGAACAAAAAACTTAACCAAAAAACGTTTAGCGTATGATCTAGACGCTGGTGCACTCAGCAGGAAGCTATGTCGCATTTCGGAAGAAGTTGGGTATACAGGGTCGAGAATGAGAAAAACCTCTTGGTGCACTTCAGATACAATATCGTCTCCTATCTCCTCTTCCTTAGCGTTTTGAGTCCAATGGACGAAATTGAACAAAAAACTTAACCAAAAAACGTTTAGCGTATGATCTAGACGCTGGTGCACTCAGCAGGAAGCTATGTCGCATTTTGGAAGAAGTTGGGTATACAGAGTAGAGAGTGAGAAAACCCTCTTGGTGCACTTCAAATGCAATATCGTCTCCTATCTCCTCTTCCTTAGCGTTTTGAGTCCAATGGACGAAATTGAACAAAAAACTTAACCAAAAAACGTTTAGCGTATGATCTAGACGCTGGTGCACTCAGCAGGAAGCTATGTCGCATTTTGGAAGAAGTTGGGTATACAGAGTAGAGAGTGAGAAAACCCTCTTGGTGCACTTCAAATGCAATATCATCTCCTATCTCCTCTTCCTTAGCGTTTTGAGTCCAATGGACGAAATTGAACAAAAAACTTAACCAAAAAACGTTTAGCGTATGATCTAGACGCTGGTGCACTCAGCAGGAAGCTATGTCGCATTTTGGAAGAAGTTGGCTATACAGGGTCGAGAATGAGAAAAACATCTTGGTGCACTTCAGATACAATATCGTCTCCTATCTCCTCTTCCTTAGCGTTTTGAGTCCAATGGACGAAATTGAACAAAAAACTTAACCAAAAAACGTTTAGCGTATGATCTAGACGCTGGTGCACTCAGCAGGAAGCTATGTCGCATTTTGGAAAAATTTGGGTATACAGGGTCGAGAATGAGAAAAACCTCTTGGTGCACTTCAGATACTATATCGTCTCCTATCTCCTCTTCCTTAGCGTTTTGAGTCCAATGGACGAAATTGAACAAAAAACTTAACCAAAAAACGTTTAGCGTGTGATCTAGACGCTGGTGCACTCAGCAGGAAGCTATGTAGCATTTTGGAAGAAGTTGGGTCTACAGGGTCGAGAATGAGAAAAACCTCTTGGTGCACTTCATATACAATATCGTCTCCTATCTCCTCTTCCTTAGCGTTTTGAGTCCAATGGACGAAATTGAACAAAAAACTTAACCAAAAAACGTTTAGCGTATGATCTAGACGCTGGTGCACTCAGCAGGAAGCTATGTCGCATTTTGGAAAAATTTGGGTATACAGGGTCGAGAATGAGAAAAACCTCTTGGTGCACTTCAGATACAATATCGTCTCCTATCTCCTCTTCCTTAGCGTTTTGAGTCCAATGGACGAAATTGAACAAAAAACTTAACCAAAAAACGTTTAGCGTATGATCTAGACGCTGGTGCACTCAGCAGGAAGCTATGTCGCATTTTGGAAGAAGTTGGGTATACAGAGTAGAGAGTGAGAAAACCCTCTTGGTGCACTTCAAATGCAATATCATCTCCTATCTCCTCTTCCTTAGCGTTTTGAGTCCAATGGACGAAATTGAACAAAAAACTTAACCAAAAAACGTTTAGCGTATGATCTAGACGCTGGTGCACTCAGCAGGAAGCTATGTCGCATTTTGGAAAAATTTGGGTATACAGGGTCGAGAATGAGAAAAACCTCTTGGTGCACTTCATATACAATATCGTCTCCTATCTCCTCTTCCTTAGCGTTTTGAGTCCAATGGACGAAATGAACAAAAAACTTAACTAAAAAACGTTTAGCGTATGATCTAGACGCTGGTGCACTCAGCAGGAAGCTATGTCGCATTTTGGAAGAAGTTGGGTATACAGAGTAGAGAGTGAGAAAACCCTCTTGGTGCACTTCAAATGCAATATCGTCTCCTATCTCCTCTTCCTTAGCGTTTTGAGTCCAATGGACGAAATTGAACAAAAAACTTAACCAAAAAACGTTTAGCGTATGATCTAGACGCTGGTGCACTCAGCAGGAAGCTATGTCGCATTTTGGAAGAAGTTGGGTATACAGAGTAGAGAGTGAGAAAACCCTCTTGGTGCACTTCAAATGCAATATCATCTCCTATCTCCTCTTCCTTAGCGTTTTGAGTCCAATGGACGAAATTGAACAAAAAACTTAACCAAAAAACGTTTAGCGTATGATCTAGACGCTGGTGCACTCAGCAGGAAGCTATGTCGCATTTTGGAAGAAGTTGGCTATACAGGGTCGAGAATGAGAAAAACATCTTGGTGCACTTCAGATACAATATCGTCTCCTATCTCCTCTTCCTTAGCGTTTTGAGTCCAATGGACGAAATTGAACAAAAAACTTAACCAAAAAACGTTTAGCGTATGATCTAGACGCTGGTGCACTCAGCAGGAAGCTATGTCGCATTTTGGAAAAATTTGGGTATACAGGGTCGAGAATGAGAAAAACCTCTTGGTGCACTTCAGATACTATATCGTCTCCTATCTCCTCTTCCTTAGCGTTTTGAGTCCAATGGACGAAATTGAACAAAAAACTTAACCAAAAAACGTTTAGCGTGTGATCTAGACGCTGGTGCACTCAGCAGGAAGCTATGTAGCATTTTGGAAGAAGTTGGGTCTACAGGGTCGAGAATGAGAAAAACCTCTTGGTGCACTTCATATACAATATCGTCTCCTATCTCCTCTTCCTTAGCGTTTTGAGTCCAATGGACGAAATGAACAAAAAACTTAACTAAAAAACGTTTAGCGTATGATCTAGACGCTGGTGCACTCAGCAGGAAGCTATGTCGCATTTTGGAAGAAGTTGGGTATACAGAGTAGAGAGTGAGAAAACCCTCTTGGTGCACTTCAAATGCAATATCGTCTCCTATCTCCTCTTCCTTAGCGTTTTGAGTCCAATGGACGAAATTGAACAAAAAACTTAACCAAAAAACGTTTAGCGTATGATCTAGACGCTGGTGCACTCAGCAGGAAGCTATGTCGCATTTCGGAAGAAGTTGGGTATACAGGGTCGAGAATGAGAAAAACCTCTTGGTGCACTTCAGATACAATATCGTCTCCTATCTCCTCTTCCTTAGCGTTTTGAGTCCAATGGACGAAATTGAACAAAAAACTTAACCAAAAAACGTTTAGCGTATGATCTAGACGCTGGTGCACTCAGCAGGAAGCTATGTCGCATTTCGGAAGAAGTTGGGTATACAGGGTCGAGAATGAGAAAAACCTCTTGGTGCACTTCAGATACAATATCGTCTCCTATCTCCTCTTCCTTAGCGTTTTGAGTCCAATGGACGAAATTGAACAAAAAACTTAACCAAAAAACGTTTAGCGTATGATCTAGACGCTGGTGCACTCAGCAGGAAGCTATGTCGCATTTTGGAAGAAGTTGGGTATACAGGGTCGAGAATGAGAAAAACCTCTTGGTGCACTTCAGATACAATATCGTCTCCTATCTCCTCTTCCTTAGCGTTTTGAGTCCAATGGACGAAATTGAACAAAAAACTTAAGCAAAAAACGTTTAGCGTATGATCTAGACGCTGGTGCACTCAGCAGGAAGCTATGTCGCATTTTGGAAGAATTTGGGTATACAGGGTCGAGAATGAGAAAAACCTCTTGGTGCACTTCAGATACAATATCGTCTCCTATCTCCTCTTCCTTAGCGTTTTGAGTCCAATGGACGAAATTGAACAAAAAACTTAACCAAAAAACGTTGAGCGTATGATCTAGACGCTGGTGCACTCAGCAGGAAGCTATGTCGCATTTTGGAAGAATTTGGGTATACAGGGTCGAGAATGAGAAAAACCTCTTGGTGCACTTCAGATACAATATCGTCTCCTATCTCCTCTTCCTTAGCGTTTTGAGTCCAATGGACGAAATTGAACAAAAAACTTAACCAAAAAACGTTTAGCGTATGATCTATACGCTGGTGCACTCAGCAGGAAGCTATGTCGCATTTTGGAAGAAGTTGGCTATACAGGGTCGAGAATGAGAAAAACCTCTTGGTGCACTTCAGATACAATATCGTCTCCTATCTCCTCTTCCTTAGCGTTTTGAGTCCAATGGAAGAAATTGAACAAAAAACTTAACCAAAAAACGTTTAGCGTGTGATCTAGACGCAGGTGCACTCAGCAGGAAGCTATGTAGCATTTTGGAAGAAGTTGGGTATACAGGGTCGAGAATGAGAAAAACCTCTTGGTGCACTTCAGATGCAATATCGTCTCCTATCTCCTCTTCCTTAGCGTTTTGAGTCCAATGGACGAAATTGAACAAAAAACTTAACCAAAAAACGTTTAGCGTGTGATCTAGACGCTGGTGCACTCAGCAGGAAGCTATGTAGCATTTTGGAAGAAGTTGGGTCTACAGGGTCGAGAATGAGAAAAACCTCTTGGTGCACTTCATATACAATATCGTCTCCTATCTCCTCTTCCTTAGCGTTTTGAGTCCAATGGACGAAATGAACAAAAAACTTAACTAAAAAACGTTTAGCGTATGATCTAGACGCTGGTGCACTCAGCAGGAAGCTATGTCGCATTTTGGAAGAAGTTGGGTATACAGAGTAGAGAGTGAGAAAACCCTCTTGGTGCACTTCAAATGCAATATCGTCTCCTATCTCCTCTTCCTTAGCGTTTTGAGTCCAATGGACGAAATTGAACAAAAAACTTAACCAAAAAACGTTTAGCGTATGATCTAGACGCTGGTGCACTCAGCAGGAAGCTATGTCGCATTTTGGAAGAAGTTGGGTATACAGAGTAGAGAGTGAGAAAACCCTCTTGGTGCACTTCAAATGCAATATCATCTCCTATCTCCTCTTCCTTAGCGTTTTGAGTCCAATGGACGAAATTGAACAAAAAACTTAACCAAAAAACGTTTAGCGTGTGATCTAGACGCTGGTGCACTCAGCAGGAAGCTATGTCGCATTTTGGAAGAAGTTGGGTATACAGGGTCGAGAATGAGAAAAACCTCTTGGTGCACTTCAGATACAATATCGTCTCCTATCTCCTCTTCCTTAGCGTTTTGAGTCCAATGGACGAAATTGAACAAAAAACTTAACCAAAAAACGTTTAGCGTGTGATCTAGACGCTGGTGCACTCAGCAGGAAGCTATGTAGCATTTTGGAAGAAGTTGGGTCTACAGGGTCGAGAATGAGAAAAACCTCTTGGTGCACTTCAGATACAATATCGTCTCCTATCTCCTCTTCCTTAGCGTTTTGAGTCCAATGGACGAAATTGAACAAAAAACTTAACCAAAAAACGTTGAGCGTATGATCTAGACGCTGGTGCACTCAGCAGGAAGCTATGTCGCATTTTGGAAGAATTTGGGTATACAGGGTCGAGAATGAGAAAAACCTCTTGGTGCACTTCAGATACAATATCGTCTCCTATCTCCTCTTCCTTAGCGTTTTGAGTCCAATGGACGAAATTGAACAAAAAACTTAACCAAAAAACGTTTAGCGTATGATCTATACGCTGGTGCACTCAGCAGGAAGCTATGTCGCATTTTGGAAGAAGTTGGCTATACAGGGTCGAGAATGAGAAAAACCTCTTGGTGCACTTCAGATACAATATCGTCTCCTATCTCCTCTTCCTTAGCGTTTTGAGTCCAATGGAAGAAATTGAACAAAAAACTTAACCAAAAAACGTTTAGCGTGTGATCTAGACGCAGGTGCACTCAGCAGGAAGCTATGTAGCATTTTGGAAGAAGTTGGGTATACAGGGTCGAGAATGAGAAAAACCTCTTGGTGCACTTCAGATGCAATATCGTCTCCTATCTCCTCTTCCTTAGCGTTTTGAGTCCAATGGACGAAATTGAACAAAAAACTTAACCAAAAAACGTTTAGCGTGTGATCTAGACGCTGGTGCACTCAGCAGGAAGCTATGTAGCATTTTGGAAGAAGTTGGGTCTACAGGGTCGAGAATGAGAAAAACCTCTTGGTGCACTTCATATACAATATCGTCTCCTATCTCCTCTTCCTTAGCGTTTTGAGTCCAATGGACGAAATGAACAAAAAACTTAACTAAAAAACGTTTAGCGTATGATCTAGACGCTGGTGCACTCAGCAGGAAGCTATGTCGCATTTTGGAAGAAGTTGGGTATACAGAGTAGAGAGTGAGAAAACCCTCTTGGTGCACTTCAAATGCAATATCGTCTCCTATCTCCTCTTCCTTAGCGTTTTGAGTCCAATGGACGAAATTGAACAAAAAACTTAACCAAAAAACGTTTAGCGTGTGATCTAGACGCTGGTGCACTCAGCAGGAAGCTATGTAGCATTTTGGAAGAAGTTGGGTCTACAGGGTCGAGAATGAGAAAAACCTCTTGGTGCACTTCATATACAATATCGTCTCCTATCTCCTCTTCCTTAGCGTTTTGAGTCCAATGGACGAAATGAACAAAAAACTTAACCAAAAAACGTTTAGCGTATGATCTAGACGCTGGTGCACTCAGCAGGAAGCTATGTCGCATTTTGGAAGAAGTTGGGTATACAGAGTAGAGAGTGAGAAAACCCTCTTGGTGCACTTCAAATGCAATATCATCTCCTATCTCCTCTTCCTTAGCGTTTTGAGTCCAATGGACGAAATTGAACAAAAAACTTAACCAAAAAACGTTTAGCGTGTGATCTAGACGCTGGTGCACTCAGCAGGAAGCTATGTCGCATTTTGGAAGAAGTTGGCTATACAGGGTCGAGAATGAGAAAAACATCTTGGTGCACTTCAGATACAATATCGTCTCCTATCTCCTCTTCCTTAGCGTTTTGAGTCCAATGGACGAAATTGAACAAAAAACTTAACCAAAAAACGTTTAGCGTGTGATCTAGACGCTGGTGCACTCAGCAGGAAGCTATGTCGCATTTTGGAAGAAGTTGGGTATACAGAGTAGAGAGTGAGAAAACCCTCTTGGTGCACTTCAAATGCAATATCATCTCCTATCTCCTCTTCCTTAGCGTTTTGAGTCCAATGGACGAAATTGAACAAAAAACTTAACCAAAAAACGTTTAGCGTATGATCTAGACGCTGGTGCACTCAGCAGGAAGCTATGTCGCATTTTGGAAGAAGTTGGCTATACAGGGTCGAGAATGAGAAAAACATCTTGGTGCACTTCAGATACAATATCGTCTCCTTTCTCCTCTTCCTTAGCGTTTTGAGTCCAATGGACGAAATTGAACAAAAAACTTAACCAAAAAACGTTTAGCGTATGATCTAGACGCTGGTGCACTCAGCAGGAAGCTATGTCGCATTTTGGAAAAATTTGGGTATACAGGGTCGAGAATGAGAAAAACCTCTTGGTGCACTTCAGATACAATATCGTCTCCTATCTCCTCTTCCTTAGCGTTTTGAGTCCAATGGACGAAATTGAACAAAAAACTTAACCAAAAAACGTTTAGCGTATGATCTAGACGCTGGTGCACTCAGCAGGAAGCTATGTCGCATTTTGGAAGAAGTTGGGTATACAGAGTAGAGAGTGAGAAAACCCTCTTGGTGCACTTCAAATGCAATATCATCTCCTATCTCCTCTTCCTTAGCGTTTTGAGTCCAATGGACGAAATTGAACAAAAAACTTAACCAAAAAACGTTTAGCGTATGATCTAGACGCTGGTGCACTCAGCAGGAAGCTATGTCGCATTTTGGAAAAATTTGGGTATACAGGGTCGAGAATGAGAAAAACCTCTTGGTGCACTTCATATACAATATCGTCTCCTATCTCCTCTTCCTTAGCGTTTTGAGTCCAATGGACGAAATGAACAAAAAACTTAACTAAAAAACGTTTAGCGTATGATCTAGACGCTGGTGCACTCAGCAGGAAGCTATGTCGCATTTTGGAAGAAGTTGGGTATACAGAGTAGAGAGTGAGAAAACCCTCTTGGTGCACTTCAAATGCAATATCGTCTCCTATCTCCTCTTCCTTAGCGTTTTGAGTCCAATGGACGAAATTGAACAAAAAACTTAACCAAAAAACGTTTAGCGTATGATCTAGACGCTGGTGCACTCAGCAGGAAGCTATGTCGCATTTTGGAAGAAGTTGGGTATACAGAGTAGAGAGTGAGAAAACCCTCTTGGTGCACTTCAAATGCAATATCGTCTCCTATCTCCTCTTCCTTAGCGTTTTGAGTCCAATGGACGAAATGAACAAAAAACTTAACTAAAAAACGTTTAGCGTATGATCTAGACGCTGGTGCACTCAGCAGGAAGCTATGTCGCATTTTGGAAGAAGTTGGGTATACAGAGTAGAGAGTGAGAAAACCCTCTTGGTGCACTTCAAATGCAATATCGTCTCCTATCTCCTCTTCCTTAGCGTTTTGAGTCCAATGGACGAAATTGAACAAAAAACTTAACCAAAAAACGTTTAGCGTATGATCTAGACGCTGGTGCACTCAGCAGGTAGCTATGTCGCATATTGGAAGAAGGTGGGTATACAGGGTCGAGAATGAGAAAAACCTCTTGGTGCACTTCAGATGCAATATCGTCTCCTATCTCCTCTTCCTTACGTTTTGAGTCCAATGGACGAAATTGAACAAAAAACTTAACCAAAAAACGTTTAGCGTATGATCTAGACGCTGGTGCACTCAGCAGGAAGCTATGTCGCATTTTGGAAGAAGTTGGGTATACAGAGTAGAGAGTGAGAAAACCCTCTTGGTGCACTTCAAATGCAATATCATCTCCTATCTCCTCTTCCTTAGCGTTTTGAGTCCAATGGACGAAATTGAACAAAAAACTTAACCAAAAAACGTTTAGCGTATGATCTAGACGCTGGTGCACTCAGCAGGAAGCTATGTCGCATTTTGGAAGAAGTTGGCTATGCAGGGTCGAGAATGAGAAAAACATCTTGGTGCACTTCAGATACAATATCGTCTCCTATCTCCTCTTCCTTAGCGTTTTGAGTCCAATGGACGAAATTGAACAAAAAACTTAACCAAAAAACGTTTAGCGTATGATCTAGACGCTGGTGCACTCAGCAGGAAGCTATGTCGCATTTTGGAAGAAGTTGGGTATACAGAGTAGAGAATGAGAAAAACCTCTTGGTGCACTTCAGATACAATATCGTCTCCTATCTCCTCTTCCTTAGCGTTTTGAGTCCAATGGACGAAATTGAACAAAAAACTTAACCAAAAAACGTTTAGCGTATGATCTAGACGCTGGTGCACTCAGCAGGCGCTATGTCGCATTTTGGAAGAAGTTGGGTATACAGGGTCGAGAATGAGAAAAACCTCTTGGTGCACTTCAGATACAATATCGTCTCCTATCTCCTCTTCCTTAGCGTTTTGAGTCCAATGGACGAAATTGAACAAAAAACTTAACCAAAAAACGTTTAGCGTGTGATCTAGACGCTGGTGCACTCAGCAGGAAGCTATGTCGCATTTTGGAAGAATTTGGGTATACAGGGTCGAGAATGAGAAAAACCTCTTGGTGCACTTCAGATACAATATCGTCTCCTATCTCCTCTTCCTTAGCGTTTTGAGTCCAATGGACGAAATTGAACAAAAAACTTAACCAAAAAACGTTTAGCGTATGATCTAGACGCTGGTGCACTCAGCAGGAAGCTATGTCGCATTTCGGAAGAAGTTGGGTATACAGGGTCGAGAATGAGAAAAACCTCTTGGTGCACTTCAGATACAATATCGTCTCCTATCTCCTCTTCCTTAGCGTTTTGAGTCCAATGGACGAAATTGAACAAAAAACTTAACCAAAAAACGTTTAGCGTATGATCTAGACGCTGGTGCACTCAGCAGGAAGCTATGTCGCATTTTGGAAGAAGTTGGGTATACAGGGTCGAGAATGAGAAAAACCTCTTGGTGCACTTCAGATGCAATATCGTCTCCTATCTCCTCTTCCTTAGCGTTTTGAGTCCAATGGACGAAATTGAACAAAAAACTTAACCAAAAAACGTTTAGCGTATGATCTAGACGCTGGTGCACTCAGCAGGAAGCTATGTCGCATTTCGGAAGAAGTTGGGTATACAGGGTCGAGAATGAGAAAAACCTCTTGGTGCACTTCAGATACAATATCGTCTCCTATCTCCTCTTCCTTAGCGTTTTGAGTCCAATGGACGAAATTGAACAAAAAACTTAACCGAAAAACGTTTAGCGTATGATCTAGACGCTGGTGCACTCAGCAGGAAGCTATGTCGCATTTTGGAAGAAGTTGGCTATACAGGGTCGAGAATGAGAAAAACATCTTGGTGCACTTCAGATACAATATCGTCTCCTATCTCCTCTTCCTTAGCGTTTTGAGTCCAATGGACGAAATTGAACAAAAAACTTAACCAAAAAACGTTTAGCGTGTGATCTAGACGCAGGTGCACTCAGCAGGAAGCTATGTCGCATTTTGGAAGAAGTTGGGTATACAGGGTCGAGAATGAGAAAAACCTCTTGGTGCACTTCAGATACAATATCGTCTCCTATCTCCTCTTCCTTAGCGTTTTGAGTCCAATGGACGAAATTGAACAAAAAACTTAACCAAAAAACGTTTAGCGTGTGATCTAGACGCAGGTGCACTCAGCAGGAAGCTATGTCGCATTTTGGAAGAAGTTGGGTATACAGGGTCGAGAATGAGAAAAACCTCTTGGTGCACTTCAGATACAATATCGTCTCCTATCTCCTCTTCCTTAGCGTTTTGAGTCCAATGGACGAAATTGAACAAAAAACTTAACCAAAAAACGTTTAGCGTATGATCTAGACGCTGGTGCACTCAGCAGGAAGCTATGTCGCATTTTGGAAGAATTTGGGTATACAGGGTCGAGAATGAGAAAAACCTCTTGGTGCACTTCAGATACAATATCGTCTCCTATCTCCTCTTCCTTAGCGTTTTGAGTCCAATGGACGAAATTGAACAAAAAACTTAAACAAAAAACGTTTAGCGTATGATCTAGACGCTGGTGCACTCAGCACGAAGCTATGTCGCATTTTGGAAGAAGTTGGGTATACAGGGTCGAGAATGAGAAAAACCTCCTGGTGCTCTTCAGATACAATATCGTCTCCTATCTCCTCTTCCTTAGCGTTTTGAGTCCAATGGACGAAATTGAACAAAAAACTTAACCAAAAAACGTTTAGCGTATGATCTAGACGCTGGTGCACTCAGCAGGAAGCTATGTCGCATTTTGGAAGAAGTTGGGTATACAGGGTCGAGAATGAGAAAAACCTCTTGGTGCACTTCAGATACAATATCGTCTCCTATCTCCTCTTCCTTAGCGTTTTGAGTCCAATGGACGAAATTGAACAAAAAACTTAACCAAAAAACGTTTAGCGTATGATCTAGACGCTGGTGCACTCAGCAGGAAGCTATGTCGCATTTTGGAAGAAGTTGGGTATACAGGGTCGAGAATGAGAAAAAGCTCTTGGTGCACTTCAGATGCAATATCGTCTCCTATCTCCTCTTCCTTAGCGTTTTGAGTCCAATGGACGAAATTGAACTAAAAACTTAACCTAAGAACGTTTAGCGTATGATCTAGACGCTGGTGCACTCAGCAGGAAGCTATGTCGCATTTTGGAAGAAGTTGGGTATACAGGGTCGAGAATGAGAAAAACCTCTTGGTGCACTTCAGATGCAATATCGTCTCCTATCTCCTCTTCCTTAGCGTTTTGAGTCCAATGGACGAAATTGAACAAAAAACTTAACCAAAAAACGTTTAGCGTATGATCTAGACGCTGGTGCACTCAGCAGGAAGCTATGTCGCATTTTGGAAGAAGTTGGGTATACAGGGTCGGGAATGAGAAAAACCTCTTGGTGCACTTCAGATGCAATATCGTCTCCTATCTCCTCTTCCTTAGCGTTTTGAGTCCAATGGACGAAATTGAACTAAAAACTTAACCTAAGAACGTTTAGCGTATGATCTAGACGCTGGTGCACTCAGCAGGAAGCTATGTCGCATTTTGGAAGAAGTTGGGTATACAGGGTCGAGAATGAGAAAAACCTCTTGGTGCACTTCAGATGCAATATCGTCTCCTATCTCCTCTTCCTTAGCGTATTGAGTCCAATGGACGAAATTGAACAAAAAACTTAACCAAAAAAAGTTTAGCGTATGATCTAGACGCTGGTGCACTCAGCAGGAAGCTATGTCGCATTTTGGAAGAAGTTGGGTATACAGGGTCGAGAATGAGAAAAACCTCTTGGTGCACTTCAGATGCAATATCGTCTCCTATCTCCTCTTCCTTAGCGTTTTGAGTCCAATGGACGAAATTGAACTAAAAACTTAACCTAAGAACGTTTAGCGTATGATCTAGACGCTGGTGCACTCAGCAGGAAGCTATGTCGCATTTTGGAAGAATTTGGGTATACAGGGTCGAGAATGAGAAAAACCTCTTGGTGCACTTCAGATACAATATCGTCTCCTATCTCCTCTTCCTTAGCGTTTTGAGTCCAATGGACGAAATTGAACAAAAAACTTAACCAAAAAACGTTTAGCGTATGATCTAGACGCTGGTGCACTCAGCAGGAAGCTATGTCGCATTTTGGAAGAAGTTGGGTATACAGGGTCGAGAATGAGAAAAACCTCTTGGTGCACTTCAGATACAATATCGTCTCCTATCTCCTCTTCCTTAGCGTTTTGAGTCCAATGGACGAAATTGAACAAAAAACTTAACCAAAAAATGTTTAGCGTATGATCTAGACGCTGGTGCACTCAGCAGGAAGCTATGTCGCATTTTGGAAGAAGTTGGGTATACAGGGTCGAGAATGAGAAAAACCTCTTGGTGCACTTCAGATACAATATCGTCTCCTATCTCCTCTTCCTTAGCGTTTTGAGTCCAATGGACGAAATTGAACAAAAAACTTAACCAAAAAACGTTTAGCGTATGATCTAGACGCTGGTGCACTCAGCAGGAAGCTATGTCGCATTTTGGAAGAAGTTGGGTATACAGGGTCGAGAATGAGAAAAACCTCTTGGTGCACTTCAGATACAATATCGTCTCCTATCTCCTCTTCCTTAGCGTTTTGAGTCCAATGGACGAAATTGAACAAAAAACTTAACCAAAAAACGTTTAGCGTATGATCTAGACGCTGGTGCACTCAGCAGGAAGCTATGTCGCATTTTGGAAGAAGTTGGGTATACAGGGTCGAGAATGAGAAAAACCTCTTGGTGCACTTCAGATGCAATATCGTCTCCTATCTCCTCTTCCTTAGCGTATTGAGTCCAATGGACGAAATTGAACAAAAAACTTAACCAAAAAAAGTTTAGCGTATGATCTAGACGCTGGTGCACTCAGCAGGTAGCTATGTCGCATTTTGGAAGAAGTTGGGTATACAGGGTCGAGAATGAGAAAAACCTCTTGGTGCACTTCAGATACAATATCGTCTCCTATCTCCTCTTCCTTAGGGTTTTGAGTCCAATGGACGAAATTGAACAAAAAACTTAACCAAAAAACGTTTAGCGTATGATCTAGACGCTGGTGCACTCAGCAGGAAGCTATGTAGCATTTTTGAAGAAGTTGGGTCTACAGGGTCAGGGACGAGAAAAATCTCTTGGTGCACTTCAGATGCAATATCGTCTCCTATCTCCTCTTCCTTAGCGTTTTGAGTCCAATGGACGAAATTGAACTATAACCTAACCTAAGAACGTTTAGCGTATGATCTAGACGCTGGTGCACTCAGCAGGAAGCTATGTCGCATTTTGGAAGAAGTTGGGTATACAGGGTCGAGAATGAGAAAAACCTCTTGGTGCACTTCAGATGCAATATCGTCTCCTATCTCCTCTTCCTTAGCGTTTTGAGTCCAATGGACGAAATTGAACTAAAAACTTAACCTAAGAACGTTTAGCGTATGATCTAGACGCTGGTGCACTCAGCAGGAAGCTATGTCGCATTTTGGAAGAAGTTGGGTATACAGGGTCGAGAATGAGAAAAACCTCTTGGTGCACTTCAGATGCAATATCGTCTCCTATCTCCTCTTCCTTAGCGTTTTGAGTCCAATGGACGAAATTGAACAAAAAACTTAACCAAAAAACGTTTAGCGTATGATCTAGACGCTGGTGCACTCAGCAGGAAGCTATGTCGCATTTCGGAAGAAGTTGGGTATACAGGGTCGAGAATGAGAAAAACCTCTTGGTGCACTTCAGATACAATATCGTCTCCTATCTCCTCTTCCTTAGCGTTTTGAGTCCAATGGACGAAATTGAACAAAAAACTTAACCAAAAAACGTTTAGCGTATGATCTAGACGCTGGTGCACTCAGCAGGAAGCTATGTCGCATTTTGGAAGAAGTTGGGTATACAGGGTCGAGAATGAGAAAAACCTCTTGGTGCACTTCAGATACAATATCGTCTCCTATCTCCTCTTCCTTAGCGTTTTGAGTCCAATGGACGAAATTGAACAAAAAACTTAACCAAAAAACGTTTAGCGTATGATCTAGACGCTGGTGCACTCAGCAGGAAGCTATGTCGCATTTTGGAAGAAGTTGGGTATACAGGGTCGAGAATGAGAAAAACCTCTTGGTGCACTTCAGATGCAATATCGTCTCCTATCTCCTCTTCCTTAGCGTTTTGAGTCCAATGGACGAAATTGAACTAAAAACTTAACCTAAGAACGTTTAGCGTATGATCTAGACGCTGGTGCACTCAGCAGGAAGCTATGTCGCATTTTGGAAGAAGTTGGGTATACAGGGTCGAGAATGAGAAAAACCTCTTGGTGCACTTCAGATGCAATATCGTCTCCTATCTCCTCTTCCTTAGCGTATTGAGTCCAATGGACGAAATTGAACAAAAAACTTAACCAAAAAAAGTTTAGCGTATGATCTAGACGCTGGTGCACTCAGCAGGAAGCTATGTAGCATTTTTGAAGAAGTTGGGTCTACAGGGTCAGGGACGAGAAAAATCTCTTGGTGCACTTCAGATGCAATATCGTCTCCTATCTCCTCTTCCTTAGCGTTTTGAGTCCAATGGACGAAATTGAACTAAAACCTAACCTAAGAACGTTTAGCGTATGATCTAGACGCTGGTGCACTCAGCAGGAAGCTATGTCGCATTTTGGAAGAAGTTGGGTATACAGGGTCGAGAATGAGAAAAACCTCTTGGTGCACTTCAGATGCAATATCGTCTCCTATCTCCTCTTCCTTAGCGTTTTGAGTCCAATGGACGAAATTGAACTAAAAACTTAACCTAAGAACGTTTAGCGTATGATCTAGACGCTGGTGCACTCAGCAGGAAGCTATGTCGCATTTTGGAAGAAGTTGGGTATACAGGGTCGAGAATGAGAAAAACCTCTTGGTGCACTTCAGATACAATATCGTCTCCTATCTCCTCTTCCTTAGCGTTTTGAGTCCAATGGACGAAATTGAACAAAAAACTTAACCAAAAAACGTGTAGCGTATGATCTAGACGCTGGTGCACTCAGCAGGAAGCTATGTCGCATTTTGGAAGAAGTTGGGTATACAGGGTCGAGAATGAGAAAAACCTCTTGGTGCACTTCAGATGCAATATCGTCTCCTATCTCCTCTTCCTTAGCGTTTTGAGTCCAATGGACGAAATTGAACTAAAAACTTAACCTAAGAACGTTTAGCGTATGATCTAGACGCTGGTGCACTCAGCAGGAAGCTATGTCGCATTTTGGAAGAAGTTGGGTATACAGGGTCGAGAATGAGAAAAACCTCTTGGTGCACTTCAGATGCAATATCGTCTCCTATCTCCTCTTCCTTAGCGTATTGAGTCCAATGGACGAAATTGAACAAAAAACTTAACCAAAAAAAGTTTAGCGTATGATCTAGACGCTGGTGCACTCAGCAGGTAGCTATGTCGCATTTTGGAAGAAGTTGGGTATACAGGGTCGAGAATGAGAAAAACCTCTTGGTGCACTTCAGATACAATATCGTCTCCTATCTCCTCTTCCTTAGGGTTTTGAGTCCAATGGACGAAATTGAACAAAAAACTTAACCAAAAAAAGTTTAGCGTATGATCTAGACGCTGGTGCACTCAGCAGGTAGCTATGTCGCATTTTGGAAGAAGTTGGGTATACAGGGTCAAGAATGAGAAAAACCTCTTGGTGCACTTCAGATACAATATCGTCTCCTATCTCCTCTTCCTTAGCGTTTTGAGTCCAATGGACGAAATTGAACAAAAAACTTAACCAAAAAACGTTTAGCGTGTGATCTAGACGCTGGTCAGGGACGAGAAAAACCTCTTGGTGCACTTCAGATGCAATATCGTCTCCTATCTCCTCTTCCTTAGCGTTTTGAGTCCAATGGACGAAATTGAACAAAAAACTTAACCAAAAAACGTTTAGCGTATGATCTAGACGCTGGTGCACTCAGCAGGAAGCTATGTCGCATTTTGGAAGAAGTTGGGTATACAGGGTCGAGAATGAGAAAAACCTCTTGGTGCACTTCAGATGCAATATCGTCTCCTATCTCCTCTTCCTTAGCGTTTTGAGTCCAATGGACGAAATTGAACTAAAAACTTAACCTAAGAACGTTTAGCGTATGATCTAGACGCTGGTGCACTCAGCAGGAAGCTATGTCGCATTTTGGAAGAAGTTGGGTATACAGGGTCGAGAATGAGAAAAACCTCTTGGTGCACTTCAGATGCAATATCGTCTCCTATCTCCTCTTCCTTAGCGTATTGAGTCCAATGGACGAAATTGAACAAAAAACTTAACCAAAAAACGTTTAGCGTATGATCTAGACGCTGGTGCACTCAGCAGGAAGCTATGTCGCATTTTGGAAGAAGTTGGGTCTACAGGGTCAGGGACGAGAAAAACCTCTTGGTGCACTTCAGATGCAATATCGTCTCCTATCTCCTCTTCCTTAGCGTTTTGAGTCCAATGGACGAAATTGAACAAAAAACTTAACCAAAAAACGTTTAGCGTATGATCTAGACGCTGGTGCACTCAGCAGGAAGCTATGTCGCATTTTGGAAGAAGTTGGGTATACAGGGTCGAGAATGAGAAAAACCTCTTGGTGCACTTCAGATGCAATATCGTCTCCTATCTCCTCTTCCTTAGCGTTTTGAGTCCAATGGACGAAATTGAACTAAAAACTTAACCTAAGAACGTTTAGCGTATGATCTAGACGCTGGTGCACTCAGCAGGAAGCTATGTCGCATTTTGGAAGAAGTTGGGTATACAGGGTCGAGAATGAGAAAAACCTCTTGGTGCACTTCAGATACAATATCGTCTCCTATCTCCTCTTCCTTAGGGTTTTGAGTCCAATGGACGAAATTGAACAAAAAACTTAACCAAAAAACGTTTAGCGTATGATCTAGACGCTGGTGCACTCAGCAGGAAGCTATGTAGCATTTTGGAAGAAGTTGGGTCTACAGGGTCAGGGACGAGAAAAATCTCTTGGTGCACTTCAGATGCAATATCGTCTCCTATCTCCTCTTCCTTAGCGTTTTGAGTCCAATGGACGAAATTGAACTAAAACTTAACCTAAGAACGTTTAGCGTATGATCTAGACGCTGGTGCACTCAGCAGGAAGCTATGTCGCATTTTGGAAGAAGTTGGGTATACAGGGTCGAGAATGAGAAAAACCTCTTGGTGCATTTCAGATGCAATATCGTCTCCTATCTCCTCTTCCTTAGCGTTTTGAGTCCAATGGACGAAATTGAACAAAAACTTAACCAAAAAATGTTTAGCGTATGATCTAGACGCTGGTGCACTCAGCAGGTAGCTATGTCGCATTTTGGAAGAAGTTGGGTATACAGGTTCGAGAATGAGAAAAACCTCTTGGTGCACTTCAGATGCAATATCGTCTCCTATCTCCTCTTCCTTAGCGTTTTGAGTCCAATGGACGAAATTGAACAAAAAACTTAACCAAAAAACGTTTAGCGTATGATCTAGACGCTGGTGCACTCAGCAGGTAGCTATGTCGCATTTTGGAAGAAGGTGGGTATACAGGGTCGAGAATGAGAAAAACCTCTTGGTGCACTTCAGATGCAATATCGTCTCCTATCTCCTCTTCCTTAGCGTTTGAGTCCAATGGACGAAATTGAACTAAAAACTTAACCTAAAAACGTTTAGCGTATGATCTAGACGCTGGTGCACTCAGCAGGAAGCTATGTCGCATTTTGGAAGAAGTTGGGTATACAGGTTCGAGAATGAGAAAAACCTCTTGGTGCACTTCAGATGCAATATCGTCTCCTATCTCCTCTTCCTTAGCGTTTTGAGTCCAATGGACGAAATTGAACAAAAAACTTAACCAAAAAACGTTTAGCGTATGATCTAGACGCTGGTGCACTCAGCAGGTAGCTATGTCGCATTTTGGAAGAAGGTGGGTATACAGGGTCGAGAATGAGAAAAACCTCTTGGTGCACTTCAGATGCAATATCGTCTCCTATCTCCTCTTCCTTAGCGTTTTGAGTCCAATGGACGAAATTGAACTAAAAACTTAACCAAAAAACGTTTAGCGTATGATCTAGACGCTGGTGCACTCAGCAGGAAGCTATGTCGCATTTTGGAAGAAGTTGGGTATACAGGGTCGAGAATGAGAAAAACCTCTTGGTGCACTTCAGATGCAATATCGTCTCCTATCTCCTCTTCCTTAGCGTTTTGAGTCCAATGGACGAAATTGAACAAAAAACTTAACCAAAAAACGTTTAGCGTATGATCTAGACGCTGGTGCACTCAGCAGGAAGCTATGTCGCATTTTGGAAGAAGTTGGGTATACAGGGTCGAGAATGAGAAAAACCTCTTGGTGCACTTCACATACAATATCGTCTCCTATCTCCTCTTCCTTAGCGTTTTGAGTCCAATGGACGAAATTGAACAAAAAACTTAACCAAAAAACGTTTAGCGTATGATCTAGACGCTGGTGCACTCAGCAGGTAGCTATGTCGCATATTGGAAGAAGGTGGGTATACAGGGTCGAGAATGAGAAAAACCTCTTGGTGCACTTCAGATACAATATCGTCTCCTATCTCCTCTTCCTTACGTTTTGAGTCCAATGGACGAAATTGAACAAAAAACTTAACCAAAAAACGTTTAGCGTATGATCTAGACGCTGGTGCACTCAGCAGGTAGCTATGTCGCATTTTGGAAGAAGGTGGGTATACAGGGTCGAGAATGAGAAAAACCTCTTGGTGCACTTCAGATACAATATCGTCTCCTATCTCCTCTTCCTTAGCGTTTTGAGTCCAATGGACGAAATTGAACAAAAAACTTAACCAAAAAACGTTTAGCGTATGATCTAGACGCTGGTGCACTCAGCAGAAAGCTATGTCGCATTTTGGAAGAAGTTGGGTATACAGGGTCGAGAATGAGAAAAACCTCTTGGTGCACTTCAGATACAATATCGTCTCCTATCTCCTCTTCCTTAGCGTTTTGAGTCCAATGGACGAAATTGAACAAAAAACTTAACCAAAAAACGTTTAGCGTATGATCTAGACGCTGGTGCACTCAGCAGTAAGCTATGTCGCATTTTGGAAGAAGTTGGGTATACAGGGTCGAGAATGAGAAAATCCTCTTGGTGCACTTCAGATACAATATCGTCTCCTATCTCCTCTTCCTTAGCGTTTTGAGTCCAATGGACGAAATTGAACAAAAAACTTAACCAAAAAACGTTTAGCGTATGATCTAGACGCTGGTGCACTCAGCAGGAAGCTATGTCGCATTTTGGAAGAAGTTGGCTATACAGGGTCGAGAATGAGAAAAACCTCTTGGTGCACTTCATATACAATATCGTCTCCTATCTCCTCTTCCTTAGCGTTTTGAGTCCAATGGACGAAATTGAACAAAAAACTTAACCAAAAAACGTTTAGCGTATGATCTAGACGCTGGTGCACTCAGCAGGTAGCTATGTCGCATTTTGGAAGAAGTTGGGTATACAGGTTCGAGAATGAGAAAAACCTCTTGGTGCACTTCAGATGCAATATCGTCTCCTATCTCCTCTTCCTTAGCGTTTTGAGTCCAATGGACGAAATTGAACAAAAAACTTAACCAAAAAACGTTTAGCGTATGATCTAGACGCTGGTGCACTCAGCAGGTAGCTATGTCGCATTTTGGAAGAAGGTGGGTATACAGGGTCGAGAATGAGAAAAACCTCTTGGTGCACTTCAGATGCAATATCGTCTCCTATCTCCTCTTATTTAGCGTTTGAGTCCAATGGACGAAATTGAACTAAAAACTTAACCTAAAAACGTTTAGCGTATGATCTAGACGCTGGTGCACTCAGCAGGAAGCTGTGTCGCATTTTGGAAGAAGTTGGGTATACAGGGTCGGGAATGAGAAAAACCTCTTGGTGCACTTCATATACAATATCGTCTCCTATCTCCTCTTCCTTAGCGTTTTGAGTCCAATGGACGAAATTGACCAAAAAACTTAACAAAAAAACGTTTAGCGTATGATCTAGACGCTGGTGCACTCAGCAGAAAGCTATGTCGCATTTTGGAAGAAGTTGGGTATACTTCAGATACAATGTCGCCTCCTATCTCCTCTTCCTTAGCGTTTTGAGTCCAATGGACGAAATTGAACAAAAAATTTAACCAAAAAACGTTTAGCGTATGATCTAGACGCTGGTGCACTCAGCAGAAAGCTATGTCGCATTTTGGAAGAAGTTGGGTATACAGGGTCGAGAATGAGAAAAACCTCTTGGTGCACTTCAGATACAATATCGTCTCCTATCTCCTCTTCCTTAGCGTTTTGAGTCCAATGGACGAAATTGAACAAAAAACTTAACCAAAAAACGTTTAGCGTATGATCTAGACGCTGGTGCACTCAGCAGGAAGCTATGTAGCATTTTGGAAGAAGTTGGGTCTACAGGGTCAGGGACGAGAAAAACCCCTTGGTGCACTTCATATACAATATCGTCTCCCATCTCCTCTTCCTTAGCGTTTTGAGTCCAATGGACGAAATTGAACAAAAAACTTAACCAAAAAACGTTTAGCGTATGATCTAGACGCTGGTGCACTCAGCAGGAAGCTATGTCGCATTTTGGAAGAAGTTGGGTATACAGGGTCGAGAATGAGAAAAAAATCTTGGTGGACTTCAGATACAATATCGTCTCCTATCTCCTCTTCCTTAGCGTTTTGAGTCCAATGGACGAAATTGAACAAAAAACTTAACCAAAAAACGTTTAGCGTATGATCTAGACGCTGGTGCACTCAGCAGGAAGCTATGTAGCATTTTGGAAGAAGTTGGGTCTACAGGGTCAGGGACGAGAAAAACCCCTTGGTGCACTTCATATACAATATCGTCTCCCATCTCCTCTTCCTTAGCGTTTTGAGTCCAATGGACGAAATTGAACAAAAAACTTAACCAAAAAACGTTTAGCGTATGATCTAGACGCTGGTGCACTCAGCAGGAAGCTATGTCGCATTTTGGAAGAAGTTGGGTATACAGGGTCGAGAATGAGAAAAACCTCTTGGTGCACTTCAGATGCAATATTGTCTATTATCTCCTCTTCTTTAGCGTTTTGAGTCAAATTGGCGAAGCTGATCAAATAACGCAAATTTTTAGACTTTGGTGCACTCAGTTGCCAGCAGTTAAGCATTTGGGAAGGAATGGGATGTACCTGGGTCAAACTGCAAGCAATCTATAAATTCCTTTCACCTCGTAACATCACTGTTACACATTGTTATTCCTAAGTCGTACGTACCTCTCTACTTTCAGCAAATGCCACGTATTTCCTCTCTGTGCCAGCTGCCCTTCCCACCACGACTTCGAGTGCGACTTCTTTTCCCAAATCAAAAACATTCGATCGGACTTCCTCTCAGCGAACATGGACACCTTTGGCACCGTCAAGTGTCTTCTACTCAACGAAAACCCAAACACTAGACTGATTTTCGAACAGCTCCAGAGTCTGGAATCGCATCAGGAGGAACGAAGGGGAAGCGATATTTGGACAGACAATGCTAAGAATATCGTTGAACCAATTCTGTCCTCAGGGATAGCCAATCAATTCAAGGCAACACAAGAAATCAACGAGGAACTCATTCAAAAGATTTGTGGGGTGATCGACGTGAATAGCTTTGAGATTCGAGCTCCGGACGAAGGGTCGATGCGAGCTATATACTTGAAAGCCTCACTTCTAGCCCACCAGTGTGTGGCGAACACCTCAATTGCGATAGACGACAATAATCAGATGAAGATCTACGCCAACTGTGACGTGGAGGAGGGCACAATGCTTACTTATTGTTACACCAATCCCTTGCTGGTAAGTTTTAGGCACGATTTCCCATGGATTTCCAATGTGAATCTCTCCCATTTCAGGGCACTGAAGAGCGCCGCCATTTGCTAAAGATAGGCAAATACTTCCACTGTAATTGTCCTCGATGCGAGGATCCCACAGAGCTGGGCTCTCACATGAGCAGTTTGCTCTGTACCCGATGTCCAGATGGCGCCATTGTCTGTAGAGGGACCAAATGGATCTGTGAAAAATGTACCTTCACGATAGAAGTAGAAGATGTCGATCGAATCCTGGGCCGAGCGAAGGAAGAGATATTCCTGGCGAAAGATGACATCCGAAAGTATGAGATCCTCATTGCAAAGTTCTCGAAGATCTTTCATCCCAATCACTACTTGATCATCGACCTGAAGCAGAACGTTGCAGCGATTTTAAGGTCTTTTCTAATGAACCCAACTTGTAGGCCTGGCAAGTTGGTACTCGAACGGAAGACATCACTTTGCGAGGACATACTAAAGGTGCTGCGAATAGTCCAACCCGGGATATCACGGCTGAAGGCGATAGCTTTGTACGAGATGTTCTCCTCGTATGCTGAGTTAAATCGTCTAAGGTTTCATGAAAACGAGATCACTGAACTGGAGTTGTTGGTAGGGCAAGGATGCGATTGCAAGAGGTCCTGTGTTAAACTCATCTTTCTGATTTGTAGGAAATCCTTAAGCAAGCCGAGGTAATGCTTAGGGAGGCGATACGAATGCTATTGCATGAACCTGTCAACACACCAGAAGGACAACTGGCCAGAAATATGCTGAAGGAGTTGCGAGACTTGCAGAATGATATGAAAATCTTGTCCAAGTGAAATTGTTTGAGTTTTTTTTACCATTATTTCGTTTCCAAGAAAGGAGTATTTATGCAGATATGTGGAGTTTCTTTCAGGTCGGTTTAGGTCTTTCACAAAACGAATTGAAGGCGAAGGTAAGTAGAAATAATGTGGCACATGACTGGAAGACATGGAAGACTTAGACATGGAACGTGATCGATGTACTAGGCTTCCAGCTTAAGACGAAACCCTCTCATTGTACTGGGAGTGTAAAAGTGCTTTTGACGTGATACATGATGCTTATGCTGAAAAAGCCGTCTTGGTATGTTTCCAAGGGGTTGTGGTTCATACTTTGTATCATGAGCTGTACTACCGAAGCCATTTATCGTCTTAGACTTGATATCATGCTCTGGGACTGAGCGGATGAACTATAGAAACTGTTTGCTCGAGGGGGCTAATGCCTTTAATTTCTTATCCTAAGTAAGAGACTCATCTGGAATACACATATCAAGTCCCCCACTAGGCTCTTTTGACCAATAGGCACCAATGCAACAGAACTTGGAATCTTAATCCCAAAAAAAAATACACTGACTGCATACTACAGAGTTAGGCCAGAAACAGTACAGAAGAGATTAAGTTACTCGAAAAGGTTGTAACCCTAATGGCTATCGTCTTTCGAAATAAGCCAACCTCACGGTCTTTTCGAGCAAGGATTCTAGAGGCACCAATCAGTTTGATTAGATTTCTCCAAATTACCCGGTACACCCAATCATATAGCGTTTGATGATAGATTAACACGGAAACCCAATATAGCCAAAAAATCTTCGCAATTGGTACCCTCCTGTTCTTGATTAAAAGCCGATAGAAGGGAAAACTAGGGAAGAAGGCGATAACTACTCTTCTGTGACGAAGAAAAACCCAACGTTGTTTCCAACAGCTTGTTAAGGCAGAACCATACAACGACGAAAGTGGCAGTGGTTACACTTTCTGTATAGGTTACAGGTCCATAGGTAACCACGCTATGCGATGGAATCCACTATCTCAGGATGGTAAGATACGCTACAATTTTAGGAGTATATGGTCGAGAAGGAAGCACGGCAACCGGGAAAGAGTTGGAGAGAGCTGAGACAAATTGCAAGAAACGGTGCAGAAACCGTGTCGCGTAGGTGTTGTAGAAGCCCTAGAACCCATAAGGGGATATACATAGGACGTAAATATGTACATAGATCCGAGTAAGTAAGTAAATTTCATTAGTCAGTTTCCGGAGGTCATCAGGGTTGGCTATGGCTGTACATATCGATCGCCTTCCTCGACCATAGTTTTATAGACAACTATGGTCTCGCGACTGCTAAGAGTTCTGCTTGGAACACACTGTCATGGTTTGAAAATCTTAATGAGCGTGCAATTCCGGGTTCAGATCAGACATTTCAGAACTCACTCCCTACATCAGCTTTGGATGGACCATCCACGTAGACTGAGAACCTATTCGAGAATCTTGATGAATTCTCTGAGGCTCTTACATGAGCCAGACCACCAGAACAGACATCCATGAGTTGAGATGGGTCTTACGACGGTTGTATACATTCAGTGGATGATGCTACCAAAGATTTGACTGCTGATTCTGAGTCCACTGTATCCTAGTTTTACCGAAATCTTCCTTGCAACTATCATCCATAATACAGAAGGTAAGGCCCCTTCTTGCGAGGTCCCTCTTGCAGCCAGTAAATGTACTTGACTGTCACTCAGTTCTGAGCTAATCTGACTCCCCTTAGACATGCATTTAATGATCCAGTGTTCCAGTGTAAATGTTTCTACAACCTAATGCGGGACTGTCTCAATACATTCGTCTTTTATATCTGAAGTCATGCTGAGCTGCACTTAGCTTGGAGTGAACTTGCAAACCTTATTGTTGGGTCGAGTTTAAAAAAGTTGGGGGAATAAGCATTTCCTCTTCTATGGGTAGTGGTCGTGAAAGGAATCTTAATGAAATTGGAACAAAGTGGCGTCAAAGTTGTAGCAATCCGTTCGCTACACTCTAAAAAAAATGAGCGGAGAGGAATTAACCGCTCAAAAACTGAAGTAAGAAGAGAACAATCCCAATCATCGATGCCTTGAGACTCATCAGCACTTCCTTCTAAATATCTAATAAGGGATCTCCCCTTGGGCTGTATACTTGGGATCGTAACTTTACCGGAAAGAAAACATCTCAAAATGGAAACGACAGGCATCTATATCCTACTATATGTGCAGCAAAATCGTTGGCTAGAAAAGGGTGTCCAAGACCGCCATCATCCACTGGGTGTACATTCGCAGCGGTACAAGCAATCTCAGAAGCGGCATGATCCACTGCACTGAAGAATGATTGAAACTTGTGAAACGATACCGTGAAGAACTCACTGCATTTACCAGTGCAACAAACCACAAAGTTACACTTCTTTGGGTTCCAAGACACAGTGGCATTCATGGAAACAAACGAGTGGACGGTTTAACAAGAAAAGGGTCGGGACAGGACCTAACCATGGTTTGTTCTACAATCCCAGCTCTTGTTGAACTCAGTTTAAAGCAAGCTAAGAGAGATGAACGCAGAGATGGAACGCACTCTAGACAAAGCATGAAAATGACGAAACCAAGCAAATCCTAGCGCTTAATAAATGCAACCTAGATCTCCTCACGGGGATTCTTACCGACTACAACCCCCGAAGAGTGGGACTAAGCAATGATGACCTCTGTCGAGGCTTCGGTGACACGCATGAAGAATGCTCAAGTCTGTCATCCTAAAATTCATACCAACATCTAGGTGGTTCCGCGAGACTACTTACATAGGTATCCCAATTAGCTACAAACTAATTTTCATCTTCGTTTTTAGGTTACCCTTTGGCGTTCCATTGGCGATTCGAGTGCTGACTGCCTAACTACATTCGACACTGTTTGTTTATTCCAGAACTCCTTCCGCTAACCAGACTAACTACTAGAGACCACAGCTTGTTGGTGACTCAAATAACACGGATGGTTATACGTTCAACAATTCTATCCACAAGCTGTACTGGAGTACATTCCTTCAACGACTTGCTGAAAGCCACCAAAGCCATTCTAAAACTCACTCTGATTGCTCTTTCGCTTGTTCTTTTTTTTTAAGGAAAACACAATGGATCCATACAAATTCAAATCCAGTCCACCATCCTAACCTAACCAGCCATCACTGCTGACTCCAAACCTTTTGAATACCTAAACCTCATGGAGAGAAATTATTTCAATTTGTTATCGGATCTTCCCGAGAATGTGGAGATAAAGCAGAAATAGCGCAACCAATCCTAAAATATAATTTTTATTTCTGATGACTAGGTCCAATGTTGATTCATACATTACAGTGGCTTGATGGTGAGTTCAAGGTTGTCTGCAATCTACAGCACGGAATGCGTCAGTCTGGCCATGCTCGCCATTATAAGTACCAACTGCTCCAGTCCCAACGAAATTCAATCCAAAAGCACTACATCTCATCACAGATTGTTTGCATCATGCCCTATGGATCTATGCGAACCGCCTTCATCTGGCTGGATGGCTTGACCGTAAGACGATGAAATCTGTGAATGCCATCCATCCCAATAAACATCTCTTTATCATCCTCCGAATCCCATTACAATATGTAATTGCATTCGTTCCCATCAATCCCTTTGGTACTCGAAGGCACTTCTTGATGCATTGCCAGATGAGCACCCTATGGGATAACGTCCAATGCAAGGAATACGAAAAAAAAGGTTCTACTGACGATCAGCTTTCTTCTTATTCTCCTTGTTCGCATTCTTCGGCACTGATGCAGAGCGTCTTCGAAGGCCCCTTGGTGCCATGCCGGAGGATGGACAATCAGGTTCACTTGATCATGGTTGTATCATTGGCTGGTAATTAAATGGTTCTGGCATGTGTAGCGACTACACTAACAGATACTATATTGCTTTATGGTTGAGTTACACTCGAAACAGTAGCCAAGTAGGTGATGTTATTTGGAGAACAACGTTGGCAGGTGTAAGTAACATACACAAAGGAACTGATGGTTGAAAGTGAAACTTGTTTTCCCCATGGTATGGCGTATGGGCCTCTTCTTTGAATCGAATCTAAGGAGATGGACATACAGTGGTGAGGAAAAGGATTGTAACATGTCGACTTTTGACTTCACAGGGATGGATTTCTTTGACAGTTATGAGTCAAAATATCTGTCAAGCTATGACCGGAACTGAGTTTCCTTCAACATATGTATGTAGATTCCATTCGAAGGAGTATATTTATTCCAAGGAACAATCCAGTCATCCCTACGTTTTGTACATATTTCGGGTTCGCCTTCAGTTCTCTCAGTGAATTTCCTTTCAATTTGAGTTCCGGAAACAGTGAAAAATCGCAAGCTGGCATTTCTGTAAAATACGGTGCTCGTGGCTCACAAGGATGGGTTTGTGAGATGGCGCAAATGATGCAAAATCTAAGAGTTGTCCTAGTACAATTCGGGATTTTTTTAAAGAAAACTATCCCTCAAATGCTTAAAAAATATTGTTCATTCACTGACTCGTTCACCGAGACGAAAAAATAGTGAGAAACACTGTCTTCAGCAACGCTTTTGCCTCTCCAGTTAGCCCGTTGCGCACTCCAAGTCGGTTGAGGTCCCCCTCTACTTGTGCGCGCCACCTAAGGCGAGGTCTTCCTCTACTGCGATGTCCCTCCGGGGATTGATTCGAAGACTACGGGCCGGACTACTGGCGTCCATTCGCTCTACACATCCTAGCCATCTAAATGCGACTGATGCGCATTTTTCTGACCAGGTCGATGTCGCTGTACAGCTCGTATAGTTCGTCGTTGAAAATTAGACGAAGAATCTTTCTCTCGAAGCGACTTAGGATCTCTTCATCCGCTTTAGACAGAGTCCATGCTTCAGTGCCATAAAGCAGGACTGGGATGATCAGGGTTTTATAAAGAGTCTCCTTAGTTCTTCGGGATAGGGCTCTGCTTTCTTCGCTCAAAGAAACAGCGATTGACAAGAGTTATTCTTCGTCTTATTTCTGCTGAGGTGTTGTTTTCCAAAAGCTCTCTTAAATTATAGGGATGCTGTTTGAGCACCTTTTTCTTCACTAAGTTTTCTTCAGTAACTGCTGTAGCAGGCTGTCTTCCACGAGGCTTTGATTGAATGTATGTATGTGGAGACATTGATGTACTGATTAAAGTTTACTATGCTTCGACACCAAAATCTCAACAGCTAATAGCTCACCCTGTTCTTCGAGGCACAACAGGTGGCGTAAAACCAGTTTGATCTTACAGCCAGAACAGCCAGATCGACGATTCGGCGGCCAGCAAACGCTTTAGGAGTCTTAAACAAGTTTGGAGAGATCAGCAGCTTATGATCGGCATCATTATTATTTTTTTAAGAAGGTTACGTTCCATTGCGACCTTTTGATCTATTGTGCCTCCTCCTACTAACATCTTGGACCCCGAATTAGAATTCCCTACTCATGAGATTCGGAATCAATTTGAGAGTTAAATACCCTTACTAAGCTTTGAGAGAAGAAATCTGTCCTGGAGTACTCTCCCTAACCCAGTTTCCTTTGAGAATCTGGGGATGGGATTTGACTCTAATGACTGTATTTCCTTTCACATGTTCTGGCATTTTGCTAACCTCATCTCAGAATCTGCAGAGACAGAGACCTTCTTCAGGAATAGCTAATTTCCTCAGGTGCTCTTTGAGTTTACTATGCCCACCTAGGATTAGGAGATTTCCATGCTCATTGTGAAACCTGTTTCGAGTTTTTGCGGTTGTATTGGCCTAAAAGTTTCTTGTCTTGTCTTATGACCTGAGCGTTATTCCAGGTTCTTGCCCTGCTCTCCCTCTCTAATTTCCTGAGCTCTTCTTTAAACTGTTCAGCAGAATGATTTAGGACCAATGTAGTTTTCTGATGTTCAACCTTTTTCCAACATTGTCCGGTATCCAACAGAGGATCACTTTACAACTTTGGACTTAATCACGATGTGTATAACCAGGCATAATACCAACAACCTTCGGATCTTTTCTACGTAAGTTCCAACAACTTAGACACCATCTATCATTAGAAGTCAAGTCCCGTTTATCTTCAGCTTTTTAGACGGTTACTCATTTAGGAGTAAAATTCTTTAAAGATAGATCCGGTGATGGACTGAAAGAAAACTGTATAGGATAGTTAGAAGTTGAAAAGTATGGAGAACTAGGTCCCGACGCGTATTTACTTTAAATACTGAGGAGGACAAGTCGTACGAGCTTCTGAATTTCTCTGCACGACTGAAAATGTGGACTATACTGGCGAACAGGCAAGACACAACTATCATCTGAACAACTATGGTATAAAACCGATAAGTATCCAACATAAGCTCTAGAGAACCAATTGCACTGCAAATTGACAGATCAGAGGACTGTCTACACCCCTGAAGCCTTGACATGATCTCATAAATTCAGGGAAGTTGCAGGAGCTCCCACTCAAACATGTGAGTTGTTGCTTATAATTGCAAGATAGTAGCTAAGTCTGGAAGACTGAAAAACACGTCTGTCACATTTCGCAGGTTTCCAAATCTGATGATTCCAGAAAAAGTCCAAAGGTGGACAAGCCATTTGATTCCTCAGTATCAGTTCCATTTATTTTTGATTTGGACTACAACATTAGTACCCCTTCAGGGACAGGAGTTGATGATTGGATCAATATCAGAGTTAAGTTTAATGCGATTAGCTTAACTACCAAGCTACGACTGTTCCGTTCCAACGTTGAATCCGTTCTGCTATATGGATGCGGTACCTGGAGGGTGACCGCCACTATCACGAGGAAGCTGCAAACGTTCGCCAATAGGTGGCTACGATATATCTTTAGGATTTTCTGGCCAAACCGTATCTCTAACAACAATACGACGACGAAAGTGGCAGTGGATTGGACATACTCTCCATTGCTAACCACGCGATGCAATGGAAACCGCTTACTCAGGATGGCAGGATACGCGGCGGTCTTAGGAGTACGTGGCGCAGAACAGTTGAGAAGGAGGCACGGCAACTGGGAAAGAGTTGGGGAGAACTGAGATACATTTCCTGCAACTGCAAACGATGACGCGTAGGCATTGTTGAAGCCCTAGGACCCACAAGGGGATACAGGACTTAAGTAAGTAAGTAAAGTTGAGTTCGGTAGACATTCGCTGGCTACAGCTTGTGGTCTCAGCCGTAAGGTCGTTAAAAAATAATTGTTGTCCAGAGTAAGAGAGAGAAGGTATTATACATTAGAAACAGGTACGAGCTGAGCACTGACCCCTGGGGTACACCAATGTTGGTAGAGAGTGAGGTAGAAGTAACACAACTTGTGTTGATCGAATACCTAAAATGCTTGCAATCCAGCATTCATCATGGTGATGAATACCTTGGGTCCATTTTTTAGTTAGGTATACCAGACCCCCTGATGATCCGTACTGGCGGTCGTAGGCCTCTTTGCATAAGACTTCTGCAGAAGCTGAAGGGATATGGAGGAGGAAGAAAATAAATAAGACTACTTTATCAAAGATTTCGTTGCTATGTCCCAATGTCGCTGGTCCGCAACGTTTCAAATCTGGTTACAGACTGGAAGGTGTTCATTGAGCTACAGGGCCATCCTCAGCAACTCTTTAGGTAAGCGTGAGCTATAGGTACCTCTAGTCCTCCAAGAGCCCACGAGATCATAAAAATAAAACAACTCTTCAGTTACAAACTATGTTTAATGATCTTTTTTAAATTTTCCACCAACTTTACAGCCACTTCGAACCTGTTTTTGCAAGTCTCCTCTGGACAATCAACACATTCATTCAGCAACCGTTTCAGTTCTGAATGCTGCTCTGGCACAGGGAAGAGAAACCCTTTCGTGCGATCCTTTCTCAAATCCTCCTGAAGCAACTGGCAGGCAGCAAATAAATTAATATCACTGCGATCGTGCGCACAAATATCCGTTGGTGAGAATGCAAAGCAGTCATCACAGTCCAAATACTCATGCCTGTGCACTGACCCAGCACGCTTCCTGCCACTCACCACAAGCACAGTATCCAAGTCCACAAATAACACTTTCCCTTCGACGGCGCTGTACACTATGTTATCCATGTTCAGATCGGTGATATAGATCCGAAATCCCTCGAATCCTTCGGAAAATTTCACAACTCCTTCGATCAGTTGCACTGCAATCTCCGCTTTCACTCTGAAGTCGCTTGAGTATAAATTGGCCAGCGGGACACCCCCGGCAGACTGGAATGTTGTGAAACCACATGTGGCATACGTTCTCGGCACCGGAAATCCCACGGAGTAAAGGTATGGAAGCAGGAGCGGCTGCATGTCCACATTCATGTGCGTCCAAATGTTTAGCTTCGAATAGTTTGTGGAGAAAAACTCCACAAACTGGTTCAATTCGTTTTCTGGACAAAACTGTAGCCCGTCCAAGCGGGACTCGTTCAAAAACCGTCTCGAAAGGTTGGCAATGGCTTGTTCTTCGCTTTGGTTCAGGTCTACCGAATTGAGGTCAAAATCTCGTGCAAGGTACTTGGCAAAGATTCGGTGATTGGTGTTGTTGACTTCTCGGAGGATGTGATTTTTTCGAACACCAAAGAGGACGTTGAGGTTATTTGTAAAGTTTTCATCGAATTCGTAGTCATGCCGGACCCGTTCACAGAATTCCGATAGATTTTCGAAGCATTTCGGACAGAATTGTAAGTCTTTTAGGAAATAGGTGTCGAGCTTGCTGAACTCATGGCTTTCCTTGTCAATTGGATATCGAAGGACGACCAGCAAAAGAAGAAGGAATTTCTGTTTTGAGTACATCTGGATGGTTGGAATCTGAAATGAGAAGGAGAAGACTATAAGAACCTGGAACGCTTTCAAGTCTGTGTTGAACGTACAATGAAATGAAATGTAAAATAAAAAAGGCTTTCATGATACATTCCTTAACTCCAAATGTTGCATCAGAACTGCATGTGTATCATGGTAGGTTGGAAGGGATTCATTGTGACCACTTCGCAGCATTAGTATGTGACTTTCAAGGTTCGTAAGGATTGTAACTCACAAGCGCCTTGATGAATATTGAAAAAAGGTAGATAGCTCAGTATCCCTTGCAGTTGTTAAGACAATGCCAAGTGCTTCGTCACCACCTACCGAATCTCTAGTGGACTTGGTCACGGACACGACCGGAAAAGAATGGGACCTGTGCATCGGTTGCGACGTGAACTCCCACCATAATCAATGGGACAACAGTAACACCAACACAAGAGGTATCTCACACTGAGGAACACAATGGATTCGTCGGGAATCCTAAGTGAGACTGTATTCCTTTGGCTGCAAACACACCTTGAACCTAAGGGTATTAGGGCATTACATGCTCCTTAAGGAGTATATAGAATCACCTCAGGAAATGCATGAGACTTGCTACCCAAATGGAACTCCTGGATGCATGCGAACGAATCGATCGCCTGAAATGGAAGGCATACCAAACAAGGGTCTTAAGCTAGCCATCAAAATAAGCACAGAACCATTTGTGGAACTGTTTAACAAGTGTCTAACTGAAGGAAGTTTTCCAGACCAATGGAAAAAGCAAACTCTGGTGCTGGTGCCTAAAGTGGAAAACCCAGCTAATGAGCCCTCGTCATACCGTCCCATATATGTACCTTCTAGATGCAATGGGAACATTTCTAGAGCAAATCATATGGAATCGAGGGGAGGTGTCGATCTGTGAAGCCAGGAAATCTCAAGCCAGCAGTATGAGGCTATATGGAGGGTGACCTTGAAAGAAGTATTTAGGGCAGGGGATGGATCGGATTTACAAAGGAAGTGCGTTCAACTCTGCAAACTGGGGCTTATAGTTGACTCACTTTGGTTGTTGATGGTGCCACGGTCCTTAATAAAGTTAGTGCTAAGCTACTTCGAAAAATGGTTTCTGTTCTACGATACCGATGACGGAGTAACGCAATATCACATATCCGGTGAAATTCCAAAAGGATATAGGACCCATCTTATGGAATATTTTGAACGAACCCCTGGAAGAAATAGAAGACATTGGTATTGGTTGCAGAGCATAAAACAGAAGCAGTAGTAAGCAGTCGCACTTATCATCAGGGTAGGTGATCATGATCATAACGTCAAAATCGGCTGTCAGATACCTATGCAGGTGTGCTGACCGATGCTAGTCTCGCTTAAAGGGAACACCTTGCAAGAACGTTGAACAAAGCTGCAATTGATAGTGTTGCCTTACCCAGAATAATGACTAAAATTGCAAGACCTAGACAACAAAGGAGACCAGTTCGGTGAAGGATGGTCCAGTCTATCATAATGTATGCGGCACCAATATATAGGCCAAACCAGTGACAGTTAAGTTGTACGCAAGAAGGATTAACTTGGTCAACCGACTATGTGCACTGATGGTTTGTGTGTGCATTTCGAACGATGTCAGAGTTCGCTACAAAGGATTTACGGTGCCAAAATTAAGGATCCCTGAGCTTCAGTCAAAGAAAAACAGTGTAGATGGACCCACTCTACAAAAGGAAGACGGACCAATCGACTTGCACCGGATATCCATAAATGGATGGACCCCAGTCACAAATTTGTACTTAAACCAGCTCCTAACCGGACACGGCTGCTTTCCTTGACAGGTTTGGTCTCAATGAACTTGTTTAAACTGCGGAGAGTGCTGTGAAGATGTGGAACACGCAAGTGTTCTTGCTTCAGTATAGAGTCCAGCGAAATCGAGGAAAGAATCGGAGAAATACCAACTCCCGAGAAAATTGTTAATCAGCGAACGGAATTTCGACTTCTAGAGAAAATCAGGGAGAGAACCAATGAAAACAGGGGTCAGACGGAACGTCTTACAGAACAAAGAATCACCAAACGGAGAGAGAAGAGCATTAATTGCTAACCCAGCCCCGCGAAGTATTAAAAATTAAAACAAATATTTAACGAGACAGGTCTATGGGATCCAGGGTCTAGATTCTTACAAGAATTCGTGTCGTGCTTTATATATTCTTAACACGAACAGAAGGGACCTTCTACTTAATACCTCATCCGAAGGACAATCTGTTCAGAAGTTTTCTCATAATAATTGTACTCTCGGACGTTTGTCAGACGCTCACGAGAGGTGGAGCCATGAAAGAAATTTTAGGTGTTGTCTAGGAATTGAACTCCATTGCTCTGTAGTCCAAGGTGCTAATCACTTGAGCAACGACGCCCACCAAGCAATACTTAATCGTGAACCTACATACCTACCTAACTTAGCTAATCTTTGAGAGTCACATCAACCACTTTCTAGTCGACTTTATCGTTTCTCCAGAGATAGATAAAAAAAATAGACAAAACTATTAATAACTCTGCTCTTGAACACAATACACAATCCACTACAAACAACAACCTGCAGCGAGGTGTTTCCTCTAACCTTGCAATTGTTCGCCCCGCTCCTATCGCTTCAGTATCTAAATCAATTCAAAACAAACTGCTTACGAAACAATCACACTAACTGATCAAAACCTAATCACCATTCACTGCACAATCTAGGCGTTAAAACCACGATAAGCGTGCGTCGTGCGTCTACAGTTGAGAATTCAAAAAATCGAAATTCTCTTTAACCCACTGTCCATTCACTCTTTCCCCAGTCTCTTAGCACATAGAACTGAGAACTCAGAACTCACAGAGTCACAGGCACACCAGCTGGCACTTGGTTTAGTCAGTCCACTACACCCCCGACTGGTATAAACGTTCTGAAAACCACCAGCTCTAGATCAGTTCGTGTCGACTCGTCGCTTCACACATATTCTGTCCCGATGATGCTGAACAATACAAACTGTCGGCAAAAATAAACCTAAAATCTCATATCTCCTCGTCCTCCTGCCCCTCCTAAACAGTGGTTTACGTAATGCCAGAGTGTCTAAGAAAATTTAATAAATTTCATACAAACTACGTGATTTTATTTACAAAAATAAAACACTGATAGCGTAACGAGAAAACAAAAAAAAAATAGTTCGCGAAAAATGCAAATATAAGTATCGGTTAGATAAAAACCCACCAGTGTCGGCGAGATTATAGTGCAAAATTTGTATCTGCATAGTTTTTGTGATGAATAATGCCGGACAACCTGTTTTAAAATACGTATTACGAATTGCCGCGCTGTGATAAACTGTCTACAACCATATGTATATCTAAACAAAATAAAAAGACAGAGTTTACCAATAAACACCAAACACGCAAAATCAGAATTGGAATAAAAGATACTCGCACTCGTAGTCTACACATCATTGTTGCTGTAAACCAAACGATCGTGAAGAGTAGATCTGCCGCCCAAGGTAAAATTAAAATTGCAAATATTCTTAAAAAAACAGAAAAAAAAAACAGCTAACATCACAACAATAACAAATAATAATAATAATAATAACAGTGATGGCGAGCGCTAGGGTCATTTGAATGATATTGTTCTTAGAATCATTGTATCTCGTCTGTTGCTGTATCTTTTTTACAGTGGCGAGCGAATGTTTTACCTCGTTTCGATATGCCATTCGCTTAAAACAATGGTGAGACACACAAACCCAAGCTATAGACCCTGGCTAATCCCGAAACATGACAAGATGTACAATACTCACTTGTCAAAGACATTTAAAAAAATTTTCAGAATCCAATAATGATACAATGTTTGAGGCCCATTATCACGTACGTGGCCATCGTATGGCGGCCGACAGTACTTGAGCGGACAACAGCAGCTAAGCTTCAGAAGCTACAAAGATTAGCCGGTGTTGGTATTTCAGGTGCCATGCGTACATGCCTTACGGCTCACACCCCTACAAATCTTCATTAGAAAGACGACTGCCAGATGCGCTATCAAGATTACAAGTTTAAGGCAGTTGACCACGTGGGACACCTGGAAATTCTTGACTTAATCCCAGAAAGAGACATGTTCTGCACTGTACCCGACATTATGGTCACTGTGGCCAGATATACCACCTCATGGTGGCCCAGACATGGAATGTAGGTTCTGCTCAGAAGATGACATTCTCTGTGAATGCCCGGCAAGGTAACATGCTCGCCAGCAGATATTAGAAACTCTGCGACTAAGGACGTGCCTTCCTTCATTAGGGAGCTGTTACGTCTCTTAGAGTAAAACACGACGCAATCAGTGTTACTTCTTTCAAATCCATCTTCAAGAGGTAAAAATGGATAGATAAAATGCGAAGCAAAGAAATATTTCAGAAATGTTTCTCAAAGCGTCAACAAATATTTTTGAAAAGTTTCTTAAAAGTTTTCAAACAAATGTGAAACATTTCAGAAACGTTTTTTAAACAATGTTTTATCAAATGTTTCTTTCGTGTGGACTTACCTTCAGATGTCTTCAGATGCTTTCTGATTTGGGTGTTGAAGCGATGCTTTTCCAAGGGTACTTACTTATTTAAGTCCTGTATCCGATTGTGGGTCCTAGGGCCTCGACAATGTCTACGCGCCATCGTGTGCGGTTTCTGGAAATGTGTCTCAGTTCTCCCCAACTCTTTCCCAGTTGCCGCGCTTCCTTCTCAACTGTTCTGCGCCACGGACTCCTAGGACCGCCGCGTATCCTGCCATCCTGAGTAAGCGGGTTCCATTGCATCGCATGGGTAGCTATGGACCTGTCACCCTTTCGGAGTTTCGTCGTCGTATTTTTGTGCCTATAGGTTCATGGCCCATTCTCTGATAGAGTTGTTCGTTAGAGATACGGTTTGGCCAGAAAATCCTAAAGATATAACGTAGGCACCTATTGACGAACGTTCGCTGCTTCCTCGTGATAGTGGCGGTCACTCTCCAGGTACCAGGTGTGGAAAGCATCCCAAACGCAGATTTTGCTTTGTCTATTCGGCTGGCTACATTCAGTTCGGTTCCGCCATCGGTTGAGGCAATACTCCCAAGGTATTGAAAACTCTCAACTCTCTCAACCGTTTGTCCAGCAGCCAGCAGCAGTATGCAGCCTTGCCGAACACCACTTTGAACTTCGAATTTCTCTGACAGCCTGTAAATGCCTCTCCTGCGCAAGGCACGCCAAATAAATTCCCGATTGACACTATCAAACGCCTTTTCAAAATCGATGAACAACAGGTGAAATGGCGATCGATATTCAACACATTGCTCGATACTGATCCGCAGGGTGTTGATGTGGTCGATACAGAAGGATCCAGAGCGGAAACCTGTTTTTTCGGCGTCGAGTGTGTTTCCAAGGGTAGCCCGCATTTGCAAGAGTCCTGGATCTAGCAGTGGAGGAGTAAATAAAGTGCACGCCTGGGTTGTATACATCCCCGCACCTTTATGCTGAAGGTATATAAATTATTCTTGCTAACCTAATTAGGTTACTTAGGCTACAGTTCGGGGTGAATCTGGGCCTCAACCAACAAACCTCTCGAGTTAGCCCGTTGTGCACTCCAAGCCGGTTGAGGTTCCCTTCTACTTGTGCGCGCCACCTAAGGCGTGGTTTTCCTCTACTGGGTTGTTCCTACGGGTTTGATTCGAAGACTCTACGGGCCGGACTATTGGTGTCCATTCGCCCTACACATGGTATGGTGGTATGGTGGATTTTGGTAAATGCCCCTAAATTGTGGGCGTGGTCATATGCACATCATTCATTCACTTCGCTGGCAGTGGTTAAAGCGGTCGATTCAATTTTTGACGACTCGGTCCAATATGTGCGGCGTTATTCCGGCAATACTGTCTCGAATGTTGCCATCGAGCTCGTCCAAGGGGTTGGCTTATTAGCGCAGACTAAGGACTTGAGGTAGCTCCAGCATGAACCGCGGCGGCCAATCGATTGAGGAATCTCCCATGTATTTGTTAACTGGAACACCCTGCATGTAGGAATAGTAGTTAACTGACCGACTTTTTGACCTTACAGCCCTTCTTAGCTTAAAATAATGGATTTACAGAAGTAGTCCTATTGTATGACCGACTGTATGACCGTTAACTGACCGACTTTAAACTTAAAGTTTTAAAATAAATGGATTTACAGAAGCAGTCCTACTGTATGAGGTGGAATCTATCCATTTCTCAGAAAATCTTATCTATCCATTCGTTTATTTAAAAAATAAAATCGTTAAGACCAAACTACCAAAGATAACGTTAAAGCAACTTAAGTTCTTAATTTTATCAGAAAAATTCTAAAGCAACCTCTGCGATTATTATTGTCATACACGTACGTGCGACATTCGATTGTTTTTATTATTGTTTTCATAAAAAATAATATAAATGTCATCATCTACATATGTATATGTATGTAATCCATGAGATTCTAATTTAATAAAAAAAAGCTATTTGTTGAAATGCTAATTCGCTTGGCATACCTTCTCGATTGTTTTATATTATTTATCACAAAGATGTAAACAAGGCGCAATTGGTATTAAATAAAATTTAATGAACAAACTAATGAGATACATTTCAAAATGCGTAAAATCATTCAATTACGTTGTTTGAAATGAGAGATTTTGGACTGTGCTTTGCAATGGGTCGTCTTGTCTAAATAGATTCTTAGCATCACAGGCTTTTAAAGAGCTCTATTAATCTTTATGGAGAAGGGAGTATTTGCTGTCCTGGAAGTAAGAATTTAATGCTTCTCTCATTTTCAAAGCAACAGCACTGATGTACCTACCAAATGAGACATCAGTCTACCTCGATGTTGGTGAACAAGTATCTTAAACATGAGATAGTCAAATGAACTGTGGGCGCTGTAGCTCAGTGGTTAGTGCGTTTGACTATGGAGCAAGGGGTTGGAGGTTCGAATCCCAGTCCGGAATACCTAAAAGTTTTTCACGGCCCCACCTCTCGCAAGCGTCTGACAAACATCCGAGAGTACAAATGTCCTGAGAAAGCTTCTCAAATAACAAATTGTCCTTCGGACACGGCGTTAAACAGTAGGCCTCTTCCATTCGTGTACAGGGTATAACACGCACACTACGAATGGTTGTGAGAAGCTAGGCCCTAAGTCCCAACGACCTGTTGCGCCAAATGTCTATCTATCCAAACTGCCCCCCCAAAGTGAGTATTTCAAATCGCACCTATTGAAACAAACCGCAGATACCTCTGGTTACGGACGGTGCAAAAACGAAAAACGAAGTTATGCTCTAATCTTCGCCTTTAACTGTGTGCTAGAGTTGTTGGAGTTCACTGCACACAACCAATTCACACTTAATTCGGTCCACAGTCGGAAAGATGTCTCGAGCAACGATATTGCCAATGAATTCGTCAAGTCAAACTTCTAATCAAAACTTTTAGATCCCGAGGCCTTCTTTGGGTTATAAACTGAATAACCAGAAGACCCACAAAATTATGATATACGGACAGATGCACGGTCATGGCTCAATCGTTTTTGCTCTCAGTGCGGTTTCAGGCCAGGAAAATCCAGAATCAAATCAGTCCAAATCGATATAAAGGCAGCAGATGACAGAATCTATACAGACGAACTATAAAGAGCTTTGTCTAGCTTTGACAGTACCTACCAAACTCGTTCGCTTATGCAGGATGGTGGTGGAGAGCGCTCCATTGAGGTCAGTAACGAACTCACCGAGACCTTTGATGTCAAACAAGGATTTATACAAGGCGACACGCTAGTATGTGATTTATTCAATATCGTACTTCAAAAGATTGTACGAAGCTCACAAGTCAATCCGGAGTCACAATCTTTTAAAAGTCTGTCCAACTACTAGCGTAGCCGATGATATAGTCATTGTTGACAGAACACAGTCGGCTGTCACTGGTATATTCGCTAGTTTTGAAACAGAAGCTTTAAAAATAGGTTTAGTGACAAATAAGGACAAAACCAAGTATATGCTGTCAACACAAAGGGACGCATAACATCAGCGAATTGGGAAAAATGTCACAGTCGATGGCTATGACTTCGAGGTAGTAAGGAACCTTGTTCATTTCGTTGCTGTAATTTCTGACATTATCATGTCCAGCACGATTTCACGTAGAATAACTCTTGCCAATGGCTGTTTCTTTGGGCTCAGAAGGCAATTAAGTAATAGAGCCCTATCTCAAAAAATCAGGGAGATTCTGTATAAGAATCTTGGACTCTAGCGGATTAAGACATCCTCTGTCGTTTTAAGAGAAAAATCTTTCGTAAAATTGTTGGTTCCGTTTGAGTTTTGGAGCAGGACATTCAATGACAAACTACACTCCAGTCATTTAAAAAGTTTAGGACATGAGCTAATGCTCAGACTTGTAGATTCTTCGAATCCAACCTGGAGGTGCAACGCAGTAGGGCGCACAAGTTAGAAGGAGACTTCAATCGACTTGGAGTTTTCAACTGAAGGCAGTTAGCTAAGGCACAGGTTCACTCCGAACTGTTACGCTACCTAAGTAAGTTACAAACTTAGTACTAAACTCAATATACCCTTACGATAGGTTATACAAATGCGTTACCTTTCAATGTCAACACTAAAATCATTCATTTTGTCCGACGTTAGCATCTGTTTTTTCACGTTTGTCACATGCTCACAAGTGGTGAGATCAAAGACAATGTATTTCTCGAGTTTTCTACAATTCGAGCTCTGAACTCCTCCACTCTTCTATAAACCTAACCATACACACTTTAGAGGTCACTGTTGTAATTTGCATAAAAACCGTCAGCGAACAACGCGCTGTTCACATTCATGTTTCCCATTCAAACTGACTTCATCGTCGATGACACACATTATCAAGTCAGGAATTGAAAGAAATTGTTTTAAACTTATTATAATTTGTATGGCATTCCCCGTAGCCTTAATAGATCAACAACGTACCCAACCCCCATACAGGGAGCCCCACAACATGTTAGTCACATACTCGTATCCACGTTCTCATTACCATTTCTCAGTAAGATCACACGATTCTCACTATTCCTCGATACTTTTCAACCGTTCGCAAGACGATAAACAAAAACACAAACAAAAACACTATAATTAAGTATTTGCACTCACCTTGCGCACCTTACAACACGTGAGCATCTCGATAACGAACCGAAACCATATTCTATTCAATCAAGTTCTTGAACTTGAAAATCCCTGCACCCCTGCGCACGCCTGCACACAAACGGCCGGCAAAGATAAACAAGTTTTCCATTTGAGATTTACTATGGCACCGGTTGGTTCGCTGTCTAGAGCCGTTTCGAGATCTCGGTAAACAAAAGGTCTGCTGCCCCTTGAGTTTTTGAATAGAATTGAATAATAGCGTTTTGGTCTCTCGCAGTGTTTGCGAAACGAAAACATTCTAAAAAGTTATAAACAATATTGTGTGTATGTACATATTTATAAACTCGCTTGAAGTGCACACAACGGTCGTAATCCCCTAATCGATTGAGAATGTGTAGACAAAGGGGACAGTATGGGACAAAAGTAGTAAACCAGTGAAGGAATTGAAATTTAGCTTTGTTTTGTCGCTTTAGAAAGCACTGGAACTCTCTCTTCGCCTTTTGGGGAAACCCGAGCATGCACTTCAACGATGAAGAATTTACAGTACCACTAACAACTGATCCGAGCAAAGACAGTTCTTCTTACTCTCAAGCCGTAAGAAGGGCAATAAGTTGTCTACAGTCTTCTCTGCTGAGAGACAGCTGAGACGATCGTGCATTTAGTCTGCCTGCACTGTATAGTCGTATAGTCGTACCACACACAATTGTGTTCGTACTTGACTCAATCGTCAATTGTCGGCCCTGACCAAGGATGCGACAAGGCCCAACGCAGGTTCAGGTCCTAAGAAATCGTCATCTGAGCTTTGATTTTCGATATCATTTCGTACAATACACTGTGTGACCCGTAACTGAAACAAGAGTCAAAGAGTTCAGCCTTGCGACCGAATTCAAAGAGTTCTTGCATTCTTGAACTATTTTGGAATGGATTAGAGGGTTGAGCAAATCCTTAAGTGCAGCTTGACTGCCGCTACAGACGCTGATACCCCGCCACCTATTCTTAACAATATAGTCGGCAGCCATTGGGATAGAATAGATTTCCGGTTAAAAAACAGTAACATGCTTTCCTAATGAGTAGTGAACTCTAGCGTTGTCGGTCTCCACGAAGACAGCACCGGACAGTTGACTAGTTTTGGAGCCATCTATGAACATTCGACTACAGCCCAGTCCAGATTCGACCCTAAATTCTCAGAGCAGCCGGAGTTCCAGTGTCATTGGATTGTTATCGAAACTCCAATACGGATGATACCAAAAGTAACCCCGTCTTAGGCAGAAGATTGTAGCCGAGACAGGCCGTTCTTTGGAGTTTCTCGCAGAAGGCAGTCAAATACCTACACCAAAGTCTCGATGCATATTCTAGAAGAGGTCTTATTGTAGCCATAAAAATCCAGAGGATCTTTTTGCGTCATAAAAGCACCCTTAAACAGTCAGAAAACTGAGAATGCCTTGGGTATCTTCGACTTGACATGCTTTACCCAAACAGACGAAGCCCGTAGTATTTATATGTTGGTTGGGCGCTCTATAATCTTTGCTTTCGCGACTACCACCTGAAGTAGTTAAATCCGTTGGTTTGTCCGACTTACTTTGTTTGACAAGTTGTATGTCCTAATCAAGACTTGGACTTTAGTCTATTACTTCTACAAACTGTTGGGATCACAAAGAAGCTTCACGTCAGTGCAGCTTCGGAAATAAGACAGGTACTTGAGTATTGTTCGTAAGTTTGCAACTTAGTCCAAAAAATAGGCTTGATTAGACACAAAGACGATCTGACACTTTAACCCAGGTCCTGCGAAATGATTTATAAAAAATAGTATGCGTTGCAGGTGTTTCATTTATCCTTTACGGCTTTCCTTGCCGTTGTGACATCACAGGTTTGTCAGCAACTTTTTATACTATATGTATGTAAGTCAATGAACTTGACTTGAAAGGTTATTGAAAGGAAGAGGCAGACATCTATAAAGAGGGTGCTCCTGGAGAAATCGTTTAAGACAAGGCATATAAGCAATATAAGCAATGAGAACATCGAAAGTCGCTTTGCATAACAACATCAACTCAGTACGATCCTAGTCAGATCTATTTCGAGATATGACACGTTAAACTATTTTCCTATCTATTGTTGGTCTATCTGATAGCAATTAGCTTTGATAAATACTTACACCAAGATAGGTAGATAGTAGTACCGTTTTTGGGGAGCTCGTCAGCCTCATAGATGAACAGCACAGGCTGATGTCATCTTCATGAGAAGGCCTTTGAGGAGAAAGAACACAATTCCAGCGAATGAGTTGCGTCTTGATTGTAAAAGAGTAATATCTCTGACAGATTAGAAGTACACTCGCTTAAACGTCCTCGCTATTTAGGATTGGTCGCTTAAAACGTCCACTTTCCTTTCATTTGGTTGGTTTCATTATATTTCGGCCATCCTTCGGTCTGCTATGACTTTCTTTCCTCGGTCCCTTCATTGTCGTTATGAGCGACATCTACAAATCATTCACGCGACAAGTTAGCACGGGATCTAATGCCTAGATTCTTACAACATGATCTTCATGTTATATTTTTCACACTAAGGAAGAGCCTACCGGTTAATATCGTTTCCGAGGGACAATATATACTCCCAGATGTTTGTCAGGCGCTAGCGAGAGGTCATAGTTCCATAAGACGTTCTAGCCGTAGCCTATAGAAGTTAGATACTTGTCGGAGTCAGTCTTGCTACTCTGAAGAGGGGTAAGATTTAACGCTGATAGATCTTCGTTCTGAGCAACTGATTCGATTAATAGGATTTGTTAGTATGTATGTACTGCAAATCTACGAGGTGATGTTTTAAAGACACGTCTATCCAAACTTAGTCGCCATTCCACAATCCATCACCTTACCCAGTGTGCGTGTTAGGAATACCGAATGTAGTATGTTAATAGAGTTTTACAACGCCACATGTCTGATACGAGTATCTATGCCAGCAATTTCTGTAAATTTTACGATGTGAATTACCTTGATTTTAATTTGTGTTCATTATCACACATTCAGTGGTGGCATGGGATGTTATTTGTCAGATAGAACTGACACTAGACGTAAACAAGAGAAGGGCTCTTAATTCCTTTATTGACAAATCATTACCCAACACGATGATGCGCATGACAGCTATTCAACAGGTGGTAGTTTTGAATTTCAACATGACAAACGTCATCGATTTCACCAGTCAAACACTTTTGTATGGCATCAGGAGTGAATTTATTCGAAATACATCATTCGGATCGGGTTGGCTAGTAGCTTTAGTGTTTACAACTAAAGTAACAATTACACTCTCTTTTGGAACGTAAGTTTGTTTTTTTCAATTATGTCATAAACACATAGTTCTTTGAATCTTGAAAAAAATCACACTTCTACATTCTAATTAGGTACAGACGTATCTAAACAGGTTTCTGAACCTACTTTGAAAACAATCACTTTTACTCGTGTTTCTGCTGATTTGATGTCGTTCGTTAAATATTTATTTAAATTGTTGTTGACATAAAATTGTAAGTTACACTGACTCATATCCGTAGAAACCTCCTTAGTCATACATGACCAGGTTTGTAATTTAATCCTTGTTTAGTGCTGTGTTTCGTTTAACGTGACCCACTTCCGTCGGCTTTGTGACTAAGGGACTAAGTTTCAGATTTGTACACGACACATTGTGACACTATGTTTCAAGTTTGGAGAGATAGTTTTGTTGACATCCTTAAGAGACAACTGCATTGCAGCTGGCACAAACCTGTATTCCTGCCATGAATGTTTTCTTTTGGGTTTCTCTGTTACATTTTTTTTTTTTCGAAAATGAAGACAGAAAGGTTATATGGCTCATAAAGGCAGTGGCTACATGATGGGCTTTGGGCGTGGGGTGTGTCTCATCTGATGAGATCGGTACCCTGTCTTAAAATTTCCTGAAATGTTATTGTGTCCCGAGACCCTACTTACTTACTTAGGTGGAGCTACAGTTCGGGGTGAACCTGGGGCCTCAACCAAAAAGTCTCTCCAGTTAGCCCGGTTGTCCCTCCGGGTGAGATTCAAAGGCTACATATCTACATATGTAGCTATGGTCTACATATCCTATCTTTTTTCTGACTAGGTCGATGTTGCTGTATAGCTCGTATAGTTTGTCGTTGAATCTTCTCCTCCATAACCCGTGAACGCAAACGGGACCAAAAATTAGACGAAGAATTTTTCTTTCGAAGCGACTGAGGATCTCTTCATCCGCTTTAGACAGAGTCAATGCTTCAGCGCCCTAAAGCAGGACTGGGATGATCAAGGTCTTATAAAGAGTCACCTTAGTTCTTCGGGATAGGGCTCTGCTACTCAATTGCCCTTTTAGCCCAAAGAAACAGCAGAGCCGAGGTAGATGAAGTCCCTTACTACCGCAAAGTTGTAGGTGTCGATTGTGACGTTGTGTATACTATAGCCTCGATAAGGATTCCTTGATTGCCATCATCTTTGGGCGAAAGACACTAGTCATTGGAGAGCCAGGAAAAGAAGTAATTTCCTCCAACTCCCGATACGGAGTTATGGAAGTAGGTTATCGGTGTATTGGAAAAGGAATTTGTCTCCTGTGGAATTTGTCTCAAGGTCACAGAAAAACTGTCGCCCTAGAAATTTAAATCTAAGGTGGATAAGCCCAGGGTAGTGACAGAGAAAGTGGGTTGTATCCTTATTGTCTACTTCGTCTCCACATCCCCGACATAAATCTTCATCCGTGAGTCTTGGCTTTCTCATGTGGTACCGAACAGAGTTATGCCCCGTGATAATTCCTATCAGGACAGAAGGGGATTTCCTGTCCTTTTGCATAATTCGGTCGGTCCTATTCATGTCAAAGCAAGGCCATAGCCTTCTAGTAATCGCACAGGTGTCCAGAGAGGACCATCTACTATTGGCCTCTCTACTGGCCCTAATCTTGGAAAAACTACTTCTGCAGACTGTATAACGGCGACGAAGATCAACATCCCGCTGTCAGGCAGAATGAACCATTCAACCTAGACGATGAAAGCCAAAACTTTCGTCCACCTGACCAAATTGAAGTGAGGATAGCAATATCCAAACTCAAATCTAACAAGGCTGCTGGACCTGACGCCCTACCAGCCGAACTGTTCAAAGCAGCTGGAAATGACCTGGCAGAGAGCATAAACCAACTCATTTCTAAGATTTGGTCAGATGAGTGTATGCCTGATGAATGGAACCTTGGCACCGTTTGCCCGATCCATAAGAAAGGAGACCCCCCTCAACTGCGCCAATTACAGGGGTATCAGTGTCCTTAACATCGCGTATAAGATCTTATCTGCCATTCTGTGTGAACGTGTGAACGTGTGAAACCCTTCGTCAACAAACCCTGATTGGTCTCTATCAGTCTGGTTTCAGACCAGGAAAGTCCATAATCGACCAAATCTTCACACTTAGGCAGATCTTGGAGAAAACCCAAGAAGTCCAAGTCGATACCCACCGTCTTTTTATCGACTTTAAGGCAGCATATAACAGCATTTATAGAGATGAGCTATACAGAGCCATGTCTAGTTTTGGCATCCCTGCCAAACTCGTCAGATTGTGCAGAATGACGATGGAGGATTCTAACGTCTCTCACATATTCATTTACAAACCAATCGCCAGAAAGTTTCTGTTTCTAAAAGGATCATTATACGAAGTTTTTGCATAAAACATGGTAAGACATTTAGTATCTTATGCTCTATTTATTGTTAGAATGAAAACTCTAGGTCTTTTCGCCCAGACCTCAATAATAAAGTTTGAAGGAAATTCGTCCATTTGCTTAGACTTCACTCCTAGTCACATAAAGACCATTTCAATGTTTCAAGTTTGATTACGATTTCGGATTCGATTTTTTTTAGGAAACCACCACTTGTCGAAAAACTGCCACTTTGAGTTCTTAACTAACAGCTCTCATTCAAATATATGTCAGCGTCTTAAGCCGTGTATGTACAAGTATCTATATGACTCATCTTTTATTCTGATCTCATTCCAAAGTAACAAGGTAGTCTTAACTTTCTGTATTTCTCTATCCACTCGCCTGATGTTTATGTTTAAAGAAGAAACTGAGAATTTGAATTGAATATAATTGTTCGTCTGTGCTTCCGTCATTATTTAAGTAGATTCGACCCACTTGCACATATTGACGATCCCATTATTCATGCAAAAAAAAAACTACGTATCTGTTTAAATTTTTGGCAATGTTTGCTAACGAGATTAAGATCAGAACTATTATCTCACAATGGTTTACTTTATAGAGAATATGTAGATCCCACTTAGCACTACGTAAGTATGTACTTTCTCCGATTGGAGGCTTTGTAACTCTTGCACATACCTAGATTCAAAGGACAGCTTCTTTACGTCCTAGTGTATACCATAATGGTATAGATTAGACTTTTCGAATATAAACAAGTGATACTTCTTTTGTAACGCCGCGACTCAGTGGCACTCTATTGCACTACTAAGCGAAAGTTGGAGGTTCAATTTCCAGGCAATACACACATTTTTTCCATGATCCCACATGTCACGGGTCTCTAAAAAAACATTGAAGTATAATTGGTATAAAAACAGCATTTAACTTTTAGTCCCCAACATGCGAAGAATATTACTCGCACGTGTAACCTTGTAACCTTGAGGTCTATGATCGTGTGATGCGTCATTTGGGAGAATAGCTTCATGACACTCGATATTAGACAGTGATTGATGTACTGTTAAGTATTCAGTGGTCTGCTAAGGTTTTAAAAGGCTGAATTTGAGGCAAATATTAAGCATAGCACTGGTCAAACGGTGGTGGGATGTCTAGTTATTTGAGAGAATGTTCTGTATGATTTCTGTGCAAAGCATCACAGAGAAGATGCTGAAACCTGCAACTCTTATACTTTTGTAATTTGAAGTTGGAACAACGAGAAGTATATTATTTTCGATTCCGCATGGATTCCAGTTTTGTTCCAGCTGCAAAGTCAATGGTTGGGGTATTCAGGATGGCGCTACTCAAAGAGAACAAAATGCAAAGTGCATAAGTGTAGACTAAAATTCTTCTGTTGGAGACTCACCTGATCACTGATCTAAGCTGTCCTCAACTAAACTTAATCACTGACAACGAAACGAAATAGCTCTGGAAACATTTGGTAGGTACAAAACTAGAAAAAGTTACAAGCCAGTCATTGCCGGACTGGAATTGGCACAGATTCTTATATCCCAGCGATCGATTAAAATTATTTCTATGATTTTAAGTGAGGTGCTTTCAGAGTGCATCGTCGATTTAGTGAACCTTTGATAGGAAAGACACAGGGCACACTGTGTCTCCTGTGATTATACTGGACAACACTGTTTAGATAAACATAAGTATTGTGAATCAGAGGAACAGGAAACCAATGCGGATTGCACTCGATTTATTGCGTTTTGTTTTCGTTTCTATGGTTCATAATGGTTCAGTGTTGCACACTCTTTTCGCTCAGGTATATGCAGATGAAATTGTAATCTTTTTCGTGTCCAAGGTAACTTGAAAATAGCCCTCAGAACTGAAGCAATTCTCTTAAAAGAAGATTATGACCAATCTGGCTTACATAGTGCGTGTCAGGTAAAGAAAAAATCAGCACCCTCTCCACAGGATAAGAACTTGGACTGCGATGAAACGAGTCCTTTTAAGCTTCGACTTTTCCTTGAAAAGAGGTCGAAGACATTCTAAAATAAAGCACTGTGTTGGAGTCTCCTGGTTTCTTTAACTTCTGACTGTGGCGAGCTATCGATTATTTGACAATCGGAGAGCCAGAGATTAGGGTGATCTTTATAGTCTTTCTAGCTAAAGCAATTGTGGGTGATGACGGATCGGGTCATCGTGTATACGCACTATGATGGAGTCTCTAGCTGTACTGTGGTTTGATCTAAAAGCAAATAAAAATGAGGAGTTAATATCCCATTTCATCACTAAGCAATTGAGACACTCACATAAGTAACTTATTTTAAAGTAAAAAATCAGGACGAATGAAGGGAATCCACGGACGATAAAGTAAGCACCGGACTGCTTTAAATCGAGGCTTGGTAGAATATCGCTTTAGCCGTTTCCAATTCGAATGATAGTCTGGAGCTTGGCGAACTTTTTTTTCATCGTCAAATTGTGAATCGTTCGCCATTCTCCTACGGGTTAATAGGACATGTCTTCAATTTGTTGGTCTTCTTTGGTTGTAAACGCGAGGTTTTGAATTCTCCGAATTTTCAGATTACTTTTGAATTTCCTTGGTCTTGCTTGTCACGAAAGAACTACTGGACTTCCTTATTTGTTACAAAAAAGTTCTACTAAGGGCTCTTAAGCAAAGTAAGGGTAAGTGTATATAAGAAGATATGGTACCTCCAATTCGTTTAAAGCTGACCATATCAGCCAATAAACACCTCAATGTCCTGCGATAGAAAACAAAATATTAGAAATCCAAAGCTTATACAAATATTCACTTCATTCAGTTAATTAAGTCAACAAACAAAGCACAAATAAATCATAACCATAATCCGCAAGTCTAGGCTGTCTATCTGTTTGTTTGTTTAAAGAATTGTTTTACCGCTATACACAGTAAAATTCCCACCATTATAAAACCCGCCAATAATTAATTTTCCTCTTTTCATTTCATTTTTATAGATGTCCATAAAGCTCTATCAAAACAACACCTACAACAGTGATACATTCACTACAGCGGCGGCAACCCTTAGTCGACGCTATGAGGAGCTACTCCTATCGGAAAATCATTCCGACTGTGTGTTCCTTGTGGGCGATACAACATTCAGATGTCATAAACTGATTCTATCCACCGCCAGTCCTGTATTCGATGCGATGTTTTATGGTTCAATGCGCGAGAAGGATGCCATCGAGATACGCGATATGAACGCGGGGATTTTTCAAAAACTTATCTACTACGTGTACACGGGTCGAGTGGATCTGGAAGCCGACTCTATCGAGGATGTTTTCGAATTGTATTACGGAGCTGAGAAATATCTACTGAGTGATCTAATTGTCGCCTGTTTGAATGCGGTCAAGCGGAAGTTACGCTTTGATAACATTTTGCCAGCACTCGAGCTGGGTTTCTGTATAAATCTCAAGCCATTGCTGCAGATATGCACGAATTTCTTCACCCATTGCTGTTTGAATGATATGCAGTTCATGTCCTACCTGAAGAATAACTACTTCCATGTGTCCAAAGACTGTGTTAAGGCGATTATTGCCAACAACAAGGATCTGAAATATCTGATATGGTTTGTCTTCGAGTGGTGTCATCACGAGTGTGAACTCCTTGGTCTGAAGCAGAACGATTGTGACTTGATTATTGGCGATTTGCAATTGGATATACCAAAGGCCAAGGGAGGCTATGAGGAGATTTGCGCACAAATCAAACAACTCTCCAGCATCATCGAGAGGAGTTATTACAAAGCTTGTCGTCCGTTCACCATCGATTCGGAGAACTTCGAGTGGAATGTGACGCTACGATGTGACCGATTTATCTCGTTGCTTGGTTTGATCATAAAGAGTCGCTTGAAACCACCGTTACCGGCTATGGTTGACGATTCCATTGCATCTTCCAATGAGTACAGAGAGAACCTAAGGATTGAGATTCGATCAGAAATGGTTGCGAATAATGAAACTGAAAGTAGTGTCGTGTTGCAGCATGTTGTGGACAAGGAACATACCCGATACAATTGTGATCTGAACATTCTGTGGGAAGACGCTGTGGTCTTGTCACCAGACGTAGACTATCGAGTGAAGCTGACTTGGCAACCGAATGCCTTTGGTGCCGAATACCCCTGCAGTGTACAATCAGATGAAGTTGATGGAATAAAGTTTAACGATCTAAGCCATCACTTTGGAAGCCTAGTAAAGGGTTTAAGATTTTTGAATTTAGTTGTTTAAGCTGTGGCACCACGAGAGCTATCTCGTATTCATATCTCGGAATTTAAATTTAAGATTCATTTGTATTAATTGCTGCCGGACAGAGAATGAGAGGAAGAGAAGGTCAATAAACTTGGACCGGCTTTTTGGTCTTTCTTAGCAATTTATGTTGGTATTTTGCTTTGAGTCTTAGAACTGGTTTGATAGTGGCTTGACAATTGCCAGTAAAATATAATCATTTGCCAGCTGATTTAATTTGGTATCTAAGGGCGTGTGTGTGGGATGAATTCTGGGCCATACACTTATAAGAAGACTGGTTGCGAAAAGGGGTGGACGACCAAATTTGTGTTTCACAGGTAAGCAGTTGAAGGATAATGGTTTTTTGTATATCGCGAATCGATATCATCTATTGTTTACTTAGGTGTAGTTCCACAAAATAATCTGGAGGTAGCCAAGGGGCTAGTTCTCTGTTTATGTATTTTCTTATCAGGTTTCTTATCGTCCGAAGAATCGAAGAAGCACTCCACCTTAATCATGCCACAAGTACTAGAAATGGCGTAGTTGAGATGTTTGTGATAGGTGGTAAGACGAATGACATCATTAACTATGAACAGTGTTGAGGGATATCACGACAACCTAGTTTCTTTTGATATTTTGCTTTGATTATACCCAAATACAAGGAAATGCAACGGAGACCTGAACTTAACCCATTGCTGGATGATTATCTCCTAGGTTTTGCGATGTCGAATGCAGGCTGACCTCTGCAGCACTGGATATTTTGTTTTACCTGACGTCCCTTGACGTTTTTGGAAGGCAAATGACTCCTAGTGCAGTTGTTCGTGTTGTTCGTCAAGCTTCAATCCTACACTACTTCGAAGTTAAATTGTAAGAACAACTTTCGTGGAACCAATCTGGAATATTCTGAGATGAGGACAACAAGTCGATCCATTTTATCGGCGGCGGTTCAAAAACTAACGACGGAGTAGGTGGATGTACATAATTTCTGTACTCTGCATCATTGCTGTGTATTCCAGGCGGATTAATGGCGATTAAAGAAGTCCTATCTTGGCTCAGGAAAAAAGTAATGTCTACTACCGATATCAGCATCGCTTCCGAAAGCTAAGCCGCTAGCAAATCCTTGGAATATTTTTCTAATAATTCGAAAGTTGCTCTCTGTTAGATATGGCAGAGCCGTTTTATATTCACCTTTGTTGGATGCTGGAGTAATAGGAATATTTAAGGAAATTGTAGGGCCGATAAACTCGCCAGACATAGACATGCCTTAGCATAGCATTGCATGCTCTCGAAAGATCAAATCTCAGGTGAACAAGTGCCAAGACAGATTTGCCCTAAGCTAGATTTGAAAAGCTCCTAAGATTTTGGTCTCTTGGCACTATAGCATGCGTCATCACTAGACATTGTCTAATAGTGACTAGACTTTGTCAGGATTTAAACGAGGTTTACTGAAATTGCAGAGGTGAATGGAAGGAGGAATCTATTCTCCACCTTCTCTGCGCATTGCCTGCATCTTCAATGAACTTGGTGATCTTCTTGACACCGACACTAGGAGTCAACTACGCTTCAATACATGTTCCAATTTCTTTTACTCGTAAGTATGGAGCTAGCAAGCTAAACAAATGAGCTAATATTGATCTAAGAAACGTTGGCGATAGCTGGCAGCCACTTTAAACCTAACCTAACCTAAAGTAAACAAAGTAATCGATTCAAGCACCTTGTCCGAGTGCCGATTTGAAAGTGGAGAACCGCGAAACATATAAAATATGTTCACCTTCTTCTCACAGTGCGATATTTAGGTTAGAAAGCTTATTTTCATTCGAAAATGAACGAAGTAAACTTGCCGAGATCGAAGCTCACATAGTCCCAGTACCTATCCATCGAAAATTGCCTACTTTACGGCAACACTGTGCAGAGGAAAATAGTTAAAAAACTGAGTAGGTGACTTTTTCTTTTGAAGGGGACTCCCCGATGACCATTTAAAGAAATTATTGTAAATCGATATTAAGTTAATCGATGTTCGAACAATAAAACTCTCGAAAGGGATATAGAAAACGTTTCTCATTGCAGGTAGGTAAATGTAGTGCACCGATCCACTTAAGGACCATCGCCCGGACAATGGAAAGTGAGAAACGACCGATAATGACGCCATGCAGCCGAGTCTTTGTTCAGATTCATACGAAATCCCTTGAACATTCCCCAAGGTTACTTATTGGCCTTTGTCCGATAGGCAATGCAGTGCCAATGAGAACTAGATACTCAAGAATAATAAGAAACATAAGCAGCCATCACAACTTACCACCGACTCATCGAATTCTGTTTGAATTAGTCTCCTCCACACAGTTTAGATTATCAATTTACCCACAAACATATCAACAAACCGAATAATTCGATAAAAAATCAACACTAACCACAAACCAAAAGAAAAATAGCAGCAACCCACTGGACAGCGCGGGAATATTCGCAAATTCTCTCTACGAATGGGGATCATAAGAAACATAAACAAAAAACACATGTTTCCTACTGTCAAACCGAAATATCCCAAATAAGAAAGAAAACAAAAGCAACCGAAAAATTACCCAAAACAAATCAATAAATATCCCACCACTGTGTATTTTGTTGTTGTAGAAATTTATTGGATTTGTCATAAAAAAAAGTCCCATTCACAATGGCCACCACCGTACAAGCTGTCAATTAATTTTCTTCGCAGTACAACCAGAAGCAGAAGAACAAAAGACACTCGAAAGCAGTAAAAAATCCACAGAAATACATTCGTAAAAGGAAATATATATAAATTCGTTCCATTATATTCTAAATTATCAGTCAGAAAGTTAAACAACACACACGCCACAAGATGAACATGAAAATGCCCGATTTTAATGTGAAAAAGCTGGTAAAGGAGGCTGGGAGCACCCTTTCAAGGGTGGTGCAGGTGAATTATTACCACTCAAGTGGATGGAATGTGTTTTTAATGGAATATCCTCTTGAATTTCTTAGCTAACCGAGGAGAAATTAGGCACATCCGAACGCACCGAGCTGGATTCGGATTTTGAGAATCTCTCGGAAAGGGCCGAATGCACCAAGAATTGGACAGAGAAAATTGTCCGTGAAACAGAATCAGTTCTGATACCAAATCCCGGCAATAGGGTAGAGGATTTCATTTTCGATAAAATCGAGAAGAAAAAACCAACACGATTGAGTAATTTGGAGTACTTGGCACTGGATATGATTGAGGCTGGCGGTGACTTTGGGCAAGACAGTCCTTATGGGATGGCATTGATAAAAGTCGGTCAAGCCGAACAGAAATTGGGTAATTGTGAAAGAGATTTCATTGCATCGACTGGTATATGTTTCACACAACCGCTGAGGAAGTTCCTTGAAGGCGAAATGAAGACAATCACAAAGGAGAAGGGGATTTTGGAAACGAAGAGGTGAGTGCAGTGGGGGTGCGTCATACTTGGGAGTATAATAACTAATGCGATGTTGTTTGTGTGTCAGGTTGGACTTGGATGCCTGCAAGAATCGAGTGCGCAAGGCCAGGAGTATGCTTGGACAACAAACGGTTAGTAGTAATGGAATGTGGATGAATGTTTTTTTCTTTTTGTTTTGTGTGCTTTTTTTTGTTGTTCTCTTGACTACACGAAGATTAAGTGATTACCTAGATACTTATCGCCTAGAAGTGGATTCTGAGGTCGATGTGCATTTGCTACTTAATAGAGATAGTTGTGTTGTCCATCGACACCTTGCCTGGATGCTGTAATAACGTCTTTCAGAAAATTGTTTTCTTTGCATTAATCAGTCTATATACTCGGCACAAAACCGTGCCATGTTATACCTCAGTGGAGAGACTGTTTTCGCACAGCGCGGTGAATTCAGACTTCTTTCTGATGTAGACTGTGCTCTCCTGTTTATCTCCCACCACTCGGCACCATTTAACAGATCGGTTCTACCAAAGTATAGAGAATGAAATTTCTTTACAATGTAGATAAACTCCTTAACTCTACAGAATAGTGACGTTTAATCCTGGACAATGGCATCATAGTATTGCCCACGATAACCTTACCTTATTGCGTGACACCTCATCTAAATATGTGCTTATGACACCCCCGTCTCTGTGCGTCATCCATGTGTGTTTGCCAGTTTAACACCTTGATAAAATACGAATTAGTGCGATTGCGAGAGCTAATAACTAATTAATTCTCGAAACGGCTGTGGTTAATGATGACAAACGGACGTGGCGGTCAAAGTACAGGAATTAGAGAATTACTAATCTTTGAGTCGAGATTGCATCTGAAACAAGTGATGTTTGATGAGTTTGATAATTTATTTGTAGGCGGTGAACATAATTAGTGCGTTGATCGGAGATCTCGTAACTGTAGTGATGTAGCTGTAGCTTAATTTAAGGTGTTTCTTCAAGTCTGTAATCCACCATACCTAAACCTACACCCTCTGCTATTGTCATTCGCCGAAACCAAAAAACTTTTTATTCTCTGTAAATACACACATGTAAGTTATGTACGTTCAAATGACCATATATGTATCTAGCCGCCAAGAAGGCACGGCAATCTGGGTCTGATCTACATTCGTAAAGGCCCTTTACGTACATCCAGCCCAAGATCCAGTCCACTGCATGTTCGGTTTTATGCGCCTTAACCCACCTTACACTTGATAGATAGAACTCAAACCGTGTCTTAAGACTATTAAAAGATTGCAGATATGTTTCCTGCCTCTCCATGCTTCCTTTACAAATACAAGTAAATGGCGCAACAGGGTTAAGCTAAGTTAGCTTCTCAGAACAATTCGTGTTGTGCGTCTTATATTCATTGCACGAATGGAACAGGCGCACTGTTTAATTTTATGTCCGGAGGGCAATTTGGAAAGCTTTCTCATGACAGCTCGTATGTTTCTCAGAAACCCGCGAGAGGTGGTCCGTAAAAAACATTTAGTGTATTCTAGGGATGAACCACGAAACTCTCGCGCCGTAGTCCAACGCATTAACCACTTCAGCTGCGGTGCGTCCTTTACAATCAATGTGCCAGCATAAAATCGTATGGTATTTTTCACTTTCCTACACCCTTTCGTAACAATCCAATTAAAATCCCTGTAGAGAATCGCAGAATAGAACCCATAAGTAATGAACAACAAGAACCTCCTTTTCGGTTTTTGAAAAACTCTAGGAAATTGGCAAAACACTGAGCAGCAGCTAAGGACGTCAAATAATATCAATATATTCTGCAATATATCTGCAGTGAACCTCTTTAATGTTTTTTTTTCACGCAGTATGTTCTTATAAGACATAGATCCTTATAAGTAAGTCATATAGAGATTGTTATCCGACTTCTAATACTTGGTTGATGATTAAGAGGAGAAACATGCTTCGCAATATCACTACTATATACGTAATCGCGGGAGTCGCGGAGAAAGAAATCATAACAACTGACAAATCAGAAGAAAATTCGGTTCCGATAGGATACCATTATAAAAATAGGGATTGAAGTAAAGATAGCTCATACCTACATGAATAGAGAACTACAATTGCATTCCTTAACGTGTCATGTTTAAGGGGAGGAAAGAACAAGACACCACTTGGAGTGTCCCACAAGCTGATCCTCTGGGCAGCTGTGTCTTAATCATTCTGATTCAGAGCAATTGGTTGACCAACATTCCCAGCAAAGGATCGACTTTCAGATTAGCAAGTGCGTTCAAATTTGCTTCTGTGAATCTGACATCTAATCGGTCGCATTTTATTTTATTCGTATTTTACCAACTACTGAGCTTAATACGCTGTTTCAGCTGCGGGTTTAACAGCACTATACGATTTCCTCGTAAGTACGGAAAGCTTTCATCTGCTTTAATTTTGTGAGTAAGAACGTAGGAATCTTTTATTCCAGGAAATCAGACACTCGAGAGTTTGTTTACTTATGGTTACCGATTATTTCTAAAAGAATTAGTTATCCTTTAGCTGTCACTGTGTGTTAGTATATATTTTGTTTGCATTTTATTTCTTACTTTCTTATCTCCGGTTGGATTTTTTCTCCGATTTTCCTCGTTCGCCTCTTAACTTCTTTGAACGATCAGCTCTTCTTCTTACAATGTCTCTTCTGTCAGGAGGTTGGTGATAATCCTCTTTGCGTTTCTCGGGTATTAACGGTTCGTAGAAGTTCAATGATTGATCCATGTCTTATGTGGTCTGACAACTGCTTATCCTTCTTCAATTTGTCCATGTAACATGGTGCGCAGGAATCGATATTTTAAATTTTTGATGACATGATCCAAATAGACACCAACGCTACGGCCCGAAGAGTCTTTAATCCCAACCCGGAGGGACAACGCAATAGGAAGCGCTCACAAGTGGAAAAGGATCTCAACCAACTTGAAGTGCGCAACTAGAGGCAATTAACCAAAGACCACACCGACTGGAGAGGCTTGTTGGTTGAGGCCCAGGTCCACCCCGGACTGTAGCGGCATAAGTAAAATGACATAACCCATGACTAGAATCTCTTGTCGTTTTGTAGTCATTTTTGTTAGGACCTACTCGTTGGGTATCCTGTCTCCTCATAGGACTTGCAGTATTCTTCGCAACAGGCACATTTCTAATATTTCAAGTCTTTTTTGTGTCCTTATGTGCAAGATCTAGGTTTCCAGTGTCGACCAAAAGTAAGACTTTATTATTCTTATTTTCGAGTTCAGCTGTAGATCTCCGCCACATAACACCTTCTTAAACATGTTGAAAACTCCCCGAGTCTGTTGAATTCTGCATTTGTTTTCTTGGAAACTATTTGGCTTGTGATCAAATTGTATTCCCAAATATTCTATCGTGTAAACGCGTTCGATGTTTGTTCTACAAATCTTTAACTCTACATTTGTTAAATGTTGGTTTGAAATTCTTTGTAGCTGAGCCGATCGTTGATGAAAGACTCGTTCGCATTCCTTAAGTTTTATGCCTTTATTCCGTTCACTGCGCTTCCACCTTCCTCACCATCTAAAGTCTCTTTGAAGATTTCCTTCACATACGTATTGCATAGAGTGGGTGACAGAGTGCAACCCTATCGCGTTCCTCTCAAGTTTGCTATTTCCTTGGATTCCTTTTCTTCCAGCTTAAGACTTCGATATAACGATTCTATTATTTTATAGTCTCTGCTGTCAATCCCAACTCTTCTCATATGTACATACATATGTAGAAATCTTGTTTCATTTTCATTCGCCTCTGTGTCAAAGTATCCAACGAGAAGAAGGCTTCCCGCATTCCAAAACCCTCCAAACTGGATCTCACCAATTTCCTTTTCTAGTTTCTTCTAAATTGTGATTCATTAGGCTGATAGCTCTGTAGTTTTCACACTTCCTCGCTTTGCTATTTTTTGGAAATGTTATAAAGGTCGATTTTAGCCACTCTCTTGGAATTTCTCCAGTTCGGTTTGCACTCTGTGGAACTGTCTGAACTTCTGTTTTCATTTTTTCTTATTTGTTCTGTTTATATAGTAACCATGATGACTCTGCGATCGATTGTTCATATCTATAACGCCCTCTCATTGTCGTTTTAAGTCATAACCCATTTTGTTTTTTTTTTATTCATTATGTACATAAATAAATTTAAAACTGTTTTACATTTTTCTGCTGCTTGCTTCTGCGCTGACCGCAGAAAGATGGTATTTCACCAGAAGCTGTTTTGGAGCAGGTACATCGTATAGACTATCCTTTAACAACTTACTAGATTTGTTATCCTTTATTCCTGTCAAAACTAGATGATTATTCTCTTAAAACACCCACAGGCCGAACGTGATCTACGTGTTGCGCAGGCTGAATTCGACAGACAAGCTGAAATAACTAAACTCCTCCTGGAGGGCATTAGTACTTCTCAGGCTAGCCACTTGCGTCATTTGCATTCATTTGTCGAAACCCAAGTGCGTTACTACTCACAGTGCGTCCAAGTGATGAACGATCTACAAAACGAACTAGCAAGGTGAGTGAAACTACACGTCCTCTAGTCAAATTCGTTAGTATGCGCTATTAAGAGTTAATTCGATGGTAGAAAACGTATTCTTTTATTATTTTCCATTTCTCTTAATTTTTTTTTTTACTTTATTTATTTTCTCTTCATTTTAACTTTTTTTTCTCAAATTAGAAACAAAACATAATTTTTTTGAAATTATAAAACTACAAAAAAAAAGAACAAAAACAAACAAAATTCCTTCCTTGGTTTGCAGCATGCGGCCACAAACACCTCGCTTACGCATTAACAGCGAAGATGTAGATGGGCCTCCCATTGTCCATCCCAGCAGTGAACAAACCATATCCTCATATAACAATCCAAATTCACATATCTTAAACGAAATGAATATCACCTACGATACAAGTGATATATCCATACTCTAAAAAAAAAAAAAATCAAAACAAGTGCATCTTACTTCTGTTCTCTCCTAAATGTTACTCCTATCTTTCTCTTTCTCTTTGTTAAATACATAAATACACTTTGTTATTCTTTTTGGGTTCTTGTACGTGTCTATGCAATTGTAATTATGTGCCGTAGCTTTTGATGTAAACACTTTTATTTAAGTAAAACTTTATAAATAAATAAAAATAATAATAATTGGACAGAAATTGGTGCTACAATAGAAAATAAAACAACAATATATGGGTGGTTTCGGCAGTTTACTTTTGTTCTCTCACATATTCTATTCTACGACACTGTTTCGTTACGATTTACTCTTGTTAAAATGTTTAAGAATTACATTTAAATCGAATTGTTAATAATGCTTTTAAGTAATAAAAATTTCATAAATAAAAATAAAACAAAATCTTACGTTATTACGAGAAAAAAAAAAGTTGGAATTTACTGAGACAAGTAATCGATGAAAAGAACCCCGTTGACTGATACTTGTAAGTCCATTTTGAAGGTAATCGCCATGCAGGGCAAGACTTAATTGATTAAAGTACTCCTAGTATACAAATAAGCGATCCAGCACCATGCTGCTCCTATAGTAATCATTTCTGTATCACTTTGATTTTTCAAAATTTATACGCAATTGCTTTTGTAAACGTTGTACCCAGCAGTTTATGTTTTTGTGGTCTGCTAGAGGCCCCAACATGGAGCCGAAATCTATGTTTGGGAGTAGATAACTTGAGTTTAGTCCTTGGTCCGTCTTTAATGCTAGGAAAACGATCATCCTTACTTCAAAAAATATATCTCTTTCGTAAGTTTACTCAATTTTATAACAATCGTTGCGGTCGAGTAGATTGAAACAATATTTTGGGCCCGAGCTCGTACGTTATGTATTAGAGAACAGTTAACTTTATTCTGAATCCATAGTTAACCGTGCCACTACCATGCTAAGAAAAAAGGCATAAACACTGAAAGCACGTATACAATGCTTAGCTTATGGTCGTAATTTTCTTAAGCTAAATGCATTTATCTCCAAACTACTAGTATGGAGTTGCACCCTTTCTTCTTATAAAATACATGAGTTTTCTATTTGCTACACCAGACGTGTTCATATCGAAAAATATGGATTGTTACTGTTGTGACATAACCTAGGTTCGTTTGGGCTCATTGAATACTTTTTTTCATTATGATTTATGAACATAAATAAGATGATTGAAGTTTTGTTTATTAGATTATAAGATCATTCTTACATTGTCTCTTCTATTGTTTGGCGTTCTATTAGTTGTAGGTGCAAATTTATCGATTTTAAAAAAAAAAAACGGTTCCACCTGGTTATACAAAATATGTTTTGCCTCTATTCACTCTAATTCACCGCGTCATTGCATAACTCTTTTATCTCTCACGTTGGAGCCAGTCAGCAACTCTCTGACCTTACTGTGATCTCTTCTTGAAATTCACTATAAAGATTCGCCAATTGTGGGAATCCATTTCTACCCCACGCTATCTTGGTTGCATTTGTAGAGTTGAAGTCTACATAAGGGTCACAACAATCGTTCATTACTACGAATAATATGTATTCTAAACTGCTGTGACGCTGTGAGCAGTCTTATTGATGCCTTCGTTTCCATATAATTTCCAAAGATGTCGGTGGGAATCATATGCAGTATACAGTTGTACATATGTAAACATAGTCCTTAAAGCGCCCGGTACGCAGACATACAATAATTTTTGAACCTTTACTTTAGAGGTGCTCACATCACTACTACCTGGTACATAAAAATGGGTCTGACGACTGACACACAAGATGGACGGACTCAAGTTGCAGCCATGAAGGTGGTGCCCAGAGTAGTAGTGATGATTGATTTTTTATATCATGTGTATATCTTTATCGTGGCATTACTATACCAGACCCTCATGTAAGGATGACTTTAATTATAATGTTATGTTCATATAAAGGTACTGCACCAACGGCTCGTTTCAGGATTTTCAGGAACATTGCAGGCATTTGGCACTATTTTTTGTAAGTTAAATTTGCAGTCTAGCTGTAGTTGGAACATTTACGTCTTATGTTGATGTTTGATGCCATGGCTGCAAGCATACAATGCCGAAACACTTGTAGGTCCATTGTGATACCACGTAGATCATAGCTTCTACCTAATCACCAAAGTCTTTATAATGGTAGGCTTCTTAGTTAAGTTTCCTTCTGGGGAAGACAAAGGGAAGCTTTCTTTCTCTTTTCTATCCATGCATTCATTTCTAAAAAGGCCCAGTTTTGTGTTATGTTGCCCTATAAGATAGCGTCCCGTAATGACCGAGGATGTAATATCGAGGAGTCGTTTAATGGATTGATGTGAAGTTTTATGAAATGCCCCTCAATAAACAGGACGGCATTCTCATCCATATCGCTCTAATAGCTGGTATAGTAATGTTAAGAGGATCTGACCGCTCTGTACTCCTACTGAAAGTAGTGAAGAATAGATATGCGTACCATGACTTCGGTTGCGTTTTATGTTCTTTTCTCCAATTGCAACTGATTTAGTAAACCTAATTAGGTACCCCTCAATCCAAGTCGGTTGTGGTGCCCTTGTACTTGTACATACGTGCCACCCTATAGTGCCATTCGTTCGACTTGTCCCAGCATCGAATCAAGAGCACGGACTACTATTTCTGTCAGTGAATCTAGACCTGCATATCCTGCTTCGTATACCCTATCCAACGGGTGTATTAAGTTTGATGCACAATTTGAGAAGTAATCGAGATGAACCAACAAACACAATCGTGATCAGTATAAATACTGATCATATCTTCACTATTTTACTTCAAGTGGAAACAATCATTAAGGACCAATATTTAGATATTCGAATTATCTGCGACTCACTCATACATTATAGACTGCCAGTCCTACTTTTTGGGGGCGTTTTTTTTTATTCAAAACCCTGTTTCGAAACATAGAATCGATGTCATCACTGCAACTCAATCCAACAATAGAATACGCCACGTTCACTTTATTAGGACTGATTGTAAAGAGAAGGTATTCAGTGACACATCCAGAGCCTTTTCTTGTGTCCACAGACTTCGTTAAAGGAAGGACTTGAAATGTTCGTTCTTATTGTATAAATTATATCTTTGAAAGCATGTTTCAAACCTTCTTACTTACCTTCTTTGGTATGATTTCTTTAAAAATGGATTTTTTTTGTTCTAAATTTGTATGTTATTTGAGTTTGTCAACAACTTGCTCCGTAAATTCCAACTCCACATTTACAGGTAGAAATAAACTAGATACTACACAACACAATTCTAGACGTAGACGTTTTTTTTCTTTCTAAGTAGTCCCTACAGTTGTTACTTACTATTCTCCTTGTTATGCTTTTTAGTAAACCGTCCAGTAGTTATGAAAATTTTATTCTCTATTCATTACGATAAAAACAAAACAAAAACGAAATTGTTACTAAAACAAATATGTACTTATGTGTACCGAAAAACTTCACATCATTCATCATTACTTTCACCTCACAATCTTTAGTCTGGGAGGCCCCACACCATACGTTCCCATCAATTCTGGCAACGACAAAAAGGCTGACGAACACAAAAGTCGCAGTCCTGACGTCAATGCTGAACAAATGAAACGAGCCCGTGTCCTTTGCTCATATGATGCCAAGGATCATACTGAGTTAAATCTAACAGCCAACGAGGTAAATTGACAAAAAAAAAACCAAACCACTCAGAAGAGTCCTTAACTGTTTTAAGAATCTTTCCCCCTTGCTTAGGTGATTTTCGTAACAGAATGCTCACCGCAGCACAGTGATTACATGTACGGTAAGCAGGGCTTGATGAAGGGTCTTGTACCGCGTGCATTTCTCGAAATGCTCGACGATGACTTGGATGCCAGTGAATAGAAGGAAACCCAGTAAGCTGATGTGAAACAAAATTATACTTAACAACAACAAATATTGTATTTCCGAAGATGTGTTCTTTATAAGTGTTTCCGTAGTATTGTTGTTGAGAATTTTTATTTTATAAAACTCTTTTCTTTTATTATTTTAATCTAAGCCTAGGTTCTTGTGTTTATGTGTTGATCTGGCGGGGAGGTTACGAATATTTTGAAAAAGGATTGATTTTTTTGTCTTTAAATTGGGCTTCCAAAACACACATTGTTAAAAACACCAATTTATATAAATATTTGATTTATAGTTAATGTTATTAAGATGCCAGTGCTTGTAAGCAAAAGTGAAAACAATTATTTAGGTATAATAAAAATGCATTCCTACTAGGTAAATACAAGAAAAACAAAAAATACTCGTGTTTAGTGAGCTTTAGAGAGGTCGATAATGATTGGGTTTGTCAACGAATCTTTATAAAACTTTTATATTTATTTAAGCTTTAGTAATATTATTTAAGACATTAGAAATATGTTCGTTATAAATTTAAATAAGGGGTAATCTTGACCCTTAATGTCTCTGCCTTCATCTTGCCTTCATTTCCCTTGGTTTTCCAAAAGCCTTCTTTGTTTCATACACATTTCATAACTAAGTCTCTGACTAAATAGATTGTTCTTCATAATGCCTTTCTTTCTACTTGGGTAACTACTTTATGTTACATCCGTTCTATCCAAATATGACTACTCCTTCACTAACTTGTCTATTCTTTGCTTATTTCTTTCAATTTCATGAAACTTACATCCTATAACCCTTTGTAGCTACTGTGCAATTAATTTTTGTTTTTATTTCAATTTGTTATTTGTGTTCTCTTCTTCGTGTAATGTAATCTCATACCGACACGTAAGATGTTCAATGTACCCATTTCCAAGCACACAATATCGAATGGGACAGCGCAAATCTTCTCTGAAATCTTTGAGTATCTGAACTCTTGCAAATAATACAAAAGTTATTTCTTTTCTATGTTATGCTAGCAATCAAGTGTCAACGATAGTTCATTACAAACCAATTAAACAGAATCGATGGACTAGAGAAAAGTGTCGAAGACCTAATCCAAACTATGCACTTTCTTGGCTTGGGCTTTTGTAAGTCAAAGTTCTGAAATATAGAGAAGTGATTTGTTTTAGTAAGAGAAAGGAAGTCAATAATCTAAATAATGAGGAATCCTTTCTCCATCATTTCCATGAAATAAGCATCTCAGCTATTTACAAATCTAACTTGTTCATAACTCTTCTGAATCGAAATATGTGCATGGCATCCGACGCACTCAACAATTAGGAGATAACCTAAAGATTGCCACAAGAAAAACTAGCTATCGTATGATATAATTAATTACAACGAATATCCTCTTACCCAATCCGCATGCACTGATCAAGTATGTATTTCTTGCAGACCTGGTTCATCACCATCTGCCGTGGTTCCGTCTTGAGTCTTCCGCGTTATTTTCTTCTTGCACCGCCTGGTCTCTTACATTTCTGTTAGCGGACTCTATTACATTATTACCGTCGTGTTTTCAGAATACACTGTCCCAAGCCGGGTTATGGACCTATTAACGAAAATTTTCAACTTTTTCTGATAGTAATGGTCTCTTTCCACGTGCTGCATGCATACAACATCATACTTGATACTTAAGCTAATTGCAATCCCTTGGAATATTAAAGGAACGAACGTGTACTTTATTTTTCCAATTCCTCTGGTTCTATACAATTTTGTTCTACAGATGGTTCTACTTCTGTTTTTCCAGTCAGTGCCTTGCTGTAGCTGGGCTTGTCACATCACTATTCAGATCTTTTCCCATCTCCCTGCTGTTCGAATATGTTCAATCTTCCCATCTTTTTTCACTTCTCAATTTGACTGCAAGACCATCTGCAACCTTTCCGGAATAGAGAAGTATGCGGTAAACACTGGTACTCATCTGCGTTTAACCATCTTGCTTCCCTTATCTTTAAAATGTTCACTCTATATCGATTTGGAAAAATCTGACTGCGATGTCCTTCGATTTCCGAGTCGAGGTGCGTGCTCACATTCGAGAACTCCATCTATGTATATTCACTAAAATTAGTTACAACTCATTAAAACGTAATTATTCATTACCCAAGGCCAAGGGGTAGCGTAATAATCGGTACCGGTAATGATCCACGAATGGAAGTTGTTAAGGGCCCTCATCACGTACCACGGTGATAACGTTTAGAGAGAGTTTTGCTTCACATAACATTGGAAATCACTGTCGTTATCGTTTTGAGTCAAATTTTTCTCTTAATTATGCCAAAAACTATCGAAAAACTATTGGTGGAACAAACTACAGACGACAGGGTATGTTGCTATCGTTTAGATGATCGTCCTGAGGGCCCAAAAACCAACACTAGATGGTATAGCAACCAATTCATCGTGAACTTAAGTTCATTATTGCATTGCTGGTCCAAGTTAAGATTTGATAGAATCAGATGGTTGAGATAGTTGAGATGGTTGAGACGCAATAGACTTCCACTGTGTTGCTTGAAAATATGCAATTTTTTAATTTACTTTGCAATCATTGCTAGTGCAACCATTCACCTAGTGTATCCTCCCTAGTGTTGCTATGTTGGAGAACAAAACCATAAATCCTCTACTTGCTATAGAAGCGATATAACAGTCACATAAATTCTTCTCCTATGTAGAATCCTTCCCACGGCTTTGAACAAGTATTAGGTAAACCCCGATGCTACTCTGAATTTCTATAGAGCTGATCTGAAACTCCTTAATTCATTCGAACCTGAACTATGGATTAAACGTTACCTACCCAAGCTTGCTTCGTCGTTTAGTAGATCTCATTTCCTAATAAAATACTAAAAATCAAATCTATTATAGAAATTATATACAAAACTGTTAAATTATATATCTTTTTCAAATTATCGACCAGTCGTTCTTTTTTGATTTGGCTGAATAGAATAAGAATATGGGGAACAGAAACAGAAAACACCTACTGCATATCTAAAAATATAAAAATAAAGAAAATTTATTTCTAAAATAAGATATACATACGCAAAGGAGTCAAATTTATCATCGTTATAGTGTTAATGTGCTTTTATCGACACTCAATTAAATAATGCAACATATACAAACCAATTATATATATTTTTCAGCGCGATAACACAAGTTAATCAAAACAAAAATATAAGAAACTTTAGTGCAATTTAAGTGTGTCAATTGTATTTACGATAAATGCGATACAATAGTATAACACAATTAAAATAAGAGAATAATACAATAAATAAATAAAAAACAACGAAATATAATCAAACAGGGTACGAAAAGAAATCTCCAAGAACAATAAATGTACTCAACAAAATTTCCTGCTCAATATTTTACTATTATTATGACTATTAGTTACTTTATTTCTATTGCTCTGTGAATCTCATTTGTTTCATACAAATCAGGTGGCAGACTGCATGAATAGCAACTAAAATATTCAAAAATTCTACTCGTGTTTATGTGTGTTTATAGTTATAAACAATTTGCAATTATAATACTCGATTCTATTATTACTATTTGTAAACTTTGGCAACTTTACTCAATGCTTTAAATTTATTCCTTAAAAAAGAAAAAATGTGCCTCGTGCGAGTGGCAATAAATAAAATTATTAAACAAAAACATTATAAGCTGTATGTATAGTTATAGATATATATAGATATTTTTATTCAATAAATTACTTGCAAAAAATCGCATGAAATTATATTTTAGAACTCGCAGACCATTTTTTTTAGTTAATTTGTTAATCAAAGAGACGAAATGTATAGGTTTCGAGTGAAAATAAAAATCTTACGATGTGCAGAGTGGTGCGAGGACTTGCAAGTAGTTGTATTTGTTAAATCATACATATATTACGAATTCAGTTATTTGAGATTTTTGTTAAAATTATTTATTAACAATGAATTAACTTAAAATAAAAGTAACCAATAAAACGAAACTGTTTTGTTTCCCTTTAAATGTATTGTTTCTTGTTTTCCTTTTATTATTGTAGAGTGCTGTGAAGTGGTATGGATGGTATTCGTCATATGTACATCCCTTACAATACAACACCAAACACAGCAGTTAGTGTTAAGCTTTCGTCCTCAACTACTTTGAGAGAACTCTATAGTGATATACTTACAACAGACAGGTCGAGAGTACAAAGCAGATATACCAATACTCAGCTGTACGAATATATTAACATAATGTAGGTGAATCCACCTTCGGTATCTTTATAGCAACGATGAAGTGTTAAGATGAAGAAGTTTTTCCTGAACCATGAAAGTGTCCATGTGAACCATGAAGGTCTAAATCAGTACTCACTACCCAGTAACGCCACTGCTGCGCTGTAAACCTTGCTCAACTTACTTCATCGGCAAAAAACTGGCTGCCTGTTCAGCAATCAGACTGAGAAGTTCTAAACAATGGAAGGAGCAACACACTGGACGCACCAGTATACTATCGATGCTTCGCCATCTGCCACAGGTCATCAAGCGCGTGCCCATCGAACGCAACTTCAATATGGGCTACATATTCTCGATACCAAATAGGACACAACGTGATGTCTGCACCAAGAATCCACGGATGGATTCAAAACTGAAGACGGATTTGGTGCCGGAGTCTTCTCAGAAGACCTAAACATCCACCTCTTCTTTTACCTCTCAAAACTATGTCTTCAGCCGAAGTCAATGGCATTCGTCAAGCAACAGGTTGGCTGACGATTAATCCAGTATAAGCATCGGATATTGTCATATACATCGGCAATCAGGCAAGCATCAAATCTCTTGCATCCAGCACTACGCCAGTGAAAGACTACGGCGTATCTCTTAACAAGATAGTTGGACAGTACAACCTCATCCTTTGCTCAGTGAGATCACTCTGGTTTATTTCGTATAGATCTCACCAACATAAGTCGCCAAAGACTTATGCTGAATCCCCTATCAACGCCGAACAGGTAAGTAAGGTCAATCAACGATGCCATAAACTGGACCAATTCAACACCGCAAGGGTACTGTCGCCGACCCTAAGTAAAACCAAGTCCTTTGGACTCCTAAAATACAAGAGAGAAACCCTATCCAAGATAGCTAATCCTCTTACGACTGCGACAGAAACCTACACGATGTATCAAAGACAGGGACTGGATCAGGTGTGGGTGTTTACTCCAGTGCACTAGATTTTTGCATTACCAAACGACTTGTAGTGAATTTGAAGCAGAAGTCACATTAGTCCGTGAAGAGGCGATCTGGCTTTCTATTAATTCGATCGAGTGCAGTGCTATTGTTTTCAACATAGATAGTCAAGCTGCGATAAAGGTCTTGGAATCGCCAAAAATTCGATCCAAGTTGGTAAAGCAATGACGCGGATCTCTTAACGAAATGTGCAGGATTCCAGGATGCATGGATACTCCAGGCAATTGTACCTAGAAGGGTGCGACCGGAACCATCAGCACCCATTAAATTGATAAATTTCTTATTAGATACCACAGTCTTTAAAATGCCAAACAGTTGGTGGAACAATATCAGTGCATGTCTCTTATCTAAACAAATCTGGCTAGAGCTGGATTGTAGAGAAAAAAACCAATAAAATTATTTCCCTCAGTAGGACAACCCTAAGAGAGATAGTTGGCTCCCTCACGGGGTACTGTATGATAGGCAAATATGCCAGAAGTCTTGGTGCTCCCTTCAACGAGTTCTGATTCACGACTTCGGCATCCCAAGTCGAAAGATTCCATGTACATAAGTAGGTCTCTGATGCTCCTGATCTGGATTTTGCCATCAGCGTTCCTGCTGAGCGGGGACAACCATCCAACTCAACCCAACCAACCCATTCTCAGTTTCATCTCTAGTAAATGAAACTGCCGTGTCTCAGACATATACTTTTCACGAGTCGGGAGACCGTTAAGTAAGTCAATACAATTTTAAAGAACGATTAATGACAAGAAAATAAGATCCCTTTTCTTTTAACAAATTCTTTGAGAGATTTACCCCCTCCTCTTTTTATGCAGAAATAAAGTAACAGACCTACTTAAAAATTTATATTCAATTTTACTTCAACCATTGAAAAACAATGATCAAAAATTACTAAATTTGAAAATTTATTTAACATACATATCTGTAATATAGTCCACTCTTATTGGCAGCACTTTCCCAATCCGAACGCCACAAATGTCAAAAAATTGACTCAACTCACCACTCCGTCACGAATTCACCGCACCACCCATCAATGCTGGCTGCAATCAATTTAATTGGTTTTTTTTTTCGAAAAAACTGGGAGCGTTGGAGCAAAATCGGTTCGGTCTTCGAGTTGTCGAGTTGTTGTTTGTTCCGTTGAGCCACGAAAAATTGTTTAAAAATACCCGCAACCTGTATTCATTTATCTATACACTGGTTCCCCTTGGAGTAGTGTCATAACCGAAAACAAAAACATCTCGGATATACAACCCGTGTCGCTGCGCTGCTGCCGTGAACTTTATTTCGCTCGCTACCGCAGATTTATTTTTATTTCGAAAAAATATTTTCGGTAGGCCTATGTACACATAGTATCTCTGGTTGGAGGGTTTAATTGAAATTAATTAAAGTGGGCTCTCTCTGTTCGACGTGTGAGTGCAGGAAACCATAACATTGTGGGGAAATAGTTAACTATTCTGTGTGCACTCGCAAGAAATTAATTAAAATAAATCACAAAAAAGCTTCTATCTGTGTTTAACAAATAAAAAAAAAGGTTTGACATCAAACTAAATACAAAATGTCATTCTTTCGTGCAACAACTTCTCGCTTAATGTCCTCAACATCACTGTCTTCATCGATTCATAAAAACTTTTCCACTGAGCCGTTCAACTCAGTCTCGACCCTGCCGCTCTTTGCTGGTAAGGGACTCATTGCAATATTTCTCTGTGTGACGAGAATTTGTGATTTTTGGCTAACAAGGAGTTTTGGTTTTGTTCTTTTATTCCTATTCCCGCAGGAGTCGTTCGGAAGCCGAATCAGCACTTGATGAAAGCAGTGGCGATTGTTGGAACAACGTATCAGCTGAAAAACTCCTTCAATCATCTGCCAGTGCAGCAGGAACAAGTGAGGAAATTCTCCAGCTTGCAGCCCCGATTGCAAGACCCAACGACCACCACCCGGCTGATGCATAATGTAAGTGCATTTAATTTTGTTTTTTTTTTTGTTTGTTCCATATTTGCAAGAGGGGGTGATGAAAAAATCAATATTCCTCACGCCATGTACATGGTGGAACGTGCTTGGGACATTCTCGACACTGAATCTGTAGTTGTGGAGCACCCTTTAAGTATTCAATTGCGAGATCTACACTGCTTCCAATAATTCCACATATATTCTACATATAATTGTACAATATGTATGTACGGCGGTGGTCTTACGTCATGACTTTGAACTGTGGGGACTAAACGAGGCTATTTGTAGATGAACCAACGAGTTCTGAGTGGCGTAGCATTTTAAGCAAACAAGTTTACAGAATGTGGTTAGCCTGTTTAGTTTATAAGCTTAGAGGTGGGTCGCTGTTGTAACAGATCGCCCTGTTCTTCTGCTTCGTCCAATTGGAGTTCGCTCTTGCTACCCAAATTTGTGTTAAATCCAAGTATATCATTGGGCGAACGGGAAGATCCTCTGCCTTTAAGGTATAATCTACCTAAGCGACCATAAAGTGTTCCAATTAAACAATAACAGTGACACACAATGTTTGTTCTTTTGATTTCTCATCCTCATTGCATATTTTGGATGTTCTATCCTGGGCTATTCCTATGGTTATGAGGTGTTTGTGATTATAAAACCTGACTTCTACACAAGTAGCTAGTTCTGGTTGGTCTGGAGTTCTTGTATAGAAGATGTTTAGTATGAACACTTTGGGTTGTCTGTTACGTTTGTTTTTCTCAGTTGTTAATGCGTCGGATAACTAAGCTGGGGGTTTCAGATTCGAATACCAGACAACACCAACAAATTTTTTACATCTCCATCTATCGGAAGCGTCCGATAAACATCAGAAAATACATGGAAATACTTCTTCAAAACAAAAATTGCCATCGGATATGGCATTGAACAGTTGGCCATTCGTGTGAAGAATATAGAATTTAGGCCCTGGATTCCATGGACTATCGCATTTTGCAGTACAGAAACTCTTGGCATTATGAAGGTCGGTTCTGCCTAGTTTGTCAGGCATTTCTTTGCATATTCGGCCGGTGTATCCTGGCTCCCAAATGAGATGAACTCTGTTTGTGTTGTCAAATGATACGAGTAGTTGAAGGCAGAAGGTAGTCTTGATGTTATTTCCTAGGTCTTAGTGGCTAGAAGCGGAGAAATTATGATCTGTGTATTTTTCTGTGAGATATCGCTAATCGGCAAAGATATTCGCTAGATGTACGGAGGTTGTTTTTTAAAATACTGTGCGCTTTTTGTCTGGACCTTCCATCGATACTTTCAGGCTGAGTTTATACTATTGCATGGTGAATCAAGACGGTTTGGAATGTAATGCGAACTCACTTTGGAACTGTTTGCTGCTTCACAATGTAGCAAGTGCGTTATTGTAGAGCTACTCCGAGTTGTCTGATGCACTTCCGTGTTCCAGTTGTAGAGGCAGTCTAACTTATTTTTCCATTAGTCGATGGTATCACAATGCCTTCATGATCTTGGCACAATCGTTTATTTTAGCTAAGAACTTGCCTATTTAAGAACTTTTGAATATATGATTTCTGTATATTCGTGTCTGGTCGGGAGAAAGAGACGCAACCACTAGACCATGCCGGAAAAACCTCTTACGTACGTCACTGAGCTTTTTTTATCAATTCTTGCTGTGCTGGGTTTGATCATAAGTCTACCTTTTAGAATTTGGGGACTTGCACTCTAGTCTCTTCATTTTGTAGAAGAGGACTGCAAGTAAAAAAATGTGCGGTTAGAAGAACAAACTAAAGAATAAGATATGAGGAGTAGGAGCAGCATCCATGTACACATTATTAATCGGTAGGTTTTGTCTAATGGGGTTTGTTGTTTGTTTTTATTACGTTAGCATCCATGCCATGAGAATATGGGAAAGCTATCCCTACGCACAATCACCTTAAGTGTCAGATTTTTGGTTGGCCCGGATACACCGATTTCAGTGATTCCAGTTACAGCCTTTAAGCCAATTAAGAGTTCGTCTTCCGCTGTTTCAAGACTCTGTCTCAGTCTTAAAAGATTCGTATTGATCTCAGCTTCCAATAAGTCAAATTAGCAAATAAGGTATGTTACACTCTGACTGTGGATGTTATTATTGGTTCCATTGAGAACATTCCTCCTTTGTAGGTGCATCTTCTAAGGACTTCTTGATAGACATCTGTGTCACATGTTACTGTCAGTCATGTTAACAAGGAATGTCTGGCACTTTACTTGCGTTAAGAACAAGGTTCTGTAATGTACTGGGCTGCAATCGAATTTGAATAAATGGCTTCAAAACCAAATAAGGTTTCGATGGTAATGTATTCGTGGAGCTCGTCAACTCTAGACTTCACTATTTTGTTACCTAAGCGGGGACTTGTATATGTATGCCTAATGACCACCGACTGTATTGAGGTCTATTAAAGCCTTGTTTAGTCCTTAACACAAAATAGTCGAGAATTTGTCTTGCAAAGTCAACCAGTATGCATTCTCCTATGTGACTTAGTGCGATTGCTAGACGAGACTTAGAAGATTTTTTGTCATGACCTGAACCTGCGTTGGGTCGTTCCGTGCTTTCGGTTAGGGCATCCATTTAAATTTGGGCTTTTTACCCACATAGTTGTGTGTGCTCTAAAGGGTCCCTGTAAGAAATTAGTTGCATGCTTACTGTCTCTAACGTGACACTTTTTTAAATGAAACATTTGTCTATGAGGCTTGCATAGGTAGATTGAAAGGGTGACTGCACCCTCACTTGGATCTTAAGGAGGACAAGAACTAGTCCATGGTAGGGACAGCGCTCCTGAACCAGTCCATTTTCGTGAAGAATTTTAAGCTGGTTTTAGGTGGCGTGTTAGCTAGTTCGCTGAGGTTGTTAAAAAGAGGCTTCGGCATTCGTAAAGGTAGTGAGCTGTGTCTTCCTCTACCTCTGGACCGCCGCCGGGCTGATTCCCATTAATTTCTTTTGTGATTGTCCTCTCTTTGCTTGGATCACTTCGCAGATCCTCGGTAATATTGTGGTGAGTACTGATACACAACGCTCCTCTTGGTTGAAGTACCTTCTCCGTTTGCTTTGTTGGAGTGTGTCCTAACCCGAGAGATTCGCCCTTTCAATCAGCTCTCTTATCTCATACATTTTTTACTTACAGACATGGTGTTTCAAGTTGTTTCTCCCTAATTGTGCATGTGAACTGTTTCCCGCTTAAGCAGTGTACACATATTTGTTTTAAATGTTTTGAAATTAGTAATTCGCTACCTTGAACCTTAACCGTAGATAACGTGTGTTTTAATTTTCTAGCCGGCAAGCGCGCTGTTTGCATATTATATCGCGCTAAGTGGCAAATAATGTAACCAAATAAATACTAGTTGCTTCAGAACAAGATTAATTAACCTTTTCAGCTGAGGGTTGTATTATTCGTTTAAAGGTTGCGGTCCCACTGGTTTTTTGTATTTATTTCGCCTATAGATGATCACTGCAACCCCCTCATGGTCAGGTGCTCTCGCTAAAGGGGGTGTCGCTCTAGTATTTAACAGCCTACACGCTTTCCTCTATGTTTATACGGCCGCGGCGTACGAGTATTGCGGTATTTTTACCCCGATGACGATGGTGTCGCAACGTCAACTTTAGAGGAAACCTGCTCAACAAGATTATTGTTTTCGTTTTCTGTTTGCTTTGGTTTATTTATAATAATTTAAATAAATTATGCTTTTCGACGTAAAAACCGAAACGGGTGGCAACTCAATTGGGTGTTGTCTGTCTATTTTATTTCGACGGTCTATTCATTCAGAGTGTGATGGGTGGCGTTTGTACATATCTGAGACCACTTCGCCGTCATCATGTCGTGGCTTTTTTTTGAAAAAAAAAAAAACTTGGCATAAGCGCAGCTATGCACCCACTGTCATTCACTTTTTCGGACTTTGCACCTCCCTGTGCGTGATCTTTTTGATTTCTTTCTTTGTTCAATGTTTTATTATGAACGTATGTATGTATGCATTAATTATTATGATTTTTTTTTTCATTTATCTTTTAAACTCGTGTGCTACCATGTATAGTGCATGTTTTTTTTGTATTTTTTGTATAAATAACTCGAAGTCAACGATTCTTCTTTAATTGTTTACTTTTTATGAAGGTCACCCAAATAAATTAATAACAGTTAGCACACAAGTTGTCGTGATTTTTTGTTTTAAAGAAATAAAACTTCTATTCCTCGGATTGATGAATTCCGCTAAAGAGAATATGGAAGATGCCTGACAATTCAAATAAACAGAAAAATGATATTTATAAGACTTTGACATCCAACAGAGTATCGGGTATCGATCCAAGTCTCATGGTTTCAGATAGTCTGTTCGTGCAGTGAATGCTAGAAACTGAATTAACCAGATATTGCTTAATCTGCTGGAAGTGGAAATTGTATTTTTCACAATCTAGTGCAGGGGAGTGGTGTACGGGTACGTATGGAGAAAGGAAATCATTTATTCCGGAGCTGGAACTACGAGTATTTTGAGATGACTAACTTTCCCAACATATTACAAATCTTGGTGAATTGTGAACGTGGCCGTTTTATCGCTGCTAAACAACTTGTTAACTCGGCTGTTGAACAAGAACATCTGCAGTTTTTTTAAATAACTTTGTGTTGTGTTTGCATTTGCTTGCATATTCGTGTAAATTTGATTCAATATTGTCACGGGAGAGAGGGGTGCTCATTCTTTGTAATTATCTTCTCGTATTTGGGGCGGTTATGTATTAAAAATCACGAAAATCGAGAGTTTACTTACGAAATTCTTTTTTATCTATTTAGTTTCGATCTAAATTACACATACTTACAGCGTAATTTAAATTAATCGTTACAGAGCGCTTTGCAGTATACAATTAGTTCGTGTTCGAACACATTTGGGTTTATTGGTGGCCTCAGGGATCTATCCTTTCACCTACTTTCTTATTTTTCATAATAAACACGTACAAGTGTTTATGACTACCCGTTGTACTCGTAATGAAGAATTAGGAGAAGGAAATATGAGATGCTGGTGCATATTAGTTTTGAATATTTGTGAGTTATGGCTGTTTTCGAAAACAACATCTGCGTCGAAAATGCCTTTGTAAAATGAATCACGAATTTGGGAATTCAAACTCATGTTCGGAGGCGTCATTTGCCGTGCAGCTGTGCAGTAAAAAATCTAAGATCCTTAGACGACGTTGGCCGAAATACAATTACATTAAGTCCTGTATCCGCTTGTGGGTCCTAGGGGCTCGATAATGCCTACGCGCCATCGTGTGCGGTTTCTGGAAATGTGTCTCAGAAATGTGTGTGGTTAAGCTAATCGCATTGCTACGCCAAACTGTGGATAGCATCCCAAACGCAGATTTTGCTTTGCCTATTCGGCTGGCTACATCCAGTTCGGTTCCGCCATCGGTTGAGGCAGTACTCCCAAGGTATTGAAAACTCTCAACTCTCTCAACCGTTTGTCCAGCAATGCATACATGAGCTGATGAGCTCGGTCCTAGGCTGTCAGCCCAACGACGTCTGCCTCTCTCTCCACGTTGGTTGGCATTTGGTGAAGATCCATGATTCTGTGTGACAGCAGGCATACGTCGTCGGCGTAGTCGAAGTGTGTAAGAGTCCATCCATCGATAAGGCCGCATTTAGCACGTCGCTAATCACCAATAAAAATAGTATTGGTGAAAGTATTGTGCCTTGCCGAACACCACTTTGGACTTCGAATTCCTCTGAGCGCATTCCTCTGTGCAAAACGTGACATGTGGACCTATCATATGTAGCCTTGATAATTGCTTTGATTTATCAGGAATGCCTCTCCTGCGCCTTTTCAAAAATGGCCGAAATAAGTGAAACCAGGTCTTATGCAAGTAGGACGTTTGCTTACAACAAACGTTTTGTACAATCTCTATACGTTCCTTAGCTAACTGCTTCCAGTTGCGACTTAAGTTCCCTTTCACTTGTACTTACCACCTAAAATAAGGTTGGAATTGAAGTATCTACACAATGGTTTGGTTCGTTCTTGAATCTCCTCCTTTAGAGACTATTCCTCAGGTGTCTGTTGTGACGTTCTGTCTTTCTCGTTAACAGCACATACTATCATCACTCTATCAAAAGATGCTATACTTATTGCAAATGGTAGCAAATATCAATTCTACTTTGAGATTTGTGTCAACACCTCAACAAGACATGATTCGCTATCCCAAAGAACGTGCAATAATTCTTACGAAACAAAGTTTTTCATTCAAAAAAAAATGACAGCCAAAGAACATCGGGTGACAACTTTTGCGCCAACTTACACTTGATCTTGTCATTAGCGCTAAACTCATTTTGGCAGTTTCCATTTCAATAATGACAGTGACAGTGACAGCCCTTTGTTCTGTTAACTGTGTCAATACCGTCAGCAGACGTTCGAAAGATTATGCCTCCGTGATGCTGGCTTGTGATGCGTTAAGTATGAAGTTAAAGAAGTCGCATGAGAAGGTGACAAACTTGTTTAAATACTTTTTTGTGAGGTAATTTTGCATCGCCAGGGATGGCACAACTAGACATGGTATCCTATAGCTTGTCTCTATAAATGCTGTCATGTGCGGCCTTAAAATTGATGAAAGGTGGTGGATATTGATTTGAATTTTGTCCAGGATCTGACGAAGTGTGGTATTTGGTCGATTGTGGAGTTTCCTGGCCTGAAACCACGATTATTGACGAAGAGTTTCAGACGTTCACACTTCTTGGATGGCGATGATGTCTGCATTATATAGCAGTCTATGCTAGTTGTTCAGCTGTACGAACTTTGTAAAGGGTCCGAATATTTCATTGTAGGTTCGACATCCAGGAAAGCCAGGTCCTTGATCTGAGCTCCGAGGGGTGAATTTACAGATTGTATCTGTGTCTCAACGCTCCGAGTGCTGTCAATAGGGCATTAAGAACTCCACCGCCACCATCTCTGTTTCAAGATCGTGTCCCGTCCCGAATATGTTGAAATAGCTCCAATAAGTGTTCCATCACGTGCTCCTTCTAGGGCCTGATCGTAGGGGTTCAGGCTCGCTTCATTTGCTACCAAATATGAGATGTCAAAGCGCTCAGAACATTGCAAACTACAGCTGAATGTTTCTTCTACTCTCGTAGCTGGTCCTCACAGCTGACTTCAGTTGATTTTATACAGCGTCGTCGAGCGTCTACACTTTCTATTTGTCAGCATGTGCCGATAGTCGTTAACATACCATCATGTGTCGACTGGGGCACGAGTCGATATGTGTAACTACCAATTTTTGTTTGTACTGAACATATGTAGTTCTACTGTCCTATCTATCTGCAGCGTCGTCGGCTTGTTCAGTCAGTGTATTACTTTGTCATGGCGAACTCTGTTTGCGCACTTCGACCGGGCTATAGGTATCAGCTGTTAACTACGTACATACATAGAGTTGCTAATTGTTCCTGTCCTTTGAACATTGTGACTTGTTGGCGACCTAAAGGGTCACCATAATATCTGGTTCCTCGGTGTTATTGGTTGTATCCACGGCGGCAGTTCGAAAGTGGATGCTACCGAACAGATTCATATCTATTTCGAAAATTTAGATGAGGACCTTCAAAACGCCTCCAAGTATTAATTTTGGTTGGAAGTTCTCTGCCTATCGGTAGACACCCATCATGATTTCAGTTATCATTCTGTTCTATTATCTTGGAGAATGCGGTATACAAATCTATTTACTCCAGTTGTCTTTAAATCTAATCAGAGGAGTGTTTCCCTTAAAAGCCGAACGCTTGAACGGAATAACTCTTTACATTATCTTATCTTAGTATCGTTCGATTGATTCTCAGAAGATCGCGATTCATACGGCGGCGATACCAAACGTTGATAATCTCTGAAATTATTTGCGGTATTTGAGTTTAAGGTTGGCCTGATACAGTGATTTCGAGCCATCTTACCGTATTTGCGGGCAGTTGCAAATCGTTGACGTAAAAAGAATTAGCAAGCGACTTGATTACCGAAACAGTCTCACCTCAGTCTAAGAAATGTCTTTCTAGTCTTTCTAGGTGACAGCAGATTTACTTTGATTGATTACTCTCTCACTTGAAAACTTTACCTTTAAAAGATTTTAGCCAAATGTGATGATAATTTCATGGAAAATATAATTAATCCATTGGTCGTATAGCCTGTCACAACAACGGTGACCTAAAAACCTAGATCTAAAAATTAATACTAAATTTTATATTTTTATTTTTTTATATTACTTACTTAGGTCTTTGGCTAACTGCCTCCAGTTACGCACTCCAAGTTGGTTGAGGTTCTCTTCCACTTGTGCACGCCACCTAAGGCGAGGTCTTCCTCTACTGCGTTGTCCCTCCGGGATGGATTCGAAGACTCTTCGGGCCGGAGCGTTGATTGATGATGAGGGTCTTATAGTTTCCTTGGTGCGTCTTGACAAGGTCTTACTCAATTGCCTTCTTAGGCCAAAGAAACAAGCGATTGGCAAGAGTGATTCTTCGTTTGATCTCTGAGCTGATATTGTTGTCAGAGTTTATAGCGGAGCCAAGGTATACAAAGTCCTTAACTACCTCAAAGTTATATCTGTCTATTGTGACGTTCTGTCCAATTCGTCGGTGTTGTGTGTCCCTTCTTGTTGACAGCATATACTTGGTTTTGCCCTCATTTACAGCTGAACCCATTTTTGCCGCTTCCGTTTCAATACCAGCGAACGCACCAGCGACAGCCCGCTGGGTTGCACGCTGTAGTTGCACGGACTTTTGAAAGATTGTGCCTCCGGTGTTGGCTTGTGAGTTTCGCACAATTCTTTCAAGTATGATATTAAAGAAGTCACATGACAGCGCGTCACCTTGTCTAAATCCTTTTTTGACATCAAAGGTCTCGGTGAGATCGTTACCGACTTTGACGGAGCAGCGAGCATTCTCCATCGCATCCTGCACAAGCGAACGAGTTTGGCAGGGATGCCAAAGCTAGACATGGCTCTGTATAGCTCGTCTCTATAAATGCTGTCATATGCGGCCTTGAAATCGATAAAAAGATGGTGAGTATCGATTTGGACTTCTTGGGTTTTCTCCAGGATCTGCCGTAGTGTGAATATTTGATCGGTTGTGGACATACCGGGTCTAAAACCGACTGATAGGGGCCAATCAGCTCGTTGACAAATGGTTTCAGACGTTCACACAAAACGGCCGACCGGATCTTGTATGCGATGTTAAGGAGACTAATGCCTCTATAGTTGGCGCGATTGAGGGGGTCTCCTTTTTTGTGGATCGGGCAAACGATGCTGAGGTTCCATTCATAAGGCATACTTTCCTCCAACCAGATCTTGGAAATGAGTTGGTGTATGCTCTCTACCAAGTCATTTCCCACTACCTTAAATAGCTCGGCCGGTAGGCCGTCCGGTCCAGCAGCCTTGAGTTTGGATATTGCTATCCTCACTTCACTCTGGTCGGGTGGACGGGAGTCTTGACTTTCATCGTCCAAGTTGAATGGTTCGTTCTGCCTGACGGCGGAATTTGGGTCGTCGTCGCCGTTTAACAGTCTGCAGAAGTGCTTTTTCCATATCCTCAACACCGACTGCGACTCAACTACGAGGTTTCCTTGTTTTTTTATATTGCTATTCAAAAAAGGGCGGTCAAAAAAATAGTAGTGCGCTAAACATCTACGCTGAAATATAACAAAAATGCAAATTTAGTTTAAAATTTTAATTTAAAAAAAAAGTCATGTATTTTACCATAAATTAGTATTTTATTTTTACACCTTTCCACCGATATCGACACCCATGATTCCTGCACAGATGACCAAAGGTCATTGTTGTTAGTTGGTTTACAACTAGCAACAGCCTTCTTCACGTCGCACCAAAGATTCTCAATCGGGTTGAGATCTGGAGACTGTGGGGGGCATCCCATTACATTGACCCTGTTTGAAAAGAACCACTGCTTAGCAAGTTTACTTGTATGCTTTGGGTCATTGTCTTGTTGGAAGACCCATTTCAGTGCCATTTCCTCCTCAGCATACGGCAGCATTACTTCCTGTACGATTTGGACGTATAGATGCATCATTTTTTTGATTTGGTAGATGGGACCAACACCATAAAAAGAAAAGCATGCCCAAACCATAATGCTACTTCCTCCATGTTTTATCGTTTTTGTCGTGTATTGAGGACTGAATTCCGTTTTGGGAGGCCTTCTGACATAAAAACGAGATCCTTTTCCGCCATATAGAATGATTTTCGGTTCGTGTGACTACAAAATATTCCTCCATTTTTCTGCTGCCCAGTTTAAGTGCTCCTTCGCGAATTGCATTCTTTTGGCTACATGTTTTTTTATCAGTAGAGGCACTTTATGCGGACTATGGGCTGTCAGATCGTGATCTCGCAACCGTCTACGAACCGTCTCACAATACTAGCATCAACGCATCTATCTACAACATGGCCGTTTTCGATAAGATCAAGAAATGGACAATTTGATTGTCAATTGATTGTCATTAGCCGTGTTTTTTTGAAAAATTCGCAGCCAGTAAAGACAATTTTTACACGTAAAACAGAAACAACAACCTCTGCTGCCTACAGTTCTTGATTTCATCCGCGTAAAACCAATACTTTTTATTGACAGACGTTGGTGTCACTGCAAAAGTTGTTATGTTCAGTAGGGAGTGTTCGTAGCGATGACCCAATTATAATTCATCGTGTACAGTGCTCCTGATTGGCCGAAAATTAAATAGGAGTCTATTTTGGAACTGATTTAATTATTTTCATTCCATTTTGTGTCACCAATTTAAGATAATTAATATTCTTACGTTTGCGTATTTTCTTTAGTGCATTGAGCCACACACTAACCTAAAATTATTCTGGCTTCAGGCTCTTTGCGAGGAAACTGTGAGTTAAATATTTTAAACCCTTAAACAATTTTTGTTCTACTGAAAGAAGAATCATCCATTTCGGTGTATATTTGAAGAATCTGAAGGTAAAAAGAGAATTATGACAGGTTATAGCCCACGAACATACCCTCTCTTTTTTTTTCCTTACGTGCTGTATCTGTTTGCTTGAAAGTCGAATATTTTGTTGACACCTAATGTCATAACATCGAAATCACACGTACCAACCGAGGGGGTATACAAATTCAACTGGCGATAGCCCGCTGCGGATTGTCCAAATAAACTACGCAACGCAATAGTAACAAACGTCAAATGTACATTGCATTCCGTTTAGACACATGGTTTGCTTTGATCAGAATATTCAGATGACGTTTCTGAATATGACTTCAAAATCGTGATTCTGTTTGGAACAAATTGATTGCAGTTTGCGGTTAAGAACGCATTTGACGCAGATGATGTTTTCGAAAACGTTGGACCGCTTTTATATTCCCTAGACTTACCCGCCAAGGCCTGAAAATGCTACGACTATTTGAATCGTTAAGTCTTTCTCTTTCTCACAAATGGTATTCTTGTTGTTTTGGTCGGGTTTATGTGAACCTCAGTCTTTTTTTTTTTGATGCGCTGGAGGGGTGAAATCCTTTATGGCTACTCAGTAGCCCATGCTATGAGTTATGCCAGACTCCATGCTCCGCATTTTTACGTGGCTAAAACGCCTCCCCAACCCTGCCTGATTCCCCCTGCGGTACCGCCGGTCAAGGCATTCCTTCACAGGGGCAGGTTTTGACGTCATGTCTTCTCCTTCTTATGGTCCAGGGTTATCTTCTTGGACTCGCAGCGTTTGATTTTCTCGCCGTAGTCCTTGCATAATGGTTGCAATGATGTTGTTGGCGATGTCCCATGCATCCCTCGTTGATAACATGAACGATATCAGTCTCCTTGGGGTTATAGCGTTGCCTATCTCTTACTCTAAAGCATTCCTGGCTGTTTCAAATTTTGTGCACTCTAGTAGCACGTGCTCGGCGTTTTGTACTTTTCCTTCACAATGACGACAGGATGGGTCTTCCGTCAGCTTGTACTTGTAAAGATATTCCCGGAAGCTACCATGTCCCGTTAGAAATTGGATGACGTAAAAGTTTACTTTTCCATGTTTTCTTTTCGTCCATTCTTCTATGTTCGGTAGCAGTTTGTATGTCCACCGACCATTTTCGGATACGTCCCTCAGTCGTGTGGCAATATGTCTGTGATAACCTAAACCCGCCCTAAGGGGTTCCCTAAGGGTTTCCTCGAACCACTTTCTGTCAATTATCGTCAGCATAGGCTTGATAATTTGGGATCAGGTTGGCGGGTTCGAAATACTTTGTATTTGGCATCGATACCGAGGGAACATGAGTAGCACTTCCTCCCTTAGCTAGGTACTACTGACGTGGAGTGGTCTTCTCAGCCGAGTGTTCTATTTCTTATTTTGAAAATAAAACAATTGTTCAAACGGATGTTTGGGGTTGTCGTCTTGAATCTGGGGCCAGTGGTTCGAAGATCATCTTACCTAAAGCATTACTGTTCAACTGCTCGATGTGATCGAGTCGGTATAGTCATTTTTGGACTTCATCCACATTTGAGCGCATTCATTACGCCAAACCAAAGTAGCACAAGTGTCCTAGAGTAAGTCTTCGCCGAATCTCCACTATGGTTTCATTCGTGGAGCTCCTTAATCACTTCGGAATTACTATTCCCTAGTACTTGGCTTTGTCCTTATTTACTTCAAGACCAACTCGTTTCGCCTGTTGTTCGTGCTGGCAGCGACAAACAATGTCGATCCCGTATGCGTATCCCCACTGCTGGATAGATTTGTTGAAGATAGTGCCTTCCGTATTCACAACACACGACAGCGCTTCTTCTTGCGGAAATCTTGGTTGGAATAGTTCAGAGGAACTGTTTCTGTCATGCGGCATAGCTAGATCATTTTGTGCCGGCCTCCCAAATTTGGCCATCGCCTTGTAGAGCTCCACACGATGAATGCTATCATATGCAGCTTTGAAGTCGATGAAGAGATTATGAGTCTCTGCTTAAAATTCGTTGGTCTTATCCAGGATATGTCTTCGTCCATCGTCAATCCCTCACGCAGGAGCCCACACTGGTATGTGTCGCAGAAAGGGTGCAGATATTCACACAGTACGTTGGATAGAATCTTATAGGATGTAGACAACTTTGTGATCTTTTCGGCACACATGACGGTCCATCTGAACACAGACTCCCTAAAAGTTGAGTTGGAAAGACAATTATACCATTTTCTGAGTTACTCGTGGGAACTCTCAGTTTACGTCGACAACGGAGCCTTCTAGCACTTTAAAATCAGTTGACCGTCCAACGCGAATCAGGGTGATAATCTGCTAATGATTGATGAAGGCATTAACCTTTGACAGATGACAGTGACTTAAAAAGTCATTCTGACAGAAACTACATAAGTATTTCTTTTTATTTCTAATTCACTAGGATAGCTAATGTACAACTCTCCATTTCGCAGTACAAATGTACTGTACCTCCTCGTGTGCATTACACCTATGGGAACTTGATTCAATATAAAAAGTTCTAAGGTCATACTCACACAAGTGTATCAAATTTACATCAATCAAACAAATTGCTTCCCAATTGAATGCGAAATGTCCTCATATTATGTACATATGCACATATTTTACACAAAGAGGGCAGCACATGTTTGGAAAACCATACAAACGAACAGTTCCCCTGTACATACGAGTACATATAATCATTTTAATTAGGCTATCCCGCGCTAAATTGAAGTCAATCCACCCTTCCACAATGCGAAAAAGAAAAAACAGTAATTTATATTCAAAGCATGTGCCTTTGAAAATCCGCCCAGGTGCACCTGTATCTTACGCCTGATTGGCACTGCCTTCTGTTTGAAATAAGTCAAAATCTATTCGACGTTAGACTGCCGTTAGACTTACGATCATAACCAACTGCCGCGGGTTTTTTAATCAAAAAAAAAATTGTAGTGTGTAGTGCGATAGTGATTTACTTAACATCAGAGAAAGGACTAAGACCAAGGATACGCCAGTGCAGTAGAAATGGGCTTCTCTTGGATACCATTTTGGAAACGATCAAGGAATACAAATGAGGTGGTTAATACAGTCTGTTATACAAGCTATTCTCTATTCATATGTATGATTGTGACAAATATTGTGCGGCTCTAGTATTAGACCTTGGAACAGGAAACGTTTTTTCAAAGTCCTCGTTCCTATTAGTTGTTTGTACGCCACTGTGCATTAGACTCAGAACAAGTAAACGATTTAGCCTTAAGAAGCTAAGACATGAGCTAATCCCGTGTTTAACAAGAGCGTGTTTTAAAATTGTGTACTAATATCTACCAGTGTCTGACGGAGACACTTCCGTATCGACAAGACAGTTCAAATAGAAGAATATTATAGAGTCATCCATTTTGTTGTTCCGAAATTGTCTGGATCTTGCAATTATGAATGGAATACAACATCATCCAAATGTCCTCCACGGGAGTTGTTAAATGACGTGATTCTGAGAAGGACATTTTCGACGACTTTTCAACACACATCGGGCAAAAACTCAGCCATAACTTGATGAATATTCGTTTTCAAATCGTCAAGAGTTTGCGGATTGTGGGTTATTAACTCGATAACTACACAAAAAGAAATCCAACGGCGACATATCTCACGATCTTGGTGGCCAGTTCACATCACCAAAACGCGAAATAACTCGTTCAGGAAACTTTTTCGTGCAATAAAGCAAATTGTCAGGTGTGGCACCGTCTTGTTGAAACCACATGTCTTTCACATAAGTACATGTCTTCGATTCGAAACCAAAAAAAAAAATCGGTTAACATTTGGGTATAACGATGAGAAATGACGGTGATGGTTACACCTTCTTTGTTTTCGAAGACGTATGGACCAATGAGACCACCAGACTGAATTGTACGACATACAGTGAATTTTTGTGGAAGCAATGTGGAAGCATGTGGATTTTCACTTCCCTATACGCGACAATTTTGTTTGTTAAAGGTATCCACCGAGTCTCATCGCTGAAGAAAATGTTTTGAAAAAATTGGTCGGTTATCCAAACGCTGATGTTCAAGCACCCAATCGCCGTTTTTTCTACTCATTCTGTCTTCAATCCTTAAATAAGCTCAACTTTATAAAAATGAATGTACAACCTTGGCCAAATGTATTAGGCACCCCCTAAAATTCTCTGTATCTACAAAACACAAAAGTTTAAATGAAATAAAAGGATGCAGATATGATAAATAATTGATTTTATTGATTATTATTAATATTTAGTTGTACCCCCTTTGGCTTTTTTTACTGCAGCGACTCTTTTGGGCATAGTGCTGACTAGCTTTCGACACTCTTCCGAAGTAATTTTACTCCACTCTTGCTGTAACACATTTCTGAGTGTTTCTTTCGATGTAATCAAGTGCTCCTTGATCCTACGCTTTAGAATACGCCATAGATATTCTATGGGGTTGAGATCTGGGGACTGCGCATGCCACTCGAGGAGGTCTATGTTGTTCTCCTCAAACCACCTCATAGTTAGGGCTGATTTGTGGCAGGGTGCATTGTCTTGCTGGAATTTGACATTTTCCATGTTAGTGTCTCCGAAAATGTTGGAAAAGGACAGTTGAAGTACATTTATGTAGTTTGAGGAGTCCATCCGACCATCAAACACATGCATTTCACCCACACCGCTGGCAGCCATGCATCCCCAAATCATAATACTGCCTCCATCGTGCTTAACAGTCGGTACCACGCATTCTGGTTTGTACTCTTCTCCAATCCTTTTTTTTAAGTAAAATTCATCTAGAGAACATCAAAATGAGTTACATTTTTTGATGTTTAAGTTAAAAGTGATCCATAACTTAGACGTACCTAAAAGTTAGATTCATCTGACCATAATATTTTGGACCAATCTTCTTCAGTGAAATGCACATGTTTTTTCGCCCATTCCAAGCGCGCCTTCCTGTTTTTTTTTTCAAAAGGCAAGGCTTCTTCTTTGCTTTGCATCTCTTAAGTTTAGCTTCCCCAAGTCTTCTTCTAACGTTTCTTGAAGAAATTCTTTTCCTCGATCCTTCGACAACTCAGAAGCATGCTCAGATGAGGTTTTCTTCCGATTTTTGAGCGAGGATCGTATTAAAAGTCGGTCCTCCAAAGGCGTAGAAATCTTTTTTCTTCCGGATTTTTCGCGATTTACATGCGAACCAATCTCGTTGTACCGCTTAACTACATTTTGCACTGCACAACGTGAACACTTCACTTATTTCGCTTCTTCAAATAAAAGCCATATTTTCTGTGAAGATGGTTCATTCGGTCATGGATAGGTCGTAAGTAAGAGCCAGTCACTCTGTCTCAGATTGACGATAATGTCGACCATAATCTGCCCGTGATGGGCGAAACGCACCTACTACAAGATCACAATTTTTGTAGTAAGTTTTCACAATTTTAACACGATCAGCCATTGTTAAATGATCAATGTTGTAAAATGGCAAACCTTAAACTAAACATTTATAGTCTCGGGCGATAGTTCGGTTTGACGTGTGATTCGAACAGGGATGTAAAATCCGGACCATTGGATAACCCTGTACATTTCCAATTAAGAGGAAAATAGAGTGTTCTTGAGTGCAGGCACCATGTATTTTGATTGTTATACCACAGGATTAGGGACATATGGATTATTTCGAAGAATTTGTATGTTTGAAAGTTTCTCTGTAGAAGTCACAATCTAGCACAGCTGTCATTTTCACTTCGAAGTCTGATATCCTCATATCATGGATTCTCTGGTGTAATCGAAATACAAATTTATTTAATGGTGACTCTGTATTTAGAGAATTTTTTGTAAACCCAATAAAACCACCAATTTCGCAACAATTGTTCTGGTGGAGCTTAGTATTCCATTAAATCGCTCATCTGTTGCGTTTTTATTAATATTTTCAAGGGTTGTCAATGGAGTCATAACAATTTCGTATTTGAAACTATTTTTTACTATCTGTCAATGTCAAAACATCAGTTGCAGTATTTACTACAATTTTGGGTCGAAATAATCGTCCCACCAGACAGAGTGTCTGTGTTGTAGTGGATAAATTCGAATCAATATATTGAATTTTCCGACCGAAGTACCGAAGTTTTCTCCACATTTTGGCTAATTTTGCCTAAAGAACTTGGCCTACATCCTTACAAGATCAAATTAATTCACAAACTGAAGTCTCTTGATCATTAAGGGCCGAAACTTTTCCGAGTGGGCTCTGCAAACAATTCTGAATTTCATCGATAAATCATCTTCAGCGGTTTATTTTTGGCTTAATGGCTTTGTCAATAAGCAAATGTAGGCTTATAGGACAGCAACAAATCCGAATGTGCTGCTAAAGACTTCATTGGATCCACAAAAAGCAACCGTGTGGTTTGGGATCATTGGTTTCGCCGATGAAAGTGATCGCCATGTTATGGTTAATGGAATTTGCCATCGTGCCATGTTGGAAGATTATTTTTGACCAGAATTGGACGGACTTAACGTCAGTGATATGTGGTTCGAACAAGATGGTGGCACATGCCCCACAACTGGACTAATAATTGATCAATTGAAGGGGAAGTTTGATAATCTTTTACTCTCGAGTGTCCGGTCGATTGTCCACCTGGCTTACGCGATTTAACCCTCTTAGACGTTAAGTTGTTGGTTTATGGCAAAGTTATATTTAACTAAGTACTTGCTCTACACCCGGAATATCATGTTGATCTCTGAATTATGCTGTGTTTTATTTAAATACAAAATTGGTATGTCCTTATTGAAAAACTCTTTAGGTCAAGTTTGAATTTCCACTCCCACTCCAGTCATCAAGTCGCTTGCACCCAGCACTACAAGATCTAAGGCAGTGAAAGCCTGCCGAGTATCTCTCAACGAGATAGTTGTACAGTACCACCTCATCCTTTGCTGGATGCAGGTCACTGTAACAGGAAATAGTGAGGGTGACAGACTGGGTAGAAGAGACTCCTCTGGTTTAGATAGGGGGTGATCCACCCACCTTACACATCGCCAGCACAATGAACCTTCTTCTGGTCTAAGAAGCGTCACTTCTCGGCTTCCCCTCTCGCTTGCAGTCGTGATTGACACAAGGGCTTGTGACAGCTATTACGTTTATTTTGGTGCTGCCCGAGCAGACGTCAACTTGGCAATCTACTTATGTCGTTCGTACAAAAATCTCTTGAAGTTATCTACAATGACGTATTCATCATTGCCAACATCACTTGGAATATCGATTGTAATTAAAACTGTCCGCAAATAAATCAATATCAACTTTTGCCTACGATTCTCCAATAAATTGATTCTGAAGAAGAAAGAATTCATTCATTCGAATACAATCACAACTTCGTTCTTTTATAATTCAATCTAATCATTCCTGTCAGTTCAATGCAATGTTTTTGCAGAAATGTATAACACCATCTGGGCACCTGTGCTGACAACAAATTAAAATAAATTACTCTTGTTTGCGTAAAAAAAGAAGGAAAAAACCGAGTAAATGGCAGCACTTTGTATTCGTTATCTAACGTTATTCTGAATCCAATCACATTGTATACTATATAGACAAAGACAGGCTCTGTCAAGGTCTTTCATTGCTCCCGTTTGAAAATCCACAATTCAGCCGGTACGTATTTAGATTAAGGAAACTCTTATCGATATCATATTGCCTTAATCTACGAGTGGCCATAATCTTTACGATTCCCCGGCCATCGGCTATTTGCGATGTGCGACTATTTTGGTAGTTCATTTACTGGGTTATAGTTATGGGATTAGCAGGTGCTTAAGACCGTTTGTGGAGTGTGCTAGTTTCGATAGTAAGTTCCTTATAAATAATTTAACCTTAAGTGTGATAATTGTGAGTGAAAATGCACGGATACAAGCGATGCAATGTTACTAGAGGATAAAGTACTGTCAGCTCTTTAAAATCAAGTCATTGTTTTGATCAGTGAAGCGACATGCATGGAGCTGATAAAACAGACATCAATAAATATATTTCTGGATTGTTTGTCTGGTAAACGTGTTCGAAAACAGCTGTGCTTGATTCAGACCAATAGGTGCACTGAAATGTTTTATAATTTCCATATTTTGCTGATTGCAGATAAATCATTGTTTAAGTGGGTCAAACATATAGGGTGACCAGAACGACAGGAACAAAAATTTAAATAATACAACACCGGTGTGAGATATGAAATTGATTGAGCTACACTCAAGCTATTATGTCTGGAATAGCACATTTTTCAAATGGCCGTCTCGGTTTCGCTGGCAGCGCTGCAAACAGTCGGTCCAATATGTGCGACGTTATTCCAGCAATAGCGTCTCTAATGTGTCATCGAGCTCGTCCAAAATGGTTGGCCTGTTGGCGTAGGCTAAGGGTCTAACGGTAGCCTCAGGGAAAATAATCGAGTGATGTCAAGTTGCATGATCGCAGCGGCCAATTGGTAAACGCTGGCTATGACCCATTCGCTAAATTTCTTTTGCACAACTTCGAACTTTGCGTCGCTTGTATGGTATTGTTGGAACCTCAGCTCGGATATATCGATGTTGCCCAACTCTCGCTACAGAAAGTCGTTTAACATCGCTCTATACCTGAGACCATTGACGGTAAAGGTGTCTCTTTCCTCATTTCGAAAGAAATAAGTTCCGATGATGCCGCCATGCCATAAACTGCACCAAACAGTCAATCTCTGTGGATGCATTGATGCCTGATCGATCACTTGTGGATTGTGTTCGGTCCAATACCGGCAATTCTGCTTGTTAACATGGTCGCTGACCCAAAATGGACCTCGTCCGACAAGATGATTTTTTGGAAAAATTTTGAAACCCCGGCCAGCATTTCCAGCGCCCAATTAGCGGACTCACGGGGCTCGTCCGGCTTCAATTCTTGCGTAAGCACAACCTTATACGGATGTGGGCTCAAGTCCAACCGCAAAATAAGCCAATTCAGGTGATCGGTGCTGAATCTTCTTTACTGAGTTTTCTTCTATACTAGCCGTTACGGCGGCTATGTTTTGTTCATTTCGCACCAATTTCTGTCTGGTTGGTGGCTTAAGGTCCAAAAGAGTGTACTCAATCTCAAATTTTTCCACGATGCGACGAATTACCTACAGTCTGAAACTATGATGACGACCAACTCCACGACGAAACTCACGTTACGTATTTGCAACTGAGCCGGATTTTTCTAATAATTTCTGCACGTTTGGCAACCATGGAACGATCCATGATAGAATGGCAAACCTTACTAAATATTTTGACAAGTGGATGTCATTGGTAAATTTGCTGAACAGCTGCTGAAACTTAATAATTGACAAAAAGTATAACTACTCTCTGGCCACCCTATAATGTATCGAACTACAGACCTATTTCTCTACCACGAACGTTTTCTAAGATTTTTGAAAAAACTTCGTCCTTTGAAATCGTGCATATTGTCTTTTTTAGACATCAGTTTCGTTTTAGAAGAGGATTGTCAACCGAGGATGCTATCCTCAGAGTGTGTAGCCAGTTGTATGAAGGTACTAACTGCAACAGATCCACCATGGTTCTGTTCGTTTATATGACAAAAGCATTTGACATGGTTCACCATGATGGGAGTTTTATTGAATCTCGTATTTTAAAGAGCAGTGTTCCACAGGGTTCAGTTCTAATTTACATTAAATACCTACTTACCAGTTTTATACAAGAAACAAAACAACTGCAAAAATATCGGAAGATCCAGAAACAATGAGACTTTGATTTACGGAGCTAAAACTGACTTTTCAGAGATGACAAATGGTATATCAAAAAAGGTTTTAAACCAATATTCTTAGCAATTTACTTTTTTCTAATAATTGTTTTAAGATAACTACACATAGTATACCTTGGAGTATTAATTGACCATGAACTGTTAGATCGCATCTGTTCCTTGTAACGCGTGAAACAAACAATATTGTTATAAAAAAGTATTATGGTGTTGCTCTCACTTTAAGTTACTGTATGGTATCTCAAGTTGGGCTGGTTTTTATAATAACTCTTTGAGTCCAGCTATTCACAGGTCAGAAACATTTAATTAGAATTATTTGTAACACAAATCGTTTTACTCAAACCTGACCTCTAAAGACCTACATACAAACAACCTTATTGACAGATTGTTTGATTTGGTTTGGAGTATACAGCTAGTAGTAGTAGTAGTAGTAGTAGTAGTAATTTTATTCATTTTTAACTTAAAAGCTATTTAACAAATTATTTCAGTTCATATAAGAAGAAAAAAATGGAATAACAGTTTTCATTCTTTAACTTAAATAGTTAGTGGTGAATGACACATCAAGGCTATTTTACATATAATTTACATCTGATGTGGGGTAACATCAATCATTGTTTATTCAGTAAATAGTGTATATAAAAAAAAAGAGATAATAGAAAAAAGAAAAAAAAAGTAGTTCAGAACTTCAAGAAAACAAAATTTTTTAACGTAACAATTCATAAATAATATTTATACATATGTACATTATTGGTTCCTATTATGCCCTAAATAAATTATTGTGCTGGTAAGTACGACAAGAATTTAGATAAGAGATTCAATGCAGTCATAATGTAAGGTGAATAACCAATCTTTTACCTTTTTAATGAACAAAGTAAAGCGTAGTGTTTCTCTGATATGCAAGGGTAATTTATTAAATAATTTTGGAGCTGTACATGTATAAATATGTGCAAAATGTGTTTTGTGTGCGAGCGGAACATTGACTACACTCATATTATTTATACGTAAATTGTACATGAGAGAATTCCTGCTCGGAATATTACCACTTTGTTTAAAAAACTCTCTTAATACTTTAAATACATATAAATGTCGCATTGGAGGAATTAGCAACGCAGTAAATAAAGGCCAACTTTCTGCAAACCGATTCTTATTACAAATAATTCTAATTAAATGCTTCTGAGCTATTAGTAGGGGTATTAGAGTATTAGAGTACGCGCCACCCCAGCTTGTGATACCGTATTGCAACTTGGAGTGTGCCAGACCGTAGTAAATAGTAGTTAACACTTTTTTTGAGCAAAACGGTTTTAAAAGATACATTTTACGTGTGACTAACCTCATATAAGATTTCAACGTTTGAATATGGTCTTTCCAATTTAGATTATTATCAATTACAACACCTAGGTATTTGAATTGTTGTACCGATTCAATCTTAAAGCAAAGTTCGGAGCACTGCATGTTAGATATAAAATTCTTTTGGCCACATTTATGAACAGGTAATGAAAATTGTTTACAGTCATGAGAGTGAAAATAGAGGTTATAATCATGAAGAGTGTTTCCCGATATCTTAAATGACATCAATTTCGTTTTTTCACTAATAATTAATTTATGCGAGGTAAACCACGATCTTAAAACCTCAAGATCTTCCTCGATTTTAGTGATACATTCAAATACAGTATGGCATTTGTACGTAAGAGCTATATCGTCTGCAAAAGCGGTTGAGGTACCATTTAATTTAAGTTTAAACAAAGAGTTAATGTAAATCAAGAAAAACAATGGGCCAAGTACAGAACCCTGTGGCACACCGTTTTTTTAAAGTCTTGGTTCACTAAATATTCCATTTACATTAACTCTTTGTTTTCTATGCGTCAGATACGATTGAAACCATTTAAAAATAATGCCCCGAAAACCAGCATTATGAAGCTTACCAAGCAATAATTCATGGTCTACCATGTCATAAGCTTTTGTCATGTCAATAAATAGACACATAGTTGACTTATCGCTGTTTAAACTACCATATAGTTCACTACAGACCCTCAATATAGCATCCTCTGTAGATAGTCCTGCTCTAAATCCAAACTGATTATTACAAAAAAAATTAAACTTATCTAAAAACGACATAATGCGAACTTTAAGTAACTTTTCAAAGATTTTAGAAAAAGTGGAAAGAAGAGAAATGGGTCTGTAATCCTAAGCTAGATATACAGGGTCCTAAAGCTAGATATACAGGGTCTCTCCGCGTACTTTCTGCGTGGGTTACCTTTCAAACAGAAGTAAAATTCCGAAAATGTAAACGAACGCGTTAGATATGAAATGTTCCCACTTTTTAAACGTCAAATGCAAATGTATACAAAATGTACATACAGTGATCTGACAGATTTGACAGATATGTATGTATCATAAATCAGTGCAAAGAAATTTCTTGGACTAAAATTTGTAGCTTGGGGATATTTTGTACTCTGTTGTTAGCGTTCTCTTCCACGAGAAAGTTGTGCCTACTGAAACAGCATTTCGTGAGTTTACGTAGATGTTCGTAAAAATTCATTGTTTTGGGAGCGTACGCGAAGAGACAGACCTATTTCAGGTTAAATGAGTTCATTAATCATCAATCGTCAAAACGTACCAATAACAGTGTTTAATTGCAGTGACTCACAATGATGTGTCTGGAGTGAAAATAATTCTGCGTTTATTGTCGTAACGTCTGGGGCGGTCTGGGGCCGTATTAAAAAGTCTAAGTACCCGACAGAAATGTGATTCTATCTACTGTTACCACTTGTACTTCGGCCTTCATATTGCTATGGTATCACTATTCAAGCAAAGCTTTTCTTATGTATTACTCTCGTTTACCTCATTTGGGGTTGGTGGCTGTATGAGTTCTCTCCTCTGAATTTTCCTTCACCCCATAAAATCTTCGGTATACGAGCGTCATATGCAATTTATATGGCTTAGTCTCCACACCTTTGCCGATGTGAACACATCGGTCAATAGCTGTTTCCACCTATCTTTGACACTCCAGTGTTGAGCAGAATGCTTATTTCTATAGCACTCACCTCGATAGTCACTGTTTCTGTCTATGTTTTCTGCAGCTAACTTACTTAGGTGGTGCTAATCAGACGGAAGGAACAAGGTCCTTAACTAACAAACACATTCACTTAGACCGGTCCACACTGCCTCCAGTTACGCTCTCCAAATTGGTTGATCTTCTACTTCGTTTAATTCTAAAACTCTATGGGCTAGCGGACTGGGGTTCCATCGATTTATATGCCCTAGCCATCTTAACAACGTATAGTTCGTCGTTGAACCTCTCCCCCAAAGGACACCAACAAAAGCGGGACCGAATATCTTACAACGAAATTTTTCTTAAAACTTTCGTTTCATGCGCTTTCGGTGGAGTAGGTCTGGGATGGTCAAGATCTTATCTAGAATTCTCTTCTCAGCCAAAAGTGATTAGCAAGACTTATGCTTCGTTTTATTTTCACTTTTATTGCTATTATGGTAAGAATTGATAGCAAAGCCTTACAGCCTCTTACAACCTTAAAGTAAGAGGCTGTCGAATGTGACGTTCTGTTCAATGTATCGATGTTGTGTGGTCCTTTTTATTGGCATATGTTTGGTTTAACCTCCATTTACCTCTAAATTCATTTCACCAGTTTCCGTCCGTGAAAGTCGATTAGTCTCAGCACTGTAGCCTTAGTCGATCTATTTAAACCTCTGAACTATCGGTCCAATCAATAGAATACTCGAGCCGAAGCACTTTTTTTCGTTGAATAGCTTTCATGAAACGAATTACCTGAAACGGTCCTAAAAAATGCAGATCCAACGCTGAAAGAAAATAGATTCCCTGGTGATTGCTGCTTCTGTGAGTTAGTGCATCAGATTCCATGAAAGAGGTACTCGTGTTACCTCCTGTTGTTTATGAAATCCAATTTCCTTAAATGCTTCTTAAGTTTGTGGTGGCTTCGCAACATGCCTCTTCGAATCGACAGTCAGTTTTTGGTTTGACGCAAGCAAGGTCTTGATACTTTTATGGTTTTACTTTCAAATGGCTTGTCTCAGTTGGGGATATTATCCCAATGTTTGACATGTTTGCTCTTTCTTTTGTGGTTTCCAAGCAGTTCTTAGTTGTTCAGCTATGAATATTCGATTCTTATCTCTTTCTACATATCCTAGAGCCCAGTAAAGTGTGATTATGATTTTTCTGGTCCAATCTGGACTTTAGTTAGGCACTCCCATACCAATCTGAATCTAATACTGTTTGACAATATCGCTGTATTTCCTGTTCACGATTGCGTAAATCACTGCTTGGAAAGACTCCAACTATCTCATCTTGGGCTGCGGCTAGATGCACCTGTTCCATTTCCTGATGACATGTTGGGTCCAGCCATTTACCATTTTGGTTTGATTTATCACTCTAGTCTTATTTATTGCTCAGTTATCGGATTTTTTTTTAAAGCTAAAATCAATAAGTTTTCCGACAAAGGAGTCAGCCTTAAGAGGCCTTTGTGTCAATTCAAGACTTCAATTGCCCCGCCAAGGCTTTCTTTCCTTGTAAGCTATTGTGCATCAACTTGTAGGCTCAACTCCTTCCAGTAAATTTCCCGAGTGAAATAATTTATTGATTTGTGCGACAAAAAACACAGATTATCTCAAAATGGAAACTGAATCGATTGATTCTATTTCAGAAGTATTGAATAATTCCCTGATAACAACAGAAAACAAAAATGAACAACTGACGGGGTAACCTTTTATGCAACCTTATTAATTTTCAACAATTAATTTACGAGTCATAAAAAAATTAGCAGACAAAACGTGTTTTCTTATCACGAATGCGATTAGTTAGCACAACTTGTAAGTGTTTGCTGTTGGTGCAGATAAGGAATATTTCTGGAACTCCTACCACACACAGGTGTCTGGTAGGCATATCAGTAGAGATTAGTCATATGTATATTTTTTTTATTAAGATTAAAATATAAATCTTGTAGCACATTTGTATGTACTTAAAGTTGTTACTAACTTAAGAAGAATAGGTCAGCTACTGATGCCACAGGCACTGTATTCTTAGTAGCAGAGCCCTTTCTAACAAACTTAGACAATCTCGAATTCCATTTCAGCTACTAAAAAACTTAAACCTTCAGATGCTACGTAAGGTTAACGACGAAGGCTAACTTAAACCAACTAAGAGTCCATGGTCCTCAGACCAGCTCTCAAGAGCGTTTTTTTTTGTTCGTTGGTTAATGCTGGACAATCACATAACAGTAACGGATAGATTCTATTTTCTCTTCGTGCATGCAGTTTCTGCGTAAGTGCTACAACTGCATGATTGCCTATCTGTCACGACACCGACTGCTGTTCGAATATCACTGCGACTAAGTTTCATGAGATCTGGAATTTCTTTTTATCTTAGACTGGCAATAGCAATTTGGCTGTAGTATATGTATGCAGTAGATACCATCGCCTGTTAGCCTCTTCGCTGGATTCGATGTCTGCAAGGAGTTTAGATATGACCCTGTCTTGGCCAGTTCATCTACCTTTTCATTCTCTGGGATAACCATGTACCCCGGTAACCAACAGAGGATCACCTTGTTTCCCACTGAGATACCCAGTCTCTTGATGAATGCATCGGTGTCCATTTGCTCTACATGTCCTAGCCATCTCAAGCTACTGATTCGCAGTTTCGCTGTACAGCTCGTATTTCTCAAACACCGCCTTTAGAAAATGGATATTCAGTATTCAAACATATGCGCACTATGCTGAAACTTCGCCATTGACTGAGCTAGGTTCAAAGTTTCAATTAGAATTCCGTAAGAGTTTTACTTCACCTTCTGCTCAGCTCAAACAATTCGTTCATAAATTCGATTTCAGCTAGTAGTAGTATTGCTAGGCATAAACACAAAAGACCCTATAGAGTTTCTTGAGACTATCTCCGAATTATGTCTTAAAAAACATAGGCATTGCCATTACATAATAGAGACTCCATGATTATCTCTGAAGGTTTGTTGTACAAAAAACGATAGTTCGACATCAATTTGGCCACGTTATAGGTCTTAACCATGAAGCACAGCATACAGACGGACAAACAACGTTCAGCCAATTGCCTAATCTAATTGCATTTACCAGTTTTAAGCTTTGATCTATGTTTTTCTGCTCGAATTCCGACTTCATTTCGTATCGATAATTAATATTTGATTGCAGATTAAATAATATAATTTACAATGATTACCATACACGTAATTGCTATATAATGACAATTTAAATTGTTTTACTTTTTTAGACTACAATGGCCCCAGCGAAAGGTCGTCGTTTTATCTCATCCCGAGATCTGACCAAAAACATGACATTCTTTACGGATAAACCGAATAAAATCGAATGGGATGCAAAAACACTGACGTAAGTTACACAATCCAATAGTACTCGTATTAGTTAGTTGTAATTAACATTTTATTAACCAGCTTTAAAACACCGACTGGAAATCCCTTGGTCTTGATAATGTCATGGCTATTGGCCAAACAGAAGCACTTGAAAAAGTACGCAGAGATTTACACAGAATTGGGATTCGATGTGTTGGTTGTTCACATCACCCCTTGGCAATTATTGTGGCCAGTTAAGGGCACACAGGTCAGTAATAACAATTAATAAGCTTGTGCTCACATTTATGAATATATTTTGTTTTTATTTTTGTTTTAGCTTGTTGCTGCCGATACGTTGAAATTTCTGGAGAATAACACATCTTATGCGCCAATCGTTGTTCATGGTTTCTCTGTCGGCGCTTATGAATTTGGAGAAATGATGCTGATTATGTCCAGGGACATGAAGAGGTGCGTGCCTTTAGAAATTGTTTTTTAATTACTTGAAGATATAGTGAGTGACAAGAATTATTTTCCGTTTAATTTCTAATAATTTGTTTTTGCCAGGAGTGATAGCAACGCTGGCAGATGTAAACAGCATCCCTACCTCTACAATGTGCGAGTTCTCGGTCAGCTTGGAATATCATCCTTTGCAATCACTTCGAGTTTTGCTTTTGAACATACCTCCCCTAATGTCGCTATGGCTTTCTTGTAAAGATGCCAAGATCTCTGGAATTCAAAAGCTAGATGCTTGACATGACCAACTGATACCAACCCCCATCGTAACAGATCGGAGGTGGGACTTGATTTTCTTTCATAACATTGCTTTTGTCGATTACCGCCTTTATGATCTTGTTTTGAAGAATCTCGTTGGGGTACTTGAAAAGTGGGTTCTGATGTTGCGCACCTTAGCTTTTTTGAGAACTTAAACGGTTTGCTCCAACGATCTAGGACGCTTAGACGTTAAGTCGTGCTTATTTCAGCGAGATTTCACTGACTCATATCTGCTACCTTCCGGAATACTACCGAAGTGTTGCCGAACTCGGCGATCTTATAGGTCTGGTTTGTATTTTGGACCACGTATTGCTGCAGTTCTCTTACTTCCCAGCACTTCAAAAGCTCTGCGGGTAGGTGGTATAGTCGCCGTACTACCACCCGGTTTAAACAGAGAACCAGTCTCAGTTTTGTTTTATTTTTAAAGAATTCATGTTAGATCCCACGAGTAGCGGAGGTCAGTCTGTTCAGAGATCTGCAGTACACAGATAAGGCCAGTTAATTCGAATATCACCCGGCATTCTGAATACTCCGTTCGCGACTGAGCTATTTATTTCATAGTTGGGTCCCAGCCAAGCTGATGAGTTGAGCTGGACTACATCTTGCCCAATCTGTTGTTTATTCAGTTGCTGCTAGACGTGTTCATCAATGGTTCAACCATGTCCTGGTAGTTTGTGACTGGGTTTCCTCCATTATTTCGAAGAATATGTGTTCCGGTTTGAAGGTTGCAGGCTTATGTAAGCTTAAGCTTTTTTTCTTCGTTATTTTGTCTCTGTTCTCTTTCTGAGGGACTCTTGTATTCCGATGCAACGTCTGTATGCCGATTATGTCCCCTTTTTAGACAAAATTTCTTTTCCCTTTTTTCTGTTACATTTCAGTTAACAGTCCAATAGGCAGATGCTGCCTTCTATATATTATTTGTCTTATAAAAACATGTGTCTCTACTTTTTCACAGATATCAACCGGTTTTAGATAGGATGGTTGCCCAGATTTGGGACAGTGCTGCTGATATTACCGAGATCCCAGTTGGTCTACCAAAATCGATCTTCCCAAAGAATCCACGCATGGAAACCGCATTGCGTAACTACGTTCTGTAAGCCCAACATCCTTCACTAAATCGTTTTAATATTATCTAAACTCTTCTTTCTCAAGGTACCACATGAAAACATTCCACAATCAAGCTACGATCCACTACATGCGATCTAGCCAAATGTTTCATTCGACACTGCTCAAAGTTCCAGCACTGTTCTTTGTGTCGAAAAACGACGTCATCGGCCCAGAGACATCGAATCGTGCCGTAACCGATAACTGGGAGAGAGCCAACATTAAAGTTGACTTCAAATGCTGGGAAAAGTCACTGCATGCTGCCCACTACATTAGGCATCGAGATGAGTATTTGTCGTTGCTGTTAAAGCACTTGGAGGATACTGGAGTCTTAGAAAACCTGACTGTTAAGTCACGTGCTAAGCTATAAATTGATTAAAACTTGAAAGAAATAACTAAATATGCTAAATTTAATAGAAGAGAAAAAAGAAAAAAACAATCTGTGATTCATTGAATATGATGAATGAATTTTGAAATCTATTATCTTAGGATGAAACGGGCGTATATACGTATATGTATGTAAATGTATTTTAACTTGATTTGGTTATAGTTTGTGCGGCACCTAGTATTTTTTTTTTACGTTTTTTTGTTTCTTTTTTAATTTCTCCCTACCTTGACGATTTTTTAAAATTTCTTTTCAAAATAATAGAGATTAACGGAGTTTAGAACGAGAAAACAAAAACGATTAGTATAGGTTTCTAAGGAAAAAAGTTTTAGTAAACTAATTTTTGAACACACGAAATGTGTAGGTATCTAAAAAATAAACTAAAGATTGTAATAATTTTATTAACTACTTTGAAATATATTTCATGATTGTATTTATGTATGTTTATTCCGAATGTCTGATCGTAGATGCCGCTCAAATTATTTGTAAATGATTTGTGTGTCTGTTCCCTCATTTAATGTAAACATATTTTACAATTGTAGTGATCAAGCCTACCAAGACGAAGAAATGCCTGATCTCGTTTTGAAGAAATCAATCCTGGCTTTCTTGTAGCTGTGCCAAACATGGGAATAGCAAGAGAGACGACAAGAAATGTGTACATAAAGGTAATCTCCCCTTCCAACGCTAGAATTAATTAATTTTAATAATTAGCTGATGCTAATCACCTACTACAGCGACAGCTATTAAAAACCGGAAAAGGTTAATTAGAAGCTGATTTACTATAATCAGATGCATTATCTAAGATATGTTAACTTAGCTTAACACGTTTAACTTTTTGCTTAAACACATCAGTAAAGCTTATAAGCAATGGCGGCAATACGATTTCAACATCGAAATTCAATTTAAAACCAAAAAGGAGATCAGTTTTGGACTGCAGTCGCTGAAGCTGATCAAGTAATGATAACTACCTCAAGATTGGCGATTTTTTTTATCAACAAAACGTCAATCAGGCTAAGCACGTAACTATCAACAGAAGACAATTTTTTCGGAATTTTGAATCTGGATTTTTTAAGAAGGCTAACAGCTAACCTTTGGTCTGTCAAGGTACTCTTTTTATAGTCAAAGTCTCTGGCAACAGATGGAGGAAATTATTGGCAACAAATAACATAACTTCCAACAAGAAACCATCAAATATCAAAGAGCCAGGCTGTAGCAACACTTCAGACTACAACAAGACACGACTGCCTTGGCCATCAACTATACGGACAACAGCAGAGTGCACCCTTTACAACTCAAACCAGCAAATAAACATCGATCACCTGATGATATGCACAAAGCTATCGAAGCATGAACTAATTTTCAACCCGCAGCCATTTTAAAAAGAAAAATATTAGTGGTGATATTGTAAGCAATCCATTAGAATCGTCATGCAAGTCCATACTGCAAAATAATTGGATTACAATGGTCTAAAGAAAGAGCACAACTGCTGGCGGTCAGAAGAATTTAAAATACTGTCTTCATTTATGAAAAACGAGCGAAAAAGAACGATGGAGTCTCAATGGATCCTCATAGTGGAACGACGGTAGGTACTAAGTCAATCAAAGAACGAACTGAATGTATGTACTATATGGCTGGAGAAAAGTTGTCCCACTAACCCTCAGGTAGACATTAGAGTCTTCAACATTGCTTTTGTACGTCTGATGTCTGGAACTTGTCATATGCATCATAAAAACGATGAAAACCAAGAGTGTATATAAAACATTATAGTGCTAGTGCATTAGACCTGGACCATCATCAACTATCAACTTGTCTAGTGACAAAACAAATTTGGCCAATGCTGGATTTGAAACACTTTAAGAACTTGATGTCTCTAAACAAACTATAGATAGGTATTATTGTAATCACGGTTCACTGTCTCATAGATAAGCATGCCACAAGGCTAGGGCTATTTCCGAATGATTTTTGCAAAGCCGCATGGATGAAGAAGAATGGGAAATCATTGCCCACCTTCTTTGTTTCTGCCTAGGTTGTTCCCGCATTAGGAAGCTTCACCTAGGAGCATTCATCTTTAACGCCTTAAGTGATCTGAAAAAACAAAGACATTCAGAGTCTCTCACGCTTCAATAGAAGTTCGAACTGCAACCAAACCAACTGTTTAATTAATCGAACAGAAAAACCAAGAAAACCAAAGTTAATACCATCTGCAATGTAAATCCATTTGTAGTATCCATCCTGTACTCATCCATTTGTGCTGCATGACAATAGATCACATTCCCTGCTGTATCAAGATCGGATTAAACACGAAACTCGAACATGGTTCGTTATGTGTTTACTAACTCACCAATAGTGAAATACAGCGAACTATGGTGATGGGTTCGCGATTTTTAAGGAAAAAATAAGGTCAACGGATAGGAGAAAGGTACATAAACATTATCAACATGCGAGGGTAATATCACAATAGAGAGTTTTCTAATCTCATCTTACTAGGCTTTACTGTAGATTCTGGAAGTGGAATCGGTGGAAACGTTGATCGTTAAAATCGCTTACTTTGGACTAACAAGGTAATCCTCTATATCTCAATCCTTCCGTATAAATAAGATAAAAGTCAAATTTAGACGAACACGACGTAAATATCAACGCTCCATCCGTAGTTATCCGCGAACCGATGCTGAAGGGACACGGCGGATCCTAATGTAACTCGTATGTTGGTACTAGGAATGAAAGAAAATGTACTCAAACAATTAACTGCGACTAATTGGAAGCAGTAAGCTAAATATCCAGCTAATAGGAGATCTTTTCGTCACCTAAAGCACAGTAAGTTCTTAACTTAGTATTCTTTTAGATAATCTTGGAATTGGAAACTCTTGTGTACTTGTGTAAAGTGCGGTAGGTATTGGATCAATGGGTTTTCATCTAGCTTGCAGTTTTCAATTGGATAGAACATTAAGTGACACATAACTCCACAATAGCTCCAAAGGCACTATCTCTCTTGTTTGCCTCAAAGAAATATTTGCAATGAATACATTCTTTCGAGTTCAGCGACCTGCGGGGTTTGTAAGCCAGTTCGATAGCTTGAGCATATTTCCCTCTTTATTAAAATGGTGACTTCTGCAGGTTTATTGTGGAATAATTGTCACCTCCAAACCGTCAGAGAGTAGTGATCCCGCACAGACGGATGTTAATCGAGATCAAAGAAGCTAAACATGGAAAAGTTTATCAAAAAAGATTGCAGAGACTATCTCCTCAAGTCTTCATAAACAATCGTCAAGGACAGAAGATAAACAAACTTTCATACTAACTCAAAGTCATATGACCAACCCGCGTCCAAATTAGCGATGGACATAGAGACACACCTCCAAGGTGTATCATCACAAAACTGCGAAGCACCTTTCCTTACTACAGTTTGAAGTCCGACCATTGATATCCTGTCACGACGATTAGTCAAAACAAGGCTCACCTCGAAATTGAGTGTTCTTTTACCTAGTTTTCCTGTTCTTTTTAAATCTCGCAATTAATCCTACTCTTTGGTCAGATTTGTTGTACTTCGTCGATCCAAAATTACATATGTATGCTCCTAAATATTTCCTTTAAATGTTTGCCTTCCGTTTTAAATTTCTGAAGAAAGTAGCAGAACAGTTGGAACAAAGATACTCCGTGAACATGATTCACAGCTCAAATTCCGTTTCATTCCATGTGTCACTCGCATCAGCTGATATGCCACTGTTCTTGTTTCTCATATAAACTTTGTTATTTTTCTAAAATACGTTTTTGTTTTGTTTTTCCTTTATTTTGTTATCTTCTGAAAAGTATTGTTAAGAAACAAAATGACCCTCGACACAGGAAAGACGGAAGAACAAATCTTCTCAACCATCCAACAAGAGTACAAAGTGCTGGCCGAGTAGTAAGTACTTTCGCCTCCAATCAGTAAACTTTCTAAAGTAAACCCAACTTGTTCTTTCAGTAAAATGGTTGCAGCTGAAAAGATTTCTGGCGTTTATGTGATACCATCGTTTGGAAACTCCCTCCGTAAAGTCTACTATCAGAACAGTTGGTTTCAGCATGATTAATTGGCTCTTTTCTCGACTTATTTCAGTGTGGTTCGGTGTAATCTTTGTTCGTTCGGGTTACTATGCCGAGGCTATCTTTCGGTTCAACGTTCTGCTTCCTGATAACTTTCCTCAGGACTCTACGTTGCCGGTTTGTTTAGTGTAGTGCCAATGCGGCCATTTAATGTTACCAAGTCTCCTTCCAGACGATAATCTTTCAAAATGAAATATTCCATCCGCTTATCTGCCCATACACTAATGCACTTGATATCAGTGCTGACTTCCCCGCGTGGAAGAAGGGCGAAGATCACCTCTGGCAGGTGTTGAAGTTCTTACAGTTCGTCCTGCTCGATCCGTGGGAGTCGGTGAAGGCCAGTCCTTCGGTATCCAATCAGGAAGCAGCGGATTTACTGGCACAGAATCGAGCAGAGTTTATTGCCCGCGCTAAGGTCTCCGTGGAACAGAGTAAGGAACGGGTTTACGACGAGCCCACTTCGGAGGATCCGCACTATATAGTCTTCGAGAAGTTTGACAACGATACCCACGGCCCAACGATGGAGAAGATCAAGATGAAGGTAGCTGGTGGCGATTCATCTTCCAGCTCGTCAGCGGGACTGTCTTGGGTGAAGGAGGGGGAATTCAAGTCACTCAGCGTAGAATAGTTTCTTTTCCATTGAACCTAATTACATTTATTTATCACAATTGGTAGCCTCTTGTATTGAGTATAGTTTTGTTCACCCAGTCGAGGTCCAGTAGAAGCCTCTCTCCTCTCCAAGTGAAGTGAGTAGGTGGATTCGCTTCGCCTTTCTCGAATTCAAAGTGTTTGCTGAGTTCTATCGCCAATTTCGATCGAATGAGTCCTATATTTCCGACTTTCTCCCAAGCTGGATGGTAAACTCTTCCAGAATCCGGGTTCATATAAATCTTATCGGGTTGGAAGTCGATTTTGAGTGTATCCCCGGCATGTGCATACGACAGTAGGTCTTTTCCTGGAAAGAAAAGAAGAAAAAGCTGTTGGTTTGCTACGGAATGTGTTAAACGGTCCAACCATTTGCATTCTTGAGGACATGAGTAAAAACAATCGGTAGGTCATCGCAGCGTATGAAGTTCCGCTCCCTGCCACACAGCGATATAAATGGAAAGTCCTCGCGGTAGCGATTGGTTTCATTTAGTTTGACGCGCGTGAAGAAGAATTTAAGGAATTGTTTCTCCTTGAAGCAGGATGTAAAGTTTTTCATTTTAGCATCATCCAGAAAGAGCTAGAATAGAGATGCTGTAACCGTTGACTGTTTCTGGGTCTATGTCTACTTGCCATTCCTTCGTGGTCAATGTAGTAGAAGTACTCGCGGATCTTTGGTTCTGGCTCTTGTCCTTGGATGTAACTTAGTGTACGCGTAAGACTTATTGGTCGACATTTAGCGATGTTGTGGATATTTTTTAGAAAACTTGCGGAGGATAACATCACAGTAGAGTAGAAATTTGATAACAAATCTGTAAGGTGTGGGGAAATGTAGATACACGGAATCTAAACAAAGAGGTGAGTAATGTCACTGCTCTATATGAACTGTCATTGTGTCGTGACATCACTGCGTTCTATTACCTCGTAGTTTTTGTAGAAAAAGATGGATTATGAGGAAGGGTATTGTGTTCAATATTTTCTGATACCTGCTACTTTAGGAGTACATTCTGATGATTATTTAAAACAGTCTCCATATCGGGCTTTATAGTCCAATTCTTAAAAGTTCTACCAAAAAATCTCTAATGTCGATAAGTCGTTGCTGTATAATGCCTAAGCTTTAGAAAGGCTGTTAACACCTACCGGAAAATTGTGCTTTATTGCTGAAACCAAAACTTTTCGGTACAAATTGAAAATAACCTGGACATGGAACTTAACTTAGAAACTGCCGTTCTCGAGGCGATACTCAGTCCCTTGACATGAGCTCTTAATGTATGCAGTGCTGATAGTCACCGAATTAACTCACTCGACCTAGTTCAGCATAACGATTGATTTCCTTACCGTCAATCCGGCTGTGTGGCACTTCGACAATTGACATAAATTTGGAGCCACGTTTCTATAAAATCTTTAGTATGCGTATAACCATCCTTATACAGAAATGCGCTATGAGTCCTAAGTTCTGTGAAGGCAGCCTTTTCTTTCTTAAGGAATGAAAACCGCTTAGCCCCCTTTGGTTATCAAGCTCAACGTACCTTACTAGTTCAAACGAACGGGAGAAATAAGGCAATTCTCAAGACAATTCGCTTCAACGATGGATGAGCGAGGACCAAAAATCCTATGTTTCGTATCCCAACCCTTGTATCAAAGTAATACCCCTTACATACACAATGGTTCTTATACGAAGTACAAATCTTTTCGCAGTTTTCTAAGGCGGCGCCCAGGCACAATGTAGATATGTATGTGAAGCTCGCTATTTTCTCCGTCACATTAACTGAAAAATTGTGCATCCAATTTTTCCTGCCCCTCTTCAAGCTCTGTTGTTTCTGGCATTAATGATCCTAATAGGGTCACTAAACATGAAAAACCATTTTTAAATCCGTTTCGTCTCAAGACTCTGGTTTTACATAAACAAGATATCGATAGTTCCTCAATCTGGTGCCTTTAAAATAGCTTAGAGCCTATCATCGCCGAATGCCAATTTACAACTTTTCACCTAAGTCCGAACAGTACCCCTCTTCGACTTTATCTTCTCCATAGCCAACCTACGAGTATATCCGACCAGTACCCCTCTTCAACTTTATCTTCTCCATTCCCAACCTACGAGTATAACTGTAGTTAGTAGGAGCGTATGAGGAGTATCGGCAAGGAGCTCATTTTGAGATGAGAATTCACAATGGTGAGATGAGAATTCTTAAAGCCAACTCATCACTTGGTTTTGTTAAACGATGGTCCAAAGGAATCTCATACCCTTACGTAACGAAATTACACTGCCTTCGTTTGCCCTCTCCTTTTGTAAGCCACCCAAGCCTCGTCCACCTTTCAGCGAATTCATGTCTCCAGAACTGAGAACATTCAACATCGTTTTCTTTATTTTTCCCTTCGATCTCTACCCTGGAAAAACCTTCTTATCGATCATGCCTCCCTAACAGGACTGGCGCAATCTAATTAACCTAACAACCTTTCAGGATCGCAGAAACGTTCCTCATATTCTCTTCATTCATTTACTACTCTTAGATTGCATGCCTCTTTTCTTCTTGCCAATACTCGTGACTTTTCTATCTACCAGCCCAACTTACTTCTTATGCTTCTAACGAACCAAGTTCCATATGTTAAGAAAGGTCAATTCAATTCTTTCCATTTTCGTCTTCAACCGTAGCACTCCACGCCTTAAACACAATCTCATTTACCCTTCTGCTTACCACCCTAGTTAATGAAAAATTAAATTGAAACTCAGGCATAGTATTCCTCTACTTTGAAACACAGTGCGGAGTTTTCACTCTACAAGAAGATTGGCTACAAGTCGTTGAATCGGTTCCTTTAAAGCTTTTATCTCAGAATCTATAGCTATGCCAAAGTCCTCTACTTCATGTTTCCCTCCAGAGAGAACTGGATGAATGGTGTGATCATTAAACCTGCCTGTATAACCATCCTTACGGATGAATCAAAACCGGATGACGGCACAGGATCAGGAATCTTTTCAGAGGAACTACAGATTGCCCTGTTCATAAAACTGCGAGTGTCCTCCAGGCGGAAATATATGGTATCATTGAGGCCTGCAGGAGCTTATCCACTCTGATAAAAAATTAGCATATTACCATCTACTTCCATTACAACCAATTAAAAACTGCTCAAGCAATGTAAAGATGACCTCCAAGGAAAGGAAAGGCCCGATGAGCTAGCGAGAACTGCCTCTGAATCAAGCTACATTCCAACGGATCACTTGGTCTTACTGCCCATTAGTCTCCTTTCCTCCAGGATTTCAACAGACTTCCGTAACATGGCCAACGCTAGATGGAATACATTCTCCTCATACCGTCTTTCGAGGCTACCTTGGGCCCAATATAACAAAAAGAGAACCAGCGAGTTCCTGTCTCTCAACAAAACACAGCTAACCCTTCTCATCCGTGTCCTCATAGGCCACAACCCAATGGCGACCGACCTCAGTACAAATGGATTTAATAGCTCAGACCTATGCAGAGGCTGCGGCGACACCAAGGTGGAAGAAGACACTTCCTCTGTGAATTATCAAGTCTCAGCAGAATCAGACACCAAACCTTCGAAAAGCTTTCTTCGACTGACTCTATGAACTAGCTTACACGCCCCTTAAAACCTCCTTAAAATTCATAACGAAAACGGGTGAGACTGCAGTCTTGGTTTGCAGTCACCCCTTTAACCTACCTACCTACCTACCTACGATCTGAATCGGCCAGGATGGAAGGCTGCTGTATCAAGTAATTATTGCATTGTACGTTTGAATTTAGAAAACTTAACTAAAACATATACTTTGTCGTTTCAGCAATAGCATATTGTACGAGAAAATCCAACTACAGACGACCTAGTTCAAAACTTCATCTCTACTGCACCTTCCACTGACAATGTGTAGTTTGCTGCTCAGAATCAAGTAACAATCACCATTTTCAAGCCTAGTAACTCCTTGTGATAAAATGGACACCAATTCTACAAACAAACTTTTCACTTTATCTTGTAAAAACGTTTTTATGTTACAAATAAAGAATAACAACCCATTAATTTACATATGTACATAATATCTACAAAAATATGCACCACCCTGTATTCAAAAATAAACTACACCCTCCAACCTAAATACTGGTCTTTGTTTTAATTCGCTACTTGCTCTAGAACCGGAGATATTCATTCCACTCGACAAGATCTGCTTTTCCCATCAAAAAATCGCAAAAACAAATGTCACTCGAATTCACGTGTGAATTTCCGTGAAACACCAGGCCAGCAGAAGTTCACAGAAAACAGAAGGCAAACCAACCCATCCAGAGCCCCCAAAACTGTACTGCTGTCTATGGTCGGCGTGTAGTGATTTTTGCTAGGATTTGTCTTTGCTGTAACTTTTTTGTTTGCCAACGGATTTTGATGATTGATATGTCAAAGGAAAGGTTATTTTATGAAGATTTTGATGGAAGAGTTTGTTGTTGAGAACAACTTTGAGGCTGCGTAAAATTTGATAACTCAAGCTAATGAAATGGCGGAAGAATGAAATGGAGAAGTGGTCGAAGTTTAGGTCAAGGAGAAGACGTAATCTTCAAGGAAACTTGCTTTACTGATTTAAGTTAACATGTGGGAAAGGTCGAAATGAATGACAGGATGAAAGTTTGGAATTTGCCATCCCTTCTTTGAATGGAATGTGAGGTAAGTCAGCAAGTAAGCGTGAAGGAGGATGATAAAGTAGCTTTGTTAGAAAATCAGTTCTTCTCAGTCTTCGCCGAGTCTCCTTCTCAAGTCGAACCCCAGAAAAACACAAGTTCTTAATTTTCAAAGTATCATTTTATTTATTCATTTTGCTCTTGTCTAGTTTTATTTATTCATGTTTTGTTCTATTGTTTAAAATCTACTTTTGTTTTCTTTTTTTTTTTATTAAAATTAAGTTTATACTCATCTGGTGTTTTTTTTTGTTCGCAAATGTTTCAAACATTCACATCATCATAAAGTTTAGGTTTTTTTTTATTTTATTTTTAAAGTTATCATTTTTTTTTGTTGCTTTTTTCCATATAATATTTTTATTTAAAGAGAGTCAGAAATATATAGAGATTATAGACAAATATACTCCTTTATAGCATACTATGTTTAATTAATCAATTATTTCTACGTGTGGGGAGGAGAAATTGTTTGAATACATTGAAACAGTTAATTATTATTTTTTATTTTTTTCCTTAGAAATGTGTGTTTGATTATTATTTAGTTTCTCTATCATTTTGTTTAATCTAGAAACGAAAACATTATAGTAAATAACCGTTAAAACTACTAAATTAAGGAATTAAAAACAAAACAAGTTTAAAAAACAAATGAACAATAAAACACCTATTGAAAAAAATACTGTGATTCCCCCCTCCAGAGGGATGTTTTCGTCCGATTTATAACCATTTCTTGTTTCTAACTCTTTTTACAAAAAATATATATTTTTAGTGTCATTTTAGATTTTGTTTATTTTAGGTTTTAAGTTGGATTTAATTTTCTACATAAAAGAGAAAACAAAAAAAAAATAAGAAAAAATACTAAAATAAACAGTAGAGTAGGTTGAATTATTCTTAAATGGAGTTGGGTTTGGGTTTTGTTTAGTTTTCCTTTTTAACGTTTTTTCTTAGAAAAAAAATCTAGATTGGTTGTACACAAGACCGAGCTGGGTCAGGCCGTGGGTGTTTAGTTGACTTTCTCGTCGGCAAGTATCTCGGTGAGCAGTTTGTTGAGACTGTCGAGGCCGGTGAGAAATCCTCCATCGGGGCCGTGGTGCACTGGCATTGATGGTGGTGATGGCAATAGGCCGCATCCGTTTCTTGGCACAAAGGCGGTGTGTGCAAAGTCAATCATGCGAACGTCGACGAGACAGCGGGAATCATCTGTGCCCGTGCAGCTGCTGATGTCCAGGGATTTGGACGAGTGCGGCAGGTGATGGTGCTGTTGCTGGTAGTTGTGGTTTTGTGTCTGACGTGGCGCTTGGCGTTTCGACGCGGAAGATGACTTTCGCTGACGCTGTTGTGGTGGCTGGGTGAACTGGTGGGTTTCAGCGGCTGGAGTTGTATCCTCGTGCGGATGGGAATGACGGCGGGCTATGTCACTCGGAGTTAGGAACCCACTGTCATTGGCATCGATACGATCACCATCCGCTCGCTGAATGGTATCCATGAGGATGCCAGCGAGGAGGGAATTTTGTATTCCCGGCGATTGTGCACCAGTCGGCGTGGTAGGTAAAGAAATGGGTGTGGATGCAGCCAAGGATTCTCTGCTTAGATCTTTTAAAGGCGATTCTTCGGCAGCAGCAGCTGTGGTCGATTTCTTTGCCACAGATGAGGAGGATTCAGTTTTATCCATCGAGTTCTCTTCTTCGTCATCCTTGCAGCGGAGGCGTTTGACTGCTCCCTTTGGAGTGGATTTGGGTGAGGAATCCTCACTCTTGTACCGTTTCATTAGTGCCTCTGTTTGGCCAATAAGGCTATTATCATAATCAGAACTGCCCTCGTCTGAGCTATTATTGCCGGTTTGGCGACCCGATGTCACCGCTTTTATCTGCTCTGATAGTCCAGAGAAATCATCGCTACTGTTGCTACTGTAATTCATCCATGAATCACCAGAGTGCGGGCTAGAGGTGGAGATACTCGGCAGAGGTGGTTCTGGATCTAGGAATACTGTTTCTTCAGAGATTGGAATGAACGGAGATGGTTGTTGCTGCTGTTGTGTCGTTGACTGTTGTTGCTGCTGCTGCGATGATGGCGGACTGCTACTGCTGCTGCTACTCTTTACGCCTCGCGCCACAGCCTCAGCAAAGCCTCGATGATGTGCCTCAGTACTAACTTCGATGCAGGTGTGGTGCTCCTCATCGTCGTCCACATCTCCGTCCACCGAATCATCATGATTATGATGGCGATGATAGCGATGATGATGATGATTATGGTGGCCCTGGTGATGGTGGTGACTACTGTTGTGCTGGTGCTGATGACGTTGATTATGACGCTGATGTCGATGATGGCGACACGCCGAACTAACCGGTGTTGCAATTCGATGATTATGATCGCTGTCCTCGTGTGATGAAGAGAGATTCAACTCGGTAGAGTCATTCGATGCATCGGCATCATAGCAACAATGGTTAGAAGTCGGTGTGCGGCCGCAGCTACTGAGATCGTTATCATCGTCATCTGCGTCTTCTTCGTCGTCTTCGTCGACACTATTTTCCGGATGGTCGACGACTATTGCATCATGATAGTATGGCGGAGGAGCACAGCATTCATTGTCAGCTGCAACAGCTGTTGGTATTGCGAAGAATGTGTCCATTGGATGAATCATGGGATTCTCTTCGAAGCCTTCATAAACAATCAGAAGAGAGCTGAAAATCAAAAACAAACATCAAATATTGCTTGTTATGTACTAGTTTTCCTTGACTTACCATGAATAGAACCTGTAGCTCGATTGTTTCTCAATAACTCGACTCAATTGCTGTAATCGCTGGATAATTTTCTTAATAACTCGTGTCCTTAACCTGTAGCCGTTGTAGAAAAAGTCATGTAGGGCCTGTTTGAAGCCTTCCTCGTTAAGTTCACGGCCCCAGTATTTGTCACGTTTGGCATATTGATCCAGATCGGCTTGGAAAACTTGCATTCCGCATAGGCGTACGCCTAATGAAGCAGAGGTACTTGCTGCACACTTTGCCATTTGTTTGGTACGTTTTTCCGCAGATGCATCGTCACCGTGTTGGCGTGTTCCCATTTTCAAGTCCAAGATACAGGGATTTTTGAATTGTGACGTAATATTCTCGAGCATCAGGAAATCTGCAAGTAAAAAGAGAAAACAATCGTTCAGTGTGATTTATTTTCAAAAGATTTCGCATATAAGCGTGCTGGGTTAGATGGATCCATGGTCCCATTGGGCTGGCAGATGAGCTGAAAAACGATGTCAAACAACTGCAAATTGTTCCTCTTAACAAACAAATTAACAAAAAAAAAATTGTAATCAACTACAAGGTAACTGCCTGTAACCCTTATGAGAGGAGACCTTAATATCGCGGCTAGGTATGAACATGTCTTCCAATCTGACCTAACTTTATGCCAATGAAATGGTTTTACGTCGTACATTGGGTTTAAGGAACCTTAAGCGTAGAAATATGGTTCAACTTGCGTGCAGACCTAATGAGATATTTCCATTTGTGTGAGCGCAGCTCTGGGTGAGATTTCTACAAAAGTTTAATAAGCTAGCCTTTCACGAGATAAAGGGTTTGTACAGCAATGTAACTTAAGAAAGAGGGCACAAAATACGGCCATCGAACTGGATTATTATGACACATTGAAGGCTGAAACTCCATGACTCAGAAGAAGATTTATGTGCCGATGTGATGCCTAAATAAAAAGTCCTTATTGGTCAGAAGTGGTGTTCAGTCTCTAGGCAGAGGTGACGAAGAGCCAAAAGTGATTCTGTCTGTAAGGAGTAACATATTTTACAGACAGATGGCATCTGGAAAAAAGACTCGTATAGCTTCATGAGAATAAGGTAGCGATTGAACTAAGGAGATGTTTAGTCACAACTTCTCTTTTCGGATATCACTTTTGTTGGACAGTGCCTGGCCCAAAAAATTGTGACGTATTTCGAAGCACTGTTTAAGGTCAGTGGCAGGTTCTCAGCAAAGAGTACGACAACTTGAAGGAACCTGGATGCTGTGTCATGCTAACTACTGGACGTATACCAAAAAAAGTATGAGGTATGCAGAGTGAGGGTACGCAAGCACATTAGTTTCAAGTATGCCTAGAAGGTGATTGATATATGGTTTTTTTTAACTGATTTACTAATGGAACACATGGAGAATGAATGTGCAGCGTGGAATGGGTGACAATCCTCAATTGTTAAAAGCGTTTTATTGAAAAGTTTGAATATACTAATTTAACTTAGGAGCCATCGGGAAGACGACGAACTTTGTTTATTTTGGAGCAAACTTCTGGAAAGAAGTCATAGTTTATACTGCGTCTATTCGCATGAAATATTTTATCATGGTGTACGAAAGGATTTTGAGGGACATATGCGGCGTTATATGTCGAACAACATAAACAAATTGTGCTGCGGCTAAACATTTCCAGTTAAAATTAACTTTATGAGGAGTTTAGTTTGACTCCAATGTAGGATTTGTTGATTTGGATTAAGTTACGTTAAAGCAGTAGATTTTTTTTTAAATAGAAAATATTCTAGGATTGAGAAATGGACCATGAAATGGTATGAATGGATTCCTTTAATTAAACTAACTAGACTCGATCTGTTTATCCTAACGTAACACCACAAACGAAGTCCACTTGGAACCCGAAGGAAGGAAGTAATTGAAAATAAAGCAGGATAAACGAAAATAGAATATTCATCATCAAAGATTCGTTACAAGGTGGTAGTTAATGCGGAGAGATCCTCTCCTGGTGATGATTTCTCTTTGAGTTTTTTGTTTCTGTGTGTTTTTTTTTTAGTAAGCATTTTCATAATCAAATCGTTCATCTGATACTAACATTGTTTGTTAGAGTTGTCTAATTGTGAAATACTCTTAATAACATCGGCTGCATTTCCATTTTTATGTACTTTCATCCTGTAAGAGAAAGAAAAAGAAAAAATCCATAATTAATTCATCGTATCGCAGAGAGCTACAAGTTTGTATTTTTTTTTTTTTTGTTTTGTTTTTATTTTAAAACTACACTTAATCATAGGAACAAAATATTTTTTATATATTTATTTGTATTTATCGCGTGAGAGAAGGGGAGATCGAGTCGTTTTAATTTGTTTTTTTTTTGGACGGCTAGAGAATAGAGATGATAAGGGTGCGCGCGATTGAGTTTCTTTTACCTATAAAACAAAAATAGTTTCGATTGTTTTGTTTCTTGTGATTTTGTTTCATTGGTTGTGTTTGTTTTATTTTATTTAAGAGATTAAATGAAAGTATGATACAAAATATAAATTGTTTATTAATTTTATTTACCCATGATTGATTCTAATTTCAATTATGTCATATTTTTTTCTATTTTCATCTATAAAAAACATACGGATTTTGAAAATCGGTTATATAGGTTTTTGTAAGATAAATACTAACCGTAAGACATCATCACGTTTCCTTTTCGAGGCGCTGGTCTTGCGTACATGCTCCTCGCGAAAGCTTGGTGAATAACGTTTTTCTAGTTTGGTGCCACCCATTGTAGTTGCTTGCATTACACCTAAAATGAGAGTAGCGAAATAATTTTAGAATGTTTTTTTTTTGTTTTTGAAATAGTATTGATGTTGGTCTTATTTTATAAAGATTTTTATATTTGGATTATTGATTGAACTAATGTGTGAACATTGAACACTTTGATGGATTGATGCGAAGTAAAACATATAAATTGTGAGTTCGGATTTATTGCATTATATGGTGATTTGTAATGGTAATGGATGTTTCTTTAGAAAATCATGATGATTAAAAGCCTATAAGAATTGCACATCTCAACGTTCTAAAATGAGAGAAAGGAGTCCTGAGGCACATTCGTAGAGCAAGCAAAATGGTAATGTCGTTAGTAGTAGAAAATGTTATGAGAAGTTCCTCAACAAGTTACAATATTCTCTTAGAAGAGTCGATGTTTAAACAGCGAAAAGAGAATTTTGTTTTCGAAAAGTGTACAATGCAAGGCTTCTAGAAGTCGGTACGTGTCTTCTAAGTATACTCGCTCCGTAAAAAAAATTGATCTTATGAGGAGTATGCAAGCCTGACGGACATGGGGCGATAGACAAATCCGTACTAAAGAAATAAATCCATCTGATCAATGTTATCATTGACGAAGTTGTGAATCACTCTCCGAAGCAGAAGAATATAGTCGGGATTTACTTTAAGATATTTACTGAAATAAGCAAACTATATAATGAACGACGAGCACGATTATGTAAGGTCAGGCTTGATGGGAATGCCGAAGGTTGTTATATAAATATAAGACAACGCTTCGGTGAAGTTATTCCAAAATAAATCAATTTGTAAGCCCAGCTCAGGCTTGACGGGAATGCCAGAGGTTGTTATATAAATATAAGACAACGCTTCGGTGAAGTTATTCCAGAATAAATCAATTTGTAAGCCCAGCTCAGGCTTGACGGGAATGCCGGAGGTTGTTATATAAATATAAGACAACGCTTCGGTGAAGTTATTCCAGAATAAATCAATTTGTAAGCCCAGCTCAGGCTTGACGGGAATGCCGAAGGTTGTTATATAAATATAAGACAACGCTTCGGTGAAGTTATTCCAGAATAAATCAATTTGTAAGCCCAGCTCAGGCTTGACGGGAATGCCAGAGGTTGTTATATAAATATAAGACAACGCTTCGGTGAAGTTATTCCAGAATAAATCAATTTGTAAGCCCAGCTCAGGCTTGACGGGAATGCCAGAGGTTGTTATATAAATATAAGACAACGCTTCGGTGAAGTTATTCCAGAATAAATCAATTTGTAAGCCCAGCTCAGGCTTGACGGGAATGCCGGAGGTTGTTATATAAATATAAGACAACGCTTCGATGAAGTTATTCCAGAATAAATCAATTTGTAAGCCCAGCTCAGGCTTGACGGGAATGCCGGAGGTTGTTATATAAATATAAGACAACGCTTCGGTGAAGTTATTCCCGAATAAATCAAGCCAAGGCCGGGAATAGATTATACATTACACTAGGAAGTACAGGGTTTAAAGCAATTGCATATGAAGGCCATCTTGAGAAGAATCAAGTCGACGTATGGGGAAGGCTAACTTGAGAAATATCAAGTCGGCTTATGCTGCTGAAGCATGGGCTTGTTTAGGGTATTGAAAAACTATTCTCTATGGTGCTAAACCATGGAGATCTTAATTGAAAAACTATTTTTTGTATATTGATAGGAGTGTTCGCATTGAACACTATCAGTGGGAAAGGAACACTCCGAACACTCCGCCACAGAATCTTCAAGTCCACCATAGAAGTAAAGGTAAGCATGAAAACGATTTTTTTCAATTTTAAATTATTACAGAAAGAAAAGCAAAGGGTTTGACTAGCTTGAGAGGACAGAGAGAAACGACGACGTCAACAGTTAACCAATAAAATATACTAGTTTCGAAATTTGAATGAAAAAACAATTAAAATACTTTCTCAACATTCGGCTGAACGTTGAAATGTGCAAACTTCCTGAAAGTAAAAAATAAATTCTATTATACGGATGTAGGTATAAATATTTAACTGTCACCGCGCCAACAAGAAGCTGCAGTGTAATATTTCAGAACTAATTAAAGAGCATAAATGTACAAAATGACTCTGACAAACAATTAAGTATTTCAATTGTTCAAAAATATATGCAGATTCAATAAGTTTATAAGTTTTTTTTTTTGTATTAAATATAAAATACTAATAATAATAATAATAAAAAAAAAAGTTTTTTAAAAAATATATATTTTATGTATATATACGAAATATATGCATACAAACCCTTAAACAAGGATCAACGAATGAACGAATTTCTCCTCAATATTTGGGGGGGGATGGAGTAGAGTAGTGTTGAACGCACTTGCAAGCACAATACACTTAAGCAGAGAGCGTACACATGGAGGATGGATGAGATTAGACACACAGTTGTCAATCAATTATGGGTGTGTTTTAATTGTTGCTGAAATTATAATTCATACACACACCGACAGAGGGCGCTTCACATATATTTGTTAAAAAATAAAATATTTTTTAAAACTTAAAATCTTTTTTTTTTGTTTTTATATAATTTGGTTATGATTATATATTTGTTTTTAAGTAAACCTTTGTTTTTTGTGATTTTTTTTTTTTTTGTTTTACTTTTGTATGGATTCGATTATACGAGTGTATTTCGAGAGATACACCACACTGTGGATAGCACACGCGCATCCTTCTGTTAGTTTAATCCTTTTTTCGTTCATTCATATCTCATGTAGTCTCACATTCTGCTCAATTCACATTTATAGAGTGGATATCCTTGATTGAGACAAGGAAAAATAGAGAGAGAGAGAGAGAGAGAGAGAAAAAGAAACAAAAGTAAACAAAAATAATTAAACTACCGCCACTTATGAACTATTTTACATTTTACACTCAAGATATTGTTGTTTTGATTGTTTTACCTCCTTTTGTTTTTTTTTTTTCGTTGGCTATAAGTATGTACGGAAATAAATAAAATAAAATATTTAACCACCTGTAGACCGGCTCACGTGTATAAATGGGGTTACCTGTCACTTAAATGGAAAGGAAAACACGTATTTTAAATACAATTCGTCGCGTGAAACTTTGGCACGATGTCAGGAGAAATTGGCCAACCGATATCGAACATAGGAGGAGGAGAGTAATTAGGATGACCGTTAAGAAAGTTTTCAATTCAAATGTTCTGCTCTCCTGACTTTTAAAATTCCATTCGTTTTAGAAAGCTCAGGAGCCCACTATGCCCCTCGAAGGTGACATGACCTGGAGAAGAGGAGGCTTATTAATTGGTATTTCATTTTACAGCAGCGTTTCCGAATGTTTTTAGGGCCTAGCCGGGTATACTACACACTCCAATCCTATCCTGTTCGGTTGGATATAGTAAACGCAATATTTCTGAAAGGAAGCTGGTTCTTTCTTTCCGAATGTCTGAATAGACACATAGGAGATAGATTTCGGTTATGTATTTTTAAATAAAGTAGACTGCTGGGAAAGTAACATTGAGGAACGAAATGCATTCCTCAGTTAGGTCAGAACTACCAAAGTTGCACAATGGGACTCTTGGAGCAAAAGGAAACATTTTTTAGCGCTTGTATTGTACCTGGATCGAAAAGTAGGCAAATATGACAATGGAAAGGTCGTAGCCTGCTTCTGGAGCTTAGACTGAAAGAAGATATTGGATAGAGAGTCTGATTTGCCATATGGCGCGCGTCATTTCCATAAGAGCATGCTGTACAAGTAATCGAAATCGAAATCGAAAAGTATTGAGTGTTTGCCTCCCGTTGGGAGCTAATGGTAAAAGCAGGTGGTTACATATTCAAATTATACGTGTAAATAGCTTTGCTTGGTCGTTTTATAGAGGCGTAGCTTTCTGTGCTAAGGCATCACATCCATCAGAGGTATTCTCTAAACCATGTCATCCGAACCGACGACATACAAGATTTAATTAAGTCGCTAATACACCTTACACGTTGTTAGTTACAATTTAAAACACGACAACACACTTTACCTCAACTGACATTCACTTGAGTGACACACGACTTAGCGAATAAGCCCAAACTGTCAAACAAATGACCGATTTCAGCTGATTCGTGACGGAATTACGCAAATATTCTATAAATACCAAACAGAACCTAAAAAAAATTCAAACAATAATACTAGTTACTTAAAATGAAAAAGGACTTACCCATTAGGCCCTTGTTAAACATTATTAAATTACTAAACTTCACTTTTTTTTTTTGTAACAATAAACTTTACAATCAAAATTACTTATGGCAACGTTTCGACTATCGTACACACATTCGATTGCGAAATGACAAACTGATTTGTCAAGTTGACTTTTTTTTTTTGTTTTCGTATATATATATGTATTTGCTGTTTATTTTTTCTCATATTTTAGTGAATTTTTAAATATATATTTTTTTTATTATTATTACAAATTATGTACTTAATTCTTACAAGCTATGATCACAACATATATTCAGGTACAACTATGATTTCTATACAAACGCTATACATTGTAACATAAAAAAAAAATAGATAAATAAATAATAAATATGATTTCTAGTTTCTTTTCTTTTTATTTTCATTTATTTTTTACTAATTGCCTTTATTTTATATTGTTAATGAATAAATGGAACACACATAAAGTATAAGCAAACTTCATGAGCAATGTGATTTATATGCGACGACAATACAAACAAACAAAATAAGTATATAAAGTATTTTAATTTTCTTTTTACTTTTTTTCTTATTTTTGACAAAAAAAAAACAACATAAATGTTTATGTGTAGAGAGAAAGGAATTAGAAATAAAAAAGTTGGTCATTATAGTCTTACCTTTATATTTTGGAACAAACTTCTGGATATCCTGAGGAATGTTCTGATAAAAGTCTAATTCACGCAGATTCAACGGTTTTATAACAGTACTCTGGTTAAGCAAAAGCAAACGGGTGTGTCCACCAACCTAGACAAAAAAAAAAAAGAAGAAAACCAAAAGTTTCACATAAATTCTGACTGAGTGACCCAAAAAAAAATAAATAAAGCAAAATATATGGCGAGGTTGATGGAGATATGGTCGAAATATGTATATTTGTGGAATTCTGAATTAATTGTTTCAGAGTGGATGATTACTTTTATGGTTGAAAGGTTAATGCACGGATAAGATACATTTTTGTTTTATCCTATTTTTAGAAAAAAATGTATTATTGTAAATCTCATCGGTTTCTGGGTTAAATGAAGAAACAAAAATATATTCACGGTCAATATATTCGTGTATTAGTGTGAGTACAAGTTCTTGACACATTCCTCTAGGAGTGACAGTACCTACATAACAACAATTTCACAAGTTGTTTGTTTCATATTTCTCGGAAAAGCGTATAAATATGAATGAAAACGAAATAGACTAAATAACAATGCGAGTGTAGTATGTACAATTCATGAAATAAAAACAGATTTTGACTTTTAAAATAGACGCAGTTATTTATATTTTGACAGAATGTCATATGAGCAAAGTAGAAGAAATCAATAACATCCTGTTATTGCCAATTCTATATTTGAATCGTGCAATTTATTTTAACATTTCCACAAATGTGGGTGTGTCAAGGTTTGCAATTTTAAATGATATTTCAAATCAATGATTTTTTAACACAACCAGTCTTCTAAAATAGAAATCTTATTCGAATACTAAGCGACATGAATGGCTATTCTCGTGAAAGAGTATTCCCTGAATTGAATGTAGCCGATAAGCCAGAGCATAGTAAGAGATTTTGTCCTACGCTTTGGAGGAAGAGATACAACGATGAACAGCGATGTATAGCGGTATACGTACATAAATCTAATGAAGAGACTGAGCATGTGATTCTTGAAATGCCCAGGATAGAGGCAAAGATTTTAAATTCAACTCAAAGGGTTATCACCTTACGTGACACGGAACTCAACCGAATTGAAGTGCACAACTGAGGGCAGTTATCTAAGGATCAAGTTACAGGAGAGACATATTCTAGATAAATCTCAAATTGTAGCAGCACCTTAGTAAGTAGGTAGAATTACATATGTGTCGAAAACTTTACATGTCCAGTTCACCGAACCGCTGTTTATACAGTGGAAGTTGCTTATAACGACGGTGGATGGACCGTGGAAATAAGGTCGTTATAACCGACAAAGTTATAGCAAACGAAGAATAACCAAACATATAATGAAACCAACCAAATGAAAGGAAAGTGGACGTTATAAGTGACTGGTAGTATAAGCGAAGTCGTTCTCAGCGACTTCCCCTGCACTTACTACTGCGATCAAAAAATTGTAGCTCTTCGATTGCGTTTTCTGAGCAATGAATTTGGATTAAATTTTGCTTGCGGAATGAAATTTCTGCTCCAGAAGACATTCGGTGACCAAGGCTACAAATAAAGGCTGTAAAGGTACAAACAGTTCAAAGGAGGCACAGAAAGCATTTAAGACAAAGACTTCCCTGGAGGACCATTATCAACTCATGAACAACACGTCAAGGAAATCAAAGAGTTGGAGCTCAAAAATCGTCGATTGAGAATTAGACACCTCACTAATACTGTTCACATTTGAGTTGGCAAAAAAGAGGCCAGAATTATAGTTTACCATCTTGCACACCATTGGGTCTTTGAGACTATTTCGCCAAAAATTTAACTCATATCGTTCTACAACCACCGTCTTCGCTTGATTTAGCACTGTTTAACTTCTCGCTATTCCCCAAGCTCAAGAGACCGCTCAAGGGACAACGTTTCGACGCGATTGAGATAATAAAAACCGAATTGCTGCGCACTTTGAATGCCATCCCGGAAGTCGATTTAACAATTGTTCGAAGGATTGGAAAAACCGTTGGCATAAGTGTATTTTATCAAAAGGGGAGTACTTCGAAGGCGATAAAATAGATTTAGAAGAATAAATAAATCACAGCTCGTCAAGCAATTCAGTTTGATATGCCAATAGGATTAGATGAAATCTATCCATCATTCCTTCGAAAAATGTCGAAAAGTTCTTCCGTTTCAAAGACATATTATATCAGAGACTATAGATTTATTGTGACTTAAACAAAAGATTTGATTAAAGCAAAAAGATTTGAACTCTATGAGGCGTTTCTTTATATTTTTGTGGAGAATACAACTCATTCTAATTCTAATTCTGTCTTGGATTGGGTCCTCCACCACATGCTTTGGTAAAATGGAAATGGAGGATGCACATGGTATGCATGCCATGCTTGTGAAATATAGAAACAGGATATCGTGATTGAACTCTTGAGGTGTAGTTAAAACAAAATCTTAATACAAAAACGTATTCTACTGATTCACATGTCTGAGGAAATTGATGCAGGACTAGATACCTATCGAAGGTAGTTCTGAAACTCAGTTGCAAAGGGGCATACCAAACAGTATCAATACAGATCCAACTCATTTGTACTTTAATTAAGAATATGAGCTTGGTAAGCACCGAAGAAAAAGACACAATAGATTCTGTATTAGACATCAGGATAAGGGAATATATTTCCACGGTAGTAAGCTAATTTTAAAGAACAACTGCTCTCAAGACGTTGAAAAGTGGTTTGTTTTCTGCCTCTTACCCATTTCTAGAAATCAACGAAAAGCCCATAAAAGAAAGATTCACGAAGTGCGATCTTAAGATATTAGATCGAGAATTCATTCACCAGTCTTAAAAATCTCTCTACAAACACCTACCAGCTCCGAGGCACCAAGTACTCACAACCAAAATGTAGTATTTCCTGCCAAGACCCCCAGAAAGTTACATTGCATTTGTACTTTCACTATTTGCAATAAGATGTGGGCTTAGAATCTGTGATGAACTCCATAGGGTTAATACACTATTTCCTTGGGTCGTGATTTCGTTACATAATAGTAGACAATGCAGACAACAGGTAATGGTATAGTAGCTACTTTCAAAGCATCCCGTCAACCTTGCAGAACTTCACACAAACAGTAAGCATGAAATACAAATAAAAATTCACAACTAACCTGATTGGAAAGTGGCTGCAATGCAACTTCATCTTCACTTTCAAGGAGATCCTTCGATAAATTATTTTCAGCACCAACATTTCCAGCACATGATTCCGATCTTGGTCTACCCAAGTACTTATGTAATGGTATTCCTGCTAAACCAACTGTTGCGGTTACACCTTGATTCGATGCAATCAACTTGCTATTGATGTTAGCTATGTTAACATTCAATGTTGTCGTTGTCGCCGCCGAAGTTGGTGTATTACTCACAGACAACTGTTGCAAATTTGCAGTCACTAAGGTGCTGCTCGAATTGATCGGAGACGATTGTTGACTCAGTAGGAAACCAGTTGTATGTTCACTCAACTGTTGCTGTTGTTGCTGAAGCAGTTGGGTAGTAACAGTTGATGTACTAGTACCAAACTGAATTGGCGAATGGGTTAAAGATGATGGAGCTGTTTGACCAACATTTGCTTCTCCTGCTGTAGCTGTTGATGTTGATGACAAGTGTCTTTGCAACTCATTTTGTTGTTGTTGGCGATGATGATGCAGTTGATGGTTAATATGTGAATTTTGTATATTTGGAACATGTTGATATGACGCACAGTCAGAATCTCCCATGCCCCAGTCCCCCAGGAAATATACCATTCCCTTCCTCCTTAGATAGTTTAATTAATTTTCTGTCTTCCCCTTTTTGGTAAATGTTTTTTGTTTTTGTTTTGTTTTTTTGTAACTTTTTTTGGTTTTGTTGCGAGAAAACAAATGAAATTCTACACAACCTATAAAACAAAAATTAATTCAGTGTCCTTTTGTTGTAGTCCTTATGCGGTGTATGACTTGTATCTGTAATTAGAGATAGAGAAAACCATGATTAGTCATATGCAAACATACGTATACCCTAAACAATGAAGAGTCTATCACATGAGTACGAGTACGAGTACTTGTTGAGACAAAGGTCGAAGGCCCTCGAAGACCCGAATGTAAAGGTCAACCAACGTCCAATTCAATGTCATCGAGTTGTTTAACTTTTATGGTTTGCATTTTAATTGCTTTTTTTTTTTACTCAATGAGTGCAACATTTGATGGTGACCGCTTCTCGCCAACCAAATGGTTGGTCTATTGAACTTCTCAATGTGTTTGACTCTTTAATAGCCGACGTTTTTGTCTGTGGGATTGGTAATTGAAATAAGTGGCGGCAATATTGCCAGTTATGGTTGATTGGTTTGTAAATTGGAAAACCTACAATGATTCCCCGTACTGTCACCGAGAATAGTAAATTTGAGTCCAATCGAGTTAATTGAATGACGTCAGATTGAAAAGTTCGCTGAGAGTTATAGCCTGGAACTAAGTGTGCAAACAAGCAGAAAGAAACATGGGAACATCGTAGTAGAGAACAGAACATCAGTACAATTGAAGATGTCAATCCTGCCAGAGAAAAAGGGACTTAGCTAGATACTAGCTTCTTTATAGATCTCTCCCAACTAAGCAAGGTAAAGGCATTAAAAACAAGACTTACAAGCAGACACACGATGCGGTGTATAGCAGTGATGAATACGTCGGATTATTACATAAACATTAGAAAAACATCCAAGAGTATATAAGAGTAACATACGTCAGTTCAAGTTCTGTACCGACAGCACTAGGACTCCATCCACGAAACGAACGCCTACATGTCTTGTCTTTTGAATGACAAACCTCTCAAAAATCCTCGAAAAGGACCATATTAAACTATTGACAGAAATTTCAGCACCAAAAAGACCTTAAATCGTAGTATCGAGTTAAGAAAAGGAAGGAAGAAAATTACAAACCGAAAAAGCCGCAAATAAGTGCGACCACTAAAAAGTTTGCAGAATCATCAAGAATCATGAAGTAGCTCTTAACGAAATAACTGGACAGTATAACCTCACCCTTTACTGGGTGCCAGGTCACTGTGATATTTCGGAAAATTGCAAAGCTGACGCATTGGCTAGAAGCGGTTCCTCTGATCTAGATAGCATATACGTCACCGACATCGAGGCGCCTACGTGTCGTATGCTAAATACCTGATCAACGCCGACGCAGTAAGGCTGGCCAACCATCGTTGACATTAGGTTAACCATTGCAACACTGCCAGACTGCTTTGGCAAATTTTAAACGAAACACACTAGAGGAGCCCTCTCTATGATAGTTAATACTCTAACCGGCCACTGTGCTATAGGAAGGTATGCTTAAAGACTGGGCATCCCTTACAATGACTTTTGCAGAAGCTGTAGGGGTGAGGAAGAAAAGGAAACCATCTGTCATCTCCTATGCACATGCCCTGCACTTGCCAACATAAGAAAGGCCACACTAGGTAGATACCTTTTCAACGATCTCAATGATCTGAACACCGCCTGCACGGCTAGAATTGGCACTTTCATAAAAAGGAGCAGATGGTTCCAGGAGTAAGAAGGTGACCCACCCACCTTACTAAACCGCAGCACAATGGACCTTCTCTGGTCTAAGTGCATCCTCATCGAGGGCCGGTCTAAACCAACCAACCAACCAAGTAGCTCAAGGGGAGCTGAACCTCCCAGCGACTTTGTTAACCTCGAGTGAGAATAAGTTCAATAGATGAAAGGAATATTTTCAGTTCCGCGTGAGAAATCTGTAGCAACCAGCAAAGTTTAACACATTCTGAAGGAATGGTTTTCAGTCAACCTTGCTTTTTATGGACCATGACCACATAGTGTGTTTTTCAGTACAAAAATGAAGTGCCTCAAGGGTCTATGCTTACTCTACCTCTATTTGTATTTAGTATACATCACTCAAATTACAAATTCAATTAAAAAGATTATTTGTCTGAAAGAAGTGCTAGTATACTCTAGATTCCTTGAAATGGTGTAAATAAGGACTACGTCACAGCTTTCTTTTGTACAACATGTCCTATTTAAGGCAGACGCTTTAAAGATCCTTTGAAATACGACAAACGAAAGAACTGATCTCCACAAAAACACCTCTCCATCACAACATATTTTCTTGCAGAATAAGTGATTCCCGGAATTCCATGTCGGAAGAGAGGATTACCCAAAGCAATTTCCTCTCGAAAAGATCGCTAAAACACTTTAGCACCACTCTCAACTATAATTCAAGTTTTACGATTGCATCTCATCACATTAACTTCAATACAATATCCGTCACTAAACGCTCATCTAAGGCGACAGTCACGACTCATCGTTGCACTGATTTTCGATTCCTTTAGCGTTGCAAGCGTTTTCAAGCAAAAACCTGCCATTAAATTGTTTTATGGCCAAAGGGCCCATTACATTCAGGCTAAAGCCGAAATTCTCTCACTTGAAGTGCCATTCTGTCGAAAATAAATTAACTCTCGTCGTTATGGTTATTGCCGTTGAACTCTGCCGTAAGTCTCACTAAACAGATGATCAGTCCAAAGTAGGCTGGAGAAATTCTTCAGAGTAGACAAAAAAAACTAGTCTGACCTCAACGATGATTGGAAAGATTTTTTTATTCAAAATGTTAAACAGACTCAGTTACGTGGATTTGAATATCAAATCTAGCTCTCGCCTGTAATGCAGTGACTTTTCCTAGAAAACTATCTGCACTATGACGTGGATAAATGCCACTACCTCTCTAGACTATTTACATAAATATTTCTATTTAATTGGCTAATTAAACCCATCATACTTCGCAGTGTTTCCATATATAGTTTGGTGTGAATTAATGTCCCAACACTAGACATCGTCTCAATTTACCCAACCACTTATCTCGTTATGGGCTGTTGTAGATATTTGTGTATCTAAATCCGAATTTGTTTATCTCTGTCGGAGTTTAATGATTCATTAGGTAAAGAATTCTACGTGCCGCCTATCGTCATTGCCGACGTAGTATACATATCTCGTCATCATGGAAACAAGTCTGATGATCTAATTGTTGACTGGCTGAGGTGTTTTGTATTTAATGCTTTAACGTTGATGATTTGGGGATTCCCTTCTCACGTTCGAGTGTTAGCGATAAGGTTAATGGGCCAACAATCCCTTCGGAGATTCATTAACCTTTTGTAGAATAAATAACAGGTTTCAAGACAAATTTTTGTTTATAGAAATTAATTTTTATGACCTTACAAGGTTTCACCTTGCGACAGCTTTTCCCCGTTTGGCTTCTTTAACACTTGTATACGAATGTATCTGCGGGGACTGTGAATCTTAAATTACGTTTGGAGAGGATTAAGTATTCTTCATGGAACCTTTACTGACCTTTTTTGTTTGGGAACTGGTTGTGGGAGATGACATACTGATGTTTTTGTTTTGGGGATTGAATTTTTGTTTTTTTTTTTTTCAATATAAGGGGGGTGTTTTCAAGGTCAAAATTTAATGAGGATTAGTGTTTAATGAGAGAGAGACGCGCTACACAGTAAACACTTAGAACTCCTACATAGTCCTTGATAATTGTAAGAAGGACTTACTGAAAGCCTCCACTTAGTCAAAAATCTAGGAGAATACATAAGTAGGTACTTGGTTGTTTGGCGTAAACAGAGGATTTTCAGTCCTTCCAGTCTTACACACTCAGATTCGAAACAGACAGACTGACAATAGATGGCGCTATTCAAACACTTGTATACGAAAAATTGTCACCTTCGTTCAATACGAGGAGAATGAATAGATTAGTCAGAAACTTTAGCAAAACGTTTCGAAAATCAAAATTCAAGTGATCAGTCACTGTTTATACCATGTCGTTGCAGAAACAAACGAATAGACAAAAAGACTAGAAAGAGAACATCAAGAAAGTGGTCAGCGGTTTTATTTTGTTCAAAGTGTTGCGAACTTATTGGCGATCGAGACTGTAAAACCTACAGACATGAACAAGCCGAATTAATGAGAATATATTTCTCCATTTTGTGAGTGAACTTTCAGACTCAAATGAAGAACTGGAAGAAGAAACTTTCTTTCACAGAAATATCGAATGATGCTAGTATGATGACAAAAGGTTGAACAGATATTGGCCAGAGCCCGGCTGCTCTGGAAAACCTTAAGGAACTGCATTTTACATTCAGTAGCTTAAAACATCATTTTTACTTAAATGAACTGAACTATGAATCCCTGGAACCATCTCCTGGTTGATCCACGAGCCAAGTTCTGGTGACAGTTTGGCTTCATATTATTTGAGAAAACTATTAAAGCAGACAAATACGGTGCTGGGAAATAATTCCACAGTAATCTGATTTACATGGGAATTTGGTTCACATTTACTGGAAAATAAATTCACATTTTTAGAGTAAAATTATTGGTGAACAAATTTATTGTGTAAGTTCTCTCATTGTTCGAGAGTTCATGTAACCAACCGGTGTTACCAAAATGCCCTGGATCCTTTTTAAGGATCACAGTATTTGTTTGTTTTTCAAAAACACCTTTGGCCGGTTCACTAATGAAAATAAAGTCCACAACTGGTTCGTAAGTGCTATACGTTTACAGTCTTAAAATTTAAGTTGTGTTCTTAATTCTCAATTTTGGATGGAATTATGACAACACTCTCTTCTGACGCTATTTTTATAATTTTGGAAATTTTGTTTTTTACCTGGAAGAGTCGCTCGGAAAGTTCCACTGCTAAGCAGAAGAAACATATGAGCCAGAAAGGATTTTGCATCGACTTTTAGAAACTACTTCAAAGTGATGTTTCGTGACATTCTCTGGAGTGATGAAACCAAAATAAATTCCTTTGGTGGAAGAAATGTTCGGCGGTCTTAGGGAAAAGAATTCCACTTCCGGTTTACAAAAAAAAAAACCGTAAAACATGGAGTCGGGAGCGGCATGTTGTAGGGCTGTTTTCTTGGTTTGGTGTTGGGCCCATTATCCAAATAAAAGACATTATGAACAAGGAGATTTATCGTGATATCTTAAAAGTTGTGATGTTACCGTATGCTGAGGAGAATATGCCGTTAAGATGGCACTTCCAACATGAGAATGATCCTAAGCACTCATCGAAATTGGCAAGTTCTTAGCTGAGCAATCATCAAGCTTCGGTGTTACCATGGCCATCTCAGTCCCACGATCTCAATTTCATTGAGAATTTATGGGCAGAACTGAAGAATTTGACGGCACAGACATTGCTGTGAGCTATGGGCTGCAAATGAAAGTCATTGGAAGGCCATTCCTATGAGTAAGTGCCAAAAACTCATAGATTCCATGTCTGGTCGAATAAATGCTGCCCTTAAAAACAAAGGTGGTCATTCCGGACATTAATCCTTTAACATTTACGTTTTATGTGAAAGATGCTAGCAACCTTATACAAATATTTAATCCTATTTCATTACTTTTTTGAAAAAATTAATATTTACTTTGAATTTCCCTATTATTTTGAACAGCTCTGTATGATGCTTAAGTGAATTATAGAGAACTAAATATAGGGCCCAACAATTTAACCTCAACAATCTACACATGTATGTATTTCATTTTCTAGCAAAAAATTTTTAAAAAAGATACATTTTGTAAAAGTAGGCGTGTCAGTTTCAAAACTTGCTAAGCGAATAATTACCGCTGAAGGGAAAAGTGGGATCGTCATCAAGCTTGCGAAAATTTGATGGATTTCCGGCTCCCGGTTATAGTTAAATAAAATTCAAATTCAACACTCGACGTCGAACGGGAATTCTTCCCGCCGGATCATCCTGCACCGGCCACATAATAGAGTAAAGCGTTGGACATAGTTCTTCGCTGTTTATCGATCGAGACGCTTTTCGACAGCTTAACTCAGAATGCTATTTTCTTGGCTTTGCGCAGGAGAGACATTCTAGAAAAACTCATGACTATTATCAATGCTACATACGATGGTGGAAAGGGTCACGTTTCACGCAATGGTTAGATATCAGACCATTTTGAAGACCGCAGCAGGGGGCGCTTACTGCCACCACTACAGTTTGTGGTGGTCATTCGTGACGTACTCCTGCTTTGACGAAAGGTAACTACGGAATTCTGGTCCAACGAATTATACCTTATACGATGTTTCATATCATTATACCTTTCATATCGGAAAAAGAACCCCCACAATCTAGAAAAAATAACAAATATTTGGGACAATAGTACCATGGGATCCAAGGCTTAGCTTATATTCTTTACACTAATGGAAGGGACCTACTGTTTAATGTACTCAGATGTTTGTCAGTAAAAGAAAGAAATATTAGGAGTTGTCTGAGGGTTGAACCTGGAACCCCTCCCTCCGTTGTTAAACGCACTAACCACTTGAGCCACGGCACCCAAAAAATTAAAAATCATCTTAAGGATGACAGCGAAGACAGCTCTACCGCGAAATACGCCGGCTCAATTCAGGCAGAACAGTTGGACGATCTAGGCAAACGTGGGCAGAGTGATCTGGAGACAGCTCAAACGCATTGTAGATATCAAAACACAATTTTATTAAAATCTTTAGAACCGTTTTGAGAAAAATTAGTTTTAGTAAAATTGGCCCCAAAAACACCGGATGTGAAGTTTAAAGAAACCCATTTCAGGCGTTTAGGTTGCAGGCAAATATATACATAATTGTCGGACCCACTTTTTGAATTTCCCCATCGCAGTAATGTCAAGTTTGATGAAGAGCTTAAGTTCGAAATTTGTCAGGAAAGCAATACTTGCCCTATATGCATGTTAGTACGTACAGCTTCAAGTAAAAACAATACGTACTTTTGTATAGAGACAGAGAACTTAAAATTGAAATGAAATCGGCTCTACTTGACAGATAATTTTATGTCATTAACATTTGAATAAGACTTCGGCAAGTGACCGGCACTGTTGGCGCCTACATGGCGTCATGTGAAGGTCCAATTTTTTACACACTCTTCGCAGGAAATCAGGTTATTTTCTACAATGACACGTCGAATGTAGCCATCCAAGCCCACAATTGTTTCTGGTTTATCGGCGATATCCCCAGAAAATATAACCTAATGGCGTCGAATCCACGAGCAAGGTGACGGCTTCTCGAAATTACTATCTCTTGAGTCTTCACGATTACCGAACTTCCCCTTCAATGGATCACTTGTTTGACCACCAGTATGGCATGTGGCACCATCTTGTTGGAACCACATACTCGCAACACTGATGTCAAGTCAAAAATTGTCTTTCAAAATGGATAGCGAACTTCATTAGTCGTAACTCTTGTCACTTTTTCTGCATTACGACCGAAATTATAATGTCAAACAGTTATCTGTCAAATGTGCCAATGTATCTGTCAATTTAAAGTTTTCCACTTCTGTAAAACAAAAACACCCTTTACAGAAACTGTCACTTACCGGCTGACATAAAGCGACCTTATTAAGAAATTTTGGCGACTTATTGTACAAATTGCTTTGCGGTGGCGTTAAAATTTTACACAACAAACAGATTAGCGAACATGCATCGTACAAGTATAGGAAGCAACAACATACCAAGTTATGAAACACTTCAGATTACAAAATACCTTTCTAAAAAAAGATTTAAACAAAACGCACTTGTTGCTAAAGAAACAACTAGAACTCTTCGTACTGCACACTCGTAGTTTCCATTGCTCAGATACAAGTGCTTTTATTTTCACTTTTAAGGTAAACGAAAATGTTCTACTAAAACCCCGTCGGTATTCACTGCAATCCACGACTGTTTAGAAATTAGAAATGCAAAACTTTTCTCACCATATTCGTGTTGTGATACAAAAAAAAAACTAAACATCAAACAACAACGAATAGTAGAAAAACTAACAAAAAGCAAACTCTCGTCACGTACTACGTATTCTGTCACTACTTCATATCGCACAATACACAACCTCTTGACCATATGCTGTAGCGTGTTGAATTTAATTCTTCCCATATGATCCGTCTACAAACTGCACACAGACGTTATGCACAAAATGTAAGGTAAAAACGAAAGAAAACAAAAAACAACTATAAAGATAAAATCAAGTAAAACTTGTTTCGTCAGCCAACCGATACACACACCAGCGCCACTACTGTATCATGCAATCAGCTGTTCTCACTTTGACACTTAACTAAACTTCTGATTGTTAACAAAAAAAAAATTAAATAAGAAAATAAATGAATTAATGACTAACTGAAGACAAACACTCGAGCGAGCGATAACATCGGACAGCGCAAGGGAAAACAAAGGAAAATTTCCAACGCTTTTTTAAAATTTTTTTTACTTTTTATTGACTTGTGTGTCAGTTTTTGTTTGACAACAGTGTCACTCGTACCTTAAGGTTTCCAATTAAACTTTCAATAAAACTGTGTACGCAAGTATGTATTTTTTTTGTATAGAAAATTGCACTTTTAATTGGTTATTATGCGTTACTCGTATGTGTATAGAAAAGTATCTAAGTATCTACGGCACGCGTAAGAGAGACCGTAGAACGATTTACAAATTCCGTGTATATCAGGTGATGGCCGCAGCTAGACTGATTGTATCCTATAATGAGAGAGCGACCAAAAGTCACAAAAAAAAAAACATACAGACATACTTCTGTACTCAACGTCTACCTGTTGTGAGTTTGTGACTTGTGATTAGACAAAAGCAAGTATCTATGTGTTTAACGAGAGAATTATAGTACTCACAGACACTCATACACAACAGCAGTGTCAGAGAGAAAGGAGAAACTTTAACAAAAAAAAAAAAACGAGATTAACCTCAGGCACAGGAATAGCATTAAAAATTAATTTCACGTAAATGCCGATGCCGTGGGTACGAGTGGGTACGAGTATGTCTATTGTTTCTGTTTCCATCCGACTTGAGATACAAAGTGTATCTTTTATACTTGTATTAGATAACAGAAAAACCCCCCTCCACGATAGAGTGCGAGAGAGGGACAGAGAGACACACAAGAGAATCGAGAGAAATTTCGAGAGACTGCTCCCCAACTACACCACTTGGGGGACTCCGCAACTTGTGTGCTTCCTCTTTGAGTTCTGCTGTCGGTTTTGTTTAGACAACCGAGTGTGCTTACTAATTCGCCTCCCCAATGAAGCATAGATACGTATGTTCGGTGTTTACACTATGTAGATGGATTTACTTATTTTGTTTTTTTTTTTTTGAAAATTCATTTACCATATGTGGACCATTAAGCACACGCGCGCATGCGGCAAAAAAATATATCAACAAACTATTTCGTATCTATCAATCTATTGCTCGATGAATTGATAAAGATTTATAGGCCTGATACGATCATAATTATAAATAAACATTACTGTGATGACTGACACGATAATTGAAATACTTTAATCAGTCCTCTGCCGTCTAGATCGAATTGGTTAGTTATAGAAAAAAATATTGCAAATATAATCCGAGTGGGAAAACTTTACATATTGTTTATACAAATAACATAAAATCGAAATAAAATGATAATTATTTTGCGTCACTTACGGATAGCATCAGCAGCAGTAAGAATTACTTTAGTATCTTGAAGATCTTAAGTACTATCCAGGGTGCTGAGGTTGCATGAGATCAAGTACTTAAATTCTTAACTAGAATTCATTTGTGGTCCATGCACGGGTTTAGCGGTTGAATGAACAACTTCCGTCAGGAAAAGTTAAATAATAATAAAGTACCTCAGGGTTCTGTTTATTCACCTAGTCTATTTCTGCTATACATTTGTACGAATCTGGTATACTCAACATGTAACATAATCCAGAGTTTTGAGGGTTTTTCTTTATTTGGCTTAAACTTTACATAAAAATCGGACTTAAAGTGAAATTCTTGAAGCGTAGTTACATAAACTTATCAGCTAAAACTTATAGAACAAACAAGGCAACAAATCGACTGAGAATGCAGTCAACTATATCGAAGGAGGCTTTTTATTAAAACTTTACATGAAAGTAGCCCTGGATAGTAAAATTGCTAAATACACATATCTGAGTGCTGGACTGCTAAACCCTATGAACACTGTAGACACTAGAAAACGATTCAAAGAGAGCTTAAATTATTAGGAAATCCTTTTAAGTTAAGCCACCTTTCAGAGAAGTATGGAAGAATGAAAGGTTGACCAGCGACTATGACGTAGGTATTTACATTGAAGGTTCTAAGGTGAATTGGACAAATCTAAGTCGAACGAGATACTTGCTAGATCAAGATCAGTTATTGCTAGAATTGGAGCCATTATCACAAACAACTGGCCAATCGGAACCATTCGGCCAAGCTCGGTATCTCTCGAAACCGAGAAAGAACGTCTACATGACTTCCGTTGCAGATGTCCGGCCCTAGCGAAGGCCAGGCAACACACCTTAGGCATACCTTTCTTGGTGGATCTACACGAGAAACCTGAAAAAGTTTGAGTCTAATTTCCTGCGTTAAGGTCTTGCACGAGTTTTGTGGTAACAAAACGGTAGACCCTAGCGCTAATCGACTTCTTTCTCCAAAGAACCGTCACTCTACCTACCTAAACAGCTGACTAGGAAGACCAATATAACAATGCAAAGCTAGAGTGATATCATCCTTAACGTGAAGCTTGGTTGCGACTAAACTTGAACTGTGATGCTTACGCTGTTGACAGACTAAAAATTGGGATATGAATGTCAGAAGAAACTATTTTTGCTTTAAACAATCTGAGCACCATTCATAAGAAAGAGAAAACTTCAACAACATGAAGCGAATCAATCTTTGTACTTTTACCCGAAATAGAAAAACAAGGAATGGCGAGTAGATTCTACAAGCTCCACAGCACTTATTTTGTAAAGTATCCTTGCGGACACCCCGAGTACATAGTTATTGATATGTCTACCCCAGCCAGATGGCTGCAGATCATTTAAAAACATAATGAATAAGATAGGCCCCAGATTAGAACCATGTGGTACCCTTAATGTAATAGGTTCAATGTTTTTAACGAACAATCGCTAGTGTTACAGATTTTTGATGAACATGATCTTCTTGGATAACATCAAAGAATTTAGTTTGAACTTGCTATAAGTATTAACAACATCGATCCGATATAAAATACAATTTGATGGACTTGCCGATGAGACGTTTTCTACATTTGTTGGTTCTCACGCTCCCAATTTTATTATTGAAAGTTGTGGTCTACTTTTAGCTTTCTATGGTCGTTAGCGTTCTTACTTATAAGTATGGATAGAGGGTATATTTCATCAGAAGAAGCTCAGAAGACCATTCTACATTGAAATACTCTTTAAATTCAAAAAATAAATCATAAACCAATAAACACAATTGATCGACACATTGTGTTGCTGGTAGGCCGAATGTTGTTGATATTTATTATTTTTTGTTATCTCACTGATTCCAGTAGTATCCCTACAAAATGGGAATGAATCCAACACAAACCGGAATCAGTAACTACAACCATTTTGTGTTGACTTTTACTTTCAACAGCACGTAGTTGCTAAGCGTAGTACGTAAGCGTCTCTATCATAATGCGGGCTTCCTATCGTTCTTGTGAGTTTACAATTGATGTGAAGCTCAGATGGGTTTTCAATTTCATCAATTGATAGATTCTGAATACAGATGTGCACATTAGCTAATAAAGCCCAACACCGAAGCGCTAATGCATTTCATATAAACTAACAAGGCTGGTAATTAATATTACTGGATGCGTAATGAAATTCAATAGGTAATCGCCTTTGCAGTCTGTACATAAGTATTCGCATAATAGCTGGGAACATTTTGTAAACTAGTAGTGGACTGCATAATGGTCGTATTACTAGTCTACCCAACTAACAATTGAAATTTGAAAAGGAGGCTGTAAGGATCGTACAATATCAGTCAGTTTCGTCTTGGAATCTGCAGTCGAAGACCAAGGACAGTTCGACAAGTCACTCGATCAGAGAAGCATAGAAAATGTAATTAAAGTTAGCAAAATGGGTTCGTAATCCCCGCCCACAAATGGTCTTCCTTAGCAGGGACCAAAAAATGTTCAGACTGTCAATGGTACTGAAACAAGCATTTCAGAACAGGGCAAATTACAAGGAGTAGTTCTATTGCTAAAAGAGCAAGTACTGTACTTAGTTAGTCTATTGACAAATGGCATTCCTAAAGGGTCCGTCCTAGGTCCGGTACTGTAGATTTTGATGTAAAAAGACATTCTTAGATTCTTGAGGTCATCATGAGGACGATATGTACAGCAATGTTTGGAGTTTTCAAAATTCTAAATCGATAGAGTTGCAATGGAGTCAATTCACAATTTTCGGCAACGACGCCAAGTGCTATTACCCGACTTTGCAGATACAGTTGAAGATGCACAGTATAGTATGTTCCAGACAGCATAGGGATTAATAGAAAATCTGTTTTATTGCCTGGTTTCTTAGAGCTGACGAAGTACATAGCAATTTGTACTTGAATTCTTACCAAATACCAGTCTAAGTAATCAACCCAACATGCTACGAACACTAGTAAAGAGCCGTATCTATGAGGACACACTTCCGGTTCGTGGGTGACTCCGAAGCCTTACAGACAGTATTACGTTTTGTGAGATGTTAAACTCAATGTGGACATGTTTGTACAGAAACAAGCTTATGGGAACCTCGGAAGTAATTCTGTGAATAATTCAACTCATATGCGACATAGAAAACTGTTGCTAATTCACAACACACATTTGACTTGCGGCTTACACCTTGGTAATCATGCCGTTTAGAGGTGATCAACCATGTTATTTGTTATGACAAAGTTCTGGTTGTAAATTTTGAATATGACAGTAGCGTTGTGCGAAAAAGCAAAATTCGAGTACAAATGGGTATCTTCATGAAAACGAGAAGTATTATCATCAGTTGTGGAACTTTTAAACTCTACAGAACAAAGGACGTCTTTGTAGGGTTTAATTTCTAGTACGTAGTACGTAGAGGCACACATTTCCTTGGCATGTATTTCTTGGTTATGTCATCTTTTAAATGTAGTAGGCATTCAATATCTGGAATACCATTGGGAAGGTTACATTTTACGTGGGTATGCTCATTATGGAAGCTCACAAGCCTTTCTATATAATATCGGTTCCTGATTCGTTTCGTGATATTATAGCCGCAATATATTCCATTGCTTCATTGTCTCATAAGGGTTCTAAACGTTGCTCTTTAGACAATGACTGACAGTTTGATTTTCAAGGACAACTTATTCTACTCGCTTTTTTGGCTAATAGCCCCCGTAATTCCGATAACCCTGGGTAAAAACCGAAGAAATTTTTTTTACTAAAATCAGTCTTAGACTGACAATAGCCTCTTATATAAAAAAAAACACTGATTTCATGATAATAATATTTTCAGTAAGCCCATTGCAAGGTGTAGGCGCCGTGGCTCAAGTGGTTAGTGCGTTGGACTAAGGAGCAAGGGGTTCAAGGTTCGAATCCCAGCCAAACCACCTAAAAGTTTATTCACCGCCCCACCTCTCACGAGAGTTTGACGATTACCCCAGAGTACAACTGTCATAACACGGCATTACAGTATGACCCTTCCATTCGTGTAAAGAATATAACACGAATGGTTATGAGAAGCTACCTCCTGGGTCCCATCGAATTGGTTAATTTCGAGAGACATACAGCTACGGTATGCTTGACAGTCTGGTAAGTCTAATGCCGCTGACGAATGCGCCATACTCCATACGGGAGGTCTTTTACTTCTCTACTATGAAGTCTAAAGAAAGGAGATCTAAGGAGAGTGTACACAGACTCAAGGATACCATAGATAACACCAACTCACTGGCTTGGGGGATTAAGTAGTCTTTATACTTTATATACTGATTTCTGTTTTTTTTTTCAACAGAACAACAATTTAAGCCTGGCTTTGACGTTGTAGATAATTATTACCTTTTGTTAGTACAATGCAGGAAATGGAATGGCTTTTCCTTGATTATGTGAGTTACACTAAGCATTGCAATTGTCAACTCTAATATTTGTCAGGTAGGAGTTTTCTTCAGCTTATCAGAACTTGGTCTTAGGGCTGGGAGGCGTCTGTGAAACTGAAAATATGCGAGGCACCCTAAGCTCATCATGCTATGGGCATCCTACCGAATTCCACTGATCTTTTGTCTCTTGGGGAGTTCGTACCACCTTAGGATACTACTTCTGTCTTTACATAGAAGGGTTCATCGATCGTAGACTATTTTTTTCATTTGAGATGCGAGTTGGTCAAACAGTACCAGAAACTTATGTCCAGGTAAATATCTGCAACTTGTGCGTTAACGAAGAACATAGCTTCAGTTTTCTGTTGGCCACATCCGCTTTAGTCTATTATGTTTCCTAGGTCCGCTTGTCCCCTTTTTTGATATAGAAATGTGATGTTCAGTGTCGAAGGTTATAATGGATACAATTGTGGCTGTATTTTCTCGAATTTTTTTAGCTAATGCTACCTGAAGTACATTCATATATTGCTAATATGCACCAAAACCAAGAGCGGCCAGATTAGACAGCCTTGTTGTAGCCCTTTTGGAGTTGAAAGTCCTTCCATGCCTTCTCATTGAGAACACTTGTCACCGTCACGATTCAAGCTCTTCCAAACTCGACGAACAGTAGATGGAGCAAAGGTCCAATAAGTCTTTATGTCTGAGTCGTAAAACGTAGGTTACAACCAAATCACATCTACCACATCCAACGAGAGGTGTCGTTTTAAATTTTGCGTCACTCTTGAACTGTCAACATTCAACTGTCATAGCGATGAACTTTTATAAGTAAAACCTAGGAGGTTATCAGATATGGATCGATACACGTTCGAATGAATTGTTAAAATAGTAAAAGGTCTCTACGAAAACGGACAAAATATCACTGAACCATGCATAGAACTGGTGAAATTTCCTGAACTACTGATTTCTTGAAATGGAGACTTCAATGGAGTTGCCGAGTTCGTGCGATTTGAGCACTATTAGACTTTTTCCTTCGAGACTACGCCAATGCGAAAAAAAAAAAAAAAAAGAGATGTCATGCTCTAAAAAAATATCAACTTTGTGCAAACTTCAAGAAAAATTTCATCAAAAGAATGACAACTTGTAGGCAGGACCGTGGCGGATATCTGTCATCACTTTTCATAAAAATGTTGCGCTTTTCTGTTGATTGAAAAGGACACCTCTTGTTTGATGACCCTAAACATATGATACACATTTCGAAACCGGGCTTAAGTTTCTGGTTCACCGAGCTACGAATAAAGACATACATTTTTGTGCGACAATTTGTCAACGATTTATAGTAGGTCTTGGGAACGACGAGTACCTAACAGATAGATACAGGGCGTGATGAATGATTTTATTTTAATTTGACAGTTTGTACCTGGACATTTTGAACGCATCTGGCAGAGAATGTCAACACAACATTTCCAAATATGGAGGCAATTGACATTGCCAAGACGGCTGATAACACGATTTGGGAATTTGGTGCGCAAAAGATCGATTGTGGCATGTCGCGCCATCCTGCCCGAACCAGAGATCGTCCAAATTCATGTCTTCAATTTCAGTAAAAAAATGTCGGTTAACATGGCTCTGTAACGCCCACCGTTGACCGGAACGTTGTTCCCAGCCGGATTTTCGAAGAAAAAAGGTTCAATGTTGCTACCATTCCAAGTCCGCATCGAACTGTCACTCTCTGTGGATGCATCGGCTTCTTGTTTTTTTTTCAATATTTCCCAACGTTGTTTAAGCGTAAAGCGACTCATTTCGTTCCGCGGAGGTATGATACTGACTTTCTGTCAAGATTTCGAGCGGGAATCAACTGTCAGTGTGAATATAACCTATGATTTAAAAAGAGGCCACTAGATGGCCCACCCTTTACTTATATAAGTATCATCATTTAATTAGAAGATCGCAAAACGTTACAGAACCTGGTAAACATTGTAATGAACGCGTCTCCGCGAACAACCATAACCAAACAAACCATAGATTCTCAGTCCAATTAAAAAACAAACAAAGTACGTTGCTTTTCGACGCAATGTTTGCTTGCAATATAGCCAATACAATTAAATTCCTTAGATAACAAAGGGTTACCTTATCTTATCAGGTCCGGTGAACAATATTTTGCCAACAACTTGAGCCAGTTCTCAGAATCACGAAAGACCCAAACAAAGATTTGCTATTCAAACACACACTGGCAGTAAGCCAGTATATCACTAGGTTTGCCAGGCAATTGGCCATAATTAGTCGGAAGTTTGAGTTTGTCGCGCTTATAATGTACATACATTTGTTTAACTTGTTTTATTACCAACAAATAATGCAGCTCCTGTGTAATGTTTACCGCCGGATCGAAAGAGGAAATTAATCTGCATCCGATTCGCTGATAAAATTAAAAAAAAAATAAAGTCACACCCTACCTACCCTACCTCTACTGGAATACGTAAAGTCCAAGTGTGTCGGAATTATAATAAAATATGCAAGTGGCGATATGTACATATGTAAAACAGGTGTCGTAATGGGCGATTTGTTTTATTTTTCAATTTATTCTCGGAAGTTCGTTTTTGACAAGTCGTACTTGAACGAGGTAAGTCAGTTTGACATAAAATATATTTTTAATGGCCATACTGGGTTCGGTAAATTGATTAGTTTTCTGAAAAAAATTTTATTGCTTCCAAACGTGTTTGAGGTTTCGATCGGGTTTAAACAGTAACGCAAATTGTAAACTATTTGAGGTTCAGCTAACTACATGAATTTGACGTACAAGTACATATACCATCTGTCAGATGGACAACAAAATGGACTTTAATGTATCACTTTAAGTTTATACGTTATACCTTACTTTATCGGCCTTCACTGTGTACTCTGGGGACCACTTTTCACTAAAAAAAATCTTTCTGAAACTAGTACTTTTTAAGATTGACAAAAATTGGCCAATTGGCTGTCAGTTGATTCCGAAGATCAAGGAGCAGTACAGTGTCAGATTTAATAAAAAGACGAAAGCTTAGCTGAAAAAAGAAAGTATGGAAACAAACTGTTTTAGGCGATTTGCAGTTCCATTATCGTTTCACGTCAACACCCATGTAGGCTCCATCCAATCAAACCAGAGTCACTCAGTAGGACAACAACATCCCGGTTGTCATGTTTAATTTCTACACTGGCAACACTAACGTCTTTGACAGATATGTAATGTCAAAATGTGACAAAGAGATGTGTTCCAAAAATAGTGCGAAATTGAAAAATATTTTTCGTCAAAATCGTCGCTTCAGGCTGTGTTCATGGTCAAGCGTATTCGCGATGTGATCCGCTGCTAACGATCAAGCGACTTCAAGTGACTGCGAATGACAGGAATAACTGTCCAAACATGAATATAACGAAATCGGTCTGTCACACACACTCAGTCACTTCGCTGGTAGCGATATCGCTTGAAATCGTGCGAAATGTCATCGCTTGGGAATAAAACAGTGTTAACTGAGTTGAAAAATGACGTCCATTTTCTTGGCAAACTCATTTTTTTCGAACGTAGTTCATTTTTATTTCGAAGACTATGTTGCACAATCCAACACATAGTTGTGGAAAAACGCAATGCTCCTCAAAGAGTGACTGTTTGGTGTCGGTTTAGGAGTGCTGCCATTACTAGGTTCCTACTTATTTAAAAATGAATCTGTCAACAGCGGTAAGATAACGAAATGTCCTATAGAGACATGACTAATGTTTTGTCACGTCCAGTAGAATGAATAAAGTAGCACACCAGTCGTAGAACAATAGGACCGTGCTATCAGCTGACCGTTTTGGAGAGGTGTCTTGGCAGTTGCGCAGCAAAATAGGGATGACACTTTGGATCTTTAAACTGAGCTCTTTCTACACGCTTTGCAAAATAAAATAAAATAAATTACATTAAAATAAAATGTGTATCAGAGCCGGAACTACTATTTCCGGAAAGCGAAAAGTCAAAAATCGTTGGTATTCATTCGCAGATTGAATCCGGAGCTTAGGAGTACCGAAGGATCTTTGACAATGGCTCCTCTCGAAGCTATCAGTAGAAGTATTTAACTAGTGGAATAGACCCTAACTGACTCTAAAATAACATATGATCACCATTATTGGAGAAGTAAATATAATGAAGGAAGTAGAGGACAAAATGGAGCAATGAACGGACTAATAAAGAACGATTTGACAACCATATTCTTGTGACCGGAATTTAAATAAAAAGAAAATCCCAAAAGAACATTGTTCACCTAAGACAGGCCAAAGAAATAAATGAGTGAGGAGAAAGCAGGAAACGCAAGTACTCGGTTTCCTACATAGAATTTGAAGCACTAATTCGCAAAAAAAAACCCAGATCCAATTTTCTTTGAAACCATTTGTCAGGGTTAAGCTTTGTTCCATTTGTCTTTGGAAAGGTTTTGAGTCAGCTGTCAAAAGTTCAACTACGATTTCGTTACCTGAAACCCAACCAAATTTAACCTTGTTAGGAGACAATCTTTCGGGATTGCATTCCTTGAAGTCACACTTGATACTTTATGTTTTGTGATTCATTCAATTGATTTAATTTTGAGACTTCGACTTTAATAATGAAATGAGTATTCAGAAATTTGAAGTCAGTTGAATGCAAATCTTTCTGAATGCACACAATTCATTGAAGTCACTAGCATTCACATTGAAGTCTTCACTAGTGATTTTTTCCTCCTTCCGAAACAAGTCGATCAAAGAGAGAACAGAAGGTGATCTCGGACTATGCTTATACAAAAGGTATAAATTGTGCGATGGAAAAAGTATACCGCTTCAAGGAAGAATATAATAAAATTTGGATGATTTATTAATTTGTGTTGTTTTTATTGACTCTTGAGAAACATCGAGGAAAAATATTTCTCATTCTTTTAGGACTTCGTCTATTTTATTAGCGGCATCATCGGACCTTATTTCTTTCGAAATGAGGAAGGAGACACAATGGTCTCAGGTATAGAGTGATATTAACCGACTTTCTGTGGCCAAAGCTTAGCAACATCGATATATGCGAACTGTGGTTCCAACAAGATGGTGTTACATGCCATACAGAAATGAACCAAAGAAATCTGGCGATTGTGTCATTTCATGGCAAGCGTTCATCAATTGGCCACCGGGATCATGCGACTTGACACTACTGGCTTATTTTCTCTGGGACTATGTCAAGTCCTTAGTGAAGCCAACCACTCGCTCGAGGGTAGCATTTGAAACGCTATTGCCGGAATAACGCCACACAAATTCGACCGAGTCATCAAAAATTGGACCAAAGCCGAGGTTGCCATTTGTATGATGTGCAATTCCACACATAATGGCATGAATGTAGCTTCAAAATAAATCCAGAATCAATTTTATATCTCACACCGTTGTTGTTTTATTTAAATTGAATTTCATATCGTTTTATCCGGTCACCCTGCTTTTTCTTTTGTAAATAAATTATGTAATTTCTCTATTTTTCTAATAAACAAATCGAAAAATAGTCTCGATAGACCTGATTTCCGGATATTCAAAAATCTTGTCCATCCACATTTCTAAAAATTTCCACTCAGCTTAGCCCTACTATGACGATCACTCAAAGATCATCCACAGCCACTTCAACTGATTACCTTTCAGACTCACTCTACTGCCCTGTTGTCCCAAATATGTAAATTAAATTCCACAATTCCAAACCAATATCAATAAATAATTTAAAAAAAAAAACAACCTAATAACTTCAAACAGACCCAACAGATATTTTATTTCGATTCTTAAGTATGGCGCCAGTCTTCAGATTTGAAAAAAAAATAAAAAAATTAAGTATACGACCGAGATACTGAAAGTTATTCAGCACATTAAAGAGCTACAGATGCGAAATTTATGCGCTTATTTTATAGTACATCTTGTAGTAGTATTTTTTTTTTTAAAGCTTTCAAACCTCAAGGACACCTTAAGCGTAGATTCTGACGCCAAGACTGGTTTTCACACAAAACCGGTACGCTTGCCCATTTGTTTCTGAATATCTCTTTCAAACGAGATACTAGATTGCACAGAAAATTCTCCCACGTTTTCTGGCGATTACATCTATTTTTATATAGAAATTAAAATTAATTACATAAAAATAAATGAACATTACATAAAGACAGCGAAAAAAAGACGACCCTCGGGCAAAGAGATAATAAATCACGAATGATAAATTGAATATAGAACGTAAAAATAGCTTTAAGGATCCGCAAATAGAACGATCCTAATACAAATAGATACACAGAGCGACATTATAGTCTAATTAGGTTGCACGTGAACGACTATTGATGAGGAAATTGCAAAAACGCAAATTAGCCAACACAATTTATTGCCTTCGATGTGTTTTTCGGGACCCGGGCGTAAGTATTTATTTGGTTCATTGAGACCTAATTGGCTGATTAAATGTGCTTAGTTTCGTAAACAGATGGGAGGCACAAGGTCAGAAGGGGCTGACGAAATACTGACATCCTTTACAATGGACTTGTTTATTGTTTGTACACTTTGTTGACAGTCTTTTTCAAAACCGGAGACGTGAAGCTATATAAAGCTTAGACAGAGCCTCGAGATGCTTGTTTATTGAATAACAAGGTACAAAATATTAAAATCTGCAAAACAAGTACAAAATAAATTAGTCATCGTGAACTGTATGATCAGATGGCTCATAGCTAAAATATATCCATAACTAAGGCTTAGTACCTAAGACACCATTCATAAACGGCGTCGGACATTATCTAATTGCTATGAGAAGGCCTGCCTAGTCAGACCTACAAGAACCAATGAAAGTGGTTTGAGGGTGAGTGACGGGTTTGAAACGACAAACTTCTAGAATTGTTCATGTATTCAAGTCTAAGCCAGGCTTACGTCAAAGGTCTAGCCGTTCCTAATTAAGTTCAATGCAAGACTTCAGGGTATCATCTTTTGATAGACACCCGAGCAGCAATAACAATGATATCTGCTCAAAAGTTGACACAACTAGCAATAATTGGTTCAGCCTTTAATTCAGAGAAAGCCGTCTTACTTGGTAAATATTTAGTCCACTGAGGCTTGACGTACCAAAACAATTTAAAACTACTGATGTCAACGAAGTAAGCTTTAACGTAAAAAGGCCAACGCAGTTTCCCAGCTCAAGAATATCTTAGAGCTCCTTAGAGCTGGCAAATGACTAAGCCCGGAACGGTGGCTCTGCGAAACAGTGAAGGAAACCTAGTAACCGAAGTGCAGAAAATGGTAAATGTTTTTAAGGAGCATTTCCAGCAGCTACTTAATGGGGATCCGATTGAGAGAGTGATGGGGCAGGAAGAGAACTCACTTCCAGTCAATGAAGCAGCCATCCTTCCTTGCAGTTTTAAAGAGGCTAGCTTAGCTATCAAACGGCTGAAGAACATCAAAGGAACTGAAGTGCATGCACCAAATCATCAACCAAATGTGGGTGGATGAAGCCGAGCCCGATGACTGGACTATCAACTCTATATGACCCATCTTCAAGGAAGGCGATACATTGTTTTGTAAGAACTATCGAGGCGTATCTCTGCTCATTCATATTCTGTGAAGTTTAAAAACCTTTCTGCAATACCAGGTTGGCTTCCGGCTCGGTAGATCGGTAATTGACCAAATGTTCACACTAAAACAAATCCTGAGTAAGACCAACGAATTTCTAGTCGTAACTCATCATCTCTTCATCAACTTCAAAGCCGCTTATAAAAGCATTCATCGTTTGGAGGTCTATAGCTCTACAAGGCCTAGTTTGAATACCGGGAAAAATGGTCCATTCTCCAAATTATTAGTAAATGAGGACAAAACCAAGTACATGTTGTCACGAGGCAAAGAAGCATCGATCCACCGCCTAGGACAAAACTTCACTGTCGACCACGGTAGCCTTCAGGTAGTCAAGGAGTTTACCTACTTTGGAGTAAATATCAACACCCCATTGCCGATTCGACAAAGACTTTGGTTTGGCGAAAGAGCATTGATCCAGGATGCAGCTATTGCGGATGACACAGGCACCTGGAAGTAGCCTGCTCGGGATCAAAAGGAGTAAAAGACTACCGTGCCTCACGCAGAGACTCTTCACGGGTCGAAAGCCCATTAAATAACTAGCCCTGATGTTAATGAGAATATAACCATTGTCCAGGACTCCACCAATGAAGAAAGAAGTATTTCTTTCCGAACTGCAATCGACTAAAGAGATGCGAAACAGACAACCAAGACTGTTAAGCTTTGGAAGTCCAGAGAAGTATATACCATAGCTTCTGTCATTGTCACTTGATAATGCTTTGTTTTCGATCCAAGTTCGACTAAACCCGGCTCTCTTTGTGGCACTCCTTCTGAAGATAAAACATCATCGCAAAAACGTTAAACACTGTCAGGGTTAACAGATCTCCAAGGCTCTGGGGACGCGAAAGTACAACCCGTAGTCTCAAGTACTGTCAAAGCTCTCGCCACTTTAAAAAGTTCTATTTCTCGAAACGCATTTGACTTAAATTGAAACTCTCTGTGGACCTTTTTCTTAAAACCTACCGTAGTGCAGAGATCTGCGCCAAATAGCCAAAGCTATTTATAGTCATGCTATACTGCTCTACTTTTTAAGTAAGTCCCACACTTTGGGCCGCACCCGACTCTCCACAAAATATAGAGATACCGTCGCTCAATCAATATAAACAATAAACTTGCCTTTCCTCGATAAACACGTTACATGAAGCTACCGACACCAACTTGAGTCGACGTTTGTAGATGCAGCAAACATCTGGCTCCTGAGCTGGAGATAGACTTACAGACTCAGTTTACGTGCTCAGCATATGTGACAAGCTTCACTATCTTCATAAAAGTGATGTATCTTGCTGCTACACAGATCCATCTTCAAAACGTAACTCCACTTCCATTATGGAGTCACTTCAAACAGACAGGTCTATTTTAAGACTTGCATGTATTTTATTTTAGGCCTCAAGTGGTGGCATTCAAAATGAAAGAGTCTTACATATTCGAGTTCAGTTACTCAAGTCCTCTTCGTCTGCTGAAGTATGTATTATAAGATACCAGGTCGATGACTCAAATGGGCTTCCAATTTTCCCCAAGTACGCACTTGACAAGCAAGATAGTTAAAGCAATTAGTGGTTATCAGTAGTGAGTCATCCAATTGGAATACACAAAATGAAGGTTCGTCTGGCTAAGTTGATCTGAAATATCGCCTTGAATTCCCCATGACACACGTTCGAAAGATTTAAAAGTTGCAAGATGAGCGAAAGGAAGGTCGTGCATGGGTGCATACATAATTTACAAAATAAATTGAGGAAGCCACCTCTACTACTTGGATCTTGACGAATGGTTTCTTAAGAGATCTAACGTCTTGTTAAAAAATTCTGAGTTTCACAGTTCGTGTGACTCGCCCAATAACTTACACTTAACGTACGGTTGTAGGACAGGAGTAATCGAAGGCAGAAATACTCAACGTAGGGCTTAGTTAGTTCTAAGTTAGAGTTTTGATCTTAAGTCCAATATCCAGTGGAGGAGAACCTTTGCTGAATGGAAGGAAAACTCCTAACTCTGTGCTATTTCGATTGCTTTGGCTAATTTCCTTTGGCTCTCCACAGCATTTCTCACTGTGAGTCCTAGGTCGATACCTTCAGGCAGAAAACATACAGTCCGCCTGGATCAAACCATATCCTTCTTCCTTTCCATCAGCACTGATAAAACGGGCACGGCAATAATACCTTTGGATTGAGATTCTATAACAACATGGACCCTACTGCAAAAGTCCCATTTTTTTAAATGAAAACGCCCCCAAAAAGTGGGCGAAGACACATTCATATGATACATTGGTGGAAGGGTGGTTTGGTCTTTATGTCTCGAAGAACATCGACTAGACTATTTAACAGCAACATCTTCCGTGTCAGGCAGAGTGAACCATGCAACCGTAACGATGATATTCAGAACTTCTGTCCACCTGACCAAAACTTAGTGAGGATAAACATATTCCGGCCAAACCTGATCAGCTCAGTATCGTTTGCTCGGTCCACAAGAAAGGAGACCTCTCATTTCTGACAATTTCTGTCAGTGTCTCTCCCCAAGAAGATCTTACCTGAACCTTCATCAACAACCTTATTGGTCCCTGTCAGTGTGGTTTCAGATTAGAAAGGTCCACAAGTTGACACATTTCCAGATCCTGGAGAAAACTCAAGAAAGCCAGATTGATACCCACTATGTTTCATTGATTTTACGGCTGAATATGATATCTTTTACAGAGTCAACGTCTACAGAGCCATGTCTAGTCTTGGCGTCTCTGCCAAACTTGTCTGCTTGTGCACAATGACGATGGGGAAGGTCCGCTGTTCGATTCATTTCGAAATCGCGACGAGACCTTTGATGTTAAAAAAGGATTTAAACAGTTAACATTGGAGGCACAATCAGTCAAAAGCCTGTATAACTACTAGCGTATGCCGACGATATTGACATAATTGGCAGAACTCACCCAGAAAAACTAAAGGGATTTTCAATAAGGACATAACAATTTTGTATTTTGATAAAAAAGAACCCTTAAATGTTTTCTACGATCTGCCAACATCGAAACATCTCTCAGGGTTTACATTTTTATCACTCTAAAGTTCACGAACGAACAATTATTGGAAATTATTGAAAACCAATTGCGAAATTCTGAGCAGCGGTCGAAGCACCGACAATATGGGACCAAAACTTCATTGATTGGGTTCTGCAAAAGTTTGAAGAAAATTCAAAGCTCATTTTTGGCTATCACGCCATGACTATTTTTGGCCAGAATTGGATGGACTTGACATCAGTGACATGTGGTTCCAACAAGATGGTGCCACATGCCACACAGCTGGTCAAATAATTGACCAAAGGGATACTCGGTAATCGAGTTATCTCAAGCAATGGTTCAGTCTTATGGCCACCAAGATCAAGCGACTTAACGACGTTGGATTTATTTTTATGGAGTTAGGTCAAGTCCTGGTTTTATCCCAACAAACCAACAACGTTAGCTTCTCCAACGAATTGATCACTGCAAACGTCCTCGCGGTGGTCGAATGAACGAGATCAAATTCCATTTAATATGTGTACTACATCTGGAAAAAATTTCAGCCCGATATCTCAATCATTTTGTGTGAAATTGTTTGTCATTATTGGAAAACCCTTTATGTGCTCAACGGAAATGGGCAGTAAAAAGTACAAAAAAAGTCTAAGATGCCCAGTATCCTCAGTATAGGTCTAAGACATGTAGACCGAATGTGACGGTCCGCAGAGTCTTAGAATCCACCTCGCAGTAGAGGAAGACCTCTCGTTACTTTGCCCGCACAAGTAAACGGAGATCCTGATCAATTTAGAGTGCGCAGGTCCAGGTAGTTAGCCAAGGACCGTACTAATTGGGAGCTATAGCTATACCTAAGTAAACTATGAGCCCCATCGACTACAATCGACTAAATAGCCACTTTTTTTATTTAACTTTCTTATCATGATAAATTTTTGTTCAAATATTTTTTTTCATTATACTCTCGGACGTTTGTCAGACGTTCGCGGAAGTGGGACTGTAAGTAGATGGTAATGTAAAGTCTCTCTTAAATCGGGAATTCGTAGTTATTTCTTTAAGCATGTAGTGTGGAATCTAAACAGCTTTCAGTATGATGAAGCCTTTTGGACCTTCTCTAGCATTAAGTAGGAGTTAAGTTAGATTTAAGACAACTCCTAATCTATTGTAAAATATGTCAGGTTACCATCTAAATTATTTGATTTGAGTGCAGGAAACCTGTGCAATGTGCTTTTGTAAAAGAAGTAGAGAACTTCAGAATCTTCTCGATGGACAGTTTCTCTATGGTCCTGTCAACTACCTTGGATTAGACGTTTGATACCAAACATTTCTCTGATTTTTAGCTTGTACTCTCAAAAACAGTTCAGGCAATCTTAGCCGATCGAAGTTAAGAATTGCAAAAGGGACACTCTCTGGTCATTGTCTTCTGACAAGAAATAGGATTATCATACACACATGATGATAAGGAATGGTGAAAGCGTACATGTCGCAGAGGATATTACTCATCTTCTCCGTATATGTCAAGCCAGTTGTAGACTAAAGTACCTAAGAAGATATTTCTTCAGTAATTTAGAGGAGCTTGGTCGTTAGAACCAAGTTGATGAACGCAGTGGTTTAAATGTCTTACCGTGAAGGCTTCTTAGAGATCGGAATGGGTCTACCATGGTGCCTAGAGGATGAACCCGTTCAATGATACCAATGTCATCAGCTTTACGATTCTGAAAAGACGTTTTCATCAATAAAGACTATCATAAGAAGTTTAATGGAGGATCATTCATTCAATAAAGTGAGCAGTAAAAGACGTCGCTTCCACAATAGTTATGTGTCTTGTACCAGTGTATAGTCGTTTCGATGAATACTAGTAATTGGTTACAAATTTATTGTCCAACTGCATGCTTTCTCGTCGCCTAACGCTCGCTCCAAAGAATTTGGTTTATGCTAATGTCCTTAGAAACATCGCGTGAGTCTGAAAAGTACATTTGAAATAGAACGATTCCATTGTTTGTACACCTCAAGTCGTCATTTCCAAATTCAATTTGCAACATCAATTGGCTGGATATTGGCCAAAATTCCGAGGACTAGCAAAAGTTTTACGTTCTAGGACAAGTTGCTTTGTGTAGGCAAAGGATATGAATTCTTTGCCGGCCTAGGTACTCCACCAGGTTCCACAAATAGCTCTTGTTTGAATTGCAATCAACTGCTGGTAGGTGAACCATAAGTTTCTATTGAAATGTAACACAACACCCACATATGGGTATGATCTGCCATTTACTTTCCATTGAATACCACTGCGCCTACACATTTCCTGCTTCTGACGGCACACTCACTCGGATAGTTAAACAAAACTAAATAGAGGGGAATAGCGCACGTCACTACCTAGAATCAATACACTGTCAGACACTCACTGTCCTGCATGACAGTTTATTTAACTGACACACTATGCAGGTTGTCAAATCTTCAACTAAAATTAATTAAAGTATCTACTACCACTCGGCAATAAAAAGAAAAATCCCTCTTTAATGTCTCCGAGCATCCTCAGAGATTCTACGAAGGTTCAAGGATTGCTAGATCGTCTTATATTTCATTACCCATCAGAGGGAGAAATAAAATCGCTCGCTCTCGTCCTTATTTGCTGTGGAAGGAGGAAAAACAAATTTATACCTAAAGGTGGTAATTTCACCATTTATTCTAAGTGCATTACATTTTCCCATGAGCTAAGTGTGTACTGGACGGAAGGACGAAACCCGCATTGTTAGCATGCATCAGGAAATATATTCACCATGGCTTGATGGGTACATACAACCCGGGGTACGATAGAGAGACCTTGACCATTTGCTGAGGCAAATGAAAAAGGGAATCATTTTATTTTCTTTTCCTTGTTCCTTCCACGACTTTGAGGCAATTTAGTAAAAGAATCTTCCGCGTATTTAAAATGGTAACCTGAGTGAAGGAGAAGTAAAAAAAATAAAAATAAATTAAGCCTCTTTGAGTGGTGGGTATTTTTTGTGCTTAAAATACTGTTTGAAATAAAAATAAAAGATGGACATTACTTTGACTGAAAAGTGTTCTTAAAAATGGGAATATGGCAGGTTAAGAGGTAGAGCTGTCAGTTTTGTTGAAGTTGAATATGGATATCATGGTGCCACCGTGCAAACCTTGTTGCCGAGGCTGCGACAGACAGTCTATAGCGCTAACTGTCAAAAAGGACTGTCAAAGTGACATTTACGCTCAATACAGTCTCCCAACACATATCACACCTACTCTTGTCTCACAATGACGACAAACATTTTAACTTCAACTTCTGTCGCTTGCCAAGGCAGATGCATTCCACAACGTTGCAAAGCATAATTGCCACTTTCATGTAAGCTTTCAAAGGAGTTGGACATTGAAATAGGTGCGCCGCTTAATTTAAGTGACAGTTTTTTGTTAAAATAAGTTTGTACAGTAAAAATGGGTCCGTGGACTACATTGCTCCAAAGATGAAAGAAAACTGATTCTGCAGTTAAGAAATCAAAATAAATTAATTGGATGCTCTCAGCTCTCAGATAAATGCTTTGAAACTCGAAAAACTTGAGGATAAACGAGGCAAAATTCGAAATACGTCCACAAGAACTGACCGACGAATTATTCAAATTTCTAAGGCTGACTATTTTAAGTCTTCAAACGACATTGTGAAGGAAATCGAAGACAATATCAGCGCTAGAACTGTTCGAAAAAGGCTAAATGAAGCGAATTTGTTTGGCAGAACCGCGAGAAAAGACCTAGACATGTAAAAGAAAGGCTCACGCAGAATGGACTGGAGCACAATGGTGAAACATCCCCTGGATGGACGAAACAAAAATGAATTTAAAGGTCTCTACGGAAGACATTTGTTAGACAGAAATACTCCCTCGTCACACAAGAAAAACAGTCAAACATGGCGGGGGTAGTCTAATGTTATGGGGATGTTTCGCATGGCATGGAGTAGGGCGTTTGTACCGCATAGAGGGAACAATGACAGGAGACCTTGATCATCCCAGTCCTACTTTATGGCGCTGAAGCATGGACTCTGTCTAAAGCGGATGAAGAAATCCTCAGTCGCTTCGAGAGAAAGATTCTTCGTCTAATTTTCGGTCCCGTTTGTGTTGACGGGCTTTGGAGGAGAAGATTCAACGACGAACTATACAAGCTGTACAGAGACATCGACCTAGTCAGAAAATTGCGTATCAGCCGTTTAAGATTGCTAGGACATGTAGAGCGAATCTTTGAATCAAACCCGTAAGGACAACGCAGTAGAGGAAGACCTCGCCTTAGGTGGCGCGCACAAGTAGAAGGTGACCTTAACCGACTTGGAGTGCGCAACTGGAGGCAGTTAGCTAAGGACCGGGCTAACTGGAGAGGCTTGTTGGTTGAGACCCAGGTTCACCCCGAACTGTAGCGCCACCTAAGTAAGTAAGTAAGTAAGAAGTTAAGGGCATCATCGCAATCAAAAAAATACGAAATGTAGATGAACTATGGACAGAAGTGCAGGAAGCTTGAAAGAACATCTCAGTCGAGAAATGCCGAAAACTTGTCGACTAAATGCCACGTCGATGTGACTTAGTACTCAAGAATGTGGGTAACACCACTAAATAATAACCAACAAATAGGGATTTAGTTAGTTAAAGGAGAACTGGTAGTTTGTTGTCGATCCAATAACACCTAAACGTTAAGTGAATGTGCATACTGGAGACAGCAGACTATGCAGCAAGATTGCAATTTGTAGACATATCTAGACACTCAAATGGTTGTCTTCCTGTTGTAGACTGTAGAAGTTGCAAAGACTCCAAGTACACACAATCTTATATTAACAAATCGATGTTTACCTTAATTAAGTATGAAATGGAGCATTCCTTACCTGTAAAGCAGAGAAGAAAAAAAGATATTAGAAATACAACAAGGTAAAGAAAAACATTGACGGCATAATGCCTACGCATAAGTAAAAAAAAATAAAATCGACACAACACCCTGTGGATTACCATTGATTCGATTCGAGCTCAGTTAGCCGAGCGTTAAGACAGATTGAACAGAGATGCAGGATGGATAGTGTTGTGCAGGAGAGATATCCCGGAAGAGCTTAGGCTACATACAAGGGTGGTAGATGTCACGATTTTTGAAGTCCATAGTGGAATACGTCAGGGTTGCCTACTTTCACTGTTGGTATTCCTGATAGTCATCAGCGATGTACTTCGACCAGCATTTGATGAAGGAAACAAAGAAAAAAAGTAGACAGTGACATCTTACCTAAGACACATGGAGTACGTTGAAAATGTTTACCTCCTTTCGCTTGAAAGAATGGATCTGAACCAAAATTTGTCAGTAGGGCTTAAGATAATCGTCTTGGTCGGCGGCGGTAGCACCAAACTCGAGGTGGGTAACAGAATTGGGAAAGCTAGTACTAAAACTGCATTTGAAATTAATCCTATCCAAAAGTTAAAAAAAAACATGTTCAGAGCAAAATAATGTATCATTAAGTAAAGGGTGACCAAACAGCAACTGTTAAAGTTACCAATGACAACCAGTTGTCAAAATATTTAGTAATGCACATGCTGACACAAGAATTGAAGCCGGACGACCATGGTTCGCTAATTGGGCGCTGGACATGTTGCTCAGACATCCGGATTTTGGCAAAAATGGTATTATCTTCTCGGACGAGGCCCATTTTTAGCTCAGCGGCTATGTCAAAAAGCATCAATGCATCCACACAGTTAGACTGTTTGGTGGGGTTTATGGCATGGCGGCATCATCGGAGACATTGTTACCGTCAATAGTCTCAGGGATAGAGCGATGTTAACCGACTTTCTGTCCAGGTGCTGGACAATATCGATATATCCGAGCTGTTTCAACGGCCGCCGCGATTAAGCGACTTGACAGCACTATAGTTTGTTGGAGTATGTACGCAGTTCTGGTCAGAGCCAGAGTTCGATCTGTCATTTGTTTTGTCTGTATTTATCAAAACTGTTAGTCCAATTATTTTGAACCAGGATAAGAAATGTTGTGAATTGGTCACCTATTGAGTTTCCTGGTGAGTTCTGAACTGTTCCGCCCTCTTAATAAGAGATGGCCAACTTTGGAATTAAAGGAAACAGAGTCCAGTGACTTAATACCAGTTTGACTGGTCGGTAAAAATGATGATGTTCCACAAAAGGACCTTCTATGTATCTAATCGCCATAATTTCCGGGGGAAAACATCTGAACCAACTCCATCTTTTGCTTTGAACCCGTCTGTGTAGAAGCAAACGGTTGGACTGTAATATTCTAAGCCACCTTTTCAGTCAGTCCTGGAGGGTATAGACAATAGGACCTATGGGAGAGTATAACTAGTGTCTTTTTGCTTACAAGCAAGTATGTTTAGAATAGACTAGTGACCGGTCTACATAAGGGTTGCTTTCATGCAAATGGGTGAGTCAAGATGCCAAGCGGAACCATGTCGAGTAATATGTCCAGCAGTTGAAGTGGTTCTTAGGGATCCACTGATGCAGACAGATGCTGCCTGAGGAGGTTGCAATGGATGTCTTTCTCCAGCATTTTGCACCATACGTAGAGCTTGATAAAGAACACATTGGCACATGTAGTACGAGACTGGAATTCCTATCTACTTCCTAGAATTTTTTTGCAGCAGTACGTAGTCGTGGTCTATTTTTGCAACCGCTGCAGGATGTTCGGTTTCCAACTTAATTTACTGTCTGTGGCCAAAGTACTTAGCTGTTTTTGTAAGTACCAGTGGGATGCCTTTCAAATTAGGTTGGGAAGAGAACCAGTAGTTTTTTTTGTGACATTTTTCGGAAGATTCTGCAAAAGCCAGCAATAGCAACACCATCAGCATAGGTAATTAGTTTACCATTCCCTTTCCAGGATAAGAAGCAGTTCATACGCCACTAGGTTGCAAAGAAGAGGGAAGATCACACCTTGTGGAGAAGAGAGCACGTTGCATGACGTGTTTCGTAATATGTATGCTTAGAGATAGCATCTAATATCTATTTCTCTTCAAAGTAATATCTGAGGGAAAACTGATAAATGCCACTACTAGAAATTGAAAAAGTATATACTACCACGCCCACTTTTTAAGGGAGTTTTAAACTACAAATGTTTTGTGAGACCTTTCAGATACATTAGTTCAGTGTTGTCATTATAATTTCATCAAAAATGGAGATTACCACGCCCCTTTTGTAAAGCAAAACTTGGTTTTCAGTACTTAAAACATTGTTAGGTGATGTAAGGCGTAAGTGCATACATCCGACCAAGTAGTGGACTTTATTTACTTTGCATCTCCAAGATAGCGATAGTATCTGCCTCGTACTGCAAGTGAATAGTTTCAGTTTTATGACTGTGTAGCCTGTTAACCTGTTTCAGGTCGTTTCGTCATTCGAAGTAATTCATTATCTTTGGTAGTTAAACCTGTTTTACTTAGTAATGCACCTTAAGTTTTACTGTGGAAAATTGAATATGGGCAAAAGAAGCCTTGAACATTTGATTAGGAATGACTCAGTCCAGGGAATATTTATGGACTCGAGCTACAAATATTTTGAAGTAGCTCCAAACAACCTCCCACAACAATACCACACTATTTGTTATGAAGAAGATTTGGTGAAAAATATTTGTGGAATATCCAAGGCGATTATAAAACCCGTTCGCTAAGCGAGGAACTCGTATATCCCCCAAGATAATGAAACGATAAGACACTTTTTTTCCCCCGAATTCCAATAGACTAGAAACATCGAACTGAAAACAATAAACAACTTCAGTCTGTCTGACGCAACAATAACTGGCGTGAATATTACACAATAGTTAAGCAATTCTAAACTGTACTATTGGCTCATTGTACCCTGGAACACATGAACAACTGCATCAAAGGCAGCACCTTATAGAGCTTGGATATCTCCAACCCACCAGGTGAGAGTGATTCATTCAGATCAGATAGAAACCAGTTTTTAAATTCTTTTATTTTGCACTCCAAACATCGATAAGATGTCGGGCCCCATTTTCTATAAAAAAAAAAAACAAAAAAAACAAAACAAACATGTCTGACCGGATGACGTAGTTTGAATCGACTACGTCCGCATAGATTCATCGATTGTTTTCAAAAATTAGTCGTTAATCGATTAATTGTATCAGCACGCGTACTTTTTACGCTTTTTTCTGAACTACAAGCATACCCTTGCATATGTATCTACATGTCTTCAATGAATTTCATTTTGTTTTATAAACGCTTTGACCTTGAACGTAGAATGTTTTTTTTTTTGTGTATTTTGTTGCACGAAACGTTCTCGAATTTCTTCGAAGCTGAGTTGTAGGTCGTATGCGTAATATTTTTGTTTTTTTTGTTTTTATTTCCCAACAAGAGCACTAGTTAGTGCCTGTGGCTTTTGTTTTCTGGTTTTCGTGTTGTTTTTTATTGCTCTACGGCGACATGCGTTTCCGAGAAGCAATAAATTAATTCAAAGGACTCTGGGAATGTGTGTGCCAACTGGGCTCCCATCCCATCCCGTCCGTGACACTGGTAAATACGTATCCACATCTTATGTGTAACCGATATGGTAGTTAAGTAAATTTTTGACCTTAAATGGCCATTCGAGAGGCGACGTGCTGTCTGCAGATGAAGGTTCCACTTGAAGAGGTTTTTTTTTTGTTGTTTCTTTGAAATCGAAGAAGGATGCCTTTTTGCTTGGAGCAACCCAAGTCAAGGTCACGCCTGAGGGGGGGCGTATGCCTTGAAGGAGAATAATAATTTCTGGAGCTGCAGAAAATAAAGCAGAATTTGCTTTATTGACTTGACGAGGGTTGGTGACGTTCGTTTTAATAGGAATCGCACGGGGAAATTAATTCAGAAAATGTCTTATGGTGTAGATGACAGATAGCAACAAGGGTCATTGTGGGTACGATTCGTGACAGAGAAAATTCAATTGACGCATTTGTGAGGAAAATTTATAGAGAAGTGTCTAGAAAAAAACAAAAATTAATGCAATACCATGGTTGAGGGTATGACTAACGCCAGGGCGGGAACGTGCAATGCTTTAGTATTTGCAATGTGTTAAGGTTAAGTCAAAGTAGATCCCAAAATTATTCGCTTTCCCTTCTGCGATTACTTATGACAGTAAACGATGCAAATATCTAGGCGTCATCCTGGATTCACATGGCAAGTTGAACACACCCGCAACGTTCTAAGTTTTCAGGCAAAGTAAGAGTGACCACAGTGGGGTCGTGTTGTCATACTGTCAACCTGCAAGTTCCCTGTCAGCCAGTAACGAACTACTAAAACAACATTCTGGGTAGTAAAATATAAACTAAAAGCATACCCTCTCACATCAGATGGCAGTGACAGTGCTAGACCACTCCGAATGTCAATTAAGGCGATTTGCTTAAGTTGAAAACCCTCAACTGATTGGAAAATGGGATTATAAGCCTACCTTCATCGACAATATGTACGCAACCGTCGCCAGATCTATCTTTACACACGAATACTTAGGAATACCACGAACTGACTAAGACTGAAAGGTGAGCTTGCAGAGAAACTAAAGTACCATTAGAACCACTTTAACTGAAACCTCTGCTCGCATTGACTCTGATGAATCTGGATTTTAAAGAAGGAGGTACGAGGAATACTCATTAAAACTTTCAAACCATTACAGTCTTACGCAAAATTTTAGCAGTCCATGCAACTATTTAGTATACTCTAGGAAGGCGATCAGTATGTATATTGATAGCCTAGTCACTATAAAAGCTATCTCATCTGCATTGCTACGTCGAGGGCAAAACAGTATTAACAGTCTGGTGGGATCCAATACACATCGATATCAAAGGCCACTAACTGACGGATGAATTATTAAAAAAAGGGACCTGAACCGGACCTGACAATGAACGTTAACCTTGTTCTACCTCACCTTGTACTTGTTAAATCCTGCATACCACAAGACTTCCACAATCTAGCTAATGAATGATGAAACGTACTCTGATCTCGATGCGTCTCCTGAAAACTTTTAAGACAACAAAACTAGGACCAGACAAATCCGCTTAAAAGAAACCACATACCACTCTTCATAGAGCTTATTACGAGTAAAAGACAAATCTTATTAGCGACTGAATACAGAAGACCTGTCCAGAGACTAGCGATATGAATGTTTGAACCATTTGTTAGAACAGGCAACCCTAAAATTGAATGGTGATACGAGTCATACCTGCTTCACTGCTGTTCCACCCATCTTTGGTTAGGCATGGAGCTTATTAGTGCGAATCAGCTGTTCAGCTCTCTACATATTTTTAAGACTGAATCGAGGAAAGAGAATATTCAACACTGATTATGCTGACTCTAGTTCTACAGTCCTAACTTTAATCTCCAAGAAGGAACTGAACTCTGAGATGTTTCTCGCTTGAAGTAAGGTTGTGCGCATCTGAAGTTGGGCTTTTCTAGTGAAAACCCTCTTAACGCGACGAGCTACCTTTGCACAAAATTTGGCAGCAGCTGGTTGCCTTTAAAGCTTGCCTGCTGAAAAGGTTGTCAAAAAGACTTTAACAACTGATTTATGTGCACAAAATCAGTAAACCCTATTGGTACCAGCAAACGTACACAAAATGTTGGTCATGCTTTAAAGAATGAAAAAAAAAGGGTTCTGTTTCCTTTTTTACGATTTTTCTTTGACTGACAATGGCCATGAGATGATCTATGGTGAGTGCAAACTCTATAGGTCATCTGTGCTACATTTATAGAATGGAAACCCTTGTCGTGAAATGATTCTAGCAAACAAACTCTTGTTTTAGTATGCCCATGCCTCCGACGTGAACATATTGCAGTTGAGTTCAGATTAAGCTTAGGAAGACGCCGTGTCTTGGAAGGTTTTCGAATCGTGAAACCCCTGTGCTGTTTGAGACACTGCGCGGTATTTTCTCCCATTCGAACACGAGCAAGTTGCTGCCGATTCAATTGGACGACCAATCATCCTGGCTTCCGCAATTTTTTGATTACTATGACATAGATTCCAGGAAATCCAGTTGGTTTCCCAAATCAAAATAAGAGCACATTGCTAAGGCGATTCTTCTTCGCGTTACTACAGATTTAGTCTGGGGTAAGTGAACTCCTTAACTGTTTCGAAAGTGTAGCTGCGAAGAGGTAGACACACGATTGCTTATTTTGACAATTGCTCTGAACCCCTCACAACTTTCGTGTCAACACGATGCTTACGTAAAACAAAGTACATCCGTACCCAAAATCTTTCCGATTCTAACATACATACATATGTTCAGGATACGGTCTGAGGTTGACTTAGGTTGTCAAAAATTTTGAGAAGGGTTTACAAAGTGATCTGATTTTCAGTGATCTACCCAAGGCGTTTGACAGCGGTAATCTTAATACCTTGATTCGTAAATTATCTTGTTAAGGATTTCATTTAAACTTCCTCAGTTTGATTGGGTGTTCCTCAGGGCAGTCATTTTAGTCCTTTACTATTTTCATTTTTCATCAATGATCTTCCTCTAGTTATCAGGCATATCACTCAGTTGAATCCAATCATGATTGGACCTTTTTGGAAGAGGATGTTGCTGCAGTTGAAATGGTGCGGAAAAATTAATTTGTTTCTTAATATTTCGAAATGTCAATGCTCAAAACCTGACCAGTATTTATAATATATCAGATTCTGTGAACTCAGGACCTCGGTCAAAAGAAGTTCCTACAGATTGACAGTTCAGAAAGGGGAACTCAGAACTTCTGATACTAAGAAAACCAAAAAACCTAAAATTAATCATTTAAGACAGATTTAAAGGAAGTCTTTCTTGTTTGAAATATCCAGGGGTTATAAAAGTGATACTCTTTTCTAGAAAACCTACTTCGTGTAAGCTGTTAACAATTTAGGACTGCTACGTTTAACAACGTCAATACTAGGAAGCTAACCTTAAGTGGACTCATGTAGTACATTCTTAGAAAACAATCAAACTTATGTAAGGAACTTCGATTCAATAGATTTCGCACCGAAGATGAAGAGGTTCCAAAACACATTAAAAAAATCTATTTGAAACTGTGCAGCTGAGTTTTGTATGAACAAAATGTTCCACATACGCCCGAGTGACCAGAATCTTACGTGCTATACATGTTTGAATTTATTTCTGGCGCACGGTCCCTAATGCAATCATGTTGAAAACTTTCAAGCGCCAGCCAACTATGCCTTGTGAAATTGAATAGCTCAGCCGATCCGCTGCAAGGTAAAAAAATTTCCACTTGCCAACCATACCTCCGAATAGCTTTCTGCAAAATTTCTAGCCGTCTCTGCTTTCTTTCTGCCTTGACATGCGGCATCAGACGTTCAACTATAGGTGTTGCGAAACCATCTCATTGTTAAAATACTTAAAATAGCTTGTACCCACGGTAATTCATAAATCCGTTCTGGCTATTATTACAATTAAATAATTGTATAACAAGTGCTTGTGCAGTGTGCTCTAAATGAAAACAATAGTTTTGAAAAGACTTCTTGGCATAGTTTGCGAAATTAATGAACTTGACATTTACAGCACATTTATGGATGTAAACCTGAGTGTCGACAATTAATTTCATGTCCCATAAATTATTTTTAAACAATTTAGGCAGTGGTACATTATTTTCGCTCCCATTTAATGCACCTCTTGGGGTGTGAAGACACGAGGGACTATGGCGGCAAGAATATGAATGGAATGCCGGCTAAGGCTTCTTAGACAGATTTGTGATAAAAGGGAAAACAAGTCAAGCATTCAATATGCGCAGATACACCTTCGTTAAGAGCAGTTAAGATCCATTTCAATACCATTTCTGTTGAAACCAGTCCTCTTCGCAATAGCCCACGAGACTTGTGAATAAATTTCATGATTTAGAGCTACCCACCCGACGAATTACGCATGGTCAGTACCAAACCTAGGAGGGTACATTCTAATAGTAGTGTAGTGTCTTATCCAAGCAAGCCTGTAAACTACGATTGTCACTCATACTGTGTCTGTTCCTTCGGAATCATAACACATGTTAGAAACTGTAGGTCGCAATGTCTATGAAAGCCAAGACCTGGAAGCAGACCACACTGCTGTTCAAGCTCAGGGCAAAAAATGCAAGCCACCTGCAGAGTGCTACTTTCGAGTTATAAAGGAACTTTCAAAAGTCACTCCCAGATGTCTGAACGGTACCTTTTTTATGTCATCTTTGACATTTGTGAAGTAGACACTTTCAAAAGCAAAAGCCTTTATAGCAAAAGTCATGCTGCGGAATATTATATACCAACTTTTGGCACAAAAGGTTCATATGCGACCCATGGCTTGATTTTTCACAACCATTTGTGTTGTAGGTGTTATACTCTTCTCAATGGAAGAGACAAATGACAATGTATTGTTCTTTGGAGAATCTTTTTACGACATTTACTATCAGAAGTTTGTCAGACGTTCACCAGAAGTTGGACTGTGAAAAGAAACAACTGACGACAGATCTAATCGATCAAAGAAGAAACAGATGGTGGCATATAACATTTGTGTATTTCATTGCAGCCACGACCTTAAACTTTGTTTATGATCTGTCAATGTCAAAACGTCAGTCAAGGTTTACATTTTTAGCACGGTAAAGTTCACGAACGAGCAACGTTTTAAACGTTCTACCGAAATTCTGAGTAGGTTGTCGCAACGTTACTCCAATTTTTGGTATTAAAAATCGTCCAGTCTGTTGGACAGACTATGCGTACTATAGTGGATACATTCGAGTCAAGTTATTCACTATTGAATGTTTCCGTGCCAGTGAATCGACATTGTGGCGAATTTTGCGTAAAGATCTTGGCCTGTTCTCGTACAAGATCAAATTAACTCAAAAACTAAAGCCTCTTGATCATTTGAAGCAACGAAACTTATCCGATTGGGTTCTGCCAAAGCTTCAGCGGATGAAGCGTCACTAAGCAAAATATGGGCTTCACGAGACTCCATCGCACCCATAAAAAATATCCTTGTGGTCTGATTGAAGCGTGTTTTTTCGTTGTGAAAACGATTGCCATGTTACGATCAATGCAGTCCTAACAGTCCTATGATATTGTCCCACGAAAGATCGTGAAAGACTATGTTTGGCCAGAATCGGATGGACTTCATCAGTGCTATGTGGTTCCAAAAAGATGGTGCTCTATGCCAAATAGCTGGTCAAGCAATTGCTCTGTTGAAGGAGGAGAACACATTCTATTTTTTCTTCGTCTATGTATCAGAGAAGATCGATTTATATTACGAGACTCACGGTAGATACCAAGTGACTGACTGTGGCCTAGGTATAGACTTTTCTGTCCACCCATTCCTCTCTGCTAGGAAGATGATTTCCTTTTGAAGACCTAGCGTTGGGTACGCTGTCCATGCACCGGTTTTTTATCCTGCAAACTACATCCACGTAAGCAGATTCGAAAATCATTCGAAGAACTTGTTCGAAATATTTGAAAAAAACTTTTGAAAAATAATTGTGGAAGAGCGTAAGAAAGCATTCAAAACTACGATCTTGAGATTGAGAGGAACTCACAGTCAAGGGACTGTCAGATAATTTGCACACGATTGTGAAGGACTGAGGCAATAGTGGTGTTCCACAAGGTTCTATACGAAAACCATTACTGTATAACTTAATACATGATGCATCGATAGAGCAACCAAGTTTCTAATGGAGTTTGGGCCAAGACTGGATGATATGCATGTGCCTGCAACTACACTTTATCAGCGGTATACGTTTGTTTCCAAGCAGAACCTTGGCATAGGAAGGGTAATTTTCTAATCATCCCTTCAAGACATCTCCGCAACCAAAGGCATTGAGATCAATTACTAATAGCCGGCATGGTGGGAATCAAACCTCCGAAGAAACAAAGAAGTACTTTCTGAGGGGACCGATGGATCTAACAACGATGGCAGGAAGTCTCTGACAAAAATAGGTGGAGACGGAAAGTGATCCTAAACACAGAGGCTTGAATCAAGGAGAGAAAAAAATCTACTTGATATAGATACTCTCTGATAGGTAGATAGTCTCTGTCAGGTAAACGATCCAAAAAGATCGATGTCTACTACTACTACCGTGCTAAGCAGAAATTTAAAGTCTTTTTGCTATAGCACCATGGTCCATTTGCTTTTGCGTGTCTAATCCTGAAGGGTTCAATAGATTGCGTGCAGAGTACGTTCCTTTGTCCATTCTTCGGAATATCTAAGCCGTTAAGCTGATAGAAATAAGGTTCCGTAGCCAACGTGATACAACACGTGATGGATAACCAGGTACTTCCCAGTGCTTTTAACATGATTTGCTCTCTCGTTGAACCTGCGATCTTGAAACAAATCGAATCAATATACCACAGAGACGATAAGGTCTCCTCTCATAACCCACTCCCTTGAACAATTTAGAAAAGATGAAACCACACCCTTGTGCACTTAACTCTTGACAGAGCTACCTCCGAACGAAGCGTTCGTTATTCACGGATGAATAATTAATAGGAAAGCCATTCGTATCCTTTCAGCACTCAGTACACAATAAAATAACTCAATGTCCTGCCAAATCTTTCCCAGTTACCTTCAGGTAATCCCACAGACACACTTTCGGCACGTTCATCCTACACCCTAGGCCATTGAGGTAGGCGCGCGCGTGCAAAGGTGAAGGCTGCCGAAAAACAAACATCTCCTACGTTCTGCCCAAGTCCCGGGTGTAAAATTCCTGCAAACACATCCCACACACACACCCCCAGCCCCAGCCGATGTTATCACATTTAAATTTCTTCATCAACTTATGGTTATTAAAGCAAATTTTAACTTTTCCACAGATTTAATCAGGAGCCTACCCCATAGGACACGCTTTCAAGGATCCCAGCGAAACGTGATTTTCCACTGAACCCACAGACTATGCCTAGCGGTGTAGATGCAGAAAAAGGTCAAAGAGATTTCGCACGGTTTTCGAAAAAACACGCCCACACCAAGACAATCCCTCAAAAGGGCAATTATTTATAAATTCAAGAGCGTTTAGGTCGGAACGAGGACACACGGCTCGAGGAAAAAACTATGTAGGTATGCACGTTCCTTAGCGCGGTTGTCCGTCCACAGTGGGGGCGCAGAGCTGAGCAGAGAGTCCTTTAATGTATTTTTAAAGACCACCTCTTATCGTACGGCAGAGTTACAGGTTCCAAGGTCTCCATAAACAATAGATCATCCATAAACTGTTGGTGTATCTATGCACTCGTATCCCTGGCCTGGCCGTAGGGCTTTTTAATTTATTTCGCCAAAGCGATTTGGAATTTGTTTCCTCGGCTTTCCCAACTATTGGGCGGGCAAACCCTGTACACCAGTGGAGCGTGCTTAATTTTATATTCTCGGATTGATTTGTTTTTTATGCACAGAACGTGAATGGAAAGTTTTTTGTTTTGTTTTTTGCATGAGAATGGATACATTCTGTGTACTGAAACAATTTTGGTCAGTACGGCAAAATGGAATTTTGTTAGCCACCCACGTACTGCGGATAATTGGTAGACCTGGCCTGTGAGCGAGCGTGTGTTTTTGGTTTTTTTGTCTTCCATTATTTATAGATTGACAAAATCTATTCAGATAGACTGAGACTGTCACGTTTGTGGTGTTGATCCATGGGGCAAGGAAGGAAGGAAAACAGAAGATAAACAATTATTCCGCAAGTTTTTATTGTTTGTCCCAATGACAAAGCTGGAAATAAATTCAACAAAAATAGCCAGACGTGCTGAACACGGCGGGAACTTCGTTTGGAATGCTAATACCGATTAGTGGTATTGAAAGATGTGGAGCGTGTTGACGGGAGTTGCGTTTATTTTGACAGCACTTACCCGATATGGAGGGAATTGATTTCAGGGTAAATAGTTGGCTTGCAAGAGGAGGTGGGAACTGTTGTTCTTTTGTATATAGTCAGCGTTTTGGCTTTAATAAATGTAGGCCATGTGGCAGTATCTGCTCTTGATTTAGGTGAACAACTACACGATTCGACGAATACAATTACTATATTTGTCTCCTAGGTGCTCTTCTTGGTGCCACTTTCTTCGAATGCTTACAGGTTCCTACTCAGTTCCAGCTTAATACTCCTCAATCGAGGTAGAATTTAGGATATGAACAGGAAAGACAGTCGTGAAAATTGTAGGAAGACAATAATCTGTAAGTCAGAGAACTGACTAGGATTAAATGAGTAGGGCCATTAAGACCACACCTCTTGGTAACGTACCACCACTGATTCCATTATACAGGCACCTAAAGGAAACAGCTGCAAAGAGTGTCCTATATCTGGAACAATTGTTAGCATTAGGGCACCTCGGTCATATTTGAGTAACAGGTCAGACTACTCGTTCTTTCAATTGGATAATTGGTAGATCCATCAACTTGAATAGTATTTCAATTTTTACGGACCTCGTAGCGTTTCACTCATGAAGAAGTAGGCTCTGGCATACTGGCATTCATCTGAACCCGAAATAACTCGCTCACTTAGACTTCTTAAGGAGGGGGTTCCAAGTAGAAATATTAGCAATCGTAGAAGCTGCACGAGAGCTGGAAACTGGACCTCAAACATATACTAAAATATTCCCGTGTACAAGGAAATGGCCAGATGGATCAATTAGCAAGAAATGGGTCCAAACTCGTCCTGACAATAGTCGTTACCACTTCGTAGCACTTCTGAAGTCTAATATAGAAGAAACCTTAGTGAGACTAACCAATGGAAGATGGAGCGCACTCTCATTCTGTCGTATTTCCAGCAAATTCCGGATAAAATACTACAACCCAGCAGATCCTAGCGCCTGAATAGATTTGGCACTCTTTACGAGATTATTAGGGGCCCCACATCCATTGGACCTGGCAATCAACTGAAGATGGATGCAACTAAGCACATACGAACTCTGTAAGAACTGAGCCCATACACGTCCAAAGGAGAATACCACTTTGGAAATCAGAACAGTCACCAATAACCATCAAGGGTCTACAAGGTCCGAATGCTAGCTGCACATACAACCACTCTTTCTACCTAACCTAAAAAAAAAAAAAAAAATACTTGGCGCAACAGGTCGATGGGACCCAAGGCCTAGCTTCGCACAACCATTCGTGTTGTGCGTGTTATATTCTTTACACGAATGGATGGGGCCTACTGTTTAATGCCGTGTCCGATGGGCAATTTGTTTTTTGAGAAGCTTTCTCGAGACAGTTATACTCTCGGATGTTTGTCAGACGCTCGCGAGAGGTGGGGCCGTGAAAAATTTTTAGGTATTCCCCGACTAGGACAACGCACTAACCACTGAGCCACGGCACCCACCTACCTAACTAGCTAGAAACTTCTGTTAGACTCTTGACAGTTGCCTACATTGGATAAGACAATTTTTTTTTAAATATGGAAGCAATTAACCTTGAAGCCTAGTGCTGAGCTAAGGACAGAAGATATCGTTCGGTAGTATGGCTTTGGATATCTTAACAATGGTACAGGGTTCCATTTTGTTCCTAATGACATGCCCCCTTCGATAAATCGCGCGTATAATCCCCAAGCTGATGACAATCTTGAAGATGCAAAGGAAAGCGTGAATTAAAGTCATTTGATAGTACGACTTAAGCCTCAATTTGCTTGTAAAAGATTTGTTACACCAAGACTTCAGGGGCCTTAAGATCCAATTCACAAACCCCTTCTCTCAAACGGAAGCTAGAACCAATGGAGAGTACATGTCTTGGTGGACAAGTGTATCAACATTTCTAAGCCAAAGCTAGGTTTAAAACGCTCTAAGAAGTTGATTTCTTTCAATAGGTTCGAAGTCGAAACTACAATAGAACATCACGGGACACTGTCTAATAGGGAAACATGCGACAAGGCTTGGACTTTTTGCTAACGACTTTTGTAGACATTGCATGGATGAAGAAAAAGAAAAAACCATTGCTCACCTCCTTTATATCTGCCCAGCTCTTTCCCGCAGAAGCAAGATTCCTTTAGGATCCTTCTATTATAACTATTTGGACGATCTGACAAATATGAGTATGTGGTTATCAGAAGTGTCTTTCGATTCATGCGGTATCACAACTTAACCATTGCTGGCTTAAGTGTGTTGGCGTTGTAAGCCGGCAGCCACTTCAACCAACCAAACCAAACCAGGAGCCTTAAAGAGCAGTCACTTTGAATGCAGAAGGACGAATAAAGAAAGTAAGTCATGCTTAGGATCGTAATCTACAAAAGTCTTATCTGAAAATTTTAAGATTTTTGTTAAGCTTCTACCTAAATAGAGACATCAATACGCATTCGTTATGTAGGGGTTATTGAAATCAATCGGATTGGCTGCTGTCGCCCAGATCTCAAGGTATGAGAAACACACCATGAGGCAAGGTCATTGGCTCGGTTCCTGAAGAGGTAATGGACTCTATATCAGTTCAATACTACTACAGGATACAACTAGGATGAGTCCCTGGTCTTCAAGTTATTGCGCACAACGAATCTTCATATGAACTATATACATATGTACGTAAGGCTGACACAGAATCTGCGTTCCTAGGACCTGAACCCTAGCATGGCCGACACTGTGCTTATGCACAGTCCAAACGATTAATCATGCCCATGAACACCAAAGAACGCTGAGGATGTATTTTCCTCCATCAAGGGTACGTCGTTTAGAATCAGCAATGTGGCCAAGAGTCTTAAAAAATGGACGGTGACAACACTGAGCGGTCAAAAGTTTTACATTCGGCTGTTAGTTTTGTGACTTTAAATCAAGGAGAGTGTCAATTTAGTTTTACCAATTGAATCGGATGGTTTTTTGCTTTTCCTTTTATAAAACCTATACTTCGACTCAATGGTTTGGTATCGGAGTAGTGAAGGTAATATCAAACATTTTTCTCCGTCCCACACCGCGAGCAAGCGTTTGACAACCGTCCGAGAGTAAAATTGTCATGCACAAGCTTTTCAAAAACGAAAATCTACCTTCGTAACCTAAATTGAAAAGTAGACCTCTTTCATTCATGTTATGAATGTAACACGCATAACGCGAATGCCTTCGGGAAGGTAGGACATGGATTGCATGGATCTGTCACTATTCTGAGAACAAAGTTGAAATGGAGATCGCTATTTGTCAGTTTACACAAAACAAACACTTAATCGTGCCAACTTTAGTAGTATAAGTCTTTTCATCACAACCAAACGCTTTACTTAATCAAGGTGCCAACTATAAAGACATACGTATGACAGTGGAGTCTAAAAACGATCCCAAGGTAGGTATCTCTGGTTGGATAGTTTCACCCTTTGGCACACAGTTTCCTTAGAATTTGACAGCATTTTCACAAATACACGATGCAGTGCTTCTATTTTCCAATAAACCACTCTCATTACTTTAGATGAATACATGAAGCCCGTTGGTTGCTGTTGGTTTACATAAGCACCGAAGGCAAAAGATGCTTCGTCGCTGTAGATGAATTTCAATGAGCAATTATCACCCCTCTCCATTGACAAGTCATATGTCAATGACAATGACAAGGTATAAAACCTGATCAAACGAAAGTAGTTCAAAAATTAAAGCACCACTAACGATACTAAACAGATTGAAAAACATGGTTTACTTCTCTTTATTTTTCCCCAAGAAAATCCTTGTCATTGTTGCCGTAATCAATTACTACTTGTCAATACTATTACTAACAAGTCACTGTCAACTGTCAAAGGGGGTAATGTATGAGGGCTTATAGGTTTAAGGTAGACTTATCGGATGGGCTTTGGCTGGGCATTTTGCAATCACACTGAAACTTGCTCTAATTATTTTACACAAATCGTTAATTATGTTTAATCTTGTGGAGTATTCCAGAAAACTGGAACTACTACATTATTTTAGAAACAACATCAACTGACGGTAATACATTACCCAAAGTAATAAAGTGTAGTTCATTGCTAAGGTTGAAGCGCTTACCTACAAAGAAAAGAGGAACGTTTTAGTGTGCTATGTTTAAAATTAGGAATTAGTAATGACAAAGTAATTTTTTTAATAAAAAAAAGTGAATAAAGAGAAAATTCCCACTTTGGATCCACCTTACAGATTCTACTTCAAAGTAGATCTTAACCTCAAAGGAATGTACGATCATTATATTTTTTAATTAATACCATAAATTTTATGTATTTTTATTGAATCCTATTTTAAAAGAAAAGCCAAAAGTATTAAACAATTTTTAATAACAAACAACATGTGCCACCACTGTCACTGAATATCTGTCACATTTGTGTGCAGATAGAGGACCTAGTTCACATTTGTTGGCAATCATTGCTGATAGTTTTTCATTTAAATATAGTTGCTTTTATTTATTAGACATAAAAAACTATTCACCTTGTTAATTTAAAAAAAAACATTGTTTTTTTGTTTTTTAATATTTTTCCCGCACATGCCACGTTTTGCTCGCATGCTCGAGAGCATAAAGGGGCGATTGACTTGGTGACTTGTGACAGAAAGAAACGATCTTAATTGACGGCACGTTTTCCAAGATTGAAGTCCAAGTGATTCAGTAAAGTGATTCATTGTATTAAAAGAAACAACAAAAAAAATGTATCAAATCGAGAAATCGAAAGATATTTTCTTGACCTACATTGTGTGTGATTTGATTTATAGTTAGAAATCGATTTTCGATGGATGTGTGAACATCTTCGAAAATGATATTTGTGTCAAGTTTTATTAAAGAACATGATTCGAGCTATGACATGAATCAGTGTTGATGGAAATAAACAAATAATTAACATCTTGAGGCTGGCTTTTGAAAACTAATTCTAAGCTGATCTGTCTGGCGGCATCTGGCAGCTACTGGGCTCAGCTCAGCTCAAGGTTTAGGTTCAACGTGTAAATATTGTTAACGATTTCAGTTTAGGGGTACACAGGTGTTCAGTCACAGAAGAAATTTTGTTTAATCATGCGACAACCTTCGGACTGTACAGCATCGTATAATGTATCACAGATCCCAGCAAGCTATTCTTAAATGTAAGTAGACTAGCTACAAGCCCAATAAATTACTGGGTCGTTTATAGTAAATGTTATCAAGAACTCCTCGGAACTATTGCTTCAATATATTATGATTCAGATCAAACACAAATACTACCTTTCAAGAATGATCACCCTGTGCGCTTTTAGCCATCAGATTTCATCTGTCATTAACATTCCCACATTACACATCTGTCATTTTAGCATCCACCCTTGACATTTGTAAAAGCCACGCTGTTGGGAGTAAATTTAAGACATTTTGGTTAGATTTTGACTTCAGGTGTGTCGCTGCAAAGCGGTCACGAAGACCTGAATTTCATGGCAAAAAGGGACCGAATTGACATCGCAAAAGAGCGGCTTGGTTTATTTTGGTTGGTTTATCAGTGAATTCTTGTCAAAAATCAGACAATCAAAAAGGTTTCTTATTTGACCGGTATGGGGCGTTCGCGTAAAGCAACTCACCAAAAAGATCAGATTTGTGGGCAAATAGGTTGTAGGTTTTGCAACTCGTAGGCAATGCCATCCTTATTCGTGATTTTTTGGCCACAAACAGTACGAATACCAGCTAATGGCGTTTTAGTAACCGAAAGGAGATGATAGAAAAATCGAAGACGACTCCGGATGGCTATCAGGGGCTGGCTGGTTTTTTCGTTTTCTGAATAAAATCCCGAAACTTTCTGACCAAGGTAGTACTCGTACACACTTGCCTAACAAATAGTGAAATTGTATGTTGCCGTATTCCATTAACACACCAGTGCCGGACACTAGACTAGTTCTAAAGCCCATTTATTTCCAGACCCTGGTTGACTATAGTCCTAAACGCTACAATAACGAAGTACGACAGAAACTTCTGGCTGCGTCAGAAGGTATTCAAATGATACTTCCGGGCAGAGATTTTGTTTTCTTTTATTTGTCGAACTTGTTCATGCGGCGATCTGATGCCATTGGAAGTACTTGTCATAAAAATAGAATGTACCACTGGGCGTGAAGGTGCATAATGTCACGTCCTACACAAAAGTAAAATGTCAGAAGACTTTGAGGTTCGCAGCGGAGTGAGACAAGGTTGTATATTATCACCTGTGCTATTTCTGCCATAAATGATGTGCTGTGAGCACTCTGATGAGAAAAAATCGCGGACTAAAATACCTAAACAATGCCTGTTTGGTTTTGCATGCCATGTGCTTGCACCAAATGGCATACAGTGGAAGCTGACTCAAGCAGCAGTGTAGGGTTGAAATTTTCAATACTGTAGTTCTTAGTCTCGAGACGGGTAATAGCTTCTTTTCTTGTCTACACAGATGGGGACATCCAATCGACTTAGGAACAAAACGTGTATAGTACTACTACTGGCTAGGAGCTTATGGGTCCACTATGTGGATGAAAGCTGACTACCGCTGTCTTTTGTTAAGTAACGTCTACGCACATCTTAACTCTTCTTTAGAACGGCCCACGTACCTCTCGACATCACAAGAAGATGAACGAAGGAGCAGTGGATAGGTCAACCATAAAAAATTCCTATGCAAAATTCCAAAACACAGAAATCCACTTCCGCCATCTAGAAGAAGTGTGGATTGCCATAAGGAAAAGTTTATTGGGGTGAAGGGCTTTTAAGTAACCTCAAGAAGCACTACGGCAACATAGATATCTTTTGTGGCACTGCCCTAAGCCAAAGTGGTATAGGACGGTTGGGAATCGAGTTGGAGAGAACTACAACATTTTGCAGCTACCCCGAGGGGTTTACAAGAACTAAAATTCAACTGAGTGTATTGTAGGTACTTGTTTCCTCATGGCAAAGGTTTACAAATTGGTCAAGGGTAAAATTTCTCGACAGACAATCAATGTGAGCATCCAGGATAACTCTTAAATATTAAGTTCCTGATGAGACGCCGCCAGACGGCTTAAGTCTGATGATATACTCTCCAAGTTGGTGTGCCACAGGGGTCCATTCTTTTATCAGAACTATTTCTACTTCGCATTAAGATTGGATCTTGTTTAGGAACTACAAATAGAGGGCTTATAGATACTGTTAGTTATATAAACGATGATCAATCATGACCAATCCATCATGAATTCATTTCTCATTTTTGCATTCAAAATACCCTTCAGTTCCTTACAATTGTCATTATTTTGGAGACTAGAACCACATTAAAGCGTGGACAGCGGAAGCAAATTCCAACACCCCAGTTAAGGGCACGTCTGGAGATGATAGATAGATTGACACAGATTTAAACAAGTAATTAAACCAGTACCTTATTTTCCAGTTCAGTGAATACAATCTTTAGGCAGGCAACACAATTCCTCATTCAAAGTATTATTTATGATCATAAAAGTTTCCACCTCGCCTGGGATGAAAATAATTATTTGCCATGGAAACCTACCTTAGCCATCCTTTTCGCATCCTAATTTCAGAGTAAAAATAGTTTTATGAATTTTGGTTCTGCTGCTCTGGCTTTGTGGTGATAACTTGTTTCAAGGAAATGGAGAAACATTCTAAAACTGTTCACGAATTTGTTTCTATTTTGAGGTTTTTACAACATGAAAACTAAATCAAAGGAATGTCCTTCGTCCGTATGTATTGTGGAAGCATTTGGAGAAATGATGATGCTAGTCAGTGAGAGGCGGAAAGGAGCGGGTAGAGTTTAGAAAAAAAACAGAGTCTCTGATTATGGTCTAAGACAAAATTCTTGGTAAGTGAATAAATGGATAGGGACCTTTATACAGGACCACCAACCAACAAGAGGTATACATTTTCAGCACCCAATCATGGTTTTTTTATTTAGTGTGAGAATTATCAGAGAAAGGCATTGTCATAGTAAGAACCGACACGGAAGGAACAATATCAGTCGAAGAACCCACCAGCAACCAGGAAGGTATTGGACATTAGTGTCGTTGATGAAAAAGTCCACTGCTTGTAGCCAATGTACACTTTCCGAGCGGTCTTCATAAGGAATCTCCTAGGACATGTCTCTCTCTCTGTAATCCTAATGTGATCGCGGATTTATAGAAGATTCAGAGGGTTCAGTAATGGAATTAAATTTTCTTGCATAGAGAAGTCTAGTGTTGTTAGTCTCCACGAAGATAGTCGAATTAAACACCTGACCCTTGTCCTGATTCGGAGGCATACGCCAAGATTCGACGAAAACCAGATATAAACGCAAGGAAACGATTCAAAATTTAAAGAATGTGCAGATCCTATAGGTGGGTACTAGCTAAGAAAATGCCTGTAAGCTTTGCAGCATTATTGGCATCATGCTATACAAATCAGCGGAGACTGGGTATTCACATAGAGTACCAAGTCGCAGTGGAATCTATACAGTCTTGAGCTAAAAAGGGCTTCTCATGTCACATAATTGGCAGTTTCGATTGATTAGTAGTTGTGCTTCTCCTTCCCCAAACTAACTTCATTTGGGCGCTTTCGAGTTGAAATCGTTATGCATGAAGAGTACGTCGTTAAATATTCTTAAAACTTTTGAAACACTTATCCAATAGAGCTCATACTTGTTCGTTAGGTGTGAAAGGTTCTGAATCACTTATCTGTTCTTTAGACCGTCATTCTTGGAAAAGAATGTGCAATAATTTTCTAAGAAACTTAAACAAATTTAAAAAAAATATGTAGAACAAATCGTTCATACAATGTGTATGAACCACTTTTTGGGGGCGTTTTTCTTTAAACATCGATTTCTTAAAAATATTTGACTTTTAGGAATAGGTGTCACTACTTTAAAAAAAATTTAGAGTCAGTATACAGACCACTTTTCGGGTGCAGGATTAAGTAAGTAGGGAATATGTATCCTACAATCCGTTCAAGGCAGATTTTGGTGGCAATACTGTGGTGGATAGTGTGTTTGCTTGTGACCCTGACTGTGCAGATTCAGCCCAGTCGGGGAGCACGAAATGCAGCTACCAAACCATGTGAGAGAAACGAATAAAATCAAAGTTTCTCGGATCACTGCCCTAAAAAAGAGGATCTGCCTGGAAGTAGAATGAACCGAATCGGAGATTGAGTGTTTCTGGGAGTTGAATTTTCTTTTTAAAAATAATGGTGCAGCAATATTGGAAAGAGAAGCCGGGGGATCGGGTAGTAACAAAAATATCAAAGTAAAACACATGCCAAACATAGGATTTATGTATTTAAAAACAAAACAAAAACATAAATTACGTCGTACGGGTTATCACAGAAGCTTATAGTGTCACATACTTGTCACTAGATGTCAGAACGTACCTCGACTTAAAAGTAATTCCTTGCGGCAAGCACTCACTCAGCATTCCAGTACTGAACTCCGGATTTCTTTGTTATTCAATGCGGGTACTCCCCCGATTTGAAAGCGTTCAGGACAAAAATCCTTTTCAAAGAAAGCTTAATGCGCGACAACAAATCACGAAATTTTCATCACTTAATGGAATTTTCTTCCTTTCCCTAATTTCCTTTCATTTTTTTTACAAACACAGGATTACGCCAGTGGATTTCCAAAATCCACAAAGAAAATCACTGAATCACGCTTCTCACACTTTCGCACAGAAAACTGAACTTCGCTCGGCGAAATATTAATTCTTTTCCCAAACTCTTCCGGAAAAGACAACAACGACGACAGCGACGTTGATTTTCTTTTCTTTACGCGAAGATGGTGTGAAGACAAAGATTCCGTTTTTTTTTTTTGTATTTATTTGATTAGCAAATAACTTCCGTACTTAGAGATACGAAACAAACAGAAGCGGCAAGCGAAACGATTGCGATCACAGTTTTGAAGAACTGAATCGGATCGCGCTGGACCGAACGCGCTTTGACCGAACCGACGACGGACGGTTTATCGCGAATTTGTATCTTTTATTTGCTTTGCGGACATTGCAAGATTTTGAGAGCGCACAGGCAAGGAGATTGCGCATTTGTAGAGGAAAAAAGATAGATTCGGAAGGAAGGAGAACAAATAAATAAAATCAAATGCTCGTGGGAATTTAATTGATGCTGATGAGTGTTGTTCGGAAGGTTGGACACAGTACACTCGGGAAATAAGAGGAAATCCCAAGTGAAATGGTAAACAAGCGAAATGTTTATAGATTCACTGAACTGGGAGGATTGCACGGATTTCCTTTGATATAATCATCCAGGTTCAAAGCACTAAGGGATGAGGAAAGGGGAACAACAGTATGACGGAAAATTGCAACATAGATGTAAATAATTCGCCATCTGTCGGTTGTTCTCGTAATGACTAGTACTAGTCAAAACCCATTAACTGGCCCAAGTTGGCACTAGTCACTACACCAAAAGATCTCAACAGGGAAATCAGCTTGCAAGTCAATGACACCAGTGGTGGCCGAATTAAGATCCAACCAGTCCTACCTCATTCCACGATCCTGGAGAAATATCTAGGAAAAGTCTATACTACGGATTACCTCACTCCGTTCCTAGATTTGCACAGATCATATACTAGCTCGTTCCCAAGCAGGGAAGAATGGAAGGATGGTTAGCCTGCCGACACACGTTCCATCTCTATCTTTACAGATGGATGTAGGTGTAGGGTCTGGCATTTTTTCTGAACTGCTGGGGATATCTAGATCAGTCCGCCTCCCGAACCATAGCAGTGTTTTCCAAGCGGAGGTCTTGGCAGTGACAATAGCTGCTGCAATATCACCTTTTTCATTGACAGCCAAGCGGCAATAAAAGCGATTACTGCTATCGAAATAAACTCTAAGCTTGCGAAGTGCTGTCGTGAAGAACTCAAGGTTCTTGGAACACAGCACAAACCCTCTGCTGGTTCCCTGGACACGAAGGAAGTCCAGGTAATGAGAAGGCAGACGCTTTGGCAAGAAGAGGCTCTGAATCTACATCGCCTTGGTGTTCATTCCGCCTTGCACATTGAAGCAAAAGATATGGATTAGGGCCAGAAGTGAGGCCAATAGTATATATATAGCCTTGCTTTGACAAGGATAGGACCGACCGAATTATGCTAAAGGATTGGAAGTCCTTTCTAACCTAATCTATGTAAAAAGTTCTTAACAGTACCTCTATCTAGCTGCAGCTGCAGGAAGAGTGCTATTTGTGTGATTTTAGTCATTAACGATCTCACTAAAGGACCTGCTCATCCATTTATGTAAGGGTTCTGGATCAGGGTGACTTCACCAGTTAAGTAAAGACGGCTCTATACCATGTGGTTTATTTAATCGAAAAATCTTTAAGAGACAAAGAACATTCATTAGCGGTCTTCTTGGCCATAAAGGAGCATTTAACAAGGTTAAATGACGGACAATGTCTGAATGCAAAACTCTCACTCTAACCTTAGTAGTCTCTAATCAATCCTATTCTGGGAAATACTAAACGGAAGGCACATAATTACTAGCCGTTTGTCTATACCTTCAGAAGCAATGTCATCTACCCTCTACCATGGGTCATTGTTTAAATAAAAGATCCATACAACTCAGACATAGAGGCTGCAAGATCAATGCATGATGATGGGTTGGATTGGATGCTCTCCTCATGATCGGCGATACCTGGACTAAGCAATGTGGACTAGCGGTCAATTCCCAGAAAGCCAAGATGATATTCTTTAATAACGAAAGGAAGGAATACCAAAGTTTATACTATCTTCTATAGATGGCACTCTCCTTTTTTCTTTTTCTTTTTTGTAAGAAGGTGGAAAGCATCGAAAGTCTGAGTGTGGGACTTTAATCCACTAAAACCACGTCTGCCTCTAACCCCGGATCCTCATGGTACCCCGTGGCAGTCTCCTTAGAATCGCTGATTAGAGTTTAATGGGAGAATAAAAGAGCCCAGTATTTCCTTCTCTGGTTGTCAGAATACTTTAGACAACTTCGATGTGTTTATAGCTATAGTATGACCAACACTGACGTGTTGTTACTACGCAGGCTGCCAGTAAGTAAAAGGGATTGCTGGAATAAACTCGCCTCTTCTTATAGACAGCCGGTCAACAATAAAAGAAAAAAAAGTCAATACCGCAGTGAACATTCCATCTTCGACACTGCATTTCGAAGAGTATCCTACCTAGACTCCTGTTTAACCATAAGAAGAATATGATTCGGCTTCCATAATAGAGCAACCGACAGGGTTAGGCAAAAGGATAGTTAAGTGTGTAACACTCAGCGGAAGAATATCTTTGTCGCGTTGAAGGCAGTTAAAAAAAACGAGTTCGCCAATTCTGCTTGTCTCAAATAAATGAACTGCCACGCCCACTTTAAAAATAAATCAACTAGAAGAAAGGAAGAAAGATGATGCAGTCGTACTACAACTTTGACACCACTGAGGTCAGATAAACACGTCGGTAGTTACACAGTATCGTGTCTACGCTTACGTTTTGTGTTGCGGTTTCGGGACTTAGCTTACACATGTATTTCTACAAGCAAAAAGGGATGATAGATCAAAAAGGATAGAACAAAGAATTATTATAAGCAGCTCAGGCATACATATATGGGTGCAGTCTTGAGGCCGATGAAAAGCCTTCACATTTTATCAGAGAATGATCAGCATTCACCCGTCATGATCATTTTTCTGGATTCAAACATATGTACTATAGAAAGCTAAATAGAAAATGTCTTGTAACAAGATGAAGAAAATTTAAGAAAATACAGAATCTGACTTAAAAAAGAACCGATAAATAGAAAAGTAAGTTACTGATCATCAGAACTTAGTTAAGCGCTGCGATTCAGAAGAGTATTTGTTATATGTCACCAGATATGGATAGCGAAGTACTAGAGTAAGTACTATTGTGATCGAAAAATAAGGTGAAATTTTACTTTAAGTTGGTAGTACTGTCACTGACATCTGTGTCAAACTTTATGTCAAAATGAGTTCATCGATTACTAAAATGTCTGTTGCTCAAAGAAATTGAATTAAATTTTGTTTCCAGAATGAGAATGTTGCAGAAGGGCTTCGGTAAGCAGGATGTCACAAAAAATGCTTACAAGTGGTACAGACTATTCAAAGAGAACAGGGAAAGCGTTGAAGACAAAGATCCCCCAGGACGGGTATAAACATCAACTGATGAACAAATCGTCGAGGAAATCAAAGACATGATAACCTCCCTGATACTATTATCATTTCATCTGGATCCGTCCAGACCATTCTGAAAGATGTTCTGTGGCTGAAAAAAGTCAAATCTCCAACTCACACTGCATTGGTTTTTCGAGACCATTTCGCCAACTCATATTGTTCCACAAGCGCCTTATTCGTCTGATTAAGTACCGTATGAGTTCTGGCTGTTCTTTAAGCTTAAGAGACCGCTTAGGGGAAACCGTTTCGACAAAACTTATAAACGATTTCATCTTATTTTCTGACCACAGTAGTGTATTAAAAAAAGGTTAGCTTTACAGTCCAGTAAACAGGACTATTTAATAATAAGAACAAAGTTTTTCGATTCAAAAAAGTCCGTTTTCAACTCAATACCCCCATTTGCACGACAGAGCGTTTCACATCGGTACAAGTTCTTAGACGGCTTTAACGTCCATAAAACACTTTCTTTCATCGGCAAATGCCCTCAGGTAAGGTAAAAGTCGCAGCGTGTCAAAACGAATACGAGGAGTGGTTGATAGTTTAACATGCGATCTTTATTCAAAAGACGTCCTCATTAAAGATACATATTTTTAAAAAGTTCTGTTTACTTTGGAGTGCCCCATGCACAAATATTCGATCATAATTCAATGCTCGATGTTTTTGAGATTCTCAATTCCAATTCAATGAATTTAAATGAAGATTTTAACTGATATTTGGTGAATTCCCGCACAGTTTTGATGAAATCGCCGGTAATCTTGGTCGTTTGACAAACATGTTGATCATTATTTATGTCCTCACAACAATCACCACCATAAAATTGGGTTCTCAATTGAAACGTTTTTAAAATGACATAAACATACTGTCCCTTCAGCCGCAATAACTCTACTTCTATTCGTCCAAATGTCATTTTGACAGTTCATTAATAAAGGATCAACCAATAGATGGCCTCACTTGAAATGTCTATTTTAAAAAGTTCTGTTTCTTTTGAGCACTACTTTGTAGAACGACGGTGGCCAAATTATAGGTTTCCTAGGCGACATGGAGAAGGTTCAATAAACCCTCCTATATTTCTTGCTATTCAGTGAAAAGATACATATTTGTGCGAGCATGTACATAATATTTACCTTAAATGCATTTGAATTATTAAGTATGGTGCATCCTTACCTGGAAGAACAAAAAGAAATATTGCCATGTAGTATGCATTAATTGTACTAGATTAACATGTAACAAAAAGTAGGTAAATACGTAAATATAGGCACCCTGTACTCGACTTCAACGCATCGGCAAAAACAAGATGCATTCTGGCTCTTCGTAGAAGCCAAAGCAAATAAATCGTATGGATGGGTTACTGGATTCAAAAAAGAAAACTCTTTAGAAATACAGGGTGAGCCGAAAAAATGTTTTCATTACAATTCTTCCTTATCAAGATTGTAGATGAAGCATGTCTTATGATGGATGCTTTCAAAGTTCATTATCGTTTCTAATATACCGTGAACTCAACTTAGCGTAAACATCTCTGCAATCCAGCAGCACCATATTTTAGGGTGACCAGCGCATCTGGGATTATAAAGAAAATTCCATCATAACCCATCAAGTTGCTTTGCTCAAAAACACCAAACGTTTACGCTTTTCACTATTAAAAATCAAAAAACCTCCCAAACGAATATTTCTTTTCTCTTTTTGAATTATTTTTGCATGTTTGTTGGACGTCATCAGCCTCGAAAGCATGACGCAAGGCATCCTTGACCGTTCCCACTATAGACATTTATTGCCCTTCTTTGATTTCCCTCATTTATTTACTCCAATCAAGAGGCGAAAATAAACTTTCTCTCAAAAATAAAAAGAAAATGTATCTCGTTTCTTAAAATACCCGTACGCCTCCCACTTCTTTGGTCGTATCGATGGGGGGAGGGTAGTAACACTAGCGAAACGTCAACAAGACACGTCGCCAAAAGTAAATCATTCGTCCGCCACAGACGTCACTGAATCCGCCTCTTGAACGAGAAAAATATTCATCACGCATTGCCTGCCTCATCATCTGCGGGTTTTTGGTTTCTTTTTTTTTTCTTTCGAGAACAAACCACCGAAAACTAAATGTCGACTTGGCGAGACTGATTCTCCCAATTTTCGCAACGACAACGGCAGCGTTGTCTATTTTTGTCCTCACAGCATGGTTCCTAGTTTATCTGACATTTCGGTCAATCCGACTGCGAGTCGCAGACAACCTAATTATACAGGAGCACCGACCAATCGGAAGCTTACAGATCAGCACCAGCTCTTGGTCATAATTAGTAGAGTAAATATGGTTTGTGTTGAATTTTAACTCAATGACCCTTGCGGCTGCAGCTGCTACACTGGGTGCTTCCGGGCTGCAATGAATTTTCTTTATTTGGGACGAATTGCCTGCCGCCTTGTGCTGAATTTTTGGTTGTTTTACAAAACCGACGCGGGCTGCAACCACGCCCCGCGGCGACGGCTGTCCGTTTAGTAGTAACAAGCAACTCATCGTTGCTTACTTTTCTATTTTTGCTGGCAATGGTCCAGATTGGTAGATGTATATTGAGCGATGCTCGTTATGGCCAGTGGACTGAAATTGGTGCTCCTCGGTTTGGCTGTGTGGTTGCTTTTTTGGTTTTTATATTTGTAATGGATTTTCGGGTTTATTTTGGTTATGCTCGGCCAGCAGCGCCTGCCTACAGTGGTGGCACACGGAATTGGTTTCATCAATTATTTTGTGGCATTTTACGAGATTCATGAGAGAGTGCTTCGTTGCTGTGGTCAAGTGAATCGATTTACCGGCCAACTTGGTGTTGACAAGCGGAAATGAACTGGACACGGGTATTAAATGACATTGGAGGGAAATGTAGTAGACCGTACACGTGCGTGGTCTAAAGCAAATAAATGCGGCATGTGGTATGCGAGGTGCCTCGTTGAGTGGATTGACATCGATACCCAGACAACGTGTTTGACTAGTAATTTTCCCGCCACTACCTTGTTTTATACGTACCACCGACTACAGGTTGAGAAATATGTGTAAGGAGATATGGCATCGGAAAACTGTTGCCATTCCTCGTTGACTGTTTCCTTTGGAATTTTACGGAACACACCTGCCCTACATTAGTTGGCTATAGAATATTGCAAAACTTTAAAAGTGTGACAGCTGTCAGATGAACTTTAAACGTACGAAACTAAAACAAAAGAATCTATTTCAAAACACAAAATGTTTCTCGATTGTTTCACAAACGTTTGTCCATTGTTTCCGGAAAAAAGGTGTGTCCAACCCGAAACATTTCTGAAAGTTTGTCAGTTTTCCATTTGCGAAGAAAAATGTGAAAAAGGTAAGTGTTTTTTGTAAAAACCAAAATCTCATAATAGATCTGGGATGACAGTTCACCAAAGTGTGGTGAACTGAAACACTAATGGCCAGAAATGGAAGAGTTCCTGCTAAACGTTCTTTAACACTGTTGGCTTGGTGTTCGTGTTTTTCCGAACTTCCCCTTCAATAAAATCAATTGTTGATGAAGCTGTGTTGCATGTGGCACCATCTTCTTGGAACCCACATATAACTGATATCCAATTCTGGTCGAAAATAGTCTTCAAACCTGGCACGATAAATAAATAAAAACAAATCTTTGGCGCAATAGGTCGATCTGACAGAGAGCCTAGCTTCTCACAACTATTAGTGTTGTGCGTGTTATATTCTTTACACGAATGGAAGAGCCTACTGTTTAATGCCGTGTCCGAAGGGTTGGGTTTTTAATGACAGTTATACTCTCAAATGTTTGTCAGGAGTTCGCGAAAGGTGGGGCTGTGAAAAAACTTTTAGGTCTTGTGACTGGGATCCGAACCTCGAACCCCTTGCTCCATAGTCCAAGGCACTAACCCCTGAGCCACGGAGCCCACATGGCACGATAGGGAACTCCATTTTAAGCCAAAAATGAGCAACATCGCTGAAGATGATTTTTCGATGAAATTCATGGTTTTTCTTCAAACTTTTGCTAAACACGATCGGAGAAGTGTTGGCGCTTCAAATGATCATGAGGCTTCAGTTCTTGAGTTAATTTGATCTTGTAGAGGTGCAGGCTAAGATCTTTATGCAAAAGTCGGCACAATGTGGACTGAGAGATTCCCAATTCCTGTGAACCGCGTGGAATCGATTGATTTAGCTCAGACTGAAGAACTTACGGTTTCGATTCTTGGGTACTGGTGTCTCACTGCCACAGGAACACCGAGTTATAGAAGTTCACCGTGCAATAATCTGTGGAAAGGTTTTTAGAAATCGACACATACTATTCGACTCACATTGATTCCAGTAGGTACTGGATAAGATCCTCTGTGGAACGTTGTTGTCGGAAGCCGTACTGGCGATCATAAAATAATGATGGTTTCAATCTAACCAAAAGGGACACAGAACGACAAATAAAAAACTGCCTTCGTCACGGTAGAAGAACACTTATTTAACCCAATGAAAGGAATCGGTATCAGTTCGGTAGAATTATTGAACCAGGTTCAGAAGTTGCTGCAATCAATTTTGCTAACAATTCGTCTTTACGTGGGAGTCACATCGTTTTCGATAAGAGCCGAGATGGTCGATGAGGCAGAAAGTTCTATTCTTTTAACGAAACCGTTTCAAACTCTAGAAAGCCACGCCTACTTTTATACCTTCGTACGCTGAAACTAATTGCAAATTGTTTACTATTTTTAAACAAGATGTGGCTACTAAAAAATGTTCTAAAATCAATGCGATTTTCCGAGGATAAAACGTCATCTGTGAACATATGTTGAAGCTATAGACTCTACGAAATAATTCACTCAATATCTTTTGGTTTTTAGTAGGCAGATAGGTTCCCGTGGCAGGTCAACAATTTTCTTGAAACAACACCTGGATTGAAGCGGCAGCCAGTACACCTAGGTTATCAAAAAAGTATCAACCTAACTCCAAACTTCTTTGTGCTGAGAGAGCTTGACACGTACAAAGGAGATGCAGAATAGTTACTTCCTCTTCTTCATTCATGCAGTTTTTACAGAAATCATTGAAGGTTCATCCTAGTGACATGCTGACCAATAATGCAGTGTCACGTACTCTTCTAATTTAGTTTCTGCCAGATCTGGCACCTAGTGCCCTTCACTCGCCTAAGATTGGTTGAATTCACAGCATTAAGCAGGAGATTAACTGTCAATATTTGCCCTATTTGCCTTTGTACTTCACCTGACGAGCTCATAGATCATACGATCCCCTGGAATATGAGTGTCCCGGCACCCAGATGAGGCAAATGTTAAATTAATGTTCACGCATCTCGTAAAGAGACAGGCGACAATTTAAGGCAATTTTTGAGTTGAATGTGAAAGATTCCTATGATTTGATGACGCCTTGACTATGCGTTATGCTTCAGCCAAAACAAGCCCTCTTTCATCTCTATTTTTGACCCATCCGTAGGGAAGGATACAGATCCCGTGTTTTGTAGCTACAAGTAAACAGAACAGAAATGCGGGTCGGGATCAAATTTAGCAAATATCCTTCCTGGATTAAAAGGACTACCAACTATCGACGATCTGATCATAATGATATCGCTATTGAGAAGGTGCTTCATTTTAAGCTTAATGGGTTATGAAAGGAATACCTGCATATGAATCCCAGTATCGAACGCCACGGTTCCAACATTAGACCCCCTTCCCCAAGCACCCTAATGGATAATGGAGAAGAACACGATCGAATAAGGTGTTGCAACACGTTTCCTTCACCGAATTCCAATCGCTCATTAATGAAGATTAACAGATTAAAAGAACTACTTCAAAATTTATAGATCGTTCACGAGTATTCTGGGTCAGCCAGATACAACATCAGCCAGCGACACCCATATAACTTACTCATCAGTATTCGTATCAGCAAGTGCTGATTAATAGCTGCTCTGTCGACCTTGAATACAATTGACATAAACACGCGATGGGACACTATGATAAGATCTCAAAACGGAAACGCGGAATTGTAAGGTCTTACATCATCAGATTGAATAATGTTCGGATAAAGGCTAATGGAACAAACAAACTGGAGGTGAAACTAGACGTCAATTCAATTCGATCAGTTGATCTACGGATTGACAAGCTATGTATCTCCCAAGGGAGATCAGTAAGGTATGAGTGGATCAGAATGATTTCATATCTTTTTTAAGCCAAAGTAACACAAGTTCGCATACTATACTCAGACTCAAGAACAAACGAACTTATCAGATAATCGTTCTTAATTCTCTAAACCTTGTTCTTCAATTGATACGCTCTACAGAGTCTCAAGTCCTCTTATCTTCTCCTATAGACAATTCATTTCAAGCATCAAATTTGTTATGTGTCGAAGCTCTACGTTATCTTGTTTGTAATATTCAATTCAAGAGTGCAATGTACAGATAAGGTAGGTGGTACCTCCCTACGCAATTGAATTTTTTCAAAACTAGATAGATAAGATGTCACCCTCCTGACTCCGCCAACATCATTAAAGCCAGCTCAATCCAATTAACAAAAGAGATTTCCTCCAATTAAGCGATTTAATGGCAACGGCCATGACCTATATGTTCCTGGATTGTATAAGTGAGAGAGAGGGAGGAGCATGCACCTACCATTTGTGTAGATACAGATAGAGCCACCCACGAGCGTCCTTGCTGGTTCTTTGTTGTTTGCCATACACAAACACACGTCGTCGCAGCCAGGTGCTGTTCCATCTAAGTGAGTTTTTGGCCTTTTGTGTTAACAATCTGGGAACGGCGAGAATTGGGTCAAAAGGTTCTCTGCGAGACGGTTTTTTCTGTATTTATATTCGCTTCTATCTCATAAGCGGTTATGGCGTAGCACTATCTTCGTTGGTTTTGAGGTTTTTTGTCTCTCATGGAGTACACACAAAAAATGGGCTTTTAAACTTTGAATTAAAAATAAAAACCTTTATGGACAGTATACCGTGTTGTTTGGGTATAAAATTGAGTTGGCGTAACTCTCTTGTCATTTGGTACGTGGTACGGTCAAAGATTAAAAGCAATTCAAGTGTTGAAAGTCAAAAACACAAAGCTAGGACCGGTGAAAGGCAGATCTAGCAGTTTATTTGTTCCGAAACCATATGAGCTTATGTCCCCCATTGTGCATGGAACAACAAAATGTGAGAAGGATAAAAAGTAAATAGGAAACAACAAACAACAACGAAGGGTAAAAGTAATCAGTGGATCGCCTATTGTCAACTCTTTGTTGAAGAGCCCATTGTTGGACGTCGTTGTCCCGGGGGAGGCAATTTGTCGGTCCAGCGAAGTTTCGACCATCTATTCGAAAACATAAAACAGACAACTTTAGGTCAAAACTTCAGAAATTTCTGAGAAAAAGCTAAGAACTAACTACTTCTCAGCTACAGCTTCAGCTTTAAAAAGTGGGCGGAAAAGTGGAGGAAAAATGTTACCCAAATGTGGGGAAAAATACAAAAAGTGGGGGAAAAGTTTTCCCCATATTTGGACAACCGGGAAAAATTTCCCCCAACTTTGGGAAAAAGTGTGTAAACCTGCAATGCAAATGCTAACTGAAAAGGTAGAAAAAAGTTAGACCTGGTTATTTACCGAAAGCCCTACTAACCTCCAGGCAAAGCATCCGATTCTCCCGAAAATCGAAGTTAACGAACCCTCGTTAGCTCTAATCAAATACTAAGGCAATATGTATGACTAGAACTTGTTCGAACGAATATAAGGTTTAGTCAAGACCTATGCTCTTACAATAAAGTTTATTGATTGGCTCAGCTTATTATCACTCTAAGAACTCGAAAAACATAGATTAGACTGATTCTAACCCTGGATATGGGAATACCAACATGCTTAAAACGGCCTTTAAGCTATTTGGCTGGAACACGCTTAAATAAAGTTAAAATGCTTTCTGAATAAAGCAAACCAAAGAATTTGTGCAGTAGTTTGCATCCATCTTCACATACATATCTGGGTTTTTCAGAGAGGGAAGCAACACAAGGGTATATAACCACCACCTTACTACCACGCCCACTTTTTCATAACTTTACTGGTTTATATGAAGTCCGACAATTGTATTAAGACGAAGATCTTCGATCCACAAGAAAGGAGATCCCCTCAACTGAGCGAACTACAGAGGTATCTCTCATTCTGTGTGAACCTCTAAAGCCCTGTGTCAACAACCTGATTGGCCCCTGATTAGTATGGTTTCAGACCAGGAAAGACCACAATCCGCCAAATCTTCACACTTAGAAGATCTAGGAGAAGACCTAAGAAGTCCAAGTCGATACCCACCATCTTTTTATCGATTTTAAGGCCGCATATGACAGCATATATAGAGACGAGCTATACAGAGCCATGTCTAGTTTTGGCATCCCTGCCAAACTCGTCAGATTGTGCAGAATGACGATGGAGAGAAGATCTCACCGAGACCTTTGATGTCAAAAAAGGATTTAGACAAGGTGATGCGATGTCATGTAATTTTTTCAACATCCCAGAGCACAATCCCACACCAGAGGCACAATCTTTCAAAAGTCAGTGCAACTACTAACGTACGCCGATGACATTGATATTATTGGGAGAACTCAGCGGGCTGTCACTGGAGCGTGCACTAAATCGGTTAAATCGGTCTGGGATCGCTATGGGAGTACCAACATGCTTAGAACGGCCTTTAAGCTATGGGAGTACCAACACGCTTAAAACGGCCTTTCAGCTATGGCAGTACCCTCACGCTTAAAACGTCTTCTAAGCTATGGGTGTACTAACACGCTTAAACCGATCTTTAAGCTAATGGACCCGCTAACGTGTTAAGTTTTCTTGTCTAAGTCTGACGAGTATGACAAATTTGCATCCATTAACGCGTGGCTTGATTGTCCTTTAGACGGGGCTATTCACAGATCTTTGCTCGTATGCGTGCCATTTGACCACATTAACATCCATGAACGTTCGAAGATATCGCTGGAATTTCAGTACGACCACGCCCACTTTATAAGGGCTATACGATTCGTTCCAGACGGAGTGTAGCTGTTCTACATGTTTTAAGGTCTTCTTAGAACTCCATTGCATATCACAGAAACTAACTGGTCAACCATCGGTTGATACCAACATTTTTCAGTTTTACTAAGAATAGAGGTCCAAATTTCAAGGAGCTGTACGTGACATTTGATCTTTATGTTAGATATGCATCCATATATGTAGGTATGCGACCATGTGATGTCATTTGCTAACAAGAGTTTTAAAAGCGAGACGCAAATCAGTCGGATAATATCCGTCCGCGTGTGACAATATCCGTTCACTTCCGGTCGTTATGGCTATGAATACGTATTCCGCTGCGAACAGCGCAACTACGACTCGATCTCGATTTGATATGAATCACAGACTGGTTCTTCTCGAAGACACGCTAATTAAAAACCTTTTCTTGACTTATTTCGTGAAACATATTGGAAGTCTTCTCTAATTACACAAACAAATGCAAACTGGTTTCCTAACTTCGACCGTGCAATCGACTTCTGACATTTTAATTTGATTTATTGGTCAGAATTAACACCAATTTCAATTGGGCCAATAAAATATTGACTGCGTGCTTGTAATCAGGGCGAGCAATGCCTTCGCAGTTCATTGAATCGAAAGGGTAAACACAGAGATCAACGATCCACCTTTATCGTGAAAAGAAAAAAAAAGAAACTATTACGCACGAACGCTATATTAATTTGATTTCGTTTTCCTTTATGTTTAATTGATAAGCAACAGCAGGCTTACGCAAACACACTTTTGGTTTTTGTTTGTTGTTGGCACCTAGCCATCTTATCAGGTGTAGTGAGTGCTACTTGTTTATTCCGTCTCTACGTCTGGCCGTATCGATCTACAATAGTTTGGATGTTTTCTGGATTTTGCCCCCCGCCAACCAAAAATATGGTGATAACGCAACGCAATAGTATACACCGTGCGAACGAGCCCCTAAAAAACATGTTTACTTCATATTTACGTTTTCTCAGGGACTTTGGTACACCAATACGCGCGCAATGACCAATTTTTCAAAGGGATTGCGCAATACTCGCGCAGCATGGAATGTTGCGCTTCTCAAAGTCCATCTGCGTTAGGCTAATGTGTTGTTGTACATTGACAGTTGTCTAATGAATTGCATGTTTCAGATGTCATTGGGATGTGTTCGGTGTTTTTGGTTTTTTTTTTTAACTCATATGAGATACATTTGAATCACGCGAATTTGTAATTTGATTGCATGCGATTTTAATTGGAAATGCGCAATTTTTTTGTTTGTTAATTTAGTTTGAATGCCAAACAGGCGAAAGCGTCGTTGTCAACTTTGATATTTCCTGGGTATGGTTGGGTTTTTGGTATTAGCTTATGCTGCTCGTATGTGATTGAGTTTCAAGGTGATTATCAGCTGGGGGATAGAAAAATTTGCGTACCATACAGTGAGACTGCAGTTGACTAAAAGACAATTGCATTTTTGAACGCGTAGAGGGTATACTTGTATTTCAGTGAGAACAGGGAACCAGAAAACCGGTTGTAAGCCAAATCGTTCAAAAGAAGGCTTAAAGCTTCGAATGGATCAATTTTTGAAAATATACAGTGTTCACCAAGTATACTCCACTTTACTCTGGTCGATCGGCAATAAGGAGAGAAGATTGGAAGATTGTTTGAGTATCTAACTCAATGACAGACCGCCACACTCAGAGGACAGAAATATCGCTTTCCGCTCATAACTCATAGAGTTTGGTCAACCATGCATGTGCTTACATTGGCTGGAGTTGAGTACCAACAATCTTTAACTGAATAACCGAATACGTTAGCTCTACACCCTGGTCACACAGAATTGTATTGTTGCCAAACTTTTGGAGTTGCCTAATCATTACCCATTTCCAACCATTGTTTGTTTAGGCTACGATCGCAAGATCATAACCAATCCAGACCTAGTGTTCGGGCTTTAAGGAGAAGATTTAACGAAATACTTTTTGAGCCATGCAGTGACATCGATCTAGTCTACGGCGTATCGATCATTTGAGATTGGAAGTAGAAGATCTTATCCCGAAGGTCCTAAAAATGAAATAAGTGGTTGACAAAAAGTGAGGACCCAAATTCAGAAACCAGTGCGGACACAGTAGATCTCAATACTCATTCGAACGTATTCTACAAGGTGGGGCAAAAGTAATGTCATTACGTAAACTGGCTGCCGTTTAGCTAGAAAAATTGGGCTGTGTTTTGGTCAAAAGACCACTCCTTGAGACGATGCACATTTCTTTTTCTTCGCAAAACATCGTTCCAAACTGGGAATTTTTTCTTCAATGTTGGCTGTCAAGACTTGCAAGGTTTGTGGTTTGCTGTGGTAAAGTCGATATTTTTTAGCCTTGTAGCTAATTACGATTTTGGATACGAAATAATCCTCCTCTTGTACCAGGTTTAACCTCACCTGACGGTCACATTATAAGCGAACATCTCCAAGAAAGGAACTTGGTGCCAAATTCTCGGCATCGTTGTCTCGTCGGTGCTTGTAAACTCCTCTGACACAGCAGAGATATTCTACTTATTGCCACATCTCTACTGCACCCAATTTGCACGAGACGCTCAGCCAAACGATTTATTTTTTGCCCACATGGTGCTTATAAGTTAAAACAACAGACCGGAAATTGGTCAAATAAGCAGTAAGAATAATTCCGCGTTCTCCACATGTGTTTGTTGTTAAATAATGTACTCTATCTGTCTACAACATAAATGTCAAACGACAATGACATTTGACGCCATTTGCAAAAATTATGGCACATTCACATTATGACATAACTTTTACCTCACCTTGTAGAATATGTACGTACAAATTAAGTTTCTCTCAGTTATGCATATACCTAGTACAATGAGTCAAAGAGTAACGCGAAACAGAGCACCGTTTTATCGAAAAGTGTGCTCCAGTCTTAGTTATTTGGATCAACTGTACTTGGAGCTTGTTTGCGTTGTGTTTTCATTATAGATGCCCCATTGGTTCTGACTTATTTTCAGCTCATCGGTCTTCACAGTACCCTAGATATAAAATAACTTACTGTACAGACAGAGCAATGTACCAATTATCTTTCATGACTTTACGACTCTCAATGCTAAAATGGATCAGTAGGGGACCTACCACGCAACCTTGAGGACCCCCAATTCTTACGACGTATTTTTAAGTTCCATTATCGATGGAATCATTTTATGCAGAGTGCTACAAGATGGGCGTCGTGGCTCTGTGGTTAGTGCGTTCGACTATGGAGAGGGTGTGAGGCTCGAGTCCCAGTCAAAAGACTTAAGAGTTTTTTCAGAGCCCCACCTCTTGCGAACTCCTGACATACATCCAAAGCTTGCCCTTCCGACACGGCATTGAACAGTAGGCTATTAAATTGTGTCTGGAATACAACACGCACAACACGAATGGTTATGAGAAGCTAAGACCTGAGTGTTATGGAACTGTCGCGCCAAATATTTGTATTTATTTTGCTTTCAAGATGGACTGCTCAGCGCATGTATTCTCGGGGATTTCTTTCATTTTGGTTTATTCCCCAAAAGTCATTCTTTAAAGATCGAGCTGTAGATCAATTGGACCAGAACCAAAGTGAGTGTCTTCAATATGTTACTAAATTCTCAGCCCTACTGGGTCGAAACATGACCTTGATGGCCTGGAGTTTGTTCTCTAAATATACTTTCTCGCCGTACACGTTAGTCTTAAGCATTTTAGTTCAGTTCCGAGGGCGCTCAGTCTAGTTCAAATCTGTTTGCTGAACTAGTTCGTACTTTTAGTTCATTTAATTCAGTTTACTTCACTATTCAGGAAACTCGGTCTTGTGCAATTCGGGCTAACACATTTGAAAAATTTCCCTCACACATGTCAACACTGCTCGTGTTGTTGTGTCATGGGTTAAACAAAATCAAACCTTATTGGATCTGCGGAATACCCATATACAAAGCAACTGGCGCTTAATTTACTCCAGTTGTAGACAACATTGGGAACTAGTTCAGGTAGCTCACTTGTTGGACCCCTTTTTTGAACTAGTTCGGCTCGTGGTGCATGAACACCTTTCTACTACTCAATGACGCCATCGTTTCTTTCTCAAGTGTTACACTTTCCGAATATAATTAAAGGTACATACTGGAATCTATACGTAACGCTCCTGAGTGAAATACTATATAAATCAGTACAAGCTCTCATAAAAACTTCCACTACACCAGGTTTTCTTCCAAACAGACTTCAGGGTACCCCAAGGCTGCACTCTAGGCACCGTTCTGTAAAATGTAGAGGGATAATGTAAGTAAAATATACTAATGATAGATGAGAACCCTACATTCGAACTTTGATGTGGTAATATCGGTGTTTTGATGGCTGGTGGTAGACTGCTGTATCCAAAAGCGAGAAGAATTTGCAACTCTTTACTCAAGAGGTCGATCAAGGTCGATCGACCTCCGCGGAAGCATAAGAAGGTCGAAGGAGGCAAGTTGCTGTTTTACGACTTGGATAAGATGTTTCAAACGTGGTCTTGGTAATCCAGTTCTTCTTCATGAAGTCACCTCTAATCTGAATGAGAATCAGGTACAAAGTGAACCAGTATCCAGAAGACCATAAGGACGACGAAAACCCTTTTTGTCAATACTTGAAATTTTCACAGACTGAATCTTATAAATTTTTATTTAAAAAACAAATCTTTACTTTCGCACCACTCTGTACCTAGTGTAGTCATGAGTATTGGAATGCATATCTGTCAACACCAAACCAGGTGCATTCGAGTGAAACGTCTTCACCGCTTCACTTTTTTTCCCTCAGCAGTAGTAGCAAATGTATAGTGGCGACCCAGGGATGTTAAATTGGCACAAACCTCGTGCCACCTTGAACTGATTTTTTGCCAAAAAGTAAACAAACGAGGGCCGAATGAGGTGAAAGGCAAGTGTGGGTGGGTCAAATGCATTAGGTGTCCATTTAAAGACCAACGTGCCGGTAACCCACATCTCACTATCCGCCGTCCACCGTCCACAGTTGGTTGTCTGCTCCACTGTTGACGCCATAACAACCAAATTCATTGCAGTCGATCAGTTATCGATGTGGCGATGGTTTAATTCTTTCATCAGTCAATTCGTTTTCGGGGGATTTTCCTCGCCGGTTTTATTTTTTTTTTCTTTTTGGCTGAGGCTGGTGCTTCTTCTGATTTATCGGCCATGATTGGCAACTTGTTCCGCACGTACGTACTTATGTGGTTGAGTGAGAAATATCTTGGCTTCGAAGGTGATTCTGTTTTTTTTTTCGTATTTCTTGTAGAATGTTGTATACACGGATTGGCGCCAGATTTTTAAATGTACCTTCTTCTGTACATTTTTGTTTTCTCATTGTTTTCAGATGAAACTTTGTGTTAATTGAAACACTGTCGTAATGCGAATATAACTTGGCAGAATCCTAAAAGATTAGACTAAGTGAGAGGGCGGCCGCTGTAGTTGTGTTACTTTTCAACAATCACGTTAACAAGAACCACCGCCAAATGATTTCCCATTCATTCTGCACGACACAGTCAATAAAGCTTCACGCGGCGCAACCTTAATCGTTTGACATTTTGGATGCATGACATATGGTCTCTCGGGTGGCATTCTAAGTCATCACGTGCTTGCATACGTAAAAATAGACACAAACGTCACGAAAAGTCCTTTGTAATCGCCTTAAAGTGACACTTCCGTGCTCTATAGTGTTTTAACTGAAAGGATTGTATGATTGCGTACACACCAGTGAAAGCCCAACTAAAAATAGGTCAACTGCAAAATGTCACGTTTTCGTAATGACACACTCATTTCGGGTCTCCTCCATATGATGAAAATTTAATTAAATCAAATAAAAAGAACTACACAACCAAGGAGGGGTGGTAAATGCGCATCAGAGTGGGGAGTATGTCGCACTGAGCACTCCTTTCAACTAAAAAAGATATGCGTACTACTTTACGCTCTTTGTATTCAATTTCAATACGCAATTCACTCAGAAATGACCTCTTTGCTTTGTCTTGTCGAGAAGACAAGATTATAATAATTAAATCAAAATTGGGTCAATAGGGTGGGAAGTTTACTTTTTGATACACGTCGTAGTAGTAGCTGAAATATATAAGATACATAGTACGTTCTTCTATTTACTGTGAACATGGCGCAGTATTCTTTACAGATGCCAAGAAAACAAGAATCAAATTATAGTCGCAGTAGGAAATTGGAGTCAGATAAGGTATTCGAGTTGTGCATCGAATGGATTCCTGGAAAACAATATCGGAGAAGTATCTGACGACTATCTACATGCACACATGTATGCAGCTGTTTGGTTAAAGTTGGGGAGAAAACTCGAAATTCGAGTGGCATCAATCCCCAAGGCGTACATCGTCCGGTTGCCCAACTGATGACAGCACATTCTCTGTCACTGTTGTTGGTAAACATATTTTGCACGGAACAGCAAAAATGTGTTGAGGCACATAAATTGTAGTCGTGAAACGGAGATCGTTAAAACAAACAAGTCTTTTCAACCTTATACTTTCTGCGAACGTCTGACAAACATACGAGAGTATATTGTCCCACACGAGGGTTTAAACGAGGGTTTTTGCGTAAGAATTGCAGCATAAATAACACACATGGTTGCGAGAAGCTATACCCCCATGAATCTGTCTACCACCACCTGGTAAACTCTCTATTTCCTCAGATGGAGGTGGAGGTGGTAGAAGTATTAATTCTGTCTTCCTCGTATATAACTACATATGACGTCAAATCAGAATGAGCTAATAAATGACATGACATATGCAGTACAAGTCGATGAATGGTTTTCTCGGCCCTTTTACTCGAGAGGGTATGACCAAGACTCGACTCCTTGGCAGAGTTAAGCGAGACCTTAACTAGTCGTCGGTGTACTAGTGGTGCAACTAAACATTTTAGACCGTAAAAGTCCACTTTGACCATTTCATGATTGCGCATCGTTTAAGGGTATACACAATGAACCACAATGAACCTACACGTATTGGTTTTAATGTCCTTGTCCTGAGGAGAGACACTCACTAGAACCTAACCAAAGCTTACCAGGTTAAGGACAGGATTTAAAGGAGACATTAACATTAAAGGAATGGTTATACTCCTCGATGTAAGAATTGCATAATTTGGACCATAAACTGCTCACTTTTCTTGTAAACTTTTCCTTAATTTAATCAACTAACGAATGGTGTTGACAAAAAAGTAAAACATTTTTGAAATTCGCTTGAACATGACAAATTTGTTTGTTATTTCATTTTTCTCTAAAATGTTGGCTTTCCAAGAAAGAAGAATTCGAATGCAAATTAACGCCCACTTTGTATATGCATCCTTATTTATGTTTATTGTGGTCAAGCCTTAATAAATGTTTCTGATCTTTTCTCACTGAACGATATGTTTATTGGGACAATAAATTATTAGTTTTTTTATTTCTGAAACTGGTTACGTCTTTTTAGTTAGATGCGGTTCTTGGGGCTGACATTTTCTTTGAAAAAGACAAGCCAATCAATAACGTGGTTCACACATTCGTAATGCCTTTGGGGAATATTTGCGGAAATCATTTCACTATGTCGGATTTTGTGATTAGTAATAATTCTAAATTGTCACAGACATGGCACCTTATTATGCTCCAAGAAGACAGACTTGAAGGTGGAGAATATTAAATCATTCGAACCTTGTGTGACTTCTTGTAAAAGGGAACTTGGAATGTGAAACTTTTCATCAGAAAATTGATTGGTCACTACTAGAGGCCTTTTTAGCCAGGAAAGACCACAATGCATGGTTCCATGTGACAGAATTTATTTTGTAGAAGCAAGCTATGCAGAGCAATGTTTTATTTTAACATCCCTGTCGCACTTCTATGCAAATGGAGGCAATATATATGTAATTCCCAAGAGCATGTACAACAGCCAGAGTGGTACGACAATCATAGTAACATGATTGCCTGAAATCATCAAGCTAAAACGTTTCCCAATCAAGGTCGTGTCTTGTTCCCTCTTTTTTGGAAACTGCTGGTCAAAAGGGAAACCAAGGCCCTGACATAAGCTCGAACATTTGAACATTCGAATATCTGACGAACTCGCTAGAAAGGGTCTAAATGGCAGAACAGAGGTACGCTACTTGCTACATGTAAAGTTGATTGGTTTCCCATAGATGGGATGCCTGGACGTGCAATATATCAAGACAGATAGGGCCTAAACTAGTGCTAGGTATGCTAAAGCTACCTTATGGAACACTGACTGACAGACTAACATGCTAACAGGTTTGCACTCTTTTCAAAAGATTTGTCCAGAACTCGAAAGCACGAAGAGAAAAAGGATTTCAGCGAACAAGAGTGTTTAAAAGTTGTCTTTTTATACGACGCCCGGTTGGCTTTATTAGTCCCTACACACCCAAAGTAGAAAGATCCATGATACAGAAACAACCCTATTGACTCTAGGGACTGTTCTATGAGTCTCACTTATGATTCACGGACCTCTGTAGCTCATTTGAAACTTTGAAACCCTGGCTTTTTCCTTTTTGTCCAATTTTACATTCAATTTGGTATAAGGAAATGTATTACAGTGTACATATGTATGTCAAATAAACATAAAATGCCTGTGATAAATGGAAATGCATACTATTGCCCCGTTTCGCTCCACAGGGCTCCGCTGCACTGTTCACTATATATTTAAAAAGCTACTGACATCACTTACTCTACGAAACTCCTGAAGATAAGGTGATTCAAACTGTGGGTAAACAATTTTTAAAGGCGAATCGATTGTGGTTGTGTATCTCCATCAAAATAAGAGAAAAGGAGTCCAGTTTTGGTGTGAGCTCATGGCGTAAGATAATTTGTCTAACTGTCTTAGACTTACACCTCGCCTACACGCAGTTTCATTCAAAAATGCTCCACATTTCCGAGCTCTAGTATGTATAAGGAATCCTAGTCTTATACTTGATATTAAAGTCCAAACAAGAAACAATATATTTAGTTCAAATCATTAGAAATGGCGTTACGATCATTAAGGATACTTGGTTGGTAATATTTTAGATGGAAGTCGTGAAGTAGACATAGGATAATCTTTGACAATTTCGAGACAAGACTAGTAATCCAATGGCTAATTTGATACTGGAGCCCAGTGTTTCCTACATAAATAAACGGCAATCTGGGATCTGCTAACGAATTTTCAATATCTAGTTTGAAGTTGAGTTTTTGATTTCTTGAGAATAATCTCCTGGTGTGATCCACAAGTTAGAGTTCTATTCCTTTGGAGAAGTTATACTTGTAAACAATAGTAATTCGCCATTGGTTGGATCAGCCCTGACATGATCTTTATCCGTCTATTTTGAAAGTTTTTTTTAAGATCAAAATCTGTCAGGTGTCTAACTTGACGAAGGAATTATCGCGATATCGCCATAGCAATGTCATTGCCACAGACTATAAGCTATGACACTGAAACCCTCTTTACCTAAAGTTAAGGGTACATTATTCAGCACCATGAAGCATAGTAGAGGTGAAAGTACGCCACCTTGAGGGATACCTCTCTTTAGAGACTGTTTTATTAGACAAAGCAAAATAGCAGAAATAGATGGTAAAATTTCGGTATGAAGACTACTTTGACGCTCCTGCAGGTGATAGTGTAGCCAAAGTTCAAACAAAGCTCCTTAAGATAATGTGGAACTGTAGATTTAATAAAAATGCTGATTCCACTGGTAAGGTACTATCAAGAACTCAACATTTGCACTCAAGGAAGCTGTATCCTGCACATTTCAAGTGGTTTTATCAACTATCTTAATATCACAGTAGTACTCCTTAACTTAATTTCCTCTTGCGACCACATATTATATTATTGTGCACCTGGTTATGGAAATCTTAATTCCAATCCTCATTTGTAATACTCATGTTTTTTTGCGTCTAAAAATCCATCCACGCGTTTCGCGATGTTTTTTGAGTCATCGTGGAAATTTCCTCTACCAAATGCCGCTAAATAATAAGATAAATCTAAAATATACACTGCATGCTGTTGAAAGATAAATTCTTTCGATATTTTGAAACTCAAAAAGGCCGTCTGTATCTGTATGTATGTATATTCGAAGCGATTTCATCGCCTACCGGAAAACAGATTCGCCGATTCACGACAAACAGGTGTTTCTAACGCAAACCCATATTATATATATTTCTGCAGCTCATCGCGGGTTTGTCTATCCGGTGCCAAAAAGATATTTTAATACCACGTACATACCGTTGACTTTGGCAGAGACACAGAAGAAAAAAACGGTCATCGTAACAAATTCATTTCAAGTTCAGGCTCTCAGAGGCAACGAATTCTTAATTTTACTTGCATCTTGAGCAAAACTTTTAATTTATACAAACTTGTGAGTATTTTTTTGCTGCGTTTATGCAATAAATTGTCGCACAAACGTTCCATTAAATATACTTGCCGTCTAATTAATAAATAATTTCTGAATTTTTCAATCCAAAATTGTAGCAGCGGTCCCAATGACGCACTCGAATTGTACTGGCAATTAAATTTTCTTCGCTTGGAATGAATTAGTGTACAAATAATGATAATTTTTCTACGCAATTATTTATTATCTTTGGCAGACTATAAATTTTAGTTTTATGACGACGAGTGAGTACGGTGGGTGGTCCATTCAGTTTAGAGGAATTCAAAATGCAATTTGGCACGGATTTGAGTGTGCTGGGGTAATGAAATCAATTCGCCATAAGCGAAAATATTTTTAAGTCGTAAAAAATCAGAAACTATTGATCGATGGAAATTATTTAAAAATATTAACATAGCTCACTGCGGGAGGAAATTCTTTGGAGAGTTCGTAGTACTTAGAACGGAAATTTTGTAATGAAGCGCATTTTATAGTGTTTGTGGCCCTCGTGATTTTTATTGTGAGGAAGTATTTAAATTTAGATGAGAACTGGAAACGCAATAACCCAATTCGCAAAAATGGCAGAAATAGGCGTTTTTTTTCTGTTTTAAGTCCGAGCGTTCAGAGCACACTCAAATGTGTTCAGACGAACTCGTTTGATGGACACGGTGGCTTTGATGGCTGCCAGCTGTCGCCAGAACACTTAGGCCAATATAGGTCCGTTGAAATACCACCTGGGTCTAATATTCTTGAGCTTCTAATGAAGCGTAGTAGACTCATAATGTCTGAAAATTTCTGGGCAGGCAGGTTTCTATATAGGTTTCTCATTTTTTCTCACTTTTGGAAGAATCGTTTGAATACAAACCAAACTTAGTTGGTTCCTTTTTTATTAACCAACGCCCAGGGATGTCATCTAACATACAATAGTGCTAATATGCAATCTGCTCAGAGATCAAAATCTTCGAGCGTTTCAAAACAAGTTTAGCCAAGCCAAGTCGCTAGTCACGATATTTCACAGGCCCACTTTGGATTTGATCTCTCGAGAGCATGAAGCTTTAATTTAAGTTTACATGTAGCGATTGGAATACCTAAGGTAACACAGCTTTACCAGAAAAGATAGGTACAGTAGCGCCATGTCTGAGGAGTTGATTGGTCCTGCAAATCGATGTAATATCTCCGTGCTTCGGTACGCAACAAATGTTCTCATCTCTAAGAGAAGCCAACTACAGTTTAGAGCTACTTTCTTAGGTGATAGCCGATCCAAAACTGTCAAAGTGTGCCAAGTAAAGATGACTTCTCTATGAAGTCTGGGAAAATGCAATATGCTGCAGAGTATCGTACGAAGCGCTCTACTTATCCACAAACTAGCTGACTGTTGGACCTTGCTAAGAGAAAAAAAGTGAGTTATACAAGACTGCCAACCGCATTTGTTGCTAAGAGCTTTCATTGAAGAAATAAGTAAGTGCAACAGTAGCCTTTTTGACTCTTGAATTCCAGGTTTCCAGCTCAACTTTTTATCCAAGATAAGACCCAAATATCTTGTTTCGTAAGTAAAAGTTAAGTTTATACCCTCCACGTCCTGGATTATCAGTACATTATTAACTATTAGACGTTAAAGTAAAGCGGATAAGACGACACTTTTTGGCATCTGACACGTCTTCCTTCAGAAGACTCAACCAACATCAAGTTCATAAACTGACAATTCAGTAGTAATTGAATCAAATCGCAAAGTGAACCATCTACCATCAGAGCTGACAGTGCATCCACCTTCAATATCTAGAAAGGCCAGAATTTCTTAAACACAAGGAAGAAGGGATGCATGTACATATAACATACTTGTAAATGAAGTCACTAAGATGTGCTAGACAAGTTTAGAAAACACCTAGGGACCTACAGTCAAGACTATTGTGTAAAAGTCAAATTGTTACCTCAAGAAATAACAAAGAAAAATACGAAAGCTTAAGCTGCAGACTCTAACGAATGGATGGCCCCTAAAGCGAGATCGTCTCTGATAGATGAACCTTCATCTGTCGCAATGTCGTATGCAAAAGAAACAAGGATTCGTTAGAAATAGGTCAACAGTCACGTATTTGTTAAGTTTTATGCATACAAGTTGTACTGCACCAGAAAGTGGTTACGAAGTTGATTGTATACGCAGACTTCTCGAAGACATTTCATGATTTTCCACATAAATTTATTGAATAGAGGGATGTTATCAACCTCTTTTACAGGCCGTTCTGGTGTACTTCACCAAATGGTATGTTAAAAATGGCCTTATTTCCATTTTGTATTAGTAACGACTAAGACTAGCACTAAGTGGTGAAAGTTGGGAGCATTTTAACTGCTTGGACAAACCTCTGGTCATAGTAGCTTCTAGTATTAAGCGCTCTTCGACACAGACGAGATGGTGCTTATAAAAAAGGCAAAACAAAAACATGACCGGTTTACCTGGAGCAGTGGGAGAGGGCATCGCTTTTAAGGTCTCGAATGATGCCAAGGCGCTAAGCGAAATGGGATTTAATACCAAAAGATATGATGAGTCTAATCCTGGACTATGGGTCGATGCTTTGGTAGGGAAGTCTTCTGTAAGAATATGTGACCATACAAAAGAGTAGCTCGTTTAGGCTGCTGGAGACCTCTACACGTTACATTATCTGCTTCACCTGGTTTACCATATTTATTGGTCGAAATTTGACTTAACACAAATATTTGAAGGCTCTTATTACTAAACACAAATTAAGACTGGGCTGGGTATCATGTCGAAGAGAAAATGAGAGATCCGCCCTACAAACGTCATAAAGATACAGAACACTTTTTTAATAACGATGCTAACATAGCCGACTTACAACGAGCTCAGAAGTAAGTTTACATATGTAAACGGATAACAGCACTGTGTACACTGTAGTAGACGATTGTCACACATAGTAATAAAGGATAGGCCACCTATTGGTTCTTTTTAAATCAAATGTTATTTTGACACTGACAGCTGTTACCCGCACGAAATCTTGACAGAAAGTCAGTATCATACTTCCGCGGAACGAAATTAGTCGCTTCACGATTGAACAACGTTGGGAAATATTGAAAACTTATTTCCAAAGTGAGTGCTGTGCCCAAACAGTGCGTTATTTAAAAATAAGTTTTGGCCGAAATGCAGCCTGCTGTACGCAGGTTTGTGCAAAAAGTTCGTGAAACTGGTATGCTAGTGGACAACACTCATGGAATGTGACTGCTGTAGCCGAGAGTGTGAGACTCAATTCACGAACATCAACTCCCCATCGATCTCAACAGGTTAACATTTCACGCACTAGCCTGAGGAGAATTCTGCACAAAGATCTCGGATTATTCGCTTACAAGGTCGAATTGACTCAGCAATTGAAGGCGCACGACCATTCGCTTCGCAGTTTAGGCCTTAGAGTAGCTAGATAGCAACTCAGCTGTGGAAGATAGGGACGTTAGGCAATTAGATAGGGATAATAGCATAGGAGATAGGGAACTGGACATGTCCATGTTAGAGAGTAGGTTTAGTAAGCCTAGGGTAGATATTAGGAAGAAGCTAGCTTTGGCTAGTAAGAAGGCGAGTAGGGCCTATAATCTCAGGCGGAGAGATGTTCGGTATCTTCCAAATGAGATTGTACTGGCGCCGAAGTACGTTGGTCCTATCTTCGTACATAAGAAGGTCTCCCCTTGGACTTATGTCCTCAGGGATGAAATCGGAAGGAAGCGAGGAACATGGCACGTTAAGGATCTAAAGCCATGCAAAGGTGACCAAGGGCCAGAAGTCGAAGAAACAAGTCCCGCTGAAACTAGGAGAGCGCAAGGGCGATTACGTACATAGGTAGTAGTTGTATCGTCCCCACAGAAACTATCACAGAGAGTGATAGTTTGGTGCGGATTGTGGAGTAGTGGCATCATTGGACCATTTTTCTTCGAAAATTAGGCTGGGAATAACGTTTCAACGTCAACGGTGGGCGTTACAGAGCCATGTTAAGCGACTTTTTTTTACTAAAATTGAAGATATGAGTTTGGAAGACCTCAGGTTGTGCCATGCCACAATCGAAGCTGCGATTTGACCCCTTTGGACGTTTTTTTGTGGGGAACCGTGAATGACCGATGTAATGCCAACAATCCGGAAACAATTCAAGCAGTTAAGGCCAATATCATCCAAGCATTTCGTGAACTACAGCCCGAAACCATCAACAAGGTTTTGGAAAGGTCTTGGAGTGACAGAATGCGCTACTACGAAGCCAGCCGAGGCAGCCACTTGAACGACGTTGTGTTCCAGAATTAAGCCATAATAAATGGAAAAAATTAAATTTTGTTCTTTTACTCAATTTTTAAAAAGATACTTGTATTTGGCCCATCCTGTACAAAGGTACAGCCCTTCCTTCAAGTTTCCTCAGAGCTATTTCATCGTCATTATCTCGGAAAAGTCATTAAATGAATTACAAAACTTCATGAGGGCTACACATAGGTATAGAAATTAAAGGGAAAGGCCTTGAAGGAGGTATCACATTAAAAAGACTTATCTCTTGCTCGACATGTCAGAGCTTTCTGAAATCCTTGCCTAATTGGGAAAATCTCGAACACATAAGAGGATACTATGCCTCGCATCCATAAGCCAATAATTATTTATAATTTTTAACTTTTAAATGAAAACATCTCGTGACATTATTCTTTTATCTCGTAGAAGTGTTTGTGAATAGAGACAAGCATTCATTTAGCCTCAACCGCTATACAAGTCAAGAAGAGATTACTGAATGAAAGTGGGCGTTGACTTTTTATTCAACAAATCAAAAAATAAGTATATTCTAGTGAAAATTTGTTTCACTGGAATACAACAAACACTTGTACGCCGGAGATTTATTTTATTGAAAAACAGGCTCCGACAAATTAATTGGACTAATAGGATTCCTTGAAATATGCGAAAGTGACGCATAGAAAAATACCATGGATTGGGCGAACTGGCGGAAGGCCAGCAGAACTTGAACTTAGTACTTTTGTTTTTCACATTATCGCCTTGGATTTGTTTATATTAATTTGACTGATTGGACGGTACACCTTCCCATTTCTCAGAACAGTAGCGTTGGTAACTTGGAAAATATTGTCAAAATAGGGATTTCAATAAAAACGCCCACAAAAAGTGGGTGTGTATTGGCGGATTGGATATAATTTGAATATCTTCTGAATGTACAGTGGCGACAAAATAAATAGCACACTTTGGTTCCATTTTTTCAAACTTAAAATTTTTGTATTTATCTACAGTAAAAAAAGATACTACTTATGTAATAAAATAAAATTAAGGACAGTTCACTTAAAAAAATAAAAACCTGAAACATTTCATCCATATTTTTAAAAAAAAAGCTAAAAAGTATGCTTCGTTCTAATTTCTTGCAGTCAAAATAAATAGCACACATTACGAAATTCTTTAAATTTAATAGAACAGTGAAGAAAAGAAAAAAAGTAAATACGGAGATCTCATCAATATTTAGTCGGGTAGTATTTACTTTTATAACTTTAGTACATCGACGGCACATTGATGATACCAGGGCCTTACACCTCTCTCCAACGTAAGGCACTCTAAGCACGTAGAATCTTCACACAAAGTTGATCTAAATTTGTGGCCGCCGTTCTGTAGATTGATTTGTTGACATCCCTTCACAAGTTCTCAACTGGATTTAGATCAAGGGACTGAGCTGGCCAAGTTAAATCGTCAATTTTCTCTCTCAATAACCACTGCTTTACAGATTTAGCTGTATCCTTCGGGTCATTATCGTGCTAAAATTTCCATATCACTGGCATTTCCTTCTCAGCATAAGGAAGCATAACATTGCTCAAAATGTCCTTGTATTTCATTTGCTCCAGAATGCCCTCAATCCGCTAAATCCGACCAACACCACGCGAAGAAAAATACCCCCATACATGAACGTTGCCTCCACCGTGCTTTACTATTTTTATGGCGTATTTAGGGTTGAATTCTTGGTTGATCTAGCATCTTACATATTGTTTCCCGTCTTATAATGGTCCACATAATATTCTTCCACCAATTTGGATTTTTATTAACATGGTTACGGGCAAACTGCAAACGACGTGATTTATTCCGATTTTATATTAATGATTTCTGTCTGGTAATCCGTCCGAACAACTTTTTTTTTCGGAGGCGATTTTTATTTGTGCTAACAGAAAAATCCACGTTCACCTGCCTTTCAATTTTTAACTTTCTTTTAGGAGCTGACAAAAATGGATCGAGTTTGCTCAAACGAACTATGGTCGAGTCGGTCGAGTCCATACGCAGTTTGTTTTGGATCGAGCCCATTTCTTGGTAATGTTGAAGGGTATTAATTACTTTCTTTCGTGACCACTTCAATTTTCACGCTATGTCCGAATTCGAGCTTTCTTTATTCTTATAGGCAAGAACACACCGTCTGAAATCCTCCGTGGAATGAATTCCTCGTCCCATACTGTTGTTGAAATGCCAAATTCTTTAAATCTTTAAATTTCTTGCAAAAGAAACTCTTTATTATTACTTACCTTAATAATATCAAGAATTAGATTTAAAAGTGACAAATTAATTGTAATAAACAAAAGGTGTGCTATTTAAATTGTCCACACTATATCTACCAGCCTTTACAAAATGTCATTTAATTTCAAAAGCCAAGGATGATTTAAGAAGTAACATATACCGTTAGTTAATAGGGAAGATACACTTTGTATAAACCAAAACTATTTTATGTTTAGTCGATTAAGCTGCAGATTTAGAGCATAATTATTGGTTACCATGTAACTGTGCTATTTATTTTGTCGCCACTGTATGTACATGAATATTTGGTTTTAAGGTTTTTTTTATTTCGATTTAAACTATACAGAGCCATGTTTAGCTTGGACATCACTGTCGAACTGGTTTGCTTATGCAGGATGACGATGGAGAACGCTCGCTGCTCCATCAAGGTCGGTAATGAACTAAACGAGACCTATGATGTCAAAAAGAAGTTAGATAGGACGTGTTGTCGACTCACTGTGGTCTTACAGTGGCCAACAAGGCGACGCTCTGTCGGGTCACGTGCTTATCTTAGGTAACGAAAAAAAGAATGAACTATCAACGGCAGGATTACATTTAAGCTCCTCACAGGCTCTTCTTGAACCCAGTACACCGCTTAACGCTCAGAACAGGGAAACAGACCAACATTTGCCAACATTTGTCATCTACAGCCGTAATTGCCAGTCTCTGTTTAAAGGAGGTCTACAGCTCTCATGAAACTTAGTAGCAAGTATTCCCGGAGAGCTGTTGGTGTCGTGACAGGACACTGTGTGGTAGGCAATCACGCAGCATGACTAGGACCATCTGGAAAACATTGAGCTGGCCAAACCCCTAATATTCACACGCGTATTTGGATGGTTTAGTTCAACTGCCGCAGGTTGAGATTAGGTTTTCAGGGTCTTGCATTCCTGTCGACAAGGGCATCCATTTACTTAACCTACTGGTTCACCTAGTACTTGTGAGTGGCATCGTTCCGGACTTGTCGTAAGAACCTCTCTTTTGACCACGTTATTAGTTCAATAAATCAAGTTTCGAGTACGTTTGTGAAGTTATGAGAAGGCGGACGTTTACACTTGTACATGGTTAAATCGTATTTGCCATGATGATGATCACGACCTTACAGGGTGAATCTCGAGTATTTCGATTACAGAATCATAGGACTTTTAAAGTGCCTTCTATTTACCCACACGAACGTTGAAACAACTAGAGCTACCTTTGGGTAAATAAGTTTTGTACGTACAATGTTAATTTGAAATGTTACTCACTTATTTATCGTGGCTTTAATAGTTCATACAAAACGCTTACCTGCAATGAAAAAAAACATATTTGGAATTAAGCATGTAAACAAGGTAAAAACAAATAAAATAAGAGAACATCACTGGATAACGATCCAACAAGTATGGATTTCATTATATAGATAAACAGAAACAAATATGTTAGCAGATAACAACAAGGACACAATTCTCCTTTCAAAAAAACAAATCACTAGCAGACTCATCAGTTTGATTAGATATATGAACATATGTAATTGAAAGACGATAAAAAGTAGCGAACCTAAACAGCAACCTTGAGGGATTCCAAAAGTGCATTCAGATGATGGTATACTACAATGTTTAGTTCGATTTTGACACGTCTTCTGTTTAAATTCATGTTCTTGATGTGAATGAGAGTAAGTTAGCAAGAGATTTCCAGGTTCAATCCGCAAACAACATTGAAGTTATTACTACGAACACACCCCTAACAAAAATCAGGCAAACGTCTCTGAGTAGAACTATCATGACAAATATTGGCCTTCGAATACGACATTAATGGCAATAGAGTATAAACACGAATAGTTCGGAGAAGCTTAACTCTGCAAATTGTTCCTGGGAGTATTCTAGTTTTTGAAAGATTAATGAACACTCGATAGGAAATGCTCTGCCGATTTCTTGTTCTTCTAAATCAAACTTGGTCACAGTATTGACATGTCCGTACTTTAACGAAAACTAGACAATAAAGTGGGTCAACAGTTACCGCTCAGAACGTTCTGATAACTAACCTAGTAGATGGTTGATTGAATGGGAAACGTGTATGTGACCTACCCACAAACGGTAATAAAACCACAATTTTTCATTTGTCCTCCAGGAGTACTACTTATCGCCCTTCTTCTACTACCTTCGCGTAACATTTGCTAAAGTCGAGATTAATCCGCAACGAAATAGAGTATGGTTACATTATTGATAGTAACACCTAAGCCCTGGTTCACTTTTCCGTACTTTTTGGGTGGGAAGCAGAACTAGCAGGTGGAATCAGACTAGAATTGCACTCTACAGGAAAGTCTCTCATATGTACATACGCTTAGCCCCCCAATCCCATTTATAATCCAAAGCATGTCTTTTTGACAATCAAAGCCTACAAACAAAATATTTTCTCTTTGAAGGGCTTAACTTCGAGACCCACTTTCTATACGTTTCTTACAGTATCTACGCCATAGACTCTATTATTTTGTGCACGTTTTTCGTCGGAATACCTCAAGGTAGTAGTGAGGGCACTTCTCATTGAAAGTACATAAACTTAAGACACTTAGTGGTTAGATTATGAACCCGGCCTAGTCCCATATATTATCAATCAAAATGGAATGACAATTGTCAACTTCTAGGCTAAGGTTAGGTTTGGGAGGCTGACTGCAAAACCATGAGGAGGGAGCTGTCTCACTCGGATCTCAACGGATTTATTGTGTTTAAAGTGTTCTTAGGTAAATCTCCTTTTGGGTTTTGCAAGTTTTAAACCTAAAGCTGGGACTCTTGCCAATACCGCCGTTTTCAGAATTCAAAAAGCTTTCACATCAAGAAAGATTTTGCTATAAACTGAAAGAGTGCTCTTGAAACCTTAAACAAGAATTCAAAATTCATTTTAGTAAAAGCTGGTTAAACCAGCCCTTACATCACCGGCTTTCTCTTGAAACGGCGACTGGGAAACTAGAAAACTAGAAGCTGTGCTCTTGATTACTAAGGTTTGGATTCTATCGTTGGAATGGTCTTCCACTTTGTCTACATATAGAGCCGACCACCACATTGGTAAGTCATGGATGTACTCCGTAATTTAGGATGATTCTTAAGTCGCAAGAGTAAGTCCCCGGATCGGTACATATGTAGGTGGCGCCGCAAACACAAAGAAAAAAGTACCAAAAGTGTTAAAATTTCAAGACAATTCGATCTCAGTTGCAGTAGTTTCAGTGACACTAGTTTTGTGATCTCTGAAACAATGGACAATCAAATTTTGTGTGTTTTTTCTTGATATCCGAACTCCGTACCAGGAAATTCGACCATCATTGACTGGTATGCTGAATTCAAATGCGGTCGTACAACCATCGATGATGCACCACACTCTGGACGCCCAAATGAGGTTGTTACTCCAGAAAACATAATAAAAATCCAAGAAATTGTTTTCGAAGACCATAAAGTGAAGAAGCTGACATCGTAAAGATATCAATGAAACGTGTTGGTTATAATTTGCTTAAACATTTGTCCGAGGGAAAGGTGTGTTCGAAATGGGAACCACGATTACCCACAATGAACCAAAAACGAGAACGTATTGCTAATTTCGAGCTCTGTCTGGCTTAATCCACCTCTATAGCTAGCATTTGGCGACGGCCCATATGGCTGACATAATTGCGACCTTAAAGATCTCTTGTGTCAGTGACCAACTTTTACATTTCTGTTCAGTATAGTGTCCAGCACACAGTAATATGGAAGTGTAAGGCTTTAACCAGTCGCTTTTGTCCTACCCAAGATGGAGACTTATTTCTATGAATATTCAGTCGTACTGCTTAGGATCCTCTACAAATTGCTCAAATAAGTCATGGAATGGAAATAAAACTGCAATTATTCTCCATTGCCAAAGCTCATAGATACACCAGTTGTTTTGCTTCCCATGAAACCTAATTACAATACTCTTCTGAGGACCATACAAAGTTAGAAGACATCAAGATAAAAGCCTCTCCTTAGTCCAGGGACTACAACACCACCACGTGCACACAATTCGACCCAATTTCACCAGCAAAACAAAACCCAAACCCCATTGTTCTTCCAATCGCACGAGCAGCTTATTCTACTTATCTTTTGTCCAATTCTGAGAACAGAAACCCCACCAAAGCTTCCCCAATATTTGCACTCAATAAAAGCAAACAATTCTATAATACAAGCCGAGAGCGCTTGTTTATACTTGTATATCACTAAGCTGCTTTTTTTGTTTGATTCCTCCCCTAAAAGCCACTTCCGCTTGTATATCTGCGTCGCACATTCCCAAGCCCGCTAAAGACAGTACAAGGTCTCCGCAACTGCAGACTACTTACGTTCACTGTCAAGGCAAGGCCCAGACAATATGCCGCATAGAAAACCTAAGGAAACCGGCACAAGCCTCTTTTTCTTCTTTCACCTACCACCGGACCAGCAGCGGTACAAAGTGGTAACAAGCCCATAATTGTCTATTATTTAACATTATTAACTTATTTTCTCTCCTCGGCACCTGCACCACATAACCGGTTAATATCGCAGATACGCCTCTCCTCGGTGCAGTTGCAAATAGAAATGTTAATGAGATTAAATGGTGGAACGCAAACACGAAGCAGAGAAAGAAGTAAGAAACAATTTTGTTTACATCTGCAAATTTCAATAAATTAATTATGTTCCCTCGGCGAGTGTGTTTGCTGAAGCGCTGTTGTTTGGCGCTTTTATGGCCGGGGCTTAAGTGGCGCAAGTCGTGCACGGCTGGGTGAGCCAGGTACGTGCCGTGCTACTTTCGTTTTCGGAGTAAAATTCGGAGCCAAAATAAATCTATAATTTTACTTACCCTTCTCACGGTTGGGTGTTGTAAATATTTACACGATTTTGTAACTGCCTGCGCGCTACGCATGAGATTTACAGTCGCGGAACTAGTGAGATGCTAGAGCCCATTAGTTGGGGGCAGTAAGACCAGGGAGTTGTAGTTTATTTAAATATTTAAGTTGGATTGGATATTTTCTCAGATACATTTGGAATGTGGATGCAAATTAATGGCAGCGCCAAGGTGTGCTAATGGGGAGCCATTGTTGTGCAGATTTGGCGAACATAATATACACACATGTGTAGATATGAGTTTGTTTGTTTTTTGATTAAGGGGAGGCGAATGTGAAAAGCTAAATACAAACAGAATTTGACGGAGCGTGTTGGTAAACATTGGCAGATGGAGGCTATAATCAACGAAATGGGGGTTTGTCTATAGACGGAAACTATTTAGTGTTCAGTGGGAGTGTGTTTCGGTTCGGATGGAGGAGAAATATGCTGACGTATACACGCTTTTTAAAAAGGCCTTCTGAACAGGCCCTAGAGATTATCGGTGAACTAAAAACAGAAGTAATTTTGTGTATTAAAAAAAGTGCTTATAGGGCTCACTATCTCTATCACAATACAAATTAAATGTCTCTTGGTGATACTGGACCTTTACGACTATAAGATAGCTCTAACTTACACGGTAGTTACTTGGCTTCTCCACTCAACTTAAAAAACGAACTGTCTCGGGGGCATGAGAGCATCTCTAGATAATTAAATTACGGTTTGGTATTATCCGCACTGGACTTTGAGTGACTTAGAACGACCCATACCCAACGTCCTTGTTCGTATTGATATGCTCTTCAGATCCAGTGACACCGGAACTTCAACTGACGTGAAAATTCAAGCTCAACTTTCCTTACGTTTATGACTGGCTTCGGCAAGAATCTGAGCATGGTCCCTAAGCTATTCGCATGACCATGAACTTTATTGTAAAGAATACGTGGAAAGGTGGGTATAGTGTAGACCCTTCCTTAAACCTTTAACGCGTTCCTTACTTTTAACCTGCGTCATTCAAAAATGTGTGCATACTTTTAGGCATAAGTTTAAATCCGTCACACCCACTGAGATTTTCATAAATATAATACTTGAGCGCGAGTAAATAATCAAAAACCAAACTGTAGCCACAATCAACATTCTTAACATTCGTCTTATGGGTCTAGATGGGTCTAAAAAGAAGAGCTAAGCTTGTGCTTCGAAAATAAGAGTGGAATCCATGTGTCATTGGTAAAAAGGGCCATTTTTAAGGCGTTTCTTGTGTCCAAACCCAGAGAAGTGTTACATTTTTGTCAGCAGAGAGTTGCGGAGCCTTCAAAAACATATTGCTATGGTTTGGTACCAACAAACGTAGATATGTACATGCAATGTGAGTGGTTTTGGGCTCTCTGCACCAACCATAGAAAAGCAGATCATCTCAAAGATCTAACCTTATTGGTCCGTTTCAGTGTGGTTTTCGGCCAGAAAAGTCCACCAATGACCAAATTTTCACACCATGGTAGGTCCTGGAAAACACTCAAGAGTTTTAAATCGACACTCAACACCTTTTCATTGATTTTATGGACTCCCATGACAGCATCTATAGAGACGAAATACTAAATAGAGCTATGTCTGGTTTTGGGAATCCTGTCAAACTCGTCTAGTTGTACAGGATGACAATGAAGAATGCATACTGCTCCATCAAAGTTTAAAAAGACCTCAGGACACAATTGATGTCAAAGATATGTACAGACAAGGATTTGGATGACGCAATGTCATGCAATTTCTTTGACATCAAAGGTTTTTTAGACAAAGTCACCAGCTCTGAGATAAAACGAAGATTAAAACTTGTTAATCGATCTTACTTTTGGGTTAAGAAGACAATTGTGTATACAAAACTCTGATCATCTCAGGCATGCTCTACGACCGACAGAGACATGGACTATGTCCAGAATGGATGAGGTCGCTCTTAGTTCTTATGAAAGGAAAATACTTGGTCCCGTATGCATAGACGGAGAGGGGAGTAGAAGATACAAAAGCTGATAAAGTTGTACATAAAGTGACATCGACCTAGTCAGTAGAGTTCAAACACAACGACTAGATGGGTCGTGTAGACTGGATGAACAACAATCCTCCGGCCCGCAGAGTTCTCGAATCCGCCCCAGAGGGACGGCACAGTAGAGGCACACCTCACATAAGTTGGCATGCTCAAGAGGAAAGGGACATCACCCAACTCGGTGTGCGAAACTGGAGGAAGGTGACTAAACATCGAGCTTGCTGAAGAGACTTGTTGGTTCAGGCCCAAGTTCACCCTGGACTATAATGACACCTAAAGTATGTAAGTAAGAACGCTAATCACAAGAACAACCATTAGAAGAATGACTCTAATCGTCATATCAATACCATAGTATTAGGACGATTATGTCAAAGTGATTGCATATCGGTTCTGCATTTGATACTGACCGATTGAGGTTTTCTACAAAAACTTCCTAAAGAGCCAAAATTATTGCCAATTTGTCCTTCGGTAGATTGACACACATGACCAATGGACAAGTAGTAACCCAACGAATTGTTTACTTAAAATTATCAGAATGTCTCAGATCCTTTAATAAAAGACTTCCTCTTCGAAGTAAATCTAATCGCCAGTAGGTACTATGCAGATGTACAAACCATTATATCATCACACTAGATAACATATTTTACGGGAAGTTCTCGTTTCAAGATTAAAATACCTATTAAAACCGCATTCATCCAAAGTATCTCCATGAACGCAGTTTGCAGTGCGTCCCCTAAATGCACTAGCATTCCATAAAAAAATACGACACTTGAACAATCTTAGAAAATAAAACCTGAAATCTTCCTCCATGATCTTAAAACGATTTAAAAGAGAACACACTTTCTAACGTAACATGCCGATAAGAATATTATACTCAAGTACCTGCTTAGAGGATTAAAACCCCATGAATTATAACTCTTAAACATATACGCAAATAATTGCTCTTCCATCATCAGTATTTTTAAAATCAACTTATGTACTCGTATACATATATGGTATTTGCAATAGAATCCTGATATCTGTATCGCGATTATTTGGTACCACTTGGCTATTTACTACCTCAACTCCAGTGTAATTAATTATTTTATTAGGGCCGGCTAGTATGGGGAGGATTAAAATGTACTTCGTAATCAATTGTTTTAAAGTCATACGCTTTCAATTATGAGATACGGAGAATCTATTAAATTGATAGCAAGAAACAAAAACTTCGCTACGGAATTTTCGATAACGTCACGCACGTCATACACGCCCACAGGAATGTCACTGACACTGAACTAAATGATATAACTTTTCACAAGTGTCAAAATCTGACAGGTAAATACCAAATTTGACATAAATATTTACCTAAACAATTCATTCATAAAGAGATAGTATTAGGAGGATTATTTTTTGCTAATCTGGCATGAGGCTGTGAATAGGTGGGGGTATATCCGGTATATAAAGCGGTAGCGACACAAAATTAAACCAAAGTCGTATCACAAAGTTACTCACCAAGAGGGTAATGTCAGCGAAGTCTACGGCCATTTTGGATTTATTTAGTGCTGATCTGTCAGAAAAATGTATTAATTCTGATTCGTACAAGGTGGAGCAAAAGTCATCGCCCTATCGCTATAATTTTGCAAATGGCGGCGGAAGTAAACACATACAAAAGAGACATCAACCAGACATGAATCGCTATACTCCTAAAGAATGCGGAATAATAAGCAGAAAGTTTTTCATTACAGTTGGTTGTGAACATCGGCATGACAACTTTGCGCCACCTTGTAGTTTGTCTTAATTGTATCACGTTGTTGCATGAAGTACTCCATATAATCCTGACAAATCCTGAGGTCTTTAACAAGATAGACGAATGTCTTGTAATGAGTTATGTCTACCAAGATGGCAAGTAAGTTTTGTCAGAATAATAAAGCTCAAGAAGAGTGTGAAAAGGCTGAATACTTTGGCTTCTACTATTTTTGTCAGTAGTCTTGACAATGAAGAAGAGAAAATGTGAGTCATTTTCTGACGAGAAAACTCCAACTAATAGATCCACATTACGCAAAACTGACGGATTGGACTTTCTTCGACATTTGCCGTCAGGTGGAAGGTGAAATGTTACGGAAATCTGGATTGTAAGATTTTTTTTTGACATTTGGAAATGTCAACCACTGTCACTCGACAAGATTGGACAAAAAAATTGAGCAAAACAAATTCATTGGCTTTAACAACTAATACGTCAAAAATAGTCTGCGGAAGTGTTCAGACAGAACTGTCAATCTGAACACGCAAATGTCAAACACAAATCCATAAGTCATATGAGAATAGTTCTACGTGTCATCACATGTTTATTGTCAAGTAATATCGAGAGGATATCCCAACATCATGTGGAAACATCATTTCTTCAAGCACATCGACGTCTCTTTCACAATAAACAATGGCATACTTGCGAAACATTGTAACAAGAATTAGTTTCCTGCGATCAATCAAGATCCAATGTTCGAGTGAGTCTAACATAGCACCCTACTAAGCAATCTAACTTTCAATGGACTCACACAACAAGAACTGTATGGTCAATCTTACTTTGAAGATACAGACGTTTGTCATTAGATGTCTAGGTATCAACCATAAAAATGATACAGATACCATTATCGATGAGAAATAAATTGGTTTTCCTTTGTGAATCTGCGTCTGTTTCCAATTGACATCTGTCAGATGTTAAATGACAGGAACAAAATGTCAGAATATGACATCCACATAATATGAACACCCTGTTCTTATTACAAAAAAAAAACATGGTGATGAAAAGTAAAAAAACTTTTAATTCATGTGCAATTGATGATACTCGTTTTCTGTTGGAATTTTATCAATATCTCTGGAACAGAGTATCTTAACTGCAAGTGCAGCACGTACAGCACATTGAATGTTATTATTCGTAGTAGTAGAAGCTTTAGAAGAATATCTGTGTGAGTATCTCGTTGCTCAATCAATAGAAAAATACCAACTTGTACAGAATTATTTCCAAATACCGAGGGAAATCTATTTTCTGTTTTAAATTTACGGAAACATCGACAAAGCAATTCATATGTCCTCGAGATTCAAAGTCAGGTCGATCGATAGTTACATGTAGTGAGCTCAGCTCATTAAGAATCACGTTCCCGTTGGTCCTATCCAAGGCTATGTCAAGAGCAAACCTTGTATCACTACATAACCTCTTACAAAGAAAGGAATATTGATTTTCTCCGACACTTTTGCTGCAGATTCCAAGACCATGTACAGCGTGTCATCGAGATGTAGTTTATATCTGCTACAATAAATCGATAAGTACCTCTATATAGAACACCTAAGACATCGTTTCAAACACCAGTAGTTTTTATTATTAGCCAAGCAGTTTCAATGCGACTGTAAACGTAATAATAGTTTAAACATATGGCTCAGCATTCTGAACGATCCAAGAGCGAAGACTTGCCACCGATGAGTAGACTCCAGGATAATCGGCACGAGCGCAACCACGTCCCCATGACACAATACCAACCAATTCACCATCGACAACCATTGGGCCACCAGAATCACCTTGGCAAGCATCCTTACCACCAGCCTCGACACCTGCACAGATCATATTCTCAGTAACTGGGCTGGTACCATAACTCTGGGCACACGAAGCGTTGTCAACAATTTGAACGGTTACTTCTTGCAAGATGTTGCTGATGGAGCCACCTTCCTGGGTTGTACCCCATCCGGTTACAACAGCATTAGCGCCGGCAGCTGGATTGATTTCAGTCAATCCAATTGGTTGAACACTTGGACTATACACAAGGGGTTTAGCCAAAATAATTAAACCCACATCGTTGTCAATCGTCGATGAGCTGTATCTGTTGTTAACAATAATCCTCTCAACCTCCAATAGTTCAGCGTCATCCTTGAGAGAAGTAGCACCGACAACCACACGAAGACTGGCAGCCGTACGTCCCGATAGACAATGGGCAGCGGTAACAGCAACACGTTCACTGTAGATACTGCCACCGCAGCTGTGCGAAAAGTTGTTGGTGAAGAGAGCCTTCACTCTCATGGAAATTTGGTACGGGAACTTGGTAATTGCGGCATCTACACCACCGACAATGCGACCATCCAAAAGTTGGACACTTGGCAACTTAAGGCCATAGGCAATGGCTACCACGGTTGACAGGACAAACAGTAGACGAAACATTCTGAAGCGAACTGACTAACTGCTGGGTCTTGGTGGTCTTTTTATACAAAGTTGAATACGACCACCTGCCTTGAAAGGACTGTAAATCAGCCCGATAAGTTAGGTTAATCGGAATATTTAATTTATGGCCATGGACTGATAGGATTTAAAATAATTCAAAATCTATTCCTTTTTTATATTAATTAACGTGTGCAAAAGAACATGACGTCTATTTGTTAACTTATTTAGGCCAAAGAGATTTATAGACGTCTGCAACGTGGAGTAATCAACCGATAGTAAGCATAGGTAAACACCAGACCTAAGCTGTTGACACTCAATCTGTCCCTACCTCATGGAGTGTATTGCGTGTTTTCATTCGAATATCATACTGCATACAGGACACTGTCTTCTACACGACATCCTTGGTCCATACAACAACGATAGATTCATTCAACTGACCAAGAATAAGGACACGTACTATCCATCCAGCCAGCAGAGTCACCTACGAGGGCTGTTCCAGAGTATCCGAGAAAAGTATCAGAAACGCTTGAGAAACTCCTGAAAAAAAGCTTACGACAAGCAAAGAGGGAATATTCCTAACTTAAACGTTTCTGGACCTCTAGAGCCGCTGATAAAATAAGGAAGTCCTTCCCGGTCAAAGGAATAGATGTAGACTCACATTACGCATCCTCACGCGAGCAGGAGAAATATCATAAACCACTACGCAACAACATCTTGAAAGGAAATTTATAGAACGGGTACCACAGGGTTCGGTATTAAGACCGGATTGGTGCTCTCTATAACTAAAAGGTGTGGTAACTTCTACTATATTCAGTCGCTCATGCCGAAGAAGTTGTCGTGTTAGTGTTAGGAAAGTTCTTTTCCATGATCGTGTTGACCTACTTCAACCATCGCTGAATAACTGGGCCATACGATGCGTGCCAATGTAATCCCAATGAATCCCAATGTAAATTTAAGACAAAGCCAGATAGCTTAGGTTCATACTGGATCGTAAGCTGAACCGGAAAGACAACATACTAGAACGCCTAGAAGGCCTCGACAACTTTTTACACTTGGAGCATAAAATGGCGACTTAAACCTGACATCATCCGCTGGCATCGTTAGGCTTTTCCTGCATACAAAGGAAAGGCTACTACATCGGATAACGCACCATCAGCAGATGGTCTAACGTGAATGCATCCTCCGATTACATCCCAACTTCTTAAACTTTAACCTCATTCTCACTTCCAAGTTTCCCTCCAGGAAGAGGTGTACAAATGGTAGAGTCATCAGCTCCCCGCCCGCATATGCATTTGCACGGACGAAGGGACTGGCTCACAAATTTATTCAGAGGAACCATACAATCCCCGGACCATAAAACCACGCGAGTATGTTTCAAGCTGACTTATATGGTCTCACCGACCCCCGCAGGAGTCTATTCACCAACCAGATACCAAAGCCAAAAGCCCACTTCCGTCGTAACTAACTCAAAGCTGGTCAAAAGATATAAAGAGCCCTAGCCACACCATCACGCTATGCTGGATATCTTGGCTAGTTAGATACAACAGGCTCGGAATCAAACGACATCCAAAATCTCCTCGGACTTCCGAAAAATTACCAATGCTAGGTGAAGTTTACTCTCCCCGCGCCGAGTTTCAGACCTACTTTAGGCCTAATACACCGACAAGGACTACCCAATGGCGGCGAAGAATCAGAATAAGCATCACAGACCTATGCAGAGGTTGCGGCGACACAGAGGTAGAAGAAGACACAACACACTTCCTCTGCGAATACCCAAGCCTAAGCAAAACCAGATACTAAGCCTCGGACAAGTATCTTTCAATGAACTAGCTAACGCGCCAACTAAGCTACCTTTGAATTCAGAACGAAAACGCGCTGGTTTAGGAAGACCCTCCCTGCCATGGACTTATGTGTTCGACTTGTTCTTGTTCCCACACCGGGGAACACAATGGGTCCACGAGACTGTAGAACCTACTCAATCAGAACGACAAAAAGGAATACAAACAAACCTGGCCAGAGGACTTCGATTGAGGTGCTTAACCTTAGCCATGACGGCAATCTTTAAAAAACACAGCCTCGTCAATATATTTCCATAAATATCCCATCCGATCAAAGCTGCAATACGTCTGTCACTCAAATCTCTTTAAATACCGTCAAGGCGTTACCTATTTCTGTTTTCATTTTCATCGTTTTTCACTTATTTGTTTGTTTTCGAAGTTCAAAGATAAAGAAACTGTGTAGAGATCGGACACCAAAGAATGTCAGCGACCGCCACATCGATATCTATTTTTGTCCAAATGAAATTCATCGCGCCATCGACCATGTCCCATGAATCACAGCCAGCGCTATGCGATCATCATACAAACGAATAGCCAGGCGATCATTTCCCTTGGAATCGTACATCTGTATGGAGGTTCTGACTATTTTTGGAAAACTTTATTGCGGATTTCTGATTAATTTCGGAAAATTTTTAATTGCCAATCTAATTGGACACAAATGTGTTTTGGTTATTTGTAGTGAGTGGACTTTAAGTCGCCGAATTGTTTGTTTAACCTGCGTGTTGGTCACAAGTTTATGATTTATTTTTGACAAAATTTTGCACCCAATTGCGTATTTTTTTGAGCAATTAAGTCGAAATGGGTATTATGAGCAAAATCAGATGAGGCAATCTAGTAGATTGTTGCAGAATCTGGGAATCTGCATCGAGCGGGGGAAGAGAAGTCAGTGACTTCTATTCAAAAATTTGAACTACCTACCATAATTTATTGGAAGGAGTCCAACATGTGTTCGTCTGATGAGTATTACCCAGTAGACTCATTTAGCAATTATCCAATTTGTTGGGGACACTTGGTTGCATTCGTGTTCTATAGAATGACGGGTTTCTACGCTTGACTTCCCTTAGATGTGGAATCGTTGTATGCTAATGGAGACATTAATCAATGCTCAGTGTGCTCAGATCTGTAATGATAGAGAAAAGTCAGCTGGAACTTCAACACGGTAGCAAGTAGAAAATCTAATGTAATCCAATGGACCCTATTACATCAATGTTGTAACTAAGAAAATAGCAAACACAATCAAGTAGGTGACACTAACCAACTATGCACTTGACTTCGCCTTCGTTTTAACTCGTTTACCATGTTGAAAGCCGAAGTCCACCGCAAGTAATAAAAAAAAACTTGACCTCTGATAACTTCCAATCATACGAAGCGCATCCCATTTGCTTGCGGCCAGAACAGGAAAGGCATCGCCCACTCTACACCGCAAGCATAGCTCTCATAACACATCTGTAGTCCGACTGAACGCTTCCGGCCCAACAAAGGGCAACTCCCCTTTAAACATTCTCCTTCACGCTTACGTTATGGTGCACACCGTCTCCTACGGAAAACAACGACGACCCAAGCAGTACAACGTTCAAATCGGGATCGTTTGGTCAACAGTAACCTGTCTTCTATCAACCGAAGCGTTGAAGCATTAAGTTATAACGTGTAGGACACTACCCATCTCGAAACGACCTTTTGGCAGTAAGATACCGACAATTTCTCTATATTCTCTCTAATAGGAAAGCTGCACTCTTGGCCATTACAGGCTATAAGATTGCACCGAAACTTCAAGTACTCAAGTCATAGGCGAGCACCAACAGAGGACATCTTTTCTGCGTGCCAGGACACAGCGGACATTTAGGCAATGAGTCTGAAGACATGCTAGCAAGAAAAGGATCTGCATCGACCTTCATGATGCCAAGACCATTCTGTGAAGTACCCCTCAGCATGTCAAACATCTTCCTCACACCACCGAGGTTTAACTAGAAGTCAGATTCGTATAGTCAAAGGAGTCCTCACTGGATATTTTCAAGTCAAGAAACACTTCATGACGATGGGAATATAGATAGCACCTGAAGAATGTATAACGAGAACAAAGAATCAGCAGAACATCTTTCGTGTCCCTGCAACTGTCTAATCAGAACACGACATCGTCATTCCTAGATCTACTTGAATGCATGAACTCCATCTGTGGCCGCAGTTCACATGACACGCTCCCACCTCACAGTTACAATCGAATCTCTTCCCAGCTGGGATTAGGATTGTGGATAACCATTTCCATTTGTTTGTTTACAGAAGGACCTAAGACACTTTGGGAAGTGTGCGCACACATAAGGAGCTCTTTAACCCTTCCGGTTCTTGTACTCACCGACCTGTCTATTGATGGCATACTCTCATTGAATCACTGAAGGCACCAGCTTTGACGAACCGTAGGTTCGGTAATGGTTCTAGTGAAGTTAGTATCCCCCCCCCCAGGGGAGTTAGTACTTCCAATTCTAGGAGAAGGTATGGCTTATGCGGAAAATGCATTGTGCCATGTCTTGTATATTCCATTTTACAGTCTCTCTGGCTGTATTTTCCCGGAAGTTCCTTGGACTATCTCCGTTGGGGGATGTCATCCCAGAGTTTGACCCAAATACTGTTTTACTTCTCTTCCAGCAAACTCGTAAAAAGTTTACTAGTTTCTCACCTCCTTTTATCCCTACCCAACTAGAAAAGGGTGAATTTGTTTGTCTGAACCCGTCTGTTTATCTCTGCGAGAAGTAGGCACGGTTTCCTACCGGAACCAGTCAGATAGGAAGCCTGCAACATAGCACCAAACCAAATGTATAAGCTCACCCTTATTGGAGCCTAGCAGTGTTCAGAAATAGGTTGCTCCATCTAGCGGGTCATAAGAAGCGTAGATCCACTTGTTCCTACACAGAGACGACCATGAATTTTCCAAAATCTACTCCAAGTCGTTCAATCTACTTGCCGTACCCACTCCCCAATATAATAAACAATAACAAATCCATTCCGCGCACAGTAAGATTTCCACAGAAATGACCAGCACGCGCCGCAGATATTACATATCTTCCCACACACACGCTACTCATTAACGCCAAGGCTACATCATCTGCCGACGACTTAGTGTTCACAGAACTACTCAGATTTTTCGCGGAATTAATTAATATTTCCACTCCATAAGCCATGGAATAATGTACAGATCAATTCCCCACGTGTATTTAATAAATCTGACTAATAAACAAAATTCCGACAGCGTATTCCGTAAATTCCTGCGCCAAAAACCACGCACCCACCATTCGGGCCCCCCTTTAGTCCAGTCACTCGGCTCATTGCCTAAAAATAACCCGGAAAATCCATACCCATTACCGTCGAGTTGTGTTGTTCACCCCGCCGCCGTCGCCGCCTTCATCGTCAGGAAAACGTCAAAACACACGGAAAACCAACCAATTTTCCAGGGAAAATCGATGCCTTCCCCACCCGCAAATGTTCAAACTCTTGCGCCATGTTGCCGCAACATCTCACATGTATACAGGTTGCCAACCAGCTGATGGGACATTTTCTCCCAACCAAAGCGAGACAGGCTGTCTGCTCCCCTTGACCCAAAAAGAGATGCAACCATCGCCATCTTTACACCAATTTCATTTCCCAATTTTACCTCACAAAAATGCAATTTCAAAATTATACCCAAAATCTTACCTCACATTGGAAATGTTAAAGAAAAACAACTCGTATCCCGTTGTCTTTGACGCCTTATCCGTACTTTAACGCACAATTTTCATTTCTAACAGAAGTAATTGCCTTTTTTTAAATTTTTTTCTTTCAACAAAGATATTTCACTGCGCGCAATTACATGAAATAAAGAAGAATAAAAAAAAACAAAGAAAATTATGAAAACTACGACGAATGAGAAGGGAAAACTGAAAACACCAATTAAATGAACGAAATTTTATAGATTTTCGGAAACGAGAAGGGAAATTTTTTCAGATACTTCAATGGCCGACTTATAAATTATCACAAGTGCACATACACTTACACCAACTCACATCGAATTTTCTTTCTTTTTTTCTCTCAGGGACGAACAGATTTTCTATTTTTTTTTTTTGGGAAAATGGAGAAAAATCCTTTTTTTTTCTTATTTGCGTGAATTTATAGATCACTTTCTCGAGGGAGCATTGAAATTTTGGTCACAATTTTGGATTTTTACTGAAGAGGTTGTGAATTGGAAAAAAAAGTATGAATTTGCTCCGGTTTGTATGTGGTGGAAAAAATAGACGAATGTGTGTGACGAGCTCCGTCACGAAAACATCACACTCGTCGCAGAAGAAATCCCATACAAGACTGATGGGAATTTCCACTTTGGTCGGTTCTTCTGTCGCGGTTTGTTGAAAGCGAAATGTAATGAAACGCGGATGACAGGGATGGCAGGCGTTTGCGGGATTGCCGAGGCATTCGCCAGAGTGAGATGTGGGAACCGATTTGGCGAAGAGGAAAACTTGTTCTTTTCTATTTTGTATTGGTGTGGAAGGAGCAGAGAGATATGGGAAATTACTGATGGACAGCGAGTGATTTCAGTTGGAGTTGGGGCCGATGAAACTGATGGGAAGTGAAACACAGCATGCGCCGGGGAGAAACGTTACTAGTGAGTTCCACTTGATGTTCATGGCAGATGGATCCAAAGGCATATCTACCCTCTAGAGGAAGGGGCTCGGTCAAAAACCACGTCCTTAGGAGTCGTCATAGGTAGTAAACCCGTTTGGTTAAGGCATGCTAAGTCAAAAACCTTTAAGATTCCTCGAATGGAGGAGGGCTGAGAGCTCATTAGACGGTTACTTCTTACTCACCTATCCTGAACAATCTTTTCCGCAGGACATCGACTATTTATGGCCTCAACTTCGGTTCGAAAATAAGTTTGGTTCATGTGTCTCCTCAAGACTAGACCGGGGAAACGACTCGTGGTTGCAAAAGACTCGTGGATCTAATAAACTCGTGGATCAAAGAGTCAGAAGTAGAAAGAGGTGTCTTCTCGCCTGATCTAAGGTTTAATTTCTCCTTCCGCCTTCCCAATCACTGTAATGTTCTCCATGCGGGGATCATGGCGAGCCTGCAGTGCCTAAAGCATAACGACGTCTAGTCGAAACATCTACATTTATACGGACAGTCAAGCCACGATCAAATCGCTAGAATCTTTTACATTTAACTTAAAAACTGCCCTGATGATGGCTGAACAATTTAATATTCACTTCAATTGGATACCGGGGACCGTGACATTCCAGGGAATTGTATAGCCGACGAGCTCGCCAAGTGGGGTACAACCCTACCAATCTCATCGAATAAGGTAAGTATTGATACAAGCAATCTTCGACTGACAAATAGTACCGAGACAGATCTGCTCCATGCTGGATCAGAAACGCACCAACTGTCTAATTAGAAAGAAAAGAATGCTAATAGCAATTGTAATAGGTGTCATTACAGGGCACTGCATTATCGGTAGGCATGCCAATAGGCTGGCCATCCTCGCAAATGACTTCTGCAGAAGTTGCATAGACAAGGAAGAGGAATACACCTTTCTTCACTTTCTTTGCCAGGCTATCTCTGCTCGAAGAAAATTTCATTTAGGTGCATACTTCTTTGATAATCCAACTGAACTGGTTAACGCCAGCCTCCTGCGCTTTGAAAAATACTCTTGTTGATTTAAAGGGTAGTTTAAGCCATCAATTTTTAAATCAGGTCGCCGCTGCGGCCTACCACGTTAGCCCAACCTAACCTATAACGCAGTGGTACGGCCTCTGTTAACATGAGATGCATTCCTTACAGACAGTGAAATAATAGCCCACTGTTTCGGAAAAGCGCTACCTTGTTCAATGGATGTCATTTCAAAGGACGCTCTATCGAGGGCTACACCAAAGAAGATTGTGACCGCGGCCATCCACACAATCGTTGCTGCTAAAGCAGAGTGAAATTCTAAATTAAAGGCGATCACTCTAAGGTAGATCCTACTAACAGGAAGGTAATACTGAAGGCGAAAGGTCAGACTACTACCAAATCTGCAGCCTTGGAAGATAGTAGACAGTGGGAAATCAAAATCGTCACAAAGCTTAGGTTCTTGGGTCAACTTTCAGGAAAGCCGAGCCAGAACGTAAAGTAGACGAGCTAACTATTAGCCTCATCTTAAACATTCAGATTTTATTTTTCAAAAAGTCCGTCATAATCTTCTGCAAATAGTTTGTTGGGTACTATGGCTCTTCGTACTGGCAAAATCATAGATGTCGTCGATTAAGTAGCGCACATTAAGTCTCCAGTAAGTCTTTTATTGCATACAACGAGGGACAAGGGATCTAATGAGAGTTTCTTTTTTTTTTGCAGACTGGTGCAGGAATATTCTTTCCATTTATAAATATTTGTTTCTCTATGTTGTGTTCTTTCTTGAACTATTCTCCTCCTAAGAGGTAGCCAAAGTTCTTGTTAGAGACGAACTTCTAGGCCTAGGACAGACTGACTAAGAAATCTTCTGTACTCTTACTATCTCGCACTAGAAAAACCCATTTACAGGTCTTTTTATAAAACACTTGGCAAGCTGGAGAAAAGGGACAAAACGTCTTATGTGATAGTCTTAAGTTTGGTTGAATCAAATAGCAGATCCTAATGCAGAGATCAAAAGCTCTTATACACTGAAAAGGTTTATTTTTTTATAAATTGGATTCCAGCAAAGCTGAAATCCATTATTTGGTTCAAGTTTCTAGACATCTCCAATAGTTTTCAACAGCAGGGCAGGAACTCCCTCAATCGTATTAGCTTTAATGAAGTCCAGTTTCGTTATCGTCGGGTTAATCTCGTTGTAGACAGGGTGAGGCACCTACGATTGCTTTCTGGCAATGATGCCCCTGTGTCTTTCTGACTGTCCTCTTTCGTGCGTGATTGACTGTTTTTTGTTTTAATTGGATTATTAAGATAACTTCGAACATACATACATAGAAGTTATTTATTTTAGAAAATTAGACCACCTTTTGAAAAACAGTGGGCGTGGCGTAATGAACGGATAAATTGTAGATAATTTGAATACCAAATAATTATTTTTTCAATTTTTAGTGAAATGGTTTCGACAAGGCAGTGACAATGGCACTGAGCATCTTCCCAATTCAATTTTTAAAGCCAAACAAGTGGTGATAGACGTACAAAGGGGATCAACAGCACAAAGCCATTTGTAAAGGTTTGAAGTTGGAAGCTTTTCTTAACATTTACGCTTGGATGTTTGTGAAACATTATTTCGTCGCATCCTCCCTAACCTTAAATAGGTTCTTTTCTTAGACCCTCTGAGGTATGATAGTAATAATTCAACAAGATTCTAAGTTTAACTGATTTGGATAACCAGAATTCACAGTAAATATATTTTCAATGAAACTTTAAATTTACTAAAATTTAACAACAACTTCAAAACTCCACTTTTACTTAATCTAACAATTAGTAACCCAAAGGCTCCAAAGGCTTAGTATCATTGGTTATGAATATAATCAACATTTTACCAAGCGGAATCACTATAGCTAAGACCAAGAAAACAGATCCAACAACGAAATATGGGTAGAATCCTGGATACGGATGACCTTCGCGACTTGTATCTTCTCCATTCGTTTTATTTACGGTTGTAATACTTTCCCCGAGTCCGCCTTGAGTAAATCTGGCCGATTCATCGTTTCGTTTACCAACACGCACCGACTCCGGATCTTCATAGACCGGTTCGGTGTTGGTAATTCTTACAAATGAAATTTTTGTAAGCTCCACCGGCTGTTTGTAATGGCTAAATCCGTGACCAAAACTCTCGTAGAGATCAGCAGTGAATTCACGTCTGTGCTCACTCCATTGACCGATTAGATCGACTTTGGTAGAAGATTTGGCACTCATTGGACGACCGAAGTAGAATTTCTAAGGAAGACAAGTTTGTTAGCCCAGTTTGCTAGGAAGGAGGAACTCATTACCTTTATGATTTCGACGCTTCCAGCTCCATTGACTAAATCAATTACATTGCCCTTATGATCGAAGGCGAGAGGTAGCTTCTCGAGGCTTCCATTGACAAAGGCTGTGGTATTAAGTTTAACTTTCTCCATGAAACCGTAGTCAATGCTACCGTAAATGGTCTTTTCTTCGTCACTAGGATTCTTAATGACACTCTTGCCTAGGAGGGCCTTATAGCTATGCGTAACGTTTGTCCATGGCTGGTAAGTTACGTTTCGAATTTCGTAGAATATCGGAAGGATTTCAACTAAAACGTTGATATTCGAATCTAAGCCGAACTAGAAAAGAAAGCGGATGAGATTTATGCAAGAACTAGGAATGAATACTTACGAAGTCATCTTCGAAGATCATCAATGTGCATGCCAGTTTATTCACGTCTTCTGACAGCATGTCAACTTGGGAGAAGTAACAGAGTTCTGTTTTCAATTTCTTCTGATGTGTGGCCTTGGCAATGTAGAAGTTTCTCTATGAAGGATAAGACAGTTAATTTTTATTAACACTTGTAAGCAGTATCAATCTTAGTATAGCCAGTCAAGCCGCGTTAAAAGTGGCAAGCTCTTTCGAAAAATATAAACGGAAATGCTTTGTTTTGAATGGAAGGGGCCTATTGGTTTTTGCTGTGTCGAAACAGCTGTTATTGTTTGCTTTTTATATGACGGTTACATGTACTCTTTGACAGTTGTCAGACGTTCGCTAATTGGACTACGGTCCAATTGATCTTAAGAGGGAATCGAACTTCGAATCTCTCGCTTAAGTGGTAGTCCGACGCACTAATCATGGCGCTTACTTGCGTTTTTTAAAACGCAGGGAACTACAGATGTACTTCTACGTGAGTCAAGAAGACCCTAGCACCGATTCTTTCATTTTTGAGTCATCCTTGCACATAAAGTTTCATTGAATCCGAGAAGTTCTCTGTGAACTATTTCTCAAACTGGTACTAGTTACTGAAAGATCTAAAGAAATTTGATGGCTCTAGTGGGGGTTCTAAACTTAATGGAGTCCACTAGCAGCTTCCATCAGAATCGGAGTTAAGTAATTCACTGGCCATCAGCACTGACTGACAAGATATACAATAAACTGAATGGACGGGTTTACTTGGTTATCTCCAGCAACTCCGAGAAGTTAAAGTACAGCACGCCAAGGTATACACAACTTATGTAAACGGTGCTGACGAGCATACTTCCTCAGCAACTGTGGTTATTCGGTACGTAATATAGAGCACCCTGGCTCAGTAGTTAGTGAGTCCAACTACTGAGCCGCTGGTCAAAGTTCAATTCCCAGGCAACACTAAAGCTGGATTTTATTTTTTACAATCTACCTTTCGCGAACGTCTGACAAACATTCGATGGTATAACTCATGAGAAAGTTACTCAAATCCAATTTAGATTTGAAACAATTAATTAGTCGCTGTACTGGACAACTCCAAGCTGATTTCGATGCATCGCCAAAGGTCGTATAGCTGAGTGGGATCATGCAGCGCCAACTGCCTCCGTGAAATATATTGAATCAGATCTTCGATGAGAATCTGGAACCATACTTCACCTTAACGTCGATTTGGTATATATGTACTGTGATAATAGTACAAGTAGATAGGGAATCCAAAATATCTTGTTTGATCTTGAGTTATAGCATGGCATTCATAGCAATCGCTGCTCTATGACGTCCGGAACTCTTATGTACGTACTCGGTACCTATGATTATCTAATACTGGCGCGCCAAAAATAATTGTCAATTATCGCAAGGAAATAATTTATTTCAAAGACGTCATTAGTGACAACATAAACACCGCCTCTAGAAGTATTACTAACACTTGAATATCCATGTTTACTATCGTCAAGATAGTAGAATCGATTGTTGAGTCTTTTCGTAAGTAGTCATGTAATCAGTGGAATTTAGTTTCCGTATTATCTTATCGCATGGTGGCTCATACACTTATTTAAAGACCCTTTAATAATGGGGCTAAACATTTGTAATTACCTCTTTCTTGTTAAGTCCTTGTGCTACATTATCCCTAACAGTTAGTAATGGAACCCAAGCCAACAGTGGATTTGATTCCTCCTCACAAAGTTTTTTGTAAGACTGCCGATCTTCTAGAACTCCATCACGGATCCTTAAGTAGGAGTAATCACCTTTTATGTTCTTGACGTGATCCTTACACATGGTTCGATAGAATGTATCCTGAAAATAAAATAAATCACATTTTTAATTATTAAATATTTATAAATGAAAATGGTCAATATAGGAGGAAGACAATGCAACTCTTCGCATACTCCAACGGGCACAACGAGAGCAACCCACGATTTCTTTACCGAAAATCAGATCCTACATGCACAAGATCAGGAATGGGATAGTAGAGAGTACTGATTGTACGTGAGGACAACTGATCACTCGATTCATAAGACGAAACGAAGTTGAACCAGCCGTTTCAGACCGTAGGTCAAAACACAGTAGGAGCCAAGCTGTTGAAGACTGCAGGATCTCTGAAAGAAAAATTCCAACGAAAGAATGTCGGCCAAGTGAAATCCAAACACAATTTGCCCGCTTTGCCCGAGAATAGAGATCTCTTCTGGATCCCTATGCACAATGGTCATATGTTTCTGACTAATACAAGCGACTCTTCACAAAATAGAGTCATTAGTCTTTACCTGAAGACAACACTCACATCTTGAAGTTCTTTCCACAGTTCTGTCCACTAAACATCCTACGGCCGTACAACCACGAACTCTATGAGCTGCACTAAGATACGGATGTAGTAAAAAAAATTAATACACGTCGATCATATTGGTTCGGTCACATCGAGCGAATGGTCCCTGGTAGTGCCCCAGCAAAGAGGTTCTTAGCTCACAGACTCCATTTTCGAATCAACAAGGAAAACCGAACCTCCGCTTTAAGGACCAAGCTATAGCTAATGCCAGAGCGCTTCGTCGGACAAGTGAAAGCAGAGCTGCGGTGTCTCCGGCTCTTCACGGGTTGGGTTCCTTTTATTGATAGGCTGATAGTCCAAACCTCATTTGATAGATGACAGCAAGCATTCCCAAACGTAAGAAAAGAAACCGGCTAAATTCTTCTCCAGGATAGAGGCATACATTTTAGTTACCAACATGGGCACGAGCCAATCGAATATTTTGGGTCAATCACAAGATCTAGGCGCCGTAGCTCAGTTTTTAGTGCGTTGGACTATGGAGCAAGGGGTTCGAGGTTCGAATACCAGTCGGTGATCACTGCCCCACCTCTCGCGAGCATCTGACAAACATCCGCGAGTACAACTGTCCTGAGAAAGCTTCTCAAATATCAAACTGCCCTTCGGACACGGCATTAAACAGTAGGCCCCTTCCATTCGTGTAACGAATATAACACGCACAACACGAATGGTTGTGAGAAACTAGGCCCTCTTTTTTTAATCACAACATCTACGTTGGGAACTTTCAGCACCACAAAATGTCAGCATGTGCTACTTTGTTTACTACTGGGTCACTGACTTAGTGCTACCGTCGAGGGTGAACTTGAACCATAAGCCTCTCAAGATCCTATAGGACGACATGCGCAAATGACATCTATTTTAAGTGGTCTAACTCCCTACCTCTTCTATTCAACAATGTGGGAAAAGTCTCGTAGGACAGTAAGAGTAGACAGCAGAGGAGTAATATCAAGTGGTGCATCAAATCGACGTTTCATCTGAAATCAGGTCTGTTTCGATTCAAGCATATAACATAGAGACCTACTAGAGTTGTCCTCTGACTATAATACTTGAATACATCCCCGTCTATGACTCCGAAACTCCAGATCCCTAATGTAACAGAAATTCTTAACAAATCCATTTGTGGCTCTTACAGTAGGTGAACGTTTCAGATTAGTGTGTTATATTGTTACTTGCATTTGTAAGGAAAGTCCGTTATCGGTTCTTTGATAACTTGTTATTTACAAACCAATATAAGTTCATACGTTTGGTCGTAAAATGTGAAATTTAGTATGAGGAAAACCACTTGAGATAAAATCGAAATACCGTCGAATTTGACACGAAATAGGCGATTGGTTGATTAACTAAATTTGGTTTATAAGCCACTAATCTTTATTTTAAGAATTTGATTTATTTTTCTTTCACATCTCTGCAAAAGCCAATATGAGCCATGGTTGTACATATGGAACAGAGCCTGGTAATAACGTTAGTTTAGAATGGGCTCTCTCTCATTTTCCATTAAACCATTAACCCTGTCACGGATGCCGGTAAGATGGCCTGGCACAGTGACTTCTGTGCAACTCGAGGCCACTCCAGCAAAGGGTTCAAGCCTGAGCAATCACCAAACTTACATTTTGACAGTAGAACTGTCATACGTTTTTTAATGCCACCGAAATGCTATATAGACCTTGGATCCTACATGTGCCTATGTTTTTTTGTAAACAACTTATTTAATAAAGTTCGCAAGTTTATTAGTTTATAATTTTCAAGAAATAGTTACTACCATGCTAATTTTTCGGAGAAAATATGTGGAGCAGTAAAAAGAATTAACACCCCTGCACCACGTTGTTTTGTATTCGAAATGAAGGCCATTGCGATATTCGGTTGTATTTTGCTTCCGCTTTCGAAGGAAGGAAACTTTTACCATTTTAAATGTTTCATGACTACTGACAGTCTTAGGTCTTGCTGATTGACAGAGGGTACAGGAAATCCTAGACTGACTGATGAAAAGCAGAGTAATGGGACGAAGATAACGACATGATCATGCTACGATCGATCGGTTTAATCCGTTTAGGTTCTTGATTACGAAGAGAACATTCGTATTATTATTTTGTCCTCCATAAAGAAAAAATTACCGAGATCCCCAGGATGTAGTCTTAAAAGCTAAAACAGGTTGGCGATGAACGAAATAATTTCAATAGGCTGGTCGTAGAATTTTAAGCGGCAGTGAATAGGTATGAAAGCACCTACCATGGGTGCACATCAAAGAGCTGACAAGTGGTCAGGGCTCCAGGTGGGCAGAACTTCAAGACTACACTCGGTGAAAAGCGGTCTCTAAATGAGAGTGACCTTAAGAGATGAAAGGACCACTTTCCTAGAATAAAATGATGGAAGTAGGAGAAAATTGCTTATATCCGCAGCTCAACTCCCAGGAAAGCTGATGTCACTGCGTTTATTAAAGAATTGAAAAACAAGGCTGTAGAACTTGATGGCATTCCTGCAGAGTTAATAAAAGCATCATCAGGGGATATCCTACATTCACCGGTAGAGAAAATTAGGGAAACAAAAAATTGAAAAAAGGAATCATCGACACCCTTTCTAAGACAGGAAGTCTCATGCAGTGAAATAGCTGTGCTAAAACAAATGTTTCATCATGAAATCACTATCGACGCTGCCGGTATTTAATTGATGACTTTCGAAAAGATTAGCAGCAAAACGAAAATCATCAGTCTACTAACTGCACCATACTAACAAGTTAGCATTGCAGAGCAACCGGTAGAAACGGTTTTCAATACTTCAGAAACAGCGAAACTTCTAACCTAAATGCAGTGTCAATGCGGTGCACCATAATTTTGTAGACATCACTAGTCGAAGATGGAGTTATGGTGGATCGCTTATATATTTCAAAAAGTCAAACCCTTCATTGTCTTGTCATCCGATGTAATGAAACCCGCTAATCCCAGACGGACGCAAAGCAGATCGACCGAGATGCATATGTCACATTCGTAGTTGAGTCACATCAGCTACAGAGGAGTTCGGCAGAGCAAGCATGGTGTAGCATGATGGAGACTCTAAGAGGCACGAGGGGATGTAGATTCTAAATCGATGACATATGGTTGGATTGGGTTCTCTTGAGATGATAAGTTAGTCAGATACTGACTAGATAACATTGAGGGTAACAATATACTGTACTCGAACAGATATGTTGAAACACTATCAGAAGGGAACCCAAATGTTGTATAAAGCGAGTACAGTGACAGTTTAAGAACAGATGAGGTGGGAATATTCATGACAGAAGAGACGAACATTTGTCTGTACTTATAGCTGCCGACCTATTGGAAAAGTCCTGCAAATTGGCGAACGATACCGTAGGGCTTATTCAACACTGCTTGAATTTCCCTAGCGGAAAACGGAAGTAAATAGTAAGAGAAAACAGTTCAAGAAACAAAGATGTCTGAAACGAGAAGGGAGACAGAGTGATAGAAGCCCAGATATGATGTACTTAACAGCCTGTGGTGTATCGTTAGGGTAAGGCCACTGACAGTCAAATGGATGCAAATTTCAAAACGTTACAGGCCCTGTGTCTCCTTTAAAATGATGTCCTTACTACAAAAAATAGACAGCTGCCTTGTAAACTGTTGGGTCTCGATGTTATCTTATCATAGTGACAGTCACACCATTTAGTGTTAATCCGACCAAGTTTTGCATTCATACACGCTCGTGTTACACATTCAATACCCTCCCTTCGATAACATTAGTAAACTGAGACACGCCCCCTTAGAGTTATAAAATTATATTCCCTTTTCAACAAAATACAAAGCTCTTGTTGCATCGCGAATTGTGTGGTCAGCTTTAATAATGTGAAATCGGTTGGAACTTTCCTCTACCTGCTGCGTTTGTTAAAAAAATCTTAAATTCTTCCCGATGCACCATTATCTGCCCGTTTCTTGTAACAAAGCACTTTGTTTGAGTAATACCCCACTGTTAGTCACCATTATTTAGAAAATACATATAAGATATACACAAGAACACACCTTTTCCTTTTGAGTAAAAGCCGTGGCCAATATGTCACACTGTCGATGTTCATCCTGTATCTCAATCGAATCATTGCGAATGCAAAATTTACTGCCACTAGTATGCACTGCAAGTGATATTACAGCAAGTGTCACCAGAAAATACGCCTTATGTAAGCCCGCCATCTATCGATCGAAGTCGCAACGTTTTAAACTTAACAAAACAAGTAAAAAAGAACCGCGAGCCGCGGTGAAACTTTGCGTTGAACTAATTAAAAAATCGCAAAGAAAAATTTCCCACCGACTCGACGGACTACCAATTGAATCCTAATCAGTAATGGGTTAGTTTAGCAGTGATAAGATAGGTGATACAACACGACTGAGTGGTAGGGCATGGCAATCAAGTTACCAACATTGTTTAGTAAGGTAAATCATTCACACGTCAGAATGGCAGTCGATAAAATTTTGATTGGAAGATTCGCATACATGTGCTGATTACAATCTTAGGACTCTGACGACAGACCTGATAGAGTTTTAAAAAAGATTCTGTATCTTAATATGTACCTATGTAGGGAGATGATTTATTTGATAATAAAATCAGCACGTAAGTGTTAATATTTTCGATTAATGATTATTTATTTCGGAACTGGCCGAGTCTGGCTATAATGATCTTGAATGTAGAAACCTAGTTTAAACCAGCACGCTTCATGATTGCAGTTAATTATAATTTTCGTTGAAGCTCTAACTCAATTTGTCCAAGTAGTGTCGACTAAAACAATTGGATTAACAAATTATTTTTTTATCAAATTAGTTTATGGATCGGAAAATTTATTCAAATTTGGCTTCACATCAGATTAGATAAGTATTTGACGGAGTTATGTTATGTTCTGTCGGGATAGCACTGATAGCACTGATTCGTCCATTGTAAAACATTTCGTAGCACGAAGGTTCCATAGTTAGAAGAGCATTTAATTTAATGCCTTGATCCCATTTTTCAGTTAAGTCGAGCCCGAGGTCATCTAACGTGTCTGGCTTATTCATATAGACCATGGAATTGATACAACCTAGAAGTAAAAAAGTTCAGAGGCGTCAAATCACAAGAACTAGCCCCATATCTGTAGATAATAGGTCTGTTCGCGTACTTTCTGCACCAAAATTCGTTGATTGTCAAATTTCAAGGAGTGGCGGTAAAATTCTCTCAGAGAATGGCAAAATCACAGAAAAGTTCACGAACGCGAGAGCTACGAAAATCGCCCACATTTTAGATGTCAAAAGCAAATGTATCCAAATACACAAACAACAATTTCTTACAGGTATCTGACAGATTTGACAGAAAATTCCTGCACTAAAATTCGTTGCATGGGGACATTTTTTACTCTCTCGTGAGTGCTCTCTTCTATGAAAAACTACGAAACTTTTGCGTACTCGAACAGGATTTGGTGACTTTGCGTAGATTTTCATGAAATTTCGTTGGTTTGGGAGAGTACGCGAACGGACCTATTGTCAAAAAAGAAAAGATATCGGGATAGAGGCCCATTGATGCCATTCATTATGGAATGCATCATTTAATTCAATGCGCTGATCGCATTTTCAGTTAAGCCGGCTCCGGAGTTGTTCCTAGCCTTTTTGCATAGACCCTGAAATAAAAAAGTTCAGAGGCTTCATGTCACAAGACCTTCCGCCATATAACACAGTCAATTGGTCGGGATCTGAAGCCTCCAAGGCATCATCTTCAAATTTATGCCAAAAAGAGTCACTGAACATGTTGCGGCAGCGATCTGCATTGACTGTGGCTGTGCTGCGGTATCATTGAAGAAGAACTGTGTCTCAATGACTCAAAGCATGAAGTCCCACTCCCGCTACCACTAATCAGCCATATTTTATGCGTGAATGGCTTTGGGTTCCCGACTTGTCTAAACATTTTCAACCCTATTACCGAATCCATGGTCACAAATCTACGAATATCGGACTACGCTACGAATACGTAAGAAATGTTATCACAAACTACACACAAGGTCTACAGTTCCATGGCTCCATAATGAGTAGATGACTGTAGAAAGGAAGCAGCGATATGGGTCTTGGGAAAGTACGCATTCGAGCACGAACCGCAAACAAAAGGCCAAACCTCGCCTTCGCTAAAATAAAGGCCATCCCAGTGATCGCAAACATGACAGAACTTCAAGAGTTGCTAGTTGCACTTCTTGCTGATATAGTAGCACAAGACTTCAACGCATAGGCATCGAGGTATTTGCTCTTTAACCAAGCAAACCGGAAGACCTTCAAGACGGTTCCTAATCTCTTTCAGCGGGTCGTAGCTGGAAAGGAGGAATGGATTGTCTCCGAATACAAATAGTGAAAACCACTCCTATATTCTCGAGATCATTGACGTAGTCCCAGTCCTACTGCCGAAAAGAATCAGCAACCACCTGAAAGCCTAGATAAGAGATACTGGATAAGTAATGTAGAGGGACAACTGAACGGACAACTGAACAACAGACCAAACACGCACCCGAAATAAAAGGAAAAACGGAAGAGCACTGGTGGAACGATTTCACCGATAAGTTAAGACCAAAGGCCTTAGGAATACTAACGCAAAGCAGCGTGAAAGGAGGAGAAATGGGGAAAGCGTAGGCCTTTCTAGAGAGAGAATACCCCACATAAACCGTGGCAAAGTGCATACAAAATTGTATCTAATGAACAAGCTAAGGAGCGGGAAAGCATGATGCCTATTCCGTAAGAATGATGTGGAATTGTGTTTCTTTATTTCAAAGAGTGTTTTGAACTGTCGGCTTATTTTCTTGCAGATGGTAGGTTCCCTAATGTGGGATACCGGAAAATAGGGAACAAGAACTAGTTCAACAGATTAGTCTATGGCAGGAGCGGTCCTGAATCTGGGCAATTTGACCGAGTGATCTGTTGATAAGTCATTTGGTACCAAGCCTGTCTTAGCTAGCTTATCCGCCATTTCATTTCCTTGGAAGCCCATGGAATCCTGCGGTCTAGCGAAGCGTGATGCTGTGCCTTGTGCTGAGACATTCGGGAAGATGGATATACAGGCGGGGTTGATGACCTCGAAATCCAGCTTTCTCTGGAGAGAAACTTGCAGTTGGGGTTAAAGTCAGCAAACTGCCCACCAACTTAAAGAATTCTGGGGAACTGGCCTAAGTTGGGTATGGCTTTTGCTTCACGTAAGCATGTTCGATATTTAACAATTAGGGGGGTTAAGATGTATCAGAAAATGAGTATGCGTAGAGAGGACTTCTTAAGTTTTGGAAGTCAGATGGAACCATAATGTTCCACTCCGTTGGGTCTCCGATACACCAGCGTCACCAGTAACGAGAATCAGACAAACTGGCTGGAAAGGGCTTCAACATGAATCCCTGTTTAGCTGTGGGAGCTCTTCCTTCAATGATGAATATGGTCAAGGGATAAATAAATGCAAGGTGATGAGCACTTTGGATCATGGAATCCTTTTTAAAACATCATGTGTCTAAAACTAGAGGACACTAAGAGGAGATTTACTCTACATTTTTGAATCATGAGAACAGTTCGCGTCTTAACGCGCGTTAGCATTACGACTGAACGCTTCTTCGGACAACTTTTACAGAAGATGGACGGATGAATAGTTTCCATGGTACATCTACCCTTCAAGGGCGCATGTTATCCTAGAGTCATTGCTGAACCTCAAGTTCTTTGTTCAAATGGTTCAACGAGATATAAATCCCTTTATCTTTGATATTACACAGGCTATGCAGGATTGATTCGTTCGTCTTCAAGGAAATTTGCGTGAACTAAAAATATCAAAAGCATTTATTTGCTTTTCGATAACATCAGATACTGCTTCTCAGCACATCACTGTGAAAGCCGCTGTGCCCGAATGTTTGACAGGTTGTCATCGAAATGTCAGTTTCCGACATTGAAAAACCCATCGTTCTTCAGTGCTTCGACTAAATAAATTCGATTTATTCTCTCATACATCTGTGCATTTGGTACTTAATCCAATTAAATCATATTTTCACTTATCCTTCACGTTTCTAATATTAAAAAACCCCCGATAACCCCCAAGTTTACTACAGAAAATCAGAAAAAAATTAATAACCTTATGTAACATGGAGGTTATCGCGGCCACAACAAACGACGAAATGCGAGCTCTAAATTCCTTTATTTCTCCTTCCCAGAACCAAGAGCTGCAATGGGCGGACACGGACATGGTCACGGTCACGGTGATCCCTACAAGGTACCCGATTACAAAATATACAAAGTCGAAGCTCCCCAACTGGTGGAAGTGCAAACCGCTTTGGCCAGACTAGGATTGAAGGACCCTTGGCTGAGGTGAGTAGATTCCAGCACATCTAACACCGAATCTACAAGTATTTCCCTTCTAGAAACGAAGCATGGCGTTACGATCCTATGCACGGCACCCATGCCTCACGAGCAAAGGCATTTTTCACGCGCGGTTTTGTCTGGGGTCTGGCTGCGGCCGTCGTCACCATTGGCTTTAATCTTGCGGTCGCAAGTGGCGAGGAACATGGTGAGCATGGCGAAGGACACGGCAAACATCATTAGTTAAGCAAAAACGCACTTGTGATCCATAGATGAGCGGACAGCCGCTGTTTAATCATAAAATACACGCAATTGGGACAAATTCAATGTTTTACTTCAGTTGATGCGGGGTTTCAGCTCCTCGTAGCACGGCCGCAGGAATATGGACGGCTTCTTGGCTGCGTTGAAGTACTCGTGACCCTTGGACCAGTCGTAGCCGACGGCGTATGCGAAGATCTGTCCGTTAGCGTTGAATCCGCACTTGGTGATGGACTGGTCCATCATTTCGGAAGATTTCAGCTTGGTGCGGGCGTCCTTGTCCCAGAAGCTGAAGGTGCCGTCGGAGCCCACGGTGACCAGTGTGCCGTGAATGGGGTGGAATGCGATGTCGTTGACCGCATAGATGTCTTGGTAGCCGGCCGTGCCTGTCATGCGGTGGCATTTGAATGTGAAGTTGTCCTTTGGGTTGAGTGGGTTCACGTACTGAATGGCAACGCGGCCTTCGATGCTGCCCAGTGCATAGCCTAGGGGGACGGGGTTTGAGATTCAATGGTAAATGGGATCGACGCGTCGCACTTACCTGTTGGAGCCTTCTTTTTGTCCCTGAAGATGGAGATGGTCCGGTGTTGGTACTTTAACGGGCTCTCCTGCCGCTTGAACTCGGTTGGCTTCTGGTCCAGCGAGTAGACGATCAGTGTGCGGCCGGCTGTGCCCACCACGGCCATTGGGTAGTCCACATCTGCGCAGTAACACCTCTCGGGCAGGTTGATGACCATCATCGGGTTTGGCGAACGAGTATCCCAGAACTGCAAACCACAAACTTAGTTCTCCGAGAGTTGGGGATGGATCGAACTCACCTTCATAGTCTTATCCCAGGAACCAGTCATGAGACATGTGTAGTTCGAGCCCTTCACCCAGTGGCACGTCTTGACGGGAGCATCGTGAGCCGCTACTTGCAGCACTTGATCGGATCCCAGGTCCCAGCACTTGACCTGTTTGTCACACGACGCCATAAAAACTTTGGTTCCATCGTCCGACCAGCACACATCCAGCGCTGGCCCTCCCAGAGTCTTCATCGACTTGGGTACTGTCTTCCCAGTGTGTTCCACCTCCCAACAACGAACCTACGAGCCAAACATTACCACTTACACCCACTTCTGCTTCTCCTCCTACTTACACTGCTGTCCCAGCTGCCGGCAATCAGAAAATTCTGTTGCAACGTCGCCGGGCTAAACTCCATTGCCGAGACCGAGTCCTCGGGGGGTGAGACCACTTCAAAGTCTTTCATCGGATTTGGTGTTGCGGCTGTGGTCGTGGTGCCAAAGGTATTCCCGCCGCCTATGTTTGATGTCCCGAACATGATTGCTAGTCACTCGCACTGGAATTAGCAGAAAATATTTCAAAAAATCGTGAAATTTATTTTGCCGCTCGAATGTTGTCGCCGATTGGAGATGATATCGACCTTAGCAGCGTGTGGGCGTGAAACTCTATTTTTTTTTTTCGTATATTCCCCAGTCAGGAACACGTTGATATTTTGTGATAAAAGTTTGGCAATATTTTTTTTTACTTTACTTAGAACTAACGTGGAGATGCAGATGAAATTTTGGATTTTTACTTTTTGTTTGACGTTTGAGGCTTCATGGTTTTGCGAATTTTGTTGATAATGTACAGTGCCATCTGGTTGTGGAGGGTGGTTAGTTCTGAATGACCGTACAGCGGTGGCTGGGGCAACGATTGGGAATCGCATTCGGTCGTGTTCGTTGTGAGTAGAGTAAATATTTCTGTTCCCGAGTAGTGTTGTATGAAAATGAAGAACTCCTTCAATATGTGGCTGGCTTTCCTGGCTGATGGGGGTGCTCCTAAACCAAGAAAAGATTCCTTAACCAGGCGTTAGTCAAATAACGAGGGACCACACCATATATCTGTAAAAACATTTACTCCTGTTAATGAAATCTTCGACTTTTGGATGTCAATATGAGAACAAATCTAGCAGGAAGCCCTTAACGGTATACCAGTATGCATGCCGCAAGGGAAACGCGGCAGAGACTATACCCTTGGTAGGAATCATTGGGCGATCGTTTGAAATGAATGCTTAGCTATGGTGCCCTCCCTTGCTATTGATATTCAAGAGCTTTCAACAGTATCAAAATCGATGCCATATCTGCTGCACTTTATAATCTAACTTAAAAATTGAGGCAAAAAATTCTACAGTGTCTCAAAGGTAGTAAACATTTTTGGTCATTCGTAAAAAACATTAAAAATTCTGCCTCATCTGCCATCCCAACGCTCATTTACAATGATATTCCAGCTGTCAGCTCCTTAGACAAGGGTAAATTTCTTGCTGCACAATTTGGAGCTAATTCCACGCTGCAAGATAGTGCTTTGTTTGTCCCTGTGCTTGAGAGCGTCGAATTTTCCATGGGAAAAGGTCTTAACATACACAAATCCGCTGGCCCAGACGGTATCCACCCTATAGTTCTGAAGAAGCTTTTCTGTCTGTCCCACTATTTTGGGCTCTTCCCGAGAAGATGGAAAACAGCATTTGTCCAGCTTATCCCTAAAAAAGGCGATTCTTCCTCTCCGACCAATTACCGACCCATTGCACTTACGTCCCCTCTTTCCAAGGTCATGGAAACGCTGATAAGTCGTCAGCTAATGAAATGTCTTGAATCACGAAAACGCATTTATGACCGGCAGTATGGTTTTCGTAGCAACAGGTCCACTGGTGATTTGATGGCATATCTCACCGAGAAGTGGAACCATTCTCTCCATCACTTCGGCGAAACAAAGATGGTTGCACTCGATATTTCAAAGGCATTTGACAGAGTTTGGCACCAAGCTCTCTTGTCTAAAATGCGTGCATTTGGCATCGATGAAACTCTTCTTCAATGGATTAGAAATTACCTTTCGGGGCGTTCAATACAAGTTGTGTTGGATGGCTTCAAGTCTGATATTCACCGCACAAATGCTGGTGTTCCCCAGGGCTCAGTTTTGTCTCCGACTCTTTTTCTCATTTTTATAAATATGATCTCTTGTCTGCAACCTCTAATCCAATCCATTCCTTCGCTGATGATAATACCCTCAGTTCCCCAACTCACGTCCCTGCTCTTCGGCTGTAGAAGAGGAACGGCAGCGTATGTTAACCTCATTAAATCCCGATCTTGACACCATTATCAAATGGTGTTCGACCAACAGAGTGAAATTTAATGCTTCCAAATCCATCTGATCTGGCCTCAATTTAAAAGGCGTTCATCCGCCCAAAACTGGAATACAACGCCCATATCTGGTCTGGGGCACCCAAGGCCGTTCTGCACATTCTAAAATCGTGCGTTACAACTTATAGGTGATAGAGACATTGTAGGCTCCATAGCGCCTCTAGAACATCGGAGAAATGCATCATGTCTCGCTTTTTTCACAAAAAAATGCCCCAGTGTCACGTGTCACGCTATGAATGCACATCAGTTCACCCTTTAGCCCAATTTCGGACGTACTGTCAAATACAGAGATTCGTTTATAAGCCGAACGACACGTATGTGGAATGATCTTCCAAGCTCTGTATTTCCTCATCACTGCAACCTTCAAACATTTAAAGCCAACGTGCACCGGCACCTCCTCTGTTCCTCTTCTCCCTTTTCCCAACGCCCGCGCCCTGAAAATTCAGTGTAAGGGTATAACTTTCTGGTAAAGAGATCAGTGAAGAGAGAGTAACCAGAGAGGTCCATATTATCAGTGCTGTAGCTCATCGTAGTGAATAATCGTCTCCTAATTATAGGAAAAGAGAGGTTCAGTATTACAAAGCCTTCGAATAGCTAGCTAGTAATACCATACTACCAGATGCCACTCATCCTTGTTCTTTGTTCAAGGGTGCAGGGATGTTCCGGGCAATCGATAAAGTTTCACCTGCTTACCTAAGCCAACAGCATGGGAAACATTATCGTTACACACATCACATTATTTATAAAATGCTCTGACTAAGCCTTGATTAAAAAAGAGACATTTTAGTTGGTCCCGTCGCAAGATTTTAAGGTGTAGAGAGCCATACAAGTATATCTTATTATTCGGTATGATTCCAAGTACTAGATAGTGATGGTTACTTCCTTTGCTGGAGAGTTAGTTTGCAGACCCAATTGTTGCAGTCCTTATCCTTAGCATAAGCATCGCAAAGCATGACTATTTACTGCCAGTAGGTGTAGGTGACCACTCGCTGCTTCATCAAGGTCAGGAAAGACACCACGAGAGCATTCAGTATCATCATTAGAGGGTTTTGACAGGGAGACACTCTGTCAATGTTTACTGTCTACGAGCATCGAGCCACACCACAGACGCATGCCTCGGCCAGAAAGTTAGGATCAACAATTAGGTGTTAAGAGCTGGTGAAGGAATTCGTCTAGCAAGGGTCTGTTACCAAATCTGCTAACGATGTCAGCGTGGAGATTCAATGTAAAATAATACTCGCCAATCACTGTTTCTATGGGCTTGATCCACGAAGACGCTGTAGAAGATCTTCATCATCCCTTTGGTGCAGGAGCATGAACTTTTTCGAATGTCGAACGTCTTACGTTTGACTTGCGCTGAATGACCATGGAGACAATTTAACCACGAAATGTACATCGACACCAACTTTTCCGATTGTTGCCTAAGGTTACTCTAAGTCTTCTTAGGTACTTGACATCCTAGGTTGAAAATGCTGCAAATTCGAAAGACCAAGATCATCACTTATTCGTTTTTGTCTACGCTACAAATCATCGCAACCTTAGTTAGTTAGTTAGTTGAGAAAGAATTGCTAGAAATGGAATTTTTCGATCCAATGTCCCTGTTTCTATCAGTTCTTGCCTTAGCCCTTCAGTGTCTTTGACCAAGAGCGAACATTTTCCTCCAATAATTGGTATTGCCTCGTTAAAGTCTTCCCTTTCTCCTGAATGGTACTGGAGAACCTTTTAGTGTCCTTTGGATAATGCGCAAAGGGGTTCTTCATATCTCCTTCTACTGTACGTTTGAGTGTCCGCTGATCTTATGGTGAGCTAACTATTCCACTTAGAACTCGCTTGATCGCTTCTTTTGAAGGGTTATCCAAAGACCGTTCGAAAGGCCTAGGAAGGCACATAGTATTACAACAGTTTCAGTAGATTAACTCGTTCTGTACCCCACATGGATAGTCAGTATAGCCCTTGCTTTCTTGTGACGTTACTTGCAGCCCTTTCCATTTTCTTATGAAGCTTTTAATGTGAACGTGGTTTGGCATTCGTTTTAGAGCCAAGCTTTCAAACAGGGTACTGGCGAGTTAGAGGCCTCAAAGAAACGACCAGAATATATGCATACAGCTACTGTTTCTCTTTAGGCTTCCTTCTGAGGCCGCAATATATTGATCCCCATCCTATTATTGGTACTGGAGAAGCTTTTTGGAGACATGGGTTTCTAAAAGCAATCGTGCAATCGAGCCATCTGAACCAATTCATTCCTTGTCCCCATTGCACTTGTTATTTGGATTCTTAGAGATGTCATCATTCCTCCTGATTTTAAGAAGACTAGAGTAGAATCGAATATCCTAAGACGTCCTCTTGTATCCTTCAAGTAGTCGGACTTACACGGCTGAAAGATTTGCTTTAGAACTTATGTAGTAATCCAACAATCTATTGACTCACTCATGACTCCTGTGTTCCACCAAAGCCCCCATTAGATATTTTAGAAAGTAAACTTCGAATTAGGTACTAACTGCCGAATGTAACAGCCGATGAGTATATCCACATAGAAGGCAATCAATCTCCATGCTTTTTCGAACGTCAATCAATTAGCGAAACATGTGCCGTTGCCGAGTATGATGTCAAAAGATCGTAAAGCGGGCCTAAAAAGGCTCTGACAATAAACCAAAACTCATTACGAATTATTAATGAGCGCCTTGCTGTGACGTTCGTAGGTAATTATATGCAAATGATTCATTAACTTTTTTTTTACTAACTTTACTCAATAACGCATCGAGTACTGATATTTGCTACGGAATCTCTCTTAATTGTTTTCAACTTTGGACCCGGCCAATACCGGATAGATAACAGTTGTAGTCATCAATCAATTTGAATAGTATCGTATTCAGATAGAGGTGGTCAGCTACATGCATTTATCTAATCAGTACACGTAAACGACTAGTCACGGATTAGATTTGGTTTCCAAAATATGACTGTGAATAGACTTGCATGGTTAAATGGGGGGTTCTTCGGAATAAGTACTATCTGGCAGGCGTGCATGAACATCTAATTAATCATGAGTCACTGTCCTCCCTCATCGAAAGGTTTCTAAAATCCCCCGTCTAGTCGAAGGTTCACAGACAAGCGCCGGTCAGCAACAAACTTTTTGCGAAATGAGTTCCTGACCTCTCGAATGTTGATTGTGTTTCAAATACTTCGACTGCAAGTTGAAGCCATGTTCTGTGGAAGGAATTTTCAGTTCGGTGTACCCTTGATTAGGTGCATGTGCTACGAAGTATCTTGTATTGCAATTACAAAACTATATTGAGTTCGAATGTGGTGTGGTATTTCTCTTGTCATGACTTCCAAAGCCAGAGTGTGGTCTTCCGATTTCATGTGATGAAAGAAAATACTTGCCAAGTCGAACAATGTAACAAACAAAGTGGGAAAGTGGTTCACACTATGTTTTCTTGGAATTGAACACATTCAGCCCGTTGTTTGGTCAACAACGTGGTAATTTTTTTCCCCAGAATTTTGATGACTCCTAGAGAGAGAAAGACACGATTTGGTCAGTGGGATATGAAGACTGTAGTACTAAAGATGTTTGTCTTTAAAAATAAATCATCTGCGACGAGTTTAGTAAGCAGGAATTTCTTAACTTCCGGATACATATTCCATGGCAGTGGAAATGAACGATTACGACTTGAAATCATGAATTAATGTGCACTAATCCATCACAGAATGGGAGATTCATGTACGCAAATGGAGCCAAGGATCTTATAGCAGAGGAAATGGTTTTCTTAGAAGAAGCACTCTGGGCATTACACACCAAGAAAACTTATACTTTATTCAACTGCTCTCGTTTTTTGGGATGCATAAAGCGTTCAAACATTTTCCAGATTCATAACCAGAGCACTCCATCTATAGAGCTGCACCTCAAGCAGGACTTCTGAAACAGAACAGACAGCCTAGTACTTGCAACTACAGTACCACAGGGATCGATGTTTGGGCCATTACTATTTGTATCTTCCGCGAGGAGTGCGACACGATGTACAAATTCGTTTGGCTCCAAGCTGGGAATGTTGCAAGATGGCGTAGAGAGACTTAATTACGACCTTAACCAAATCCAACACTGGTCCGCTTTAGTCATGCTTCCGGATACACTAACAGAATGGTGGGTTGCGACCTCCACACATATTTCAAATGTTGTGCTCTTAAAATGCTAAAAGATATATTGATTTACAAAGAGCCCAGTACCTGCACGAAGCCTTGATTTGCTGATTTTGTATCGTTCCTTTGTTTTAATTCAATCAGAACCTCTGGGAACCATTATTTTGTTTATGTCTCTATCCATCTATATTAGAAGGCTTCGTGGAACCAAGGCATACTCTAACTTATAAGTTCAATGTTCTCTAAAATTAGTAAAATTAAACTGAAGAGGATGATTGCTTATGAATTGGGTCGAGTGACTTTGACCATCTTTCACTGTGGTACTCCGCATGGATTTTTAAAAGCTCAATAGCGCACAACTGAGTTCACCAATTTCTCCCATTTGACCCTAAATGCTTAGGGAAGGAGGGGGATATGTATCAGGGATCACAATGTATCAATACCATGCCCAATGTATTTTATGTATTTCTCATGTATTGTCGTTGTTTTTCACCATAGAACAGGCTCATAAATATTTATGGGTCTCATTACAATAGCTACATATATGGGTATATATTGCTGTTTTTAGGCCCTACCTTTAGCAGAGAGTCCTACCAATATCTTGCATTTCCTATTCAAGTGTCAGGGTTCATAGGCGATCCGTTATCTACAGCTATGTAGGTATTCGACTGTGCTTTGAAGATTCGGGTAAGGGACTACAATACAACACCCCTTCACCTTCTTAGTAACGAGCTGTTAAGACAGTCGAGAATGAGAAAAACCTCGCACTTCAAATGCAATATCGTCTCCTATCTCCTCTTCCTCAGCGTTTTGAGTCGAATGGACGAAATTGAACAAAAAACTTAACCAAAAAACGTTAAGCGTATGATTTAGACGTTGGTGCACTCAGTGGGGTATACAGGGTCGAGGATGAGAAAAACCTCTTGGAGCACTTCAAATGCAATATCGTCTCCTATCTACTTTTCCTCAGCGTTTTGAGTCGAATGGACGAAATTGAACAAAAAATTTAACCAAAAAACGTTTAGCGTATGAATTATTCGTTGGTGCACTCAGTTGGTCGCTGTATCGCATTTTGAAAGAAGTTGGGTATACAGGGTCGAGGTTGAGAAAAATCTCTAAGTGCACTTCAAATGCAATATCGTCTCCTATCTCCTCTTCCTCAGCGTTTTGAGTCGAATGGACGAAATTGAACAAAAAATTTAACCAAAAAACGTTTAGCGTATGAATTATTCGTTGGTGCACTCAGTTGGTCGCTGTATCGCATTTTGGAAGAAGTTGGGTATACAGGGTCGAGGATGAGAAAAATCTCTAAGTGCACTTCAAATGCAATATCGTCTCCTATCTCCTCTTCCTCAGAGTTTTGAGTCGAATGGACGAAATTGAACAAAAAATTTAACCAAAAAACGTTTAGCGTATGAATTATTCGTTGGTGCACTCAGTTGGTCGCTGTATCGCATTTTGGAAGAAGTTGGGTATACAGGGTCGAGGATGAGAAAAATCTCTAAGTGCACTTCAAATGCAATATCGTCTCCTATCTCCTCTTCCTCAGCGTTTTGAGTCAAATGGACGAAATTGAACAAAAAACTTAACCAAAAAACGTTTAGCGTATGATTTAGACGTTGGTGCACTCAGTGGGGTATACAGGGTCGAGGATGAGAAAAACCTCTTGGAGCACTTCAAATGCAATATCGTCTCCTATCTCCTCTTCCTCAGCGTTTTGAGTCGAATGGACGAAATTGAACAAAAAACTTAACTAAAAAACGTTTAGCGTATGATTTAAACGTTGGTGCACTCAGTGGGGTATACAGGGTCGAGGATGAGAAAAACCTCTTGGAGCACTTCAAATGCAATATCGTCTCCTATCTACTTTTCCTCAGCGTTTTGAGTCGAATGGACGAAATTGAACAAAAAACTTAACTAAAAAACGTTTAGCGTATGATTTAAACGTTGGTGCACTCAGTGGGGTATACAGGGTCGAGGATGAGAAAAACCTCTTGGAGCACTTCAAATGCAATATCGTCTCCTATCTACTTTTCCTCAGCGTTTTGAGTCAAATGGACGAAATTGAACAAAAAACTTAACCAAAAAACGTTTAGCGTATGATTTAGACGTTGGTGCACTCAGTTGGTCGCTGTATCGCATTTTGGAAGAAATAATACTTCCTACAAGGTGCTGCTTACAACTTTAATGATAGTTGTAAAATGATTTACAAATCGTTCTACTGTGGCTAATGTTTTCCCATGTTGTTCCTTCTTTTCGCAATATAAGTTCGGACCCATGGTTGTGGCTATCTACTTACTGACTTACTTACTTAGGTGACGCTACAGTTCGGGGTGAACTTGGGCCTCAACCAACAAGCCTCTTCGGTTATCCCGGTCCTTAGTTAACTGCCTCCAGTTGCACGCTCCAAGTCGGTTGAGGTCTCCTTCTACTTGTGCGCGCCAACTAAGGAGAGGTCTTCCTCTACTGCGTTCTTCCTCCGGGTTTGATTCGAAGACTCTACAGGCCGGAGCATTGGTGTCAATCTCAAACAGTTGCACAGCTCGTATAGTTAGTCGTTGAATTTGATTTGATTTGATCGCCTTCGTCTTCTTAGCCTAAAGGAACAGCGATTGGCAAGAGTTATTCTTTGTCTTCTTTCTGCTGAGGTGGTGTTGTTTTCTAGGTTATAGCAGAGCCGAGGTAGATGAAGTCCCTTACTACCTCCAACTCGTATCTGTCGATTGTGACGTTCTGTCCAATTCGTCGACGTTGTGTGTCCCTTCTCGTTGACAGCATATACTTCGTTCTGCCCTCGTTTACCGCTAAACCCATTTTGGCAGCTTCCCTTTCAATACTAATGACAGCCCGCTGAGTTCTCCCAATAATATCAATGTCATCGGCGTAAGCTAGAAGTTGCACGGACTTTTGAAAGATTGTGCCTCTGGTGTTGGCTTGTGAGATTCGCACAATTACTTCAAGTACGATGTTGAAAAAATGACATGATAGCGCGTCACCTTGTCTAAATCCTTTTTTTGACATCGAAGGTCTCGGTGAGATCTTCTCTCCTTATTCTGCACAATCGGACGAGCTTGACAGGTATGCCAATAATATGGATGGCTCTGTATAGCTCGTCTCTATAAATGCTCTCATATGCGGCCTTAAAATCGATAAAAAGACGATGGGTATCGACTTGGACTTTTTGGGTTTTTCCCAAGATCTGCCTACGAGTGAAGATATGGTGGATTGAAGACTTCCCTGGTCTGAATTTACACTGATAGGGGCCAATCAGGTTATTGACGAAAGGTTTCAGACGTTCACACAGAATGGCAGATAAGATCTTATAAGCGATGTTGAGGAGACTGATACCCCTGAAACGGCTGGTAAGCCGTCAAGTCCAGCAGGCTTGTTAGATTTGAGTTTGGATATTGCTATCCTCACTTCATTTCGGTCAGGTAGACGGTAGTTTTTGCTGTCATCGTCTAGGTTGTATTTACCCTGACAGAATAGGGAAAGCTTATGGAAAGAAGGACAAACAGCTAACCTTACTTGAGCGTTCTCATGACGACGAGACTATTTAGTAATGCATGGCAACAACACGAAAGTAATAATCACTACAAGTCCTTAAAAACTTCTATCAGAGGTTTTTCCTGCCTCACTTTAATCAACTTCCTGTCATTTACGATTGCCGATTGTTTTCTCAGTAAATGCGTTAAAATTTTCAGATAATCATCCTGAATCTACCAATGTACGTGTACGTGTATAGTATCGAAAACAAAACCGTATCTACTAGATCAACAACTAAACAAAATCAACTTTAAACGTAAACAAAGCTAAATTGTTTATATTTACATATATAGTATACACAATAACAAGATCGTCATTGAAGCCACTAGCTAATGCGATAGGGAGAGCTTATTGCAAACAAAAAAAAAAACCACACACACATCCGTAGTAAATACAACAATTTAAGTCAGATGATGTGATTTTTTTAAATTGTTTATAAAAATAGTTCGGGGAGTTTTAATATCAGCCTTCTATGAACATTGTACGAGTACGTAGTGTATAGCGTACTGCACAACAGTGCAATGAATGAAGAATGTTTTCCTTGGAAATATATTTAAAGCTTCGGCAATTGAGGCAAAATGAGGCAAAAAAAAGTATCTCAATCATTTTTTCAAGTAATTTGGTTGAGGTTACCCGGTGCTTGATATGTGGATCAATTGCATTATGTATACGTAGCTATTCTTTGCACCCATAATGGAAGCACACGCCATTCCTCTCAGGTTATACAAGGTGACGCAAAATTAATAATCCTATTGGCGTCGTACGTCAATCATATTTGACATCTGTCAACTAGACAGCTGCAGTATACAAACAAAAAAGCAATTTAGCGCTACACTCCGCAAGAGCGTGGAACAATTGCGTCGATATTTTTGACCAATAATCGGTCGGCGGTGTTAGCGCAGCATGAATTTCGATATCAATTTCCTAATCGCATTGGGCCAACTGGGCAAACATTCCGGCGCTTAGCTACTCGACTCGAACAGATTGGAAACTCAGGAGACCATGCAGGACGTGGCCGCCACCGGAGTGGTCGTTCGGCTGAGAATATCGCGACTGTGGCTTCACCAGACGGACCCTACTGCGAATTTTAGTGAAAGACTTACACATGAGGACGATTTTGACATTACTGGCGAACGCTACATGATCATGATAAAGGACTTTTTACTGCCGGATTTGGATGAGCTGGTGAATATGTGGTTTCAACAAGACAGTGCAAATGTATACACAGCACGATCCACAATGCATATTGTGAAGGAGGCGCTTCCTGGTCGCGTAATCCCAGGCTTCTTTCTTTAGGGCTACTTGAAGTCGCAGCCAACAAGCTTTAGACAATCGCAGCCCTTAAGGAGAATATTCGACAGGAATGCCAACAGTTTATCACCGGAAATCTTGCGGAAAGTCATCGAAAAGGGGATAAAACGGGCATAAATGTGAATCAACACTGGCAGCAGTCACTTGATTGATATCATCTTTTCCACTTAACAGAAAAAATTGTAAAGGTCCAAACAAAGACTTTCATCACTCCAAATCATTTCTTTTTAGTTAGTAAAAAAGTAATTCAAAAACAAAATTGGATGATTAATTTTGCGCACCCCTTGTACTTCATACCAACTCGTACTGCAATCTAAGTAGGTTATGAATCACGCCATTGATCTAAATGTTTCATTCAGATTAACGTTTCGCTAACAAATGTGCTATTCATTGAAAGATACTTTGCAAAACAGCTGTGGCAATAAATCACACAAGCCTGGCCCTCCAAACCACAGCAGCATTCCTGTGGTTGATACTCAAACATTCGTCTCCTTATTAAAAGATACTTAGATGTGGTTCTAAGAAGAAAGTGTAATTATTTATTTATTTTTTTTTCTGTCTTCAGTAAGTACAAAGGTTCTGTTTAGTCTCTGTGGTCTCCGACGGATTTAAACTCATGCAGAGTCTCTCAGGATGGAGTTTCCGGCTTTCAAATGGTGTTGGTGGTTTTTTTGAAGGCACAGTGGGGGTTCAGGTCTATTAACACGTGTTCCTTAATTCGTCTTGAGTAGCCATAGTCTAGAGAGGATTTTGGGGGAAAAGAAAAATATTCTCGATCACCTGCTGACCAACGATCAACAGATCTGGTGTCGAACCATCTATTTGTTGCTTCCATTCTACTCCTACTAGTTAGCTTATGCGAACAGGATTTAGAGTGAGTCTAACCGCCTTCTCGATTGCTATATCATAGAAGCATGCGACAAGAGTTATTCGTAAAATGGTTCACCAGAAATCCAGATAACATTTGTCCACCAGTTCGACAACATGTTACAAGGTTTCCAGTTTTGAGTAATACTATTCGGTTCTGTGTGCTAAGTGCTATATCTTGTTTTGAATTTTGGTCAAAATGTTGAGAAAATGCCTAAATTTATACCCATTTATCAAAGTTATTGGGGTTTCCGTCCAAGTTGAGACTAAGTTCATTGTTGGACTGAAGGACTATGGAAGGAAACCCAACCAACTAAAGCCTATCACTTTCAAAACATACATATATTCCTTACGTATACCACATATGAATGTGTGTTAGTCTGGACAAGTCCACAACAGTGCCAGCATCCCTTTCGTTCGTTTTTTGGAAAAACTGATAAATTCCTTGTCTTAAACCAATTTGTGAGTTCCTATTACAAAGCTTATCTTTTTGCTAAAAGAGGTTAAGCTCAATGCCTTTGTGGTTGACAGACTAGCTATAAATATATCCAGGACCAGGCTTAGGCTTAACTTCAAGGTATAACTTCATGGCAGGAGAGTTTCAAGACAGTTTCAAACTAATTTAGACTAAAATTGAAGAACTTGAGATCTTCTTCTTAAGGTTTCTTCTGATTTTTATAAGTCTCTTCTCGGCAGATAGGAGAAGATCGTTGTAGTAATAACGAAGAGCTGAGGACATTTACGTACCTGTCTTTTCTAAGGACCTGTTCCAGCTTCATAAAAATTATTTTTCATGTACAAAGGTACGAGGAACTTCGTAAAGTTTTGACCATTATTCAAGGCTTCCGTGTGTTCCAATTAAATGGACAAATAGGTGTACATTTAAAAAGGTTTTACTTACTTCCTACTAGCCATTTCGTTTTACCTGTGGTTGACGCAAACCTTATTGAACAAGCCTGTAACGAGATCTGCTTTCGATTTCATCGTTGCTGCCTTCAAATTGATATAAATTGAGTTCTTAATAGAGAGAGGCCGTAACAATATAAGAAAGAATATGTTTCGACCTGGAGCTCATATTCGACAATGCCTACGTCTTTCTTATCTGTAAGTCTATCCCAAAACTACTCTTCTCGGTACATTACGACTGGAAATGATTTATTTAAACAATTTCGTAAAGAAAAGTGGGCGTGGCCGTCATCGTATAATACATGCGAAGACGCACTTTAATGAAATCTTGTCCGCGAACCTATAGATACATTTGTCCATAGATTTTCATTTTTAAATAAGGACTTTAAGACGTTCAAATTAAATAACAAACATTTAACATTTTGTACATCTTTCCTCCTTCAAAACGTCAACTTTAACAGATTTTATAAACTTAAGTCAGTTTGACAGATTGTACACCACATACCAACAGAAATTTGTGGGCAAAAAGTCGTAAGTTTTGTCACTGAGGGAAAATGTTTTACTCTTTCTTTGACGAAGGAAACAGAGTTGTGTAAGGAAACGGAGTTGGACAAGGATTTGTAAAAAAATTTCAAGTAAGGGAACAGACCTTCATAGTATCGAATTGATCTGTCAAGTATATTTGACATTACACATAGAATAAAATATCAATCAGTGGACCGTGGTTGTGTAAACTTTTGAAGAAATTTTTAATTTTTTTTTGAATTGTTGGGGCAAAATTAGAGAGAGCTTTCGTCAGTTTGGTTTGGTCTCTAAACCGAGAGATGACGCGGTTTGAAAACTTGGTTTGTGATAACTTCATATCCATAGCATTAATCAATTTATGAATACGTATGCTGACCTCAAAGTTTAGATCGATAAGAGTGCTTATTTTGTTTTTTTGCAGAAATACTTTCCAACCATTTGTACCTAAGTTCTAAGAAATCCAGGTACACATGGTACACACATACAACGGTCAGATGGCTATTGATTCTGATGAAATGGGGACTGCAGTTTTTCTCAGCTTTTCAATAGTATTTGATTTGTTCCACGGAAACGCAGAGATAATTTTCTTTTTTTCCAACTGATTGCGCAATATTGTATTGCAAGTGGACTTGCGGACTCGTTTTAGTGGTTGCAGAAACAGAATTCACAAATTTATAGTGGGGTTCTTCCTGCTGTCATCTGCAGGTGTTATTCATTCAAAAGATGATCAAAAAGTTCATATAAGTAGTTCTCAGGATTTAAAGATAATCACGGACGTGTTATTACTCTCGAAGAACAATCAGCAGGTAGGGTTCAACTATAAACATGAAAATCTGTGACGATTCATAGGGACAGAGATTTCAAATTTTGCGTCATCACCCTTCAAAAAAAACCAGCACTAGTATCTTTGACAGGTTTAGAAGACTTCCGTGAAGTTTTGAAGTTGGTTGGTTGGTTCTGAAACACCCAAATCAAAGTAAGTTGTATGTAAGTTATAAATTATTATCCTGCGCTGAATCTATTTCGTGGATATGCCAGAAGACTGAGAGTCCCTTAGATATCAGTACACAAATCAACAATGACGCTGCCATCTATTTTGAAGTTCTCGGAATGGCCAGTTCGATCAGACTGCCTGACGTCAGAAGCGTGTTCCAAGTTCATGTCTCGGCAGTGACGAAAGCTGCTAAACAGGCCGCAATGATGGCATTACCACACGGATGAACATGAGGATACTCCATAGTTTCCCTATCATTACCCAGCACTCTGCCACATTAGAAACAAAATCCTGCGAGGATATTTCCTCCAAGACTTAGAAGAATTATTTGACAAGTTTTTAAAAGATTTGAATAAAGTCGTTTAGCCCTCGAGATGGTTTGAATATCGATAGGTTTTTCAAGGATCCTGTAGTATCAGACGGATAATCCCTAGGGCGATCCAAGTGCAATAAGCCTAGGTTTCTCATGTGGCGTCAACCCATTAACTTAAGCATGAACCTGGGGTTTATTCGATATCAAGAAAGTATCGATAAAAGTACTCATTAGTGTATCGCGTCAAAGTATAGATACATACTCGTATCGAATTACATGGTTGCTCTAAAATGGAATCAGAGAGAATGATTAAAGAGATGTGACTTCTATAATTCATTTAAGACTTGTTAAAACGATTCTACTTTAGGAACGGGGACCAAAAATACTAGTTTTTCTAAATAATCCCTACAAAGAACAAAGAAATACTCACATATGTATGCATGTATCTTACATGACTAGTTAACTCTGTCGAGCTTGTTTCAGCAACAGATCGTGACATTCGAAATGTCATTTCTAATGTCGAATCACTAGAGCAGATACCAATTTTACTTATATCGAATTAAAAGTATCGAGACATGGTTTGGCGCATCTCTAGAATGGAACTTTTCAGTATACGTCATCCTACAATCGCTACATCAGTAGATATCTTAGATTATGAGACTAGGTTGTTTATATTCAGTGACCATACAAGTAAGTTAGATTATAGGACTCTGCCTTGAACCTCTTAAAATCTATAAACCCGACATATTCGCGTTGCCAATGGCAACTATCTGCACTAATCTAATCGATTTGCTTAGATTCGGTGAGTGGTTTGGTGGATTACTAAGACATTTAATGATGACTGAGTAGACCTACTTACTTCAGAAAGGTGACGTATTATAAGTTGTTTACCTTTGATGAGTACTCCTCCCGAAGTGCTTAACTGAGCATTATCTTAAGTAAATAGTTTGCACAATACTAATTATTAATATTTACTTCAAACAGAATTTAGTTAGTTAGAATGCAGTAAGTTAACCAAATGATTGTAAAAATTTAATTGAGTGCATCTGTAGACTTTAGGGCTATGTCTGCTATTACGAGGAGGTATGTGCATTCTCCAGACAGGGCTCCACACTACTTGCAGAGTTTTACTATAGATGGGTGTGAATTCAATTGTAGATGGAGATTGGACAGACAAATCTAGAATGGACATATCGTTTCAGTGTCTGATTTGTTTTGTCCCGTCATATTGGCGACTTTTGGTATAAGAAGTTAAGGTAATTCAATTATGAGATATCGGCAGATCGGCGCGTGGATCTGGAACCTACAGGACCCTGTGCTTTAAAATCCAGTTTAAGTATCCATTACTTTATTTTGAGTTCAAATGCTATAATCCACTGAAAGACAACTAAAATCCTAATATAAACAAGGTTAAGCGTGATTATGAGAAGAATATAAACAAAATAATACACCAATTACTGCTTTAACAACATGTAATTATTTGAAGGTGAAGGAAGGAAAAACCTTGTGGTCGCTTGTAATTGCACTTTGAAAATTAAACAATAATTTATTGAATGATGTCTCGTAAGCTTGTATGTCAAGAATACTACATATCAAAGGTACGATGTGAATGTATCACTATGTGAACCTATCTCCTTAAAGCCTTCTTATGAAACCAATTCAATTAGAGAAAGAATAGACTTAAAGAAACCCAATTCCTTTATTGGACCTCAACGACCACTTTATTGATCTCTTACTGAATATTAAGGCCGAAGGGATTCTTAAGATACAATGCGTGCGTGAAAGTTTTTATTAAATGGTCACTTCCAATGAAGAGACAAGTTTTTTTCTGGAAAATCGATTATTTTGAGATTCTTGACCCAAGAAGTGCTTGACAGAATATATTAGGATGACGGGAGACCAAATGTCTGGTGGATATCTGATTTAACAATTTTGCAAGGATTCTTTAAAAATAAGTAGGGAGTAGCCAGAGTCTACAGAGAGCGTCTGAGTGAGAAACTCTCCGCTGTGCATTCACCTTCCACAAACGCCAACAACCGGTGGAACCAGTACCGCGACATCATCAAAAAGGTAGCCGAGACCACCATAGGTTACCAATCACCACCTAAGAGGAGCCCTTGGTATGATGATGAATGCGTACATCGAAAAAAGGTGACAAAAAATGCACACCTATAAATGCTGGAGCGGAAAACAAGAGCAGCAAGGGAAGAGTATCGAACCAGAAGACGGGAGGAGAAAAAGATCCTGCGTAAAAAGATAAGAGCCTACGTAGTGTCCCAGCTTAAAGGTATCGAAGAGTCTCGCGACAAGAACAACACCCGGATGTTTTTCAAGAAAGCCAAGCAACTGGCTCTGATGGTCTACCAGCCATCCACCACCAGAGACCCACCATCTCTCTATCGACTTTAAAGCCGCATACGACAGCATTCATCGTCTTGAGCTCTACAAGGCGATGGCCGGATTCGGGATTCCGGGAAAATTGATCCAGCTGTGTCGCGTGACGCTGGAAAACAAGCGATGCAATGTACAATTTGGGAACAGCTCCTCTGAACTATTCCAAACTTGCACCGGATTTCGGCAGATCCGCTGTCGTGTGACTTCTTCAGTCTAGTGCTGGAGGGCAGGAGTCAACACGGAAGGCACTATCTTCAATAAATCTGTCCAGCTGCTGGGATACGCAGACGACATCGACATCATCGGTCGCTCCCAGCGCGCTGTATACGAGTAGGGCGAATGGAGAAGAAGATATAACCACGAACTCTATGAGTTGTAACAAGATGTGGAGGTAGTCCAAAAAGCCAAAAATAATACTCCCTCTACTTATCACAGAACTTTAGCTTCGATTCGAGTTCTAGTCCTGTGCACGTCGCTTAAGGCTATGCCTTAAAGTTGATTCCAAAGAGTCAGCAAGCAATAGAATAGACTCCCAATTTAATACCGCATCCGAAGGCCTTATTTCGACCTCTATTTGAAAAAGCCTTAGAAACCTGTTTCAACTTAAACAAAAAGCAAGTAGCATGACTTATTTTTCCAAAGTGGATACGCTTAACTGATCCGAGTCCAAATAAATTGTACTTCAGTCATCTTTTCAACTTCCCTTTACTCTGTCGATTTCATCGCACTGATAGCTTTAGTAGCCTCTTTTCAAGACCCTGCCTCAGTCTTTTAAACACTTTATTGTCGGAATAAATCGAAGTAGATCACAAGATTCCTGCTAATATGGATTCAAAGGTCGCTGATGATTTCATTGAGAAAATTTCTTAGTTGCACATCCTTTCTGCAGATTTAAGCCCTTCAAGTCCCTAAGACCTGGTGACATTCACCAATCTGAAGACAGAGAGCTTCATTGGCTTAAAGCCATCACGTGTGAAAGGTTGTGTAAAAATAATCGAAATTCCCAAACCGTGGGCTGACGTTGAGGACGTCTTAATATTTCTTTTCACATGGGTACTGAAGGAGTTGAAGTGACGAACCTGTCCAAGCCCGCACAGAGCTCATTTTTCCATGACCTCAGTGTAATAGTGTTGCTTAGGCGTAATGCCAGACCTCTTGCTAGACTTCAGAGATAATGTCAATCACGTCAATCAGACGTTGCTTCCGAAGCTTCGTAGAAGTACCTGAAAATAATAAGTCCAACAGTTAGTCTAATAGACTAAAGAAGGGAACGGTCTTACTGATCCAACTCGTTTTTATGATGAATTTTTCATTGGTTTGAGTTGGTTATTTGCCAGTTCGCTGTGATCATTAAAAGATACATTTCCGAGGGTAATGTCTACAGTTTTGTTGAGGCTTGGCCATTCGCAAAGGAAATGTTTGAAATCTTACTCTACCTCTGTGTCGCCACAACTTCTGCAGACGTGCTGATTCTCATTCTTCTAAGATGAGACTTAATTAGAAGAGCTTAGTCATTTTTTAGTTGTTTTGGACCTTAAACTTCCTGGAGACGAGGCATGGGGTGAGTGTATTTCACCTTACGTTGGCTATGTCGTAAAAGTTTGAGGTGATTTTGGACATGAGAAGATCGGTTTAGGGGTTTAGGGCCAATTAGTCTGCTTGTAGATCATTAAATTCTGAGAATTTCCTAGCTAGCTTTAAGACTGGTTGTAGTTGTTTTTCTCATAGCACTGGCCGTACCTATGCACACTACACATTGCATCCTTGTGAGGATATTAAGGTTTATGGCTTTTGTGGCCACCAGGTCGGACAGGATTATGTGAGGATGGGTCTGACAAGGCCAGTGTATATCCAGTAAATCGTTGGTTGTCTGGTTTTGGTCCTCATTTTTTTCAAAGATTCTGCTGCATACATAAAAAGTTATTGAGACCTTCTTTGTACGTCCCTGCATATAAATAAATAAATACTTGGTGCAACAGGTCGATGGGACCCAGGGCCTAGCATCTCACAACCATTCGTGTTGTGCGTGTTATATTCGTTATGCGAATGGAAGGGGCCTGTTTTTAAGGCCGTGCCCGAAGGGCAGTTTGTTATTTGAGAAGCTTTCTCAGGACAGTTGTACTCTGGGAAGTTTGTCAGACGCTCGCGAGAGGTGGGGCCGTGAAAAACTTTTAGGTGTTCGCGACTGGGATTCGAACCTCGAACCCCTTGCTCCATAGTCCAACGCACTAACCACTGAGCCACGGCGCCCATGCATTATTTACGTGCGTCTGGTCTAGTTCTTTCCGATTGATTTCAAGTTGAAATCTGTTTGCTAATTAGGAACACCAGTTAGCATCCGAATGGGACGTGTCTTGAGGTTAGTTTAGAGCGGACTCAGATGTCTATTGGGCATTCCTGGGTTTTGAACAGGAAAGATATTAGACTGATTGGCCTAAAATCCTTTGCTGTGGTGTGGCTCGGCTGTCCCCTCTGGGGGATACAAATTATGTTGACCGTTGTACATATGTCATCCACCAATTGAGTAGTAATTTAATGATTTCAGAGTAAAACTGTGTACAAATCTACATTTAGTGGCGTCGTCGAGGCGGTACCTAACATGTGGTCTTTGCAATCGTTCTACATATGCCATTGAAAACAACAAGCCCCGGAAACATAATTCCTAGAATGTAGTTTAAGGGAAATTCAGAGCAGTTATTCCCAGAAGATTGAAGAAGTGAGTCAACAAGATTCAGTAGCTTTTGCACACTTTGAAGTGACAAATAGAGTAACGCTTTCAGGTAACATCGTTCAGTTTGGTAATTGATTCTAGCCTCATTCATCTTATGCTAAACACCCAAATCCCGTCAGTCGACTGTCTTAACAAATTAAACAAACAATTACAGGTTTCGAAGCTACGTCTCACCACGGATGAGTCTCTCAAATTAGTATGGCAAGAAGCATATCGCACTCATTGTGAATTCAGTTCAAGTATCTTTGAGTTAAATATCGGACTTCCTGTATTCAATCAAAGAAAATCTCATTTAAGATAAAATTTAGAATCGAATTCCGTCATTAGTAACTGTAAATTGTTTCCAAGTGCTTCCCCGCGAACATCCGGCCCAGAAGAATTCCTTGTAGCGGCAAAGATTGGATGTTAACAATACGATTAACATTCTGATTCGTCTGGCTGAGATCACGTTTTTTCGTTTCTCTTTGTCCGTCGTTAATTCTTGAATAAATTAGTGCGGGCTTAAGCGAATGAATAGCGTGAGAAGCAGCCGTATAATCATAGTAAAATCCAAGGCACGAGTACTCACTCTGTTGATCTTATTGTTTCTGGTAGCGGAAATAATAGCCTAATTTCAATTTGGCTATTTGGAGTTGAAGTGGGTCATCGCACTGGGTTGTGAAGAGCCGATTGACCTTGAGATGAAAAATTATTTTTACAGTTTACCCTTTGTCTGGGTGAGTTGGGGATTCCCCCCATAGACGCAACGGATAGATAAAATCAAGATTCGGGTCAAAGTCCCATGAGAGTTTCAGCGTTTGGCTGTGCTCACCTCTCGACATTTCAGGCGAGAGATAGAAATCACGACGTGAAGTCATCTGGCTACCGAGGCACTTGAAATTCGAAAAAGTGGGGGGAAAAAGGAGACAGCAAGCACTACACGATGTAGGGGGTTTTAAATTTAAATAATGAGACAATAGCGATTCGATAAATCATCGACCAATTAGTGATAGATTGGTACATGACAGCAAATCCTTAGTGAGTTGAATGGATGTTCAGACAAAGTTCCTATTTCTTCGAGGTCTGCTATGAACGGGTTAAATGGAGACCGAGACTAAGGGATCTGAGTTAGGTGCCGCTACGGTTCGGGGTGAACCTGGGCCTCAACCAACAAGCCTCTCCAGTCAGCCCGGTCCTTAACTAACTGTCTCCAGCTGCGCACTCCAAGTCGGTTGAGGTGCTTTTCTACTTGTGCGGACCACCTAAAGCGAGGTCTTCCTCTACTGCGTTGTCGTTGAATCTCCTCCTCCAAAGCCCGTTAACGCAAATTATACGAAGAATCTTTCTCTCGAAGCGACCGAGGATCTTTTCATTCACTGTAGACAGAGTCCATGCTTCAGCGCCATAAAGCAGGACTGAGATGATCAGGGTCTTATATACAGTCTCCTTGGTTCTTCGGGATAGGGCTCTGCTACTCAATTGCTTTCTTAGCCCAAAGAAACAGCGATTGGCAAGAGTTATTCTTTGTCTTATTTCTGCTGAGGTGTTGTTTTCAGAGGTTATAGCAGAGCCGATGTAGATAAAGTCCCTCAAAGTTGTAGCTGTCGATTGTGATGTTCTGTCCAATTCGTCGATGTTGTGTGTCCCTTCTCGTTGACGGCATATACTTTTTTGCCCTCGTTGACCACTAAAGCCATAGCAGCTTCCGTTTCAATACTAGTGAACGCTCCAGTGACAGCCCGCTGAGTTCTGAGAGTCTAAGGAATTATATGTATCTAAATCCATTTTGTTTCATAACAGACGGTTGGTTACAAGACCAAAAGCCAGTGGGTTGTGGTATCTCCTCCGAAAAACTCAATGTGAACATACATATGTTTCCTCGAAACGATTGCGATCAAGGAAACTAACCACAAGTGGGCACGAAGTCATATGAATATGTATCAAGGCTACGTTGAAACTACGTGTGTGGTGTCATTGTATGATACGGCAACACGCCTGGGCCTCTCTTCTAGTGATTTTCGCTGGAGTTCAAACGACAAAAAGCCCAAGGAAACCACATTCACTTCCTAGTTCGGCCCTGAGCATTGTTTGTTTCTTATTAGTTTTATTATTCCTTGAGTAACCAAGGTGGAAAGATCAATATTATCAGATAGGTCCTCCCGAAGCATTGTCATTCTAAGCTAAACCTTAGCTTTCAAGGTGCTGTTGAAGATGAAGAAGAATAGTTCTTCGTTACAAGATTCAATTTTCCTATCGACATTTTCCATATGATTGCTCGATGGACCATATTGGCATCATAGGTTTACCAGGACTGTACCAAGCTGTGTTAAAGCCTTTTATGATTACTTATTTTGTTATTTCCTTAAAAACCAACCATCTAGCTAATCTAACTAGCTTAAGCTAGGGACTAGGTTGACCCTTGACACATAAATTTCAGTTCATCGATAGGTCATGAAAAATTTAGTCCATAAAGACCGGCGGGAGGCGGGACCCACACCTTCTAATGTATGGTTACAAAATCAAGTCCAAAGAAACTACAGATTTGCTTGGCTTTGCAGACAACTCCTTTGGCACATAACACCAATATAGTGCCTTCTTCTATACAAAGCACAAGTTACGCCAAGACCTCTAAGTTGTCAGGAAATTCCGTCCGAGAATGTCTTGCAATTCACACAGTAGATGTGTGATGTCCTCCGAGACGTGACTGTACCTACAGTATCTGCAAGTATCCGTATTCGATAATCCTAATCAGATGGCATACCTCCTCAGAAGGCAATTGCCAGAGAGAATCCCACCGGTTTCTAAGTTCTCTAAGTTTAAAAATTCCCCAGATTTTCTACGAGCTCAACATTCTTTAAAAACGTTTCTGAAATGTTTCACATTTGTTTAAAAACTTTTCAAAAACTTTTCAAAAATATTGCACAAACGTTTCTGAAATGTTTTTTTTTATGTGGACGCTTTGAGTACCACCTCCGTAATGAAGGAAAGCACGTCCTTAGTCGCAGAGTTTCTAATATCTGCTGGCGAGCATGTTACCTTGCCGGCCATTCACAGAGAATCTACGTTCTACATATGTCTGGGCACAGATTAAGTTTGTTGAGGTGGTATTTCAGGCCCCACTGACCTGCTAGAAAACTTACCAGATTTCTAATACTGTCTTTGTCTAAGCTAAGAATTTTCTTGTAGGTATAAGGCTTGATTAATCTTTAGGACTGATGTAACCCCGGGACATTTTCGCAATGGGTTAGACAAAGCTTATGTTCAGCACTGTGCCGGCTGCCCAGTTGATACCACAGTACGGTTCAAGCCCTTAATGTCGGGTACTGTGCAGAGCATGTCTCTTTGTGAGATTGGGTCAAAAATTTTCAGGTGTTCCACGTGGTCAACTGCCTTAAACTTGTATTCTAGTTGATGAATGAAATGTTTTAGGAGTGTGAGCCCAATGATGGCTTCTGGCTATCCTTTGCAACCTCTGAAGCTTAGTTGCCGTTGTTCATAGAAGAACTTTTGACCATCTTACGATAGCCGCTTATGTCATAATGAGTCTCATCAACATTGTATACATCCAATGAATCTTCTGGCCCACATGGCCCTGGTTGCGCGATCTATGGCGGACTTGATATGAGAGTTCCAGTTAAGCCGTATGTCAAGGATGACACCGAGATATTTGACTTCAGTGGAGTAAGCTAATGTGGTGCCTTTTATGGTGATAGATCCCAGATTGACCAACCTACTTTGAGTAAAAGGCACTAGAATGGTTTTGCTAGGGTTTTGCTAGGATCCCCCAAAATTTTTTTCGTTTCAGAAAGTTTTATTAACTAAATAATATCCTCGTCAAGCAAAAAGTTTTCCGATCGAAATGGGAAACACAGAAACATATCAAAAGTGTTTCGCGAAGCGTCTAGATCCAGATTAACTTTTTGAAACATTTCAAAAACTTTTCAAAAATGTTTCTGAATTTTTTTTTTAATGCTCCAAAAATGTTTCTTTGGTTCGGACACACCTTAACATAGCCCACAAGGCCTCAGACACTCTATGCCTTCCTAAGTTGGAGCACTTTAGGTCAGCCATGTTGATGAATCTTTCTAAAATAATCACCTAAACCAAACAGATCGGTGGCTTTTCACCTTAACTATGTTGCTTTGCTTTTCTTTTTGCCCAGTTCGTCAGTCCTTTCATTCCCCTCAATATCGCTTTTGATCTGAGCCTCTCAAGACCTTCGAGGTTACTTACTTATCAATTTCCCATCATTCTGACTGATTCCTGACAAATTTGAGCAAAGCTTTCAGACATCTCGACAAGCATCTTGAGTAGGGATGACGGAATCTGAAAATAAAATGGCCGCATTTTTTCATAAGCTCAGGCTCGGATCGAGCCGAGTACCATGAAATTGGTTGTCATTATCGTCAGTTCCACACTTAGAGGTGATCATTCGCGTGGCCTAATAGCAGCAATCAATTATGGTGGTATCCATCCGGACATCGATAATTGCAGATATTTAGTCATGCTTTAAGCCTGGCTTAATCGTTAGCCGTGTGCAACACTTCCTAGACCTATGTTGTACAGCGGTTGCAATTGGATACAGTATTCCTCTTCTTTGACAGAAGAGCCTTCCTTCTCGTTACAGTCTATACCAAACGCAAAGTACGGAAAAAAAAACCACCATCTCTCCGGCGATTATTAATTCGATTCCATCGATTCCCGATGATCAATATCGCTGCTGATGACGCCAACGCGGCACTCGAAAGAAGATTCACACAAAGAAAAAGTACCAACCGACTGATAGTCCAAAAAAGCACCGAAAACATCAAACAAAAAACTAAAAACGAAACGATGATGAATGTGATCACCTTTTTTGGTCATAATTGGTATGATATTTCGGCAGAATTATTTTTGCCGAAACCTCAATTATTCATAAAGAAAAACAGAAATAAATTTCACTTTCAAATTGTAATGAAGTTATTTTATTTTTTCATTCACAGAATGAAACATCAACATTAAAGCGATAAAAATAATTTAAAATTTCACTTAAAATCTAAGTTTTGTTATATAAATTAAGCAGGCAAATACTTTCACGTTTATAATGGGGCAAATGATTTGTTTTAATTGTATGTAGGAACATTAATCACATGAAAAATTAATTAAGTCGCGGTGAAGGGCAAGATAACATTGGAACAGTCTTACAAAACGAACAGCACTTATCTAATGAAGTTTTTGTTTTTTTTTTTTAAATAGCAACGTTTATAGCGTTCTTGATGATAATGTTTCCAGTACTGCTGGACAGGTTTATACAATTGGTAATGTTGGCAGACTTGCAGCAACTGGGGTTGGCTAAGTTGGGCAAGGAAATGTTGTTCTTGATGTTGAATCCGCAGTAAGATAGGGACGAGGCACTGGTGATTGTGTGCCTCTTCTGCTTGCGGCTGCTTTCTGTGTCACTGCTGGACGAGGAGCACGATGATGATGATTTGCACTTTTCTTGTCGATCTGTGGGGCGATCTTTTCTCAATTCGGTGGCATTGACTACTTTGAGTATCCCATTGCAGCCAATGTAATCCACACCTTGCTCGGCCGACTCGCTGCCTAGGTAGATACGTCCACTGTTGCCAGTGTACTTGATCAGTCCAGTGTTGTTGGTGATTTTCACTCGAGTTCCATTGCCGACGATGTCCAGGTTGCCGGAATTCTGATTGATGCGGATCTTGTTGCCATTGCCAATGATCCGAAGGTTGTTCTTGTTGCAATCGATGCGGAACTCCTTGCAATTGCCAACGAGATCCTTTCGCGGCTTTGGTTCTGATGTTGTGTTTTGGTTTGGTTCTGGTTTCTTGTCACTTGGTTCGCTGCACTTGGGCAGCACGTGGTCACTGTCTACTATTGGTATACCCATGTTGAATTGGTTTCTATGTAGAGAACGCGGAACCGATTAAAAAGTATCTGTCTATCTGTTCGCCGCGCCGGGGGTTCACACTCTCGATTGCCGCGATTGTATAGAAAAGTATCTGAACAGCGGAAAAAGCTTTCTGGCGTGTATTTTGATCTTGAATTTTTGTATTCAGTACGCGGACGCCTCCGAAGAGGTGCTCTTTGTGAATGAGTGAATGAATGTAGGGCCGCGGTTGTTTTATAGACATTTTCAGCGACCGGAAAGCTTTGGTTCGGGGGTTTTGGCAACAAATCTCACTCTATTGTGCGAAGTTGTGGTCGTTTTTTGGATTTTTGAGTGTTGGAGGGCGTATATTGGCGGAGGGCTTTCGCAATTTATCTTTCCTCGCATTAGATGTGTTTTTTTTCCGTTGGTTTATTTACATTTGTGAAAAAAAGAACCGAATTTTCTTTTAGACGCACGTGTATCTTGTACTTGCCTGGGGGAATGGGGAATCGTTATCAGCGTGTGGATGTTGCGTGTTGAGTGATAAGAAAGATTTAGATAAATAGCACCGGTGTTCGGTTCTTTTGTAGAACGTTGTAGATGGAGGGGACTTTGGAGTATGGAGTGATCGGAAGGTGTACTGTATTTGTGCAAGGTGTTAGCATGAGAATGTAGGACGTTACACCTTCATTTGGATAATTGGGTCAAACGAATTTGGGTCAACATTCTCACTAGAGAGTGGGGCAATGTACAGAGTGGAATAGGTCGAAAGAGTATTTAGCACAGGTACGGTGTTTGACTTAAAGTTGTACTGATCATGTCAGGGAATGATTGGTTCATAAGTGGGTCAGAGCTTGGACACGCCTCTATTTAGTCCCACAGTTCCACAACCACTTAAAGCAAAGTGTCGATTGAATTTCACCCTTCCACCTGCGCCTTGTCGACTTGGAGAAGGCTTTGGGAAACATTAACCAGAATTTTAACAACCGAGCATTGTAGTTTGGGGGAAACCCTAGAAAATTGATTGATATTATTAAGGCCACTTATGAGGACACACAGTGGGTCACAACTGGTGATATTTCTCATGCAACAATGGTTGGGGAACGTGATTGCCTATAACGAGCACCTTAAGTAGATGAATTACGGTGACGGAGTTTGCTTGTTTTTCCATACAGTAGTAGACCTAGAGCAAATAGCATTTCGGATCTGATTCTATTTTGTGTAGAATATATCTATCCAATGGCATTAGATAGCCTGTGAAAATTCTTAGGTTGTTTTTGTTCAGATTGAGTAGAGTCTTGACCTTATATTGGTTTTGTTTTATGAGATTTTCGTTTGTTTCAAGTCTTAAAGGTTGATCTGGTGTCTGTGGATCTCACAGGGTGCTGTTGCGGAGTAGACACCTCGCAATAGGCCCCTGGACTAACGAGTGGGTGACAAGTGCTTTTCTCTCAAGTCAGCCCGTTCATTGGACTTGAAGTCTCATGTTATTAAATGCATTCTATGGTTACTTTGTTCATGTATGCAAGAATTCCACAAAAGTCTAGGTTTTAAGGGTTTCTCGCCCTGTTTGACTGTCTGGAATGACGAACTTCTCTGGAGGCATTCTCGTGAATTTTCCAATTGAGAACCGTACATATACTGGATTTGTGGAATTCAGTAGTGTTAAGAAATCTAGGCTCACAATGAATGTTTGAAGTCATAGTTCAATAACTGTGGACAGTAGAATGTGCCAGTTAAAGAACAGATGGGAATCTTTATTAACTTTAGCTGTATTGAAGAACCATCTTCGATTATTGATCGCTTTTACGAATACCTTATTATTCTGAACTTGCTAGCCTATGCCTTTGGGTACACCCAACAAGAAAAGACCATACTGATCTCCAACTTTAAAATTGTGGCTTAGAAGGACTAGAAGCCTCCAGTTTACTAGAACTGAAGAAGAATATTATACCAACCTTGAAGGGGAATAATCCATTCCATACAAATTATGTGTCCCATGCGTATCTATGAAGTAGCTTTATTGAACTATGGGACAAGACAACTTAAAACCATTGGACAAGGGTATAGCAGGGTATCTATGGGGACAATGTTTGCTAAAAAAAACAAGTAAATATTTCACATAGTACTTCCTTCCCTGCAAACCCCGAGAAAGTTTCTCTGAAGCTTATGAGAAGTAGGCATCTATTAACGGGAAATGGGAAAAGTTGTAAAGATTTGCTCAGAGAAATGCAAGTTGTAGGGTCCTGACTGGCAGTCGTTGACATTAGTGAAGCGACGAAGCTGCGTGAGTGCTTAAAACTTGTCGAGAAAAGTGTGAAATCCTGTTAGCGAACGAAGCGATCCACCTTCCTCAAACTTAAACTTGAACCAGTTTTTCTTTTTTTAAATAGATATTAGCTCTTCGAAAATTTGGGACTTATGTATGTACATACAATGTCCCATTATCCGAAAGAAAAATTTGTACTTATGGCCCGATGTCCAAAGGTTGGGACATAACTTCGATTTAATTCGATGCCTCTTTTGTCTCGCGTTGTTCCAGTCTCATCGACGCAAGTGGTTCTATTTGTAGGTGAAATGGTAATAGATGCAAACATTTCGGTAATGACAATGCATTCTATTCTCCGTATCTTGGCTAATGAAGCTCGTGCATTCTTCTTTATAATGGCTGCGCACAATACAAGAGCCCCTTATGTAAGGGTCTGACTACCATCATGTATAGTTTCAGGTACCTCTTTTCCTTCGCCGTTCCCTTGCAATCGAAACAAGCGTTGTAAGTCTTGTGGACTCTTTCCTGTATCTTAAATTTCCAATATATCTTCTTCTCCAGGAATGAAGCTAAACTTCAAAGAAAGTAAAACACGCAAATGGAATGTCAAAACAAATGTGAAGTTAATTTTGCAGCCCAGGTCTTCTTAAATCAGTTCATCCCACGAGTAACGAATAATATCGGACTTACTTCAGTCCAATAAAAATGTATCTTTATATTCATGAATGTATCCTTCAGTAAAACAAAATCCAAGATGGGACTGGTATTTCTGTATCCAAACGAACTTGAACACCAAAGTCAATGCCATTATAATAATTTGTTATGAAACCAACGGGTTTGAGCAGAGAAAGTCATGGTCATTGGGAGTGAATTCACTTTACATACGCCACATGCCGCCAAAAGCAATCCTTTGACATTCGAGCCTCAAAGATATTTTCCTTGACTACGTAAGGAATTTAAAAGAAGGCAATCACTTGCATTTTTGTGATCTACAGACGTAAAATAAAAATTACAATGCAAGCAATATTCAACCTTCGAAACAGCATTCTAAGAGTATTGATCTTTCCCAAGATGACACCAAAATGTTTATCTTTGTTAAATTAGTCGGGTACAAGGTCCAAATACATATATTTCGTCATCTCTCATGTAAGCGATGGCGCATCTGTATCTCCTAAACTGGTTTTGCTCACCGAAATTATATCCTTACCTTCGCAATCAACTACAGATACGAATAATCTGGATAATTCCAGAACATTTCCGTTCCGGAAATTCTGCAGATATTCCCCATATTCTCAGACGTAAGATACAGATACGCCAGACACTTTGTTTCGACATCACCGGGATGATTTGCAAATCAAAGATGCTAATGCAGTTAGTATCTTTAAACTATTTGCCTGTGCATTCACGCAAACAATTGAGGAAAACAACATCAATGTGAGCTTCCAAGTGATAATTTTATCAAAAAAATATTTATTTAATCCGAAAAAACATATTTTTTTTTGGAAAATATTCCTTACGTTTGACGACACTAGACGACAAAAACATATTAACATCATGAAGGTGCGAACGCCTCTAGAACTTGTTAATGACTGATTAACTCGTGTATTTCGTCAACAGTAGTGCGATGTTCCACTGGTCTACTACAGTACCTAGCGCTTGAAGTCCCAACTAGTAAGCCTTTTCTAATTTTTTCTAGAATGCGGCTAACTTGAGACAGAGTTGTCCTTTTAGCTTTAGAACACTGAAATAGATTCTTTATACGTTTGAAGAATTTTAACGTGTTAAAGTCTTACAATTCTGTCTGGGGATAGAGATTCAAGTTAAGAAAGATGGTGTAACGATTTAACCCTGGGTATGGTAGGAAGTCTGTGTTGACAACAACATTTGACGTGTTTAGTTTTTTAAAGTCAACATCAACCATGAGCCAATAAATGAACAGATAACAACTATGTGAACGTACGTAGTTAAATGATTCACTGGAAATCCACCCCTGACTGGGAAGAACCTTTTGCAAAAGGGGCTGTTTTAAAAAAAAAAAGATCTTTCGACTGGGGAATCAATTTCGAGTCACCTAGTCACGAGGCATCAGCAATGAACTGTACAGCGGTATTATACTCAAGGATAACACTAAGAAACGGCGCACTTTTACCAGGAAAGAAAACTAAACCTTACCTTACAAGAGTATTGTTAGCATCAGATAGTTCCGTGAAATAAAAGGTATCTTTAAGGCAAACGAGTACACAAGGGGATAGAGTGTCTTGCATAGACGTACGAAGTGATAGTTCTGCACGGACTGACAGAAGTAAATGCAGAAACAAATGTACTATATACCTGAGTTTCGAAAATAAATCCTCCTTAGCCACCATCACTTCACTTGGAAGACAGTCTTTGTCATTTCAGGAGAAATATAATCTCGTATGAAGGCCTTTAGAGAAGAAGATTCAAAGATTCAGCGACACCGTCAAAAAACTGCCCAACTGTCTGAGATGACTGAATGGAGGGCCAGACGAACAGTTTCTTTCTCCTGCCCATCTCTACAGCTTCAGTCATGTGCAAAGAGGCCTGTCCTTTTGACTCTGTAGCTTTTCAGACAGTCTCAAGTGAGAACACCGATTGATCTGTGATCGAATCAAATCTTGTCAAGTAGGGCGGTTTTTCCAAACTCGCACAGCTTTAACATATCTAGCTGGAACATATCTAGTCTCCGATCTGCATTTCGGCTGGATACAGTACGGTGTCAGCCTTGCAATTTTCTGCAATGTGTCTGTGGCCCTGGATACAGCATATGTGAATGTTGAACTGCTCAGACATCTCTAGGAGAGCCAACCGTCAGCAGCATGGTTCCTGCGACTTGATTGCCGCTTGACTGTTAGTATAAATGGTAATATCCCTAACAGCTATTGCATTTCATTTCAGCCAGGACAAGGGTCCTTTGATCGAAAGGAGATGCTCAGATTGAGTTTGTGGAAAAAACCAATTCAATGCCTCATCAGTCCTTCATCAGTCTTAAGACAGTCCGTGTAAACGTGGACTCAACTGTCCTCATAAGAGACAGGAGTGACTACGGTCAGTTGTGTTCCTTCTTTTACAGTGTGCAAGTCGCAATGCTGTGGTTCTTCTTTAGATCTATGTACACTGTGTTTTCTTGGACGAACTCCTCCTCTGTCTAGACTGAATTTTCTTCACCTACGTATTTGCTATCGATTTGATGACTACATCCTTTCAACGTTCTTCTGGATCTGTGACTTACTAGAAGAACCGATGTGAATGCGGGTATTTATTTTGACAGATAATTAGCTTAGGTATGCGGTGGTTACACTGTCGTCTAGCTTTTAGCAGTGTCAGAATGGACATGGTGCATACAACACTTTCGAAACTCAAGATCCATGACAGCCTGGTTAACTGGATTGGCAACATTTTTAAGTAAAGGCATATTATAACAGAGCATGATGGTACCCAGATGGGGGTACCCCTCATTGCGGAGTTATCTCCTCACTGCTATGGGTGAAATGAGGCGCTGCTGCATGAGTGGTATCAAGACCATCTCTTATGCGGTTGACGTCGATGGCTACGGATAAATTCCTTTCTACTTTTACTGAGCTTTTGGAAGATGTAATGAAGAACCCTGGTCAACTTGACCAAGAAATGTGGACTAGCAGTTAATCCTCAGAAGACCGAGCTGGAATTATTTACTAACAAAAGGAAAATTACCATCTAATGGGCACAGAGCAAGATACCTAGGTCTTGTTCTTGATAAAAATCTGAACTGGAGGCATTACATACAATGCTTTTATACAGTTGCTTTCTACACGTGAAGTAGAGTGTTTGGGATAACCTGAGGACCAAAAGCCAACATTATACTAAGGACGTACATATGTAAGGTATGTCAAGATCTATTCTAACTTATGGGAGTCCTGTAAGGCGGCAGTTTGCCAGCAAGACCACCACTTAACGTCTGTGCTTAACGGAGTGTGTTTACCAAAAGGAAAACTCTAGACGAATACTTCTTCGAAGATGTTAGTGATCTAGCTAGACTCGACATAAGAAAAAGATTTCTGTTTGACCTTCCTCGTATGCATATGGAAATTCCTACACGTGGGTCCCGAAGTTCATAATTTAGTTTAGGTTCACTATCTCGAAAATGTGCAGCAAGGAAGCTGGCATTCCCTTAATCAGATAATAGTTCTTATTAAAAAAAAATAAATCACTCAGTCGTACCGCGAATAAAACGTAGCTACTGCACGACGTAAAATCCAAAAGATAATAAAAACAATAAGTTTACCTCTGTCCGACAGGCTGTCTACATGCCAATCACACCTGATTCTAGATCTGGTTTCGAAAGCCACTTCTTCTGAAAGCTTCGAATGTCAGTATGATTGTATGATTTTCGCATGACGCGGAACTAGCCATAACCTTAAGAGTACTCCATCTCCCAGCAGTCGACTGGCATCACTGGTCATGTGGAGCAAGCACAACTGACGGTAATTAGCCTCATTAATTGAGTTGTTAATACGATTGACCGCAATAGAATGTTCCATACGTGCTTATCCCTCGATCATCTAACTCGTTACAAGGGTCAGCTTGTCAGCTTGTCAGCTTGTCAGTGAATTTAACTTTTAAATTAAACAAAAGAAATCGAGTGTCAATAACATTCGCAAACATTGAACAAATAAAAAAAATATTTAAATTGACCCCTGCCATGACAACAAAAGCGGGGAATCGCTAGGCTCTTCTGCCTGCCTGTGTGTGTGTGTGAGGGAATTTATTTAAAAGTGTTAATGAGCCTGAATGTTGTGTAGCCCCCGACGGGAAACCACCGAATTTCGGTGTGGAAGCTTTGGCTTCTTCGCATTTTGCACTTTCGCACTTAATGATTGCGGATTTTGTTTATTTTTGTTTTTTTTGTTAAACATAGATACGGATGTATGGATGTGTGGTGTACGATTAATCAAACAGTGTTTGTTTACATTTGGAATTTGATAGTTCGTTATGTGCACATAGTGTCTGATGGCGCGCGAACAGTCTAAATAGAATTTGACATAAAAGTAAATAGTATATGCGAACTGCGGAAGATACGAAAAGATTGCGGAAGATCGCTTGCGATTAGATACGTTTTAAATTAGGCAGATTGTGGTTTGTTGTTGGAACAGCTGTTGTGATAGCATGAATAGTATCTTTTTGTGTGTGCTTTACATGACAGGGCTTGTAGCTAGCTAGATGCTGATTACATCGGCGTACCTAGTTAGTATTAAATATTCATGTCACATGCATACTGCAGTGGCGATGCGATATCAAAAATGTATCGTTGTCAGGGTCTTGATAAGGTCCGCGTGACTGCCGGTGAGAGCATAATAATGATTGTGTTTAGCTGTTGAAGGTTATGACTGTCAATGGCGTTGCGTTCAATAAAAACAGGAAGCAATGCGAGTTGTTCGTGGGGCAAATGCAGCCATTAACAGAAATTGTTTGATCTGATGGGAACACCGTGTTCCAGAAATGTAGAGCATGGCTGTTAAAAGAGGATATAGCCAACAGTGTCGGGGAGTCAGTTTCTTAGTTTACCACATTCAATGAACTGAATACTTGAAGCTGTCTAGTACCATCATCATCAGCTAAAAACAGACCACACACGAACACGACTCATATCCAAGAGGAAGATGAGGATGGAACTTTTGTTTTTCTGGCTATAAAACTTGGTTCTGTACAAACTCTTCTTGGTAAAAGGAAGGATGTGTCAAGTAAACATTCAGAAAAGTAATCATTGCGAGATACATACATACTTAGACAAAAGGTTGTGGCACCACACCATTATCCTAAAAACTCTGCTAGGAGTGTTTTGCTAAGATCTCATTCTGAAGACTGAGTCAGGAGAGCTTGTGTTTCATTGTTTGCTTCGAAGTGATTCATATGTACATCGGATTGCAGTGTCTTAAAGTGATAAAAAGGTACTTATGACTACAACTATACCTACCACGAAGAAAACCTAAAGGAGGTTAAGATATCAATGTCTGAACTAAAGTTAAAGTTCCATAGAAACTATTGAAACTGAAGACCTGTGGCAATAGGTAATCTCTTTTACCGGAACCTACTGACGAAGGTGAAACTAGATCCTGTCTTCAGGCAACTAGGGGGAACAATTGGAACTCATTAGAAAGAAGACTTGCAGAAGCAACAGTAGAAAACATCAGATCGCTGAGTTCCAGTCGGAAATGAAGAAACTACTCGAAAGCTAAAGTCAAAGCAGTGGAGAAAGCATTTAATATAATCACAGGGTCTAGTATAACAAGTTTATGGTATAAGAAGGTGTACGAGGAGACAGTACAAAATATCTTATTGTTTGGCTATACGCCTATGAAACATTTTCTAAGCCTGGTTCGTCTAAATCTGGCTTGTAGAAGAAAATTTAGAAGTTTGTTGACATCCGTGCAGATGGTGGAGAGTTTAGAGAGTTTGTTGTTTAGCCAGTTCATCAACGTATTCATTCTCGTAATGACTGTGCCCTAAAACTTAAGTCAGGATTACCTTAAGCTGACCGTCTAGAGACGTTTGACTTGGTTTCTGCTGTCTGCATGCATAACTCGTATGCATTCTAAACTGAAGACAAACTTCTTGGAATGCATTGGCTTTATTTAAAGGTCTATGAGCTTAAAAGGAAAACCAGGACCTATGTAGTTTTTCTGAGATTGATAGACCGTTTGACCATTTAAAGAAACTGACTGCGGTTCAGTGTAAACGAATGTGGTTAGAAACGGATGAACTCTGCCGAGGCTGTAGCGATACGGACCCAGAAGAGAGCACGACTCACTTCCTAAGCTAATGCCCAAGTCTATGCAGAACTAGGAAAACGGGTTTCGGTGAATACCTGTTAGCCATCCTGATATTTAAATTTATAATAATGTCGGGCTAGTTCAGGGAGGCCGTCCTATGGTACAAACCAACTTTTGTCTTTGTTTTCGGATTAATCGGCAGAGGCTCACAATGACTCTGGTGATCCGAATGTGTTGGCTGTGTTGACTTACTCAGCGTTTGCCATCCCATTAGTGGCTTGTACGTGACAATTGGGGATTCTACGACTGTATAGATACAAATACATAAATAGGGTTAGGTTTGGTTAAGCAGTGGCAAGTTTAAGTTCAACAATACCAATAGAATGTTCACGGTGGGAAAGCTTCTTATCGATAATGTTACTTGCCCGCTGAGAGAGAAGACGAACCTGAAAAAGCTACTACTTCCGCTTACTTCAAATGGCAAAGGAGCAAAACGAATCCCCGTTTAAGTCAGAAGACATGTTCTGTAATCGAAGCGTATACCATGCCAAAAGCTGCGCCCAACGCATGAGTTGCAATGCCTTGCAGTTCGCACTAAAATCTTTTCCGAATGTATAAAGAAGAAATTTGTATATAGGTATGGGCATAATGTACGGACATATGTATGTTGCCATTAGCAGACGTCATATGACCACTTTTAGAAAATCATACTTTTTCGGTGATTTTCTAGGAAATTCGGAAAAAAGTTTGCTTACGCAAATACATACGTACACATTTTGCCCTATTCTATAAATCGTCCACATAATATGTATAGCCACGCCTACTTTTTGGGGGCGTTTTTATTTAAAGTCAAATTGATGTTCATAAAAGAATTGCACATGCAGAGCTGGCCAATAAATCAGTGTTTCTTAAACAATTTTAGCAAAAATGGCAAACAAACTAATTCAAAATATAAATGATTAGTTTTTTTCTTCGAAAATTATAATTTAATACATATAACTCTATGTGCTTCATTTTAGTAAATTATAAAGGGTGTTTCGAAAAACGCGTTTGTTTTTTTTAAATAAAACATGTAATTAGTTCTGTTTTTTTTGTTATTCTTATTTGTAATAAAATATGGCTCTTAACAATTATATGTATGTGAAAAATAACAATGACTGTGAAAATAATATCAAAAATTTTCAAGGACTCGCTTATACATTACCGCATTAAGTTCATCAATTTAGGTCCCACAGTTTTACAGCTGTGTACTTGTTTTTAGCTTATCCACATATGTAGATTAAAAACCCCCAAGAAAGTAATCTAATCGTGTTGAATTGAATGATATTGGTGACCAGTTTATATCACCATGACTTGAAATTATTTGAACTGAAAACGTAGACCACAATATCCATTCTGTTGAAAATAAAGATCGTTTGTGTCTATTTCTTCAATTATCTTAGGCTACAAAAAGTCTTGAATCACTTATGTATCTATAGCGCTATAGCGACTGGCAACTCTTTCATTTTTCATCTTCGAAGTAAAATGAGCCAATTATCCTACCAGCCGAAACGTCACACCAAACTGAACATTTTTGTGGATGTCTAAAAATCTAGTATTATTCGAGGATTTTCTTCTGTCCAGATGCTTATTGATGAATCCATCTAATGTGAAATAAGCTTCATCACTAAGGATGATTTTGCGTGAATAACCAGCATCATGTACTAATAACCAATTGGCGAAAGTTCTGATTCAAAAATTGTACATGTGTCTGCTTTACAAACGTCAAAGGTGACATAAAAAAAGGGTAGCGTTCAGAAATTATTTGCTACTGACATCCAGCCGCTACCTATGAAAAGACCTATTACAAGACTGAATGCCTTACAGAAATATCGTAATCAGATGAATAGGTGGAAATCCAAAAAAACTGGAAAAAATGAGATAAATTAGAAGAAACACATTACTGCTCGTATTACACAAATTTATATACATATTTTGTTTAATACTTGTGGTGTGAGCCTTATACTTTAATACTGAGTCACATCGACCTGGCATTGAGTCGACCAGTTTTTTCCTTCCTGCACAGGTTTCCATAGTTTATACAGATTTCGTAAATTTGTTTTTTTTTGCAATGACATCATTCCTTCAAATGTCCTTCGATTGACCTGTCCACAGCATACCCGAAACATCATTATCTTACAACCATCTCCTAGCTTTTCCCAAGGTATGCTTTGGATCATTGTCTTGTTGCAATGTCCAAATTAGATGCTCTGTCTAATGTCATTGCATCTGGAAGACATTCGTGCCTATTCACCATTGAATCTACAACGCACCAGTACGATCACCATGATCATGAATTGGTGATCTATTCAAATGACTACTGGATCTGGTTAACGCCCTCCTCCACCTTGGACGCTATATTTCAAAATTCAGAGAAAGCAGAATAGTTCTAAGCATCGAACTAAATATAGAAATCGTTTGACGAATACCTAGAAATACAACCGGATACGAAGTGAATATTAATATGTTCCTCGTAAATAGAGAATGAAGGATGAAATTGCCATCTAGTCCACCAGTGATTATTCCATGAAGGATTTTATGGACTTTTTGAGTGACAGACATCTGCATATTCAATCCGACCTGCCGCGTAACATAGCCTCAATCCCATCAGCGTATATCACGGTAATATACTACCTGAAACGTATTTATTTGTTTGCATTGTATTTGCTTTAATTTCATATCAGAAACTTGATTATAAAAAAAATATCCCATAAAGCAGCGGCTATCAATTATAATTTACACCTCGCTAAATGTTAATTTTTTTTTAATTTTTATTTTTATCATCTTCGGGGGTTCCAGCACACCTGAGTTCATCGATTGATTAGATATCACCGCTGTTGAAAAATGTCAGAAAATTAATCTAAAAATGTTCGACACAATTGTTAAATAGCGGTAATGTGTGCCAGATTGCAAATTATAAACAATGACAATTATAATCAAGCGAAAGCTTATAATTTCTGTTTTTATTTTGTTATGGAAAAAAAAGTCCCCCCAATTTCTGAACTGAAACGAGAGTGTGCAACAATTTTCCACATTATGGCCAGGCCAGAGAATTCTGATTTACACGAGCACGGCTATACATCAGATACTCTGAGGTTACATGGTTATTGTGGCCGGGGGCGTGTGAAGCACTTACTTGTAAATATGACAATTACATTTAATTATCCAGGAAAAGCAATCAGAATGAACAGGCAATTTCTCGATGACAAGGTTAAAGATGTTTAGTGACATAAGGCGGCGGCGTCCAAACCGTTTATGAACACTTTCTGCTACTAGGCAGTGATTAAGATTCCGAAAAAAGGTGTTAATTTATGTGGTATTTGATCGGAAGGTTTTTTTTTTGGGATTTACTATTGATAGGGAGTTTAAATTTTTTTTATATGTTTCACTTTACATGGGTTTTTATTTTTTTTTTCGATTGAATTTTGTGGTATTGCTTGTCATCGTGACTAATTGTTTGGTAAAGGAGAATTGGCTTTGGTGATCTGTGTAGTTTAACTGGTAGATTCGGTTAAGTACACGTGGTATTCATCCCTAAGACAGCGCAACGAACTACTCTTACTTAGTTACTAACCGGTCTTGCGGGCCGTGGACGCACTCTGCTGAGCCTCACGTCATTTTGTTTCCAGTTGTCTAGATCAAGTTCTTCGGAGTTAATATTGTGAAAGCATGCATAAAGCTATTTCATTAAAACGAAAGTGTTTGCTTATGAAATATCATAATCAAATGTCATCACAATATCACGTAATCGGTGAGGTATCGCTGCCGGCTCGATGTGCTGGAGGAATTGCTGAATGTCTTCCTTTGGGTGGTCGGCGAGATCTCCCAGACAATTGGTGGACAGTTGTGTTATGATTACTATCCTCGGACTTGGACTTTTGCTGTTAGGTAGTACTTCGCTGAGTTGGGTTTACGCCAAAGATCAGTACAGTATCGGAGGAGCTTACTTTTGAACATCAGGATCTTTTTCATTGTAAGAAGGTGAAATGGTGAACCATATGGAAACCGGTCTGATGAGTTGCTTGTAGATCAGGAGTTTGGTCTGTTTGCATAGACCGCTACGTCAATGGAATACAAAATTGACGCGTCTTTGGATATTCATAGCTCTAGCATTAAACTTGAGTCTCTCAGTGAATTGGTTTTCAAGGTTGATCTGGTTGATGGTGTTGTTGACACTTGTGTATTGTTTGGGAGCATAAGCCGTAGATTGGAAGCGAACTTTCAACCGCTACGAGTGGCTGTAAATGGGGGGCGGAAACAAAGTAATTCCATTTTGTACTGCTCATTTCTAGCCACCATTTGAGATAGTACACCCAGAAGTGTTATGTTCGGGGATTTGAATACAAAGTAGGTGATGAAATTATTCGGATACAGCATAGTCGTTGTGTTAAATAGCACCGGGTCCAGGTGCGAACCTTGTGGAACTCTTGCTAAAAAATTCTCTGTAAATGTGATTAAATGATGGGGGAAGTGGATAAGTTCTATATAAGTTCTTTAGTTCAGATGCTGTCAGAGACATTTTCGATGTCAAGTAGGTAAGCTACCGTTGTTTCTAACGTCGTTATTCCATTTGTCACGTCACTGTTAAGCTTGAGTAGTGGATGAATGGTGGAGTGTTTCACCCGAAAACCAAATTGATTGTTGGGTATTATTTCTCGCTCAGAACTGAAATGATTGACCATTCAAGATTTAATACACCCATGGCTAAACTGCTGGGCATTATAGTGTTGCTTTCATGTGCATAGCTATACGTAGCAAGGGCAATGGCCCGATACAAAGGTAGTTTAAGAAATATCTTACATATGCACATCAGGCTACTTACATGCAGCTTAGAAAATTCTAAACTTTATGCTAATTTATCTAACTAAACTAAAAAGTTGTCTCCAAGTAGCCACATTCCCATTAGACTGCATTAAAGCCTTTACCAAAAAAGGTTTGAATCGACCTCCAAAGAACAATAACGATTTCTTCTATCGAAATAAAATCGAAGTTTGTGAAAAATGATCAAGAAGACCTTAAGGTTCTAAGAACAAAAGTACAGTGCCATACCTTGGTCATGAAGATGACCAGGTCAACTAATTGACTAAACAGTGTTAATATTTAGACCAGAACAAGTCTATATCTCGACGAACAAATCGCCTTGGACACTGAAGCTCGTAGCTGAGAGTGAGGTCCAAAGGAACCAAATAACAGATAGTCCTCTCTAGATGGTCCTTCTGTGTATCTACAAGACGAATATGTCGTTGCTCCGCCAATAGAATAATCGACTGGATCGTGGCATGTCTGTCTCTATTGACCTATTCTGGATCACTTTCACCTCGCCTACCCACGTACCTAAAACGACAGAAGTACTTGCCGCGAGTCTAATTGAAAAGAGTGACTGTATTTATTTTGGTCACAATCGCACCTCTAAAAGCCATGATTTTTGTTGTTTAAAACTCTTCATCCAATGGATGTGCTAATTAGTCTTGATCACCTTATACAGGTGGCTGATCGTAAAGTGGTTTAAGCTATTTATACTTCACTGATACCAGTTGCAGTGCGCCACATACGTGACTTTAGGATCACCTGACGTTTAGTCCCAAGTTTAGCAACTTAGCCATTTGACTAAGACATGATGTATAGCCAGTTAATTATCATTTCACGTCATCAGAATATCTGAATTTAAGAGCAATTGTCCGTTATAAACTTTGGTATTCTGTTGTTAATTAAAGTATTTATCGTCTCTAAGGGAAAAGTAATTTGCTTGCAAGTATAGTAAGCAAGTGACAGCGAGTGCAGCCGTTTGCTTTGAAGCTACCTCACAGTCGCCAAGAATAGAGTTTGGGCCCAGTTTTATTCCAAGTAAATTCAAAAGGTCTCCCGAAAACAAGGACTGCAGCACGCTACGTCTAGATTTAGATCAGACTGGGTCAAGGCCGAAGAAATTTCCAGAATAGGATCAAGTACATCCGTCATGTCCGACAAAGGCACCTTAGGTGCACCAATCTTAACTCAAAAACTCAAATTCTAGCTTTATTTTGAGACTACACGCCTTAGATGGACATGTGGATCAATATGTCCAACGCTTTAAGATTTAAATTTGCTCAATAAATTGGATATTGGCATTGTGGCGATGTCACTACTGTCTAATGAGCAAGCTTGGTGCAAGACAGGACGAACAACTTTTGTAGAAGCTGTACTCACCTTCCCTGTTTCTGCCCACTTGGGAGGTTTGTTATAAAAATGTAGACAATCAGAATGTTTTAACGAGTAGGTAAAGAGAAATCTGGTATTACAATGGACCTGGTTAGGGAAGGATGCATTAGCAGCTAGCATTGGACGGTTTCTCTGAGGACCCCTGCCGTGAGGTCATTCTAAACGAAGACAAAAGCTAGGTTGTTAATGGTGTCGTCGAGGTCTCCGAAATAACATTCGTTTAGGGTTGTTTTGCAGGGGGTAGATCTGCACAAGTTTGGCCAAAGAATAGCCTCTGCAAATGTCGTCTGTGTTTAATCGCATTCTACTTCGGTGGGTTGCCAAATGGGTCCATAAAAATCAAGTGAAGAGTGGGTACTAAGTTTTAATTATTAACCGCTAGAATTTGCTTAATTATCCTTCCGTCATGTTTCGTCATTCCAAAGTTTTTTGAAGGCACGACATGAGAAGAGTGTTCTCCATATATCATCGGGTAGTCTCGTGAGGGCTTGTTAAAAGTGCTCGGGCAGTAGGACAGAGGTGACGACAGGTACTGATTGAACCCCTTATTCGTTTCTTTGTACACCGGTGTGTCTTGGAAGCCAAAGGAGTGTAATATCCTAATTCACACTGAGTGCTATGAGCTCTTCATCAATTCGGATGAGATGGCGTTCTAGGCGTTCGGAGTGTAATTTTGTAGATAGTTCCCGTGCCGCTTCTTTCATTCCTAAAGTTTCCGCTTAGAACACTTCCCTGTGGTTTTGAACGTCTAAGTCTAATCGTCGTCCATGAAAATCAAGATATTATCTCGGTTGATGGTGCTACCATTATTCCAGTCCTCCCATTAGGAGAAAAATTTTGACTTTGAGGCTGACTTCATGTGATGATAATATATGATCTGTCTCAGTGGCCATCTTGTGTGCATAGCTCTGTTTGCAAAGACTGGATTGTTTCAAGCGTAGGGCAAGGTTAGCAGCTGCTTCCATTAAGTGATGGTCTGATGGCCCTTATACATGCTAATCTTTGTATTCTGATCAGTGCCTTCAGGCTTTGAAACTTGTTTTGCTGTGGGCTACCAGACTAAGCTCTTATAGAATAGAATTGGTTTAGTGAATGTGTTTAGCGTTAACATTTAGTCTACAACCATCCGCCCATTTGTATTGAAGACTTAGTAGCCATCATCAGTTTGTTGTATTAGAACCCAGTATCGACAGTAGAGGTGATAAGACCCCACCTTGCGGGGTACCTCTAGAGGCCAGTGCATGTACTTGGTCGTCACTCAGTTCTGAGTTGATGCATATGTACATCTGTGGGCGCCGTGGCTCAGTGGTTAGTGCGTTGGATTATGGAGCAAGGGGTTCGAGGTTCGAGTCCCAGTCGGAACACCCACCTCTCGCGAACGTCTGACAAACATCCGAGAGTACAAATGTCCTGAGAAAGCTTCTCAAATATCAAACTGCCCTTCGGACACGGCTATAAACAGTAGGCCCTTTCTATACGTGTAAAGAATATAACACGCACAACGCGAATTGTTGTGGGAAGCTAGGCCCTGGGTCCCATCGACCTGTTGCGCCAAGTCGTAGGGTGCGGGTTCTATGATATCGTTGATGAATCCAAGTTATCAAACCAAACCAGTCTTAAAAACGTTCTTCATTAATTCACTCAGCAAACTCACCCCGACCTCCGTCAGAGTACATAAACCAAGTTTCTGTTTTGGTTTCACATCAGCCATTTCAAGTTTATCCACACTGTGGCTAGATGAAATTATCTTTGTATCTTTTACTCGTAAAATGTGCAGTCATTCTCGGAATTAAATTCTGGTGTAAACCAGAACAGTCTGAGATTGTTTATTTACAGGAAGATATCCACCGAGTAATTGTACGTTTCAATTAGTGTGGAATTCCTAGCTGGTCTGGGGAAATCCCCTCATGGAAATGGGAAAATCAAAACAGATGATTAAACTCAGTATGTAGAATGGATTTCAAACAAACTTCAAACGAATTACGCACATAGACTGTTTCAACACATTTTGCAGGCCACTCTAGATAACAGATTGTGTGCTTCCATCGTTATGTGGAGAACTTTACAAATAGACGAGAACAAGTGGAAATTGGTTTGTAAGACATTTCAGTACAAAAACTCTGTTTTCAGCGATTTTTTTTCAAAATAATAAGAAATAGAATAAATAAATGGGCGTGGCTGTCGTCAGTTGGGGAAAAAATCAAGATTTCGCGAGCCACAAAATCCGAAAAATGTATGTGAACCTAGGTAATATGACCGGAAAACGCGTTCCGAAAAGTTTAAAACTGCCGTAAAAGGCTTTTGTCACCTTCTCAGTAGTTCTGTTCAGATGAGGCTTCCAATTAAGTTTGTAGTCTAGAGTCACCCCGAGATATATTGCTTTTTTAGAGCTATCCAGTTGTCCACCATTTAGAGTTAGTTTCTGGAGGAATAACCTTCTGCTTGTGCTGAAGGGTATGATGCGTGTTTTTGTTGGATTAACAAGGTCCATGATCGCTGGTATAGAGCAATGTAAACCAACTTTCTGTGGCCAGAGCTCGACAACATCGATATATCCGAGCTGTGGTTCCAACAAGACGGCGCTACATGCCATTCAAGCGACGCAGCGTTACGCTTAAGCTAACCATTGTGGACGCGTTCGAGGCCAACATTTGAGACGCTATTGCCGGAATAACGCCGCACATATTGGACCAAGTCATCAAAATTTGTATCAATTGTTTGACCACCAGTATGGTATTTTGTTGGAACCACATATCACTGATGTCATGTTCATCCGATTCTCGTCAAAAGAAGTCTTAAGTTATAAAGAACGGACACTGTCACTCTGACTTGAATCATCGTCCCATTTGAGGAGAAGTTACACATGTAAAGTTTTTCAGATTTTACTGGCCTTATGTAGATTTTACCAGAGGCATTGCCATAAGCTATAGGCGGGAAATACCTGCACCAGGTCCCAGTACAATGCCGCTGTCAAAGCCGCTACTAAATAATAATAACAAATTTAATTACAACTTACCCAACACGTTCGATCAACCGCACTGCAATTACATTCATTATCTTCAGTAACATAACACCTCGATTACTTCCCTGTAATCTGGTCGATCCCATTCACCGCTTGGTAACACTAAGCTGGCCATTATCTCACATCCACTGGACAAACACGTCTCGTGATGTCACCCAAAACACTGAGAATGTTCACTATTTGGTAACCACGTGCAACCAAACTGTCCCTCAACACGATGAGTGTGCACAAATTCTTCAGACCAGTGATTCCATACAACGGACTCTGATCCACCATTCAGGTGATTCCATCCATCCATTGAATCGCTTTTCCGCTACCATCCCCCCATGGTACTCCCACAATAGCTAGACTTGCGGCTAAGACCCGAGTGGGTGCCAGGCAATAGTCTGAGAACCACAACATCTGTTGGCGTAGTAATTCTCATTGATAATTTGTTCGTTACGATGTGCTTGTGTGGTGGGGCTCTCAAGCCACTTGACCAGGTTTACTCGCACCTCGTCGTCGTGCCATATGCATTCTCCGTTGCCGGGGAAATCTCAGAAAGTGCTGTTTTGCTACAAATCTCCACTTGTCCGTGTGTGGAAGATGATTTCCTTCTTCAGCTGCGGGAAAATTGTAAACACCTGAATCATGGGGTCTTTTGTGCGAAACTCAGAAAGTCCCCTCTTGGAGCGGTGAGTGTTGAGATAACATTGCGAACGGACGCAGATTTTCAAAAGTGGGACAAGTTTCCGGTGAAATGAAATTAACGGTGACGAGGATTTATTGAAGAAATGTTTCCTGGAAGACTGGTGTGGCAAAATGTACCAGAGGATTGAAATTTCAGACTTCGGAGGAAAGTGAGCGATGGCAGTGGTGATTTTTTGAGAAACATACATACTTGTGGGCATAAATTTACAAGAAATCACCGTGGGAGATGTATTCTGTCTCAGAAATGTTTTTGACTTTTATCAGCGCTTTAAAATCTGAGGGAAGGTGACCAGGTGCATAGGCAACGACTCTCAGGGTGGAGCTCCCACCATCAATCCGGGCCCGAGTTGAAGAGTCGCAGTAATAGGATGAGAACCGGCTAAAGTGAGGAATGTGAGCAGTCAACCCTATTACCTGGTTTCTAATCCAAGGTGGAACAATGTTCGCCGATGGATGCATGGCTAAGAGTGTGTTTAGTCGTTAGAATGCGGACTCCGAACCAGGCAACCTTCGATTTCAAGTTAGCCTTCCTTGGCATACCGGGCTCTGTCATAGAGGTTCTCCTTTCCCGGAGAAATAAATAAAAAAAATAAAAGAGAGGGTTGCATCTCAAATCGTAGCAACCTTCTCAAAATGCTATTGTGCTCTCGATGGGCAACTTCAGCACCGTCTCTACGCTGCTGTCGAGCAGCAGAATTTCATCCAAATGTTCGAAAGACACTGCCATATGGACCCCATTTGAACTTTCCGATGGTGTCTGGGATGTGAAATCTGTTATATGTATCTGATTCTGACGCATCCAATCTCATTGATACCTGTAACGACATCTCGGAGAAATCCTGTTCATCGTTCATTGGAATGATTGTACATACATTGTGTACAGATCAAGCAGGAACAGAGTGGCTTCATTAAGCTGGATTCGAAGGAAAGAAGGCGGTTTATACATGATACAAGGGATACACAGATCGGATGTATCGATGTTGTCGAACTCTGCCATTGCTCTATACATGAGAACACTGATAGTTACGATGTGTCCTTCGTCATTTTGAAAGAAATAAGGTCCGACGATGCCGCCATGCCATAAACCACACCAAACAGTCAGTCTTTGTGGATCCATTGATGCTTGGGCGAGCA